>OY987286.1:5065479-6412642 GCA_963920785.1 Sphagnum contortum
CTCAGGTCATATATATTGTCATTTGTCCGAAGAGAAAGATAGTGATGACAAAGGCAACTTGGAGGAGAGGAAGTAAACTAAGGGTCCAAGAAAGAGAAATGAAGAAGACAATGATTGCATCAACGGACTGGTGGCTGATCCAAGTTCACAATGATCTGCTGTGGCCACAAGGAGATTGGACCTGTTGTAAGGCTCTCTAAGTCTGAATACCACATTATCAGTCACAACTAGAATAATCCATGTATCATGAAGAACCCTCATTCTTTTTTAACAGACTTTCTGAATAGTTTGTGCATAGTTTTTTCTTATAAACAACATTTGTCCCTTGTCATCAATTTGTGGGCTTCACTATTCAGTCTGTTTGCTAACCAGAAATGTTTTCTACCATGGGTTGTTGTTCTTTGTCTACTTATCTCTTCTAAAGTACCTGATTTCTGTATTTTTAGGCCTGATTGTCATACATCCATTCCCATTTTACAGAAATGACCTCACACCAGGATTTCAAACAAATGTGTTGCTCAGTGTTAGGTGTGTAACATGGGCTCAAAGTCATCTTGACAGATGGATGTGTTGCTCAGTTGTCTTTGTATAACACAGGCTTGAAGTTTTGTTGCAGCCCAAAGAATTGTTATTGTTTATTTTGTGTACAGGGGATTGAAACTGTCTTTGCAGTGAGAAACTACGATTTTGTCTGAGACTATCTGTGCGGTTTCCCTTCCTGAATACACATACTGACACACGGTATTAAGAGCTACTTGTTTTTCAATGCTGTTTCTCAGTAGTGCCTAACCCATACTACAGTCATCTCAGTTCTTTCCATGATGACCTCCATCACTAGGAAAAAGGATTGGAGACACGGCAGGGTACTAAACTAAAGGACAATTGAAGACATATTGAAGATCAAGGTCTTTTATCTCACAGTTCGAACACATGACCAGATTCAAGGCACATTTTTTCCATGCTTTATACATTAGGAGTAGATCTTGGAATGCTGCCAGAGTCAGGATAGTTTCTACAGAAACAGCGATAAATGCAACAGCAATGAGAAAAAGATTTGTTGACAGACAAAGAAATTTGATGAAACATTATTCTCTAGCCAACCCTTCATATTTTATTTGTGGATTCCTAATGGTTCAGACTTCATCTTAACTGAGTAATATCCAGCACATAGTTTACAAGGAGAAGAAGAAAAATGATACAAACACAATGTAAGCAATTATGGAGCACACTAGAGCTTAAGGTTAAATGTAGCAAGTTAGTGCCGAACTACTACTGTTGGCGTCTTTGTTTTTGAAGAGCAACAATTTATCCTCCAATAAATGTGCTTTGTATGATATCTGATTGCATAGTAGGAAGTCCTCCTCACAGAACTGGTGGTATCCGCATTTGATATTCTTGCTGTGATCTGTCAATTTTGTATTCACAACTTTCTTCTTGAATGCTATGGACTGGGTAAGTTATCTGTTACTTTTTGCCTGGCTGCAGATTATAGCAGGTCATCTAACTAGTTGAGGTGCGGGCACACCCAGACTAAGTGGATGGCCTGCTACAGCCTACAGTCAGGCAAAAGGTGGTGAATACTGTGAATACTTTGTTGACTGGGACTGCTGGATTATTGAAATGCAAGTGGAACAAGAAGCTGTAATTGGGAGGTTCAGTAACAGCCTTGCAATAGTATTGAACTCACCCGTCAGAGAGGGACACTTGGACATGCTATGGCCTAAGCTATCATCAATCAGTACTTTGTCACTGAAACACCATTTCCAACTGCTGAAGAAAATGAATGATCATGTCCTTCATTCATGCAAAGCTCACAATGAAGAAAAACCAAAACAAGTCCTATGTCCCAAGTGAGGATGGCATAAACACAGATTTAGTACAGAAGTGGGCACTGGGAATCACAAGGAGTGCAGTGCGGTTCCCAGTTTTTTATTGGTTTTTACCACTCTGCATGCTATGATGCAAGTTTGAGCATAGTTCGGTGAGCAGCATTTTGCAAAGTTGCAGGCATGATTCCATTCATGAAATTGCTGCTGAGATCAGGATACAGCAGAAAGGGCAGACTGCCACTCTGATGGAATCTGAGATGAAAAGTGAATTCAATGGTGACAAAATAGTGTTGTGAAGTTGACATGCATTCATCACAGTAACACAAATAGAAACCTAAGAGCATCTTTGCTTTGCAGATGATTGTGGACTTCTCATCTCCCTATTGTGTGCTCCTTGACCCAACTATAGGAGGCATTTGCTAACCTGGATGGTGCCATTTCTGGTTTTGTTGTTGCAACAATGATTATAGATTGAATCTGACAGCATCCAAAAAGCCTAATCTTGTGTCAAGTTGCCTGAAGGTAGTGAACACCTCAAGGCAATCTACCTCATTACCCTTGCAGATGCTGCAGCAGCTCTGCATCTGATATACACCCAAGTCTTTAGTGAACTTTCCTGGATAATTAGCAATCTCCACTTCAGGGGTGATCCAGTTCATGCACCAAGACACATCTTCCTCCACATTTAGTGCTGTTGGCACCCACTTCAAACACTCTCTTGTCATGAAGATTTTGCGGCAGAGACGATGCTTGGGTAGTTTCCCTACGGTCACTTGCAGGCCTGTGATGTATAAATGACAGCCTTTTGCTTCACGCTGGAATTTCAAGAGGACTGCATCCACTGCTTTGTATGCTGCTGAAAGAGTCAGAAACATGAAAAGAGCCTCTTCCTTGCCATCTTTAATAAACTCCTTGTGCAGATCTTCCACTACTGAATGATCCACACCTTCCTCAATCTGAATCACAGTTGGACACAACTTGGTCATTTTTCCAACAGCTAGTACCAATGACCTGCCATCTGCAATGAGTCCAATGATAGCCCTTTCCACCAGCAACCCTCCTAGAACAGGATGCTTCACACCTTTTGCTCCAAATTCCAATTTGATGGCCTTGATGCAAGGTACTTCAAAGAACCTGTTGCTTTCCTTGTGTTTGTGGACCAAACGAGCCAATTCATACCCCACCAATCCACAAGACAGAGCACCCCTTCCATCCACAACACAAAAGTATTGGCTATCAATATCTTTCAAAGGTTTGTTCATGGGAGCCCCAAACAGGTACTTACAGACCCCGTCTATCAGCTTTGACAATTTGCCCATCACAATTGCACACTCAAACATACTCTCCATGTCATCTCTCATCTTCTCAACAGCAGCTTGAGTTTGCAGAATGGCCATCCCATCATCAAAGGAGAATTTTGCTCCTCCTGATGTATACTGAACAGTTTCCTTCAATGCGTCACACCATGCTGACAAAAACCCCGGAAGCCTTCCAGTCATATCCAGCAAGTATTGCAATTCCTTGTCATCAAGAACATCCACTGTCTCCTCACAATCTGTGATTGAAGCTACAAATTTCCATTTGCCCCAGCACTCCAACTCCTCACTCTGCCATCAATAATACAGAATAGATGCTGTTGAGTGTGCATTTCAAGTGTTCAACTATGCTACAGTGCAAGTTTCAAGCAGACAAGCTCTTGTGCCAACAGTCTGAAAGGAGTGCACAATTCCTTTGCAACAAAATAACTCGTTACTGGTGTGGTGCTAGGTAACACAACAGTGTAGCTTATCAATTTTCATGCTTTTGTGCTGGAAAAGTTTAGGAGGAAAGTTTTCAGCTGGCTGTGATTGGGGTGAAAACCTTAGAGTCCACAGAAACAGAATAAGGTTCCAGGAGATGGAGATGGATTTACATTAAGGCAATCATCCCAAAAGAAAATCTTTGCAGGAGCTTGGCCTGAATGGAACACATACTGCACAATGTCACAAGTGGTTGATGCCACTCTCACCATACTGTGATGACAACAGAGACGGAACAGAAGAGATTGCAGTCTTGTTGTATCGCCACAACCTTTTACACATTCCCATTGATCCAGCAACCAGAGGAGATGATCCTCTGTACCTTCACAGAAATGGACCAAGTCTTCTTCATTACTGCAGGTGCTCAACAACTGTATGTTCTGATCGTCGTCCCCGAAAGCAACAAAGAGAGCATCTCGAAGGATCCGAAATGCACGATCCTGCTTCAACAACGCACAATCCATGATGGTAACCACACGCCGTCTCCTTCTCTTCTGTCCGGGCTCCTCCTCTTGTGTTTGAAACTCCTCTGTAAAGTCTGATGCTGCTGCTGCTAGGACATGACTCTTCCCCGATCCTACGGGACCTACAACCAAGATATTCCCGATAATCCCATTGTATTCCTCGGGCGCCTTGACCATCTCATAAGCTCGAGGGGTTGTCTCACACATGGTAGTACTACGCTCTCTTTCTGCAAGCAGCTGCGAAATCAAGTCTCTCAAATCTCCGTACTCCCTCCTCCCCATGTAAGCGAAGCGTCCGTTATTTGCGGCGAACCGGTTGTCTGAACAGGCCCATTGCGCAATGTCTGCCACGGGAAGATTAAGCTCCATCCATTCTGGACAAGACAACGGATCCGCTGTCTTCAAATGAGCCTTGAGACTTCGGATGGAGATCACCATGTTCCCAGGAAGGATCTTCGCCTTCTTTATCGCTGCAATTATATTGTTTTCAGGAAATAAAAATCAGAACTTTTGTAGTTGTTACCCACGAATCCGGACAATGCCAGAAACAAAAATGTTGAGTGAATATGGAAGCTGGTGGTGGGAAAGGGGAGCAGGAACAAGTGTGGTAAGGATCACGAAGCGATCACCTGCGTCACACTGGATTTCATGAACCAGACTCCGCTTCTTCTGTTGCTGATGAGGAGGAGCAGCGGCGGCGGTGGGAGAGTAGACATCATCATCATCATCATCATCAGCCGACTCTTCTTCATACTCCGTCTTCGGAAGATGTAGCCTGAGTTTGAAAATATCAGAGGGTTTTGGATTGCGGTGCTCGTGTCGCAGAAATTCTTCCTGTAGCGTGTGGCAGGGATGGAGGCGATGTTGATCCAGAAGACGCAACGCATGATCCGTCACATGCGACTGCATGACCTCACTATACACTTGCGTTCCGGAAAACAAGTACTCTTTCTGTTCCATACCTAAGCTCTGAAGCACTTTTTTCTCTCCCACTCCCAGTGCTTCGAGAACCTCATCTCTCGCTTCGAGAACGGTAGAATCCGATCGAGTGTGAACAATGCGCATTAGCGTTTGTTTGATGCTCGGGATGAAGCAGGAAACATACAATCGCATGTCCATTCTCTAAGAAAGGTTAGGAAGGATCACAATTGGAAAGAAAGCTCAGCATTCAACTCCAAGTCTTGTTCCTTGCAACATATAGCCATTGTTCAGACTATGTTTGATGAGGTCAGAACCTCGTCTGCCATTTGCTTGTATGTAATCTTCTTTCCTGTACAAACTGTCAAGGCATGGTCCTGTCACTTTGCCACCAGGTTCCTTTTCAATCCTCATGTTTCCATCTCTCTAATTGTCTGAACACAAATCTCTCTGTTGCATTTCTATCTCTTCAGGGTGCCAAAATGCATTCACCGCAGATAGCTACATAGGAGAAACAATTGGCTCGTCTTCGTTCTCGGAGAAACAATTGCCTCGTGAAGGTTGGTTCTCGGAGAAACAAGTGCATCGTCTTCGTTTGCGTCTTCTGGTGTGCTTTTTGGACTCGATTTGTAAGACAGTCCCCTCTTGCCCTCTTTCTCCCACTCTTGTTCAGAACAACTTCCACGCCTACGTACTTCCCTGTTTAATGGAACTTCAAGTTTCTCCAGTTCTTTAGACTTGCGACGACCACGCACGACTCATTCTCTAGTACTTTCCTAAGCACACAATATCCTTTTCGACACACGCGGGATCTCGACATTCTTTCAGTTTTGGCAGAAATTTTTTTCCCCTCTCTGTCGCTCTGTGTCTCTGTCTCTCAAACTGTCCAGCATGTTTGTCATTATCTGTGGAATGCTCATCATGCCTTTTTCTCTCTCAAAATTTTCCAGATTTCTCACCTTGACTTATCAACGCTTTCTTTCTTACCTGCAGGCTACAAATCCCATCTCCCAAGAGCGAAGTATTTCTCAAAATTTTCCAATCTATAGGAGGATTCTTGTCTTCGCTCAGGATGTCGTTATTGTGTTCAATTTACAGTTGGAGCAAAAGGCAGCCATTGAACGCTTCTTCCATCGTCATCTGGTGCTTGTCCTCCTGGTACTTTCACCTGAACCGCTCTCTGAGAGACCTCCAATTCACGGCAGTAATCAAACTTGCTATTTCCGATTGTCGACTTATTGACAGATTCTTTTCTTTCCGGCGTTGTTATGCGCTGCGCTTACAATTTGGTTTCAAATTTCGTCTGGTTTGCACAGGAAATCGCGAGCAGCACAAATGAACTAAGATGATGTCGGTTTCTCTTAGCTCTTTTTTTCTTTCTGTCTATGCGTGCGAAGCGTGTTTTGTAAGGGGAAAACGTCATTTCGGGTATTGAGTCCGGGTGTGAAGCTACTGAGCTCCTGCATCGATATATGCCCACAACCGCGCCAGGGGACATGGCCGTTCTTCACAGAATGGCTGCTTGCCATGAATGGTGGTACGTCTTCTCCCCCTCAATCCCACTTGGGCTCCGCACCACACCCAACTCTAGTGACAATGAATTGAAGTAAAAATGAGTTGTTTTTGTGCAAATGAAGTTCCATTGGAATGAATTTGCACAATGCAAGTTTCAATTGAATGCAATGCAATGCAATTCAATTGAATTTAGATTGAAATTTCTAAATTCAAGGGAATTGAACTAAATACAATATTCTTTTCCTCCGGATTCAACAACTAGGTTAATGTTGTTATTGAAATTTCAATTGAATTGAATTTGGTTAAATAAAATCAAATTGAATATAAGTTTGGTCGACTTTATTTAATTGAATTTGATTTCAATTCAAATCAAATTGAATTCAACCAAATTATGAAAATTCAGTTGTCCAAGTATTTTCCAAGTATACCTTTTTAAAGAAATAAATTACATTTCCACATTTCTTTTTTTGACAAACTATTTATTTCTTTTTTTTTAAATGGCAATTAAAATGGTTTGTTTGCATCCACATGGGTTTTTTTATGTCATCAATTGTTCTTTTAATAATTTATTATACCTTTCCTTAGTTGCATTTGTGGATTTGAAGGATCAATTGAATTTTTGGAACAAAAAAAAACATTTCTTAACTTGAGGAATCTTACCATCATTGATTCAATATGATGGTCAACACAATGCATTTATTTCTCTTATAAAGTCTCCGTGTTTTCCTTGTAAAAAAAATGTATATTTCTTTTTTTGCAGGTTATTTTTTCATTTTATGGTACTCCATTCAATTACAACTACAAGGTTGATTTTTATTTTATTTTTAATCTCTTTTTTTTTCTTCCTTGTCTATTTCATTCATAAATGTTTCAAATGTTTCATATTGCTATGGTTTGATTTTGTTGTAATTGGATTGTTCCATATTCCACAAAGCATTATTAACAAGCAAGGATAGATAACCCAAGTAAAATAAAAGTTACAAAAATACAAACTATTACCTACTATATTTAAACAATTTCAAAAGATGACAAGCATAACATTTACAAGCAAATTGCAAAGAATTAAAAAAAGCTTCACTTGCTTTTACTTTGCCTATTGGTCATGATGTAAAATGTAGTTAGTATGAAAATGCAAGATATTCAAATAAATGTTTAGCCACACATCTTGCACCAAAAAAAAGCACAACATTAATCATTATTCTATGGGAAATAAAATATGTTAAAAATGAAATCAAACATAAATGCAAAAAAAAGTTTTAAAATACAAATACAAAATAAATCAAACAAACTGAAAACTTTAAAAGAGAACACAAATCATTTTTTAAAAATCAAGTAAATAAATACCAAAATTCTAAAAAAAAAAAGGAAAAAAATGTGATTTTGTTTTTTTATAAAAGAGTAATAAAAGGACCTTTACCTACCTTTTTTATTGTTTAAATTTTATTTTTTAACTTGTAATATCCTCATAATATTCTATGGAAAATATTGAAAAATATTTTCTAAATGATATCATGTTAATGCTTATATTTTTAAATTTACAAAGAAATCATTTAAAAGTACTTTCAAATCACTTTTAAAATATTTTAAACAACAAAAACAATGGTTACAAGTGTTTTAAAAAGGATTTTGAATATTTTTAAATCATTAAATTCATTTCAAACTTTTTCAAATGTTCCCATATTATGTTAAAATCATTTGTTGTATGTATAAATGAAGAAATTTAAACACTAATTCAAAATTCCATTTCAATTACATACCTAGGTGGTCCTATTACTATGAAATTATTCAAAAATGATTTTTTCAAAAAAATAAAAATAATGATAAAATCAAAGTAAGACCAAAAAAAAAGAAAGGAAAAACCTTATCTCTAAATCAAAGCTTTGCAATTATAACTTGCAAAGCCTAAAACATTAACTTTAAAACTTCAATTAGACCATATACCTGCACAAGGCAAAAAAAACGGGGGGTGGGGCATTGAGAAGAACAGATAATATTATTAATGAAAAAAAATCAAAAGGAATAATTACATGTATTTGAAATAATAGAACATTAACATAAAAGAAGAATGAATAGTAACATTAAAGGAATAACAATGTTTTAAAAAATGAAGAATAATGTCAAAAGGGAATGAAAATGAACACAACAAAGTCTATTTTTATTTTTATTTTTAAATGAAGAAAAAAAAATCAGAGCAAGTAACAAAAATATGAAACCAATTTTTTTTAAAATGAAAATGAAATAAAAACAATTAAAACAACTTCAGCTTTCAATAAAAGAAACAACACAAAGATCATTCAAGTTGAACCAAAAAAAATTGAAACTCGAGCAAAAGCTTAGGACCTTTATACATTTAGAACATTTCCCAACTAAAGACGATGAGATAAGAAGCAAGGAACATTACAATTGACACACCTTAAACCTTAAAAACATTCAAATGAAGTAATATAAAAGTTTAAGAATTTTAATTGATTAAAAACTTCAAAATCCTATAAATTTATTCTTAAATAGAATCTTATCTTACTTTTAAACCAACCTTTAAAACTTTAGATCCCTATAACTAAAAATTGCCATTTTGTATTTTTTTATTATTTTGGGCAGTTTTCAAAAAATAAAATAAAATAAAATAAAAAATATGGTTAACAAATGGTTGATTTTCACTTATGTGAAAATGGGGGGAAGGGTTTCAATCCATGTATCACCAATGGTGACACCCTTTAGTTTGCATAACAAAAACAACATAAAAATCTATTTAGTTTTCACTTCAATTTTACAATAGTCCAAAATAAATGGCCATTTACAAAGAAAAATTAAATTAAATGTGTAATGAAATTTGAACTTTGCACATCACAAGTAATGTTTAAAGGTTGAAGTAATTCCAATCATATTTAAAACTTATATCCAACAGACATGGAAAGAAAGACATAGGGAAAATAAACTTTTGACATTTCTTTTAAATGACTATTTTGATGTTAAGGTGTATCACTTAGGACTAAATTTGGCAATTCTTTAATAAATCTGATTAATCCTTATTTAAAACCCTAATTGAAATACATAAAATGAAAATTCAATTTTCTTTTTTAATTTTCATTCTTTCAAATGCATTGCACACATATATGAAATTGAAATATCATATATTTTTTAAATTATTTTTTAAATGTTAATGACAAATGCATTTTTTCTCATAATAATAACCTTAATAACATCTTAGAATAAACATGATTTAAAACACATTTTTTGAAAAGTAATTTTTATAACATTACAATGCACATTTTAGTGTATTCTATTAAAAATACATTTTTCCTCCCCATTTCAAAATTTTAAGAAAATCATTTCGTAAGTTCCAACAACCAAAACATTATTTGTGATGCACCTTAATTTGAAAAGGTTTAAATAAAGTTTAAAAGATTAAAAAGTTGAAAGAAAAAAAATTGAATTTTTTTATTAATGTCAATTTTTATCATAATTTGAATGCCTTGCAAAATTATTAGTGTAAGGTAAGAAGTGAAAGGAGAAGGAACATAAGGGCTTAGACTAATTTAAAAACTTTCAAAAAATTTAAACGTTATTTTTTTTTACACATGAAGTGAGCAATGTTATCCCTAATTATTAGTTTGTGTGTTTTTTTGTATTGAATTTCTTAAGGTTTTTTTTTATGTATGTGTATTGTCACACATCATTTTTAAATTTCTTGAATTATTAAAACTTAGTGTTACTAAGAAAATGTGAATGAAAAATGAAAATGTTTGACCTTTGACTATAACCCAAGGTCAATTGAAAAAATAAATCATCTTTTTTTAAAATTATTTTTGAACCATTTAAATTATTTTTTAATATTAAAATTATATTTAAAGTTGTACCCAGTCCACCCCCCACTAAACATACATATAATCTTTGTAGATGTGTTATGTAATTTCACAAAGCAAACACCAAAACAAATTGTAGTATCATCACAAATAGGACAATATCAATTCACCTTCTTTTTACACACCACACATAACCTTCTTTTCCTTGATGTTCATGTGCATTGCATAGAATAATGCAACATCTCAAGATTCAGTACAAAAGCCCTTACCATTGTTGTTACCTTTGGAGTGGAATGTGTTCCCTTTTTTATGAAAGCCTTAGCCAAAGTCACATTGAATTTTAAATGTGACATTATTTCCACTGACTTGCCAAACCAAGTCATATGTGCCTTGTAACATAACAAATGAGTTCACAATGGTGGTATCAATGACATGGAACATTATCCAATGCCATAATTTGTGATCACACCTTTGCAAAGTATAATATCCATAGAGATGATCCTACACAACAACTTTGCAAATGTGTTTTTGGCAATATATTTGCATTTGGCTCGTAAGGATTTCCAATGGAGTAATTAAACACAACCAAATGGCAAATGTTGCACATGTAAGGTTGATTGGACTAAAAGCAGTGGACAAAATGGAAACAAATTTGTTTTCAAACCAAGATATTGCACCAAGTTTACGTAAAACATGTATGTGAAACCAAAATTGTCCTCTTGATCCTATCTTTGGATCAATAGTCAAAGTACTAGGTCACCCCTTACAATCAATCATGTAAGTCCTTATGGCATGCATCCCAACTTTCAAAAGATCCCAAAATAGTGCAAGGCTAGAAAAAATTTTATCACATGTGACAATGTGATTCTTATTCTTGTACCCATCCATCAACCCATACACAATTTGTACCAAATTGCATGTTTAGCATCTTCATGACATGTACGATAATACACTTCCATTTTTTGCACAAACTTGGATTTTGCATCAACCAAACACCAAATCTTCACTCTAAACCAACAAGGTTTAGTTTTCATGTATCACCAAATGGGTGAGTATTTCCTAATATATTTTATCATCATTTCATCCACACACAAATTTTGTTTTACATTATAGAATTGCTTGCATAACTCATTACGTGCCTTAACTAATCACCTAGTCTTTGTAATTTTGTCATAGGTTGGATCATTCTTATTTGATATGATTGACTTATTGTCAACTATATGGATGCATTTAAGAATGTTTTCAAACCTAGACCTAGTCATACAATTAGCAATGACAAGAATGTGGAAAAAATCAATAAGATTTGGACTAGTGAAGCTAAATGTGGGGTATATTTTTAACAATTATGAAAATCAAAACTCCACTAAAGACCCTCAATTTAGGCATAGTAAGTTGTACCCAATTCACCCTCCTTTTGTGCTTCCTTTTTCTAACTCTTAAATAACATAAATGTTGGTCATAATAGATAACCTTCTCAAGATATTAATGGCCCAAAACAACAAGAAAAAGTTAATTGTTTCACAATGGGGTAAAATTGTGTTTAGCCTTTGCTCCTCACCTTCCCATACAACTAGGGGAATTTGAATGTTGGAAAAATTCCACATATTTTCAACAAACAATCCATCATGTATGGCAAGTCCTCCATGGCATGCACAATAGGAAACGCAAGTACCAATTCTTAAGTAGGAAGTTGTCAATCCAAATACCAATATTCTAATGTTAAAAGATAACCACATATTATCTAGCCTTTCATTAGACTTAGGAATCCTGGAAGAGGTGCCATGTACATAATTGGAATCCCTCAATGGATCTATATGATAAATAATGAAACATAAACACATGTTTACAACCCCAAACTTGAACTTCTAAAATATTAAATGAAATTTCATTTTCATCTACATATCTAACCACAACTTTTGCACAATCAAAAAACCGCCATGGACCAAATAAAAAAATTATAAACATGTCCATAAATGAAGGTCATAAAATTCCACCTTGGACAATTGCCATGTAATGGTTAATTAATCTTTGGATTTTAGCTTACTTGAGGAATTTTTTAAAACTAACCTAACTTAAACTTAAACTAAATTAAATGAAAAAAAAACACATGAGCTTGAAAAAGTGGGGTTAGCATTAGTCGCTTTAGAGCATCCACATTGCAAGATCATAGCAAGAAGATTTGTTGCATTGTTGATGTGGTTTTGGGAGGTCTTCATTGGATTATATTTTTTGAGCAACAAACACCACCATGATTAGGAACTTTTGTATTGTTAAGCTCATCTAAAGGTTGGATTTCTCCTTAATTTTTTGGAATAAAATAAACACCATCACCAACAACAACTATTATTGTTTTGTTATTAATGTTGTTTACAAGGTCTCCATGTGTTTTTTTAAAAACATTATAAGAACCATCATTGACAATTTCACAAGGGAAGGAGGCAAGTGCGTTTGTCAAGAAGATTGTGTGTGCGAAACTTGGGTTGAATTAATAGATTTGTGTCATTGCCAAGCACCCCAAACAATAAGAAACACATTGTCATAATCTTTTTGATGTTTTTTGTAATTTTGATGAACCAAAGCCCACATAAGTGTTTTCATTGAAAAGAAAACCAAGAGCTCCAAGAGCTTCCTAATCCATTTTTTTGGCTAAGAACTAACACCTAATGATGTATGTTGCAAAGGGAATTTTACGATTCGGATTCTCATTGACACCAAAGTTATGTCTATTTCAGTTTGTTTTTCTTACAAAAGATATGGTAGTGGTGATGGCCACCATCAACAAGTTTTTATAATTTGGCATTTTATGCTACATCAATTCATTCAATAATGACAAATCACACTTGCCAAAATTTTATGTTACTTTCACCATTGCTTTCGAAAATTGAACTTACAAAATTGGTTTCTTCAAAATTTGCATCTATGGGCACACCTTTGTCACCAAAGATTGATGATTCAAAATGTAATTGGTGTTGTTTTTTCAACCAAACTATCTAGCCACCATTCCTCCCTAAGGATTGCATTTACATTGTTGGAGAAGCTAATTGTTTCCCCTTCATTCTTTGTTTTTGTCAAACCAAGTAGCCAAGAAATATATTTTGTAAACAAGAATCTAAATTTTTTTCAACCTAAGTTCTTTGGCCACAAAACCCCTCATGGCTTTTTCAACTTGTAAAACTTTTTTTCATCAACTAAAAACAAAACATGTTTCACAATGACATCACCTTGATCTTGGTCTTCTTTAAACCAATGCTCCAACTCTATAATGAATTTAGAGTGTATGAATTCTTTAAAGTTACAAGTAGTGGTACAAACTCCATTTAAATAAGCTTCAAACAATTTGTTTTCTATGTTTTTTCTAGAATTACCATTAATATTATTAGCCATGGAAACTTTGGTCACTTTAATTTGTTATTGATGTTTATTCACTTAACAAGTTAGGTGTCAACACCAGTCTACAATGACATAACTAAAACAAGGGAACGTTGCACATGAATATGAATGTCACACAATTTGTGTTTGGTTATTATTACTAGAATGCCATGGTGAATTCTTGTACTAGGTTGTAAGAAGATTAAAGCTTCATCTCTCCTTTCACACATCCTTTGCATGTGTGTTTTTTAAGATTTTTATCATCAAAACTAAATTGGACTTGTGCAATGGGTTCCCATGCCCAACAACTCAACACCACACATAGTGGTTTTTGTTGATATTTTACAAACAAAACACAATGGGTCCACATTAACATTTATGGGTTAATATCCCCATTACCTTATATTTCTAGCCATCTTTTTAAAACTATTGCATCACCTTATAGGTTTAAAGGAAATAATTAGACAAGTTAACTTATCAAAAAAATAATAACAATTAGACTACCATAACTACTTTATCCACTTACTTTTCTTATTTAACACAAACCATTAATTCTTCGGTTTGTGAAATTTTTCATATCACATTGTTTTTTAATGGTTTCTATATCATTCGTCTCATTCATCTTAAGGTCCTATTTGCAAATGCATAGTTCATTTCCATAATCAACAAACACAAACAAACAAATCCATACACATGAGTTGTTGGGCATTCTTATAATAAACGTTCATTCAAAATGAAGTTAAGAAAACATTTATTTCAAGAACACCTCACTTTGAAGGTGTTGCCCAATGTAAAACATTGGCATAATTTTTATTTTTATTTTTTCATGTGATATTTGATAGGTATCGTAAGAAAATTAAAATTAAAAAGATAGGCCACTACAAGCTGGTTTTTTTATTAGTTTATTTTTCCCAAGGTCATTAAGAAATTGAATTTTTTCATGGATTTAAATGTTAGGTAAGTGTAAATCATTTACATTACACTTACATAGTTATTACATGGCTTAAAATGTGCATTTACACAATTTTACATTTACAAGTCCAGACTCCAAGGTGAGGCCATTACACTCACACATATCATACCTATGGCTAATGTTTGACACAAATCAATTCATTAAAGTTTTTGCCCACAAAAAGAAAGAAAGAAATATATTTGGAAAAATCCATGAAAATTGAATGCTCATATTTTCAAAGCTTTCCACTATTTAAACTAGTGGGATAACATTACAAATAATAAACGTAAGGAACATTTTTGAATTTATTCCTTAAGCGCAAAAAGTTCGGAATATTAAATTGGGACTATTGAATCTCAATTTTTCAAATAAATAAATATTTCAATATTGCATAGTTGAGCCATGGTCTTAAGTATGGTTCATGGATAAAAAAATTTAATTTTACACAATGTGAAATTAAATTTACTATTTACACAAAGGGTATGTTTAAAAACATATACCTATTTAAAAATGATTTTAATGCACAATGGGCATGTGTTAAATCTCTTTATCCATTCCATTTGTGAAAGTCGACCTTTCCATCAATTGTCACGGTCCTTTCCATTTGCATAAAAACACATTTTGATTTTTGAACATTTGTGATTGGAGAGGATGTTACCTAATGTGTTTCTCTTCCATTGTTTACCTAGTTTTTTCATTTTAAAAAATCATGATACCTATCAAATGTCAAAAGGAAAAAAAAAAAAAATCAAAATAGGTTTTTATGTTCGATAAAACCCTTAATATGGCCTTGACCAAAATAAGGGCCCATGCGAAGTGAACTATGGGCTTTACTAGAATAAGGGTTCACATGAAATGAATTATGAATTTTTATTGAAATAAAAGCCCATGTAACACCAACGTGAGTTTTACTATAATTGGGTGGGATAAGGGTTCATATGAGATGCATTCTCAAATTTATTGAAATAAGGGGCCATTTAAACAAAACATGAGTTTTACTTAAATCGAACCCACCCTTCTCCATCTTGCACATGCTCTTAATATTATAGTAAAACATGTTACATTGAATCCACTTTACACAAAAGAGCCTCCATTTAGAAATTGAAACATGGATCACATTGCTGAAGGAATTTTACGGGGTTAAAGAACTATAGAGTTTTAGGGCACTTGTTCATTTGCTTTCAACGAACCATTCAAGGGCCAAAAGCCTTTTCATTGGTGGGAAAAGATAACCCTAAAACTTGCAAAAAATGAAATTGAAACAACCCAAAAGCTTTTCATCCTAGGTTTTTTATTTTGGTAATGTTCCAACCTTGGGGCTTTAGCAAACAACCGTGGTATTTGCACACAACCAAATGAATTTGTTTATCTATTACTCAATTTTAAAGGGAAGAAAAGTTGTGGTAATAATTTTATTTTGTTCGGGGTTAAGTTTTTCATTATGGCTACAAAAAAATTTGAAAATTTTGTTTTCTAAATGTCAATTGGAAAAGAAGTTGGAAAATTTTGCCAAAGTTTGGATTGTAATAAAAACATTAGGTAAAGTGGGCCTTATGAAGGAAATATCTCTATTTTAATGATAATGTTGTTTGTAAATAATATTGCTTCATTGATAACAAGGAAACTATAAATGATGACTTTTACAATTTCTTTTTTCACTAAAAATAAAGTTTTATGAGGCAAAAAAAAAGACATTTTCGGAACTCAAAAACCATGCATGGCAACCCTTTTCTTAGAACAATCTTAGATTCTCATCCCAACAAATCCTTAATTTTATTAATGATAAACTTTCTCTTATAAGGTATAAGGGTCATTTGTTATGTGAATTAGTAACATGCTTTTTACAAACCCAATTCAAAATTCATTATTTTCCTAGTTTATTCATCCATACCAAGTTCAAGGGTTTTATAAAAGATAAAGTTGTGTGATTTTATATTTGTAGTTTGGCACCATTGTTCAAAATACAAACCCAATGTCTTGTCCATCACAATGGCATATCTTTAAACCCTTCTCACTCAATATGTTTTTTCGCATATTATCTTTGAGTTATGACAACATGAAGGCCAAGTAGAAACAAAAAAATTGCAACAAATCTTTAATCTAACATTGCTAGAGCTTTAACCTTAACCTTTGGTTGGGTGAAGGTTTTATAAATGACTTCAAAGCAAGTTGACAAAAACCTTCACATCCTATAGCAATTTAAAGCTCTTGTTTCTTTAGTTTCCAATGATTTCCAAAAGCTTCCAAGTTGTTTTGCATGAAAAGACAACTACTAAGAAGAAATCAACTCCATTACTATAGTACACAAAGAAAGCCTTTAATTTCTATTTTGGGATTTCCATGTCCTTCAATTTTAAAATCCTTCATGACAAACCTCCAAGAAGGTGGACAAAAGAGATTCCTAATCCAACAATGTAAGGTCTAGTAAATAACACAATTGGAGGTGACACTCGAGGCAACACAATGTGCTTGAAAACCCAAAATAAACTTCTCACATTGGGTTTCCCATAGCATCCAAATTCTTCACAACTCATACACACATGCATTCATAACCAAAATGATATATAACACACCATTATTGAAAAAAAACACAACAATGGTTTCATCAAAATCACAACATAAAGTTTCCAAGTTGCAAAAATTTGTTCTCACCTTCAAAGCCACCAACCAAATCCAAATCCATCCAACTCATGGACATTGTAAAGCACCACAAGAGAGCAATGAAAAAGCCGAGACTTCAACCAAACAAAAACCATTGACAAAAATGATGAGATCGTGTTTGAAGACCTCAAATGTGGAGGGACGACGTTGCCACACCAATTGCCTTGATATTTTGCAAATGCCATAAGCCGCCTCCTCATACATAAATAAAGTGTATTTGCATTGCATGTTGTAAACCCTCTCCCCCCCCCGCCCCCCCCCTTATAAGGGCCCTTGGGAAGGCCCTTGGACATTGTGCCTTATCCTACAAATAGTGATGGGGCCCTAATCAAACATAGTCAGGAGGCCCTTGGGAAGAAGGGTCCCTCTAGACTTTCGTGGTGATTGCTTTTGGATGAAATTTAGGGTTTGCAGTTACGATGGCTAGGGTTGGATGATTGGCGCTCTTCTCCTCCTCCTCCTCCTCCTCTTCCCGCAATAGGACAAGAAACAGGTGGGGGAGGATCACCGATCTCGAGAGCGTCGTGGTTTGTGGCTTTCTTTCCTCGTCATCTTTCACCTCCTTCTGTTTTCTTGGGCTGATTACCCATCTACAGCCGCATCTGCAGTGTTATTTTTAAAGTCTTTTTTTTTTTTTTTTGTCGGGGTTTTTTGTTTTTCACGGCACCGTGTGGAGCTTTCTTTTGCTGTGGTGGTTTTTGAACAACGATCTGCAGCTTCCATACCTGCAGTTTGTTTTTGTCTTTGGTCCCACTCTCGTTGTTTTTCCCTTTTCTTCATTCTCTGTTTCTCCTGCAAGCTCCTATAGTGTAACTTCGGTGTCGACAGGCGCGTGTGGACACAGAAAGATAACACACGCACACACATACACAGAGAAGAGAGAGAGAGACACACACACCCACACACACACACACACACACAAAGAGACAGACAGCGCCTTGGGGTACGTACAAGAAGCGAGGACGGTCCGCTGAGACGAAATGTCGAAGAAGAAAGTGTCGCGTGCCGTGATGACTTTGAAGGATTTCCATGGCGGTTCGATTCCTTCAGATTTGCCTCTTCCATCTGCTCCTGGAATGTAAGTGAAGCCCCCTCCTCTGTTTGTTTTTCTACGCTACTGACTGTTTCTTAGAAGAAATTGAAGAGATTGCTAGCTAGATGGATTTTGGAATTTTTTTTCTCCTTTTTTCTTTTCTTTTTTCGGACCAGGGGTTTTAGGTTTTAGAGCGTGAGGTTTTGAGTGCTTGTTTGTTCTTTCTATAGGGCTGTTGAGCGGAGTTCTTTTGAGAGACAAGGATCCGGGGCATGGATGAGTCCTGTTGGTAGAGGAGGGTACGGTGGCAATGAGCGCAACAGCATGGGTCAGAACAGACAGGGACTGGGAAATGCTATCCGTGGGTTTGAAGATAAAGCGTCGCTCTTCCCTAACCCTGCAAACATAGGGAGAAATTATGACGAAGATGAGCGTAAGCCAGTGGATGGACGCCCTCGCAGCAGCCACAGTGCAGAGCAATATGAAGAGCATGCATATGATGAACGCCCCCGCTCTGGCCACCATGATAAAACATTCAACCGATATTCTCCAGATGAACATGGCTACAGAGGCATGGCTCCTGCTGCATCTGGACAGTCCTCACAAGTTAACAAACCAAAGCCCCCAGTATCACCACCCCCTCCCAATTGGAGGCAACCTCCACAGCAGCCACCACCAACTGCTGGTTTTGTGGATCGCAACTCTGGTCCAAATGTGTGGCCAGCACGACAAGAGTCTGAGGTTAACCAAATGCCTGCAGACTTGGTGCAGAATCAAAGCCAGGTATCTGTTTCATGGCGGACACAGACGCCTAAATCAAAAACATTGGACTTAGCAATGCCTGACAACAAGGCAAATCCCAAAAGCTGGCAACCTGAGCACAGCTATGGAGGTGAAAGTACAGGATGGCAAGGGCATGGCCATAGTTCTGAGAATCCAGAACGATCTCATTTTAGCAGGCAGCAGGCCATGTACCCTGAAAAGAACATCAATCCACGGGGTTATGCCTCAGGGATAGCTCAGATGGATGGAAGGGTGATTTATGGAGAGAGTTATGGAGGCAGGGGGGCTTACAGTGATGGGACCAGACCTGGTTTTGGTGAAGGGGTTAGAGTAGGAGAGAATAGCAGGGTTCAGGGGGATGTTGCATCTGGAGGATATGCTGATGCAGGAGGTTATGGAGGTGATCACAGTGGTAGTGGGTTCAATGGCACTGGAGCTATTGCAACTGGGGTTGCTTCCCATGATCCTGGCAACAGAATTGCTTTCTTTGATGTGGGAAGGACTGGAAGGGTGGAGAATGAGTTCATGAGGGAACCCAGTCACCCTGAGGGTCTGCGATGGGCTAATAGTAGCCTCAGAACATATAGTCCTGGAGAGGGTCATGACAGTTACGGATCAGATGCAAATCGTGGTGCTGTTTTGCTAGAAAGGAACTCCCACAGCTCAAACCCACATGAAAGCCAGACTCAACAAGTGTATGAGGATCAAGGTGACAGGGCTCCAGCTGGCATGGGTTGGGAGACACGGAGAAGCCCACCTTTGGTGGAGAGCAATCGAGCATTGAGCAAAGAGAGATCAGCCCATTCTGCTGAGGGATATCGGGTTGAGCACTCTCCATCAGCCACTGCTCCAGCTGATGCTTCTGTGCCTCAAGCACCATTGGTGCTTACAGAACCAGTTGCTGAGAGGCCAAAGTTGAAGCTTCTTCCTCGGTCAAAGCCTCTAGAGTTTAATGAGGCACTTGGGTGCATTGGGTCAGAAGTGCCAGCAATAGAGGTTCTGACTATCCTGTCCTACATTTGTACTTGCAGGATAATGTTGAAGTATGTTGGACAGAAAGTACTGTTGTTTCAGTGCACATCTTCCAGACTTGATACAGAACTTTCAAAAAAAATTTCATAACACAAATGTTCTTGCAATGATTGCAGGAGACTGAGAAAGACTCTGGTGGCAAATCTGATGAGAGGCGAAAAGATGAACCCATGTTTTCAGAAGACATAGCAGATGATGCCATAGATGCAAGTGGGTTTGTGGTCAAAGGGCCACCTTCAAACTTTGAGTCTGGAGATGGAGGTAGCAAGCTGGCAGAGCGTCCAAAGCTGAACTTAAAACCAAGATCACACCCATTGGAGGCAGGAGGTGCCACGGTTGGCTCAGATAGATCATGGTGAGATATTAGTTACCACGCCCATGAGGATAGTGGGAAACTGAGTCCTACTGGCATTATTGATTTCCATCCCTGGATTTCTGTTTGCAACAAAATGCAGGTTTTAATCTGAGTGTGGAGGAAGAAGGTGATGGTCTGATGCATTTTGCATAACACTCACATGGTTCTTGTTTCCTTCATTTTGGTTTTGCTGGAACTTACAGAACAGTGATGTCTGAAGTGTTATTATGAACTTTCTCTGCAATTCTATAGATATCTTTCTGATGGCTAAAGTGGTTGGTCTGCATCCAAGTAGTCAGCAGTCCTGTGCTTAAAGGATATGTTCAGGGTGCAGGAGGCCCCAACCATTAACCCTTGATGTTGGACTCTCAATGCTCTAGTCTTAAATACTTGCTTGTATAGGAGCAGGCTAGAATGAAATGAAGCTTACCTTCACAAGCTTGTCACAGCTTGAATGAGGGTACTATTGCCTTTTCTATTAGCAGTCTCTTGTGAGCTAGCTGACATTATGGCTTAGTCTTGCTGTTGCTTCCAGAAATGTGGCAGCAACTCAAGACACAGATTTTTGTGTAATTGCTTATCCAAATTTTTCTAACTCCCACTGACTTCATCAACTCCCAATGGTGGTATGAAGGAGTATGTCATAAGTATGAGTTTCTGTTTTGTTCCCATCATGGGTGGCAATCAAGGGCATATTTAATTAGTGTAGTTAATAGTATCTTCATTTAAGCTGCAGCAAGCTTGTGAAGCTAAGCCTTATTTTTATTTTAGCTTGTCCCTGTATGAGCAAGCATCTGAGGCATAGAGATGCCTACATAGAGGGTCATGGTTGGAACCTACTGAGCATATCCTTTAAGCACATCACTAGTCATTCTTGTTTTGTTCATTTTGGTTTTGCTGGAACTGACAGTATGGTTACCTTTTAAATATTATTGTAGAGTTTTCTCTCCAATCTCATAGATATCCGGGCATGGATAGATATGCCTTTTTGGACGGTTTTTCCTCCTGAAGGGTGCAGATATCATGGGCAAGATTACTTGATGTATCCAGAGCGTGGCAGAATTTAAATGTTTGATGTTGGTATTCTCAGGTGACCACATCATTGTATATGTCTCTAGGATTGAAGGCAGCTTGTCCCATGTATACATGTTCTGTCTATGTAATCCTGAAGAGGACTTGCTTAGGACCTCCACCTGCAAGTAGCATCAACAGTACTTCAAAAGTTTATGTACACATACCTGCAAAGGGTTTTTCCACATCAATGATCCAGATCTAATTTTCACTACACCAGTCAAGAATCCATTTGCATGAATTGGTCCAAAAACCGGTGACAGTCTGAAAATGAAAGAGATTGTGAGCAACACTTGCAGGGCTAAGACATATGCATTGATATTGATTTTGTTTATCATTTGATTGTGTGCAGGGACTCTGTATTTGGTGGTGCTCGTCCTCGTGAACTGGTAAGTTTGATTCTCCAACAAGTGTATTCTGTTTCTCTGCCGTTCCAGCTCTGCATTTGGGGAAGGTGTGAATTGTAGCTCAATTTACACATGTAGCTAAAATGTATTTTCATCTTAATCAGTTTGTTTTCCTGCCACAGGTATTGAGGGCACGCAGTGCTAATGATTTTGGCACAGCAGTGGAGAATCAAATCCCTTCCCTACCATCACCACGCATGTAAGTAATTTGTGTTGTTCAGGGGATGGTCTGTTCCTGGATGATGTTAACACAGCTATATTCAGACTCCTGTGTCTAAGAAAGCCTTATAAAATATCTGAAGAGTTTGTTGAAGTGTGACAAGGCAGAGTGGTTGTTCTCTTATGAATATCCCTTGTGTTTTATTGATTTTTCAGTGGACAGATTCCTGGTAGTGGCAATAGCAAGCTAGAGCAACAAAAAGGTGGGCATTCTGATCGCTCCAATAGCTGGGGAGAAGAAAAACAGGTGGGCAGCCAGCCATATGAGCACCACGGTGAGCGGTTCATGGAAAGGCAGGGATCTGCGTTGAGGGAGCAACAAGGAAGTAAACAGGACTGGCTTGCTCCCAGCAATCACCTTGGGGATAAAGAGTGGAAGGGTCACAGAGACTCTGAAAAGCAAGACAATAAAGATCGATATGAGGTCAACCGCCCCTATGATCACCAAAATAGTCACAGCCGTGGCACTGACAGGCAAGAATCAACTCTGCGTGGTGCTCACAAGGCTGATGGTTGGCGAAGACCTACATCTCCTATCCCTGTTAGATCACCAGCATGGACACCTTCTAATAGTTCTACAGCTCCAGGTGGTCATCACAGCTTCAATGCTCCTGCCTCGGCCCTTGAACTGGCAAAAGCATTTTCACGGTCATCAAGCATTGGATCACCAATGGCTGGAATTACTCAAAGCAACAGTGGTGATCAGCGACATTCTGTGAATTTGATTTCTCGAGGCCAGGGTTATGGGCCTGGATCAATGAAAGGACATGTGAGTGGGTACGATCAAAAGGATGTCTCTTTTTCACGCCTTGCAGAATCACCCCCTGCTTCATCTCCAATTAAGAGAGATGTTTACGCTCCTGGAAGTGGCTATGGTGGCAACAGATCATACAACAGGTTCGGTGGTAGCAAGAATGGAGGAGGTTTTGGTTCAGCTGTTGGTGACATGAACAGTAGGTTGTCATATGGATGAGGCATCTGCAATCAGTGCTCATTTTGAAGCACCCATATGACGAGGCTTCAACTTCAGTGGGCATCTGGAGCATTGCTGAGGGATTGAGGAAGTTATCCAATTTTCTGTAGGATCTGCTTCCAGTGGCCATTCTTAAGGTTCATGCTACTTTTCTACAGTTTCTTGGCATGTGTAGTTCACCTGAGTCTCCCAGCCAGTCATTTTGTTCAGGAGAATGCCCTATCCAATGGTGTTGTGCCTCCAGGGGATCAAGAGGCTGGACAAATTAAAGGTTGTACCCCTTCAGGCTGGCCAATTCCAATGACCTGTCCTCTAAAAGTTTGTCAGTATCCACTATCATTTTGCTGTGCATCTTGCTTAGGGCCCTCCCTGCTCCATCATGCAATCTTGTAGCAGGATGGGATGCAATTCTGTCTCAAGCTCAGGTACAATTATCAGTAGCCTTGATCTGATTCGCTCCAAGTGATTCTGTTAGCATTAATCTTTAAATGCCCATCAACTGTCTGTTTTTTTTTCCTGTGCAGAGCAGGCTTGTTGGAGAAATGCATGTGAAGTTGTTAGGACATAGGAAGGAATGATGCACAAGAATCAGCAAAGAAACTGAGATTAGTGGCACCTAATATTGCTTACAGTGTACCCTACTACTGATGAAGATGAGAAACAAAGGAGACAGTATATGAATTCCAACAAATTGGTTGCTTCTAGTGCTGCTCTTAAGACCTTTCTGAGCCGCACCAGTATTGTGTCTTCTCACCCCATTTCAGGCCCCAACAGTCTTCTCAATGCTCAGGAAAGTGTCTTCATACCTTGGACTGGGCTTTCTACCAGAATTTACTTCTTTTTTTTATTTTTTCCCAGACTTCTGTCAACCTATTTGTCTGACACCCATCTGTCCATTCAGATTGTTAGCCTTTGATCAGCTGAACATAGGCTTCACCGGATTGTGCACCGGACAGCTCCTTTTGAAGCCTATGAAGAAGCCTTTGAGAGTCATCTGTGTTTTGGCAAAAGATGGATGGCTAGAAATACTGACTGGATAGAAATACTGACCAGAAATTCCAATATCAAATGACATGCCTGGTGGTTTTCCATCTCCATGGAATTTTGGGATTCAATATTCTTGGTTAGATCTTTCCAACTGATCAGGCCAACTGTGCAACAAAATTTGTTGGTGATGCTTAAAAATTCTTGTCTGCTGGTTGGTCTATACCGAATCTCCTATAGTATTCTGTCATTTTGGCATATCTTCTGAGCCAACAATGAGGTCTAAAGAAATTAGGCGCAGAGTTTGATGTCTTATTGGACTTCAATCTGTTGGTAGATTTTGGAGCTGTGATGCTCACTAAAAGCACAAATGTCTTTTAGATCCGATTTACATGTGGATGACTGGATTGGGGTTGAATCTCCTGACAATTCCCCATGTCTTCAGCCAAGCCATGATTGGTCCCAATGATATATATTGTCATATTTCGGTCTTGCCTTTTGTAAAGGTCACCGTGTGAAGTTCTTGATTAACACTTGTTCTTCTCACAACATTTTTTGGGTGCTAAATAAGTTTTCATCATGGAGGTTGATTCCCATGCTTTTTTGGTTGTATAAGACTACAATGGGATTGCGAATGTGGAAATTCATAAGGTGTAATTTAGTTTTAATCCCAAAATCTTGTCAACAATGTTGGAATGTGAATTTGTGCCAAACTGGATATTAGGTGAAAAATGCGGTGCATGGGTCACTTGTGCTTGTTACTTCAATGGCAAGGTAATTGAAATTTACAATGGGTTTGTATTAACATGAAGATATTGTGCCCACAATGATTTGAAAGAGCTCATAGCGGTTGCCTCTTGGTTATTATGGGTGCAAAGAGGCATATTCATATACTATGTTGAAAGAGGGTTTTAATTCACATCGAGGCATTTGTCTCTATTGAACATAATTGGTTTGATATATATTTTTATTATTGGTTGTGATTAATATATGGCGTGCCTATTCAAACACCTTGGATTTCTTCAAAGTTGGAGATGAAGAGGTGGCTTGGGTTTTGACAACTATATGGGGGGTGTGAGTTCATGTTTCAACTTACAAGGTACATGTTTTCATTGTAGTTTGTATTGTGTGACTAATTGTGGGTGAAGTATATAATTCGAACCCACATATGTGGGAGAGAGCTACGGATGAATGACATGCGAGATGTGAAATAGTTGGGATGAAATATTGAAGTGTTTTAGACGTCTTTTGTGCAAGTCCATATTATAAATCCAACTTTTTCAATATCTAACCAAGATGGATCTACCTATATCACATTAAATATATCATATGAAAACTTCAATAAAAAATTGGACAAAATTCAGACAAAACAAGTCCAAATTTGGAAAGCTCAAGCTCTAATCAAAATCAACTTAATTTGATTAGAATCCATTTAGAATTAGGTTGGAAATGAATTGAGATTTTACCATGATTGACGTGGCCTTAAGCATTGACATCAACTTAACCTCATTTAAATCCATTGGGATTTAAATATATGGTTGGGATTGGACCTACATCTGAACCAATAAGTAACTTGGATGGATGTCAAGGATGGATGTCATCAACCTAGATCTAACTAGAATTAGTCCAAAAATGGTTGACCATTTAATTAGGATAGATTTGGCGTAAACAAATCAAATAGAACTATTTCATTATGGTAAACCACAATGATTTAGTTTGCCCATCAACAATGGAGTTCATGGTGAAAAGTAGTGGCACAGAATAGAAGGCAATTTCTATTATTTTTTCAAAATGGAGAGTGATAACAAGAAATTGTCTGTGAATCAATAAAATAATTAATTATGAGCTGAAATTTGATGGATTTGGAGACGGTGTCCAATTTTCATGATGGAACATGTAAAGTGGGAACAATATTGCATTTATCAATTATGTAAATTAATGGTGAAAGGCAAGATGATAGGTAGACAAACAATTTCCAGATTTTCATAAACTTAGGCAAATATGATGTACATTAAAAAGTGGTAATATTACTTAAGTTGTTATTATGTGTCAATTGTTGGTGAAATAAGATACTTAAAAACAAATGAAACCCCAACATAATAGATTCATGTTCACACTAAATATTTTTGTTGTTGATGGTGGAGTTGTGGTGCTTTGAGAAGATTTGGACTTTTGGCACAAATCATGGTATAAATTTCTTTTCCTTGCAAAGGTTTTTCAAGGAGCCATGTCAACTTGGAGTTGGATTGGATTTGGTAGTGAAAAAGTAAATACGAATGTAGTAGTTGTATGGCTTGTTATGATACCTAACTAAACACAACCTTAGTGAGCACAACACAACTCATGATCGTTGAGTGCACCTCTTTGAGATGAATATGGTTACTAATAATGTCACAATGGATGACTTTTGGCCAACATGCTACTTTCATGGATAAGGATGTTTTGGCATTGTTTTGTATTTCAAGTAAAGCTCAAAACAAAACAAAAACAAAACAAAAAAAAAAAACAAACTAATGATTTTGAAGGAGCATTTACGGCTCCAAAGTGTTTAGATATTGACAAAACAATAGCCATAAAAGAAGGCTTTAAATGCTTTTCTCTTTAATTAGATGTTGGGTTCCTTGGATCCCTTACCCAAATAATGTAACAAGATGAAACTTTCCTTCCTTGAGTTCATTGTTCATAGTTCTTCATGAGGAAGTATACAAGGTGCCAAGTCCAAATACCATATTGCTCAACTCAGCATGTACATTCATTCCTTCTTTTTATAGTTTGATTTCCGAAAAATTCATGTTCTATCTTGTGTTGCACTATGCATTGATGTTTGACTTCAACTTGGGTCATGCACAATCTAAGGCCCACTTTTAAACTAGGAGTCAGGGCCAAAAAATCTTGGGGCCTATAATGGGGAATTTGAGCACACTTCTTGACTCATTGTTTGGCCCCAAGATATGAATAAAATATTATTTGTTTGGGGGCCAATGTGTTCATGTATAAAGGCATTAAATCCAAAAAGTAGGGATCAAGGCTTTCAACCCTGCTTATATGTTTCCATTCATTTTTTCTCCGTATCATTCTTGTTTCCTTTCAAGTTAAACCCTAAAAGTCAAACCTACATGGATGAGCATAGACACTAACTCTTGTAACTCCTCAGGTTAACACACTCTTTTCATGCAACACTAACATCTTTTGTATCCCAAGTAAAAACAATATGAAGCTCCTCCCATCATTCACAAACAAGCACTAAAGGTCAACAAGAAGAGATTTTTAAAAAAATAAGAGAGATGAAATGAAATAGAAATTTAAAAATACAAAGTTTGGTTTAGGGTTTACTTTGATCCTACGGTGTGAATTTCATCAAAACAACAATATTTTATTGTAATAACATTGCCCCCTAGGGTTGCAAATTGGCCTCCCAAGTTGATAACTATCCTTTTTCTGCCTTCCGTCCCAAGCCAAGGTCATAAAGTGGTAGATTTTTAAAAATTGCTTTTAGTGCACCAATAGGAGTGCTCAATTTGAGCTATTGGCCTTGACTCCTACTAGAAAGTGGGCCTAAATATTGTGTGATGGTTCTACATCAGGTATTAATGTGAAACACATCTTTGGGTGTATGTATGTATTATTTGAGAATATTCTATTTCATATTCAAGTTCACAAGATGTTCCCATCAGGTTCACACAATGTTCCCCAAGTTCCCAAAGAACATTCCCAATAGCACCTCAATTTTTATCCCATATTGTTCAGCCATTGTTCAATGTCCATGTATCTAAGTTGTAAGGAAGGCAAGGTCAGGTGTCAAGTAGAGGAGAAGCATGAAAAATTTATGCTTCTATTTTGGGGAGGTATGAATTTTGGTTGTATTCACTATGTTCTCATCAAGTTCCCAATGGGTTCCCAATTGTCCCTCAACATGTTCCCAATAGCGCCTCACTTTATCATGTATCCTTTGTTTTTAAGTTCTATTCTCGGAACCAATATAGGCAAAGCCCAAAGGAAAAGAGATTTCATGTTAGATCTACGATGGAAGGTCGATCAACTAGGAGGTTGGGGCCCCACTCCTTCTAGGTTTTCTCCACACAATGTTGAGTGTAAAAAGGGTGAAAGATAATATGTGGCTGATTTTCATTGAAAAGCTCTTTACCAACTGCGAAATTGGGACTAGCCTGCAAACAAAATATTTGCGCTTCAAGAATATGTCATATGAGAGTGAAAATTTATTGTGTAACATCAATTGTGTTCAACTATAAAAAGCTCTAGCCCGATCTCTATGTGGTAACACGTAGTTTGAGGTAGTGCTAAGTGCATGAAAAGGCATGCCATATGCAGAGAAACTTTGTCAAAGCTGCAACTTGGGGATGAAGAGCACTTGCTCCTTGTCTGTCCAAATAAAGATTATTTAATTAAATAATTGACCCTTGGGTAAACTAATTTGTATGTGCAACAGTAAAAATTGGAAAGAAAAGCCCTGGTAATGGGCTTCCCCCCAAAAACCTTCATATTTGGAATATAATGAAACCTTACAAAGTCATTCCTTAGACATAGACCTAGATTTAAGTAATTTTACAATGTATTTTCAAGTTTGTGTCCCAATTAAAATAAGACTTCACTCATTCAGTTTGGTAGTCTATTTTTTCAACTGATTTGCATCCAAAATAAAACACAGCCCTTCAATACCCAAGGCAAAAATATCTAAGCCCTTAATTGGGAAAGTCTGAGTCATTAGAGTTATCCGAAAGGTAATGAAAACACAGAACCAGAACCCAGAGTTTGGTCATACACAGGGTGAGATTTTAAAAAAACTTGCAAACACATATATTACCATTCAAAAGGGGGGGGGGGGGGGGGGGAGGTTCATCCTGAGTTTCATCCTGTCTTTCATTTCTCTTGTATTCCAGAGGGGTGGATGAAGAGAAGTCAAAACATGCTGGTTTGGCTCAGCAAATTGGTTTTGGTCCAGCATTTTGTCGCTGCAAAAAGATACAGCAAAGCCTAACACCTGTTGTGATTGGCCAGATGGTTTGGTTGGTCCAGGTGGTTTGCTATTACTAGTCTGCTATCTTTTGCAGTCCCAATTTCATCCAAGATTAGAGCAGCTCCATCGGTGTTCAGAATGTGACCCTCCAAAAATATTTCTAGCATCCATCCAAGATGAGATTAGTTATTTACTTTTTTTCTAACCCCACCCATAAAACTAAAATCAGGACTGCAAACAAGTGGGAGATTACTAATAGCTAACGACCTGGAAATCAAAATATCTAGCCAATCAACAGCATGTGTTAGGCTTGACTGTGCCTTTTGCAGCCTCAGCATCATGTCAAAAAAACGTGGGGGGCCAAAACCATTTTCCTGAGCCAAACCAGCATATTTTGACTTTTCTTCTTCCCATATTTTGACCAGCAGAGTTCCTCTTTTAGAGCATCTCCAAAGCTGCTCAGTGTGTGACCATGCAAAAATATTTCCCACATCCAAGTTTAGTTAGGGTAGATAGGCTGGTGAGTGAACACCTAAGAACTCAAGGCAAGTCAAATCCTCACGCATGGTTCCTCTGCTTTTGAAGCTCAAAGAACATTTGTAGCCCTCCACCTAACACTTCCAAAGTCACAAAATTTCTCAATTCAGGAAATGAATGGGGAAAATATGGGGTGTTTGGTGCCTTAGTATTCATTGTTTGATGATGGTTCAATTAAAACCGATTAAGATTTTGAGCTTAAAATCTATGGTCGTTGCATCTTTGCTTTAAAAATACAAAGAACTTTTGGAAAGCCCTAGCTGGCTTACTCCTCAGGTTTTTAAATCACTCAAAACGGACTAAATATGTTGAAGATATGGGGCTGGAACTAGAGAGAGATTTAAAGCTATTTTTTCAAAAAAATTGAAGGAAGCTATCACTCACTCTCTTCCTTTGTTTTCTGCGTTGCTCCTTCACTTCTGATGCTCAAAGAACATTTATAGCCCTTCAGTTCGCAGGTGCAATGACATGAAAACTGCTCAATTTTATTAAAGAATGACAAAAATATGAAAAATGTTGATGATAAGTATGTGTTCAGTGATGGGTGATTAAGGAATGACAAAAATAATTGAAAAGTGTTCGATGATAAGTATGTGTTCAGTGATGGGTGGTTTTATCCTTTGTTCTTTTTAGCATCCTCACCCATAAAACTGAAACTGGAGCTGCAAATAGATGGGGGACTACTGATAGCAAACCACCTGGACCAATCATTATGACTGGCCGATAAAAAACAGTCAGAACCAGTTGGATCATATTTATTGCACTCCTTTCTGCAGGTGAATGAATTTGCTGCGCCCTTTAAAATCCACTGCAAATTGCAACCCTAAACCGGCATATTTCAACTTTTCTTCATCTAATTTATTGTGCAAGCTCAGATACTGACCACCCTTGCACATACTGAGCACCTGTGGAGATGCTCTATGAGTTATTTCCATTTTCCCAACTTTACTCATAAAACTAAAACTGGGACTCCAAATAGGTGGGAGACTACTAATAGCAAGCCATTTGGACCGGCCATTCAGAAACACAAGGAGCAGCATACCTATTTAGTACCCTCTACTCTGGAAGGTGTTAGACTTTTCTGTACCTTTTATGAGCCCTCACAAACTGTGAAAAAATGTTGGGCCGAAACTGTTTTGCTGAGGGAGGCTTGTTTTAACTTTTCTTCATCCAATTTTTCATTTGGAGGGTCACATCCTGAACATTAGTGGAGTTCCTCTTAGGGGCATAATTGCTTCAAGATTGTTAGGCAATCCCCTAAGAAAACTTCACTCAAAATAATCTCTAAGCAGCTTTGTTTTTTTTTTTTTGCAAACAGAGAAATTCAAAATTCAAAAATGAAAGTGATTTTGGAGGTTTTCAATTGTCAAGTGTGAGAAAATAATAATAATAATAATCAACATATTTTTATACTTGCTTTTCAATGTGTCATCAAAATATAGAAGGATGATTAAAGATTTGTATTTCATAGTTGGTTTATAGAACAAATTTGGCTAAATCTTCTTAAGGATGATTGCCATTTTTTGTACATCTATGGATGATAGCCACTTTGGCTACAAAACAAGAATTCCTTAAAAAAATGGGTCTCTAAGGGTCCAAGTACTTCAACCTTGTTATGCTTCACTCAATGTCATATCTAAGGGCCTAATTTATCTTACTTCCACCTTTTTTCAAGCAATGTAATGAAAAACTTCACCTGTGTAGGGTGATGCACGGGTGATGCCATCATGCATTACCATCGATGATTCCCGACATAATGATCAAGGCAAGCCAGTACATATGGGACCTCATGATCCACAGGTATGGTAGGAAATTATGAAAACGCAATTTCTCAACATACAAGCCTACTTTACGCAAGCTCATGTGTTTCACAAAAACAAAATGCCCTTCTTCCTCAAGGTCATTTATGGTTGTGAAAAACATGGTACACTTCCTTTTTATTTGATGTAGGCCCATTTTTAAAAATTTATGGTGCCTTCAATAGTGTGCTAGGCACATGGAAGAATTTCATGAATATATGTTATCTAGTTCACAATGCACATGTATGACGATATATATATATATATATATTCCAAATGACATGACGTGGGATGTGCTCACATCACCAAATACATTGAACCAATTGGATAGTTGGATTTGTACACTAAAATTTGGTGTATGTTCAACCACACTACTTCCAATGAGTTGGTGACTAACTAGTTCCTTGTTTATTAAATCATTTAACTTAATTTAAATTACATTTTTTGAAAATGCTTGAAGTTTGAGGACAAGCATTTTTTGTGGCTAAGTGAATAAGGTAGGATGCTCTAAATCTATCATGGGCTCCAATATCGTGTCCTTTGTAACATGTTCCCAATGAGTTTCTCAAGAGAACCATAGGCACATGTGAGGGGAGACCACTCAAAACATTTAAGTAACAAACACTCATAGGACATTCTCATAAAGAGTTTTTGGGCGTGGAAATGGGAACACTTTCAAAGAGAGGTCTATCTCCATTGATGGACATATTATTTCACTCATAAAAAAAATGCTCATTGGTCTGTGCTTTGAGAATTATGTGCATGCCTTCGAATAATTGGTTATGGACCTATTGGGGTTTAGTAACACAAGAACGTGGGTGAAAGGCATTTTGGGGAAATGGCAATATGATACACAATGTTATGTCATTAAAAAGAGTTGAGAATTTTCAAATGATTTAAAATTAGTTACTAATAGGCATCTCTCAAATGTGAACACAAAGCTAGATGCATATTTCCAAAAGAAAGAAAAAAAAAAGTGATTTTAGCAAAACATACAGAAAGATATAGGAAGATTATTAATGATTTATATTTTATTTATGCTTTATAGCCAGATTTGGCTAAATTTTCCTTGGGTGATCAATAATTTTGTCTACTTCTTCCAATGAATGATCATCACTTTAGTTGCAAACAGGTATCCTAATATAAATAAATAAAAACCTTTGGTTAATATTTTTATGAGAGGTCCCGTGCATCATTTATCACGTAATCTATGTGTCAATTTGAAATGTTCATAACGTATTCATATGGGCTTAAAAAAATACGAAACAAACAACTTGTGGGAGATGTGTTGTTTAATTATCGAGAAGACCTTGTTGATTTGAATGTATGTCAAAAAGCCCTTTGATCCATAACAAGAAATGGCGTGGAGTGCAAAGTTGTGATCATACCTAACATAACATGCCAATGCAATGTTACATTTCACATCATCATCACAATTTACAAGGCCATGTCAATCGTTGAAAGCTTTTTATTTGTTCACACATCAACAAATTATAATATTGAATTCTCTTTGCATTTCATCTAATAATTATATTAAGTTGATTTTAACATGGATGTCATGAAACAACAAAATACTGGAGAGAAAACATGATTGTTTCCCCCCAAAAAAAAAAATTGTCTTGTAAATCAAATGAAACTTGAATTTCATCACGGTTCACAATTTGATCACAAGCGATTAAACAATTTTATCTGAACAATAGGTACTCATTGAACACTAGTAGCAATTGAGGCTTTAAAATAGATCATAAACAAATGTTTATTATTTTTTGGGTACTCCAACTTTACCTAACCAAACCAAACTGCACAGTTCCATCATGTTTCCAGGTTTTGTTTGAACTTTGAACCTCCTCCATCCATGGGCAAAGTCACTATGTAATGAACTCCTTTTTTGTTTTTCCTTTCATTTCTTTTCCTTCACTAAAAATCTGGTTATAGGTGGTGGGTTCATCACATTTTGTATAAATGGAGAATAACCCAAAAAGTTTACATGGGCCTATGATTCCTTTGCACAAGAAAAGAATAGTTGAAAACTAGCTCATTTTGGCTGGCCAGATAGGAATATGGAAGGGGTTTTGCTTATGGTTTTTCAAAGAAACGCAAGAAAGAAAGAAAGAAAGAAAGAAGCTCATGAGTTGTCAACCTAAATATTGCTTGAGGGTGAAAGCCTCCCTGTTAGGGTGGGGGGCAGCAGACTGGCCCGGGCAAGCATTATATGTGCATATGCTTGTTATTGCTGGCAGTACCTTTGTACTCGTTGGATTCTTTGTTTTTTTCCCTGACTGCCTTCGGCTCGTCCAAGATATGTCTGGTGGTGGGGGTGGCGGCCAGACACATCTTTGGTGCTACCAATCACACTTTGTTTGGGTCCTCTTGTGGAAGTTTTGGGTTGTAACGGACTAGGTTTTGATGATAGTGGACACCTACTCAATTACAAGCTCAAAAACATGCGTAACATGGGTCCAAACAAATGTGTACAAAGAATTTCGAATTTCTACAAAAAAATCAGGGCCAACCACTTGTAAGCTTAGATTTCAAGGTTGAAATTCAGCTCTTTTTATCTAAAACATCATCACACCCTACAAGGTCACATAAAAACATTGTCATGGTGGAAATCAATCACCTTTCTAACAAGGAAGGAACGTCAACATTTGGCAAACCGTTTCCAAATATAACCCTAAGTCACTTACCTTTATATCTCACTCACAAACTTTTGACCTAGCAAATCTAGGTCATTTGCCAAACCTTTTCCCTTTTAGCTTAGAACTTAAGTTTTAAAACTTAGGACTTTCCAAGGTTCAAGTTTAGGGTGTCACAATTTACACTCCATTTCAATTTCTTAGGGTTTGAATTTTTACTTGTAGATCACAATGTTCATAGATTTGTTTTGCTTATTGAGCAATGAGCAATTTTGAGTTGCAAGCAATGAATAACTTTTTCGAGAATTCATGCAAGTTGCAACATACATTGGATCATGATTCATAGTTGAATCATATTTGCAATTTGTGTTCGATGTTGGTCCCTAGAACTTAAAATCAAATTAAATCGTCATTAATTGAATGTAAGGTGCAACATGCATCAAAAGGTTTATGAGGTTGCACCACACTACCTTAGGTATGTGAATAGTCTTTTTATATGTGTATGTTTGTAACTTGTAGTTTTAAGTTGTAATTATGTTACTTGTTAAAAGTTAAAACTTATTGTAGTACGCAAATTGTACACCCACCCTCATGCACATAGGTGAAATCATGAGTCATGATTTATATCTTGTTTGCACTACCTACAATATGCCAATGTGCACACTAAAATTTTGAAGCTTGAAGTTCTTGAATGTTTTTACACTTTCCATGTTTTTTCTTTGGTTTTGTGGCTTGAGAGTACACATTGTGTGTTAGTGGTGGGTGTAGGTCATGACCTGTTTCTATCTACTCAACTTTCAAGGTGTTGTCTTGTTTTTATGCTTTTGCATGAAGATGCCACTATTTGAATTGTCCCCCAACTTTAAGCTACAAATATTTTTATAGCTTATGAAATTATAACAATGGCACCCCTTTGGCTCCATGTGATGTGACTTGTAGTAGGAAGACTTATGTTCAATCCTTGTGTGAGCTTGCCACCTTGAAAGCTAGCAACATGTCAATGAAATAGATGTGATTTGTTTACGTCCTTCAAATTTTCTTACAAAATCTTTCAATGTCAATTCAACAAAAAAACCAATGGAGGTTTTGGATCAAAGCTTGTCACCACCAAAAATTAACAAATCCCATGCTTATGAGTCAAAGTAAAACTTTCAAGTTTCTTGATAGCAAGTTGCCTTAGGCTAAGTTGTATGTGCGATTTAATGGTTTTGTGTACATTGTGGAGTGTAAAATTTTCTCAAAGATTAAATAAAAATATAAGCTTATGACTTGAAAATAATCCATTCATTGCAAAAGTATGTTGATCAGTTAAAAGTTGATAGACCTATGAAAAGGGTGAAAAAGGGAGAATGGTATAACAACAAGGATTGTAAACACATAAAAAATGAAGTTATTTATGTTAAAGGGAGGGAATCGAGTTATCAATGGGTTAGTTGGTGAGAAGCATAGGAAATTGAATCAATTTGCTACATTGTTCCACACATTGAAGCATGATAAGCCAATGTTTTGGGTAGTTGCATGCTTAAGGTGAACCAAAAGTGGCACAATAAAAGTCTATTTTCACAATTTTTAATGTTATCAACATCTTCACAATAAACATGTCTACCAAAAGCCAATTTTTTGCAAAAAATATTTCTTGGGCAAACCCATCCTTGGGTGGTACCACTAGGAACATCACACCTTGATTTTCTTAGACCCAATGAACTTTGAAAAACCATAGGAAACACTTAAATAAACATTTTCCTTTTTTTTTCCATGAATACATTTATTTAGTTCCACAAAATTTGAAATCTCAATATTATAAAAAAAGATTGTGTATTTTGATTTTCATAGGAGTTTTTTTCCTAAGGTAATTTTGAAGTCATTCTATTTTTAGGTTTTTATTAGGCAATTAATTGAATAAGTATAATTTAGTTGTGGATTTTCAAATTTAAGGTTATTGGTTTTTGAAGGGGCCATTTTATTTTATTTTTTAAATTTAGCAACTTTATTTTTTAATTCCAAAATAAATTTCAAGTCATATATTGAAGCATGTAATGGATATATATATGAAAGAAAAAATTATAGCTATGAAAACATATAAATGAAAGGTTCAAGAAAATGATTTGGCCATTTTTGGTTCTTTAACCATTCCTTGAAATGGTTCCTTTAATATTGGGGCATCAAAAAATACTTTTTATTACCATTTGTAATCACATCCCCAATAAAAAATTTCATTTTGATTTTAGTCATACAATTTATGGTAGAGTACCGGAAAACATTTGGTTTAATATTCCAAGACTTAGGAGTCCATTTAAAAATTTGTATGTTTTTTAACATAGGATGAAACACAAGTTTAATAGTCCCTCAAAGATTAAGATTTGTTTTTTTTGTTTTTTTTTGGGGTATTATCTTCCTATAACAATATAGATTATAGACATGAATCATTTTTGACACATTTCCTTATTAATTAGAGTTAAGAACCAATAATAACATGTATTGGTTTTTTCTCTTGCAATGTCCAAAAACGGAATGTGTAGTTTGCAATTGGCCCTTTTTGTATGAGTTTTATGTTAATTAAATGTTTATATCCTAGTTATTTAAAATAAACTAGGGTAAGTTATTGTGGGATTGGTTCCAATGTGAACATGTTTATAAATATTTATTGTATGGGATATAATCCCAAGATGTATGATTTCAAATCACTTTTGATGATTTGAAATTGTTTTTTACTTTGTAATTTTGTTGTGTTATGTTAGTTTTTTTTTGCACATGGTGTTTTGGTTTTCCATCTTGTCTTTTAGGCTTAAATTCATGCATTGTTGCAAGTGATTCATGTTTTGAATCACCAAAAATCACGTCTTGAGTTTTGTATAGTTCTAAAAGTTTAATTGTTTGCAAAAGATTTGTGGCAACAAATGTTCCAAAATAAAATTTTCTTTCAATGCCGCATGGTGTGGGTTTTTTTTTTTTTGGTTGATTTTTAAAACTCTTTATGTTGTAATTGGGTAGGAGATGTAGCTAAGGGGGTGTTCTTGGTTAAATGTCCTTGATATAGTATGGAAGCTTAAAATTTAAGCTCTATAGTCTCAATTTAACATTGTTGGTTAGTTTTTTAAAAATGTGAAGTTGGTGATCCTAAATGGATACCACTTTTTATTTATAGCTCGACCTTTTATTTTCAAGTTGTTTTCATTGTGATTTCAAGGTGGTTTTGTATTTAACTAACCTTGTTTGGGAAAACATTTTTGTTGCAATGAGCAATTTAAAAGGTTCAATTTCCCTCCCAAGCAACTATTTTTATTTGTCTCCACTTTGTGAAACTTGTGTTATAAACTTATGCACATATATTGTGGTTTGTTGCATTGAATTTTGAGCCATGAACATTATGATTAAGGCTCTAAAACGAGGATTTTTACACCTACTCATTAAGAGGGAAAAAGGATCTTCATCTTTACATAAATTCAAGTGTAAAGATTTTAAAAAATTTCATCTTTGTACTTGAACACACCTCCCCCTTGGAGAACTTCAAGTTTCAAGTTTGTAAGATTTTAGGGATCTTACAAATCCTAAGATGCCTGGAACCATCACACACAAGACAAAAGGGAAGGCCAAATAAAGGCCAAAGAAAGGCCAAAAAACACATACACATCTGGCAATAATCAAAGAAGGGAGAGGGTTAGTCCCTTTCATAGTAAGAAGCTATTTTATTCATGGCCTCTCTAATATGTATGCGAATCATGAGATCTAATAATAGTAAGAGGTGTAGAATAAGCATTTCCTAATGACGCACGATCTTCCTCTCTATAGCAAAAAATAAAACACGTTAATAAGCAATATTAACACGTTACTTGAAAAATGAATGCAAAAAGACAAAAATAACTGATCTTTCAATCATCTATCCAGAAAAAGATAAAACATGCTTCCTAATAAAACAATCCATATCACACCCAAATATGCGATGCACCTCCATGACCATAGAAATGAAACGATAAACATTCTAAAATTATCTGTAAATTAAAACAAACACAAGACCAGAACCCTGAGTTTGGTCATACACAGGGTGAGATTTTTTTTAAAAAGGTACAAAAAAGTACATTAGCATTCAATGCGAGCTGAAACTCAGAAAACCATCAATTTTGGTAGTAAACTGAGTTTCAAGCTTTGTTTCCTTTTCTGAAACCATCAATTTTGGTAGTAAACTGAGTTTCAACCTTTCTTTCCTTTTTCTGAGCGCCTCGGATGCTGCTACATATATACTTTTCACAGCTCCTACTTGTACAATTATTATAATTAGTCTCGAATCTTGTGCATCAAATCGTTGAGTTTCAGCATTTCATTCTGAGATTTAATAAAATGTCATTACTTTGCGGATACCACTGAAAGAGAGGATAGGGGTGAAAGGAGGCCCAAAGACGGCTGGAGTGAATTAGCACCCACCAATGCACCAGTTGCGGATGAGCCCGTTGAGGCCGTTTTCTGGATGGACGAAAATCCCATCCTCCCTGCCCGATTTTTTTTTTTTTTTCACCTTTTCTCTACCCCAAAATTTTCCCCCATCCTACCTACCACCTACCTCCCCCTGTCCTACCTACCACCTACCTCCCCCTGTCCTACCTGCCACCTACCTCCCCCCTCATACCTACCACCTACCTACCACCTACCTTCCCCCCTCCTACCTACCACCTACCTCCCCCCTCCTACCTACCACCTACCTCCCCCCTCCTACCTACCACCTACCTCCCCCTTCCTACCTACCACCTACCAACCCCTCCCCCTCACTCCATCGCCAGAGCTCCTGGCTCCAGAGACGTTGAGCGGGAGCGAGCTTGGAGCTTGGAGCCGGCTTGGAGCGGGAGCGAGCTTGGAATTTGGAACGAGCTTGGAGCTTGGAGCGACTGCAGCTGGACCCACGCAGGACCCATGTAAGCATTTCTCTTTGTGTTGCTTCTTCTTTGTGTTGCAAGAAAAGAAGAAGAAGAAGAAGGCGATGGCATCGCCTTCTTTCTTCTTCTTTGTGCCGTAGAGCTTGCAACGCAAGCTCCGAACGCAAGCTCCGGAGAGCTCCGGAGCTTGCCGAGCTCCAGAGAGCTCCGAGCTCCGAGCTCCGAGCAACGCGAGCTCCGGAGCTTGCTGCAACTCCGGAGCTTGTCGAGCTCCAGAGAGCTCCGAGCTCCGAGCAACGCGAGCTTCGGAGCTTGCTGCAGCTCCGAAGAGCTCCAAGCTTCGAGCAACGCGAGCTCCGGAGCTCCAGAAGCTTCGGAGCTTGCTGCAGCTCTAGAGAGCTTCGAGCTCCGAGCTCCGAGCAACACGAGCTTCAAAGCTTGCTGCAGCTCCGGAGCTTGCCGAGCTCCAAAGAGCTCCAAGCTCCGAGCAACGCGAGCTCCGGAGCTTGCTGCAACTCCGGAGCTTGCCGAGCTCCAGAGAGCTCCGAGCAACGCGAGCTCCGAGCAACGCGAGCTCCGAGCAACGCGAGCTCCGAGCAACGCGAGCTCCGAGCAACGCGAGCTCCGAGCAACGCGAGCTCCGAGCAACGCGAGCTCCGAGCAACGCGAGCTCCGAGCAACGCGAGCTCCGAGCAACGCGAGCTCCGGAGCTTGCCGAGCTCCAGAAAGCTCCGAGCTTCGAGCAACGCGAGCTCCGGAGCTCCGGAGCTTGCTTGCTGCTGGAACGCAACAAGCTCCGGAAGCTTCCGGAGCTTGCTTACTGTTGGAACGCAGCTGGAACGCAGCAAGCTCTGGAAGCTTGCTTGCTGGAACGCAGCAAGCTCCGGAGCTTGCTTGCTGTTGCAACGCAACAAGCTCCGGAGGATCTCCGGCTCCGGAACTTGCTTGCTTGCTGCTGCAACGCAGCAAGCTCCGGAGCTTGCTTGCTGTTGCAACATAGCAAGCTCCGGAGCTTCTTTGGCTCCGGCTTGCTGCGTTGCAGCAGGAAACTCCGGAGCGTGAGAGCTTGCTGCTGTAACACAGCAAACTCCGGAGCTTGCTGCAAGTAAACGCTGCAATGCAGCAAGCTCCGGAGCGTTTCTTGCAGTAGAAGAAAAAGAAGAACCCTGAACCTTTTGCCCCATCCTCAATATTTTTTATTTTGCTTTGGTTTAGCTGATTAGAATTAACATTTAACAATAACTAGTGGTCTTTTGTTTAGGGTTGGAGGTTGGAATGGGTAAGAGAAGAAGACTCAGGAAAAGCGGTGGTGGTGAGCTGGAGGTCAATATGCAAGATGTTGCATCAGATGAGGTGATTCTTCCAAGTGTTGCTGAGCTGGAGGTCAATATGCAAGATGTTGCATCAGATGAGGCGATTCTTCCAAGTGTTGCTGTGGCAGATGTGATGATTCTTTTGCCATATGTTGCTGGAGGAGATGAGGGAGTTATTGAGTCACATGTTGCTGCATCTGATGCAACAATTATTCAGCAAAATGTTGCATCAGATGAAACAAATAATGAACAAGATGTTGCATCAGATGAAGAAATGGGTGAGCAAAATGCTGCTCTATCACAATTGAAATATAAAGATAGCATTAGTATAGATTGTTTTAGAATGTGTGGACATCAGATTAAATACAGATTAAAGAAATTGTACAAGTTTTTTTAGGTTTAATTATATCCGCACCTTCCATCATTTGTTGGAAGGTGCGGGATTTTTTTTGTCAAATTTTTTTTATGCAATACCTAAAAACAATGATTTGTAATATCTACATTTTGTTTTTTGATCTTTTTTTTTTTGGCTTAGGTCCAGAAGTTGAATCTGATAAGGCAGCTCTGCCACTTGCACTTTTTTGCCCACCGAATTTGGCTCGGAAGGACAAGGAATGGATGCATGTTGGGTCCAAATGGAGGTGCAAAGTTGGTAATTGCACTACTGCATATTGTGCAAAATGGCTGTTGACGAAACACTTGAAGGAGGTGCATGGGTTGGTGGCTGAAAAGTCCAAACCTGGGAGGCCTTCAACTGCTGCAGGAGGTCCTCGACATCAGGACCATGCCAAGATGAATGCTCGCATTTTGGGAAATGCGATGGTTGTGCAGAGGCGGAACGATCAAAAGGTGGCTAGTTGCGCTCGTGCCAAAGCACAACGCAAATGGGAAAACCTGGTAGCTGTTGCAAAACAGTGTCCACCATTCCCAAAACCAGGTTTGGTGAAATTAGCTTCAGAGAAACTTTTGAAAGTGTTGGGGCTTACTGCTTGGGGTGTGGGCAGTGTGCCTCGAGATGCAGCATCGCGAATGGAGAAAGATGAAGACTTACAAGGGATTATTCGATCCACCCGTTGCGCATATGCACGGCAACTCAAGACGGCATGGGATGCCAAATATTGGGATCGAGAGTCCAATAAAACAAGTCGGAGAAAACAGTTGGCAGCTATTTTGGATTTTCATGAATCTAGAATGATTCATGGAAGGTAAGAAACAATCATAAGCAATGTTTATTATTTTTTTATTGCATTTCATCCAAGGTGTGTTAAGGTTTAACTTGGTGGTTTTTGGGTGTTTATAGGGTTCAGGGCCAAACACAGGAAGAGTTTGTGGCAACTGCAGTTCAAGTGGAAATGCAAAGTCGGCATTTATACACTGCTCGTCATGCAACAAAGGCTGCAAATGCAGCTGCTGCGTATCGAACTAAACACGGGATTGTAGATTGCTAGACACTGGTATGGGTTAGGGTTTAGGGTTATACAGTTAGTTAGGTTTTATAGCCCTTTTACTTTTTGGACTACCCAATTTTGAACTACCCAATATAATAACATCTTCTATTCACACTTGTTTTATGGTATATGGTTAAGCATATGTCTTCTTTGTCATAATTTTTTTAGTACTTGAGATGTAAGAATCAAACCAAAGATCAAAATGAACATTATGCAATACTTACATCTAATATAATAGCACTCACATCACTTGAAGAGTTTCAAAACAATATACACATTTTAAACATATAAAATACCTACATAATTTTTTATTATAAATCTCATAAGGAGATTTTCAAATATGCAATACCCACATATATGTCCTAAAATAGTCACAGGCATATTACATTCAATGCAATACCCGCATTTAAGTCCCATAATAGTTGTTGCAATTTTTGGCATCCCTTGCAATACCCGCATCTAAGTCCCATAATAGCCGTTGGTATTTTTGGCATCTCTTGCAATACCCGCATATGGGCCACCCATAGTTGTTGACATTCGTCATTCGCTGCAATACCCGCATATGGGTCCATGGTTTTCGTTGGGTTTTATAACATTTCTTGCAATACCCGCATATAGTTTCCATAATAGCCACTGGTTTTTTTTTTGTGTCTCTTGCAATACCCGCATATAGGTCCCATAATAGTTGCTGGTTTTTTTCATTCTTTGCAAAACTTACATTTTGTCATAAAATTAATTTAGAATAATAATCAATTTAGGTATATAAAAACACATATTTTGGGTATCCATAGCACTTATTTGTTATTTTGAAATGACATTACATGCGAGTTTTGCATTCAGGGTTTAGGGTTTAGGTTTTAGGGTTAGGTTTTCACATAAGGTTTGCTTCTTACCTTTGTGTGATAACTCCAACCTAATTTTCCTAATTTCTTTGAAGAAAATATATAATAAGATTGTTTTAGGTCCCATATGTTTAAACCCAAAAAATTTCCCCCCAATTGAATATAAAATATTTTTGATAGTACATGAATTATCAACAAATTTTGACATATAATTAAATAATTAATAGACCATTATTTCAGATAATTTAAATGATTAATTATCAAGAATTAGATAATCATTTATTTATTTGGAATAATTAACTATTCATTTGGCTTAACTTCATTTATTTGGATAATAAAAAGTTGGATCTAAAAATCAAATTAACTTTATTTGATTGATTAACTTTAATATATTTTTATTTTAATAAGTGATTAAAATCACTATTTAAGATAACTATTCCATGTTATAGATTGCATGTTCAGCTTTTTCATGAAAAATTCATACACCAAAATAAGTTTGATCACAATTGCCATTATGCTATTTGTTCCACAAACAATACAATTTTTTTCAAATTCATGAAACAAACTAAGAATCATGGGTTTAGGGTTTAGGGTTTTAGGGTTTTTTAGGTTTAGGGTTTAGGGTTTAGGGTAAACCCTAAACCCTAAACTCCTAATCAACAACCCCAGCCTCACACCTTTGTTAACATATTATTTTGAAATTAATTAATTATTTTAGAATGACCCGAAATGTAGATATTACATTTAGGGTAGGATCTTCATTTAAAGAAGCTTAAACCCCAGAATCGTATTTTTATAGTGGCCCAAAATGCAGGTATTGCATGTAGGGTAGGATCTTCACTTAAAGAGGGCTTAAACCCCCCATGCGTACTTTCGAGGTGACCCAAAATGCAGGTATTGCATTTAGGGTTCAGTTTATATCATTATTTATATATTAAATGTTATGAATAACAATATATTTGGACCAATATTTAAACCAATATTATACATCATGAAAAATAAAGTTTACATAAGGATTTGTGTTTAAATCTATAAAATATAAAATATTTTTGACCCACTATATGAATATTTTAACCAAGAAAATATTTACTATATATCAGAAAAGTATAAATTAAAATTTCAATTAAACATAGGATTAATATATGGGAGAGATCATTTTTATTATTATGTGAAACAGAAAAGAAAAAAGTAGAAAATTACGTGCTTTGAATTTTTTTTAAACATAATTTAAAATCTTATTAAATTAAAGACTTTATATTTTATGTTTTTAGTATGAATATACAACTTTAAAAGGGGAAAAAAAATATGAACATCTTTGAAAAATATTTAAGCTTGAACTTTTTATTTTTTGATCTTGACAAACTTTGTATTGCATTTAGGGTTGGGTTTTCACAGAAGGTTTGTTTTTTACCTTTGTGTGATAACTCCAACCTAATTTTCGCAATCTCTTTGAGGAAGATATAGAATGAAATTGGATTGTTTCACATATGTCTAAACCCTAAAATTTTCCCCCTAATTTAATATAAAATATTTATGATAATTAATGAATTATCAACAAAATTTGTCATATAATTAAATAATTAATAGACCATTATTTCAGATAATTTAGATGATTAATTATCAAGAATCAGATAATCATTTATTTATTTAAAATAATTAACTAATCATTTGGCTTAAATTTATTTACTTGAAAATAAAAAGTTGGATTTAATCAGATTAATTAATTTGATAATTGATTGATTAACTTTAGTATATTTTTGTTTTAATAATTTTTTGAAATCACTATTTAAGATAATTATTCCATGTTATAGATTACAAGTTCAACTTGTTCATGAAAAGTTTTTACACCAAAATAAGCTTGATCACAATTGTCATTGTATTATTTGTTCCACAAACAATAAAACCTCTTTTAAAATTCATGAAAAAAAATGAGTCATGGATTCCTAATCAACAACCCCAACCTCCATACACACTTTTGTTAACATATGATTTTGAAATTAACTAATTATTTTAGAGTGACCCAAAATGCAGGTATTGCATTTAGGGTAGGATCTTCATATAAAGAACCCTAAACCCACATGCGTAATTTCGGAGTGACCCAAAATGCAGGTATTGCATGTAGGGTAGGATCTTCACTTAAAGAAGGCTTAAACCCCACATGCGTACTTTCGGAGTGACCCTAAATGCAGGTATTGCATTTAAGGTGGGATCTTCATATAAAGAACCCTAAACCCCACATGCGTACTTTCGGAGTGACCCCAAATGCAGGTATTACATTTAGGGTGGGATCTTCATATAAAGAACCCTAAACCCCACATGCGTACTTTCGAAGTGACCCTAAATGCAGGTATTGCATTTAGGGTAAGATCTTCATATAAAGAAAGCTTAAACCCTACATGCGTCCTTTCGGAGTGACCCAAAGTGCAGGTATTGCATTTAGGGTTGGGTTATTTCAAAGTGACTTTGCATATGCATATTGTGTTTAGGGTTAGGTCTTCACTTAAGGGTATCCAAACCATTTAGATGGGTTTTTTTGAAACGTGGGTATTACATTTAGCTTTGTTTTTTCATTTCAACTTGAAATACCCAAACTATATTTACCTTTACCAACTAGAATTTTGGGGTTTCGTTGCAATACCTACACCCGTACTTACTTTTACCAACTGGAATTTTGGGGCACAATTTCAATACTTTCACTTGTACTTACTTTTACCAAACCCTAACAAAAAAAAATCTTAGTGATATATGCCCTAAACCTAAAAAATTATACAAGCTATACAAATCATATAATGCAAAATAAACTAATTTAAAAGAACATAGGAAAAAATTTAAAAACCAAAATTCAAAGGTTTTAAACTATAAATATTTATTAAGTGAAAGAAAATACGTTAATCTTTAAAAATAATCAAATAAATTTCATATAAAACCAAAAGAAAAGATATGTGTTTTATCTTTGTGTGATCCTTCCAACCTAATTTTTCCACTCTTTTTGAAGAAGATATAAAATGCAATTGTATTACTTCACATATGTGTAAACCCTAAAATTTTCCCCCCAAATTTAGCCTACTCTAGATTAATTACTATACATTTGTGAAAAACTTATTAATTAATTTGTGTCTCAACCCTAAACCTAAAAATTTCCCCCCAAATTTAGCTTACTTTAAATTAATTACTATACATTTATGAAAAACTTATCAATTAATTTATGTGTCTCAACCCTAAACCTAATGATTAAGTTAGTAGGGTATGTAATTAATAGAATAGCTAGGTTAGTAGGGTAGGTGGTTAGTACAGTAGCTTGGTTAGCGATGTGACCCAAAATGCAAGTATTGCATTTAAGGTATGATCTTCGTATAAAGATGTTTAAACCTCACATGCGTATTTTCGAAATGGCCCAAAATGCAGGTATTGCATTTAGGGTAAGATCTTTGTATAAAGAAAGCTTGAACCCCACATGCGTACTTTCGAAATGGCCCAAAATGCAGGTATTACATTTAGGGTATGGTTTTTAGGGTAGGGTATGTAATTAATAGGGTAGCTAGGTTAGTAGGGTAGGTGGTGAGTACAGTAGCTAGGTTAGTAGGGTAGGTGATGAGTACAGTAGCTAGGTTAATAGGGTAGGTGGTAAGTATAGTAGCTAGGTTAGTAGGGTAGGTGGTGAGTGCAGTAGCTAGGTAGAAAAGTGAACAGGGTAGCTATGTGTGAGGTCAGGTCCAGGGAAAAACGAGCAGGAACCAAAAAAAAAAAAAGTACAATGGTCAGCAGCAAAAAAAAATGGACTGTCATGAACCCCATCCGGCGCCCAATGAAAAAACGCAACCCATCGAGAGGACAGAACGGCCAACTGGTGCATTGGTGGGTGCTAATTCACTCTGGCCCCCAAAGACAGGGTGAAGACAGGGTTACTTTACAGATAACTCTAATATCGCTCCTCTTTTCCATGAGTACGGTAACCTTTAGAGCTGGGCATTCCCAAAGTAAGCGAGGAAATGCTTTCCAAGAGGGGCATTCCCAAAATAAGCACCTTGCTAGTATTGAAATTGTGGGGGTGCGAGGTGCTTTTGTGGGGGAGGAGGGTTCAACATACAAAAAATATCAAAATGGTGTCTTGCTTTTTGAGCACGAAAATTCCAACAAAACTTAAAAGTGCCTCACTCGAGAACTCACAACCTTTTTCTGAACACTATAAAGCTTGAAGAAACAAGAAACATACAAGAAAGTCACCACAAAAAAAAATTAAAATAAAGCTTATTCAAAAAAAATGAAAAAAATTCAAAAATTCTTCTTTTTTAGAAATAAAATATACAAAATTCTTAAACCCTAAACCCTAACCCTAAACCCTAAAATCAAAACCAGATTTAAAAAAAAAATCTCCATCCAATTTGTGTTCTCCAATGAGTTTGGAACTAGACCCAAAGTCCAGTTCCAAACTTTTCGATTCCAAAAGAAATCCGACCAAAACCAAGCTCGAATAACTAACTGAGTCCACCCAGGTAGCCTAACCACCCAAGAGTGATTTGAATTGAATGCACCTCACCGAGTAGAACTTCACATTTCAATTTTTATTTATTTATTTAATTAATTAATTTCAGGAATCTTACAGTTAGCATAATGTACCCCTTTTTTCCAATAAAAAAGAAGGGGAAAAATAAAATAAATAATAATATATTAAAAAAACCAACCAACCTTATGCTTTTGTAAGATTCTTGAGGGGTGTGTGTGTAAGTGTGTTTTTTTTTCTTTTTGGGGGGGGGGGGGGGCATTTTTGTGATGTAGCCCCATTTTTGGGTGGCTATCACGAGTGGGCCATGATCCCACAAATGATTTAGCTTTAAACAAAACTGTCCAAAACGGTAGAAAACTAACAGAAAAAACTGCTCTACACAATAGAAATCTGCCCCCCCCCCCAAATGAACCAGCACCCATCTGTGTACCATGAAGGATGGATGAAAAATGGTCTGAAAATCCAAATTTTCTGTTGTGTTCCAGTTCCTTAGCTTTAGTTGCATTTTTTTTTTCTCTTTAAATTTTTTTTTTTTTCACTACCTACCTACTAAAACCCACAAGCAGGTTGTTAATAGGTAAGTAGTAAAAATAACCCTTACATATGCATAAACCATCTATTTACTTAGTAGTTACTTTTTTGGTACCGACTCACCTACCTACCTACCTACCTATGTATGAGACCTATATATTTCCTACAGCATTGGTTACCAAGGTGAATCCAAATATTAACTCAGGTTCAGGTTCAGGCTCATCCACAAGTGAGTAATAACAGGGGCATCCGGTGGATGGTGCACTGGTGGGTGCGTGCTGGTTCACTGTGGCTAAACTCTGGCAAAACTTTTGCTTTGTGATTGGATGCACATTGGCACCTTAAAAGTTCACCATGTCAGACCATAATTGGCCAATTTAGTGGCGAATTGAGGCTGTAGATAGACAGACAGACAGACAGACCTCCTTTTGTTGTTTGTTGTGGTGGTCATGGGTGTGGCTACACAGGCAGGCAGGCAGGCAGCCAAGGGTGAAGTTTTTGCACCACATGATGATGGGGAGAAATGGCCAGAAGAAAGAGAAAGAAGAAGAAGAAGAAGAAGAAGCCAAAAAAAAACTGAGCTCTCAAATCCAAAACACCCTCAAAGGGTTCCTTACCCTGTAATACAACTTTTTGTGATTTGAAACCCCAAGTGTTAAAGTATTTTAGTCCTCCTCAATGTATTTTTTTGCTTTGCTTTGCTTCATGTGTAAGGAAGTAAAGGATAAACGCTAACTTAACTTACGTCAGAAATAATTGCAAAGAAAGAAGAAGAAGAAGAAGAAGAAGAAGAAGAAGTAGTAGCAGTAGTAGAAGTGTGTCTCCAATCTGCACAATTGTTTTTGGACAAAATCTTGTTTTTCAATCTGAATTGCTTTCAAGATTTCGTGGATTTTGGAACAACAAATCCTAATTTTGTTGTTCTGCATAAGAAGAAGGAGGAGGAGGAGAAGAATTTCCTCTTGACCCATTCATTCATCGCTGAAGAAGGAGAAGTAGTAGTAGTAGTAGCTGCTTTCCTTGTTGGGTCTTTCTTGGATGTGGTGGGGTGTGATCCGCTTTGTGAGCAAATTAGGGTTTGACAATGGGGGGGGATCTGAAAGCTCGACTCCTCCTCCCTCCTCCACGGCCTAAGTCTGCTGCTGCTGCTGCTGCTGCTGTAGCGTGTCTCCCCCCATCATCATCTGATCTCACTCCTCGAGATCTTCTATTCCAGGGCGTAGATGATGCTTTGAGCCTCTTGAAGAAGATGAGGAACAAGAAGAACAAGAGAGGTCATCAAGCAGTGCGGTCATGGATCCGCATTGACACAGCAGGAAACTCACAAGTTCTTGAGCTGGACAAAGTGGCAATAATGCGGCGGTGTGACTTGCCAGCTCGAGATCTGCGTCTGTTGGATCCCCTGTTTGTGTACCCATCCACCATCCTGGGGAGAGAAAGAGCCATTGTAGTGAACTTGGAACAGATCAGGTGTATCATAACAGCAGATGAAGTCTTGTTGTTGAATTCTATTGACAACTATGATGTGCTGCAGTATGTCATTGAGCTTCAGAGGCGGCTGCTTCTCGTCACCAGTGCAAAGAATTGTCAGGTTCAAGAAGAAGAAGAAGAAGAATTTGCAGCAGGAGGATTCAATTGGAGATTTCCAGGAGATGATCATCACCGACCTGTAATAAAAAAAGATGCAGCAGCAGCAGCATCATATCCCCCTGGCTGTGGTGGTGGCAACCATCATCAACATCCCAATAACTTTGATAGGCACTTGGAAGTCAGCTCAAGGCCAGCAGAGAATAGTAGTAGTAAAAATAGGCCACAATTTGTAAATGATGGTGATATGTTTAGTGGGTCATCTTCTGAATATCTTCCTTTCGAGTTTCGCGCCCTCGAGGTGGCACTTGAGGCTGCTTGCATTTTTCTTGACACCCAGGTAATGTTTTAAAAAGGAAGTTGAGTTGTATCTTTCAATTAGACTTTCTTTGTTGTGTAGAGGTTTTATGGATACATATTTGCTGGTGTGTAGCTGGTGGAGCTTACAATTTGGGATGATGTGTGCAAGTTTCAAGCAGATGGATGCACTTGCTCATTATTGCATAAATTGGCCTGCCAAATGGGCCATTTTACAGCAACTAGATATGAAAGTCAAAGTCCCAAGAGTGTTGATGGGGTTTGTTGTGGATAAGAAATGCAGGCAGCAGAGTTGGAGAAGGAGGTCTATCCAGTACTGGATGAGCTCACATCTAAGATCAGCACACTGAATTTGGAGCGTGTTCGGCGCCTCAAGAGTCACCTTGTGGCACTTACACGAAGAGTTCAAAAGGTAAGAAGCCATTGGACAATCCTCCTCTGCATATGCGCTAAATATGTAACATTACTTGCTTGTCAGAGTTCTGATATGGAGATCTCAGGGCCCCAATGTGAGAATGTTTTCTTTAGATTCAATCCTTTCCAACAAGCTTGAAACCATCCTTGCTTGATGTGCAGAACGAAATATTGAAAGATATATCTCTTGCAGTAAAATCTGTGTTCTTGTCACTCTGTGCATATATATCGAGGATATGTTAGGGGCGAGCAAAATGTATGTATGTTCCTCATTTTCCATAGCATGTGGGTTGGCTTTTTGCATAGGTCCGGGATGAGATTGAACAGCTTATGGACGATGATGGTGACATGGCAGAACTTTATCTTACTGAGAAGAAAGAGCGAATGGCAGTCCCTCCTTTAGACAGTACAACATATTTCAATTACAAGAGTAGCATGGGGGCAGGAGCGTCAATGTCAGCTCCAGTTTCACCTGTCTGTTCTCCCACCAGCACAGGTCATGGTCAGTTTCAGGAGAAGAGTTTGGAACAAATGCATAGCCTTGCAAGGTCTCAGCAGAGTCATGATGCCAGCTCCCAAAATGAGGATTATAGAGTGGAGGAACTTGAAATGCTGCTTGAGGCTTACTTTGTTGTTATTGATGGGACTCTCAACAAGCTTTCATCAGTAAGTGTTTGTTTCTTGCCTCCCCTCATCGCCATGTAGTTTTGTTGAGTGCATACAGACTACAACAACAGCACCCATTCCTTTTTTGCAAACACTCATATTGTGAGAGGTTGTTCTGATGGAGGAAGTGTTTGTCCATTGGATGGATGCAGTTGAAGGAGTATATAGATGACACAGAGGATTTTATCAACATTCAATTGGTGAGTACTTGAAATGAGAGTGGTTTGTCTCCTGGTCAATTTTAGGATGGCACTGAAATGATTTTTGAGGATTTCATCACATTTTATCAAGTAATTTAAAGGTTTTCTCGGATGGATTTGCAATTCTGGGAGTTCGGGTTGATGGTGAAGGTTTCTTGATCCATTTCTTGTCTCAGAAAGGATGGCATTCAAAGTCAAGACAAATCTCTTTAGATGGCTATTGACACTCCTCCTTTGTACCTGAAATGTTTAAAAGAGTCAAAACATAATAGCCTTGTGAATTATTCACTTGGGTGTTGCAAAAAAATATGAACTTGTGAAAATCTACAGTTTAGACACCGAGTTGGTTGGGTTGTTGTATCTAAGGGTTCTGGAGCATCTCACCAATTCATTTGTGGATAAAAATGAGTTAACTCATTTAAACAAATTCTGTAGTGGGTTGTTCCATTTAACACATTTGTTAAATTCCAAACTTTAACTACTTTGGAGCTGAATCTTTTGAACTTGCTGAACCAGGACAATGTTCGGAACCAGCTGATAAAGTTTGAATTGCTCTTGACAACAGCCACATTTGTGGTTGCGATTTTTGGTGTTGTGACTGGTGTTTTTGGCATGAACATTCCAATCGAGTTATTTGATGAGCCTTGGGCTTTCAAGTGGGTCTTGATTATTACAGGAGGAGCAGGTATGATTATCTTTTGTGGCTTCATTTGGTTTTTCAAGCAGAAGCGCTTGATGTTCACGTAATTTATCAAATGAGAACTGGGCCTTTGAATGGCTAGAATCTCAGAAACTTTGCTGGGGCTTGTAGCTCAAGCTCTGTGCAAGGCCTCAAGCCACAGGTAAATAATTGGGGAGAGAATGTATGAGTATTGGATGGTGCACAGATGTAGGTCTGCACTGTTCTCACTATTTCATTATTTCCATATACAACTCAACAGAAGAGATGTCAAATTCTTTGTCAATGACACATTTAATTGTTGTGCACGTTTCTGTACAATGTGGGTTTTTATAAGTTGGGATCTTCTGTGCATTATTATATTTTCCCTTCACAGAGCAATACTGTGTACTCAATTGATCTCTTTCAGCACTTCACAGTCCAGGAGCCCTCCAGCAAGTAGCACTTATTCACTTGCTTTGATGAAGAACAGGGTCACTTTGTTTCCAATTGACAAATAAGAAGATGACTTTGTCATTTTGGATTTATTTTTGGTGACAAGTTCCCCATCATCACTACTCTGCTCAAACAATGTTGCTAGATGCAAAATGACTTTAGAAGGTCATAATGGGGAGGGAAGGCAAGTCTCACAGTCATGTCACCTTCTGATTTGTCCTTGAGACATGCACTACATCTCATAACCTACATGACCTTGAAGGCTGATGAAGCAATCTACGTTGCATTCATGGAGAGCGCTTTCTGTCTGTGAAGAAGACTTGTTATGAGAAATATTGCGTTACCTCCCCTTTCTTTAGTTGATACGCTTCAAGCAACTGGTGGAGGTTTTGGTACTTAGTGGTTCCCTTACCTACTTGTGGCCTGCTTCTTTTGGGCTGTTTGCTTGCCTGTACTTTGGTCCTTGCCCCTTGTTTCCATTTCTCTCCCTTTCTTGAGTGCTTTCTTTTTATTAAGTTTGGCAGGGTTTCATCAATAGCGCTTGATTATAGGTCAGCTAGATTTGCCTTGCCTGTTGATTATGTCCTGTAACAGGCTTGAGACCATTGGCTACTTGATATAGTTGAGGCCTGGGAGTGTGTGAAGTGTATTCGGTACCCTCTCACTCGATAAATGGTCTGTTAAGCGAAAGCCAATACATGACATTGAAACAGATGAGCTGTAAGAAACTAACTCCAATGTGCCCCATTTCAACTCTAAACACCACATAATAGAGTTATGTATAAAGTCGCCCTGTCTTCGGGCTCTCTTTCAGTGGTATCTGCAAAGTAATGAAATTTTATTAAATCTCAGTATGAAATGCTGAAACTCAACATTTAATGCACAAGGTTCGAGACTAATTATAGTAGTTATACAGGTAGGAGCAGGGAAAATATATGTAGCAGCAGTGGAGGCACTCCCGCAAAAGGAAAGGCATGATGAAACTCAGTTCACCACCAAAATTGGTGGAAAAGCCAGTTTGCGGCCAAGCTATTTTACTTTGTATAATTTTCATTCCCAATTACATGTTTGATGCCCTATTATGCCGAAACTGGCCGTTCTTGCCCCTATATCGTGTCACTTTACGGATAAATTTAATAACTGTTTAATAATGGTCACCTATTCAATTGTAGTATTTGGTCATTTTTACAAAGCATTTTATAACAAATAAAAATTAATGTATAATTTATTTATTTAAAAAATTTCTCCTTCTTACTTTCAAACAAAATTAATGAGAGTTCCATTTACATAATCCATGTCGTATGGGTTAAATTGTCTTTTCAAACACTCCATGGCAAATGTCTAATGAAGATTCATTGTGCCAAAGGTGTGCACTCTTGAAATTCATTTTAGAAAGATTTCTTATCAATGTACAAGGGCAAGAGGGCCAAAGCACAATAAAGTAGACAATCAATGTAGCTTAATTGTTTTAGTACACAAAAATCTATATATTTGGCAACATTTTTGACACTAGGTGTTTATCTTATTAATATATTGACTTATAAGCACTAGGTATTTTGGGTTAACCATAATAGGTACCTTGTGTCCTTCCTTCAACAATTTGAAATGATTTTCCTCGTTGGATTTGGAGTTGTGAAAAGTACCTAACCAATATAATAGGTATCACATTTCAAACATTTGGATTTACTTTAACAAAATTCTTTAAAGCAAAACCAATTTTGGGGTCTATTGCTAGTTTTACTATTATAGTACAATAATGTTTTTTTAAAATATTTTTTAGAAATAAATATATATGTATGTGCACACAAAACTAAGCTTTGAAGGAAGGACACCTCCATGCTAAATATCTTTCAAATCTAACTCTTCCATTCTTTTTTTTTTTGGGTCTATGGTTTCATTTCTCAATAGGAAGGTTTACCATAAAAAGGTTGTAAGTTAGGGAGGAGTTCAATGAATGCACATTTTTTTTATGACTAGTTATTTGGCCCAAGTGTGAATAGGACCTTGAATTATCTTACAATTTTAATGAATTTTTAATGACAAAAAAAAATCAAAATTCAATATCTCCCCACTACCTAAGGTCTAAAAATGATGAAATCACAGCTAAGAAATCCTGCTGAGCAAGGCCTTTTTGATAGTACCAATTTCTTTCAAATATTTTTTTTTAATTTCATAAAATTATTCAATATTCAATAGCTCTTCCATTGTAGCTCTAAACGTTAGAGAACAACCTTGGTGCACCCGACTTATCAAGGGCTTTCCAATGGTACCAAGTGCACAGCAAAGGGATGTTGTGGTTTGGGAGACCTCGACATGACAAACTAAATAAACAAGCAATAGATTGTGCATAACACAAAATGAACTTACTTTGAGCTCTAATTTCACCCCCCAACCCCAAGTAGAGCCCAAAATGTTGTATTCATAAAATGAGCAAATTTTACAAAATGTGAGTGTTCAAATATTAACACTGAGGATAGGATTACTGAAGATTTTGTTTATAATCATAATAGCAAAGATAGCAACATTGAAATCACTCAATTGCAATTTCAATTGTAAGCTCAAGCTTGAACATTCTAATGATTTGCCATTTTCCCCTCCAAATGCCATGTTTGCAAATACAACTTTAATAGTAAAGGCCACATCAATTGTTGGCTTGAATTCACATACAATTCACAAAGTGTTACTCACTTCTTCTCTCCTTGACCTTGTCAAAAGACTATTTTCATTCTCTTCAAAATCACAAATAGGAAGGCTTTGTCAATTACATTTAGTCACTAATACCGTATTCAATATCAACTATTCCCATTTTCCTCACTTCAAATAATGTGATTCTACCCCCAAGCTCATGGAAAACTCAATTGAATGTGATTAAGACATCAATGGTTTGAACCTGCTATCAGGCAACAACACAAACACAAACACACAAATGCAAAGAAATGAGAAGAAGGTTCTAGTTGATACGTATTCCTTTACTGGAAATGAAAAGGCTTGTGCCAGATCTTCCATCAAATCCTCAAAGAATAGTACATATCCAATCCCACTTAGATGGGACTGCACAAATCCAAAAGCACTTAAAAGAGTAGACAACAAAGCACTAAATTACTCAAAAGATTACCAAACCTAGTTGGGCACAATCGAACAGACCAAGAGATATTGCTACAAAATGAATAAACACTACACCAATCTAACAAAATAGGTGTCACAGTAACATCTCATATCATAGTAGCAACACCAAATGCATAACACCTATGTATGTAGGCTGTGACATCACTTACTCTCAAGAATTGAAGTGTTTGTATCACAATAAATTCTTTCTGTAATGACATTCTGCATGATTGAAGCTGGTGTCCTGGATCCCAAGCTGTAAGCTTCTCTGAGGTAACATATTAAGAAATGGAAGGGACATGAGAGGGGAAAACACAGTTCTCTCTACCTCAAACCAGCTGACCTCAACTACATTCAATATCAAGGAGTGGTTGTTTCTCAAATGCAACCAGACCATGATCTGAGAAGCTTAGTGGTAAGTTGATAATGCAAAATCCCACATGAAAACAATACCATCACCTCTTCCCCCCACAGATGAGAACACGTCCATGGGTAATTCGTTGCCATAACCTAACCCTCTCAAACAAGAACTCATCAACATTCACAGCACCCTCATCCTTGCCTCTTTCTCGCTTCATACTTTTACCCCACTCCACCGACTTCCGAGCCCATGCCTTTCTCCACTCTCTGAAGTCAACTGCATCCTGCAAAATAAGTACCCACATATGCTCAGGTATCAGTTACAGTCAAAGGAAGTGGTGCTCACTACTTGAAATAACATGCAAAGAATTATCCACCAACACGGTGTCTGTGTAAACGAACATAGGTGGCATGACCCAAGACCCTAAAGAAAAAAATCCAGTTTCCCTGGGTAGCAGACCATTCTATACCAGAACATCATGCAGTCAAAGTGCAGATGATACTACAAGGCATGTCCAGTGAAGTATGCCACTCAAACAACTGACCTTCTCAACTCTTTCTTTCCGATTGAGAGTATCCACTTCCGGCTCCCAGTCAAGCCAAGGCAGAAGCATTCCCTCATCACCTAGTGGTGCACAGTCTTTTGTCTTCCCAGCTGGCTTTCCAACAAGTGAAGTTTCAGCAATGTTCTGGATGCTTGAATTCCTCACATGGTCTGCTCTTTGAGTAACTTCTTGTGTGTCATCAAAGCAAAGCATGGAGTCTGAGTCTGTCTCTACTGGCCAGTCAAATGGCTCCTCATTCTCAGTTGACAGGATATCCTTTTCTTGAGAGACCATAAGGCTGTCTACTCCTGTTGGCTCCAACTTTGCAATGGAAACACACTCTTCAAAGTAACGCTGTGCTTCCTCATCCAATGACTCTCTCATAATATCCTTGTCATCCTGAATAGAAACATTCCCAAAACCCTGCTGTTTTGAGCCATGCAATCAAAGGTCCACCTGGTCAACATCCATTCATTGACTTCATGCGGCTGGCATTTCAGGAAAGTTCACAGTCACCATGCATCACATGTAAACCCTATAACTGTTTGAGATGAGAATCTTGCTCTGCATATCTGCATGCTAATGTCCTCTAAAATTCTGTTAAACTAGTTGCAGCCAGTGACCAGGGTACTAACTCACGATTATTGAGAAACCTTCCCACACAATTCAAGGTAAACAAAAATGTCAAAGAAAATTTCCAGATAAGGACTAAGGAACAGAGAAGACGGCAACAACTAGGTCAAGATAAACTATACAACTAGCAATATGAGCAGCAGTGACAGTGTCACTTGTTCAGTGATGATCAACAGTAACATGTATGACAGCAAGTTTTCTATCACAACTTACACACTGACAACTTCAGCTCCCTAAAGTGGGTACTGAGTTTCTGTTGCAAGTTCAGAAGCAACAGGAAGACTTGGCCATGAAACTGGCTAGTGCCTAACACCAAATAAGGAAAACAACAAAAAACAAAAGGTGATATCACACCAACATGCCTCCAATTGCAAACCCACTTGCATCAGTATGCACATCAGGAGAACCAGAGTAAACAATCACCTAAATTGTCTCACAGGATCTGCTTAGTGTAAGTAGGAATACATGGCTTACAATCTTGGGCCACCTTGAGATAATCAGCTCACAGATGATTATCTTTCACTGAGCACATCACACAAGAAAGATGGAGAGACTTACCCTTAATACCAAAGAAGATCTATGTTGAGCTTGCGGAGCCTCTTGTTGTCTTGAAAACAGTTCCTTAACAAATCCAACGAGGTCAAGGCACTGCTGCTCTTCAACAGCTAACTGTGACCACAGCCCCTGAACCTTTTTTTCTGCCTGCAAATGTCCAAAAAATGCATCTGGCCATGAAGAAATACAATATTCCCAGGTATGATACAGAAGTTAACTGTGTGCTTAAGGGGGAAGTTGCCTACCACACCAGATGGTTTATAAACCTATAATGATAATGAAAAGACCATTGGTCTCCATTATTCAATATGGTTGGTGCCTAGGACAGCCCAAAATGTAAAGATACACTGACCCGAGATCTGAACACCAAAGTAGAGTTGCATCAAATTTTAACATTCAATATGAGTGCAGTTCCAGACAAACCTGCTCAAGCTTGGTCGCATATTCCTTCCGTACATCATTTGAAATTGCATGTAAACTTTGGGCCAAAGGGTCTTTGCTAACAGACTGTTGGGGGACAGGCAATATATGTCGTTCAGAACCAGAGGCAGGGCTGGAGGCAAATCTCAGCAAGACAAATCTGATGAGAACTACAACCTGACACTGACTGGCAAAAGAAATCCAGCCGGTGAAGCTGAGTTCATCATGAACATGTAGTGAAAACCTAAATCACTTGATGCTGGGAATGGAAAGAAAGAGGTAATCAGCCCTGACCTGCTCCAGCTCATTGCGTGCCTCTGCTACAGCTCTCCTAATTTCCACCCACATTGCATCATGCATGTTGATAGCATCTGTCTCTCGTGACGGTGGCTCTATTGAGTTCCCTTGAAGCTGTGACACCAAGATTTGCCAATACCATTTAGTAGATATTTCAGGATATTGACATGGCAAGAACAACACTCACAGAGCCGCCTCAAATCCACCACAAGTCAGCTTGTGCAACCAATTCATAGGCAGCTGAGGTATTCATTGCAGTTGATGTGAAAAGGAAACTATTGCTAATATAGTCCTAGGAACATAACATCAACAACCTATTGAGTAAGGCTCAAAATGCAGAACTCCAGATTCACACAGATTCATACCTTACCCGCGGTCTTGAGGCTGCCTCCTGCTGAGATAAAATCAGTTGAAACTTCTGCAGACGAAGAAACATCATATAGGCAGTTGTAACAGAGGGTCTGAACCTTTGTCTGTGTGTGCACAGCTCGGATGGTCTTCTCTTCAACTTGCACCTCACCATCCTCTGGTTGAAGAGGGTGGTGGTCGTCCTCCTCACTGGGCAAATTTCCTTTCCTCTGGGGGAAAAAAAAAGAAGTTGTCAAGGTAGAAGAAATTTGTCTGGCTTCTTTCTTTTCTCATCAGGCCCTGTGCAGTATAATCTCTCACAAGAAAAACAGAAGTTGAAAGCAGGATGCACACTACCATCACTTCCAGTAATCAATTCTTTTTGGCTGGCACATTGTTATAACTGTAGCAAGCAGCTTCTTACGGAATGCAAATGCTGATGATGATGAGTGAGTCTACTTCTTCTTACATAGTACACGGGAGTTCTGGGCTCAGAAAGCTCAAGCTGACTCATAGACCTTCTCAAGCCGCCACCAGCATTTGGTTGTCGATAAGAATGCTTGCTATGGCCAGCAGCAGGCCGGTGCGCAGATGACTCTCTGACAGAATGGACACTGCTTTCATTATCCGAACCGTATCGCCTTCTCTCCGACGATGACCGCCTCATCATGTACCTAGGTTCTGCTTCACTCTGTAGCAAACGTTTCCATCACAATCCAATACAGAAAACGGCGGCAGAATAGAAAAAAGATAAGAAGAAGAAGAATCCGACCTCGGAATCACTAGGCAACTGACGAGCGGAAGACCTGGGGCCAAAGCTGCTACTGATGCCGCCATGACGACGAGTAGTAGTACTCTCCGGTGGCGGTGGTGGTGGCGGTGCAGGGGTGGAGGAGGAATCAGTGAAGTATTGCGAAGACGACAAATCCGCAAAACTCCGCGTCCTTCTGTGCAATCGTTCATTGTGCTTGGCGACTACTTCTTGTTGTTGTTGCTGCTGCTGCTGCTTGTTTGTTGGCGACGTAGGGCGAGATCGAGGTGTGGCAGAAGGCAACCGCTTCACAGGACTCGTTGGCCGTGACACTGCTGATGATGATCGCCGTACCGGACTGGTATTCCTGGAGCGCGGAGTTGCGACCAGGACGTCGCTTACTTCCACTCCGCGAATGTTGCAGCTCCTCCTGGTCGTCGACTTGAATGCCGAAACCGCCATTTTTTCCACCTCCTCCTCCTCCTCCTCCTCCGTTTGTCTGTCTGTCTTCTTTCCTCCTATTTTTTCCCCCCCAAAGAAAAAAAGCCCAATGTCATGCACACACAACAACAACAACAACAACAACAAGAGAGCCAACGCCAAGAGCCTACTCTTGTTGCCCACTTCTAATTACTACCGTCTCAGCTCGCGCTCAAAAGAGAAGAGAAGCGCCATCTCTCTCTCTCCCTCTCTCTCGCTGGCTGGCTGCCCTCTGCTGCTCCTACCGTGTTCTTACCCGTGTTGGGCGGGTATTTCAAAAACACTGCACAAAGCTATTTTGTACAAATGTTGGCCCGAATGTCAAGCCTGCCAGGGTACCTACCATGGTATTCCAGAATCATAGAACCGTCAGTTCCGGTTCTTTGCACACTCCGCGGTAATAGAACCGTCGGTTCCTTCTCCTTGATTATTCCGCGGTCAGAGAACCTTCGGTTCCGTCTCTTTGAAGGCTCCGTGGGTCAGAGAACCGTAGGTTCCGTCTCTTTGAGTGTCCCAGCAGAACCAGAGAACCGCGTCCTTGCCGGTCCGCTTTCAAACCCCCTTCCAGAACCAAAGGCTTTTCACGAAAGACCCGGAAGCGGTTCTTTGACTTGGTTGTATCTTTTTGAGAACCGCAGTTGTATACCAAACCCAGTGCTTGGAGTGTTTTGAGAACCGGTGAGTAAGTGGGTATATATATATATGCCCCCTGTTGATACTGCTCGGTGCGGGTATTGAAGAAACCACCTAACACAGCACCAAGCCCTCTACGGGTATCAAGGCGGCTGATAACCACAGGTCTCAAACGGTCAAATACCCAGTTCTGATCTCTATATATATATTACTAATTTTCTTTTCTTTTTTTAAGAAGTTTTTTTTTTGGAAAATTTCAGCATTTCTAAAAAATAACATAATTTGTGTTGAAGCCATCAAGGTATTACAAGTATACATGTAACCATGGTTATCAAGAAATCATATACCCAGGTTTTGATATCTGGTAACCCAGTTCCCCCCCCCCCTCCTCCACCCCCCTTCTTTTCTGAAAAAGTCAAATGCCCACCTAGAGAACGTCCGGTTCTTTGAGGGTGTTTTGAAAGATTCACAACTAAACAGTTCTTTTTTAAATCACTTTTTATGAAGCCACAATAACAATATCTCAATCTTCTCACAAAAATATTGCAATTCATATATGTTAAATAATAAATAATGGATTTGCAATATTTTTTTTGCCAAATGCATTCATTCAATAGTTTTGAATGTATATCCAGCATATTTCAAGAAAATTCAAATTTTTGCAAGAATAATAAATTAAATAATTTCATTATGTTTAGAAGAAAAAAATTTTGATTTTTTATTTTATTTTATTAATTTCTACATCAACAAATTTGACTAGTCTAAGGTTACAAATAATATCTCGGGCCTTTCTGCTACCCACTTACATGAATATAAAAAAGACAAATTAGCATGTGCTTTTTTCATGTCCATAGATTAAGACAATTTTAATAAGGGGTAGGTTGTTTTTTTTAAAAAAATTATTAATCTTTTTTAATCTTTTTTTTCTTTCACAAAAATAGATGGCCATGAGAAATTTTTAAATCTTGAAATTTTGCCTATGTGTTCTTTGATTAGTTTGGGATGCTTGAAAATTTATTGGGTTGGAATCATCTTTCTTTCTATTTTTTTGGGTGGGAAATTTGGCATGTTTTGGATTTTCTTTTTTGTTTTCAAATTCAATGGTTTTTTATCTTTTGAAAAAATTTGCCAAATTTTTGAAAATAAATCTTTAAAAGTGTCAAATTTCTATGCATGATTAAAGTAGTTAGCCACAAATAGATATAATGATCTTAATTCCTTTCTAACTTTGTAATAGAAAATTTTGGCTAAGTTGGCTTATCGATTATTGCCACCTTGGCTACATCAAAAAATTGGAAAAAAGAAAAAGAAAAAGAAAAGAAAAGTTGTGGTTGGAATGGTTGATAGTTGGTTGTGTTAGGAAGTTAGTTGGATTGGAATTTGGGATAGTTGAAACTTGAAAGTTTGGGTTTCTTCTTTTTCCAAAGAACTAACAATTAAACAAAGCAAATAGATTGTCCCTTCTAGATTTAAATTTTATTTTTTTCCAATTTTTTGATATGAGAATTTGGGAGAATTTTTCCAAAAAAAAGAAGAAAATCTAATCAAATTCACATTAGAGAAAAAGAAAATTCCACAATTTTCTTGTGAGGGAAAAAAAACTTGGTTTGCTTTTTTAGTTTGTGTGGGTACACCCAAAGTTGTTCCCCCTCCCAACAAGGAGCCACTTTGAGTGGCCCATTGAGCACTCCCCCCAAAACAAAAGTATAGAGGTACTTCCTTTTTGCCCAGTTATTTATTGGTTAGGAACATTTAGCTTTGGGCAAAACATATGAAATAAAATGTGATGTTATTCATTGAGAACACCAAAATCTGAAAAAACCAAACTCCACACCACCAACTTCTTCCCTAAAGTCAGTCTCATGTGGAAGGGAAAGCTTTAACCAACTCCAAATTTAACCAATAACATCTACCACACAAGGGTAAACCATCAAATGAATGAAATTGCACCCTTCATCCCGCATCCCTAAACAACCTCAAAAATGCAAGTCTCCAACATGAATAAGATCTATGATTGCCCTAATGATGGTGCTTTATGACATTATGTCAATGTTGCTAAATGTTTCGTTGATGTCCCTACATGTTCTACTAACATTTCTAAATGTTCCATCAACATTTTTCCATGTTCCATGGACACTCTTTGAAAATTTGCAAATATTCGATGGCATTCCATCGACATTTTCAATAAAAAAACCTAGGACCTAAACCCATCACTAGTAGCACAAAGCAAGTCATGCAAGAGGTGGGTGAAAAACTTGGAAGGACACCAAGCCTAGAAGAGACCTTTTTTGTAACCACAATTGCCCGTTGCAAAACAGTGGCAACTTGAACTTTTTGAAGAACTACCAACACCCTTTGCTTATAATATGAACGTAAAATCAAAAAAAGGAAGACCTCTAGAACCTTTCATTGACCATGCCATGTTGGCACATTGATGAAAGAAGTTGTCCACATGTTGGTGTAAACATCCAAATATCTTTACTACTAGAGGGATGAAATCATCTTTAAGGTGTCGGTCATGATATGACACAACTTTTGCCTGATCTATAATCATATCACAATTGTTCCTTGAAAAGAAACAACTCTTGAAACAAAGATCTAAACTAGTCGGGTCAATAATGACTATGCTTACCAAAATGCAAATATCATTTGTTGTAAGCACAAAATTCATTCGTCACCATGATGATTAGAGAGATGGAGCCAAAAAACATGATTTTGCTCGCACAAAACATGGAATTTGACATCTTTAACAATGGAAATGGAAAATTTCTAAATTGTATCATGTGTGGCAATGCATTCTCCCCTGTGAACACAACCAACTAGGTGTATCCATGTCGAATCTATGGGTGGGTTACATATGCATCAAAAAAGATCATGAGCCATTGGATGGGGGATACACAATTTGATGCATAGTGTTGAAGATAAAATGCCAAAAGCCATCCTAAAAGATGAGATGATTGGGCGGGCAAAATATTAAGCACTTAAGCTTGGGCATATGTAAGATCTTAGTCAAATGTGATGACAATTTGAAGACAATTATGAGATGATGCTAGAAAAAGAGTGTTCATGCATGCCTTTTGAAATGCTCTCCTGAAAACAATTTGTTCTTCTTTCTAATTGGTGTTCAAATGGAAGGATAAAAACTTGAGCAATTCAAGGTAGAAGGGTTTTGGGGTCTTGAGATTGGAGTTCTGAGTTTTGAAGCCTTACTAGATGAGTAGGGTTTTACCTAGGGTTCTTTGACTTTGAAATCTTAAGGGAGTAAGGCCCAAGGTTAGTGTTTAAAACCAAATAGGGCTTTTTTCATATTTGTATTTTTTCATTCAAGACTTGGACCTATAACTCGAATCAAAACACGAAATGTGTCAAAGCTTAACCTTGTGCATTGTTGAAACATCTTTTTTGAAAAGCTTTCAAAAACTTGATTCTTCATATATCCAATTGCCTTCTCATACCTCCATATGATCTGAACTCTTGGTGGCATGTTCACAAATTCTGGAAAAAAAACAAACAGTGCATCCGTTATACTCCAATGTTGTGTAATAGTTACTCATTGCAATGAAACCTCTTATGCAATGACTTGATGGATGGCCATAATACAAACTAAGACCACCAATAGCTTGTGTTTTTGTAATAAAAAGCACCAAAAGAACATTAAAAAAATGAAGAGAGAAAAAGAAAAAGAACAAAGAACAACCTAATCATCTCATATGTGAATCTCACTTTTTTCACTAATTGGACCCTATGCCTTTACACACTCATTGTACCTTTAAAAAAAATGTTTTTTTAATGTGAAGAAGGGTCCAATTTGCTCTAATTTGCTTCAAATTAGTCCCTGGAATTTTGGACCCTGTACCCTCGTCTAAAGTGGCCCTAAATCTCAGTATGAAATAATGAAACTCAGCATTTAATGCACAGGGTTCGAGAGTAATTTATAGTAATTGTACAGGTAGGAGCAGTGAAAATATATGTAGCAGCAGTGGAGGCGCTCAGAAAAAAGGAAAGAGGGGATGAAATTCGGTTTACCACCAAAATTGGTGGAAATACTAGTTTGGGTCCCGGTTATCTTGTTTTGTAAATTAGTCATTCCCGGTTTACACAATTGATGCCTTTTATTATGCCGAAACTGGCCGTTCTCGCCCCCTAATCGCCTGACTTTACAGATAACTTTAATCAATCAAGTCCATTTTGTCTCTCCTGGAAATTTCTAGTGTTACGAGGGTATTTGATTTGTAGTAACCATGCTGGTTTCAGGTTTTTGAAAAAAAAAAAAAAAAACCAAATCAAAGAACCATCAGTTCCGGGTATTTGAAACCTTGGGAATCAAAGAACCATCAGTTCGGGGTATTTGAAACCTCGGGAATCCAAGAACCATCAGTTCGGGGTATTTGAAACTTTCAGAATCAAAGAACCATCAGCCCCGGGTATGGCGCGCACACACACACACACACACAAACTAGTCAGTAGTTCTCAGAAGTTTGCATGATAAGCTACTGAAAAGGGCTTGCCAATGAGATCCAGTTCAGGTTTACATATTTTTTCTCCTGCCAAAACAACATCTCCACTCATGCTGGGACTACTTAATTAATTAATTAATTAATTATAATTTAAAATATAATATAATATAATATAATAATAACATAATAAAAAAGAAAAAGAAGGTAAGACCTTCACCCCAAAAGAAACATGCCACAAAAGTTCAGCCTTACACGACAATGTGTACCCTGGACCTGACAATCAGACAAGAGCTTTCTTTAGAGCTCAAGCGCTCAAGGTTATGACAATTCCAACAGAGCTCTCAGCTTGTTAGGTATATTGTAGGTAATAAGTTTACCCTAGTTAAATAGCAGGTTCCACAAGAATTTTTTTTGAATTTTTAAAAAAATATATATCTATATATAATTTAGACATGCTGAAATTTTCAAAAACTCAATTTTCTCTCAAATAAAGTTGTTGTTGTTGTTGTTTTTTAAAAAATTATGTAAGTTAAGTTATCTAAAAAATTGGTTACACAAACAAACTTGGATTATTTGATAATTAGGTCATGGTTTGAAATTTTAGAATGGCTCCATATACCTACCTACCTATCAGAAGTAGGTAGTGTGTGGGTGGTGCCTCCCAGGTGTCTGCCAAAAAGAGTTTTCTTAAGCTTGTGGATGTTGTTTGCTGATCCAGGATTTGAACTTTCTGTTGTTACTTGTTTGGGCTTTTTAGGTGAAGGAAGGAAAGGGTCAGAGTGAACCAGCACCCACCAGCAAACCATCCACTGGATGACCCTTATGCTGGTGGGTGCTGGTTCACTCTGGTCGGGAGGAAAGCAGGTTTCGTTATATGAAGTGGACCATGAAGGGCTTGTATTCAAGAGAAACCCCTTCTAGAATTGTGACAATAATGATTCAATCAGGACATCAAATTGCCAGTTGATTGTTATGTTCTTTTGAACAAGGAATCAGAAATAGCACTCATCTCAACAATGAATGAGAAGGCGAGGCAACACGTTTTGCGATTACGTTACATGCTGACTGATTTTTGTTTCATGCAAAATCATATGGGCAATAAGAACTCTCCAAATCAGACGGGGATGAATCTCATTAATTCCGTATTAATAACCCCCTGTGATTACAGATAATGGGACAAGCCATTTCAATACATCCTTTCATTACAGATATGGGGCAATATCACAAGTTCAAAGACAAAGATCACAGACCTGGGAACAGAATGACTGTTTTTCTGATGGTTGTGTCACAATAACAAAAAGAGAAATGAACAAACCTTGGCCAAAGAGACCACATGCAGAGCTGGTAGTAATCTTATCAGCCAATTCATTCACCATTTGTATGCTACAAGCTCAACACGAAATCGCAAGGCATGTATACAAATGTAGTTGTGCAACTCATGGTTGCAAGTTGAGTTTACAGAATATACCTGAGACCAGCCAATACCCATTACCGCCATAACATACAGAGTCATGGTACAACCTGCATAGTTCCCCACTAAAGTTGCAACAAGCTTGTGAGGGTACACTGCAATTCATTTCAGCTTACCCTTGTACAAGCAATCATCTAAGCCTAAGGCACAGAGAGGCCTGCATAGAGAATAGCGGTTGGGGTCTACTGCACCCTGAACATATCCTTAAAAGAACATGCTCACTGGTCATCCATGAAATGCCCATTCTTGAATAGTGATACATGCAATCAGCTCATAATTTGTGAAGGATGACTCTTCACCCACACCCAGTTGGCCTCCATAATCTCAGAGTCATAGCCCTGCAAACTTGAACATGGCAGGCAAGGAACAGTACATCTCAGCAACAAATCATGGCTTAGGGATGGATGCTAACTTGCACTCCCTCCACACACCACAAGACCAGCAAAATCAAAAGCAAAGTGGAAGACCCAATAGCAATGCATATGCATAGTAGACACTCCACACATGAAGTGGAATTGCAAAACAATGACCAGAGAGTCACCATCAGTTGTAACACAACAAGGATTATGACTTACTCTGTCTTTGAAATCATTGCTGATGGATGGACTCCACTTCATTCTTGGAAGCAGCACATGTGGAGAATGGTTATGACGAAGGCCCCTGAAGAATGTGCATTCAAGTGCACAACACCAAGGTGGGCAAAAGAGTGATTCTACATTCTGCAGGTGGACACATAGTTGCAACATCTTCCAACCCAAAGCAGAAAACACTCCACACCAGCAAGTCATTTCACATCATAGGCACTATTTCAATGCTGTCGTGAATGAAGAATCCGCAGATGCACCTGGAACCTCACAAATTGGTACTGCATTCAACATTGGAAAACAGGTCATGTCATGCCTCTGCATGACATCCCTGCACTCTCCTTTTCTCCAAAATGCAGCCCCTCTTTCTCCTCACCCCATGATTATCATTCATCTTTTCTCTGTAAATTGCTTCAGCATAGTACTCTAAGACACAACCCTCGACAGAGAAAAGCACTAGAGATGCTGGGCATCACTGCTAACCCCTGCATGAACAAAGACCATTCGCAAAGTAATGAATGCAAATGGCATCCCTTGTAATGATTGTTCTCCCAACTACCTTTCCAATGAACTTGGTGGGAGTGTGGCAATCACCACATACCCACAGATTCTTGAAAATCCGGAGTGGAGTACTGGGAGGCATGCTAATGAGTCCAAATGCAATGGCTAATGAGTCTCACTGTGATAACACAAATAAGCAACCTTTTCTTCATCCTCTACGTCATGTTATACAAATTTGGTGTCTGGTACATATCCTGACTCCTCCATTAGATAAAACAATCTTTCTAGTTCCTCATGAATACACCTGTTTATTCACTTCAATCCAGGTGCTCCCAGGCTGTTTCTTAACATGTCTTTCCAGCATCAGTTGTTTGATTTTTGCACTACTATGCCGCTTGCTAGCAGCAGCATAAATGTTTGACAGCAGGACATAGCTCGAACAATTTCTAGGTTCCGATTCAAGAACCTGTTTTGCAAATACCTTCTCCCATCTCTGTGTTACCATGAACTCTACAAGCACTGAGCAAGGCCATCCACACAGAAGAGTTTGGCTTACAAGACATTGTCTCAATCAAATCCTCTGCCTTTTGCAGATAGCCAGCACAGCCAAGAAGATCAACCATGCAGGTGTAGTGCTCCACAGTTGCAGATGTACCACAAACTAAACCCATGGATTCAAAGTAGTGAAGTCCTTCATCAACTAGGCCAACATGGCTGCAAGCTGACAGAAGTGAAACAAAAGTGACCATGTCTGGCCCTATACCTTCTTGACACATCTGTTCAAAATGCCCAAGAGCTTCCTTTGCATGGCCATGTATGGCATACCCTGCAAGCATGGCATTCCAAGAGATAGTATTGTGTGTGGTCATCTTGTTGAACACTCTCTTTGCATTCTCTATACTCCCACATTTGGCATACATGTCAATGAGGCTACTACCTACAAAGAGATCAGACTCACAATTGATTTGCACAATCTGATCATGAATATGCCTGCCTTCTTCAAGTGCAGCTAAACTGGCACAGGCATTGAGAACTGCCAAGAAGGTGACATGGTCTGGCTCCACTCCCTTTTGTTCCATTTCTTGATACAGTTCTAATGCCTCCTGCCCTTTTCCACATGTGACATAGCCTGAAATCATGGCACTCCAGGATATGACATCATGTGTAGACATCCTGTTGAACACTCTCTGAGCATCCTCTATGCTCCCACATTTGGCATACATGTCAATGAGGCTACTAACCACATAGACATCAAGCTTGCAGCCATTCTGAACAATCTGCTTGTGAACACACCTGCCCTCGTCAAGTGCTGCTACACTGCCACAGGCATTGAGAATCCCCACAAAAGTCATAGAATCTGGCTCCACTCCATCCTGGTGCATCTGTTGAGACACTTCCAATGCCTTCTGCCCTTTGCCCACATCTCACATACCTCACAATCATGGCACTCCAACAGACCATATTGCACCCAACAGGGGTCTCAATGAACACTTTCCATGCATCCTCTGTGCTCCCACATTTGGCATACATGTCAATGAGACTACTAACCACGAATACATTAGACTTAAATCCACTACGAACAAACTGATGATGAACATGCCTCCCTTCATCAGGGTTCCTAAACTGGCACATGCATTCAGAACTCCTACGTAGGTGATAGGATCTGGCTCCAACCCTTCAATTTGCATCTGTTGATAAAGTTGAAATGCATTCTTCCCATGCCCACATTTCACCTGTCCCAGAATCATGGCATTCCACAAGACCACATCACGAGTGGACATATTGTTGAATCTCCAAGCATCCTCTATGCTTCCACATTTTGCATATATGTGAATGAGGCTGTTAACCACATAGGGAGCTGACTCACAGCCATTTTGTATGATATGTGTATGGATGTATCTGCCCTCCTCAAGTGATTGTAAATTAGCACATGCATTGATCACTGGAACAAAAGTGAATTTGTCTGGAATCATACCCTCACATTGCAACTGTCAAAAGAGCTGCATTGTCTTCTTGCATTGACCAGCCTTAACATAGCTTGCAAGCCCTTTATTGGATAGGCAACTGTATAGTTGTAGAGTTCCTGGCACCATTGCAGCCAGTTTTGCTTCTACCCATGGAGGTTTGTATTTGCCATTGAGCCACAGTGCTTCTTGTGTGTCTCCTTATGTTTGAAATGCGTAACTGGGAATGAAATTTTACAAAACGAAAATAAGTGGGACCCAGTAGTAGTCTTTTCACCAATTTTGGTGGTTAACTGAGTTTCATCCCCTGTTTCCTCTTTCCTGAGCGCCGCCACTGCTGCTACGTATATTTTCACTGCTCCTACCTGGACAACTACTAGAATTACTCTCGAACCTTGTGCATTAAATGGTGAGTTTTATAGCATTTCATACTGAGATTTAATAAAATTTCCTTACTTTGCAGATACCTATGAAAGAGGGGATAAGGGGTGAAAGCAGAGGGGATAGGAGGGTGACTTTACGGATAACTTTTTTATAGTGAAATTTTTTTTTGTCGCGAATTTTTCGCCACTTGCTTACCCAAGAAAATAACAAGAGAAAATCAAAAAGAATATTTATTTGACAAAATTTCCAAATATTAGAGGGGAAAATCCACCATTTTTTCCAAACTATTTTGAAAAAAAACCATTTAATTGAAACATGGCTTTTTAGTCTTGAGGCATTATTTTGTCATCCGTTTTCAATGTCACTATGTTAAAAGGTCAAGAAAAGACTATTAGGATTTATTTATTTTTTGTATACAAGTATTTTGATCAATTTTTTTGAATTACTGAGATTTAGTATTGAAAATTGATTACCAAAAGTGACCACAGAAATCTTTTATTTATTTTCAGTATCTAAATTTTATTAGTGATAATATGAAAAACTATTAGTTAGGATTTCTAATTCATAGACAAGATTTGTTTTTTGGCCAGTTTAAAAAATTTATAGAAAAATTGGTAATTTTATTTGTACTACTATTTGCATAATTGTCTTTAATAATTATTTGTCACCACAAAGTTACACAAGTGTGTTTTCATTTTTTACTCCAATATATTATTTTTTGTTTCCAAACCTAGGATATATTATTGGGTGACCTTAACACATTAAATACCTAGTACCTTTAATAAGTTCTATTCGGGCATTAGTGTGATGTCATGTGTGATTTTGCACACTATGTAGGTTGGGGTTCTTCACAATCAACACTTGTTTTTTTTCAAAACAAAATAAAATTATATGTTTTTTTTGTTGTTCCTTGTCGAGCTTCAACACATGACATCAAGGTAGTAGTATTTGTAACAAGAGAATCTACTATTGAAATTAATTAATTAATTATAATTTGCAAGACATTAGTCACACCCTATGGTAGAATCATGCAAGGTATTGCATTAATTAATGTGTAAAAAAAATTCATTAAGGGTTATTTAACGTCTTTCATTTTCATTGGTTGGTGTACATTTTTTACAAAGTGTCATTAATTAATTATTGAATTTGTGCTACGATGAAAAAAAATGGGGAAATTTTTTTTTACATCACACAAGTAATGCTAATTGGTTCCCCCATTCTCATCCATCTATCTATGGAAGAAGGTTGTTTGTTTGTTGTTTGACATGTTGCGACCTCCCAAACCATGGTGCCTCTTGTCACACTTTTTTTTGGTGTTGTTAGAAAGCTTTCTATGAGTAGGGGGGTGCATTGAATAACTTTCATAATGTTTCAACTAATCATGAAAAACTTGAAAACTTTTGAATATTGAATAAATGTTTCATTGAAAATTCGTTTAAATCAAAACTAAAAAAAATTGTAAGATATTTTTCACTCACTCTTGATATTATTGGAAAACTGAAAACGATAAGAAATAATGAAGATGATTTGGAATCAAAATAAATTTAAGGTGTGAGAAATATGTAATTTCGAATCATTTTTGTCCTTGGAAATTCAATTATATTACAAAAAATGGTAGTTGGGTAAGCAATTCACACATTCAAATATGAAAATTTGAATACCTATTATTATAAGGTGATATTATTATTTAAAGACTTAACACTTGGGCCAATCATAAGTTGTCATTTATTTTATTACACCTTGTGGAGACTTGTGAAGATCATTATATATTGTGGAAATTTATAGGTCCAAACCAATTTTCACATTATTTGAAGGTTGTACATCATTCAAAGTATAATGTACAAGTCATTTTACCACTAGGGGACCTACTCCAATGCCTTCCAAAACAAGAGGCCTAGGTTAGAAATAGCTGAGCCTAGGCTTGCAATTTGGGACCACATGCATGTATGGTTGTTGCTTCAAGGACATTTGAATGAATTAAGAATTAAACATCCATAGATCTTGAAGCAAAAGTCTCTAGGTCATGAAGTGATCACCCTTTGATGTGTGAAAACACCTTACACTTATTAATAAGTATGAAGGGAACAACCTTTTAAATGTGAAGGCACCTACATTGACTAGTAAGCATTTTCACACCATGAAGAGGCATTTTTCATGGATATAACGTCCCTTCCTTTAACACAAAAAAATATAGTTAAAGTTTATAGTGATATTGTACATACCACCATGGTTTAGTAGTTAATAATTCATATACTGAAAAGTCCACCAAAAAAATTCAGAAATTCACAAAAAAGTTGAGAATTGAATTTCACTACACATTATTTAAATCACAAGATTACCTCAGCACTTTGGAAAATATGATTGCATCTTTTGTATTTTGACTTAACTATCAAAATTTTGAAATATTAAAATTAGGGCTATTAGACCCCATTTTTTGAAAAAAAAGGCAAAAACAAATTCAACAAAATTTGCTAAATGTGAATGGTGACTATGGTATGCACAATTCTTGATTTTCTCATGTTAATCTTACCCATGCATTCGTTGTTATTCAATCAATTCATCTAGGTAGGGAAAGCTTTTCGATGACAATGTTAAGAGAACAAGTTGTTTGCCTAAGCCAAGAATTGAAGGCAAAAGCTAAATTATAATTAACACCGCATCTCATGGCTTTACCACTTATAATGACATGTCATAGTTTTATTTCCATATTTAACAAATAAAGGAGTTTCAAACTTGAAAACCTCATGCATTTTGTAGAAGTGATTAGAGCTAACAACCCTTGTGAATAATTAAAATTTGCAAAAGGTTTGAAGTTCAAACTTTCATCTACATAAAAACATTACAATAATTTTTTTCTTCATTTATTTATTTATTTAAAGAAATAGAAACAACTATTGAACAAAGCTAATTGCTCTTGGAAATTTGAAAAAATCAAAAAATGTCAAAAGGTTATTTGTGTATTTTCTTGTCATTAGTTCATGGCTCAACTCCCAATTAAATTATCAAGATTTTTTTAAAAAATTGTTACTTAGCCTCCAACAATATACAAAATGTTGTTAGATAATAAAATCTTTGATTATAACAAGTTTATAACTGCTAACAATTACAATGTCTATTGCTTTTAGCTTGAAATGTTTTCATTCGACATGATTTATGAAAACATGTTAACACATTTGATCCAATTTTACCCCAAAACAACTCAAGGCACAAACACAACGTTTTAAACTCTTAATATAAGAATAATTATTTGTGCATGTCAAGTCATTGAACAATTGATTCTACAATTATTGCGAAGCTAAAGAATTGTGAAATTTATTATTTCAGAAACCTCTTAGTGAAAAATAATATCATAACCTTCATCATTAAGATCTATGATCTTACAAAGATTAGATTCCATCAATTTATTTATTTTTGGAAATTAAACAATGTTTAAGCAATTTACTAAAGGATGAACTTAACAATGTAAGCATGATCAAAGGTATACAAGTCTCTAAGTATTCAAGGAGATCTCCAACACAACTTATGTTTTTGCCAACATGGGAAAAAATGTTCGAAATAAAATTATTGTTGAAAAAATGTTGGCATCTCTCTTGCCAAACTATGATAGTGTCATGCAAGCTTTTGGAGAAGAGAATGTGCTTTGTACATTCAATGATTTGTCAAGTTGACTTTTATTGGAGAGTGGATCAATGTTGAATTCAACCTCAAACAATGTGATTTAAACTTGCATTTCTACTCAAGTTTAAGAGCTTCAACGACAAGCCAAATTTTGAGTCACACAACAAGTTGCATGCTATTCATGAAGGCCAAACTCACCTCTTCAACAAAATAACCAACACAAAGAAGATGACAACTAAGACCATTGTAACTTTTGTGGATGCATAGGCATTTGAATTGCAATTGTCACGATCTTTTGAAAGACATTGCTAAACAAGCACATGAGCATCAAGCTCACTCTATTGACTGAAATTGAGAATTTGTCACAAAATGTTGGCACGAGGGTGACTCAATCACTGACAAACTCCACATAGACCTCTTCTAGGCTACCATTATTAACTCTCTTGATCTAGACAAGGAGAAGGATTGGTATGTGGATTCTAGTGCAACTTGGCCTATAATTGGCAATAGAGAGCTCTTCAAGAGTGTAAATCCTATTGCTCAAAACTCTTCCATTACATTCATAAGAGGGGGGTGTCCATTCAATTAGAGGGGAAAGGCTCTATTGAATTTGTGACTCCATTTGGTGCAATAGAGCAGGTTTCATATGTTATCTATGTCTTGTCGTTTTGTGTAAAAATCTTATTTCAATAGGTTCACTCTCTTTGCTTCTACGCACATTATTATTTTTGATGAGTCACAATGTCTCATTATCAAGAAACGAAACCTAGTGATTATTTGCAGTAAGTGGAACACTAAGAATGAACTTTACGTCTTTTCCTTGACCATGTTTTAGGGTGGGTTTTTGACATTCATAACAAAAGTTGAGAATTAGAGCCAACTTGGCATTGTTGTTTTGCTCATTTGCACAATCGCAGTCTTGCTTATTTGTCCAAAAATAACATGGTCAAAAGATTGTTGTCCCTTCAACTGGAGAATAAACTATGTGTAGCTTGCCAAGAAGGTAAACAAAATCAAGAGCAAGCACCGCAGCACAATGAATTTAGAGCCAATGGTGTTCTTGACCTTCATACCCTCCTTATTATTCCATCACTTGTTGGGTTTCAATATGTTATCACATTCATAACTGATGTTTTCCGCAAGACACGAGTCTGCTCTGTACAAGACATGGGTCAACACTCTTAGGTCACCAATCTCCTGATTCCTGATGACAGGTACGATGAAATCCCCAAATGTATGTATGTAAATTTCTCCACTATATTGCCACCTACTAAATGCAGTAGAACAGATCTCCAGGATGTAGTTCTCTTCAATCCTGGCCGGGCTGGCAAACCAACTTCCAGGATGCAACACAAAAGCCTGAATGGAGCTGATCATGAAGAATGCGACTCTATTACTCCATAACCAAGGCTAGCCAATAGACCACAGAAAGGCACATGAGATAATACTAAGGAATCACAGGGCAAAACTGGCTGAATTTCTACTACCAATAGTCTTCATGCATCAGAGGCTTCCAAATCTACATGCATGCAGTAATAAATTACATAAGATCAAATCATATAACCTTCCCGCCACAAGGTGAAGATCCACCCTGAAAAGAATTGGTGGTAGAGTACAGATAGTAACAGTCTGGCTGCAGTTATCTACAGTTCCGGAAGCAAACAATCAAGACCTTTATTCAGAAAAAAACTGCACTTCAAATATGTTCAAAGGCCAGGGTACACTGAGTTTTGAAGCTCAAAAACAGGAGAAATGATCCAGATGAGTTTTCTATGGCAGAAAAAGCTCAAACACCAGTCCATCTAAGTTACTCTGATCTTCATCAGAAGTGAACTTTCCATACCCAGTTTGGCAGGTATTTGCCATTGGCATAAGCTTTGCATAATTGTGCAAATTACTATCTTGGGATGGCGCATCTGAGCGTTGTTGTACACAACACCATATCAAAACATCACCTGCTAACTACACTAAAACTTCACCCTGGCAGCTTATATGACCCATCACTGTGCAGTTTAACCCTCAAACTGTTACTTGCTAAGCTACATGCATAACACTCAGTTTAACACAAATCATAAGTGAAAACAGCTGGCCCCTGCATAAGACCTACCAGCCTCCTCCAAATGGGATACCATTCTCTTATCCCTTTGTGGTGATCTTCTCAGCCTCCAAGGGAGAAGTTGTTGCAGTCTCAGGAGGGATATAATTCTTTGGTTCTGATGAGGTAATCACATGATCAACTTCTCCAAACAGGATTTCAAATAGATTCTTGTGACAAGAATCACAGTAACAGAACCATGAAAAGTGTCCCTCGCCTTCAAGCTTGTGATAATGTATATGTGGGAGCACCCGCTTTGCATAATCATTCATGGCTGGAGGCACCAACTTGTCATCTGTTCCCTGCCACCCACAAAACCACAACCCAATTGTCACGATTGAGGCACATAGAGATAAAGCCCCACCTTTACAACAGAGGGAGTTCAAGATTCGGGTCATTTGGATCTCAGGTCAATTAGTAATCCAAGAATATGTGGAATCAGAGTCACACTGAAGTGAATACCTGGAAAATGTGGATGGGCCCAGCAAAGGCTGGTAAATTGGACCCTCGAAAAAGGGAATGCATGCGCTGATACAAGCTTGGTGTGGGAGACTTGGGTAGCAAATCAGCTAAATTGAAACCCCAATCATTTGTATGCAGAATCACCTCCTCTGAATGAGGTTTTGCAGTGCCCTGGCGCACTGATTCTCTCATGTCCTTCTCCCATGCAGCACCAAATGAATCTTGATCCAGTAGAGCTCGGTCCTGTGTCCACCAAACAAGAAAGATTCTCAATGAATACAGTGACACAATTCTGTCTTCAACAAGATGGGGATCTTTGCTGTTTGTGGATTGCTAACAGCATGCCCCCTCTGAGCTCCTCCTTATCTGTCATAAAACAGATTCAGAGCTACATCCAAATAACCAAAAACATATGACTCTGCTTTTGGCATAATCCATGTCAACATGACTCTCCTCAAGAAAGGTGTCATAAATTGATGCACACATTTTCAAAAGGCCAGCACCTCAACTAACAGGAAAAAACTGTTTCATGGCAACTATGATTTACACAAAACATCTGACAAACACAAAGATCAATAAGGACCACACAAGGGGCCCATTTGTCCACCTTTTCTCCAACATCTTTCCTTGTGAGTTTCATCAACCGGTTGATTTTGTCCACAGTGTTCCTCTGCAGAATGGAGGGCAGGAAAAAAGGAAGGTAGTGAGCTATCGTAAACATGAATTTGCGCCTCAGGGACAGTCCTCCCCATACTTGCTTGGTTTCCTCATTTGTCATGTGTTTTGCATATGCATTTCCCATTGGTGCAAACATTACAACACCTGCATAAACAACACCCTAGTTCTGCCAGTGAGGACTTTGGTATACAACATGCACCACTAGCATGGAATTCACAAACTTTATTCCAATGTAGCTCCCACATGCTTTTATGAACTTCAGGTGATGTTGCAAGCAAATAGATTTTGAGGAAGTAGAATAAATTTACCAGCCAGTCGCTGTGGGATGTAGTAGAGAGCAGCCCAAGCATGCGGACCACCACCTGAGTATCCCAACACCCAGAATTTGTCACCCAACCCCAATGCATCTGCAATGTGAACCATGTCTTGGGCTGATGTATTGAGGCTTCGTTGTGGGTGTGGATCACTTTGTCCGTATCCAGGCCTGTCGTAAGAAACCAGCCGCACACCATACCTCTCTAGCAGTTCATCCCTGATGCCTGGGATACCTGCTAACCCAACCCCCATCTCCATCTCTGATTTCTAATATATGAACCATGCCAAAGTGGAATCCCACTTCTTATGACAGTAATTGGTCTTACAATCACTGAGAAGTAGCATGACAGTTCTACTCTCAAAACAACTTGCTGTGAAGTACATGGAACAATTATCAGCTCATGAGGATGATCACCACCATATTCCACATATAGATGCAAAGCAGAAATAGGAGGTTTGAGTAGGATGCCTACCTGCATGTCGTGAGGACAGAAATCCATGTACTACAAGAATTGAGCGCTGTGCAGTCTCTTTACTGGCACCGCACTCTTGATATGCAACATATCTTCCATCTGGAAGCTGGATCCGTTTAGCAACAATCTTTGAAATATCCACATGGAACCTGGAGCGCGTATCCGTCAATCCCCAACCTGCCATCCCTCATAGTCCACACATCCTTCATCAACATTCATGATTTGGGGGAATACATTCCAACATGGGTTACCTCAGTAATCACAGCCTGGAGTAGTAGTAAGTCCTGCAGGTAGTATCACAAGAAGAAGTTTTTTTAAAGAAAAATTATCAATATTCCCTGAAGATGCAAAACAGACTTCCAATAGGGAAGAAAAAATTCCAAACCTTCAAACTTGTGAAGAGAAAAGTCTCAAATGTGAAGTGAAGCACCCAGCCCTAACTCCTTAGTTTGCAAGATCACAATGGGGGGGAGGGCAATGCTGACATGATGGTGTGGAAGTAAACCCACATTTGCGAAAACATTGATTTGAGTGTCCGCCAGTTAGAGAAACCCATCATCATGAGTTTATGAAGTGTCACTAGAGATGATATTCAGAACAGGAGGAGGAACCCATCAATCTTTATTCACACCCAGGGGATGGATTTCTATGCATCAGCTGTGTGGTGGCGGCATATAGTATTTAGCAATTGCGTAAGAATGATCAGTCAGTCAGACTGATATCGCTGTGATGCTCTCTCGCCCCCATGTAAAACCGCCAACCACCCAAGAAGACCCCGTATCCCGCCAATGAAAGCAAGATAACAGGAACTGACCTGGACCAATTCTTTGATCATGTAAGTATGTAAAATTATAACCAGCACGGCTTTGCTATCAAATCTTAGTTGGATTGATAACAACAACACCCCCACATGGCATAGAACTAGCAAAACTTTTTTTTTGGTCAAGCAAGTTTTGACACCCTTCCTGCGACACAGGAGGAGGAATGTAACCAAAACCCTAAGAAAAGAGCGCACGCACACACACATACACACACACACACACACACACACTCTCTCTCTCTCTCTCTCTCTCTCTCTCTCTCTCTCTCTCTCTCTCTCTCTCAGAGTGCAACCCCTGTATGCATTTCTTCCCCATTCCGGAACTGTTTATTGCAATGTAGTACCAGGGAATCCTGAGACTCTGTATATGTCTTTTAGTCCAGCCGGCCAGTAGCTTCTCTCTTTTCTTGCTGCTGCTGCTGACTGCATTGTTGAGGAGAAAATTTCGATAGGCAAAGATTCCAATGAGAGGGGGAAGCGGAGAACAAGAAGGAAAAGAAAATGGACCTGCGAGTAGAATGCAGACCAGGAGAATGACAATGCTGCCAACGAAGAAAGGTACCACGCTCTTGGGCTCGAAGCTGCCGTCCTCGGTGTTCAACAACATCTTCCTCACCGTCTCATTCCCTATCATCTGCATCGTCTGCGCACTCTTGTTCACCAACGGCTGCAGCAAGGTATTGGAGACTGTCTCCGAGCTCTTCTGCACATAAGGGTGGTTCACAATTGGCTGCAATTGGTTTTGCATGCTCTCCGCACTCTGCCTCAATGTCTGTGTGGTTTGCTCCAGTCCCTGTCTTACGGTCTCCGCCCCTTGAGTCACATAAGGATGCCTCATGATGGGCTGCAGCTTGCTCTGCACACTCTCCGCACGCTGCCTTACAGCTGCCGGCAACTTCTCACGCCACAATGAGATCCCAGATCCCGTACCCAACTCCTCCTCTGTTCCTTCCTCGAGTTGTTCCCCTCCTCTTTCTTCTTCTTCTTCTTCTTCGTCATCTTCTTCTTCTGCTGTGGGCATTAGCATCGCCTCTATTTCTTCACTTCCATCTCCATCTTCCTCCTTTCGAAACTCTTCCTGCTGCTGCTGCTCCCTCTTCCTCTCTTCCGTTCCTTGAGGGCCGCCTTCTCCTCCGCTTGCAGCAGCTCCAAAGTTTACAAGCGGATCCAAATCTCCATCGCCCACATATTCTTCAGCTGCAGCACCGTCATCGCGCTCCGTAGTCAATCTTTCGTGCTCCATGGCGTCACACTGCTCCTGCTGCCGCCGCCGCTTCTGCCAACACCACCACCACCAACACCACTACAGAGGAAGACAAGTACTTACTTCCTTCAGGATCAGAAGCCAAAAGCGATCAGATCACAAACCCCACACTCCCTCACTACCGACGCGTGCAAAAAACGACGAAGAAACGAAAACATCCAAAACACTTACCAAAAACTGTTGATTAGCAAAAGCCAAACTGCCGAGATTAGCGACAAGATTACCAGTTAATTAAGGATTAATTAGCAATAAACTAGTTTAATTAGTCACTAAAGCACGCTCTAAACCCCGCTTCCAATCGGGCCAGATTAGGCCGTCGGTGTAAATGGTGCACTAAAAAAGCAGCCAATAGAAAGACGCGAGGAGTGTGCACGGCACATGTTGTAGCGTGGCGACATGCCATTGGATTACCGAATTCCCCCTTCTGTCACAAGTGCCACGTGTTCTAGTTGCATGGCGGCTGTAGATTAGTTATGCATCGTGCATCACCTGCCACATGTCATCTCTGGAATGGCGGAAACCAACCCTTTTTTTTGAAAAGTAAAAAAGTGACAGATGAAAATGAGGGACCAGGAAATTTATTTTTATTTTTATTTTCTAATTTAATTTATTATTTATTTATTTATTTATTTATTTATTTTTTGGGAGAGTCGAAAGAGAGGTCTACACTCCACACATCCACCAGACCCTTTTCTTTTTTCTTTTCTTTTTTCTTTTCTTTTTTCTTTTCTTTTTTTTTTCTTTTTTTTCCTTTTTGTGATGGGTGGTTGAGAAGAGTGTGGTGTTTAAGAGTAGGGAAGTATAGGTGGACATACTTTAGGGCTTAGGGTTTAACCCTAAAACCCTAAAGTACCCTACCATGGCTATGTTGAACCATTACATAACTTAGGATAAATTAAATTGTTTTTTGTTTTTTTGTCAAATTTTTTGAAATATTATTTAACATTTGTGCCAAAAAAATTTAATAAAAATCAAAAGTTTCAATCATCAAATGTGAATTGCAAACTTTTTCAAGTGCTAACACTTTATACACTAAAACAATATGAACACACACATGACTATTCCACAACTTTTGACAAGAGACTATTTATTATTTTATATAGCCCATTATTTATACCTATATAAAAAAAATCAGAATTAAAAAAATTAAATGTTGGAGTTAAGATTTTTAAATTTAATTAATTATTTGATAGTTTGTTGCAAACATCATTCAAGTATTACTTAGGGTACTACCCCCAAAGTCTATTAACTTTTGGGATTGGCTTAAACTATCACCAAACCATTTGAAGCTTAAAAACCATAAAGGAAGAAAGTTATGCCCAATTTGTTGCCTTTTCAACAATCGATATCCATAAAATTCAACCTTTCAAAAATATAAAATGATAACAATTATATTTAGAATATTGGTTTGGTTTGTTATTATAAACATTATCATTAGGTTTAAATTAACAAATAATGGAATAACACATTGTGTATAGATGTTATGTCATGATCAAATTAGTCATTTCCATGTGTATGGCATTAGTGAAGTTGTACTTAATCACAAGTGCAAACTCACATATTGAAATCGTATTAAAATTGCATCCCTACAAAGGAACAAAAATGATTCAAATCCTCACCCAAAAAGAAAACTCTTATACAATAATCATTTGTTGAATGGATATACCACTACCAATAATGGCATGTAGGTTTGAATCACATGTACATGCCCCTTTTGTAACCCATATTTGCACAAACCTTTATTCATTAATTGTTGTACCAATCTTGTAATGAAACCAATAACATACAATGTGGTCTTATTAACAATGGAAAAGTGCTCACATAAATTTTTTAATTCTTTGCAAAATTTTAAGCTTTGCTTATGCACATTTTTGTTGGAATGCCAAATTTATTTCCACATCATGTTTAAGAATGCAAAATTGTCATTTCACTATTATTTGGAGCAATGCATTACAATAATCACATCACATATCAATCACAACAAAATTTCAATTCAATGGACTAGCAAAATCCAGGTTTCAATGATACTTAAACCCCATAATCAACAAAGGTTACAAATGAAAAATGGGTGGAAACATGATGCACATAACATACATCAAACAATAAATTATTAAATGATATTCCTATAGGTACTGTGAAATGATATGGACGATAATTTTCTAATCCATGAGTTTGGTAATGAAGTTTTTGAACCTTTGGGATGTGTTTTTGTTTTTTCATAATTGTGATACAAGGGTGAAATTTTCAAACCAAGAAGGCACATGATGATGAATTTCACAAATATTCATTGATTGCTTCAATTACACAAAACAAATTTATAAAGCTTTTTAGACAATTTGAAAATCAAAACTAGGTTCAAAACTCACCATAGATTCAAATATGTTCACCATGAGTCATATTGCTAAAGGAAGATTTGTTCACTTACACAATATACTAGTTATGCAACTCCCTTTGGGCCTTTCATTGAAATGGTAAATAATTTATGTTACCAAAATTTCACTTTTTTATTTAGGACAAAATTTGATCTCTTGTGATTTTGGAATTTCCTTACCCTTAATAAAATTGTCAATTCAAATATGCAATAGCCTTTTTTTTCCAATGTTGTGTTACTAACTTATGATTTAAACATTATATGTTCATTTAAATCAAGTGGTCAATAGATTTTTGAACAATTTGTGGTATTAACTTTTTAAGCATTCATATTATCAACAAAAACCTTTTTGTTTAGGGCATCTTTTCAATGACACTGATACTAATCGATTTACACATTTTTTTAACTTTTAAGCATCATTATAAACATTAAAATTTTATTAGGAATCTCCATTCCCAAAGTGGAAGTGCAAGTTGGAAATATATTGAAAGTCCTTTTCTTTGATTCTTATTGCACTCTTCATTTGTTTGATTTGTGTGTGTGTTCATTTCTTTTAGTTCATATCATGCCTCAATCTTGTCCCTATCATATTCTCCATTTGTGTTGCCCTTACTTTGGTTGCAAGTTTTAGGTTAAAGTTAAAACATTCAACTTGGGGAAAACATGTCTTTATGTGTACCTTTATTTTAGGTCATATTATAGGCCTAACATATTCCATAATGGCTTAATTCAACAAGAGCCATTGCATAATGTTTAGACATAATTATTGATGTGATAAAATCGATAATATTTGCCCATTTGGTCATATTTTCATGCATTTCATGATTAGCCTTACAATTTGATTTTTTAGTTACAATAGATGATTGCAAATATTCATGTGTTTGTAATGGAAGATGCAATGGATGCATTGCTAAAGTTGTAATAGACACATGACATGGCACCCCAATCGTTGCCACATAGGTTTTGCCATTGCCAAAAATTTATTGTTTTGCAATTAGATGTCCAAGCTAGAAAATTCAATGCCATGCTATATTGGTAGGGAAAAATGAAACCCATGGCATCATGGCTCTTTTGTGGATCATTGTTCATTCATCATAAAGACATTGGGACTATAAAAAAATTCAGTTGTAATTAACATGTATTGAAAGTAGACTATTGCACAATTAATTTAACTACCTTGTAATTAAAGCCATCAATTTAGAATTGGTTATGGTATTATTTTGTGCCTAATGGAATCTATAATCTATGATGGTATTATTTTGCTAGTTGCTTGAAATTAAAACATGATATAATGCTTGCAAAATGCAATTAATGTGAAATTACCATAACATTACAAGTAAAAATTTGAATTAGGTCTTATGGATGCCATGTGACCATTATTGAAAATCATGTCCAATAGACCTTGTAAGCATGTTTGTAAATTTTCCTTGTGATATGCATTACATAAGTCCATCCCATGAATAATGACAAACACATGAGATTCACATAGATATGGTATGCATTGACATTCAAAGTTGGAAAAATATTTTATTTTAGCATTTTCAAACATGGTTTTTTTCCCTTAGAATATAATTTCTTTATATGTATAATGCACAAGACATTAATGAAAAAGGTTTTCCTCTTCCTATATAAAAGGTCGTCATTATGATATGGGGCCCATAATTCAATATTTGCATCAATCATTTTTTACGATTTGTCATTTTGTGAAATGCCTTCTTTTGATTTCTTTCCGATGGAAGAAAACACATTTTTTGTTTTCATCATCACCTTTGATTTGACTTGTTTGTTGATATATACATTAGATGATAAAGGTCCACCTTATACAAAGAAGCTTGGTAAATGAATCTTTTTCCAAAGAAAATTTTGCAAAAATAGAAAGGAAAAAATAGTTTTAGTGCACAAGGATATGATGAACATAAGGAAAATCAACTAAAATATGTCAATGGTTGATATAATTTTAAGATGGGCTGACCATCTATCTAAGGTCATTAGCCTAGTTGAAATGTTGATTAATTTATGTAAGTTTTAAAAATCATGACTAGATTTCAACTTTAGTGAATGTAATTCAAAATTTGAATTTACCACCAACACGTTCTCACCAATACTTTATTCATCCAATTTTTAAAACCACATCTTCAAATATGGATGAATGTTACTATGGTAATTGAATATTTGAATTACTTACTTAAGCAATATTGACCCACCTTGGTAGCTTAGGTTAACTACCTATTGATTGGGCTATTGACCTACATAGGTAACTACCTTACCAACATAATTACCTAGCCTACTTACCTAATCTACCTAGCCTATTAAGGTAGCCCTAATAGGTAGCTAAGTAGGCTAAATAAATTATTTATTAAATACCTAGGTATGTATTAAGGTTTGGTTCCTAATAGATAGCCTATTTAACTATTCTTCAAATTTTCCACATGCACCCTAATCAAATAGGCTTGGTAGCTACCTATTAGGTCTATTTATGTAACTATTAGGTAGCTATTAGGCCAACTACTTATGTGATTTTAATAAGTAACCTACCTAATTACCTATTCAGGCTAATTACCTAGCTAAGTAACACACCTAGTTACCTATTATGGATACCTATTAGGCTACAAATTATTTTAATATAAATTAAATGGTAGGAAAGTTGAAAGTGATTATTCATATGTACATAAACAAATATACCAGCATAGTTATGTCGAAATGAATGAAAATCATCCATCATCCATCTAATCAATGAACAAGGTCCACTAGCATAGGCAACCATTCAGTTTTAAAACTATGTCACATCATTATAAATGTGTGATGTGAAAAGGGGACATGCCATGTCATATTATGAAACCAACACAAAACCATGTGATTAATTGTACAAAATCATAATACATAATATACCAAACTTAACATTGTAATCAAAATAATTTTGAACCTATCATTGTAATTAACATTAAAGTTGGTTGGTAAATGTGAAATTATTGAAAAAATAAAAAAAATATAAATATAAATAAGTTTAAAATATTCCTATTAGTTGCAATTTGGTTGGTTTAAAAAACCTTTTTCCTTCTTGTGAGAATAATTCAACAAGGTTCAATAAGAACTTTGAAATTAAGCACATTTTAATTTAACTAATATTGAGATGGGTGACCTTAGAAAAAGTTTTTATGTACTTGGGCAAATGATAAGTTATGACATGATCAATGAAATAATTTTTAATGGTTGTAAAAATCTTGGTCCAACGACAACCTTGAAAATGCAAAATTCCAAGCAAATAATGACTATAGTGAAAAGAAGCCTTAAGTAATCTCCTTTCATCTTTCTTTAAACTCGAAAAGTGTATACCATACCCTAGGGTCAACTTTCATGTTGCAAAAAAAAATATTTATTTTGTTTCAAAGATCAATTCATTTTTCAAAATTGAAATAATTATTATTTTTGTGATCTATAATAATCTAATTCTAGTGATGATGATTCAATATTGCTAGTTTAGATAGGACAACCATAGGGTTCCATAATATTTCATCCTACCAAAATTTAACCTAGAATTGATTTAGCCCATTCTAACATAAATAAGTATGAAAAGGTGTAATTTGAAATATGTCTTTATAATTTTTTTTCCAATGTCATATTCACGGTAGATTTTCAATACCCTCTCCACCAATTTGCATTTTATTTTTTTTCATTTCAAGTGAATCTTAATCCAACTGTTGAATTGAATTGACATTAATTAAAATACAATTCAATTTTAATTCTAATCAATGCATTTGAATTCAATTCAATTCAAAGTGCATATAATAACATTTAATATTTCCATTCAAATATAACTTTGTTTTCACAACATTAATTCATTTTTTATCAATTGATTATCATTATTAATGCATAGTTGCATGGAGCCCAAGTGTAATATTGTCATATGAATAATTGAAATATGCACATTGTAGATTGCAATAATTATTTAAAAAATTCATTGTGCTTCTTTGTCATATTTTACCAAAATCCTTTTCAATATTCAAAGGATTATTTGATGATGAAATTGATCCTCAGATAAGGTAGAATAATTAATTTTTCTAATTATTTTGATCGACAATTTTTTTTGCCAAATACCATGAAAAATTTATTACTAAATAAGACCAAAAAAATTCGCACATTGAGACCTCCCAAACCACAATTGTGCTTGCCATGTCCTTGGTATTTTTAGTGCTAGAGTTACATTGTAAGAGTCCATTAACATTGAATAATTTTGTAATTGAAAAATAAATAAAATAAAAAATGATATTTTCAAAAACAATTGGAGCACAAAGAACGTGCTTATGGAAAACCCTCAACGATTAGGGTTTTATGGAGGTGGTTTCATAATTTTTTTAGATTTAAGATGTGGGAGATATTGAAATTTGAATACTTTTAAAAAAAAAAAGATTCAATAAAATCCCCAATAATCAAAATTTGATGAAAAATAGATTCCACATACAGGCTATATAAGGTGTATTGTTTTTCCATTTCAAAATTCATCTAACATTACAACGTATGTTCAATGGCCCAAGTTGCATTAATTAAAAGTTATATTAACAATTTACCTCAATTTTCATCTTTTTTTAAGGCAATTCATCAAAGTAAGCCAAAAAAGAAGAAGAAGAAGAGAGAATTGGGATCCCAAGCCTTGGTAAAGGGAAGAAGAAAGGAAAGGGGCCCTTGAAAAGTGATGACAATGAGGAAACTATGGAATCATGACACACAAAGGCATTCATTAAAAAACTTGAATCACTTAACATAGTTAGGTGACATGTGGCCCCCTTCATCTCCAACCACTTGTTGGGTGGGCAACACCATAGCCAAAGTGTTTACATGATCCAAAAAGTAGCTAAAAGGGCCAATAGTACAAAAAGTCAAGTAGCTTGAACAACTATATAGCAAAGAGTTTGCTGTGCATTATAACCTCTTAGGGGGTAAAGCTTATAGCAAACAAGAAACTATGGAATCATGACACCAAAGGCATTCGTAAAACAATTAAATAACCTAACATAGTTTAGGTGACATGTGGCCCCTTCATCTTCAACCATTTGTTTTGGTGGGCAACAACACCATAACCAAAGTGTCATTACATGATCCTAAAGTAACTAGAATGCCCATATACAACAAAAAGTTAAGTAGCTTGAACAACTATTGCAAAGAATTTGCTATTATATGATCTCTTGTGGGTGAAGCTTGTAGCGAACTTTTTTTTGTTGAAAGCATAGGATAGGTTGGCTTTCAATCTAAGTCACCTATATAGCATGTTGTTCATCTTCCAATTTTATCTTTACATAAAATAAACAAAAATAAATAAATTGGCACTTGTTTATAAATAATAACATTGAGACGACAATAAAGGACACATTTAAATTTGGTTGTAGATCAAAAGAAGCAATGGTAGCCATAAAAATTCTTGGGGGCCCAATTCAACAACCCATTGTTAAATAATTAATTTTCAAAAACTCAATTCAACAACCCATTGTCAAATAATTAATTTTCAAAAAATCAATTCAACAACCCATTTTTTAAACTAGTTTTATATTTGACAATGGTTAAAATAACAAATCAACAAATTATTATTTTTGAATATGAATTAATGAATTAATTAATTAATTAATAAAAAAAGTAGCACCGATTGCACATCCTCACATTTACCATGTTGAAACATCGAAAGTTCCCAATTTGGGAACATGGTGTGTGAGCACTTACTCACGTTCCCAACAATGGGAACATGCCACATGAATGCATGAGAGAGAGGGAGGTAGGTAGGTAGGTACACAAAGGCCATCTCTACACCCCCAAAACTCTCCTCAGGCCAAACCCTAAGGAAAACCCTAAGGGTTTGGTGAGCTGCTGCGGTGACGAACGACGAGCGCAGGGGGGCGATGGCGAGAGGAGTGCTTGTGTGGACGATGGCCATTGCCATCGTCATGGCTGCAAGTATGGTTCCGGTGTCCTTGCTCGTCAACTCCATTGTGCCGCATCCTTACATGGTCTGTCACTCGCACTCCGTCTCCGTCTGTGTCTCGCTATCTTTTCTGATCGTATCAAGAATCTAATCTACGTTTGCGGTAAATGGATAAGCGCATTGGAAATGCAAGTTGAAGTGACAAAGGAGGATCTCAGGCATCATCATCTTGGCACATTGTAAATCGGTCCAGGTTTCCAAGGCCGCCACATGTGGCATTGGATGACCTTGGCAGATGATGCTCCGTGACCACTTTGCAAGGAAGGGCCAGGAACCCTAAGTTTTGGACGGATGCCATGTGATTGTTGTTGCTATATACAGTATCAGTCTTCTTTCTTCCGAGCTACGCCCGATTCTGAAGCTTTCTTTATTTTTCAGTCGTGATCATTCTGAATAATGTGTTTTGGTGTGTGTGGAGGGTAAAATACAGGATGAGATATTCCATATTCCACAAGCACAAGAGTATTGTCAAGGCAACTTCAGGAAATGGGATCCCATGATCACCACGTTCCCTGGCCTGTATGATGGACAACCCCCCTCTGTCTCACTATCTTTCTTGCTGGTTTCTTTTTTGTTTACACATTGCTTTGTTCATTATGGATTATGTTGAACCAATGAAGGTGCGTCATTGGGGAAGAATTAGCAAAACTCATAATAATTGGATACCAATTAACGTGTGAACTAAGGATGGGAGAAACAACATACATCATCAGCATGAAAGTTAGAGCACGGATTTTCCAGGTGTCGAATTTTGTGAGCAAAGGCATTTAGATTGAATTTTGTATCTGCCTTTGAACTGTAAGAGGCTTAAAGTTACATTGGCAAAGTATCAGCTGTCAACCTGAACCATCTGAACTCTAAACCCTAAAACGGTAGTTCAAAATTCACAGTTGCTATGTCCCTTTGTGTTGTCATAAACCCATCTGCAGCCCTGAAACATATATCCAACCTGAAGTGGTCTAATGCCTGAAATATCCTCCACTTTTCTATTTCTGTTCAGATATTTTGTGTCACTGGCTTACACGGGAGTTTTTCTTCTGGGAGCTAAAATTCTTGGTTTATCTTCATCACTTTTGGATCTCTGCACCCCAGCATTTCTGCGATCCATCAATGTGGTGCTTTCTTTGCTCTGCTATCTTCTCTTTGTCGGGATCATGCGCTACTTGGAGCCTGACAAAAGTTTGAAACGGGTTTTTGCAAAAGCAACCTTGCTTGCATTCTATCCCCTCCACTGGTTCTTTGCATTCTTGTACTACACAGATGTGGGGTCAACGACAGCTGTAATGGCAATGCATCTTGCCTGTCTCCAACAAGCCCACTGGATAAGTGCACTGGTGCGTTGAGGTCAGTTCACTCTGGAGTGGAGAGACAAAGCTGAGATAGATTTTCGGGATAACAATGGTCATCTGCAGGAAAATACTGGAGGACACTAATTTGATAATCGGAATTGTTATTTGTCATGGTTGTCTGGAAGACTTTCATTTGGAACTTAAGGAATTGAAATCTTCTGTTTTTATAGTCACCAAGAAAAACTCATGTGAGGTTGTTCATTGTGGTTATCAGGAGTACTGCACCTGAGAATCATCAAGAAATAGAAAGAGAGGGAGAGGGAGAGGGAGAGGTGTCTTTCTTGATCTTACTCACTGTGTGACATGGTCAGCTCTAACTGATTGTTCTTTGAGGTTTACTGTTACAGAATGTTCTAATATCACTAATTTGAAGACCTGAAACTTGTTTGTTCTAATGATGTCACAGTTAGGTGCAGTTGCCATCCTTTTCCGGCAAACAAATGTCATTTGGGTTATTTTTGTCACTTGTACGGGCTTGCTAGAATTTCTCCAAGGTCCCATTCATGTGAAACCTAGAGAAACTGAAGAGCTGAAAACCGATGCATCAAGTGACAAATCACTGTTTGGATTTTCCATGGAAAATAAAGGGGGCTCTCAGGATATGAGGTTGCGAAGACGCATGCGAAGTTCTGTGCTGGCTGATGAGAATTTGGAGATGTTCCCTTGTAACTCCCCTGTAGTTGATAATGCTCCAGGTAGTTGTTATCACATTTGACCATATGAGTATTTTTCAGAGTTTTCCTATTCATATCTTTTCTCAATAACTTACTGGTGATGTATAGTACTGTCTTTTTTTAGACTATAAAGACATAATTCCTTTTATGTGAACTCCCATCAGCATGGGTAAACTTTTGCATTTCAGCTGGATTTGATGTGCAGCATGTCAGTGAGATTTTTTGACCAAGCAGTTTGCCTGCAGGTATAAGGTCAGAGATATGGAGTTTGGCAAAGCAAGCATGGCTGAGAAGATGGGAAATTTTTAAATCATTTGGTCCTCTAATATGTATAATAATTATTTTTTTCCTGTTTGTCTGCTACAATGGAAGCATTGTTGTTGGTAAGTAAAAAGGTTTTTGCCATTGTTTTGTATTCTTTACTCACCCTAATCACAACAAAACTTGAGGATGTTTGTGTATTTACCCCTTTGTGGTCATGTGCATCATGTGTCTGCAATATCTTGAGTTGATATTCCACATCTGCAGTGAACAATGTGCTCAATTGCTCAGTCTTCAACAGTTCCTTCTTCCGTGCAGGGGCAAAAGATGCACACAAGGTTTCCCCCCATTTTGCTCAGCTTCTCTACTTTGGGCTCATCTCAGCTGCAGCTATGGCCCCTGTTCATTTTCAGCCTTCCAATTTTGGTATTCCGATACAGGAGTTTCTTAGACCACAGTTTTGGGTACTTGGGGTCATTGGATCTGGAGCAGCATTTGTGTTTGTCCATTATTTCAGGTCACATCCCAATAACCGTTGCTATTAATGTTAGATGAAGCTACTTTCTTGACCATGTAGAGATTTCTCAATTCTTATGAGAGATATAACTGTTGTATGTGATGTATTTGTATTGTTGGAACTCTCCAAATACATCACTCAATAGTCATTTTACACAGGACAAGTGAGATCTCTGGCAGATTTTTTCAGCTGTGATCTGTGCTTGTTATGAACTAGAAGCCATAGCTTTCCATATGTCAATCGGAGACAATGTTTTCCCCCTCTGATAGCTCATGAAATGTCTGTTGAGCTCACTCAAACTATTCATGTTACTTCTTGTGCAGTTTGGCTCACCCATACTTACTGGCAGACAATCGACATTATACTTTCTACTTGTGGAAAGATGTCATACAGCGTAATCAGAGTGCTAAATATTGCCTCATTCCATTGTATCTCTACTCATGGTGGTCTATATTACACTCACTAGGTGAGATTCCTCCTTCGTGCTGCAGGATTTTGGTTTCTCCAAATCAACTGTCACTTTTGCTCAAACTGCTTTAGTCTTTTCTCTGTTTGTTAGGGTTGGGTCTCCACCTTTTTCCCCTGTTCATTGATCTTTTGTTGTGAAAACTCTATAACCTTATTATCAATTCATCTCTCATTTATATTCAGGGTAGCTTGAATTGTACATTTGGAGAAGTTCAATACTTATGAAGATATTTCTCAAGTGAACTGCTACACCGGTGAAGTTTGTAGTCATGAGGTAATGAAGTCAGTGGGGGAGTAATGGCAGCCAGTTAATGCCATTTATGGTGATAGTAATGGTGTGATACTTTGTGGGTGACACTGGTAAGGTCATGACCGAACTCATTCTGAGTTCTTGTTGTGCCCTGTTCTGGTTTTTCTGGAACTGACACAATGGTTACTTACAAAGTGTGTTTGGAGCATCCTGTGCAATCTGATACTAAAGATGTTTTCAGTTTTGAAGAAATAGTTTGACTTACGCAAAGATTAAGTACTTTGTTCAGAATATGTGATGGTTCTGATTTTGAAAATGGATTTGGGTTGCAGGAAGAACACAAGGAAGGCTATGGATTCTAGTGTTTTGTCTTGGCATTATGGGGGTGTTAGTTCCAGCTCCCCTACTGGAGTTCCGTTACTTCACCATTCCATTCTTCCTCATTGCATTGCACACAAAAATCCCAGAAGAGATTGAATTAGGAACATCATTCTGCATGACCATTTTATATTTGGTACTGAATGCCTTGACAATGTACTTGTTTTTGTTTCGCCCATTTCATTGGGCAAATGACCCAGGGGGTATCCAAAGATTCATGTGGTGAAAATTTTGTCACCTTCTGTTTAGCCACATTACATGGATACTGAAACTTTATCTATGCTTGGGGATAAAGTTTGACTGGTACAGGCAGACCCAACACTCTTGATTTTGTAAGGTATACATGGAGGTGTATGGTTGCATCTCAAAAGCTTCTGCTAGATGTGAAGACCAACTGATCTGATGACTGAAATTGCACATGCTCCAATCTGAAGCAGTACCATGTGTCTTCAGGTCACCCATTGGAGAATTTGGAATATTCAGTTGTAACCAGTGAGTTTAATTGATGTTTTGCCTTTTAGAAGGTAGATAGAATGTCCAGCTACTGTTGTGACCTCTTCAGTCTGATTTAACCATGTGGAGTACTCTCCTCCAATGGTTTTATAGGGCTAGAATCAGGGCTGGAGACAACATTCAGCATTCTTGAAGTTTGGTAACCTTGTAGGGGAACAAAGATGTTTAGGAGCAGGATTTGTGTGGGGTAGGGGAAGAGTAGGGGATAAGGTGTAGTTAGAGGTGGGTGAGGGACACGGGTTTTAGGAGTCTATTGCAGTTGTATTGATGTGAAGGTCCATAGTCCATACTGTCATGGACTGTCTGCCTAAGTCCTCGGAATGTAAAGTTCAACTAGGGTAACAGTTTCCAATAAAGTTGTCCAATCATGAGTAAGGCATTTTGACCCTGTACAATTCCCTTTTGAATGCTTGATTTTCAAGTTCCATCAACATAAATTTTTGGGTTCATGTTTTCTTACAATATCTTGTGCCTTATGAGCTCTGTAGGAAGCTTCATGTGATTAGGTTCCATGACTTGAAGCTTTGTCTTTTTTTGGAGGTGGGTTGGTGGTGACACCTAGATAGAGTGCCTCAATGAATGCAGAAAATGTTTCTAATGAATACAAGTTTGTAAGAGAAAAAGTGAAAGTTACATGGATGTTGCAACAATTTGACTTGGTTCATGTTGTCTTAGCAAATAAGTGGGTCTCTGTAGGATATGGAGAAATGGCTCACACGCTGTGTGCAATAGTCAGTTGTACACAACTCCAATGGACTCAGAAAGAGAAAACTCTAAGAGTTAATTGCCCCCATGTAAGTATGTTGATTTCTGAAAATTTGAAATCTTTATATGCTGTCACAAACTGGAAGGTATGCGAAACGTGATTTTGAGGGAAATTGAGTACTAGCACACCCCAGATAACAGCAGTCATCCCCTTCCTCTTTGGATGAGGTACATGTTTGAACAGAAATCTGTCATAGCCATGTCCACATAACTTGCTAGTGTTTAATATTGCATGCTGCAGGACACTTGAAAGGATACTGTCTGTGTGTCGTGCTTTCATGGTGTTGAGATATATATATGTGAAAAGTGTGTAAAATCTGTTGAGTACCTACTACGACAGCTTCAAAGGAACAACAAAGGAACAAAAACCTGGGCTTGGATTTGGTGATGACAGCTGACATTTGTCGAAAGCCCAATGATATTCAATCCCCTGATGAAAGGAGAGCCTCTTCTTGAAGCAAGGGAAAGCATGGACTCAAAAGGAACTCATGTCCTGGTGCAGAATTTCTACAGTTGGGTTCCAGGTTGCAGCAGCACACTGCAAGAGGAGATGTGATGTTTTGGGGATGATGGTGGTGGCACCACAATTCCAATTACGAACAAAAATCAGGCCACATAGTCATTGTGGAGTGCTCACTGTATGTTATAGTCACATGCCGTGGGTGCAATAGGGAACAAAACACTGAAAGGCCAACCAACATCCTCGGTATGGAAATTATCAAACCTTTGCATAAAATTGTTCTTTCTCGCTTCCTTTGTCAGGGGATGGATGGATGCCCATGTGATACCTGTTATCAAACCTTTGCATAATTTTTTTTTTTCTTTGATTTCCTTTGTCCCTGGATGGATGGATCCCCATGTGATACCTGTATCAAACCTTGGAATAAATTGTTTTTTTCTTTGATTTCCTCTTGTCCCTGAATGGATTGGGTGCCCATGGAATATATCAAACCTTTTGCCTAAATTGTTTTTTCTGGATTTCATTTTGTGTCTGGATGGATGGGTGCAGATTCTGGAGTGGCCATTGAAGCAAAAACTGGATCAAGTCAATTGAGTGCAAGTGACACATGACATCAGCAATATGAGCACCATTTACATCAATTGAATGCAAGAGACAATGGTGACATCAGCAAATTGATTCTTAATTGCCCCACCGCACCAAGAAGAGCAGACTGATAACTACTGAATTCAAGAATTCTAGTGATGAATGTCCAAAGTAGGGGTGATAATGCAAAACTTGACTTGGACTTCATCATCAGATGCTATGAATCCAACCCGGGCCGTAGCTGCAATTTGTTTTTCATTTGGAAACTCCACTATTTCTCTCTTCAGATAAACTTTACTAAACTGAAAGTACTTAGAGAAATTTCTCAGTGTACTTGCAGGGCACCTTGAATCCTTATTTGGATCTCCTAAAAAGGATAAAGCTAAGTTACACCTACTCCATGAGAGCTCTCCCTCTCCCCCAAAAAGCTTTTTTTCTAGTGGGTGATGTTGTTACTACATCTTCTGCATTCTTGACTGACAAGGAAGAAGTAGTACTACTACTACTACAAAACCTAACTTTTTTTTTCAGCTTTTTTGAAAAGCAAAGAACATGTGTACACGACCCAACCCCTGAAAAAGCCAGCCAGCCAGCCAGCCAGCTTTCTTTTGATTGTGTTTTCTCATTGTGGTCCAACCAAAAAAAAAGTGCAAGGAAGAAAGGAGAAGGGTGGGTGGGCGGGTGGAAGGATGGATGGGTGAGTGGGTCGAATGTAAAGTAGAAAACAAAACAAAAGCAAATAAATAAAAACGGTGCACCAATTGGGTTTGAACTCTGGAACATGCAACGGGATTGGATAAGCAACAAGACACAAGAATATATGTGTGTGGGTGGGTTTTTTTTTTGGTGTGTGGGTTGTGTTTGTGCACTTTGTAGCTACCAGATGCAGGTTTCAACATCCAATGAAATTGCTCCGATGATCTTAAAAGTTACAAACAATATCATGGATTGCACAAGACAAAAATTGGATTTGTGCCTGGTGGTGAGTGGTGAGAGAGAAGAGAGAGAGAGAGAGAATACAGACAGCTCTTTTCTCTTGATTTTACAAAGCAAAGCAAAGCAAAACAAAACAATACAGAACAAAAGAGAAAGAAAATGAAAGATAGGAATATTATAGTGAAAGGTTGCCTGCCAGTAACACTTGTAACTTGTTTTGTTGGTGGCAAATTTTTACATGTGTCCAATAGTATTTGCTTGGCTATTTTGAAGCAAATATAACAAGTGGTGTGTCACTCTGTGGCCTTGCCATGTTTTATTTAAAAAGGATCTTAAAAGGCCCAACAACAACACAGGATTTTTATGGAAACTCAAATATTTCACCATGCAAAAATATATACACCTAATCTTTTCCCCCCCAAAAAAAAAAAAAAAAAAAAAACCCCTCTACAACAAAGCCAAAAAAACCTTCAAGATATTATTATTATAACTCTATTCTAACAAAATCTCAAGTTTCAACACAAGCCCAAAATATATCCATCTTTCAAAAATCCTCATATGTATAAAAATAGACCTATTATTTTTATTTATTTATTTATTTATTTTATTATTATTGCCTAGTAGGGGCCTATAAAAATCCCTTAAGCTACTACTATACTCTAGAATGAATCTAAACACAATATCCTTGCCTTGCTAGGCAAGGCCAATAAAAGACACATTTGACTGCCAAAAAATGACAAACTGGGATGGAGCTCACTTGGGACCCAGTCACAGTTCAACTTGGTACTTGCTGGGACCTTGGTATGAATTTCCTTCTTTCCTTTTTCTGCCCTAATTTTAGAACAATGGTTTGTCTCTTTGTCTCTTTCTTTCTTTCTTTCTTTCTTTGTGCCTTTTTCATGAAACTCAATTTTTTTAAAAATTTATTACATTATTAGGGTGATCCTCAAGGATATACCTTTGTGGGTAGAAACTAAAAAAGGACAATAGGAAAAAAATTGCACCAATGAAGAGGAAATTTGCTTTGCCCATGCCAACACTAAGACATATAATAAAAAGCCCAATAAGATTGTAACATGAATTTTAGAGGTAATTGTAGAAAGAGGTACTCTTTTTTTTATGGAAAGTAAGATTTTGAAGTGCAACACAAGGATCTCCATGTAACCTAGTGAAGGAAGATCAAAAGGTGGAAAATATATATATAAATGGAAAAAAAATGTTCCATCAAAGCTCAAGCACACATACTTGTGAACATGACAACTACAATGTTGAAAAAAAATTGTGGATTAATGGAAGATTACAATGCTTTGGCAACTTTTTCACAATCACTTAGGACTAGGTGCCAAACAATGAGGTTTAAGAATAGTTGACAAAATTTTGCCATTAGTAGGAATTGACAAAATTGACGGTTTTGTTTCAAGCTTTGACACCCTTGACACCCCTAACTCCAACAAATTGCAAGATTGCACACCTCACTAGAAGAAAATTATGTTTTTGCAAACCAATCAATTTTGCACTAAAAAAATGGCATTGTGTAATTTTTTGTTGTATATAGTAGTGTGTGCAACAAACATGCAATTATTAATGTATAAAATGAACATGTATCATAAAAATAATGACCTAAACTAATATAACAAAAAATTAGTACATTTATAATTAATTATAAAGCTATAGTAGCTAACCTACCTTACTATAAAATATATAGCACTACTATTATTATTATTATTATAATGAATTAACCCATCTGAAAACTAGTTATAGTTGTATAATAATAATTATTATTATTATTAATTCTTCAATTTGGCCTAGCTTAACTTATGCTAATATTAATTAGCCTAGGCTAGCTACTAGTTACAAATAATATTGAAAAATATATTATTACTTTTTCATAAGGATTAAAATAAATATATAATAACTCAGTATAATTATTAATAGTATAACATTATTATGTTAAATAAAATATTAATGAATAAATTGGTAATAATAATATAATCATTTTATATTATCCAATATTATTACTTATTATATATATTACTATTAACTATTACCCATATTACTTATAATATAATTAATATGTCAATTAGGTTAATATAACATAGATACTAGGTAATAGTTGCATCTAGTTTGCAACTACTAGGTTGGTCATGCTTGCAACCAATTTGTTTATCATGTATGTTTCATCTTCCATTCCAATTTTGCACACTACCATAACCTAGGGTCAATTTCATTATTAAGTAATTTTAAAAACCCTATAGTGGAATTTTGTAAAATGTACACCATGAGGTGTCAAAAATAACAATTATTTCACACTTATAATCATTAAATTTGTGGAGGCTTCTTCTACAAATCATTATTTGATTGTTTTTGGATAAAATTACTGCACATTCCAAAAGTTGGGTTTTGTGACATTGTTGTTTGTTATTTTTCCCTTCCCTACTTACTATTATTGTTCGTGCAAAGATTTCTTTTTCTTTTGTTTTGGGTTTCTCGAGCTATGGGTATTACCCTATTATTATTTTTACATTTAAAATTTCCAGAATGTGCTTATTTTTGTGTGACTGCTTTCATTCATTGTAATTATGAAAATCTCCAAGTAACAATTATTATCCCAAGAGGAAATGGCCTAAGGCAAAGTTGGTTTATTAACCTTTTGTGCATGTGGGTTTGTTCCAATTGACAAGGATGAAATGTTGTGGGCAATAACCGAGGAAGAGAAATATGAAAATGATTGGGAGACAAAAAAGATGCATCGTCGTTTGAGGTTCACCCATTAAGTTTAGAGCCACAACAACAAAATAAACAAAATAAACACATCACAAATTTACATGCTTCATGAGTTCGTTCCAAATTCATGCGAAATTTATTATTTTCATAGGTTCATCCTATATATAAAAGCTAAAGTGGTGTTTGTCTGTCTATCTGTGTACGTTTTTTTTTTCGCCCTTTTCCAACGGGCTGCCCAGGGTTAATACCAGGGTTTTTTTTTTTTTTTTTTTTTTTTTTTTTTTTTTTTTTTTTTTTCGCCCTTTTCTGGCAGGTGTGTTCTTCCATACTCATATTTGATTCTGCTAATTATACTCGGAACTGATGGTTTTGAATTTTTCAAATACACAAAACCGACAGGTATGTAATACCCCCGCCATTGCCCTTTTCCCCACATTGGTTAATACCATGGTTTTTTTTTTTTGGGGGGGGCAAATTTCTCAGGTAGGTCCATTGGCGAGGACAATTATTTAGCATTAAATGATGACGGTCCTACTCAGGCTATAGCATTTTTTAAAATAAAAAATATGACGAATTTAGTAAAACAATGCAAGGGCGCCTCACAGTGACTGAAGGTCGCAGGTACCCACTAGTATTATTTAAACATGAATGTCATGCATTAGTTAAACACAAAATTCATGTGCATAAATTTTGTGTGTAAACAACACGAATAAACATATAACATCTATGTTTAAACAATATGAATAGACATATGACATTCATGTCTAAACAATGTGCACAACATTGATGTGCAAATGACACAAGTAGATGAATGACATTTGTGTCTATTTCATATGAACTTATGAAAAGTAGATTTTGCACGACTATTATTGACAAATTGTGCCCCCTAAGTTTGTGATGCACAAAAGAGGGCAGCCATGGGCTTAGGGTTTGAAAAAACCCAAGGAAAAAACTATCAATTTTGTTGAACAAGTAATAAACTTCTTTATAATATTCTTTTGTCTTGTTTGCTTGCTTGCATCCCCGTGCAAAAGGGGAAGAGAAAGGACAAATTTGCACATGTATCCAATTTTAGATGCTTAGTTTAACATTGTGGACTTGCATTTCAATTCATGCCATGCTACTAAAAAAGGACTTTGTGACGTGCTCCCAACTTCTTTTATAAACTCAAATGTGAATCTAAGGTGAAAACAACGGAAAGGCAAAAAATTGGGGCATGTTCTCTAACTCGCAACACTTTGAGGGTAGAGGGGTGTGTCGGAGCTCCGGGATGGTGACTAGGACAAGTGACAAGCATCAATTACTCACACAAACCTGCACAAACCAAACAACAAGTTGGTTAGTGTATAGTTTGAACACTTTTGGTGATAGGACAAGCCATGAGCAAACTTGGACTCATAAGACTCAACATGGCCCAGACTTGGGGGAAACCACCACCTTCCCCCTTATAGTATACTTTGTGCCTCTCCACGAGGCCCACATCCAAATGGCATTTTGTCTTGGAACTCTCAAATGGGAGTCTCGAAATTCCCAAAGTTGGGACTTCCATGACTTTGGGGCCCCATAATTTTGTGTGCAAACCTCTGATTAAGATAAGGTCTGAAGAAAAGTTGTAGCCCTCATTGAGAGCTTTTCAAAGGTATGTCGCAAGCCACCTTTACGCAAGGGAATTGGGTCAATTTCTGACTTTTAGTGGTCAGGAGTCAAACTGTCAATTTGACTCCCGGCCTTTCTTTTGGCCATAACTTGTGTTTCAAATGTCCAAATGCGAACCCATTTTAAACATCTAAGTTTCAATAAATTTCCAATGTTGTAAATAACTCTTCAATCCAATGGTTTTTGACCCCTACAATCACCCTCTAAAAATTCGGAAGCCCATTGGGACTCTAATTTGATTAGACATAACTTTTACACGTGTCATAAATTATATGGTCATCAAAATAGTTGCATGTGTAATATATAGGAATATGCAATTAATCATAGATGTAGAAATGTATAGTCATATTATATAAATTGCATAGCCATACCATATATAATTCAAATATTATTGTGTCAACTGCAACTTGTCCAAAGTAACTGCAATATTTTTTTTTTCCATGTGACAATTGGAAAAACACAATTCTTTTTTGTAATTACAATTATTACAAATTCATGCACCTTGACTACAAACCCATGCATCTTAATTCTCATGATTGCATACTCAACTCCCCTAGCTTTGTTGCTTATAAAAACTTGTGGAAATTTGATTTTCTAAAAAAATCATTTAACTAAAACTTCAATAGTTAGGAACTTGGGAATCATAACCAATTGAAGAAATTGCAAGCAATAATGAGTGGTATAATGCATGGAACTTTTTTTTTGGGTCAACGTTTGAGGTTTTTCTTAACTCACATATGTTCTACCAAATCCATTCTTAAATTATAATGAGTTTATAAATTTTCCAGTTCCTCTTTGTCTTTCATGTATATTTCAAACATTAGGCCTTTTCAACACTTATGTATATTTGCTCCATCAAAACGGTGACTAGACATTGCAACTATTGCATGCACAAATCATTTCATGCATTCCATTATGGTGTCATTAGAAAAGCTAGAGTACCATAGCCATGGGTTAGGTTCGACATTAAATAATTATTAAAAACCTTGAACAATTTTTTTTGAAAATAAAATGTTGAAGCATCAAAAAATGCATATAGGGTGTTTATAATTATACTATGGAAATATATCTAGAATATATTCCATTCTAATTAAATATTCCTTTAATATTTTATTCTTTTATAACATACCGAAATATACTTTAGTTTTAATTCATATGTTCCATAAAACATATTATAAATAATATTTTCCCTTCATCGAGTTAAATAGTGGGTGGTTGAGAATGAAAAGTTAAATTTCAAATTGCGCCTTTGTATTTTTATTTCATTTCATGTTTAGCTTGCATCATGTTTTGTTCAAACAATAAAATGATGTAGTTTTTGTTCATTGTCAAAAAAATTATTTATCAAGTTCATATAATTTAAGTTGTGTATTTGTCTTGTCCTTGACATCAAGTCCTATTAAAAAGCTTCAAATAATATGAAGAAGGTTCCATTGCATCTTTCAAGCCAAATGACATTACACTCAAAAAACTCATTTCAAGTGTAATCAATGTCATGTTTTAACATCTTCCTCAACAATTTAAGTGTAGGGCATTAATTTACATATTTTATCCGCTTAGTTGCTTATGCATATCCTCCATTAATGGCATGGGATATGGATCCATTTTCATATGTTAGTTTAAAAGACAAATTGAACATTTTTGGAAGATTGGAACCCATTTTTTTCTAAAACAAAATCTAAAATTGGTTTTGATGATTCTTCATTCAAGATGTTGCAACTCCAAGTGGAACTTTTGCAACTTTTAGAGTTTTGGATACTTGCATCTTGTTCACCTTGGTTTTTTCTCACTAACATTTGCGACCATTTTTTTGCATTATCTATAAATTAACCAATTCATCATCCCATGTTTCCTTTCCCACATCCAAGACACCATCCTCTTCACCATTGCTTTCATAAACAAATCAAACAATAAAACCTTCTTAAACCTAAATTCTTTGTGGTAGCCGCAACATTGATCACATTTAAAGACAACATTTGCAAATGTAATTATAGCCCATTTCAAATTTATATCAAAGCTCTTTCAACTTCCAAGTTATAGCCCCAATTTTAAGCATAAAACATGATAGTTATAATAATATAGGATGATTGTCATTGTCCTAATGTTCACAACAATGAAAATCTTAACGTTTCACATTTCAAATACTTACAAACAAGTTTTATATTTTTCCCAATGCTCACATCATTAATTAATATGTATTATTATGATTTTCATTTCATATAATCAAATGGTTTAGTCCCAAATCCCTCACAATGTTAGGAGACATCTCCAACATTGAATCTTTGTTTTTCAAAAATCAACCCACCTAACTAAATTCATATATCAACCATGAGGTGGAGGCTTTTTCCATGCCTCATGTTGCATGTGTACCTCATAATTTGAGTGTCAACATTTATTTATCACCGACACTTATGATTTTCCACTATGAAAAATTGTGGTTGTGAAAACCTCATTACGTTGCAACTAAAACTTTGAAACAACTCATTTTCAATTATCTTGTAAATTTCCCATGAAATGATGGGAAATTAAAAAATAAAATGCCATGTTAGAATTTTTTGGAGGTCTATTATAGTTGCATATTAGTCTCAAGATGGATCCCTATATATATATATATATATATATGATTTTGATCAACCATGTTTGACTTTGTTAACAAGTTGCCCAAAGGTCACATATGACAATTATAATACAATTGGAATAAATGAAACATTCATTAATAAATTTCTTGCAATTACTTTACAACTACTATATTTGGATATTTGTGCAACTGCCCAACTATTAGGTACAATAATAATTATAATATATATTTAATAATCATAATAGTAATGATAATGATATTATTATTATTATTCACACTATACATTGGTATCTAAATTTCAGATTAACAATTAATATTACTACTTATTAATTATTTGAACCTTATAAGTAAAGGAACAATACAGAAAAGTCAAGAAAAAAAGGATTGTGTTGATTCTTAAATCATGAATTAGGCTAATGACCAAATATTGATCTTGCTTACTTTTAACAACCATATCTTCCTCATTTTATGTCCTTTTTAAGCAATCTGAATCGCTATGGGTGCACCAAATCAAGGTTTTAAAAAACCTTTTGTATTTGAAAGGCAAAAAAAAAAGGTATTAAGATGTAAAGCTCTTTGAAAGTTTAAATGTTCATTCATTGGCTTGTTTTGTAATAGTTACAACTAAAATGTAACCAATTTTCTAATCCCATATTGTTTGTTCTACCTTTCAAATTTATGAAATACATAATTAAATGCAATAAAAGTATTAAAGAATAAGTGACATTTGGAATTAATAATAATAAAAGCTTTGGCCCTAAAATATAAACCCAAATTAAAATCAAATTATCCCAAATGATTTACCTACCTATTTACTTAAATCTAACTACCTATTTACATAACCTAGGAAATTTAAATAATAATCCTTATATATCTATTGACTGAAACACCACACACTAGAAGAATTTGTGTTGTTTGCAATCAACCCACTTATAATTGGATGCAACTGGTTGTCATGTGCAACTCAAGTAGTTGTGTGTGCAAATATGTTGAATTTTAAATGATTTTGAATCACCTTTGTAGTTATGGTGCAATTGTTTTTTATTTCATTCTTCAAAATGGATGATTCATACACTTTGATTATATGCTACTATACGTATAATACAGCATATACATTTGATTTTATACAAATATGTTACCAAAGATATTGAGCTCCAAAACTCAATTTGATTTTCTTTGCTTAAACCAAACAAAGACCCCCTTCACTTCAAAAAAAACATATCATGCTCATTTAAAAACAAATTTGAACGATTTTTGTGGCTTTGAATGTGCTAAATGTAAAAATACAAAATATTTTCAAGGTTAAAAAACAACAGAACAATGACCAAAGATCTTGAACTTGTAAATTGGTTTTATTAGTTTAAACCAAATAAAGACCCTCTTCACTTCAAAACAACATATTTTGCTCATTTCAAAACTAATTCAAGTGATTTTTGTGGCATTGCATGCACTTAGCATAAAATTACAAAATCTTTTTAAGGTTAAAAATGACAAAGCAATAACCAAATATCTTGAACTTCAAATCGCAATTTGGTTTTATTAACTTAAACCGAGTTGCAACTAGAATGTAACTATAATCTTTATCTCATATTGGTTGTCATAGTTTAAGGCTTGCAAATTATTTATGTTTAAGCAATTTACTATAAAGAACAAGTGGTAATTGGGATGAACGAAAAAAAATGTTAAACCCAAATTTTCTTTAATAAAAGTTGTAAATCTACCATGTGAGATAAAATTTACATAAATATTTGGGCCCACTCATCTATTGACCTACCTACTTACACCACCTACCTACCTAGGCCTATATATTTACCTACCTACTTACCTAGGTGCCACATGTCAACATCTTATAAACCTTATATCAAATGGCCTAAATTGGTGTAATAAATTCAAATAATAAATGTCAAATGGATTTCAAATGCCACATGTCGTTAAATGGTTGGCTTTAAATGGATATGTGTCACTAATTGATTGGTTTCAAAGTGGACATGTGTCATAAAAAAATAATTTAGTTGCACATGTAGTTGCACATGCAATTTGTTGTATGAATACGAATGGATGAAAAATACAAACATATTGTATGTACATCATATGTATAATATGTCGCACACAACTAGATGTCACATATGACTTGTCTTATGCAATTAAACTAAAAAATTAGTTGATTAGGACAATTGAAAAATGATAGTTTTTTTCTAATGACATAACATCTTAGTGGCATTAAATTGAATGCTCAAAGTGAAATTAATGAAAATATTAAATTTTCAAATAAATTTAAAATTATCTCATGTGTCCATTGATGATTTGTTAATACATCATTGCAATGTCAACACATTGTTGTTTATGTAATCGCACAGTAATCATCTAGTTACAACATGGTTACACAAATTGCATATGTATATAATTTCATATATGCTGAAAGTTATGCCATTACACTTCTTACAACTCAATCAATGTCACTTAATCTATAGAGAAATGATGAGTTGCAAGTGGTTGGTGTAATTCAAAATTGCAACTGAGACCCAATTGCAAGCATAAATTACAAAACACATATTTTCTCACAATGTTCCTTTTCATTTTGGTTACACAAGTTTCAAAGGCTTATATTTAGTGTCAATACCTTGTTGGGAAGGGAGGGCAAAAAGAAAATAAGAATGGGGGGTGCAATTTTCTAGTAGGTCTAAAACCTTGCATAGATTAATTACAAATTTTAAGGTCTTAACTAGTTAAAATTAAAAACACAAAAATTGAAGAGATAAAATAATTTAAAAGGATTGTTCTTATATGGACAAAATGTGTAAAAGGGGTCAATTAGTAAGACTTAATTGTATGGTGACAAGAGGTGCAAAAACATAGTTTAATTAGGGTCCAAAGTCCTAAAATTTGTCAATTTAAACTAGTTAAGACCTTATTACATGACATTTTACTTTGATTATTATAAGGACTTGTGGAATTAATTTTTTTGCAAAAAATAAAATTGAAAAAAAAAAGTTCAACATTTTTGCCTCAACATATTCAAGATTTCCCCAAAAATCATTATGTGTGCAAAAAAAAAAAATATTTCCTTTTCCATTTTTTGGTTAAATTGAAAAAAATGATCTTAAACTTATAAAATTAAAGGAGTTAAAATCAATGTTGGTCAATTACTGGGAATGTTTTTAGTTATTAATTATGTAAATAATAATTATTGAATTTTTAAATGGGTAAAGAACTGAGCCATTTGGTAAATAATATTCAAATAATGAATAAAACCTTTATTGTTTGGATATTGAATTTTCAAATTTTAATCACTTGCCTAGATGATTGGACTTTCAACCAAGTATGTTATGAATCTTAAAACTCAAAAGTTTTTTATGACAAATTAAAAAAAAAACCTTAAAACTCATTTTTATGTATTTAGTTAATTACAGATTAAATTATTTATCATTGATTTTTCTAATTTGATGGTTAGAGTTAAATTATCTATTGAATTGGACGCAAAATATTGGAAATATTAATTTGTTGGATCATTTAGTGAAGCAAAACATTATCATTACATCACATGCTAACCTCAAATCAAAGTTTTTTTTTTTTTCCAAATTTTCAATCTTCAAATGATCATTTGTTAATTCTAAACTTTTCAAAAAACCACCTAAATAAGATAATAGGCAATTTTGAAGATGAGTATATGAAAACAAACCTTATGCATAGCATTTGATTATAAAAATAAAATAAAATGGAGTGAATTGATAACTAGAGGTATTAGTTCAATAATGAAATTGATAATTGTTGGGTCAGACAACACCAAAATTTATTTTTAAAAAAAGGAAAAAAAAAAGACCTTCAATGGGAAGAAATCCACTCATTTTTTCTTCTAATATTTTAATTTATATATAAATGAGTAAGATCAAAGGTATGTCTAATTAGTTTCAATCAACATATATGCTGAAATAACACAAAAATTGAAAAATTAGCAACCCTTTTTGCCCATTTGCATCATCCTAATTTCCAACGCTAGGTCCGAAACTTATATATAATCACCTATATATATTTCCTTACCCAATTTTTATTTATTTATTTATTGTTTTTTCTTTTTTTTGGGGGAATTTGTTTGCATCTTTTTTGAAACTTTTGAAACATTTCTGAAAATAATGTAATATTAGTGTCAAACTGAACCCAGGTACCATAGTAAATTCATTATTTAGTATAATGTCATATTATAAAAATATTATTACTTTTTATTACCAAACCAAACCTAAATGACAAAATAATAATAATAATAATAATAATAATAATTAGGCTCCTCTGTTAAGAACCAATAAATGGATGCCATGTAAGCAAATTAAAAAAAATAGTGATAAAAAACTGGAACTAGGTTTAGGGTTTAGGGTTTAGGGTTTTCCAATGCCCACACATCATGGTCTCCTTTTGCCCTTTGCTGAGTGGGTTAGGGGATGAACAGATTTCAAAAGTTTTTTTGGATTTTTAGATTTTACACAGCCCATCCATTGTTCATCCCTCTCCATTGGATGTAAATTATGGATGTAAAGGATGCTTTTGTTTTCAATTTTTTTTTATATTGAAAATTTGTTGAAATTTTCCTATAAGAAGAAAAAAATAGTTGAATTTACACTAGGAAATTATTTTTCCCAATTTTTTTGGTTGGAAAAATGACAAAATTTGTAGTTATTGGCGGGGGGGGGGGGGGGGGGTTGGGGAGGGGAACAATGAATGAGAACTTGGGCCTACCTATATACTCCCTTCTTAAGGAAGTAATATAGAAATCATCAAGCTCCATTGTAAAATAAATCAAATTGGCTCAATTGGGGAAAAAAAAAAGAAAGGAAAAAAAAAAAGGGACCTTGGGAGGCACCTCATCTAATTATTTAATAGGAGAGGTGAATAGCAAGGTTTGATAAGTTGGAAATGCCTAACCCACCCATCCCCTCAAACATTGACCTAATTTTTTCTTTGCATTGGAAGTTCTGCTCAATTTTTTTAACATAGGGAATGGGTGGTGCGAGATGGTGTTCCTCTATTTGAGGGCCCAAGCCCTTGTTCCTATGGTCATTTCCTGGCCCTCAAATGGATGAATGTCCTTCTGATGTTGCCCTTCCACTAGAATGATTATTTACCAAAAAATGTGCCCCTATGGCTACCCTAATTACTCACTACTAGGGTTTTTGGGGGGAGGGGGGGGGAGCTCACAACATAATTTTCCATTGTGAGTGAAACCTACATAAAAAAAAACACTCATACTTAGGAGAGGTAAGGTGTAAAGGGAAGAAAATATTTGATAGATTTACACTCGTCTCTTTGCTCATCCAAGTGTGGGTAGAATGCCCCACCACCAAATGGACCCAATGAGCAAACACCTATTCAATGGGTTACAACATGGCGTTAGTTCTTGCTTATGTTGATTATTGTTCAAATGAACGCTCATGAATTGTACATTTAGCCAAAAATCTTGTGTTCTAAATTTATAAAATGCAAAACGCCTTTGAATATTTTATGTTTGGGAATAAGGGTTAAGATATTCAACTTAAAGTAAGAAGCATTTTGGAGCACATACCTTTTTTTTCACTTTAGTGCAATTTTTGGTTCAATAATAGAGGTTAACATTAATAAACAATTATATGATTGTTACTATGCTTGAAATTTGGGAGAAAGTAAAACAAGTTCCTATTGCATTTGTAGTCAAGGAAGAGGTAGAAGAACTTGAAGAAATATAAATAGTGCAAAAAAAGGTAGATTTGAGTGGTATACTAAAGTTAATACAAGAGTACAATATCAAATATTTAAACTATTTCAACAATCAACATTCCTAAAACAACCATCCCACTCTAGTAGTAGTAGTAGCACTAGTCATAATTTTTTTTTTTTTTTCTCACTTTACACTTGAGATACATTCTAATTGCTTACACATCCACAACTGATGTCACATTAGATTGGGCCAACTTTACTATGCCCTTGTGATTGTGCAATTATTGTTACAAATATTTGGGCTTATTATAAGTTAATAATCTAAACGACAATTAAAAAGAGTCTACACTTAATTTAGTTATTAATCTCATGTTTATAAGAGGACATGTGTCTTGGCATAAGGTTTCAAATGCTTGTTCATAGATAGTAAAATGCATGAAGATAAGAGTTTAATGGGTTCTGTCCAACTTTTTTCAAATAAGACCCCCCTCACTTTGGAGGATCATAACTTTCTCATTTGAGCTCAAAATTAAGTGCTATACAGGCCTAGTAATGCTATGGTTGAAGGGGCATCCAAACTCTTGGAAGACCTATTGCAAAAAAATGCATGGTTACTAAACTCCAGCAGATTTAGCTCTTAAGTGTTCGCTCACAGGCCTTTCTACCCTATGTAGTAAGTGATGGTGGACTAGTGCCAGAATTGCTCCATTGCAATAGAAATTATAAGAGCATTCCCACCGGTGCTCAGTATGTGATCTCACATCCAAAGTTTTAGTTATTTACTTTTCTGCAACCCCACCCATAAAACTGAAACGGGACTGCAAATAAGTGGGAACTAGTAATAGCAAACCACCTGGACCAATCATTATGATTTGGCTAATCAGAAATAGGGAGCAGCAGTTAGATCATACCAAGGTAAGGTCATACCAAGGTCAAAATGTGGCAACCATCATGTGAGAATAAACGAGCACAAACCATCATGTATGATGCATTTTGTGTCACGGAATGCACCACATATATCGTCGCATCATGCCATTGTACTTTAAGCCTTTCCCTTGTACTCAATAATGTGGTAATAAAACCCTAATTTCATTGTCATAGGTCCATTATGAGAACAACATATAAATCTTTGTGTAACCCTATGGTAGGTAAATTTGATCATAATGACTACAATTTATTTAAGCCTCATTCCTTTTTGTTTGGGTGGTCAGCCAATCAATGATGCCCATATACAAAAGAAAAAAAAAAGTACTTATACCACCCATGGTGGAAGAGTGCATAGTTTGGTGATCAAACATGATTGAATGTGGAGCCCCGTGAAATATTTTGTGCATTAGAATGTTGTTCAAGAGGTACTTTAGGGCTGCTGCTTGTATAGTTTACAAGAGTAGAACTTAAGGTAGAGGAGGATATGGAATAAAGTGAGGTGCTATTGGGAACATGTTCACAACTCAGTGGGAACAAAAAAAATCAAAAGAATGTTCTCGTATACCAGAGTTATCCGTAAAATCATGCGATTAGGGGCCGAGAATGGCCAGTTTCAGCGTAATAGAGCATCAAACACGTAACTGGGAATGAACATTTTACAAAACGAAATAACTGGGACCCAAACAATGAACATTTTATAAAACGAAATAACTGGGACCCAAACAAGTTTTTCCACCAATTTTGGTGGTAAACTGAGTTTCATCCTGTCTTTCCTTTTTCCTGAGCGCCTCCAACTCTTGCTACGTAATATTTTCACAGCTCCTACCTGTACATAAGGGGAACACAACAAGCCACAATTGCAAAAAAAGTTCTTTGTGAAATTCTCGTCATTTTTTTTTCGCTTTCTAAGATATTTTCCCAAATTTCTTGGTTACCATCCACCGACGGACGGACCAACCAAAAATATATATTTTTCAGATTTATAATAAATATTATTTAATATTTTAACTTGAAAAATAAATAAATTAATGTCTCCGTTTGCCAAGCTTTAGGGTTTAGGGTAGGGTATATCCAATTGAGTTCAAAGGCCATTCAACATTTGGTTATATCATCGTAACATTGAGTACAATAAACTTTTTTGGGTTGAAAAAATACATTCCGTGTTAGGTGTGTTTTAAAATAGGATGAAGCCCGGGTGGGTGGATGCCATGTATAATTCGTTGCACCTATTTTGTGCTCATTCGAGAGTCATCTGCCATCCTCATAGGGTTTCGGATAGACCAATGAACCACACATTATGATGGCCAAATTAACCTAGGCCGGATAGCACTATTAAATTATATACATATATACACTACCTACAATATTTTTCTAAAACGTTTGTCCTTACCTTATTTGATTGGCCACTAGCAATATAGCGTAAGGTTAAGGTTAAGGCCACCCTTGAACGAGCGTTCAAGGTTCATTCAAGGGCTTATTTAAATAATGCCCTCCTGACGCTTGTGCTATACTTAACACATTTTTTCCGTCCATCAACTTAGTTGAAGAAATGTTTCAAAACAACGCCAAAAAAAAAAGAAAAAGAAAAAAAGAAAGAAGAAGAAGGGAATTTACCCCTAAATATGGGGATTTAAATAAAATCAAACCGGACCGGCCCAAACTGAACTGACCTAACCCGATCCGACCCGATCCGACCCACGCCGAGCAAATGGCAAACAAAGGCTAATGACCATTGACAACATAGGAAGAAATTAGTTAGTAATTAGTAAGTCAGTAATCAAGACATACTTTGGGGATTAGTGCACAATAGCCCTAGTAAAAACTTAGGGGGAAAATCACTAAGTTACCTACCTACCTACCTACCTAGCATCTACTAATACCTGTTTTGCGCCTGTCGATTTTCAAGCCGACAAGAAGGTTGTTCTTTTTAGAGCATAGGCTGGTTGGTGACTGGATGAACCGCAGGTCGGTTGGATGGATGTGCGCTTTAGGGAGAGAGGAAGGTACGTGGCTACCGAGTTAACAAGTTAAACACCCCATCCAGCCACCCAGCACTTAGGCAGGCCTGGTTCTCGTCTGGCCTGACATGCATCGGCGTCCCGTGCCTCGGAGAGGCCATTTTGGTCATGCGTCCAATGGGTGAGCTTCGGTTTTCATTACGAACCTGGGATTAGGCCTTGGCGGATGAATGTGGGGTGCGAGCGCGTCGTCTGCCCCTTGCCGAGCCTGCTCAAGCTTGGTTGCTGCTGGAGATGGCGCGAGCGAGGCCGCGAGAGAGAGAGGGGGAGCGAGAGAGAGAGAGAAGAAAGCGCGCACAGAAAGACATTGCGTAATCGGACGTAAACAGTGCTAAGGAGGAGGAGGAGGAGGAGGAGGAGGAGAAAAAACAACTGCAGTTGGAAGTAAGATGATCCCTTATTGATTGCCTCCTGCACGCACATACATGTTTGGTTTGTGTTTCTTCGATCCTTCTTTTTTCTCTTTCTGGCGATCTCTTTCTTTGTGCGCCTTTCTTGTCTTTTCGTGAACAACTTTGTCGTTGTTGTTCTGGTGGAAGGAATCCACGAGCTTTGATTGATTTTGTGTGTGTATGTGTGTGTGTGTGTGTGTGTGAGAGAGAGAGAGAGAGAGAGAGAGAGAGAGAGAGAGAGAGTTTTTTCTCTCGGTGGTTGATTGTGGACGGAGGATTGTGGGGGCGGGGGGGAAGGGTTTTGTTCTGTGGCGGGCTTCTGTGTGTGTGTTTTTCGTGCGTTCTTTCTGGTCTCTGTCTCTCTTTGTCGTCGTCGTCCTTGTTCGGAAGTTCGTTCTGTGTTTGAATATTATTACCTGTGTCGTCCTGGAGGTTTTTTTCTGTTTGTAGAGAATGTCCTGTACGTGCGTTGGTGTGTCGTGTTGATATTTTTCCAGATTAGTAAGCTTTGTTTTGTTGTAGCCTGGCTTTTTTTTTTGTTGATCGCTCTCCTTTTGCTTGTGTCTTTTTGTCTTCAGCAAGCCGGTAGTTTGGTCATCGCTAGACGAGGTCGCGGTTTGAGGAGGTCCTTCCGATCTTTGCTATCTGGATGCTGGACGATTTGTGCAGTTGAAGAATCGTCGTGATCATCATCTGCGTCGGGGTTTGAGATTCTTTTTTCTGACAGATTCTTTTCCGAGGCTTTCGTGGTTTGAGCGATCCTCGAATTTTGTTCTGGAGTCTTTCTTTCGGCGTCATCTCCTGCACTTCGACACCTCCTCCTGATAAGCCTGTCGAGAGAGTGAGTGAGAGACAGAGTTAGGCGTGTCTAGATAGGCATCTACGGGCATCCGTGCGATTTTGCCTGTCATCTGCCCCTTCCTCCCTCTCCTATATATTACTTCGCAAGAACGTGCCGCGGCTTTGGGAACTGGTCCTTTCTTCGCCGATCCCCCTTTATTCCGTCTTTGTCGCCGCCTCGCGGTTATTATTTTCCGGGACATTTTGATGAGTTTTTCTTCCGGTTCAGCACAACAAAACCATCAATGCTTTGTTGCTCTTGCGTGGCCCTGTCTCTTTACAATCTCGTCTTGAGATAGATATCTCGTGAGCTCTAGGAAGGAAGGAAGGAAGGAAGGAAGGCGTCTGTCCGTGTGGAGTTCTTGCTTCTTCTTGTCGGCAAAGTCACAGAGTCCGCCCGTCCGTCCGTCCGTCTCTCAAGGAGCGGCAGCAGAGATTGTTCATTCGTTCTCCTCGAAATCCAGACTGGCAGCCCTAGAGACCGAGATGGCTCGGGGGTGCTCCTACTGCGGTCATAATGGCCACAATTCTAGGACATGCCCTGATCGAGGAGTGAGGCTATTCGGCGTCAGGCTCACAGACGGTGTCATGAGGAAAAGTATGAGCATGAGTAACCTGAGCCATTATGCCAGCGCCAACAACCCTCCGTCGCCTCCAGAGCAATCCGGATCTGGAGCCACGCCGGATGGCTACGTTTCTGATGGCCTTGTGCAGACATCCAACAACGCAAGAGAGAGGAAAAAGGGTAAGTAGGCCCCCCACACATATCTCTTATTCCCCCTTACTTCTTTGGACTCCTGCATGCAACTTACAGAATTTTCCTGAACCTGCTGCACAGTTTGAAAACTTGTTTCTTTGTATTTTGCCAATTTTACATGCAGGAATATCTGAATGAAGCATTTTGGTGTTTGGATTATGAATTCATGAATGATACATACATTGCTTAAGTCTCTGGCTCCATAAAATAAGTGAATTCATGGAGACCCTACAGAATTGAGATGAAGTTGAATGTAGACATGATGGGCATTATCATTCTGTGGGTTTTCCCATATGACTGTTAGCATCATTTGTTGGGAGTGTAGAAAAGTAAGGCACCATGTGATCTCCAACACTGACCCTCAATTGTGTCACTGAGAGTTGGGCATACAGACAGAGGTGAAAGGAACATGTGGCAGTAGGTAGGTAGTGGTAGAATCAGACCAACAGTATCTTGCTTTGAAACTGCAGTTTGTTTTCCTACAGCCAGCATTGGACATCTCATGCTGTAGTGGATAATTTTGATAAATTGATGCAATTTAGGTCAGATTCAGAAAATAATTCATTGAGGACAACAGTCTTGTAGGTTTTTCAGCTACTAAACATCAAAGGTTTTGGTTAGAGTTTCAAAATGGGAGTCAGCTTTTTGACCATGTGCTAATAGTTGGTGTTGAAGCAGACCCATCTGTCACTTGAGAACATGTCCAAGTTAAGACAAAGTACCTTCATAATGGCACTTATCTACACAGCTATCGGAAGTTGAATGACACTACTGCTTATGGTGTTACACACTGTGATTATATAACTTTAGCATGCATAATAGGTTTGGCTTTATGTTATGGTAAGGAAGGCTTCTCATCTTGGATTTGCGGGCTGAAACAAACAAGACTACTCACTTTTAGATTGGTTTTTCTGAGGATTGTGAATACCTTAAGGTTTGGGAAAAGTTTTTTTTTCTTTGTTTTGGAACTAGAAATGATAAATGTGTGGTGGTTAATGTGCACATCATGGCATGCTTATCAGTCAGGAGGAATGCTTATCACCCTGTTGGTGAGCCTAGTGTTAGGTTCACCACATTTTGAGAAATGTGAGAAGTACATATTTGTGTGATCAAGGGGTTACATTGCGCCCTTTTACAGCCTTGTAGCCATTCAACTTTAGATCTTGAGTTCCCTTTTAAAAAATTGTACTGGCAATTTCTGTAGGTAGATAACCTTTGTTTGTAGCTTCATAGTATTTTCTCTTTCATCCACTCTTTACCTGCTGGATAGAGTATGTTTCAAACAGTTGCCCAAAACAACCCTCGCTGTTGAACTTAGAAACTGTATTCATGCACACTTGCAGGTCATCATTCTTACATGAATTCATTTTGTTGTTGGGCCAGGTGTACCATGGACAGAGGAAGAACATAGATTGTTCTTGCTTGGTCTTCAGAAGTTGGGGAAAGGAGACTGGAGGGGTATCTCTAGGAACTTTGTGCAAACAAGAACTCCAACACAGGTTGCCAGCCATGCCCAAAAGTACTTCATCAGACAGAGCAACCTTAACAAGCGGAAAAGACGATCTAGTCTCTTCGACATTGTCTCAGAAACGGTGTGTACTTTTCAAATGGTTATATATGTTTTCCCATTAGTTTCAGTCCTATGGTAGTCATCATGGCATTTATGCAGGTTAGGATTGTACAGCTTAATTGGATTCATGTTTCTGGAGGTGGAGAGGGAATGTATTATGTGAGCGCAATGCTCCCCGATCCTTATTTTTAATGCCATCTCCCTTTGGTTTTTCTTTTTTGAGATAGTTTGTGTGAGGTGTAAAGCCTCAGACTGCTTCGCAGGAATTGCTCCTATTTGTACATGTGACCTTCTCAGGTTCTTGGTTCCTTCCTGAGCCACTGAACATATTGTATGAAGCCAGATTTTACTTGCTGAGAGATGAAGGCAAAAATGTGCCTTGCTTATGTCTATTGATGTAATATCTTTGACAGTGATACTGGAGGATTCTACAGATTATGTTGTTTCTGAGAACTGTTGCTTGTCATCATCCCACAGGGTCTATCCCCAATGATGGAAGAGCCAATTCCAAATACATCCTCAGATATGTCGACTCCTCTTCATCAGCTAAGCCTAGGGTCCAGTTCAAAGTTTACCCCAGGACTCTACTATGATTCACACAGATTTGGAATGCCAGTAAGACCTTTTGGTCTTCCAACACACATGGAAGCACCAGTGGCTGTGCCTGTGATGTCTTTGGGAAATGGTCTCCTAGGAGCATCAACTGAGCAGTCACCTGATGGAGTGGGTCTGGTATTCGGTCCAGATGCTGCAAGACCCATGCTGCAACAACCAGTTGCTGCTCTTCCTTCCTCAGGAGGGTTGCCTCCAAATGGTCCTCTAGGAATTTCAAACATCCCATACGCATTTCCAATGTGGCCAGGTCCAACTGGCCAGGCTTATGGGAGGCCTACAAATTCACCGTCCATGAACTCCAAGCTTGTCAGGCCAACAGCATCAGTTCCCACAGCGCCTGTTAAGATTGATGAGGCAAAAGAGATGTCCCATTTGAGTTTGGGACTATCACCTCCAGAGCCATCGCAGCTGACTTTGAAGCTTTTGGATCCACCCTCAAGACACTCATCAGCCTTTCAAGTCAACTCATCTTTCAACTCTAGCAGCATTAGTCCAAGTAGCAATGCCATCAGTGTTGTGTGAGAGAAAGCAATGAGATTGAGATATTATTTGGGGGCAAAAACAGTGGTCTCTGAAAGAGGTAGTTCTGCATTTAGTGGGTGAATTCATCCTGGGAAGCAAAAAGGCGGGGGGCGAGGGGAGAGGGGACGTGATGTGGGGGGTTTTTCTGTTGTAGACTAATTTTTTCTTATGTACATAGCTATGTTTATGTCTTGTGTCATAGGATAGGTAGTTGGCATTTGGCAGGTTGTAAACTACAAGAAATGAAAGGAAGGGTGGCAGTGAGGATTTGGACTCCTTGAAAGTCTCTCTAAGGTAATCCTCACTGTTAATCCAGAAAGCTTTCAACGCGGGAACCATTTTGACTCTTTTGTTAGACTGCACATTTCAAGTTTGTGCAATGCTTTGCAATTACAATTGCGTTTGGTTGGTAGTGAGTTTGCTGTATGGAGAGGCTCTGTAGCACTCCTCCTCCTGCCCCCCCACCATTGTTTGAAGCAATGAATGAGTGACTTGGATTGGTTTTCTATATTGAAGGTCTGATACTTTGTGTGAGTTTGATTTCCCTTGGAGGTTTCTTGCTGCACCCTATCCAGGGGTTAAGCTTCAAAGCGATGTTTGGAGAGGGTTGTCCCCAATCTCATAGATATGTCTGCACACAGAAGGTATGTATTTTTCCATATGTTAGAAAAGTCTTCAAAGTTCACATGGAAGGTATGTTATAGATGTCCTCACATGGTATGTTTGTTTGCTAACATGGATATGTCTGTCTCCATATGTTAGGAAGGTGTCTTGTCATGGAAGGTATGTTTTAAAACCTTTGTCTACGAAATACACAGACGAGGGTCAATGGATTAGCACATTAGTACTTAGCAAATATGCAAGCGTGGGGTCCAAGGAAGAGGCTTGTGCCTAGGTTGGATATAATAAGCTTCTGTGGCCAATGAGGGATGTTAGAATAGGAGGCTTGTATAGTTTTGATATACAAGCTCAGTACAGGATAGTGGCACTCAAATACTATAGCCTCTGTAGGCTTGTGCCTAGCTGTGAAGAAAGTGTTTGTGAGCAATGAGATTGTTCCTGAATTGGTGTCCCTGAATTGTGTTGAAGAGTTGCCTTAGTGAACTAGTATTTAAATGTTGCATATCTTGGAGCTTTGCAACTTTTTACTATCTGTTTTCTGATTTTAATGAGACTAGACTGTGTGTGCAAACCCTAACATTTCTGTAAACTTTTTCAACCTTCCAATCCTCATCCTTTATGAATGAGAGAGAGAGAGAGAGAGAGAGAGAGAGAGGGTTCTGGCACATTGTTTATATGTGTTAGAGGTCATCAAATATATGAATATGGTATGTCATCGAACACATAAATTACTTATGGAATCTGTTAATGAACTTGCAAACATTCCTTTATTAAAATGAAAAGCTTTGATGGGTGGAACAACAAAGGTGCATAATAGTAAGGAAAGTGAGATGATGGGTGTTCATGATGCAACAAAGCAGAAAAAGAAAAGACTATGATATTGAGATTTCCAGTATCAAAAAAGCAAAGCTTTCATGTTGTCTACATAAAAGACAGAAAAGTCTGCAGCAGAGGTTTTTTTTCACTTTTGAGTATATCATTAAGTGTTATTTGCACACAACTTTCATCTTGGTCTTGTAGAATGCCTGTTAATAATAACTCAAAATACCTTTTGTCAGCTTTGAATGAGCAAAATTATGCCCCTGAGAAATAGTTATGATTTTTAGTTGTATCTTCTTCTATACAGAATGTGAGTGAGAGAGTCTGTATAATTGATCCTACTACCCAGTTTGTCTGTCTCAAGAGAGAGAGACCTCAAGTAATGTTTTCTTTTTGTTTTCCTATGACTTAGTGTTAAGAAAGTTGTCTGGGAAAAATAAACCTTGACAATGAGTGATTTTTGTCTTTTCTCAAATTGGTTTTCTTCTCTACTACTGACCTTTTTTCTTTTTCCTAGACCTTTGCATGTTTGGCTATCATCATATACCACCTATTTTGGCTTTTGGGTTTTTCCACCCCCACTGTTTTTTTTGTTGCCTCTTCTCTTCTCTAATGTAAAAATTGTACAATTTTACAAATATCAGATATTCTAGTTCATTCATCGGTGTTGGAAATTGAGAAACTTGATGCCGAACGCAAACACACCTGCAAACAGAACAGCGAATACAACTGGCATTGCAAGTACAAGGCCCAGCATGTTGTTGTTGAACCCGAATGTTTGAGAAATGAAGTCCTTCACTTTGATCTGATCACCACTGCTCGTCAGCTCCACATACGATTCTATGTCACCGAATTGAGTTGAGATCAAACCATATAGTGTCCATGCCACTGGACATGCCCAATAATACCATATCCACCACATGGGTATTTTCTGCACCCCAACCCAAGATTTCTTATCCTTTGTCCCTCATTCACTCTGAGCAAAATCCCTATAAAAAATAAAATAAAATTCAATCCAGCAAGCATGAGCATGAAAAAACCCCGGGATCATGCTTGATCTCTACAATGAAACTGTAAAGAATGATGGGATCACTCACTCTTTTTTCCAACATCAAAGCCTAATGTCACGGAAAATATTTTCTTAATTCATCATTGTTTCCTTGGAAGGACCATGCATGATATGCGTTGTTGAGTAAAAACTTACAGGCTTGAAGATGAGAAAGCCGGAGAAGAGATTGAAGACAGAGTAGAATCCGGAGGCAAGAATTGATGCAACTTGATGGTTAGGGGTAAGTGCGACTGCCATCATCCCATAGTATGTGAAGTAGAGGAGCGTGAAGAACATGATGAATATGTACCAAAGGAACTTGGTCACACTCCACTCCAGATTGATCATGGAAAATGTGATCAATGAATACATTATGGTTTGAACCAAACAGTAGGGTACCTCAATCAGAATCTGCAACCAACACAACCCAGGAAAGACAGCCAAAAGCAAACTGAAAACTTCATTTTGGATTGTACAGGCAAAATATGCAGAAATTAGAGTTAATCCATTCTATGACACATTTTAGGGTTTGTGGTGAAAGAATTGTTGGGGAGTGTGTGCCATTGCAGGAAAAAAATAACACAGAAAGAGCAAGACATCGTAGTACCTGGGCAATAGCATAAGGGACAGCAGCATACATGCCAGCAGCTCGTTCTCTATAGAAAATCATGCGCTCAATGGCTACCACAGGCAGCACTGTGGTGGCATTGTTGATTCCAAGGAACAATGTTGCACCATACATGGCCCCCAGCACACTGAATAAGTTGCTCTCAACCTCTCTGCAACAGAATAACCCATTTGAAACTATCACTTCCCTAATTAGGCTACCAACACAGTTAAAAAAAAAATTGGGCTCTCTTGAAACCCATGACCCATGACTCTAAACCCTAACTCATCAAACCCACCTCTAGAATTCAAAGGCCAAATTGTTTCTAAAAAAAAACTTACGTTTTCTTGCCAATGTTCCAGAAAATGGTGCCAAAGAGGACAGCAGAAACAAATGTGAAAAATAGGCGGACACAATTGTAATCTGGGCTACGCCAATATGTCCAATGCTGTTTCCACAAGCATGCTCTTATTTGTGTCCAGAATGATTGTGAGTATTGTGTCCGGAAATACAGATCCTTTGATCCTGCCACCGGAATGCTTGCAATCTCTACCATTTCCTTGTTCCGCCTGACCCAAAAATCATAGAAATAAAAAAAGAATTAAAATAATCCCCATAAAAGCATTCCCAAAAGAAGGAAAAGAAGAAGAAGAAGAAGACCTGAAAACACTCACTCCCTCACAAAAAAACTTGAAGTCCTAGTTTGAAACCCATCTTTTCCAAACTCAAGAAAAGAAATTGTCATGTGTATTATTATCGTTATTATCATCATTATTATAGTAGGAGGATTTCCAATATATTACTGGTAAAGATCTGAGCATCTGTAGATTTCTGCAAAGTCAATGCTGAGCTGTTGTTCAACCATGTTGCTGGTTACATCAAGCATCCATGTTGCAGGATTATAACCTTCCTTTATCCTTGGTACTCCTGGAATTGCCTGCAAACCAAAGAGCACAAAGGCATTATAGCTAGTACCAGCAGGATTTGAGAAAAAAGAATCAAGACTGACCTGCTTGCTACATTGGACTCTATACCCACACACTGTAAATTGAAGTAAAATCTCCTGTACTGAAGAACTTTCAGACCAAACCAGTGTTGAGTGGTTATCAGAAATCAAAACTGATAAGCAGCAGTTCTCAGGGGGCAGATCTCAAAGATAGAACCATGGTTCTCCAGCCCTCCAAAAAAACTCAAATCAATGACTGGTTCCAACATATAACCATCGTTCTCAAAAGTTTGAGAACTGGTTCCAATTCAAAACTGCAGTTCTGAACAAAATCTAATATCCAGTACAATAACCTTCTATACAACTGCCAGTTCTTTGCCAGGCTTGCTTGACAAACCCAGGAACCAGAGATTCTTTAATTCTGGAAATTTTCAAAAAAAAAAAAAACCAGAACCAGGAGGGTCTTTGATCCTGAAATTTTTCATAAACCCAGAACCCGAGGTTGTTTGAATTCCCAAATGTTTCTTATTTAAAAAAAATACAGAACCAGAGGTTATTAAAAAAAATAAAAAATCAGATAACCACCCAACACGGGACCAAGCCCTCTTCAGAAACTTCAATTAGCACATGAATGATTGAGTCCTTTCCAAAAGAGGTACGCACCTCAAAATACTTAATGAGATTGTGAGAATGATGGCCGAGTGGTCCCATATAAATCACTTGGCCTCCACGCTTCATCAACAACATCTGCAATTTATTACCAGATTGCAAGGGCAGTCAGATTAGCACAGCAGCAGCAGCAGCACAGCTGAGTTTAGGGTTTAAACCCTAAACCCTATTCATCAACAGAGCTGAATTAATAATATGTAATCAGTCCTCAAATCCTGCATGTCTGATGATTTGAGCCTACCTCATCAAATGACTCAAAGATGTCAATGCTTGGTTGATGAATGGTACACACAACAGTGCGTCCAGTGTCGACTGTGTTACGCACAGTGCGCATAACAATGGCAGCAGCGCGTGCATCAAGCCCACTTGTAGGTTCATCCATGAATATTATGGATGGATTTGCCACAAGCTCAACAGCTATTGTTAGGCGCTTTAGTTGCTCTGTTGATAGGCCTGTCATCCCAGGTAACCCCACCAGTGCATTTTGCAATGGCACCAACTCCACTAACTCCATTACCTCCTCCACAAATTTCTGTTCTTCAAGAAAAACCAAACCCCAAAAAACTAAAAATCAATCAATCAATAACTCTCTAAACCTCAAAGTTCTCACCTACAAATGTCTCTTCTTTTCCCCATGTTCCGATGCAAATTTGCGAAGTTCTCCCCAAAAGAACACCTCGTTCTGAGTTTCAGACATTCCTGATGATAGGCACTTTCAAAACATCGAATATGTCCAAAACCATCACAAATAGTTTTTTTACCAAGTTCCTACAAAATGTAACAACTTCGCTCTCTGGGTTTTTGTTTTTAAAGGTACCATCAGGGCATTTACCTCACGAGTTTCCTTGCCAATTTCAGGAGGTAGGCGAAGCCAAGCAGAATAAACAAGTGACTCTTTGACAGTAACTTGAGGTGAGTGAATGTCATTCTGTTCACAGTAGCCTGAAATTCGTGCAAAAGTTTGTTGTCTTTTAGGGTACCCACAAATGCGGATCTCGCCTTCTATGTAGCCATCAGTTTTCCTGCCCCCAAGAACATCCATGAGAGTTGTCTTGCCAGCACCACTCACCCCAACCAATGCAGTGAGGACACCTGGTCGGAATACACCAGTCACCCCGCACAGCAGTTGAAGCTTGTCCTCAATCACCCCCTGCTTCTTCATCTCCTGTGTATCAACACAAATATTAATTAATTAATTAATTAATTAATAAAAATCATCCAATGGAAATTATTATCGCATGCTTAAATAGAATCCATAATTTACAACAAAATTAATGGGCTTCAGGCATTGGGACACACCTACAAGACCATAAACCCTAAACCCCATTCTTTCCCACAACAACCCAAGTGGCCATGATGCTGCCTACAACGTAGCTATTTTCTATTGCTACAGTTGGATCATGCCACCTACAAGTTAAGCTATTGGCTTTCAAATATTTCTATTGCTACAATTTGGATCATCCCAAGCTTAACACCCAATTACAAAAACAACAAAAAAAGTCATGAGGAGGTTCAATACCGCAGGCATGTCAACAAAATACTTAATATTTTTGAAGGAGATAGTCAAGGGATGGAATGGTAATATCATGCCATGTTTTGGCCTGGCAGCAGCAGCTTCAGTGGAATCAACTGTCAAAGCGCGACTGCTTGCTTGCTGTTGCACCAATACTCCTTGCCCATTTTGTTCTTCTCCTTCCACCACAAGTTTCACATGCACCCCAACACCTATTCCATCCCCAGTGATATTGCACATTTATTGGAAAGGAAGGCTATCAAAAGGACTTGTGGGTGGGTCCATAATTTAAAAAGGTATGATGAGAAGAACACATGTTGGGTATGTTGACAGACTCCAAAATAAATAGAATATAAAACCCACATGGAAACTGGAAAAACAACGTGTTTTCATAACACACTAAACCTTAAACCCTAAAACCTAGAGTATTTAGAAAACATCAGCAAAAAATTGATTTGACTGGGTGGGGGATAGAATGGAACAATGGGTTATAGAGTATCACCATCCATATCCCTTGACAAAGAACGAGGAAGAAGCTTTCGGGACTTGTGAGGTAAAGAAGGTAGGGCAACTTTGCCTGTCCGGTTGGCATTCCTTTGTGCAAGAGCTTCCTCCGATACAATGGCTTGGGGTTTTCCTAATGCTGTTTTTGTCATAAGACACCCATAAAATAAAGATTACAATTCATGAAGAGAAAAATCTAGTTTGGTAGAAATTTCACAGTTTGCATCATCATGCCCCTTGATACATGGAGCAATATATTCTCTAGAAGAAGGGAGCAGGAGAAAACCACACAGAATGATCACAAAAAAGCGTAGTCTGCAGTGGTACTAGGTTGAAAAATTCTACATAACACGACAACTTTGAAGGTTTTGTGAAAGGAATGAACTTACGGTTTAGATATGTAAGCGCAAGAGTGTAGAGCGTATAGAACAAAAACACATAGCCCACCAATGCTGCTACTCCTATCCAATACCAGTAGGCGTGTGCTGGAATACCACTATTGAACAACACCTGTTGCCCTAGCGTCCTGTTACTATTTGCGATTGGCTGCAAAAATTTGTTGTAGCTTGGCTGTGTTAATAATATTATAAAAATTGCAAAAAAAGAGTCACATTGTCAAGACCCATTTCAAAGGCTATTATAAGAAAAAAATGAACAGCTCATTTTGTGTGTGTGTGTGTGTGTGTTTAGAGAACCACAATTTTTTTAAATTTTTTTTTCAAAATTTAAAAAAAAAAGAGAATAAAAGAGGACTTGTAGTAGGTACCTTGGCCCATTGTGGTGCCAAAAACTCGTTGACAGTTAATGCTTTCTCAGCATATGCAACTGGAGATGACCAGTAGCCCCAAATCCACCAGGCCTTAATCTGGGGTTCTGGAATAATGAAGCCCGCTAGCATGAAAATGATGAGAAGTGCAAAGGTTCCTCCTGTATTCGCCACCACCATTGTCCGACACAAACCCGCAATCAAGCGGAACATGGATGATGACAATTGGTGTATCACAAATAGCAACAAATACGCCCGCAAAAACCTGGCACATCCATCCATAATTCCTGTGAGAAACTCCCATAAAACTTTATTTCATCGTCCTCAGCACAAGATGACAACCATCATCTCTATTTACAACTTGGTTTGGAATTTTTAGTAGTGTCAAGATTGTTGGTGGGGCCATTCATTCACTCAGCTGAAAATCTCAGAATGCTTCACTTGGGTTTGCCAAATGAAAGGTTGTAGTAGTTAAAAAAAAGGAAAACGTAGAGAGAATCACCTGCTCAATTCAGGTGCATACCCAATGCCATAGTACGTGATAAGCGAGTACATGCCAGCCTCAGCTATGGATGATGGTATACTCAACACCAGACTTGGCAGTGCATAAGCCCATGCAGGATAGAACAGCAGGTCCCGTTGCTTGTAAAACACTGGGAGACGGAAAATTGTCATTGAGAGTTCAGCATAGCCATTGAACATTATAATAATAATCCCGAAAAAAATAGCTCCCAGATAAGTTGCACCATCCTCTTGTGTGTCATGATGTAGCGTTGTGCGGAAGAAGACACTCATTGAGATCAACGCAACCACACCAATCTATTTCCCCCATTCCGGAAAGCAAAAAGAGACACACACACACACACACACATCATTTCTTCAATGTGTAACAGCTGAAGATTTAGGGTTTAGGGTTTAGCATTAACAAAAACACACCACAAATATGAAGGTTTTCTTTTCTTTTCTTTTTCCTTAATGAGCCCAGACCTGAACAGTCTTGAAGATGTATACGAATGAGTTCCGTTTCATCAGAAGCCACTCCTTGGCAAAATTTGCCTTGAACAGTTCCCAGTTGCTGACAGAGTATCTGTAGAACGAGAGTGCTGCTTTGTGGCTCCGCTCCTTCTGATATGGTACCATTAACTCAGCTTCCATTCGCTTACCAATGTGGAATGTCTGGAACAGCTCTGCAAAGTGCTTCACAGATACATACCGGTATGGTTGATGCCTATCCCAGTACTGTTCTTGATCCTTCTGTGATGTTACCTGCAGAAAAACAGTTCCTTTTGTTTGTTATCACATCTTCTGACAGCTGATGCGTTTGTTCACAATACATCCAACTCACATCAGTTAGGACTTCTAGGTCTCAGTTTGGAAGTACTCTGAGCACCCGAGCTGCGGTTTAAACACATGAATTGATGGGTTTGTTTTTGATGTGGCTGGATATGGATGATATGGGCAACAACAACAACAACAAAAATGGTGGTGGCCTTACCTCCTGCAAGAAATCAGCAATGCCCTTGCGTTCTGGACACTTGAAACCACAGCCTCGGAAAAACTCCAAAACATTTTCTTTCGGCCCATGGTACACAACCTGACCTTCTGACAATAAAATGATATCGTCAAACAGCTGAAATGTTTCAGGGGCGGGCTGCAAGAGCGACATCAGGATTGTTGCCTCCATTACGTGACAAAACTGACTCAGACACTTCACAATCTGGAAAGTCGTTGAGCTGTCTAAACCTGTCGATATCTCATCCATGAACAGGGCTGTTGTTGGTCCAACAATCATCTCCCCTGAAACACACATACACGCAAAAGACCAAAACAGGAAAAAAAATTGCATAAAATAAATGCATATGCACATCAACCCATCAACTACAACCCCATTCCAATAACCACAAACCCCCTTGCAATACTTATTCAGAGACAAATACACATGTTTGTCTACCTCTAGCATTGCAACTACAATGACTGGATGGTAATCAATGTTACTTGACTGAAAATGACTAACTACACCTGTTTTGACTCATATCAGTCACTCTTCTTCAGCTCCAAAATGCAACTGTTTCTTATGTGCACCCCATGTGTAACCATGGGCAACAGTGACAGTGTGATTGGGTTTAGGGTTTAGGGTTTAGGGCGAGTAGATTGGGCATGCCAATAACTATGTAATTGTGAGTCCCCCATTCATGTGGGTTCTAAACTGACCCAAAAACCAGGAGGCACTTTTTCAGCTCAAAAGATAGACACAGCTCAGGAATAAGCGAAGCAAAATTCTTGAGGTAGGAGGTTGCAACACACCTGTGGTGACACGTTTCTTCTGTCCTCCAGAGATTCCACGGTGCATGTTGTCGCCTACTAGTATGTCTGCGCATATGTCGAGTCCCAAAATCTAGAAAAAGGAAAACAAAAAGGATACCAAAGGGACAAAGCAGGAACCCAATCGTTGTTAGTATCATTGCTGCTAAGAATTCTAAATTTAAAAAGGGATAATTTCACACATGTATCTTCTTCCATTTTATGCATTTAAAAAAAAATTAAATTAAAAAAAACAGAACCCAAAATCAAGTCATTTGTTCAGACAATTTGGGTGGTGATTACTGTGATGGGTTTTGGACCTTCATTATATAATCGGTGGAGATACTGCTCTGCATACCTTCCACAGCTGTTGCCTGCAGCAAAATCCAACCTTTTGACCAATGTAAGGTCATGGAGATTCAGGGGTCCACAAACATATTGGGGAAGAAGAACAAGAGAGGGCAGGAAAAAACAAATTTGGAAACCCAATAGAGAGAGGTGAAGGAAAAAAAATACAGTTGTGTTTCTGTTGAAGGTAAATAGAAAATCTACAAATTTGCACTAGTTCATCAAGGCTACAACAAGGATACATAGAATCCAGCAGCCAGCTGAATAGATACAGGTACTAACCTTCATGTACACATCAACATCTTTTTCTGGGAAGATTCCAGCTTGTTTCTCTCGTTTAGCAAGCTCCAGAAGCATCTCTGGTGGGATGGGAAACATATATATGTGTCATATATATGGGCTGGGATATATATCAATTTTGCACCAGCAACAAAATTACACCCAAGAAATCTTAAAAGCTTATTACCATATCGGGTGCCAACTCCCTGGCATCTTGCAGAGAAATCCAGGGTTTCACGGACTGTCATTTCACTGACATGTAAATCATGTTGGCTGATATATGCAGACGTCTTTTGTGGCACAAATTCATTCAGCATGTGCCCATTGTATGTTACCTTTCCCTTCACCTATGATTGGCAAAATCAATCATCCCCACTTTAGACAAAAAAGCTCATTTTGCTCCCATCACAGGCTAACCTCCTCCTCAACAGAGACACCACATCTATGTAAAAATGTAATGTTCAAAATAAAAACCTGTTGGGTGCTTTTTCTTTTCTTTTTTTGAAAAAAATAACCCCGAGAGGAAATGAACTTCTGTTATAAATTTAGAATTTTTAAAAAATATTATGAATAAAATAAAACCCAGAGTGAATGTATGTAATTTTGTACCTTCAAGTCTTTATCAAGCTTTCCAGCCAGCGCCAGTAACAAGCTTGTTTTCCCAGAGCTTGGTGGACCCAAAAGCAGTGTCATTCTGTTGCAGTAAGTTCAAGATTCAACAAAATCAGTAGATAGATAGACAAAAAAGAAATCCATCAACAATGAATGAACTTTCAGTGGGGTTTTTTTTTTATTAGGGTTAAGACTAGTTCCTCATCATTGTGATAAAAATCAATGCCATGGAGAAACTGGAGTAAAAACAAATGCAGCTTTCTTGTTGTGATTTTCTGGTCACACAGTACTAAGAGAGAGCACTTGCAAAAACTTCAACAGCTCCAATTAGAGCTAACTTTTGCAAGAGAGAGGGGGAGGGAAAAAAGAAAAAGAAAAGAAGTTGGATGGATTTTGTCAGGAACTAGATGGGAAGAAGTAGTGCTGCAGCTAAATACCACCCCTTCAGGAAAATAGCAAAAACAGAAGGCTCCCAAATTGAGCTAAAATTTTGCAGGAGAGGGGGAAAAAAACAGAGTCAGGTATTTTGTGGTCAAGAACAACAAGATGGTAACTGCAACAGCAGCAGTTACCTATGCCCACCTTCAGAGAAATGGCAAAAGAGAAGGCAGAGCTGGAGAGACAACAACAAGAATGGGACCCAAGTTGTTCAGTAGTGATGTGATAGATTTATTTATTTACACACCTTGCAGGCTCAAGAATGCCACTGACATTGTCGAGAATGTTTAACACAGTCTTCTTGGTGGGTGATAAACCGACTGTATCCAGAATGGCCTGAAAAGACAAAAAGCCAGCAGCAGCAAGCAAGACACAAAAGGGGCCAAAATGAGAGAAACTCTTCTTCCTTCTTGTCGCTTCCCATCAAGAAGCTTGCATGAATGAATGAAAGCTTCTTCCTGTCCCACTTCCCCATCTTTCAAGAAAGAAACAAACTGGTGTGTCCATGAGAGAATGAATGGCAAGTGAAGCTGGGATTGAAGAGAAATGAATGGCAACAGAAGAAGAAAGAAGAAGGGGATATGGAGAATTGTTTGCAGCATTTTATTTCATTTTATTTTATTTGTTTCAGTGGGGGCTTTGGGGTTGGGTTTTGGGAGTTTTTCTCTTCTTTTCCTTTACCTCCACAAAGTTGAGAGTTGCATTCTTGAGTGTTGGGAGTGCTCGATCTCCGACAAAGCAGTTTGCATCGATTGTCAGATTCTCATACCTCACTTCCAGAGTTGGCAAATGTATCCCAACTCTGCATACAAAGCAAAGAAACCCAACCAACAAATCCCACAAAACCCCAGTGCACAGAGCTTCATCATCGTCGTCATAATGGTCATGATCGTCTTCTTGGGTGTTTGCTGCAGCAGGCAAGCAAGCAAACCCAAGCTCTTCTGCGGCAACACCTCTGAGAGAGAGAGAGAGAGAGAGAGAGAGAGAGAGAGAGAGATTTAGTTTGGGGTTTTGTTGTACCTATCAATTCTGTGACGGAGCTTCAAGAGAAATCTCTCGTTGTCTTCATCGGCGACTTTGAGAAGATTGTCGATAATCCTCTGGCGTTCCGCGAAGCCCATGTGCCTGACATCCACTTCCTGGTGGACGATTTTGCTGCCCAGGAACTTCTGCAGGATGCTGGTTCTCAGTCGATCGTAGGTGGGCAGCTTCTCCAGCGCCGCCCACTTGAGTGCCTCCTCGTCGTCCATCTCCTTCTCCTCCTCCGCATCGCCCCCCCCGGCATGCCTTCTGGACTGATGAGCTGCTGCTGCTGCTGCAGCTCCACCGCCACCGGTCATGTAGCTCCTCCTGCTGCCGCTGCTGCTGTTGCCCAATGCACAATGCTGATGCTCCGATGCCGATGATGATCCCAACCCCAACGTAGTCGTCGTGTTCGCTTTCCTTCCTACCCATAAGTCCATGTTCTTCTCAGCTACTGCTGTTGCGGCTACTGGAGAAGAAGAAGAACCCATAGCTACCGCTAGCTAGCTACCCAACTATCTCTCTCTCTCGCTCTCTCTCTCATCCAAACACCCGAAAAAAAACAAACAACAAAACTCCCAATGCGGAAAGAACGCGAGCTCAAGAACACCTCTGTTCCTCTCTGTGTGTCTATTAGTCCTTCTCCGCGAGTTCATCCGATGCCCGGCGCAAGTAACGGAGGATCATGGTTGCGGGAATCGGAAAGCACAAAGCGCTTTCAAGAAAAAGACGGATCTGCTGCTGCCGCTGCTGCTCCTACACAACTCCCTCCCTCTCTCTCTCTCTCTCTCTCTCTCTCTCTCTCTGTGTCTCTCTCTCAGAGAGTCTTGTACCCGACAACTACTCCCAGAGTTTCTCTGCAACCAATGCTGGCTTAGCTATATCTATGACTCTCCACTACCGAGAGCTGGAAAAGCACAAGTTCTGCAGCTGCAAAGAGAGATTGACGCAACAGGAGCTCCAGTGAGAGTCTCTTTGCCCTGCTGCGATTTGGGGGAAAAACAAGAAGAAGGAAAAAAACAAAGCAAGGAGGAAGAAAAAAGAAGAAACACACGAGGAGCAAGAGCGCAAGGGGGAGAAGAGAGAGGCAATGGGAGCAGCAAGAGAGTGTGATCTCTGAGAGAAAGAGAGAGAGAGAGGCACAGTTTCTTGTGTCTGACACCATCTCTGCTTCGTCTTGTTGTTCGTCGTCGTCTTTCCTGCCTCTCTCTGTCTTCTGTCTCTCCGGAGAGGACGACGCCGCCAGCCGGGTCCCAAAATTCACGTCCCAAAATTCCAGGTCTCAATTCCAGGTCTCAAATGTAAGTCTCAAACCCATATCCCAATTTCAGATCCCAAAAATCAAGTCCCAAATTGTAGGTCTCAAACCCAGATCCCAATTTCAAGTCCCGGAACTCAAGTCCCCAAATTAGGTCACACTTTCAGATCCCAAAACTCAAGTCCCCAAAGTGTAGGGCCACACTTTCAGGTCCCAAAACAACTAAAGTCCCCAAAGGGTCATACTTTCAGATCCCAAAACTTAAGTCCCCAAAGTGTAGCCGACACTTTCAGATCCCAATATTCAGGTCCCCAAATGTAGGTCTTAAACTCAGGTCCCACAAATTTTGCCTGCATGTCAGATCCCAGATTTCAGGTGTCAATTTCACATCATGTTTTCTGTTTAGGTACAAAATGCATCCCATCTAGAACCCCCCCACCTAAATTGAGGTCTCAATTTCAAGTCCCAAATTTCAGAAGGTCTTCCAGCGGCAAACCCACTCGGATCCCCAAATTCAAGTCTCAATCTCAGTTCATGTATTTTCGGTGCAGTCCACTCAGGTCCTCAAATTCAGGTGCCAATTTCAGATCGGAGCATCTACCAGGTCCACAACTCAGATCCCAAAATGCAGGTGACAATCTCAAATCATGCTTGAGCACGTCCACCCAAGGTACCCGAATTCAGGTCTCAAAAGACAGATCTCACAATTCAAGTGTTAAAATCCAGATTATCACTATTGAGGTCTCAAATTTCAGGTTCCAATTTCAGATCCCAATTTCAGGTCCCAATTTCGGATCCAGTTGTCCCATGTCTGTCTCTCTGTTGGAAGAGAGACGACAACAGCGCAACCACCCAGGTCCCCAAATTCAGGTCCCAATTTCAGAACACTAAACTTAAAAATCATTAAAACGTCCAGTTCCATTTCAAGTTTTGGAAAGTCACGTCCCAATTCCAGGTCCTCAAATTTCCGATCAAGTTCCCAAATCAGGTCCCATCTTGAATTTTCTTTTCCCTCTCTTCTCTTTTTTGTTTTGATGAGTCCCAGTTTAACACACTACCCCCCCTACTATACCTGCCTCTTTTCAGGTCTCAAAATTCAGGTCCTCAAATTTCATATTTTAATCTCAAGTCCCCAAATTCAGGTGCTGATTTTTCCATTTTCTTCCTCTTCTCCCTTTTTTGTGATTTACACAATTTTGCATTACTAGTAGGTTGCCTCCTTCACTGGCTCTTTTGAGGTCCCGAAATTCAGGTCCCGATTATTCCACTTTCCTCTTCATCCCTTTTTTGTAATTTGCATAAACTAGGTGTGGATTATTTTCTTTGCTGCCTCTTTTGAGGTCTCAAAATTCAGGTCTTGAAATATATTTTCTACTTCTACATTTCCCCTAACTTTTTCCCCTTTTTTCTGTCTTTTTTATTGGTGCCCTTTTCCACGGCTTTTTTTTTTCCCTTCATTTTACCAATTTAACTCTATTACAAATATTTTTATTTTTAGTTTAAGACTATTTTCTGAACACAGAATTCCAAAAAAACATTTTATCCATTTCTCCTTTTTGGTGAACAAATTACATTGATGGGGTTCTTTTTTCTTTTTTCTTTTTCTAAATTTTCAATTTATAAAATATCAAAAAATTGTTGAATTCTTTTCCCAACATTTACCCAAAAAAATGAATTTACAAAAAAAAACCTAATGAAATTATTTTTATTTTTATTTTTTGGGTAGAAAAAGCAAAAGAAAATCTCTAGTCTTTTGAAATGAAGTGCAAACATTATTTATATAATTTAAAAGCCTAATCTTTTTTTTTCCCCCAGGTAGCAAAAATGCACATCCCCAAATATTTCTACATCTTACCTTACCATACTTCTTCTAAGCTTTTTTTTTTCCAGGTCTCAAAAAATTCAAGTCCCCAAAAACATTTTTATCTTTTCTACACCATATTTCTAAGGCTTTTTTCTTTTTTCTAGGTCTCAAAATAATTGGCCCCCACATATTTCTCTTTAATGCCATATTTCTAAGCTTCTTTCTTTCTTCCAGGTCTCAAAATACAAGTCTCCAAAAGATTTCTCTTTTTTCTTTCCAGGTCTCAAAATACAGGTCCCACAAATATTTCTTACTTCGAAACTTCTTTTCCAGGTCTCAAAATACATCTCCCCAAATATTTCTCTTTTGATGTCATATTTCCAAGCCTTTTTTTCCAGGTCTCAAAATACACCTCCCCCAAATACTTCTCTTTTTATGCCATATTTTAAAGTTTAGGGTAGCACCCATCATGTTTAAACTTACTCAACTACTTTTGCTAATATTTGGGGGGAAAAAAATCCAAATTTTCAATACCACATGATTGGGTGTTTGTTTGTTTGTTTGTTTTGTGCTATTGATAGCACCCATCTTGTTTAACTAGGGTTAAACAAATGTTGATCCAAAACCTAAACCATACCTTATTACATAGGTAAGACAAAACCTTAATCCAACCCTTCTTACTTACTTCCCCTTAAGGCTTAGTATGATGCTGTTTTAGAGAACAACTATTTTTCACATTTTATTTATCATACAAAGAAGGATTGTATTAAAAAAAAAACTCATCCTACATTTTTCACCAATTTAATGGTTAGCAAATTGATCCAAAAGATCTTTTATGAGCTTTTACTTCAAAAGACTATATACATTTTGTTCATATGCACTTGAAGATTTAGGAAGAGTTTTTCTTATTTGGGCAAATGTTATGTTATATGGAGCTTGAATTGTGATAAAAAAAAAGATGAATAAAGTAAAGGAAAACATGTGAGATCATGGAAATTTAGAAAAGCAAAAAACTTAAGAACAATTTACATGGATAGTTAAACGTGTTGAGGAGAACAACTAAAATGAAGTAAATGTTCATCCAAGGAATTAAAAATCCCAAAAACCAATTGTCTAAATTAATTAACAATTTGCCAAATATATTAATTAACCTTAGCTTAAATTCAAATATATTCCATCACCAAGGCCAAAAAACATTTCGTCCCCAATTATATGGCAAAAATCAATTTTGGCACCACCACATGCGTTGAACAATTGTATTAAACTCATGTTTGTCATTTCCCAATTTTATTAGCTTTTGGTCTTGCAATACCATAGTACCTAGCCAACCTTGACACTAATTATATTAATATTTGTAGAAATGTTGAAAATTCCCCCCCCCCAAAAATTATTTATTCAAAGAACAAAAATTTGTGCAGGACAAATAGCGAATATTTGGAATATTTTATTTTTGACATAAAATCTTCAAAAAAATTGATAATTCATTATTCAACAAACATGTGTTGAATTATTCTTACATTTTACGACATAATGTGTATTTCTTTTTTGTAGCTTGATCCACCTATTAGTTAGTGACTATTGTATCTACATCAAGTTTGTATATATAGAATATTAAAATAAATTTGCATTGTTAAAAAAAACTGGTGAATTTTTCCAACACATTTAGCAAAATTAGTTGAATTTCTTACAAGTTAGAAAAAAAAAATCCATAATTTCCCAAAATTTTTGGTCCAAAAAAAAACCTCAAAAAATGGAAACAAAAAAAACACTCTACAACATTCATGACCTTGCCTTTTTTTTTTTCTTTTTTTTCTTTTTTTGGGGGCAATCTTCTATGGTGAGGGGTTTAACAATTATGGATTATGCAATTCATTCTTTTTTCTTGACCACAAAATTTCATTTGAATACATTTTATACACCAAAAATAAAAATTTCAAAGACTACATCAAATTGAAAGTTTATGGAAAATGTCTACATGAAATAGAGTTAGAACAAGAAGCTTCAACCCATGCTACAAAAACATACCTAAAGCTTTCTTTCAATTCATTGTGTTGCGCATCAAGAAAATTTGCTACACAAAATTTGAACCAAACTTTGATTTGCTCAATTAGGTATGTGGATCTACATGGCAAAGTAGGTTATGGTGATATTTCTAGATTCAATTGAAGGCTTAATGGATGTGGTATCAACTTAAAGCTTAGAATCATTGAAAGTTTCAAGAATTGATATTGGAATTTGAAAGCTCTTTGCTCTTTTGAAATTATGCTTTGCATTTGTGTGTTGTTGATGCCAAATGTTTTATAGACACTTTTGTTGAATTCTATGGGTAGATTTTCACATTTTAACATCAAAATGTTGAAAAGGTTATTAAGCATATAATACCCAAAACGAATTATTTTTTGACCACATCAAGAGGCTGTTTTAGGGTAAACCTCTCTAGGGTTTTGATAGGTTTTACCCTAAGCACCAACAAAATCAAGATGTAAAAATTATATCCAACACAATTCTTTGGTTGCATAATTAATAACATAATTATTATTAATGTACTCCGAACCTACCCAATTAATTCAATTAAAAAGCCCTAGGGTTTTTTAGCCCTTTTTTTTATTTTTATTTTTTAAAGTTCTAAAGGATGACATTCTAGAAGATGGAATACGCCATCATCATCACAAGTGAACATCGAGTTTGTAATTTTGTCTAGGCTTGTACATTCCGTAAGGAATTTTACAGAACTTGAATGTGCCATTATAGATTCTTGGTTTAATGCTAAAATTGGCTAAATTATTCTTCTAGGTGGATCAATATTGCCACTTTTGGCTACATCACAAAGCTTGGGAAAAAGGAACACTAGAAAAAGGTCAAATACACAAAGCACTCATAAATTCAAAGAAAATGGCAAACAAATCCAATCGAATGAGCAAAAGGCCCTAGTCCAGTGATTTTTTTGGTGGCTACTTTTGGCTATTTTGTGAAGAACAAAAGTTGGGTATTTTTTTCTAATTTATTTATTTTATCTTTTTTTTGTATTTTTTTTCCCCATAATTTTCTTTTCCTACCATTTCAAAAAATTAAAACAAAATCTGTTAAAAATTGTAATTAAATCATAAGAAATATCCTTTTACATTTTAGTTCTATATATTTTTTTTGTTGTACCAGTCTCAGGTCCCAACCCAGATGCCATGCTGGTGAGAATCAGGACCTGGTTTTTTGTCCACCTGGTAAGTCTCCATAACCAAAAAGTTGGTCAAGACTTTTTGTGATGCTACAAAAACTCTCAAAACCTTGATTATTATGTCGATCATGGGACCTCCTTTGGGACCTCATTTGGGACCTGGAAGGAGGTCCCATGATCCAACAAATCATCCTTCAGGACCTGGTTTTTTTATTTTATTGTGGGACCTTTCATTCTCCCTCTGGGGAGGAGGAGGAGGAGGTCCCATGAGCCAAATACTAAAAAAAATTCAGATCCTGATTCTCATTCAGGTCCTTGCAGATCTGCTCTGCCACTCCCTGAGCTGTCTCTTCTTCTTCTTGCAGGTGAGCCTTTTGTCCTGATGGGCAAATATGCGACATATGGATAACACTTAATGAAAAATATGGACAAAGCATAACACTTAATGAAATTGCAACACGAAGCAACCATGCATTATCAATCGATTGCTTCGTTGCAAGGACATGGACTATTGCATTTGATCCAACTTTTGGAAGTTTTACCTTATTAGAATTGATTTCACATTTGGTGAATTGGTTTCTTTGGTGAAAGTGTTTAGATTGTTTAAATCAAAACAAGTGTTTTTTTTGGTTGTTTAGAGTGTGGACACAGGAGGTAGGTAGTTGTATAACATCTTTTTTTTTTTTGGGTTTAGGGTTTAGCATGTTTGTAACGTCTTGTGTTTTTTTTTGTTAAGTGTGATGATCTTAGTAGACCAATTCTCAATTTGTGTGTGTTATCTTTGTGTAGAGGCCATGTTTTCAATTTTTTTTTTTATATCAATCCAATTTCATCAAAAAAAATTTTAAGGAGATTAATGTGATGACCTCAAAAGCAATGGAAAAAAGAAGAAGAAGAAGAGAGAGATGTTTGGCTTTTGAAAACAAAGAAGAAAGAGATGAGATGGTAGCTTGAAACCCAAGCTCAATCAATTGACATGCCAAAAACACAAATCCAATAGAACTAGGCTTAAAGGGGTTTTTTTTAATGAAAATTACATGTACCCATATGGATGAATGATGCCTAATCTCATCCTCTTTTGGACTAAACTCTTGGATAAAACTCAAGTTAAGTGAGGTTTAGAACAATGTTTTGCATGTAAAATGTATTTCAACGCTAAACGTGTGTAAACGATCATGCATAATAATAACTTGTGTAGTAAGTGTGTTATTGAATTACACATTTACACTTGCATGCCCAATTTCATTATACCCATGTATTGCGCAAAAAAAAGGCCCGAATTTGTCATGTTTCAAATACAATTTCCTAAAAAAATCCAAGCGTTTCAATTATACTTCCATAGGTAGCAAAAAAAATACAAAGGAATTCTTTTCTTTTTCTTACTTTCACATCTAGTCTATATCCAAACTTGGCTAAATATTCTTCTTAATAATTGCTAATTTGACTACATTAAAAAAAATTGAAAAAAAAAAAAAAACTCCTAACTTACATTACCCTCTTAGTATACATATTTTTAAACATTTGAAAAATAATCAATAATATTCACCTTACTTTAGTACTTTTAATATAAAGGAATATCAACATTTGTAGTAGATTTTATTTTAATTTTAATAACAATGTGTTTCTTTGTTGGTGGAGAATTCTACTTAATTATCACTTCACCGAAGTTAAGGTCATTATTCTTATTTTTCTCTTAAAGAATTGAATTTACCTTACTACTACTACCTCGGTGGTGGTAGCATTGACACTAATTATATTATTTTCCGAAATGTTGGAATTTTCAACCCCAATAAAAATTCAAATAGCAATAGAGAAAATTGAAAAAAAATTATTGAATTTTCACAAGAATATTATATTTGTCGAAATGAGAATTTTAAAAATTATTAACTAATTATTAGACAAACACGTGTTGAAGGTACCAAATAATTTTTATTTTTTTGAAAATTGGATTTTGGTGTTCCCACCCAAGTTCCCTAAAGGTTTCCATGGTGTTCTCATCAAGTTCTCTTAAATTCTCAAATAAATAAATAAATAAATAAATAATCAAAGAATGGGTCAAAGATCGTACCCTAAACTGCCAGTTCCTTTTCTTTAGAAAAATCACCAAAGAACCGGTCAAAAAACCTACCTTCAAATGTCAGATTATCTCTTCTCTTTTCTTTTGGGGCCATTTCTTTCTTTCAGCAAGCCCGCCCGCCCGCCCGCCCCGCTAGTTTTTTTAATTAAATTGTCAAAAAAAATGCTGCAAATAAATCAATCAATCAACAGCTATTTTTTTTACCGAACTTGGAAAAAATAACACACCCCTCTCTCTCCCCCTCCCCCGCCCCAAAAGGAGGTTTCTTTGATTTTTGAAATTCTTCAAAAACTCGAAAAGGGTCGACTAGTTATAACATAAAATCATAATCGAAATTCAGCGAAGGTTTTCGATGATGCGATTTTCGCTCATATAATTGAACTTTTTCCCCATAACCGACCTACACTCTTGCCAATTACATAGTCCAAAGAACCACCCAACAACATTTGTTAACACTACATTAGTGCGACAAGTTGCACATGGTGCGCACTTCAACAATAACAATCGCATGCTTATGATCCTTCTTATATGTTATGTGTTAATTTTTAACACATAGAAAGCATTGATAGTAGGAAGAGGTCCGAACAAGAACAAGTCAATGTAAATCTTGATTGATTTAGGGTACAATGATAATAATGGCTTTGGGTGCTTAGAATTGGCCTTTTGAAAACAAAACACAAAATCGACAAAATTTTGCATTTAAAAAAGAAAGGTGAAATTATTAAATCAATTTTTTTAAGAAAATGAAATAATTTTCTTCTTTTTTGTTTGGGAGTGTTTTTAGTGCCATAGATGAGTTTTTTAAATGAGTAAAAATATTGACATATATTTTTTGGTTTTTATATTTGATTTATTTTGTGTGTGGACATAATAAATAAATAAATAAATAGGTATTAGAAAGAAAAAAATTGATTTAGGTTTGTACTTTACATTGGGTTTTAGCATTGGATTTGGCTAAATCTTCTTAGGGATGAGCATGATTTTTCTACATCTTCCTATGGAGGATGGAAGATACCTCCCTCTCCCTTAGGCTACATTAAAAAAATTCATAAACCTACCCACAACAAACACACACACCTTTTATCATAATATACATGTAGAAATGTAGACTTTGGATTTTTCTACATTAGATTTAGGGTTTTTTTTTTTTGCTTTCCTCATATTTGTGATGTAGCTGAACTAGTAGCAATCGATCAAAATAAAGTTTAGCCAAATTTGGTTATAAACATGGTATGAATTTTAATTTTTTAACATTTAAGATTCATTTGTATTTTTCATCTACATGCTAGAACAAAGTAGAGAAATCAAAAGAAAAATCCTCACCACCACCACCACCACCACCCAACCAAAAAAAATTAATTAATTTCTTACTTTTTTATTATTATTAAAAATAATATTTTTATTTTCTTTGTAAAAGAAGAAGAAGGCAATGTGCTTTAAATCCTTTTTTTTTTTTTTCTCTCTCTCTCTATGTCCCACCGTCCCTAAATAATTGAGAGTATGAAAGTTTTAAGGAAGTAATAAGTATAAGTAATTAGCATGAATTTAGGGTTTTTTTTTTACTTTCAAAATAGTGGGTTTCAAAGTTTCATTCAATTTCTCCTACCCAAACTTCCTAATAAAAATTCCAAACCTAACAAATAACCTAATTTTTTTCTCAAGGTTTAATTGGGTTTAATTGAAATAATGGGGTTTCATCATCATCAAAATGTCTCCTAGTTCTCAAAGTTCCAAAGCTCAAGAATGAAAAACAAAACCCAAAAAAAAAAAAAACCATAATTTCCGAAATTGGGTTTTATTTTAAAATAATGGGAGAGGCAATTGATGGGTATAAATTTATTTATTTTAAATCTTAAATTTTTTAAATAATAAATAATAACAATTTTTCCTTTGGTTTTTGTTGTGTACAAACTTGTAGATATGTTACAATCCCCGAGTGCAAATTTCCACAAGATTTTGCCAAACGGTGCATCAAGTTCATCGACCGACTACATTGACCACCCTCCCCCTCCCCCCATACAGTGTCGTCGCATGGGCCCAAAAATAATAATAATCCCCATCAACCCCAACTCCGCCTTTTTCCGCGCCCCCCCTTCACCATCCCGTCCAATCCGATCCCTATAGAGGAGTGGATCTGACATTGCTCTCACTCATGCAGTATGGTGAAGTATGGGTTGTACGGGTGGTCCCCCCCCCGGGTTTCGCTTCCTTGCAAAATTTGTGAAAAAATTTGCCGTTTTTTTCCCAAACATATTCGACAAAGCATAGATACAATTTTTTCGTTTCGATTCGAGAGCATATTATATCCCATACCGGCAAGTCCCCACCGATCGGCCGGCCGGCCTGGCCAAGGGAGGGAGGATGTTAACAAAAGACAAACTACAAAAGTGCTCCAACCGAGGGGAAACTACCACTCACCCCTCGAGACCCAACTGGAGCCGAACCCAACAAGAGCAACCCCCCATGAAGCCCATCACGAGTTAACTAAAGGCGTCATCGAGCATCCCCAAACTACAACAAGAGTCCCAAGTAAGTGGGATTTGTGGTTTTTTTTTTTTAATTATATATATATATATAATTATTTTTTTGAATATTAAAATTAATATTAGAAAAAAAATTGCTATAGTTCTCTAGCTCAAATATTATTATATCTAGTACTCAATTTGGATGTTGTGTTGACAAAACAAAATTTGCACCATTCATGTGAATCCCTCTCCTCACTCTTTCCTGAATTTAGTAGGGTTTAGGGTTTCCTATTGTACACACACTCTCGCCATTCTATTTATGTAAAATGGGTTTGAGCTTGCAATTTGAGAACTTTTCAATACATTTGGAAGAAAAATATTTATTATTATTATTATTATTATTATTATTATATTTTTAATTTCTTGGTAGACGAGGACTATTTTTTTTAGCATGTCATTTTGTAAAAGAAATATATATTTTTTGAATTACGTAAAAAAATAGGTACGTAAGTTATCACTTTTTTTTTTTTAAAAGGGTTTGTTAAAATGTTGCTTAATTTGGACAAAATTTGTAACTACAATTTCCTCAATTGGGCATTTTATATATCACCACGGCTTTTTCTTTTGATGGGGGGTGATGTAGGTGAAGTGGTGAGCATCTATAAGACACAGTTTAACCAAATTTGGCTATAGACACAAGATATGAGAATTTTATTTTTTTTTTAAACAATCTAAAAATACTTCAATTTTTTTGGCTACATGCTAAAACTCAATAAAAAAAATATTTAAAGAAAATTGGTTGAAATTTGGCAATGAAAAAACCAGAAAAACACCTTTTTTTTAGCCATTTTCCGGGGGGGGGGGGGGGGGGAATAATTTCAACATTTTCTTTTTGGGCCAATTGGCTAAATTTAGGGGAAAAAACAAAACCTCTAATGATCACGAACAAGAAACTTTCCCTCTTGTTGTTGTGGTGGTAGGTAACAATTTGGACATAGGTAAACTAACCACCATGGTTAATGGGTTATGGTGGTTAGTTATGGGACATGAATACAATGAAAGAGTGTTTTTTCTTTTCATTATTCATCCATCCATTCATCCATTTTGCATGGTGGCGTAAGGTAAACTTGTTCACTCAATCCCCATGATAGTTCAAAGGAGAGACTAGTAATGTCCGTCGTTGCTTTTGCTTTGCTTTTCCTTGCTTTGCATTACAAAGTTGTTCGGTCGACCACCAATTACTACATACATTCCATTCCTCGATTTTGGGTGAAGGTGGTCACAATAGATTTGGAAAATCAAGGCCTTGTAGGTAGACTAGTAGTAGCAAGTTTTATGTAAGCGAGTTTTATGTAGGGTTTTTTCTTCTTTTTTTTAGGGTTTTTTTACTTATATAAAAAAATTAAAAATATAAAACCTTTTTCTAGGGTTTTTTTATTTATTAAATTTTATTTTTTAAAAAAAAATTTAAAAAACCTTTAGTTTGATTTCAAGAAAGGAAAAGTTGTTGCAAAGTTTGAATGAAAGATAAATAAAATGAGAAATAAAATATCTTCTTTTTTTTTTAGGGTTTTTTAAGGGTTATTATTCATCTATTTATTTAGGGTTGAGTTCGTGTTTAGATTTTGAGTTCTTTGTATATAGGAAGGGGTAAAAGCCCGAGGCTGCAAGCTTTTTATTCCGGGGCTTTATGCGTGGAATAAGGGCTTACGCAAGGTGGAGCCAAGTGCAGCCCCAATTCCAGTAATGAAAACTCAAGGCCAAGGGCTCTCTTTACTGAACATAAAAAACTTGCACTTATTTATTTTTTTTTGTATTTTTATTTTTTAATTTTTAATTTAAAAAAAATTCCCCCCCTTGTGATACACACACACACACACACAAACATTGGGTATTGTACCATGTCTGTATGATGAGGAAAAAAACATGAAAAAAAAATTTATGGGGTGTTTTGAAAATTATAAACCCATTTTTGGAAAAAATGCCCCATACACCACCCACCACAGAAGAACAAAAAATTTACAACTATGTAAAGGGTGCTCTCTCCGATTACACTAGAGAAAAAAAATCAACATAGATAGATCGGTGGTGTACATGGTGCACGAACTTGAAATGCAATAATCACAAAACAACATGGGTTGGTGTCGGACCGAGTCTTATGTGTTTGCCTCATCGATTTTGGTCGGTTTTGTAAGTTGGAAAGAAATTGCGATGTCCTCATGATGCATGACGGAAAAATCTCATTAACCCCCCCATACATATGGGATCTTTTTTATGTTCAGAGGAAACCTTTGTAAGATAGGATAGGAGCGTACACCATTGAAACCATATTGATATTAAACCCTAAACCCTAAACCCTAACCCTAAAAAAGCACTATCTAAGACTGGGTGGGCTAGTGCTGGCTAGTTACAGTTTGTTAACCCATTGGAAATGGCAGCCTTTTATTCTGATCAATCCACCAGAAGAAGCTTGCCTTGCACATGTATTGCAGTGAAATTGTCAGCAACACACAAATGGGGGGCAAGAGAATGGCATGTATATGTGTGTGTGTGTGTGTGTGTTTGTGTGGAAACAATTGCTATCAAAATCACTTCTGACAACATGAAACACTGAAACCAATAATACTTTGTATGAAAGAACCAAGAACCTTAATAAATATATGACACAGAAAAATGACCCAATTCATGAAAACATAAACGACAATGAATCACGATACGATATGTGTGCGACTTGGAAAACATAAACGACAATCAATCACGATATGATAACTGTGCAACTTGAAAGTGGACTCGCTCTTTCCTCTCCTCTCCTTCTTCATGCACTTTTCTACCCCCCATTGTTTCACAAGGTGTGATGCGGTGGTGTGCTCCAAAGGCATATTACCTTACACAAAGAAGATGCACCCCCCCCCACTATTCACAAGGTGTAATGTCGTGTGCTCCACAAGGTGTATGTAACAATGTGTGTGTGTGTGTGTGTGTGTGTTCCAAAGGCATATTTATCTTACACAAAGAAGATGATGAGAAGTGATTTAAGTAAGACATTGGGGAGGTGTGTCATGGAGGTAAGGCTCCATCTCAAGGGTTTAATAGCCATTAAGAATACAAATGAATTTTGGCTCATAACTTACAATCCTAATGCTTTCAAGAGGGGGCTTTTATGTTCTTCGTTCAAAAATGTAATTTTTTTTCTTTTTTTAAAAAAATTCTTGATCATCTTATTTCACATAGAACCCTGAAAGTATAGGGAGCTAAAATTAATTTTTATTGGTTTTGAGTCTAAAAATTTATTAAAATCAATTTTCTTTTGACAAGATTTACACATTAATGCATGATTTGTTAGTTTTTTAATTTGTAAAACATCAAGGAATCTTTTGGTATAAGATTTTGATGTAAAACAAATTTGGTATGCAAAACACAATAATAACAAACATGTTTAGTAATGTTTTCAATATCATTTTTTATGTTATATGATATTCTTATTAACAAATTATGTCCCATCATTAGTTCACAAAAGAAATGAAACAATATTTGAAAAAAAAATTGTTTTCAAAATGATTACAATTAACATTAATAATAATACCATCCTTCATATCAATTTCAACAAAGTCATTTCCATTATGACTATTTTCGATTGAATTTATAAACCATTTGACAAATGGTATCATAAATGTCCTCCTTTTCAATAGAATAAACATTAATATTAGGTTGATGAACAATTATTTCAAAAGGGAAATATATTTCTAAAAACATTTGATGAATTTGAATTTTTTTGTATTATGTTACCAAAAAACTTGTTTCTTTTCTCACATAAATCAATTATACTATAATTTTTGGTTTATTTCCATTGAAGATGATTAAAATGTATTTTAATTTGTGATATGTTCAAATTCAAAAATGGGTATTTTTTAAGGAATGTTAATGCAATTCTATGAAGGATCGATTAAAATTACTTGTTTTACATTCCTAAAAAACTATTATCTAACTTTAAATACCAATTAAATATCTTTTGTTTATCATTAACCTTTATTTCCTCATTTTATCTTTTACACTCACAATCTTCATGTTAGATAATTTATTTTTCATACTATGATTCAAATTATTTTGAGATTTTGGAACCCCATAATGTATATTAACAAGTTCAAAATGAATGTTTCTATATAATATTTTTGAAGCTCCATACGAGTTTTCAATTCCAACCTTTTACCATTATTTAATGTTTTTTTTTAAATTTTGAAACATGAATGGAGTGTTATATATATTCAACTATCCAATGCACTACAATGAAACCACACCACAATCCACCACTTAAAGAAAATATGAACATTTTATGTATACAATTTTGTTCATTGTTTGTTTGCCTATGATGGATATCTTTAAAAATTCACTCATAGTTTTATAGCATGTGTAAAGCATGTGATGTGCCCAATGTTAAATAATTGTTTTAAATGAAACATATATTTCTCAATATCATTTAGGAACTTATTGAATGTCTTGATAATTAAAAGAATTGCATTATATAAACAATTTCATGTGTTATGGTGAAAATTAATAATATTGCAAACCAATCTCACTTAATTAAAATCTCAATATCCATGTTCATATTCAAATATGTAATTTTATGTCAACTTCAAATTTTTATTTTACCTTTCAAATGAATTTTAAGATTGTCAATAAATTTGGAATCCATGTTCTACTTTTTTTAGTTTGACATAAATTACTGATTTCCTAAAAGGAATAAATTTTCAACTTATAATACATTATTACAATTTCTCATAATACACAATTTTACAAATTTTTATTAATAATAACTTAAAAATATAAATATCTTATTATATTTTATATTCAAATGTTATTTAGTTCTTCAACTAAAAACCTAAATTATGAACACAATTTATTATTCATATGTAATTTCAATTTTCAATATTAATATTTTTTTAAAATTCAGTTTAAAACCTGCAATATTAACAAATTTGACTATTAATATTTATGTTCAAATTTTAGTATGTATTTAATACATGTCCACAAATATTATTTTCAAAAATGACCATCAACAACAAGAGGGTTTAACCAAATATGGCTACAAGACGAATAGAGAAGTAGAAAAATTTAGGAATCCTATTACATGTTGGTGACCCACTAGAACCTATTAACTAAATATGGTGATTGTAAAATTTTAAAAGTAAGAAATTTGTCCAAAATCTTCCAAAAATCTCGATGATTTCATAAAAAAATTCCTTAAAATGTGGTGATTTTTTTGGAAATTGTCCCAAATTTTCATGAACCATATTGCTCATGATTTTTTTTTTAAAAACATGAGCAATATGGTTAATGTTCAATTCAAAGTTTCCCAACCTCAAGTTCAATTTTCAAATTTAACTTCAAGATTGTATCCTCCAATATGAATACTATAATTCCAACAAGTGAACTTATTAGAAATGATATGTACAAAATTTCATCCTCAAAAGTAATTTTAAATACAAAATTTTGATCTAAACTTCTATCCAAAACAACTTTCAAAAGATTGAATCTCGATCCATTCTTCTTTATCCAATTGTTAAATTCCAAGTAAAATTGAAACTCCTAGAAGGTTGCATTTCAACACATAATTCCTAGGAGCTTAAAATTACACATTAATTGCACTTATCCTTGTGGACTTTTTAGATTTCATTATTTTTCTTCAAGGTTGAAAAACTAACCACTTCAATTGTGAGATTCAAAATAAATCGACCTTTAGGTTTTGTTTTGAAACAACCACAATCTTCAAGGCTAAATAAATCATGTTTGAACAAAACCTTGATCCACAAGCCGCAAATCACACATAACCACTATCTTCTTTGATCTTGCAAGAAATCCAAAGCAAAGTTTCAATCAAAATTGAATGCTTATAATTACATTAGTAGTAGTCGCCATCCCTATTTGCCATAAAAGAAAGGTGACACCTTGCCCATACATTTTTTAAACAATAAGTACTAATTGAAATAATTAACTTGCCAACAAATTCCACCAACACAACGCATTCAAAAAATTCACATGATAAAAATCAAATGCAAACCAAAAAAATGAAACAATAACAATTAAATTTAGCAAACCTCAAAGTTAACTATAAAATCTAGCCTCTTCTTCCGTTTGTTGTGTACTTAAATCAAAATTTCAAAAGATGAAGGATCAAGAACAAGGATTACGAAAATGTTTACAAAATTGATCACGAGTTGATGTTCATCAAATACAATATTCTTGATGATCTTAACCATGAGAATTGATGGTCTACCGATGTTGTAAATGTCAAGAAACTAAAAATATTAAATGTAAAACTAGGGAAGAAAGCAACTTGTATACACATTAAAAGGAATCATTTGTGCCCATTTTTTGGGTCATTTTTAAAGACTTTTCTTTGATCCAGTTTATGATTGCATGCTATAAATAAATATTATTTGACACATCTTAATCCTATATCTTGTATTTATGCATCTATATTGTTTTTGTATAGAGATTGTATTTTTTTTGAAAAAAATTCCTTCAAATTTTCATAATAATAAAGGTTTAAAACACTTATGAACCAAATCCAACCAAATAATAAAATTATAATGCACATAGAAACAAAAAATTCATAAAATTTTGAGCCCTTTTTTCTTTCTTATGTATGAACATCAAAATTTTCACCAATTTTCATATTGATTCTAGTGCACATTTATTAAGGAAAATGGACTTTTGGCCCCAAAAAGCCACATGTCCACACAATTGATTTGAGTCTTTAAATCAAACCAAAGGACTTTTGAAATATCATACATTTTCATCAAATTTTGAACATTAAAACTTTGTAAGTGATGGAATTTATTCCAAAAAACAAGTTGATAATATAATTTATTATGTTCCTCTAGTGATTTTCAAATATGGAGGCATAAAGTTTTTTAGTGGTGTCCACACACTTTGTGATTCTCCTATTAATGTGTTTTCATCGATTAGCGCCTAAGCCATTAACTACAATCAAGATGAAAATTCTTGACAAATTTGCACTCATAAATTCAATTGTCAACCAATTCCATTGTTCTAAGGTCCTTGAAATCTTATTTTCGAATCAAATCTTGAATGGAATGAATGACAACAAATTGTAAGGAAATTCAAACTGATCTTTAGGCTTTATGGTAGTGTTTGCCCCAACTTTCAAGAAAAAGGTTCAATCCATTTTCTCAAACTTATTTTTTTAATGTAACACCAAAATCTTACACTTATATGTATGAACCAACATTGAGCTATGGGGAGAATATAGTAACAAAAATGTAATTTATGGTCAACTTCATCATCATGAAATCAAAAACATTGTTGAAATTGCAATGAATAAACTTATAGATCCATTATCTACCACATCATAGGATTTGGATCAATTGAACTCAAAACATACACCCAACATCCTTTGTTATATTATTGATATTTAAGACATACATTAATGTTGCCCCATTCTTAATGGGGTTGGCAATTAACTTAACCATGGATGACCCAAAAAAAATACCAACACAACAAACAAATAGAAATTGAAAACACAATATTACATCAAAACAATCGATAGACCTTGGATCAAGTTCATACCCCAAATATCTAAATCTATCATCAATTTTTAACATAATATAATATGAAAAAGACTCAATATTTGTACAAATAGAAATTCAAAACACAATTGTGACCTCAAAATTGATGATAGTCCAAAACAAAATTGATACTAGAAAAAATAACAAACGCACAACCATAAACCATAAATTAAAAAAAAGATTAAAAAAACTAAAAACACAACTTCACAAAAAAAAATTTAATAAAAAAAACTAGTCATTAAAAAATCTTTAGAAACTACCAATATGCAATAGGATTTCAAATAATGTTTTAAAAATAATCAATTTTTTTTTTAAAGACCCCAAGAATAAACAACATAAGTTTTAAACATTAAAGACGAGACATAACTATAATAAGAAATGATCCAAGATCAAAACCAAATTAAGCTAATGTTATATAAGCAAAAATTCATGGTTTAGGTTTTAGGTCTTAACCTCTAGGTCTAGTGTATAAAAAACCATTTATTTTATTTTATTTATATAAAAAAAAGGTTAAGGTTTTTAATGTAGGGTTCAAGTACAAAAAAAACAATTTAAACCAAAAATAGACCATATTATAAGTTCCAAATTCAATAGATCATTAAATACAAATTTAGTTTAGGATTTGCAACAAATTTCAGATAAGGATCAAGGTTCAAGGTTTAAGGTTTAGGGTTAATGGCAAGATAAATTTTATGCAACCTAGTTACTCAAGAATTATAAAAATAATAATTAAAAGGACATGTAATTAACCCAACCCAATGACCTTTTTGGACTAAATAATGTAGCTACATGTTTGATTCATTTACACATGCATGCACATTGCCTCAACATCAATTATTCACAGTCCGTTTAAAGCAATGAACAATGAAAACATCAATAATGTGCAACAAATAACACTTCACAATGAGAATGTGTTATGTGAGTAGTTTGGATACATGAGTATCAAAGAAAAATTGGTGTTGGGTGGTTATTTGATTTTTTTGAATAACCTTGGTTTTAAGTCTTTAAAAACTATAATTGTAGGAGCAAAAAAAAAATTTTTTTTTACTAATTAAATAACATATTTGGTACAAATTATTTAAAAATGCCAACCTTCCAATCCTTTTTGAGTTGATTATTTTTTGACCAAAAAATAATTAGGTGTATTTGTTTCTTGTTTAGTATAAAAAAAACTTGTCATGTCATAGGTTTAGACTGTTCTCCAAATGTTTCATCACCAAATGTGTCATTTCAATTAAAAATACATTTAGAATGCATCAACACAACAAAGTCCCATATTGATCTCTTATGTGCTCTTCCAAACACAAGAAAAACAAAGAACAAAAAACCAATTATTTGTGAAAGTAACCTTAATAGGGATTCAACAAAACACACAAATAATCTTTGTTATTAGTTCTTTGAATGATGCATTTATTTCAACCCTTCACCTTTCAACATTCCTTCCAATTATAATTAAAAAATAAATTGGCCTTTAATAGTTAAGTAGATATATACTTAGATTTTTTTTAAATCAAAGGTCTATATAAAATTTTAATAACTACCAAACATTGGGAAAAACATATTTGAAAATGATGTTATTTAACAAGGTTTTTTTTTTGGGAAGATTTTACTTAAAAGTAAGTTAAAATATGAAGGCTAATAAAAGAAGTACAACACTCATGTAGATGTATGGGCAATAAAAGTTTCATGTTCCATAAGATGAAAATATATAAGCATTCAACATATCAAAATACTTTATAATGATTGTAAGACAAATTGATTTGAACTATTCATGCAATTCTGACTATAATTCTAGTGATGAAATTTTGAGGAGCTGGTATATGGGTGATTTTGCATAATCTTTTGTAGGCTCATAGAATCTATCATATGGTCTTCCGTGGACAATTTGAAGGACAATTCTAGAAACAACTCATAACTACTTCATCATTTCCCAACTTAACTATCTCATTTTTTAATAAAGACCTTATTCTTTTCCCCACTGGTAGGAATATGCAAAAAAATTGTATTTCATTTTCAAGATTAACTACCTCATTTAAAAATTAAAAAACTACCTCCTTCTTTTACCTTACCAACCATGGATATAATGTTCAATACAATCTAAATTAAATTTGAAATCAATACAAATAATAACAAGATATTGAAAACCAAACGAGAACATGATAAGAAAAAAAAAAGTTTGAACGTCACAGGCAATGCGCATTAACGTGGAGCCCAAGTAATTTTATAAATATAAAAAACCATTCACAAAACCACTTTGAAAATATTTGAGTGGAATGTAAAAATCTTGGATGTAAAAGTTTTAAATTGTGTTGTTGAATAACTTTGAGGCTACAAATCTAAGTAAAATTATACAAGAGAAAATCAAATGGATAAACCTATTGTCCTAAAGCTCAAACATGAGTATGTAGTTGTCAAATTTGATTGGGTTCTATCAAAATACTTTGATACATAGTGAGAATTACTCATAAATCTTGTGATTTTAATCAATTTTAATCTTTATTTATTTTATAGAGATTCAAAACAAAAAATCACTCAAAAGTTCGATTGCAAACAAACATCAAAACATCACGTATCCAATCTATCCAAAAAAAATGCATGGCAAAAATCAATATGGAATAAGGGAACACAACAAATAATTATTGAGAAATAAGTCTAAGAAAATAATTTGCTAAAATTGGCTATGGAGTATAAGGGAAAAAAGTCCTCAATGTTATGAAATTAGTTTTATGTACCCTATCAAAATTTGTGTTATCATTTTTGAAGATGTATTGAAGTTGTTTTGGTAAAGGTAGTGTTGGCCAAACTATTTGGTTGGTACCATTACTAAACCTTCAATGTCTATTTCAAGAGATTAACATCCCCCTCAAAACTATCAACTCTTGACCATATAAATAATTTAAAACTTGTTATTTTAATAATCAAATGGCTACTAAAAGTTAAAAGATTCAAATGTTGTGTTTTCTTGAACATCCATATTTACACTTCAAATCAATGTAAATAGAATTGGAAGATGATTCGATAATAAGGTTATAAACAAGTCAAAATCAACAATGTATCAATTAATAAGAGAAGGAAAGACAAGGAATAAACAAAAACAAGTATAATTGAAATTGACAACAAGAGTTTTGTCAAAAATGTGGAAACTCAAGCACAACCTTGAAAGTGTGACAATCATTGAATTCCCCCTTCTTTTGCAATTTGGTAACAAATAGGTCTCCATTCAACAATGCAATTTTGTCAAACATTATTTCATATTTTTTGAGTCCTACATATGGTAAAACCATGAATTGCTGCACGTGTTCAACTTCTCTAGAAATAAATCAATAGAAACATTTATGTAAGATTTCTAAGCTCCACAACATTTTTGATGTGGGTTTTGCTTTTGAAACTCCATCTATTAACATATTGGATGCATGTAAGAATGCTCACACTAAATTGCAAGTATATATAACTTTTGAATGAATGAATCATGCCAAGTTTTGTACTACAATTTGTGGTTCAACTTGAATTTACTCTAGGCAAGACATTGAGCTAACTAGCAACATTTCTCTAGATTTGCACTCAACTTGTGTACTTTTTTACTTGTGGTGTAGGATCCACAACTAATGCCATAAAAAACTGAAATCATGAGTTGACAATAATTACAATGAAATCCAATTTAGGCGATTTTGCTTGAGATTTGCATTTTCAAGCAACCCTTGTTGAGCAATGCAAGTCTTTCTTGACATTGAATTGACAAATTTTTGATTTCAACACATACAAAGGATTTTTTTATGAAAAAAAAAATGGCTTGAATCTGCCATATATTGGGGAAAAAATAATTTAAGTCTCTAGATTTCTACTACAGGATTCCAACTTCTAGCAGGTAGCCAAAATATGAAAGGATTCTCTTTTTAAATTACTTTCATATTTGGTCTATAGCCAAATTTGGCTAAGTCTTCTTGTTGATGTTCACCAGTTTGGCTACATCATACAATTGAAAATTGAAAATTTAAATTTATTATTAAATTATATAAATAAGTAAAAATTTAAAGTTTAAATCATTAATTAATAAAAAATAATTTATTAAAATAATTTAATTTTTAAAAAAATCATTGTTTCGATCTTTAGGGTGGGTCAAAAATCTTGCAATCCCAAAAAATTAGTCCTATTATTCTTAAGGACAGATCTTCAAAGCATTAAGATTGAGAGTAATGGAGAACGTGTGAGAGTTTTGAAGCTTTGCCCATAATTGAGATCTGCTCTGAACTCATAGACATGATCAAAGTTTGGGACAAAAAAAATCTCCATAGATTTTGGTACCTAACAACAAAAATGTACAATCATTTTTGCAAGAATTGAGGTACCCATGAATCATGGATATGATTGATTTGGGAAAAAACAAAAATTCACAAAAAAAATAATTTAGCTTGATGCCATGGTATAACATGTGCAAAAAATACATGATAAATTTGTAGCAGATCATATTAAATATTATTATGGGTGGACAATAATTACTAACTCCTCCTTTCCTTCTTCTCCTTTCCTTCTTGTAATAGAGGAAAAAAAAGTACCCCCTTTCAAAAAACCAAGAGAAATTTTGTACCTAGTTGTTAGAGATCTATACCCAAAAGGGGGTCATCAAAATGAGGAGCTTTCTATAGCAATCATCAATGACTATAAAATCTCCAACTGAAAATTATGTCTAACTTGTAGATTTAGCTCAAGATATGAATTTACAATATAAATTTGTCAAAATAGGTCATGTTCATTTGTGAACCAATTTGTAAACCCTAAACCTAAACCCCACTCTTAAAGAATTGGGATGCCCACACATACACAATAGGAAAAAGAAGAGGAAAGACAATAAATTCCACAATACTATTTTACTACTGTTATGAAGGTCTTAAAAGGTTAGGAAAAAGCATTGTTTCACACCCCTTAACAAATTACAATTAAGCATGATTCACACATGGTTTTTTAATCAATAGGTAAGTCAATGGTTAAGTTTTTCTTACTTTTTCAAGTGCATTCACACATGGATCATTAGCTAACAATACCAATGACGTGGCATCCTAGGTGGCAAGTGGTGTTAGCATTGGTGGTAGCTAACATTCAATCTAGCCTAAAACCTAGATTTCAAACATTTTTTTCAACATTGGGTAACAAGGCCAAAAATGGCCATTTTACCTCAATGTTAGCTAGCACATACAAGATAACACAATCTTGTATGTTAATGGCCACACAATGCAAACCAAAATATATGAAGCTAAGTATATATGATCCTCATGTAGGGTAGGTACTCTTTGCTTCTTGGCTACAAAAAGATGGGGTTCAAAGAATCTGGATTGTGCAAGCAAGCATGAATAAACCGAGGCATTTGAAGAGGGTCTAGGATTGATTGATCCCAGAGGAGATCTTGTAAGAGTGACAAAAGGTACCCAGCCCCATGCATGCATGCGTGCATTTTGGTGTGTGTACTTTGGATCCATGGGTTATGGTTGATCAGATCTAGGCATACAATCTGATTGTTTTGATAGTTTGTTTGTGAAGGACATTTTCACAAGTTTTCATCACCATTGCTTGCCTTAACAATATGTGTGTGTGTGTGTGTGTGAAACTAGCAAGCATAAAAGTAAGATGCCTGGACAAGACAATGAAATATTTTTGTCACTACAAAAACCTTGGCTTCTTGGAGCTGACTATTCTTATGGATGTTGATGACCATATGAAATGAGAACCAAAAACCTACAAGTTGATGCCTTGAATTATTACTTCTACAAAATACAGGCAAAGAAAGAAACATTGTAAACCCATGCAACAAATTGTGGACAACAGTGATAAGCACAACCATATATATCTACACACAAGTGAGCTTACAATCTGACTTTGCTATTACTGGAAAAGTAGAAGCCCGTGAAAGTATTCTTGAGCCAAATAAGATATCAGGGATTGTTTGTGCTTAATAGGGTTCATGCCACAGAGCATAGAAATCACAGATGAAACCACCAGGGATATACCCTGTTTCTCTCACACACTGAATGGAGAAAATGTGAAAGAATTTGAGGTTTTCAGATCAAGCATTTCTTACCTTGTGAACTGCTTTGTCCTCCATTCAGCCTTGATTCTGGTGGATTCATGTTCTCCTCCATCTTGTGGGATCCACATTCTCCTCCTACACACATGAAAGTGCAGGTCCAGGAGCAGGGCAGCAAAGCCCAGGATTTCAAAATATAGTGGAGCCAGTACCTGGGTCTCTGGAGGTTGGGACTCTGGAGGTCAGGGTCAAACTGCCTGTGTACATAGTTCAATGCAGGCAAGAAGAGAAATGTGGGCAAGAAGAGAAAGCACCTGTTGCTCATTTTACAACAGTAGAAGCCAGAAAAACGATTTATAGACAGCTTCCATGAATTCAGACTAGATAGATTGTGTCATTCGACACTGCAATTTATCTATTTGAAAGGCAGTAACCATTTGGGTGTAATTCAAGATGACATATTCAAGTGCTTCAATAGGATACTGGAAATTTTGGCTTTTGGGGAAAAAGAAAGCTGGGCAAGACTCAACAAAAGATTGGTCTGCTTCCTAAGCAGATTCTTTGAGTCACCATCCATCCACCATCTGAAAGAGAGCAGCTACAACGAAACTAATGCCACCACTCATCAGTTGATGGAAGACAGCCCAACTTATACAAAGATTGTAGACAGCAATCAATCACAAATACTACAGACACAAATTTTCTTTCTTAAGAATGATATTATGTCCAACTGGAAAGTGCAACAAAGCAACAGCACAAAGGAAGAAACATGACCAGTATATGGTAGCCCCATGCTCCATTTCATTGTCTCCTGAAGCAAACATCATAACACAAAAAAAAATTCTTCTTGACTTCGTGCACTGAGAATTCCAACAATACAGATATCGACCAGAATCCTGAAACAAAATGCGAGGAGAAAGCTGTCGAAATAAATCCATAAGAGGCTCAGGATACTTGTCAAATAGCTCAAAAAAAGTTAGCCTAGCATGAGAGCTACAAATCATTTTCATGTAATACATGGTCCTGTTATACTACAGCAATTTGACTCACATGATCTAGGGAAAATGAACACATTGGGGAGCAAACACTAGTATAAACAACCCAACCAAAATCATTTGAGACAACTAGGAATCCCAGCAAAACAAGAAGTGAAAAAATGGGTAAATCCTGAGAAACAGACACAGCGATGGCACAGAGCATTGTCAGGAATCAACATACACACAGAGGAAATCTGGGCCAACCAGGAGGCCCACACACTTACCAATTGATGTCTTCTCTCTCATCAGTTTTTTCTACCACATACCTTTTACTGCGGGAAGCCTATAGGGCCCTCTGGATTCTAGGTATCTGAGTTGGTTGTCATGCTTTAAATCAATGCCACTGAATCTTGCTCCTAAACTTATCAAACTGACTAACTAACTGGTTAAAGATTCTTCCTAAACCCAAAACTTCTAAACCAAGCATGTGGCAAAGAATGCCAATGCAAGTCTTGGGAATGCCTAGGGGAGACTCTGCATAAGTGTGGAGACTTATTGACTTATGAATACTTGTGGAGCTGATGAGAATGGCAACTTACATGATCTGAAAGACATTTCAAGAGATTTCTCAAAACTTGTGGGCACAGGGTGAAATTGTTGTGACATGAGAACTCAGGGAGACTTGCGAGGATTCCACAAATGTGGGACCAAAAGGGCGTCCATAAATCCTATGTAGAAACATTTGGTGCACGTAACGCCATAGAATTAACCTGTGATGAGATTTGGGCCTGCCGAATTTTCATAGTAGTGGCACGAAAGAAAAATTGCTCTCGCGACAACGCCCGCACCTGCTTCAGGTAAGCATCAACAGGAATAGCACCTTCTTGGGCTGCTTTATCAAGTGAATAGAGAATGTCTTCAATGGCAAAATCAGCTGCATTGCATTCCAACATTTGCTTTGAGAGAGCATCAGCGGGCTCAAAAACATCATCAATGTCAACTTGTGTGACTCCTTTGTCATTCACCTTCAACCAAGTTTCAAGAACATCTGTGTTGGTTAATATCAGCTGAAGCTGGTTTTCAAGCGCTTCCTTCTCTTGAACCAGTTCAGATACCCCTTTCGCAAGTTGCTCCGCTCTCTGACTTAGCAAAGCCTGCAGTCACTAAAACAAACCTCAGGAAACAGGAGGCTATAAGGTAAGATACAAGACTGGGAACTAGCAACTTGATTTACACTTCAGGACATTCAGATTGAGGTGGATTGATTATCTTTTAAGTCTTACAGTCCTCATTTAGGGGAACACATATTCAGAAAAAGGGTGAAGAACTTATAATTTGAAGGTCATATTAGGAACTAGTCATTTTGTTCAGTCACTCGTCGATCACATCCAGAAGCAAATGATTAATCATCACAACCGGTAAGCAACATGAAATAAGAATGTAACCAGCTGCAGTTGTTATTTAATGAATCTTTATATCTGCTTGATTATTCCATTATCATAAATGCAAAAGTTGTAGCCATGTAGGAAAAGTCTCAAAAGTTCACAAGTTCTCCGCATCAGGCAAGATTCTCATCAACTTGATCTGTCCAAAAAACTGAGCAAGAAGAGAAGGTCAAAGGATGTCTCTCTGGAACCATCTGGGAGATAAAACATAATGTTGAACAGAAACTGTCCTGCAATACAGGGTAATTAAAGCACACAGACTCACAGTATTGTCTGAATTCCTATTTGTGATACGGAAAAGGAAGTCTCAACCCTCTTGAGATTGCCCTGTGCAAATACACTTTGAATGGAGGGAAATGGCAATTGTAGAAAGAAACACAGACCTGGGTATTAAACAGTCCATCCATCTCAATGTTTCGCTCCTGCATTAGCGCTTGCGTATCACGGTGCAGACGATTGGAGAGATCATTGATGGCTGTCTGCTTAAAAGTCTCAGAAGGGTCATTGGTCCGTGGAGGGGGAGGCAGATTCTGGTATGGTGGATATGAAAGCCTCGATGATGGCTGAGCAGGAGAACTGGATGATGACTGAGATGTTGGTGCCATGTGCCCTCCCGTGTGCATTGGGTTCATGAAGGGAGAGGGAGACTGTGGTGGATGGTGACTCATTGGTGCTGGTGGAGGTGGTCGAACTGGCATTTGAGCTGGTCTAGAGTACAATGGTGGATCATCACCAAAAATAAGTGATAATTTTTTTACCAATTCAACCAGATTTGAGCGTGGATAAACCCATCCTTGTAAGTAGGGAGCCGAAACCATACCAGAAGGGTTAACAAAAGGGTGTCGGGGTTTAATAATCATGTCCCGGGTAGGTGTAACATAGACTAGGGGGGCATTACGGGGGTAAGATTCAAGAAGCCAAATGGTGATAGGGATGTTATATTTTACGTCTTGATAATACATGGGGATAGTTCCATCTGCTTGTAATAAATTGCTGGTTCGTCCATCATTGTGCGTGAACATGGCTGTTTTCACCTGAAAAAAGAGAACTGATATTACTTAAGCATGACTCTCAACAAAACCTGTTCACAACATCACTTAAGGTATCCTCATGACCAACAAGGACCCTACAATCAACCATCACCGATGAAGGGCCAGCCATCCACATAATTGGTTTAGAGCATGGTCAGTATGCACAGCACACAGACAGCACAGGAATTCACCACATACTTCAGAATTGTGAGACTGTTGACCTCCTCCTCTTCAAATAGCTCTCAACTGTTTCAGTAGGAAGCCATGTTTGACAAGATAGGCCACAATGCCTGTCCTTGCACTTTAAAGACTTTAGTTCCAGAATTAGCTCACCTAAACTACTGATCCTGTCCTATTGCCCCTTCACTTGAGAAAATAACAAAACATGCTGAACATGGGACTCCAAATCAGACAATGCTGTGCATCCAGATACTTAGTGTGCCAATTTCTATACCTAATTGTCATGATCATGCTGTATAAACAAGCACAGGATTGTCAAAAAAACAAACCAATATCAGACACAGCAGAAGAAAATACAGACATGCAAAGGCCTCAGACAACATGTGGCCCCTTTAAAAAAACCCTGCCAATTAAGTGTCACAAGAAAACAACCTCCAAAAAAGAAAACTGCAAAAACAAGAAGAATACAAAGGGATTCCAGAATGTCTAGAAACAATGCAGAACAACAGATTGACTGTTGCAAAAAGGAACAAAACAAGGTGAAATCACTGATCAAAGACAAAACAAAGAGCATATATATACCAATGAAATTGCAAACAAGACTCCACAATAACAATTTGACAGTTATGGTTATGTCAGTACTGACAAAACCAAAACAAACACAACAATGAGTGCAGTCATGACCTTGTGAGTGGTGTCCCTCACAAAGAGTTAGACCATCACTTTCATCATGAGTGGGAGTGAATAGCTGCAACTACTCCCCATGGTCTTCATCAGGTCCTAACAGTGGGTGGGTGTGGACAACTCATTCTTGCTAGCTAGCAAACAACATGGCAGAAGGGAACATTGATGATAGAAGACAAATGAAACAAGCATAGTAGACATGGACACAGAAGCATATAAATCCACATGTACATCACACTTCTCAATTCTGCCATTTGTAAAAATCAGCAGAGAAAAACCCTAATATATCTTCAGAAAATCTGATTGCAAACCCAAGTGTCACATCATGCCACAGCATTTCAATCAAATTTTCTGCCAGATGACATTCCAAGCATGCATACAGTATCATCCTCTAAATATTGACACAAGAGATCTGCTTGAGAACAATCCAAATCCAAATCCAAATCAAAAGAGACAGGAACTCAGGCTTAGTCACATATCTGAATTCAGATTGCACAGCTTTCTTTTAAAATAGTCAGGCCAAAGGAATGCACAACAGAAACAGAGACAAAGATCCAGACAGTGAACGAATCCTCTTACCTAGTACAGAAAAAAGGCCAAGCACAGAGAACTAGAAGTGACAGTAGTAGAAGACGGAAGACGAACCTGCAGGCCTGGGAATTCCTGGATCACCAGCAGCAGATGTTGCCGGATAGTCCATTTGTCATCTTCAACGTAAGGCAGTGCACTCGGACCTCTCTGCGACAGCACCGATCCCAGAAACTGGAACTGCGTCGATGCGTGGGACGTCGGGCTGCCCCCTAGCGCAGGCATCATTCCCCCTTATTCAGCCGCTCGAAATTCAATTCGTCCTCACTTAGTTCAACTGAAATTCCCACCAATTCAAGCAACCAGAAAAGAAGGCTTTGAAAACACGCACAACACTCTACAAGCTCTATTTTTCTGTCTCTGTCTCTCTGCCTTTCTCTGGAATCAGAACACTAGTAACGGAACAAACTGGGAGCAGCAAGATATTTTTGTGCAGGAGATGCGAAAACGAAGAGAAGAGAAGAGAAGACGACGCTAGAGAAGGAAGGATTAGGGGCATTCAATCATCACAAACTTTCTTTCTACAAGGTTCTTGCTTGAGATTCTTGATAATGGAAAAGCCGCTACAGAAAGAGAGACAGATAGACAGGAAGACAGATAATTTTTTCCCCAGAGAAAACTATGCCCTTGCAACAACAAAAACAAACACAGCCAGCGAAACCACAAACAAACAGACAACAAAACAAACGGAGAAGAATCAGAGAAGAGAAGAAGAAGAAGGAGAAGAGCGCCAAACCCTAATCACTATTTTCTCACTAATTCCTCACTAATCTCTTCACTCAATAAATTAAAAAGTCAAGTAGCCCGCTAACATAACCAACCCTTCCTCAGTCTAACTTACTAACGTGAGAGGTGATTAAAACCGCCGGTTCTTTCATGAAAGCCTCAGGTCCTTGGTAAGGGTTTTGAAATGACCGAGATGACGGGATTATTTCAAAGTACCGGATCCGGAGGGTCTCACGATATTAACCATTTCAAACTCAGAACCGGCAGCTCTCAAACTTTGAACCGTTTTCAGAAAAGAACCGGAGGTTCTTTAAATTTCAAATAACCGCGCAACAGCTGATTTAGTGAGAACACGCTCTAACTAAACCCCAGCAATCGTTTTCACTAACCACGGTTGTAATTAGTAATGTCATTAGCCCCGACTTCTTACTCACACTACTAGTAGGGTGAGTAAGAAGTAAAAGTAAAAAAATCAAGTAAAGTAGTTTCTTAATGACGCGTTTTACACTAGAGACGTGACTTTTGTTTGTTGCCACGTCTCGAAAAAGTCGCCACGCGGCAGCCAGGCTTGCAAGCTGTTTCCTGGAAAGCAACTTTTGGGGTTGGGGGGGGGTGTGTTTTCTTGGGGCAGCCGGACCACCATGACATAATCTGCCCAGAATCTCTCGGGCAGTGACACAAAAATTTGGCTGCTTGACATCTTAATTAAATTGGGGGTGATGACACAAAAGAGTTTTCCTATGTCATTTAAAATTAAATAAGAATGAAAATACCAACCAATTGAAAATTCAAATTTTTGGGGAATTAATTACACTAAACCCTAAAACTCCTTTTACATAGTTCAATAAATGTTATTGAATTTCAAAGCCATTTTGAATATGGCTTACCAATGACAATTCATAACTCACAATACATTCATCATGGATTGAACTCATGAACTATATAAAACCTTGCAGGCAACATCATTCTTGCTGGTAACCTTTTGTAGGGCCTGTCAAAATGACAAATTCACAAATGAAGTGCCTTTTAAAGCAATTCCCAAACTAAATTAAAGGACACTTTCATTATTTTTATATTGAATTATGTTTGGGATATGTGACACTTTTTTGTAATTTTGATACATAAAAGAAGTTTTTTATAGAATCACTGCAAGTTTTCCAACATTAAAAAACGCCCATCGATTGTAGACATCATTTGCCTTTCCAGATTCAGTTCCAAATGAACACGGATTAAATTTATCACTGAAGGGAACCTCCTCTCATGACATCTTCAGTAACATCTCTTTTCAAATCTCATCGTCCATGCATTTGTCTCCCGTGCATCTGTAAAGTTCTACACTTCACCTCAGTTCCTCACCAAGCCCTTTGGTCTCCCCTCTCAACCCAATTTGCCCGCATGCATTGATCAAAAGCCCAAGGTTAAAGTCATGACAAAATCCACATGCCTTCATTACTGATTTAGTGGATTTCAAAACATCTAGGCTTTAGGGTTTGGTTTCGGATTATGGCTAATCATGACAAAGAATCAGAGATACACAGTGCAGAGTGTCTCGCTTGCAAAGCAAAGCAGCAACAGAGTATTCAGCTGATAACTCCCAATATCAAATTTAATTCCCTATGAATGTATGTACTATGTACCACACGGGAGGAGAGAAACCAATTGAGCAACGTGCATCTATAAATTGGGATGGTCAGGCAAAACTCTCTCTCAATCAAGCACTGGAATCATGATGTTCTCATAATTTGAATGTCCAGATACCTGACCTGTTTATAAGAGTTTCACCTTGTTTACAGTTAAAAGGTCCTCTGTTCTGAAACAATAGCACATTTGTACGTATTAGAGTAACCCCCCTACTTACAACTCAAACATCCAAATAAAGCTATCTTATCCCAAAGAAAATGACCAGAAATTCAAGATTTCCTTGTAAAGATCACAGCAGCTCAAGCAGCTTTAGTGAGGCAACCACCCACACAAGTGATTGAACCCTTCATTCTGGCCCAATAGATGGTTTAAGAAAGACGAGCAACCCAAGGAGAGGTGGGAAATGAGTACTTAGGGTTCCTGCCCTTACCTTTCAGAAGTGCCAGAGGAAATAGCATCAAACTATGATGCTTTCTGAGAGATATGGCGGTATGTTTGTACAATCCAATCAGCATAGCCACTCAACCCACCGGTTTGATCCTCGACAAGATTGCCAAGGACAAGGTTTCCTTCCCTTGGTTGCTCCCCCTGTCGCACGAGAATGCATTGCTGGTACACAGCTGGGTTCATTTTCCTCAGCTCCCGCAGCATGGCAACTAAGCGCTTTGACAAAATGCTGTCATGTTCTTGTAATGCAACCTGCCACAACACTACTTACCTTTGAGATTTGACTCAACACTAGAGGTAAGAGATTGAGGATCCAACAAATTGAAACCTATGAGTACATCACAACTTTAACAATGAGGGCACAAGCTATCAGATGAGCAGTAAACCTATGACAACACAATGGTGTAACATGGCAGATTCCAGGCCCTTGGGATGAACTGTTACAGTATTTCACTTGTCTAGCAGTTTAGATATTTCACATCTCAACTCTATGGTCCCACATACCATCAACTGCAGCAAATAGGCCATTGTACCCTCTTCTGGAAACCTAAAACTCTCACTGTGGGTACACTATGACATGGTGGAAGCTTTCAATTTCCATAATCACCTATGCATGTTTCATGATAAATATGCAAAACCCTTTGAACTGCATCAAGCAAGGAAAATAAGAAGGGACAGGACACACAGTGAGGTATGTGCATGACTATAGATAATAAGAACAAGTGGCAGATTCATTACATCAACTTAAAGAGAGAAGGGAATGTAAACCTTGCTAAGGTCAGGACTGTATGCAAACTCAGGGCCAAGTATCTGCTTCACAAATTCATCAGGAAGCACTTTGCCGAGCCACAACACAAATCGCAGGCCATCATTTAACAAAAATGCTCCTCGTGGGTCCAGCCTTTCTGATGCCAATGGCACTGGCTTTGGTAGTCCCATCATGAAATCTGTTTCCCCCTTGCCACCCTGCATATGGAATGGACAAATTGAAGAATGAGTCTCAAAAAAGCTCTTTATGCCAACCCTTACAAAGCCTCATGACAGAGAGTCACCTTGCTCTTCATGTACCCAGGGTGACACTAAAAATGACATCTCCTATAAGAGAGCCAAAGACAGAGCACATGCAGAGCTTCCTGGACTACACAGGTGACCCACCAGAACTTTCAAAAGTCTGCAGTGGGGCATTTGATTAGGCTGTACAAGAATACCTGGAGTTAACCCTAAAAAGAACACTCATAGAACAATAATAGAAGTAAGACCAAAGATCAACTCAAGGAAAACTGCAAGCCAGAAACAGATAGTATAGGAATATCTAAAACAACCTTTCTTAAACAATTCTTCATCTCTGGTGCAAAAGAACACTGCAGATGGTTGTCATACCACATGTCCTCCTATGGGAATCATTGTGTTCCTGCAAGCATGGTAGGATAACATACCTGGAGGAGGAACTCATCAATTCGGAAAAAGGTTGGATACAGCAATTTGAGGAGACGGGAGATGGACATAGTCATGATCTCAAATCCCATGGCAGACCGTTCATCTGGGGTGGAATCACCATAACCTCCACGCAGAGCCAGGCTCTTGCAAATGGCAAGTGTGTACAGAGGGAGAAGCCTGAGGCTCTCTGGAAATAAGAGCCTGTTGGATGTTCGGTGCTGGACTGCAAACATGTTGCGATACTCCCTTAAGCTTCGGTGTAGTCGCTGCTGTGTGGTTTGACGTGCATCTTCAAGCTTCGATTGCATTGATTTGTCAACCCCTACATACATCCAACAAAGGATTAAGCCAACTTAAGCAAGGGAAATGGAGAGGTACTGTGGGACAAACAGCCAAAGTGAATTGAGTCTAAGTTGGGTTACCAAGCCTGCTCATGATGCTGGCAATAGCACCCACATCAGCTGCTCGGTACATTTCTCCCAAATCTGATACCACTGGAGTGGCCATTGTGTGTACTCTTATCCGCCGCTCGCCAGTTGAGGACGTGTATCTGTGTCATTGGGGGTCAAAGAAACAGAATGTAGAAAAAAGTATAGCATTCATCCACAGACTGGCCATCCAAGATTTGTCAGGTCAGAGATTAATGTTACTGACAACCAGTTCAAATTAGGGCCTTGACCAGTTGTCCTGATAACTTGGATCCAATTCCACTCCAGTAGACCTTTAACCTTAAGGTCAGATATTTTGACATGAGAGACTTCTTGCCCAAAACTTCTGATGGGCCTTTAAGCTTTACTGACACATCCATGAACCTTGTGGCCAGTTATCATTAAGAACAGCAGGAAGCCTAAAGTAATCACTACAAGGTTTCTCTTGCATGGTGGAATAGAATATAAAACTTCACTAGAAAGGATACAACAATGCAACTTGGAAGTACACAGTGTTAGTGGTCAAGAGAGTGTCTTCCAGTGTAAGCTGCATGGCAAAAGCCTTGTCACAATCCACAGCAGGAAGTGCCATCAGATCTGAGCTGCGCAGCATGAAGTGCCCATGAAAAGAGGAAAATCGAATTCCTGCATCAAAATACAGGTAATTTCCTCAAGTTATCAGGGCTAAACCCTACATTCTAAATCCTAACACTATTTGCAATTTTGAAATGGTAATCTCTTCACCTCATGGGGGCTATTTGTTTTTCTTTTCTTTTTTTCCTCATGAACAATTTGTTTGAACAGAAAAAAAGCTAGTATCCTGATGTCAGCCTCAGGGACCATTGAGTTGGTGTGGACTGCAAGTTCTTTGTTGGATGTACCATTCACAATTTTTAAGTTACATTGACAGAGGAGCCAGAACTAAGTGACAAGTGAGAACTTTTAAAATATATTGAAGTACCTTTTCCACAGCGTATCCGCATGACTGCCTCCCATGCTGTCTCTCTGGAGAGATCTCGAGCAAGCTCATAACTGAACTTCTCTCCATGCAGGTAGGCCTGGAACCCAGGATAATAACACACCTGTCCACCTGTGTACTTTGCTAATGTACCTGGAACCATGCATAAATAATACAGCCATTAGGGCCATACCTGACAACCCTTGGTCACAGCATTAAAAACAGCATCAAGAAACATGATAGCCCTTCAACATTGCCACAGAACAATTGAAGTGAAGGTAGGACCTCTGATGGGGGCCTCACCTAAAGAAGCCAAATCAGTATATCGATCACCAAAAGCATATATGTTAACACCAATTTGATATTTGGAGAAATCAGCTGCCATGTGTTTGTAGAATTGCTCTTCAGAACCACGAACAAGGTACTCTTTCTCTGTGCCATAAATGCGAGGGTCGTCACCCCGCAGCTTTAAGCGTCCAACTCCAAGAGATGGCAGTGTGCTTTGGAATACCAGCAGCTTACCTCCCAGCTGGCTCTGCAAATGCATTTGAATGGAAACCCAATGCATTTCAACTTCTGGAATTCTGTCTCAAATGCTTCAAGCTGGACAAATTCAGTGAATAACAGAAAGAGGCCTCAGGAATGAGCCCTTCAGGATGAAGTGCTAATAACACATACCATGATCATGAAAGTTGCTTTGAGGGCAGGCCCCAGGGCTGATTCAATGCTGATGTTTTTCTCAAACAAAGAAGGCAGGCTATCAAGTAGTGCATCCACCACCGCCCTAGATTCTGACAAGTTCACAAGTAAATCATCGGGAAGAGGCAAAAATGGATCATCAAGGTCTGCTACTACCATCATTTGTGGCTGCATCAGTGAAGACTGCAGACAAACCCAGCCCAAGGCATTTGAAGTTCTCAGTCTGAATTCATACAAGTTGACCTATCATCAAACTTGTGAAACCTATCATCACAAACACTTTCTGACTATCGTGATGAAGACCTTTGCAATTGTCTCACTTTGCAAATGCTGTCAGCATAAACCCTCTTCAGAACTCTACCTTACAACTGGTACTAGTGATTTGGCCAATTTTGCAATTTCACAATCTCTCAATAGGAACAGTGAATTTAGGGTCAATTCCATCTTGCAGCATGAAATAAATCCATAAAGTGCAACTAGAGGCAAGCACAGGCTCAACCAAAGACAAATTTAATGGATACGATTCACATTATAGGTATCAATGCAAAGGGGGGGTTTACGTTCACCAGCACACATGCCTTGAGATTGTAGAAGTGGAGCATGCTGTCAAAGGTTAAAAAACCAATCTGTGTCCTTGGGAATCCTGGAAGCTTGTCCAAAGTTGCCTTTATGGTCTCTGCTGCCACCTGCAATAAATCCAAAACTGCCCTTCAGGTTTCCCAACACATTAACAGCTAGGTGCTTGGGACAAGTGACCACATAAAATACAGATCCCTTGAGTTCCCAAACACCAGTCAGTCTGTAAACATCAAGAAGAGAGGATTGGTAGGTCTGAAAGGTCATAAAGAAACTCCTTATTCCAAGTGCCCAAGCTGGACATATGGAGTCTAAATGCTAAGCAAACAAGAGATCCAACTCAAAGCTAGTTGAAACTATTTAGAAGGGATTCCATAGAATGAGATATGATTACCTTGAGCATGCCAGATTTCACTGCCGAGATGGAAACATCAATGAGGAAGAAGTAGACCGGTGGCATAGGAGGCCGCACCATGTACTCAGTTGGGGCCACAAACTCCACACTGCCACTAGAAAGCTCAGGCCTCTCATCTGCATCTCGCCGTCTTCCATTTTCATCCAGAGAACAAAAATACTCTATGGGAACTGCAGCACACTCAGTTAAAGGAATGGAGATTAGGACCAAGTTAGAAGCATGCTCAATCCAACAATTTGAGGGATGAAACAATCAAACAAAAGGGCTTCATATTTGAACTAGGATTAATGAACTTGCAAGCCAATGACGGGTCTACTCACCTTCGTTCAGAAGCACACAGACATTGCACCGCCAGCGTCGTCCACCATCTGTGAACATGACATAGGCATTGATGTATGTGCGGCACCGCCGGCACCTCACAATACTGGAGGTCACATAATTGACCACTGGCACCTCCTCCTGCACAAAGCAAATGTATCCTAATTTGCTGTCATATCATACACAAAACAGTAAACATCAGTGTCTTGTCACCTACACCATTTTCATATACTAAGTCCAAACATGAAACGTCATACATAAAGAATCCATGTTTCCCAATTGCAGAGTTGGGACATACCCCAGGTGGGGCTTCAGCAAGAGGGTGGACAACAGCACCAAGAGGCAAGTGCCACCTGGCGACCAAAGAATGTGAATTCGGCATGGCATTGGTAGACAGGCGAAGATATCGGGGGTCACAGTTCATTGCCCCTGTTGATTTTACATCATCTGGAGAATCTAGTGGTCGAGGCAGCATTCCTGGGTCCACAGCTGATTCAACTGATCCTGGCAAAGGGACCAAAGACAGGGACTGAAAATCTTCAACCAGACCTTGAGCTGGTTGCTGCAAATTAGCCCCATATCCACCTGCAAGTGGAGGGGCCCCATAAGGTCCAACTTTTTGGCCCTCACCTGCATAGATCCCAGGAGTGGTTAGTGGAGATGGAGGTGGCCCTGTGCTATAGTAACCCTGTGAGGGGGTTGTGCCACCAAATTGAGGTGGTGTTGGAGTTCCAAACTGGGGAGGGGCACCAAAAGAGGGTGGTGATGGTCCAAAAGAGGAAGGAGGTGGTTGCTGTGGTGGGGCTGAACTGAACTGATGGCCTGTAGGAGGCAGGTTATATGGTCCAGGAGCATAGAAAGGCGGTCTTGCACCAGGACCAGAAGCCACTTGAGGAGGTCTGGGGAAACTTGTCACAGGTGTAGAACTAGCAGGGTACGCAGAAGAGATTGGAAATCCAGAACCAAGAGAGCTGGAGGTTGGCGGTGGGGGAATTGACCCTCCAAACATTGATGGCACTGGTGAAACATTTGAGAAAGGAGAGCCTCCTGTGCTGGATGCTTTTGGTGAGAATCCCACAGAGGCAGAATTTGGATTAGAAACTGGAGGCCAGGAACCATCTGCTTGCGAAGAGAGTCCCAAGGTGGGTGGTTGAAATGGTGGAGGTGCCCCCAAAGAAGGCTGAGAAGGCTGAAAGACAGCAGGAGGACCTGGGGGTCTCCCAGCAACAGGTCTTTGGTAAGAACCAGACTGGAAAGGAGAAATGGGATTGGATAGTGCATTAGCCAGTGTTGGTGGAGCTCCTGAAGAAGGCTGAGGAACCCCTTGTGGACGGAACTGGGTTCCTGGAGGAGGGCCTTGCCATGAAGGTGGCCCTGGTCTTGGTATTGAGCCTTGAACAAACCACACATACACACATACATCCAAAGATCTGTGAGGGTCAGGTAAGGATGACAAGAAGAAAGTTGCTACAAAGTTCTAAGATATATCTTCAGAATATATCTTGAAAACTCCTCTATACTCCTAGTTTAAATCAACCTGAATGAAATTGCAAGATGACCTTGAAATTAGGTTTTAGAAATTTCAGATATGACAGCATAACAGCAACAAATCAGTAAACACGAAGAAGAAGAATCCAATCCCAGGAACCTGGAAAACAATACCAAAAACTGAGAAGTGATTTGAATAACAGCAACAGTCATATGCATGCTCAGGGACCTTCAACAACATGTATGGTGTTCACAACCTACCACAATATCCCCACTGACTTCATCAGTGTCCAGCAATGGGTGGAGATCAATGTCAAGCATTGACTAACATACTGAGTCCAAACTCAAGAAGCTCATTTTTCATAATAAGATGCCCAGGTATAAAGCATCTGCCACAGGTGAAGATGCTACTACAACAGCTCTATCAATGATTGACCATCTATGACCAACCACTGTTACACAAAAACAGAGACTGAGTGTACATTTCCCGAATGTGCAACAGAGGAACAAGCAGGTCTCAGGCCTCTAAAAATAGAGCACTGTAAGTGTCCATGTGCTTGTACACCTGAAGCATAAATCCCTCCTCAAGTTCTTGACCAGATGAAATAGAATCTCACAATTAACCTAAAAAAATATACTTGCTGTCTACACAAGAGTGCACTGCATAACAATGATGATCTCCCAACATTCTAAGCTTGTATGACTTGCCTTTACACATTCTCCACCATATCACAACAGAGACTAGACTAACACTTACAAATCAAGACCCTCTGACAACCAACCCTGCACATGGAAAAGCCCGCCTAAACAGGGCCATGTGTTCACACCAAGGGCAGATGGGTTGAATTGAATGTCAAGTAAGAAATTAGATGATGACATCCACCCCTAAACTGCCAACAAATCTTGTATGCAGCAATGTACCATAGAGAAGAACTAGCCAGGATCTGGTGTAAAAGGATAGATCTTGGAGAAATTTGCCCTTAAGAAAGTCTGGATGGTAAACAGGAATATGCAGCATACCAGGAACTGTGTAAGGTGGGCATTGCTGAGCCGGAGATGTGCTAGAGTTTGGAAACTCAGCTGGCAAGCCTGGGTTCCCTCCTTGTTGTTGCATCTTTACAAAAATTCAGCCAGATGTTCAAAAAGTTCTAGGCTCCTCACCCCAAACGAGCATTTCACCTGCCCTTTGTGAGGAAATAGCTGAAATGACACACAAGTCTTCCTGAGAAACACCAGAACCCAAGTGTCTCTTCAAAGGTCGCTCCGCATACCTACCAGAGACAACAAGATGAGTTACGAACCACCAGAAAACATTCAAAACCTTCGGAGAGAACTTCAACTGCTGAAGAAGCTCAATGAAGTCAATACGTCATAAGATCTCCACATGATTGCAGATTTCTGAGATGAACAAAAAAGGACCATATAAAGCAATCAGAACTTTTGAGTCCACACAGCCTCCTTCCCAAAAGCTTCTGAACAACAATGTCCTCTATTTTAAGTCAAACAAATCCAAGTTCTCAAGAATCCAAAAATGGAACCAGAAGAATCCTCTATGGTCTTCCACACACAGAGACTCACATCCCTCCCGCCTCGACCCTGACTCTAGGGCTTGCCGACTCTCCAAGTCTCCAGTCATCAATTACAAACTGGACAAAAAGATCCAACCCGTGATAACTAAAACAAGCAGCAGCAGTCAGTCTTTGCTTAACCTTTGAGGGAATCTAAGATTTCAGCTTCCCGAATCCTTCCTCCATACTCAAAAGCAGGCCAACAGAGCTTGACACGGCCTGGTCCTCCTCCTCCTCCTCCTCCTCTTCTTTCTTATTCAAAAGTTGCCCCAGACCAAACAATTTAGGGACTTATAGTGACAGGTGAAATACCTGGAGTATGTGCGACTACGGCGGTGCTACGATCGATCGTTGCCCGTGCGTGGTACTCCGCCTTCCGTCCCACACCACGTGCGCGCTCTCTCTCTCTCTCTCTTTCTCTCTCGCGAGCTCTTGGCATTGTTGTGGGGGCGATGGCTGGTGAACGCAGGCCCCGATTAGGGTTTGCTTTCCAGTACCCATGTGCCAATCCAGATGACGAATGAGGTACCTTTCTGAAAGCTCCTTTGGTGGTGTGTCGAGGTGACGACCAGTGTTGTGAGGGTATCCAGTTTCCAGTGTGAAAACAGGGTGGTCAGGGTCAGGTTTTTTCTGTGTTCTGTCTATAGAACATGTAACATAAGAGAATGTGTAATGTTGAAATGGAATTTTGAATTGAGTTTGAAGGTTTTTTGAATTTGAAAAATATTTGTCAAAATCAAAAATTATAAGGTTTTCAAATGGGAAACCAAGCTCAAACTCACACCTAAAAAAAATTTCAACTTTTTTTTGAAGAGTCAAAATTAAGATCAAGGGTCCTCTTAATTTTTTTCACAAACCACATAGCATTAATGCTAACACTTTGGGTGAACCAAGAACTACTTAATGTGCATTCAGACATGGAGATAATGTAGAATGTAAAATTGAAAGCAACTATCATTGTTCAAACCTACCGTAGTTTGTCTATACATAGATGACATGTCTAATGATGTGGCACTCTTATTTTTTCCCTAACTTTTTGTGTTAACGAAGGTGTTAGTTTACCAATACCATGGTAAAAATGTTTCAAAAATGAGAAAGTGTATTGTCAATAACTTATTGCACATGATTCTTAAATATTAACTTATTGACAAGGTTTATATTCTTCCATTCTCCTACTCCCCACCATCGTCGCAAGCGCCTTGCTATCAATTGTCACACACATCTCTAGTACAAAGCGTCTTTACAACAACAACTTATGGTGTAACAATGTTTTTTATAAAAAAAGTCCCAATAACAATGTTTTTGGTAGTGAAATATTTGATAACAATCATCTCTAGCAATGTCTATAGATGTTATTTTGCAACAAATTTCTATGATAGTACACATTTCTGGTAGTAGTGTGTTTGGTAGCAGTCATCCTGAAAAAAATAATTATAGTTACATTTTTGGTAGCAATGTCCTAATTTGGCAAGAATTTCTCATACAACAACGTCTTGGTGTGCAATAATATCCTTTGGCAACAATATTTCTAGTGTCAACATTAGTTGTGTTTTGGTAGCAACATCCTTTGGCTGAAACACCTTAGGTAGCAACATCCTTTGGATGAAACAGCTCGAACAACAATGACCTTGGCAACAATGTTTTTGCAACTAACATCATTTGTATAATTTTTGTTGTTTTTGGTAGTTCAAAATTGTCTATGATAAACATCATATTTATAATTTGTATTGTTTCTGTAATAAACATCATTTTTACAACCAACACATTATTTATGTTGTTTTTATAGCATGCATCATATTTATATCAAGCATTTCATCTCGTCATTACAACAAGTTAGTTAGAAATGGAAGCTTTGGATGTAATGAACAATTCAAGCAATAATTTAGTAAACAATGTAAAAGGAAAATAACAAAGGCAACATATCAAATGGAACAAGCCCCTCACAACAACACAACACTAATTTGAGTTAGGAGGAGGTGCTTGTATTGATTTGTGGTACACACAAAGATCACATCTACTTGAAGAATCTTATTGATCCAAAAGCAAATATGAATCATGTAGTTAAAAGGTGGAACATATTGTCAAAAGATGTATAATAAAAAACACATTCAAATACACCAAAAAATGGCAAGATGTGTCAAGATAAATTGAATTGTATCAATGGTGATTATAAGAGGATTTATGATTACCATAAAGGAACTTGTCATAATACATCCTATTGGCACTTGTCCATGGAAAAACGCAACAAATTCAATTTGCCGAAACAATTCAATGAAGATTGCTACAATGTTATTCAAACTTCAAAGGGAGAGAATCATTAATCTTTTCAATACATGTAAGAAACCTCAGCACAAGGAGACAAAGTTACACAACAAAACAAAAAATAAGAAGAGGAAATTTTTCTTATGCAACCATTTTGTTATTTCATGCAAGAGTTATTGGGGGGAAATAATGTTCAAGTAAGAATAGCTAAGTTGTTTGACATGTGAACATATGCATCAATCATGGCTTTTCAAAAGGTTCAACTTGATTACAATGTCCACATTGACCAAAAATATGTTTGTTTTGACTAAAGGCATGGGGCACGAAAGATACATGGGTTTTTTGGTTGAGTTTTTTCTTACTAAAGTGACCATTCTGACCAAGTGTTAAGTCATACATTTAGTCAATATAGACAAATTTTTTAAATGATCTATTAAGATGCACATAACTTAATTAAATTGGACATATTAAATGGTTATGTTTAATTAAATCGGCCACATTAATTTAATTAATTAAATTAATGTCACTTTAGTAAAAAAAAACCTTGCTTATTATGCCTACTAAGCTACCTACCTACCTACTTACCCAACATAAACCAACTTACATCTTTCTTACCTATTTCTTGCTTACATATTTACCTATCATCTACCTACCTAGGTCCTAACCACCTATTATCTATATATTATTTACAAAAAATACCTATTATTTACATACATATATATTTACCTATCTACCATATACCTACCTAATAACCTACCTACCTACCTATTATCTACCTATTTTATTTACTTACATTCTTACATATACCTACTTACCCACTTATTATCTACTTACATACCTAACTATATTTTACATAAGTAGGTATGTACATCTAAAAACATAGGTAAGCAAAAATGGGTACCTACTTACTTACTTATAAAAAAATTGAAGTTCAAATCACAAGAAGAAATATTATCTTTGCCCACTACCCAAATCACGGGGGGACATTTTGTGTAAAGTTTTGGATCTACGTGCGTTAAAGGACCATTTTTAGTGGGGTATTACATAATTGTCCAACTTATTTTTATCATTTTATCATTATTTAATTTTCAAATTTGTACATATTAAAAAATCATTATATATGAATTATAATCCATTATTTCAAATTATTACATAGCCTACATTATAATTAAATTGAATATCTGAATAAAATGTACCTTATTTTTTAACTAATTAACTTATATTTTTTACCCAAAAAAAATATATTGCACCCTATATTTTTATTCACATTTTAAAACTTTTTTTTAATGTCCCCCCCCCCCAAGACTAAATTCATTAGGTTTTTAATGAAATGAGTCAAAATTGACTAATATGCAACTTGTATTTCATGTTTTTGTTTTTTGTTTTTTTTATAAATGATGTAACAATGTATGTTACCTATGTTTGTTTTATAGAAATAAAATAACATAATTTGGTGAATTTTTAACATTAAATAGTTGGATTAAACCCCTACCCCCTGCCTTCAATTAACATTTCTTTTGGTTTCGAATTTTCTTAACTTGGTAATTTTTGTTGGGAAAAAAAGTATCCAAATTCAAGGACAAATATAAAAACAAAACCAAAAAATTTCAAAATTTTGAGATCACAAATTTGAAAGATTTTTAAAAAATTCCTAATGAATAAAAACTGAAAAATAATTCTAATAATTCCAACTTTAAAACACATTAAGAAAATCCTACACCAAATTTACTTGAAATGTTTTTGGCTCAATCTTTGAAATTACTATAAACCTTATCCAATTTTCTTTAAAAAATTAGAATAAATCTTAATAATTTATTTTGGTGGTGAATTTCCACCGTTTTCTAAATATATAAAAAGGCAATCAACATCAACAAAAAAACATTTAATTCTTTTAATGATTTGATTTTATAATGGTTTCATGGACTTGTAGCCAAAATAGAAAAAGTATTTTAACAAAGTTGTATTTTCGTTAACATGGTTTATAACCAAAGGTGGGTTAAATTTTCTAGTGGATGATTTTGAATAACAACACACAAATTTGAAAAAGTATTAAGATTAAAAAAATTCATTGATGTAATTATTATGATCAACATTTATTATTCATTCATTTATTTGATTTTTAAAAATTAAAATTCACCTTTGATTATTTAGACATGAACTTATAACAAATCAAACCCTAAAAACTTGATAAATCATGATTTTAATAAATAAGTAGAAAAAATTTATAATTTGTAATAGTAATAATATTTAAATCAAGAAATGATTTTAAAGAAAATTAAAATTTTACAAGATTAAAATTAATTTTTTAAAAATAATCATTTTTTAAATCATTGATTTTTTTCATACACTAAGAAAAAAATGAGAAATAAATAGGGGTTGTTTTGTGGGTTTTCAACATGGCATTATGAACATTCATGATAAAAACTTGTTCATGATACTTTAAAAAATTAAAGAAAAACATACAATCTAATTTACATAAATGTACATGTATTTAATATATGAAAAATTTGTAATTTAAAGGTCTACATGTAGATATTTTGCATGCATGAGCGTTTGACTTAATCACTAACCCATTCAAATATAAATGTGAGACTTGTTTAATTTTTATCAATCCATTTCAAAAAATCGTGGTGAATGCAAAATACAATTTGTGTGTTATGAATTTGATATATTCAAAGTGAATGATTCCACTCCTATGCAAATGTTGATAATTCAAAAGATGTGAAAAAAATAATTAATTCATTTGAATATAAATGTGAAGCATTAGGGTTTATTATGTGTGTTTCAATCTATTTATATAAATAATTGGTATCTGTCCACACGTGCTTGATTCGGTAATTCGTGGTTGGCTGTACTATGCAAGATCACATGTTCAACACCCCTCGAAATGCTCTAAGCTCAAGGAAAAGGCCAAAAACCAATTTCTATTTTGGGCATGTGAAAATTGTGAATATGTTTTTTCCAGTAATAATGGTCCCAATCAAGAAGGCCTACTAACAAAACTGAACTTTGGGTGTCCCCAGTTCCCACAATTAATTAACATTAACTACACTATAGTCTCATAGTTTTTGTGTCCCTGCCATTAGCCTAGGCCAAAACGTTTCATGTAGCCAATGAGAAGTCTTAGCATGCACCCAAGAGGGGAATTAACATTCTTTGAATGAATAAGGTTTTAGATGTAAGGATTTATTTATTTTGAAATTTAGATGCATGAGGCCATTCAAAGATCATAAAAGATTGTATGGATGAGGGGAAAAGACCCCTTTTGCTTGGAAAAAATTCATGAAACAATGGGGGGAGGGAGGCCCAAAATGGGTCCCCTTCTTCACCCCAAAATGTCATGCTTTTGTTTTATGGTCTACCCATCTATGTTTTCCACACCTACCTAATTGATTTTTCCTTCTTGAAAATCAGAAATGGAAGTCATAGTAGGCTGCCCATCTCAAAGCCTTCTCATTTGCTACATGAAATTTCTATTTCTAAAACAATTTGTCACCATTTTCAACCTAGACTAATACCCCATTATAAACTGGGGGTACTTATTCAATTTTCAATTCATGAGGTGGGGGGGGGGGGGGGGGTGCTACCAATGTTATTTTTTTGGGTTGCAATGAGCCATTTTGATTGGCCCATCACAAAAAAACTATACATTGGAAGCTCCCCAAATTAGAAGTTTCTATTGGAGGATGGAGTGCCTTCCCCTTGGATGAGAAAGAGAAGAACTTTGGGCAAAGTATATGGGATAAAAATGTGAACATATTGGGGAACATGTTGGGAACTTGGGAAACCCCTTGGAAACGAAACAAAACAAAAATTATTCCTTTCCCCCCAACCCAAATATAGGGTCCCTAGAGTTGAAATAGGACCCATTGAGAGTACCTTACATGTGATTGATTTTTGTGCCCTATTTAAGCACTACTATAAGCAAGATGCTAAATATTTTATAATGAATTCTGTCTTTAACCAATCAAAAGGAATTCTTTGGGGGAAGGTTTCAAAGGTGATAAAACTTTTCTCATGATTAAGAAGTTCAAAATGAATGATTCAACGTTTGTAAAACTGTTGATAATTCAAAGAAATGTGAAAAAACTCACTAATACATTCAAATGTAATTATAAAGGATTGAGTTGCATATGTTTCAATATATTTTAATAAGTGCAATATGCAACTTGTGAGTAATGGTTTTAACATATTAAAAATGAATGGTTTAATTCATGTACACATGTTGATAATTGAAAAGATGTGGAAAAATCAATAATTCGTTTCAATATAAATGTGGGGTTTTTAATTGTTACATGTGTTTTAATAAATTATGGTAAATGTAAAATACAATTCGTGAATAATGGTTTTAACATGTTAAAAGTTGATAGTTCAATCCATGTACCATGTTGATAGTTGGAAAAATGTTTTTAAAATCATTAACCCATAATAATGCATTATGTAAATAAAGTTAAAACTTATTTCAATTTCCACATCAACAATTTGAAATCATTAAAAAAAAATCCAAATTATATTCATTAAAAAACAACGTGGTTAAATTAACCAATATGAACAATATTGACCATTAATGTAATAAAACACTTGCAAATTTAAGATGGCCAAATGTAGTTGAAATGTAATCAAATCAAACAATAATCATAATGTCTGGGGTGAAAAAGGACAAGCTTTCTTCTTGTGAATGTTGTTATACACATTGACAAATAAAATCATTAAAGTTTAAGGAAACATGTTGAATGCATTTGGTATCATATTGTTTTACAAAATGGTGTGATGGTTAATTTGATGGCTAAAACATTGGTGTGGAGCCAAGGAGACCAAAGTTCAATCCCCCTTACCAACATATGTTATGAAAAATATGTATATTCATATGTATACCTTACACATATGTGTAAATGTATAATATTTAGGTGGGTTGTGGATAAGTAGGTAAAAGGCTATGGTGAATGGGTGGGTAGGTACTTATTATTTATTTACTTGTTGCATTTTTATATTAAAATTTTGAGCTATTTAAAAATAAGATTGGTTGCCTAATTTTTTGTTTAATTTGATTGAACAAAAAAACCATATTGTGATTAGTAAAAAATTCTATTACTCAAGTTGGACATGTTCAAATCGACTTGTTTAGTATGACTAAGTGGTCAAATTTATCAAATGTTTAAATGATTGGTTTTTTGTTTATTTTTTTGCTTTACATAAACCATGTTTTATTGTAATGAATTAATCAGGATAATGCCATCGATTTGGATGATCTCTCGCAATTTTCTACACCAAATAATTTTCAACATCCTTGAATCATCAAGTTCAGTGATTCTTCAAATTTCACAACACATGTGATAAGTAACAACTAACCATTGCTCACCAATTATGGGGAATACACGAGTAATAAAGAAACATACACTAATTTTCATGTCGGTCATTGAAGCTACAAATAAACATAGCAAAAACATTATGAATGCCATGGACCAAGTCAACATTATTCAATTAGACATCACTAGGAACAACACCAACTTTTAAGAAAACACCTTTAAAACACATTTGAAGTATTTGAGGGAGCAGGACAAAACAAATTACAAGATGAAAACATGGTAAATGTTCTATTAAATCTAAGTTCTACAACGTGTCACGCTTTCATCAAAGATAATTATAAATGCTACTGTTAATTCACATGTTTACATCTTCATTTAATGAGCAAGCGATGGTGAAAAAATAAAACACAAATGAAGAGTAGAATGCTAACAATTCATATGGAAAAAAAAAATCAATTTGAGTTTGATTACCTTCAATGAGTTAGATGTGAAAATTCAATTCAACAAAACATTTAAAGAAGGTTTTCATTTTGAATTAATTTGTCATTTGAAGATGGTGAAAAAATAATTTAGTAATTCATTTGAAGAAGACCATTTCAATTTGAATAAATTACCAATTGAATATGATGAAAATTTGATCAATTTAATATTTCATTTGAAAAAATATATTTCAATTTGAATCAGGTTGCCATGAAAAGATAATGAAAATTGAATTCAACAATTCATTTGAAGAAGACCATTTCGATTTGATAATTTTTTACTAAATTTTTTTTCTTTTTTTTCTTTTCCAAATAAAAAAGGGAAGATTTTCCTTGTATTTCAAGATTTTACTTATGTAATTTTAATATCAAAAAAATCAAACCTTATATTTTCCAAATATTGACAATTTATTTTTAAATTATTTTTTACCGAACCCTTTATAAATATACAATATCATTTTTCATAAGCAATCAAATAGGTAATGTTTTAAATTTTAATTTTGAACCACATATATTCTCAATATCAAATTTTCAAAAAATAAAACTAGTAGGTTTTTAAAAAAAATGTGACTTTCTTTTCTAGAATAAAATTACTACTTAATAGGTTTATTTTTTAATCCATTTTTTAAATGTTTAAAAACCCAAGCTTCATGGGATTTTTATGGAATTTCTAATTTATAGAAAGAAAATATGTCCTTTAAATGTTGTTTTAATAATTCTTTCTTAAATCAAGTAAGGAAAAATATTTAACAAATAACATTAGCTTCAAAAAACATGTCACAAATTAAATCCAAGTACACATCCCCACTTAAGTATTGGAATATTTTATGTATATGAAACATTGTGAAATAATCCTCCCCATTTTTAAACACCACACAATTTTTTTTAACACATTAATAATTATTTCTTAAACCTTAACCTACAACACAATTATCTTTCATTAACAAACCCTAGTTCATCTATTTATGTTCAAACATAAAATCATTAAATTTGGTAAAAACATTCATTATTACAAATAAAGGAACATTCATTTCATGTAAACATCTTTCTTTAACATAAAGACCCCACCAATAATAACACATTGTAACCAACACCTATGAATATTATGAAACTATTGCAAACCAAATGAAACAATTTCATTAGCAAAGGTTTAAATACCAATTGTGAGATCTAACCATTATGTGATTTCACGTCCATTTATATCTTTGTTCTTATCACATGTATAAAACCCACAAAAATTAAGTTGAATGTCTTATGAGTATATAATATTATAATTAGGATAATTCATAAATAAAACCCCTATAATGGCACATCATAGTCTTTCAAAATATCTTTGACACGCAAATCCCTTCTATTGCTTACCCCACCAAATAATACAAGGGAACCCCAAGCAAGGAAAGGGAAAACAAACCTTTTTAGTAATTATAATTCATGCAATACGATAGAGGGAAAAGTTTATAGTTAAAGCCTTTGTCCCACATTGCAAAAATATCATTGTGACACCACTCACTGATAAAAAAGTCGTCAATGTTAATTTGTTTGTTAAGTTTTCTACCTTTGGAGTCTTTCACATGGCACTCCATGTAACAATTCCAACATTGGTTATGGAATTTCAAACAAGTTTGAAAATCTCAATGTTATAATAACATCCATCAGACTTGAAAATACATTTTTCACCCCCAAATTTAAAAAAAAATGCAAAAATGGAAGGTATTAAATGGTTTATTAAAGTAAAACCAAATAACACATAATGTAACTTCTATATTTCCAAGATTATTGAAATGTTATATCAACTTCCTTTCATGCATAAATGGGTTGCATGTTTTTCACACCCCCCTTTATTACAAAATTGAAAAACTTTAATATCATAAACATATATTATGAACTGATTTGAAGTTGATTTTGTTAATGTGGTGTTGAAAGCTACTTTTACATTAAATTATATATATAATAATTATAATATGCATGATTTGACAATACAAAAGTATGTTTTAAACCTCATTAAATTTTTTAACAATTTATTCCAACATTTCATTTACTTGTAACCCATTTTGTAAAATCTAAAATCTCATGCAAGTATATTCATTTAAAAAATACGTATATAAATATATTTGAAGATTGTTTCAATTTGATATAATTAAATTGAAAGAGGTTGCTCATATTAATCATGGAGTAAAATAATTTTTTTATTTTCAATATATTGAAGGGGGGAAGGAGGCATAATTTTTTTTGTAACCCCCAAAATCACCACCAATGTAATTTAAATCAATTTAACAATATCTCTAAAAATTTCTTCAAATTAAAAAAAAATGACATTCATGTTCAAGTATCTGCTATAATAATCTTTATCATTTTTCCTTCCTTAAATCACCACTTCCAACTACGATCCATTTAATTGCATTAAACCTTATTTGGCAAATATTTTATGAAATATTATTTTTTATATGTATTTATTTTCTCACGAATAATTATTAGTTTTTGAACTTTTTCATTTTCCTAAGCACCATTTACTTGGTAACCCAAAGCATATAACTTTTGAATTATATTACACTACTCAAATTTAGTAGTTCAAACTTTTTTTAGGGTTTAAAAAAGTAATGCCAACATGGAATACTTTGGTTGTTGTGAAAAAACATGTTGTTCCAACATTAGTTGTGCAAAACATGTATAACATAGGTGAAAGCACACTAAGCCCCTTAAATTTTGTAATCACAAGTATAATTTTTTTGGTAATGTATGGACATCACATATTGGATTTTTAAAAATTTAAAAGTATATTTGATTAACTTTAAACTTAATCTAATCAACTTGTTTTTAAATCCAATAAATAATGAAAAAACTTGAACAAATGGAGTATATTTGTGACAAAATAATAAACATTGTAGAATTTTGAAATATTGCGTATATATTTCAAAACTAGAATTTTGAATGGAATTATTGGGAAAATTATTTTATAGTGTATGATATTGATATGCATCAATTAAATTTAGGACCATTTTTTTAATTAAGTTTTTGGATGAAGTTTCATTTTAAAAATGTGTTTTATTACATTTTGAGTAATAAATGCATCATAATATCTTTTTTTAAGGAAAAAACACCACTACCATATAAAACAAGAGGAGATTTTATAGATGGGCATTACATTATTTTTTCAATTTTTTTTTGTTTGGTAATATGTTATGAATCACAAACATGGGGCCTATAGTCACAAAAACATTATAAGTTATATACTTTATGTACATTAATTTTATCCGATCTTCTTCATTTAACTATTGGATCAAATTTAATTAAAACTCAAGGAACGTTGAGTTCCAAAATGTTGTCATGTCAATTCTAAATCTTTTTGCTTTTGTTTAGAATAGTCAAATAATGCCATTAAAATTTTAGTGTATTGCGTACTATGATATTGGTTTATATACATCATTTTTTTTAGTGAAAAACGGCTCACCTTTAGTGTGCTTTCACCCACATAGTACTTTCAATACTTTTGGTGCAACAAATGCACTCATCATGCTAAAAATGTATGATGTTTAACATTGCAAGGTGTGTGTACACAATTACCATCATGTTCCATTCTCACAATAACTTTCATATTCACAAATTCTTACACTTCAAAATGTGGCGAAATTGTTGAACAATTAATTATTATGATTGGTTGAAACAAAAAAAACAAAGTATGAATATTACAAAAACATGAAGTACCTTTACATACTTAAGGGTTACACCCATTTTGCATAATCAATATTAATAGGTTCACTTACATGTTGTTGGTAATAATTACAAGGGTTGCACAACATGCACACTATGAGAAATAAATCTTTTGTAACTAAGTTTCCAATTGGGTTTTAATTACAATAACCATTTACAATACACCATATTTATACAATTTCAGTGCCATTGAAAAAGTTACAGAAGTGGCAATGACACGACTCACCATGTACAAAATTATATACATATGAAATTTGTGTAATTACATTGCAACTAAATCATTGCAATCATTATACCGTTATGTTGCAATTATTATGCAACTACATGGGCAACAATGTGCTAATAAGTCAATGATACGCTAGTAAATCTTCAATGGACATGTGACAACTCTAAATTTATTCTGATATTTATATTTTTATTATTATCATTTAAATCATCCAACTTAGGGCTAATAAATGTTGTCATGTGGCATTTACATCAATATGTAGGTAGACATTATTACTTATAGTTTTTAAGCTTGATAGGTAAACAATTAAGCCAAGGTTAATATGTAGGTAGGTTTAAGATTTCTTTTATCCCATATGATGTAACCAATAGAAACATATAATGTAGAATTAACCTTGGCATTCCTATGATGCTCCACATCACACAAAATAAACAAAAAAAATAAAGATCCAATTTTTTTATAATAATTATCGGCCAAAATAGGCAATTAATGGTCCTACCCTAACATAGTCTATTTACTAAGCAAATTAACTATTATAATTCATAATAATTAATAAGTAATAATATTAACCATTAACCTGGAATCTATATATTAATGTATAATAATAATAGTATCATTAAACAATACCCTAGGTTATTTCTTAATTATTAACTTTTAGTTATGTTAAGCTAGGTTATGGTAGGTTATTCAAACTTAAACCCTTAATAGCTACTTCATTCAAGTTCTTGTGCTAAAAAACCAATCAACAAAAAAATTGCAAAAACACACAAAATTCTTTTCATACTGTCAAATTTATTTATTAAAACAACAAAATCAATAAGTCATAAAATTCAAAATCCATTTAGGGGATGGTCTCCAATGTTAATGTAAAATAATTACACACTTTAAGGAGACATGCAATAACCTTTCTATTTTTTAAGCATGTTCAAATAATATTCATGTGTAAATAAAAATTCAAAAGTAACAAGACACTTCCATCATGCATGCATTACCAAACAAAAATGAATAAAAAATCTCAAACTCATATTTCTTATATAGGCTATGTGGTTCTTACTAGTAACTTAAGTAGTTGCCTAACATTAAATTAAAACTATTTGAAATACTATATACTCATTAATAATTAATTCAAATATATTTCAACTTATTTAAAACTAGTTTAACATTTATAAAAATAATAGTTAAAGATTAATGAAGGCTATACATATACTTAATACATGTTTAACTAATAATATAATAATAGTTAACTAACATTTATAAAAATATATTAACACCTACAAATGTTAATTACAACTAACAATATTGTTTGCAACAAGTGCTAATGTCCTTTAGATGTAATGGGGTGAAAGCAAATTAGGGGGTGGGTAATCTATTGTTGTCACATCGTACTAATTTTTAAGGGTCCCATGTTTGAACTTCAACCATGTCATTATTATGAAAGATTTGCATAATGTTTTTGCACATTATGGTAGGTCAGAAACCAAAAAAATATAATGTTAAATAAGTTATATTTTCTTATTTATATAATGTGATGTTAAAGCATATTTGTGCAAAAAACTCATAGCATATTCAAATGCAAAAATACTCAAAAAATGATTGAAATTATTTTTAATCTTCATAAAATTTGTTGTATTTATATAAAATTATGATTTTGTATGATTGGAATAAATTTGTGAGTCATTTGAAGAGTTTGGTAATAGTAATCACATCACAAATTATTATTTTAAGGGCGATGACCATAAGTATGTGGCAAATTAAAAAGTTGATAATTTTTTTTTTCAAATGGAAGATGACAAGAAATGTTAAGTTGGCCAGTTTAAAAAATCGATATCAAACATTTTTTGGTTAATCAATCCAAACCAAAATCTAATGTAATTTAAAAAAAAAAACATGTTCCATTATATTGCATGCATATATCATAATATATTCATTAGTCATTGAATTTAATAATATTATTTTTTCAAATAATACTATATAATGTTAACTTTGTGAAAATCAAAATATAAAACTCAATCACCAAAAGTGAAACCCAAATTAAATGCAACACGTTTTGGAGGTGTATTTTACACACATGTCATGAAACTACCCAAGTTGGCCCCTTTGCAATGTGCTTTCACCCAATGTAACCCATATAAGTTTCACTCCAAGTTCAACATTTTCTTTGTGTTTTTTTCTTCATACTAATGATTCCATTTTTTCAAAAATTAATAAAGAAAATCAAAACATGAAATCATAAATGTGTTGAATGCACTACAATAAGCTTGCCAATGTAAATTGCTAAACGATGAAATAACATGTGTTAAAGAAGAATTTGATGTAGTTTCCCTCCAATGTTTAGAAGATGTCATTTCATTTCAAAAGCTAACAAAATGTTTCAATGTTTTAGTAGTGTAAGATATGATATAGGCCTTCATTAGGTATTAATGATAAATTCATTAAACATGAAATCAAAAGTTGTTGTTTAGATTTTCTACACATTGGACCTTGCTGACAACCATTGTCGTGAGGATCATATATGAATAAATTTCACAAAAGTTATAATTTCAAATAACTTATAGTTTCCTTAAAACATTTCATTCTATAAATGTCTAAAAAAAATAATGAAGCTAGGATATGTTTGAAGGACTTTTTCAATTAGAACTAAATGGTGTTATACAATGTAAGAAAAGAGCCCTGCCATGGCAAAGTTCAAACATCATGGCAAAATACCTTAAGACTTCAAAGTCGAAATGCCTTCCACTTCTCAATCACTAAATCACACTACAAGTTGTCCCCACCAAATTCATAAATAAAACATTTTTCAATTAATAGTAAATGAAAAAAATGAAAAATATATATAATTGAAAAAAATAGGTTATTTGTGGGGCATGCATCATAATCCACTCGCTATGTACAATTTAATCACGAGGATTTAGCAAGAATAGAATGATTACTTGTCAATACTATAAATACATTGGATTTGATATCTTAAATACATGATTTATAATTAAAAGTAAACCATGAAAAAATAAAATCCATGATGTACCTATAGATGGAAAGACGTTTACATTTCCTCAAACAAACCTATTTAAATTCTTAAAAAACTTCCATGACAACAATTTGAAAATAACATGAAAACAAATGTAATCATAGTGGTGAAATGCTTAAAATTTATTAAACCATCAACCTTCATCATGAATAATAGTGACAAGTTGCAATAATTATTAAGTGATTTCAACATAACCTTTCAACAATGGTAGTGTAAATACAAATATAATAATTTTTTTATAATCACTATAATCAATATTGTGTTAAATTTTTGTTGCATTTTTGTTAACGATAAGAATATGTGGTCATGATGGTTGGCTAACATTCAAAAGACATAACTTTTTCAAACATACCATATTAAAGGTTTCGTTGGTAATGCAAACTGATCAATGCACATGATAATAATTATGGTTAATCCATAGGAAATGGATGAAATTCACTGATTTTGTGACATGAAACAAACATGGCATATGAGTTCCAAGTTTTAAATCTTGTTTGAGATCTCAAATATAGTGGAGCAATGTGGCCTAGCTAATGTTTAGTATCTTTGGAGTGCTCTTATAACTTCTTTTTCGACAACTTGTATTTTGTTCTAATGTGACATGTTTGCAATACTTGTAAATGCTATCACAATTACTTTTGAAAAAATATTGATTTTTGGAAGTGCATTTGATCAATTCACAACATGGCCACAAGCATTTGTTTTACAACTCCAATTTTTAAAAATATACCATAAGGGTTTGAGATCTAGAATGTTAAAAATCTCTTCCAATTAATACAAGTTGATTTTATGTTATGTCAAATGAAATATAAATAATCAACCTACAAAGCCATGTTAATTAAATATTATCAAGTTTTTGATCACATAATATCACCTAATTAAATGAAGTTTGAATGCATGAATGACTAAAGCAGGTCAAGGCCAAATTCAAAATAAACAAATGCATCTTTACATAAAACACCACTTCACAACATTCTAGTAATTCAATTAAAGATTATTTGTTATTATCTCATTGTTACCATGTTGTTATTAACAATACCAAACCCACTACAAAAACATAATTAATTAACACCCATGCATGTTTTGTTCCAAAATCTATCCCATTTTGTCAACATTTATTTTCAATTACATATAATTTTGAACTATCATTGAAGTTCGAGAAAACCAACGACCATACTTTAGACATAAGGAAAATTCAATTCAACTTTAATCATCAATAGTTTTGGATCGAAGCACATAGAGTTTACACTTGAGAAAAATCTATATAAAGTTTCCTATCACCAAACATGGTTAGTTTCTAGAAACATTAAAAAAAAAGGGTTTGGCCATTACATCAAATTTTGGTCTTTGCAAATAAGAGATTGAGATAAACAAAAAAAATCACACTAAAAAAATTGAGTTAAAAACATATCGACAAACTAGAAATGATGCACATAAAAGTTGTAAGAAATGGACACATGACTTGTTTGTATTCCATAACTAGTAACATAAAAAATTCCCAATAATAGTTGATCAATTTTTTGCATTCAATGAGATCCTTGCATCAAAGAACAACACCTAAACATGCACATTTTTCAAGGCTCCCATTGATTTAAACGCACCTTATCAACATGTATGTATAGGTGGATTCTTAAATTTATGTGTTTTGTAATGTAGTTGGAACATGTTTTACAACTCATAATATTTTGTGTGTAAAGGGTGGATGTTTCCATAAATGTAACATCCATTTTTTCATGTGACATTTGGCAAGTATTGCAATAAAAATAAAAATAAAATGAGATTTTTACTAGTGTTCTTCAATTATTATCATTAAAAGAAAACTTATGGTCCCAATTTTGGTATTGTAAAATTTATGTGGTGGTTTTCTAGGTGGGGGTTTGAGCCCAATTATTCCAAATAAAAAACCCTTTTAACACATCTTTTCAAATTTAAGAACTTTCAAGCTCGATTAAAAAATTGAGTTTGGTTCCATGTACACATTACACATTCCCCAATGCTAGTTATTAAATGGGCACTAAATTTTATAAAAAATTAAAATTAGGGTATATGTAAATACAAAATTCAACAACAAATTAATATTTAACTATGTAGTTTGGCCTACTTATTAACTTAAAAAAAAATCAACTTTTTAATCTAAATATCCTAACCTTGTTTTCAACAATATTTGTTCATGGTTTTGGTTTTGAATCTAACAAAAGATTAGTTTTATAATTCAATTTTTATGTTTGTTCCAATGATGTCAACTTGGGTTTGGGTCACAATTACATGACAAGAACATGACCTTAAACCCTTGGTTTTCAAATTGTAAACCGATTACCTTTTAAAAGCCTTAAGTTGCACATTTATCATAATCAAGTTCACATAAATACAATTTGGAAGAATCCCACACCATAAACCCATTTTCAATGGAAAACAATCACACATTTGATCTTATTAATTGTTGGTTCCTTTGATTAATTAAGAAAATGATTAAGTTACAAGTCATTTTTTTAATTAGTGGGTGGTTGAAATTGATTTGCTATTTTTGAAATAAAATATTTAAAATAATTTGTGTTCTAATGTTGTGATGTATCCAAAATGACAAATCATCCATAGGAAGAATCAAACAATTTTGGGTTGTATTAAAAAAATAATAATTTAAGAAACATCAAATCATCATTTTATATTATTGGCTACTTAGTAGAACCTAATATAAAAATTACCAGCTCCCAAAATCACGCAACGCTGCTCGACCTTTGCCTTGATTTGTGGTCCCATTTGGACCAATCAGGTGGTTGTGTGAGAGGCGAATCCGCGCAGCACCTGGGATTTGGGCGAGAGGCCAAAAAAAACAGTGCAGTATCTCGCACGCACGCACGTACGCACGCACGTACGCATCTCACGCGCGGTTTCCTCATCCAATGGTCTCTCTTCGCTCGCGCACGCGCACGGGGACCCACCCACAAATCCTCGCGAGCGGGAGGATTTCTGGCCGCGATCAGGATTTGGGAATTTCGATCTCCTCCTCCTCGTCGCTGCAGCTGCTGCGCGGATTACTGACGAGATCTCTCCGTAACAAACTTTTATAGAAAAAAACAAATGCAAAAAAAGAAATTTTGCTTTGCGCTTGGCTACCAAACAGAACATTTTCAGCTACGCTTGCATTTCCAGGCCGTTATCTTCTAGCAGCGCCACACGAATTGTTCCCGACAACAGTGGCCTTTTTTTGTTGTTGTTTGTTTCCCGCTATGGCTGCTGCTGAGTGCTGCCAATTTGATTAAGCTTCCAGAAAGCCAAAAGCTTCAGGATTCATACCCAGACACAGACTAAAAACAGACACAAAGAGAAACACAGAGAGACAGAGACAGAGACAGAGATTTCGGGGAGGGGTTGATATGGCTGTAAAGGGGTTGATGATGCATCAGAAGCTTACAGGTACTGGAATGGTGGTGAGTAGAGCAGCAGTGATGCAACCTAGGATTACAGCAGCAGCAAAAAACAGAAGAGGAAGTGGTAAAGATGGTGAAGGAGGAAGCGAGGAGAGTTTGGCATGCGCTAGGAAGGTGGTAGTGAGCAGACGCTGGGCTGCTTTGGTATTGCCTATTGCTGCTGCTGCTTCTTCTTCTACTACTACATTATTCTCAGTTTTGCCATCACCACCACCTCTGCTGTTGCCTCCTGTGCTTGCAGAAGAAACAGATTCCAGGTACACCCAACTGCGTGCTATGATCATGGATGCTAAGTTCCTCTCTGGAAGAAAGAAAGAAAATTCACTCCCTTGGAACTTCTTACATAGCACATACTGCATTGCAATCTATCTGTAAGACTTGCTCAAGAATCAGAAAATCAAATCTGTTATAAGAAGTGGGTCAAGAATCGGACATCTGGTAATGGGTTGTCAAGAAGAATTGATGTTGTTGGTTGTGGCAATGCAGTAAGGAAAGAAGGAAGGAAGGAAGGAAAGAGAAAAAGAATTGATGTGGGTTGCAGCAATGCAGGAGGCAAGGAGGAGGAGGAGGGGGTTGTCGAGTGGAGCTTCACACACATAATGGGTGTGACTTAGGTGTGTCACGGTTCCCGGACTTTGTGTACAATGCAGAGGGTGGTGGAGGCAGTGGACATGCAATTCAGTTGCCAGATGGTTGTTGGCAAGTGAAGTTCGAAGCCTCAGACATCAACATTCCTACTGTTGGCTATGAAACCACCACTCTCATGGGTGTGCCTCTTCCTCCTCCCCTTCGCATTGATGTCATCCCTGAAACACTTGAGGGCATCATTGACAAAGCCTCTGGCAAGGTATGAATGATCTCTCTGTCTCTTTCTTTCTCACCCTCTTCCTTGCTCACCCATTCCTCCTGATTGCTTCTTTCTTCATCTCTTCCTCTTGCACCTCTCCTCTCCTACTCCTTATGTGCTCTTTAGTGCATCATCAGGTCCTTGATCTTGTAGGTGAGGAAATTCATGAGTCTGCTGCATCCAGACCCTAAAACAGGTTGCACCAGCTTGCAGCAAGCACTATTCTCCACGAAGACACACACAATCAGTAAGAAGAAGAAACAAGCAAGAAATACACAGAACAAAGAAGAGAGAGGAATATACAAACCTAACAGGTTGCTATGCCACAATGAACTTTTGAAGCTTTGGTCTGACATGTTTCTCCATCCCCAAATCACTGAAAGGAAAATGGCTCTCATGAGAATTGTTTTGTTTTTTTTCGGTCTTTGTTGTTGTTGCAGGTGGAATTGAAGTTCCAAGCACAATTCTTTTTCTCAGCAGGAAATTTATACCGACCACCACCACTTCTAGTCAACACTCTCCTCACAACAGAGAGTGCACAAGGGGAGATTCGAGGAGGTCAGGGAAGCAGGCTTGATTCCAAGGGGAATTGTCGATTAGTGGGAGTGGCCCGGCTTGCACCCATTGATGATCTGTTCATGAGTACTTTTCTTACTCTCCCTTCTGACTGCCTTGCTGATCTCTCAGCTAATTTTGCATTCTTCACATAGTTACCTATTCGAAAAGATGCATTGAGTGTTGGAAAATCAATTGCAGAAGAACTAATTAGGCATTTCTTTGGTCAAGCACAGCACAAGCAAGCAAGTTAAGGTCCATGAGAGTTCAGGTGGCACCATTATCATCACGGATTTCTTCTACTTGTGATGATGTGCAAAGCTCTCTGGTACTACTACAAGTGCCAATCGGAAGTTCTCTCTCATCTTCTGGTACTGGAATTGCTGCAATCTGAAATTGCTTGTCAATTGTGCTTAACCCCACGTCTAGTAAGTGGAGATGGTGTTCTTAGTCTGCAGTCAGATCACCATCCACAGAACACAAACGGGGGAAACCCAACGACAAGTTTGCGTTTGTATTTTTTTCTTCCTTCTGAGGTTGACGAAGAATTGAAAGAGAGCCTACCCAAGGATTCAACTTCTTCAGTATCTCAACAGGTTTGAGGATGCAATCTCTCATGGTACAATTAGGTACGAGGATTTTCTGTTGCTGGACTTGCTCAAATGGAAAAGAGACACTAGGTGTAGTTGTTGGTCCTTTCCTCCTTGTTTTATGTCTATGTACGAGGGTCACCCTAAACCCTAAACCCATACTTACATGAGCTGTGCAAGGCAACAAAGATGAGCACAGGCTGACAATGATCAAGAATGATGACGCTAGTTCTCTTAACTATTACACACATTCATTCCCGAAACCAATTGTCAAACAGCAAAGGTAGGCATGTCAGCCATTTGTGTTGAGGAACGGAAGCGGAGATTTAGTAAACCCACAAATTGCTTGCTGTGCCAAGTGACAAACATTGCAGTAGGATCAGCAGCACCAGCAGCACCAGCAGCATTTGATGCATCCAGCAAAAATACTTGCCAGCAGCAGCAGCAGTTTTGGCACAAACTCTGATGATGCTCCAAAACCCTTAAATCCCCAAGTCAAGCAAACATAACTTCCCACCTGCTATCTTCTTCTTCTTCTTCTTCCCACCTGTTCTCGCGACAAAACAGAAGCGGCAGGGGGAGGCTGAAGAGTGAAGGAGGGAGTGAACGGGAGCGACGCAGTTTTTCTTTTCCTTTTGGGATTTACTTTTACTTTCAGACGAGCCCTCCTTCCTTTCTTTTACTTACTTTCTGGGACTCCTGTTTTCCTTCTATCACTCGTGGGGGGGGGGGATAGTGGCCAGTGCCCGGCGGATACATTTAGACCCGCAGGGTATCAATATGACCGCACGGCGATCGGTGGGTTACTCACGTGGGAACCGGTGTTGTGCGGGCGTCTGAATCTGAATAACCTCCGGGTCCGGATACTTGAACAACGTCAGAATAATAGAACCTCCGGGTCCCGTTCACCGGCAAACCATTCCAGGTTCACCAGGTTGCATGGAAGAACCGGAGGTTATATTTGCGGCCATTTGATTTTTGCAAACAAGGAGAGAACCGCGGCAGTGTGTGGTAACCGGGCATTTGAACGTTTCGGTGACCGCGGTGGTATACCAGGAGGCATTCAGGCTCTTTGATACCCGCGGTTATCATCTCCAATTCTGATATTGATAACCGGGGAGGGTTTAGGACATATATGGGGCGCGGGAAAAGTTGAGGTGCCGTCTTTTGGTTCCCGCTCAAATCCAAGTCCCCATAACTGAGGTCCTGAACGGGACCAGATCTCGGTTTTTGAGAGAGTCTCTCTTTTACGTACGATCCTATTCTTTTGCTCAAATTGCACTTGAGGGAAGTGGAAAGATGAGAGCACGGCAAAAGATAAGCGAGCGAGAGAGAGAAGCTTTGCGAAGAGAAGGAAGTCTCGGGAGGAGCGATGATGGCCGCGATAAACCAGCGGCGCTTGCTTGTTCTAATTTTTTGTGGGTGGTGGGAATTTTAACAGCTCCATTGAATTTGCATTTTATTCTAGAGAGAAGGAAGAAGGCGAGCAACAAACAATCCGGGAAGAAATTTTCCCCAGCTCTTTTGGTTCAGAGACTGAGAAGTTGAGGTGTTTTGTTGCAGCGTTAGTCTCCTAATTCCTTCCTTGGTTGGTTCCCTCCCCTCCCCTCCCCTACCTCACTCCCTCGCAGAAACCAAGATTTTGCTTCTCCGATGGGTACGAACAAATGTGATACGAGAACCCACTTGTGAAAACCAGACGGGAAAGCCACAGAGGGAGAGGGAGAGGGAGAGAGATCGATCGAGGAAGCTAGCTATGAGGGGGCTGGGAAGGGGAAGCAGGGGGAGGGGGGATGTGAGAGTAGGAGGAGGAGGAAGAGGAAGAGGAAGAGGAAGGTTTGGAGGAGTAGGGAGGGGATGGAAGGACGCAGGCGTAGGGACAGACATGCAACGACCCAATGACGACAGTAGTGTGAGGAGAGTGGGGAGATCACGCGTGTGGCGATCTTCGGAGGATGCATTGGAATCTAGCTTCGGTTTTCATATCTTCTCAGAAGGAGAACCTCGACTCGGCTGGCTCCTCAACATGGCTTCGGTATCCTTTTCCATAAAATTGTCTTTGCCCTCTCTATCTCTCTGAGAGTTATCCACAGTCTGTCTTCTGACACCATCCTCCTCTGGTATGATGCTTGCTTTGCAGTCGTCATTGGAGGACCAGGACAATGACAATGTCACCTTCAGCTGCGTCAACCTCTACTTCATGTGCCAGGTCTGTTTGTGTCAAGTCCTAAATACAATTTCCTATGTTGCACTCCCACTTGTTGATTGGGAATTGTAAGAGCAGTAGCAGAAGAAGCAAATAGCTCAAGCTTCTCCTCTATGGGAAGAAATCAAATGGCGGCATCACATTCTGGGGGAATGAAGTTCACCCATTACATTCTTCTCAGTCCTCATGCAGTAGTCATGTAAACTGGTGAAGAAGAAGAAAGGAACAATGGCACCCACAAAAGGAAATTGAAGAATGCTTTTGCTCTGTTTTTGGGAACTCAGGATGGGTCTACCTTCAAAGCGCAAGTCAAGTTTGCACCCTACTTCTACATTGGAACCAAGGTGAACAAATCTGATCTGATCCGATCTGATCTTGTAGTAGGTGCAGAGAGTTTTGGTATACCTAGTTGGAAAAAGATTGATGATGGAATACCCTGAGGGAGGTTTATGACGAGCAGGATTTGCTTGCTGAATGGGTGGGGGAGGAACTAGCAGTCAAGAAAGAAGAGGGGGTTTTGCAATTTCTGTTTTTCACACGATTTGCTGAAGCTGGACATCAATTGCAGCAGCACAGTTGAAGTAGGTTTAGGCTTAAGATTCCTGTAGCTAAAATAACCTACCACACAAAAGGCTTGTTGCTGAAATGGATCTCTTTCTCTCTCTCTCTCTCTCTCTCTCTCTCTTCATGGTATATGATAGGAGAACACAGAGCTGGAGGTTGATGCATACCTACGGCGACGCTATGAGGGTCAGATTGCAAACATTCAAGTGGTCAGCAAGGAAGATCTGGGATTGGTGGGTTGTGTCCTCCTTATTCCTGGTTCTTCTATTTTGATTACATTCATTTAGTGGTTTTTATTTGTTTTGGGTGTCCACTGCCACTCTTTCTCAAAACTGTGTCTTTCTGGCAATGGGTTTTTGTCCTCCCATCTCTTGCAGAAAAATCATCTCTCAGGCCTGCAGCGCTCCTACTTGAAGGTCAGCTTCAACACAGTCCAGGAGCTCATGAATGTGAAGAGTGAGCTACTGCCAATTGTGGATAGGAATCGGGCCAAACTGGATGCAGCCCAAGCCTATGAGTCCCTGCTTCAAGGCATGACGAGGTTAGAGAAAGGGAGATGAACAACCCCTTTTCTTCACTTTTGCTACCAGAGGGAGGTTGCAAACAAACCCTTTTGTTGCATAATTTGCTTGTTTTTTTGTAAAATATATGTATGATAATAGTGTCTTATGTCTCTGGTTGGAGTGCGCAGCACCAAGCAAGCTACAGGAAAGATACAGGACTATGTTGACTTCATGCTGGAGATGCGCGAGTATGATGTACCATATCATGTGCGCTTTGCTATTGACAATGGTTGGTGCTGCTGCACGTATGTTCCTGAGTTTCTTTCTATCTGACAAAGCAGTTTTGCTGTGAAAAAGGGCTGGCTGGATAAACAAGCAACCATAGAGAGGGTTGAGTTTGGAGATGGGTCCAATTTTCTGAACTGTGTACATGATGCTGCTGCTCAACAGATATCAGATGTGGTTTGTGGTATATGGTGAGCATGGAGGCGTCCCAAACAAGACTGGAAAGAAGAACAGATCTGCTGCAACGTGCAGAGGTGCGAGTGTGTGCCTTTGACATTGAGACCACCAAGCTTCCTCTCAAGTTCCCAGATGCATCTTACGACAGTGTAATGATGATTTCGTATATGATTGATGGTCAGGGTTACCTCATTATCAACCGAGAGGTTAGCCCAACTCACTCACTCACTCACTCTCTGACCAAAGATCTCTCTTGAAGAGCTGTGTGTGATGTGATCAGGCTTCTTGGTCTCTTATTTTGAGAAACAAAATGTGATGTTGGAAACTGCTGCATGGAACTTTGATTGCTAATCACAATCAATTTCACCTGCCCCCCCTCAATGGAAGTCTCAATTTCTCATGATGGGTTGGTTGTGGATGTAGTGTGTAGGTCAGGACATTGAAGACCTGGAGTACACACCTAAGCCCGAATTCGAAGGCCACTTCAAAGTCACCAATGTTACACAGGAGGTGATGAGCTTTGCAATCACTGTTCAAGATGGGTGTCGATAGAGGCATCAGTTTGATTATGTTTGGAACAGTATAGCTTAGAAACTACCCATTTGACATATAAGGATTATAAATGTAATTTTTTTATTCATAGGCAAGAACCAAAACTGGGAAGTTCCACACATGGCTTCAGTAAGATTGAAGGTTCAATGTTTTGTCTGGCAGAAGGAACTCCTTGTGAGCTGGTTTTCACACATGCGAGAAGTGAAGCCGGGTATATATGTCACCTACAATGGTGACTTCTTTGATTGGCCTTTCATTGAGCAACGTGCCCTTCATCATGGGATGAGAATGCACGATGTGAGCAACCACCCTTATCTTTGTGTCGATCTTCACAGTGTGGTTTTTGCCTAGAAGGAGAATTGGGGGAAGCAGTTTGATTTGTGAACAAACCACACCAAAAGAATCAATAAGAGAAAGAATCCTGCTTTCTCTAATCAGAGTTGAAAGTTGGGAATCATCCTTCCAGGTCACATCAAACTGCCAGTAGCATTTGGTGTCGGTGATTCTTGCTCCAGAAAAAAGGCAATGACTGCTCGTTGTTGTGAACCGTACACTTTGGCTTTTTGATAAACAGGAGATAGGCTTTCGGTGTGATGCCCAGCAGGGGGAATGCTTAAGTAGATTTGCTTGCCATTTGGATTGCTTCGCTTGGGTGAAACGTGACAGTTATCTGCCACAGGGGAGCCAAGGCCTCAAGGTATGCTCCCTCTCTTTTTCCATTCCGCTCTTACACGGGATTCACAAAATCTTCAGGATTCTTTGTCATTATCTTCCACAAGGGTCCTTTCTGTTGTTCAATCTTCCTGCATGGTTGGTTGGGTTGTCAATATAACGAAGTTATAGTTCTCATATCAGTCATTCTGGCAATGTGCATGACAGGCAGTTACTAAGGCTAAGTTGGGCTATGACCCTTTGGAGGTCAATCCTGAAGACATGGTTCGCAAAGCTGTTGAAGAACCTCAGGTTTCTCCACAATTCATGATTCTCTACATACTGTTGTCAGTTCCTCCAGTCTTGAATAGTGGCTGCTGCTCCATGATCACCACTTTTTTCTTTACATGTGAGGAGGGTATGAAGCATAACTGCTGTTATACTAAGTTTTGTTCCCAAAGGTCTGCAGCCAGCTTGTAGGAAACAAAGGGGAAAGTGGGAAGAGAGTGAGGGAGAGAACTGCAGTTTCCATGCATAATGTTGTGGTCCATCTGGTTCATCTTCTTCCAATGACCTTTGAACTTGCTGGGTACAGACAATGGCCTCCTATTCTGTGTCCGATGCTGTGTCGACCTACTATCTATACATGACATATGTACACCCGTTCATCTTTTCTTTAGCCACAATCATCCCAATGCGGCCAGATGAAGTTCTGCGAAAGGGATCAGGGACACTCTGCGAGATGCTACTAACAGTTCAAGTGAGTATTTTGATTCTTCTCAGTTAGCATCTGTCTTTCTTTCTCTTCCTTAAGAAGCTATCTTCTCAATCACCCACTTCCCAGTGCATGTGTAGTGCATTTTTTGCAGTTTTGTCATACAGACTCTGATTTGATGCTCTTATGGATGGAAATCCATCCATGTTCACTTGCTAAAGAAGAGGAAAAGGACAATCCATTATACAAATACACATGTTCTAGAGCATCCCCAGTAACTCTAAAGAGCTGGTGGGAGGATAGCCTGTTGTACTTGGGAAAAAATTGATCACAAAGTCTGCGAAGAGAGCAGGACAGGAGAGTGCATTCAGATCTCTTCCAGGTACACCCAGCCAGATAATCAATGTTTTTCCAGGCATATAAAGGGAACATCATATGTCCCAATAAGTACAAGTCTGAACAAGACAAGGTCTACAATGGGCGAGTTCTCCAAAGTGAAACCTACATTGGAGGCCATGTGGAGTGCTTGGAGAGTGGCGTCTTTCGCTCAGATCTGCCAACACGCTTTCGCCTTGTGCCTGAAGCTTATCAGGTACAATTTCCTTTCTCCAGTAATGGTGAAAACTTGGGTAGGGCTGTATTCATGAGCATGATATGCGCATCATTTACATCGAAGTGAAACATGGTACTGCTGGTGTGTGTTTGGTTTTCTTGACAACTTGGTCCTTTCTGTTGGGTTCTACTGCTGTTGAAATGCTCTGCTGTGTTTACCAGCAGTGGCTTGTGAATCTATGCTTAAAAAGGGATTGAACCCCTTCTCACTGATGGTTGCAGCAACTCATTGATCACCTAGATCGTGATCTGCATTATGCGATTGTTGAGGAGGGCAAAATGGGGCTTGACACAGTGACCAACTATGATGATGTCAAGGAAGAAATCAAGCACAAAGTAGTTCCTTTGCTGCTCTCTTTCTTGTTCTCTTTCCTTTACATAGTCAAACATGTTTTCTTCTTGCCAACAGTCAAAAGAGAAAAAGTTTTAATCTTGCTAACCATAATTTGGGTGCATTGGATCAGATATTGTTTTGCAATAGTATTTTATCTGTTTTTTCTCGTTCCTTCCAGTTATTTGCTGACTGGGTGAGTGTTGGCTAACAATTTCTGTGTCAGCTTGAGATCCTACGTGATGCACCCAATAGAGAAGAGAAGCCAGTTATTTATCACTTGGATGTTGCTGCCATGTATCCAAATATCATTCTCACCAACCGCCTTCAGGTGTGTCTGGATCCCCTTTCCTCTAACTGCGCTGGGTTATGCAATTAGCCATGCATGTCTTGAAACCTGACAGATGCAGAGTCCAATGTTTAAGCCAAGTAAATCTTCTTAAATGACTTACATTTTGAAATTACTGTCTGGCTGGCTGGTAGCCACCTTCTATTGTGACAGATGATGTCTGTGCGGCATGCGACTTCAATCGGCCTGGAAAGACCTGCCTTCGGCAAATGGAATGGGTTTGGAGAGGGGAAACCTATTCAGCTAAACGCAGGTCAACCCCATCCCTGGCTTTTCATTTTCCTTGTGTCACAGGTTTTGGGTCACACACACCTGTGATTTGACTAAAGGAAAACTGGTGCCCCAAAGGCTTTCAGAATCTGTCTATGATTTCTGTTGCATTAATCAGAGGAAGTGGAAGTGATGACAGTGAATATAACCACCTGAAGAACCAAATTGAGTCCGAACAGTTCCCTCCCAGTAGTGAGGGAGGATTACCTCGATTTTTCCGAGACCTTCCCAAGGATGAGCAGCAAGCAAAGCTTAAAGACCGGTTAAAGAAGTACTGTCAGAAGGTTTTTTTTTCCCCACCAGTCTTCTCTTTGCAATTCTCTCCCTCCCTTCCAGAGTTTGGGTTGACACATTGGTTTAAATTTTGTTTGTACTGTTTCATGACTGCACTTCATTGTCATGTTATCTTCAAATCATTGTTGTGAAGATTTCTCTGTGGATGTTTTCATAACTATGGTTTTCATTCCAAGGGCTGAGAGTCAAGTGACAACAGGTATACAAGCGTGTGTTGGATAAACCAATCACAGATATTCGGACAGCTAGCATATGCATGCGTGAGAATCCGTTCTATGTGGACACTGTTCGGAGGTGAGTAATTGGTTTTTTTTCCTGCCTCCTTTTATCCTTCATAGTTATTGTGAAGATGCACATCAACAACATGCTCTGTTTTGATGCTACTGGTCACTGGCGGTTGAGTGTCAACAAGGGAATTATTATTATTAATTTTCCCCCTCTCCAGACTACTTTTTCAAGTCACATTAGATCTATACAGACCTCATCAGCACTTTGAATAGTATTTTGAGAAAAACTAGTTTTGGGGCTTGGGATATCATCACCTGCTACAAACTCTGAGAGTTTTTCTGTGGGGGTGGGTGGTCTTTCTACGTGGTATTGCAGTTTCCGAGATCGACGGTATGAGTATAAAGGACTCAATAAGGTGTGGAAGGGAAAGCTCTCAGATGCCAAGGCCGGTGGCAATCCAATTAAGGTCCAAGAAGCTCAGGTAGGAATAATGATGCTTCTGACAATTGCAATGGGTTTTTGCACAAAAGGGATCATGAAAGAGATTGCAAATGAGTGAAGGAATAGAAGGCATGACTAAGAAGCGAACAGAAGGAACATGGACATATTCTTCTAATTTATTTCTCAAATGTTCCTGGCAGGATATGGTGGTACTCTATGACTCGTTGCAGTTGGCACATAAGTGCATACTCAACTCATTCTATGGATATGTTATGCGCAAGTAAGCTTCTTGGACACCTTGCCGATCCTTCGCATCTCCACACAAGAATGAGACTGTTCATGGACCAGGAACCTCAGGAGAGTTTATATGTAGCTTTTTGCACCTGCCATGCTTGATGACCCTGGTGGCAGAAGCTGTTGGAAACTCTTTGTGTGTATTTTTTCTGTGTAAAGGATTTGATTTTGCCTGCTTGTGTTTTTCTCTTCTGTGTTCTTGTATATAAGCAGACAAATCTCACAACATTGTTGTGCATCTAATTCAACTGACTCAAAAATCCAAAGCTTTTGCTTTGCAGGGGTGCCCGTTGGTACTCCATGGAGATGGCAGGAGTGGTGACCTACACAGGTGCAAAGATCATACAGAATGCTCGCATTCTAGTTGAGCAGATTGGGAAGCCTCTTGAACTTGACACAGATGGAATCTGGTGTGCTTTGCCGGCATCGTTTCCTGAAAACTTTACTTTCAAGACCAAGTACAAACTATGGTGCCCTGCTTTGTTGCTTGCTTATTTGAACATTGTACTAGATATTACACCTTGGTAATTCTTTGGAGTTGTCCAGAAGGTCTGTTTCAAAGTATTTCTTCCCACCAGGGCACCTTCTTGTAGTACCCGAGTGCAAATCTGGACTGGTCAGTGCAATGTCTTTGAAAGATGACAATTCTCCCAGAAGCACAAACCTGTTACCACTTACCATTGGCTTACAACTATGTACTTGTTTGAAATTGTGCCAGGGATGTGAAGAAAAAGATCACAATCTCATACCCATGTGTGATGCTTAATGTCGATGTTGCTCTGAAAAACACCAATGACCAATACCAGGTATCTTTTTGGTCGTCCCTGTGTGTGGATCACGAGCTGTTATATGTCCCTCTCTGTGTGGGTTACAAGCCATTTTATGGCCTTCTCTGTGTGGATTACAAGCTGTTTTCACATAGCAAAAAACCGGTCCATGGGTGGAGGACAAGAAATGCCCATGACAGCAGTTGTGAAGCATAACCCTCCATGTATGGCTTTTGATGACATTGTAAGGGTGTGGTTCTATAGACGCTGGTGGACAACTTGCAGCGAACGTATGAGACTACTAGTGAGTGTTCTATTGAGTTTGAGGTTGATGGGCCTTACAAGGTGGGTTGTTTCTGCTCAGCTACTTTTATCAGACTTATTTCTTCTTCTTTTTGCTGTCTGTCTGTGGTCAGAGGCACAAAACCTTGCAGATACCGCACATTGAAATACAAACCTATCAGGATTTTAAAAAAAAGTTTACAAAATATTTGTATTCTCATTGGGTGGGTTTGATCTCACAAACTCAAATCAGTGAAATTTGTAGCAGAGTCCTCGAAGTGGTTCTCTATGTTTGTCTTGGTTAATGAAGAAATCAGTTTTGAGCAATTTGCAGCAACTGGGTTGTCTCACACTGCAGGCTATGATTTTACCAGCGTCAAAAGAAGAAGGGGTGCTTCTTAAGAAGCGTTATGCTGTGTTCAATGATGATGGTACCCTGGCTGAGCTGAAAGGTTTTGAAATCAAACGGCGTGGAGAGCTCAAGCTGATCAAAGTGTTTCAGGTGAACTGACTCTCTCTCTCTCTCTCTCTCTCTCTCTCTCGATTGATTATCTTGGTACCTCCTGACTTCTATTTGGAGGATTCCAAGCATGGTCAGGATGAAGATTAGAAGAGAGCAAATGTAGCATCTCATTGAAGATTCAGGTCAGTATTACCTTATTCAACTGCAGTTTAAGTCCCTCACCAAATGTGTCTGGTTTGAGTCATCAGGAAAGAGTGTTTTCTGGGAGTCTTATGGTGAGTGATTGAGGATGTCCACTGTTTGTTGTTGATAGGCTGAGGTGTTTGAAAACTTTCTACAAGGAGAAACTCTGGAGGAGTGCTATGCTGCTGTTGCTGCTGTTGCTGATCGGTGGCTGGACTTGCTCGAGGTGAGTGCCTATCACAAACCCAAAACAACTGCCTCCTTTGTGAATACGGGCATTATTGTAAGGTATAAACCGAATAGGAAGTTGTAAAGCATTCCAGCATCTGACAATGTGTTACAGAACCAAGGTATAGACATTGCAGATGGAGAGCTCCTGGACTATATCTCAGAATCAAGCACCATGAGCAAGTCCTTAGAAGACTATGGTGAAAGGAAATCCTGCGCAACCACAACAGCTCGTCGTTTGGCCGACTTCCTCGGGGATGAGATGGTGAAGGACAAAGGGCTAAGCTGCCGCTATGTTGTTGCTCGAGACCCACAGGTTTTTCCCTTTTACCACACACCTTCTTGCTTGACCATTTGGAGTTCCACCCCTGCTGCCTATCCCTGACAGATGCCTGTCCCCCAGAGTTGATGCAATTACTGATGTTTGCGAGGTCTTCTTTATTCATTTTCTGTATACCCATTGTCATTCTCTTTCGGTTCTAGCAGTTGGTTCATCTGAATCTATTCACAGGACAGTCTTACAAAAATGCAAGAAGTCTTGTGCTGAACCCATTTCTGGCAAAATGTGAGGACAGGGGAGCTAATTTTGAAATGTGATCTGTTGGAATTGCAAGCTAGATACTGTGATTTATTGTGTGTGAATTGTTGCATTTTGCAGGGTGCACCTGTAAGTGAGCGTGCAATTCCAGTGGCAATCTTCGAGACTGATCCTGGTACATCTGTCATCACTACCTCACAGAGACAATCACATACTGCAATGGGATCTTCACAGTTAAAAATCTGGATCGTATACTTTGTCCTCAAAAGGCTGGAATCAGTACAACATGTACAAGGGAACCTGCAAGATGCACAGAACCAGATGAAGGAGAAGATAATACCTGGAAAATGGGTTCACAGAAGACACACACACAAGACTTCAGTATCTTGTGCTCCCCAGAAAAGCTGGTATACAGTATAGTGTCTCAGAGGGTTGGAGATGAAAGCAAAAAAATCCAGTACTGAAAATATGGCATTCTTTTCTTTGTTTCAAGCAAGTTGCTGATGCAAAGTGTATGCTTTTTTGGTTGCAGATGTCATGAGGACGTTTGTACGGAAATGGTGCAAGTGTTCTGCAGATGTGGCAGTTCGCTCGATTGTGGATTGGGGTTACTATCGCCAGCGTCTCAGCTCTGCTATCCAAAAGATTATTACAATTCCTGCAGCCATGCAAAAGGTAAAAGAAATTACAAATTCTTTTTCCATACTATAATGCCCTCTTTTTTTTTTCCCAGATGGACTCACTCTTTAGCAACCAATCTTCATCATAAGGCAACTCAGCTCTCAAGATTTCTGAAGAAGACCTGATCAGCCATATCTTTCTCAATCACAAATTAATTGTAGGTGGTCAATCCGGTTCCAAGGGTTCCTCATCCAGAATGGCTGTGGAAGAAGATTCGAGAGAAAGATGACAAGTATCAGCAACGGAGCTTGAAAGACATGTTTGGGCCAAAGGTGCTGCCACTTCATAACCAACATTTGGAAAGTGAGCTTGCAGGAGATGTCGAGGATATGGTTGGCACCAAGGTCAATAGTTTGGGTGGAGGCCCCAGACCCATGATCCACACATTTGAGACTAACAAGGAAGTGAGATTTTCTATTTCACCCAATTCTGAAAGTGGCATGGCTAATCAAGCACAAGCACAAAAAACCACTAAAGTCAGAACACCAGACAGGAATGCGGATTACTCAGCATGGCTGGAGCATAAGAAAAGAAAGTGGAAGGAAATACGAGAGAATAGAAAGCGTTCCAGGTGTGCTTGTACTTTGCTATATAACTGGGTGCTTGTTTTCTATCACATTTTCTCTATCTACTTCCACCTGCAGTTTGTCTATCCCATATCCCAGGATTTCTCTAGCATCTTACCTGCTTGGTTGATGAGATCAGATTGACAAAAAAACTCAGAAGCTTTTTTAAGGATGTGAAGAAGGACATATGTAGTTATGATCGTAGGAAGAGTGTTGCCTCTATTAGACTATGCAGCTTGAAGATTCCTACTGCTTTTCTCATGAATTACATTGGGGTTGATTGTTGAATTGGGCATGTTTTCACAGAATTTTTTTTGAACAAGACAGTGGTGGGCATCAAGAGGGGACATCTGGGACATTTTTGTCAAGGAAAGTTGGGAGACAGGCACAGGCTGGTCTTGGAGCTTTTTTCAGAAACCAAGAAGCTGCACTCACTCACTCCTATTGGCAGGTGTGTGAGCAGTTTCTGCAAATATGAGCTGTGTCGAAAATGTCTGATTACATGTAGTAGTGATTTGAAGTTTCTCCTGGAAGCTATCAACAGGGACCTAAATTATGAAATCTGAGGATGTATGTGTTTACTGTAAGCTTGTATCTTTGGAGATGGGAATCTCATTGCACTTATTGGGTTTGCCCTTGGCAGATCTTGCATTTGGCTCCTTCCCAGAGGCCTGGGGAATTCTCAGCCTGGGTGCTGTCTGATGGCAACATGTATAAGGTACCTGTACAAGTGCCACGTGTGTTTTATCTCAACACACGGGCACCCAACACTGAGGAGTACCCAGGTGTACGAGTCAATCGTGTGCTGCCCCATGGACGGCAATCCTTCAATCTTATTGAGGTCTGTTGCACTGTGTGGTTAATCCTGTTCTTGGACTCAAAAGCCACTGACTGACTTCATTTTGATGAGCCAGGGTTGGGAGATTGACCTCTGACCCATGATGGTATCTTTGCTCCTGAATGGCAGAGACCGAGTCTTTGAAGCAGGAGATGATTACTATGCCAATTGCAACGTCTGTAAAGCATTGATTTCAGTCTGATGAGCAGGATATCAGATTCAGAAGTCTCTGACAAGCACAGCGAGCGAGAGAGAGAGAGAGAGAGTCATACTGAACAGATGGTGGGAACTTGGCTTGTGCAGGTGGTGATAGATGAGAAGCAGTTCAAGGATGCAGGTCGAATGTTGGCTGCACATCTAGCAGATCCTGAAGTTGAAGTATGTTCCTGGTGACACACTTTTCCACACCTTGCTAGCCAAGAAAGCCAGATATGTGTGGGTGCGTGTGTGAGGTGTTCTCTAATTCTTTGTTCTGCTTGTAATTCCACTACTTCTTGTGTTGGACCTGGATGGGAACAGGGTGTATATGAGACAAAGCTCCCACTAGCGTTGCATTCATTACTGCAGCTAGGCTGTGTGTGCATGGTGGATCCAAAAGCTCGGAATAGGACCATAAAACAGGGATGGTCTCTAAATGACCTTCGCATGAAGACGACTACAGAATGCCCATATCTCATCAACAACCTCTCTTTTTTCTTTCTTTACCACAGGTTGCTTCCATTGTAGCTTCGTCATGTTCATAGAGTCCAGTGTCTTGTGTTTGCAGAAACTACTTTTCTTCCTTAGATTTAATTGGGTTTCTCTAGTGTTGATGCTGTTGTTCTCCCAGGACTTTGAAGCCCATTGTGCAATAATAAACTCTGAGTCTCATCTCCCTCTAGAGTTTTTGTCTTTTTTTCTTTTGTCAGAATGTAACTTAGCAAAAATGTTTTATGTCAGATTTTTGAAAGGTCTTCCCACTGCCCTCTATGAAACTTCCTGACATAGTGGAACAAAACTCGGGTTGCAGCTCAATGGACAACAGAGGAATCTATGCTCTTTATATGCCAGCAGCAACAAAGACATTGGTTGTGGTGGTGAACCCTTTCAATAACCGTGAAATTGCTGCAGCCCAGTTGGAGCGCCAGTTCCAGAATGCTGTCCGCAGCCAAGATCAACCCAAAGCAGACAATTCTGAAGTTTCTTGCAAAGTAAGCTGCTTTACTTTGCAGCAGTTCCCTGGCCTCAAACCATGCTAGTAACAGCCTTCACAATTATGGGTTCTGTTGGCACATTCTATGGAGGCCAGTGCCATTGGGAACCATTTCAATCTTTGTCACTGGGTCTGAAATTCTGAGCTGAGAAAAATCTGCAAATGACATAAATGTGCAATGCTGTGGCTCATTAATCCCAGGCTTTGTTTTCTTGAACAGGTTGAGTATGCTGTCAACAATGCAGATGCTGGAAGGCTCCTACAAAGAACACTGAATGAGTACCGGTGAAGTCTCAAGATCCATTCTTTGCAGTGGATGTCAAACAATTGACAGCCAAACAAGTGATTTTGTTTTTTATGTAGTGGGTACTTTATTGAATTGATCACTGTGGAGTTTCCATATTTTGCAACTCATGGCAGGCATGGCTTTCTATTTGCAGTGATCAGCATAGGGGTCCAACAATTGCAGTGGTTGAGTGCCCAAGCCTGAATTCCACCATTGCAACTGTCCCAGTCCTGTCTGATTTCCCTTGTGTAGAAATTGCATGTAATGCTCGTGATAGCCAGTACCAGGTTGGTATCATCTCCAAAACTTTTTCCTTATTGTAACTGATCCAACTCTTGCTCACTCTTGCTTGCTTCATGTCTTTCCAAGATCTTATCTTCCAGACTAAGGAGAATGTGAGGGGACAAGATGAGAGGAGAGCAGATGAGAAAAAGGGAGGAGAGGGGATAAGATAAAGAGAGGAGAGGTGATGAAATTTGCTATGCTTTAAGACAAATTTTATGCTGGGTTTTGGGGAAACAGGCACTTGGGTGGCAGCCACTGGCAGGCAGGGTAGCAATGCAGCGATGTGCGGCAAGTGCATTCTGGCTACATGAGAGGATCACATTGTCACGATATGCACATGTATGGCATTGCATCTCTAGACAAAGTTGCAGCAGGATTTTTACAGGGTGTCTAGTCGGTTTTAAGAGCAGATATGATTCTTTTGGTTCAGAAATTGGTCACGTAGTGGTGCAAATGCTCAAAGATTTCACTTCAACTGTGGACACAGATCATCATTGTGAAGAACCAGTTCTTATCAAATGACCCCATGTGCAGGTTCCGCTTGGAAATTTCAACTCTGACTGGCTGCTTTTCACAGCAGACACATTTTATGCACGTGCTTTACGTGATCACTCACAGGTCCTACTCTTTTGTCCAATTACATCTCTTGGCTCTTCTTGTGTTGGTCTGTCTGGTGTACAAGATTTATGTAAACTTTTCCTCTATTGTTTTCCATTGAAATTATTGAGCTTTTAAGGGAGCAAGTTTCCCTGTGTGTTTGTTTTGTTGTAGTTGTACATGGATTATTTGCATTGCTCTACAAGGGAGTTTTGTAGTGGTTCTCAGTGTACACTTGTCTCAGAGCAATGTCAAATTTGAATTCTTTACTGTCTGGCTGCAGGTCCTTTGGGTCTCAAGTGATGGGTTGCCAGACCTGGGTGGGATACCTGAAGATGAACCCTGCTTTGCTGATGAGGTGGGTTTTCTCTCCCTGGGATCTTCTTCTGAGAAACTTAAATATGCAGCTAGTTTTGTCTGTCTCTTTCTCCTTCCCTTTTTCACACAAGTGTTGTGCTGGTTAGTGCAGGTCCAACAACCAGCACTGACATATCCAGGTGCATACCGCAGCATCAGTATCGAACTCAAGGTCAATTTCTTCTCTTAAAGAGTTGTCTTCTCATCATGCATACAACCTGCCCCTGGCTCAGGTCTAATCCCTAGGCAATGAGATCTGATGAAATGCCTTGGATTGCAGGTGCATCACTTAGCTGTAAATGCATTGCTAAAGAGCAGCCAAGTGAATGAGATGGAAGGTGGAGCTCTCTTAGGTTTCAGTTCAGATGTCCAGGATGCAGCCGGTGCAGTGGGAGTACAGACAAGCTGGGATGAAACTGTATCATGTGCACCTGCTTTCCAAGTCTTGAAACATATGGTACAGGGGTGGCTTAGTGATGCTGTTTCCTCAGGAAATGTTTTTGCTGATTGCCTACTGCAGCACCTATACCGATGGCTCTGCAGGTGCACTCCTCAAATACATGGAGTTTTGTTGTTTTTTCTGACATGTTTAAAGGAGATGAGTTTTTCCTTTCATTTTTTTTGTTTTTGTTTCTGACCTTGTTGAAAGATGTTATTCCTAGGTTAGGAACAGCCAATACAGTAAAAGATATTGTGCGCAGCTAAGGGTGTCAGACCTCAGGTTTCGTTTTATCCAGTAGTTGCTGTGTCAATTTTCTAGATTCTGTCCTTGAAACTCTGGAGAGATTCACTTGGGTCTTGTCACTCTTTTGTTTGCAGTCCACTATCAAAGCTGCATGATCCTGCACTTCACCGGATTCTTCACAAGGTCTTTTCTTTCAGTGGAATACTTTCTTCCATGCAGAGTTATTGCTAAGTCATTACACTTTGATTGAAGCTTTGCTGAAATAAGGGAGTTGATCAATGGTGTATTTCTGTTCAGAAATCTTTGGCAGAGGAGCATCTTGGTTCTAACAGAAAAATCAACATCCTGCAGTTTTCTGGATGTACCTAATAATTCCCACCTCCTAATTCAGAATTTTGGCTGAGTGTGCAGGTCATGCAGAAAGTGTATGCATTGCTACTTGCAGAGCTGCGGAAGCTGGGAGCAACCATTGTGTTCGCTGATTTTTCTCGCATCATTATTGCTACTGGAAAGTTCCAGGTCCCGGCTGCCCAAGGCTATTGTGAATACCTTCTCAAAACCATAAAAACAAGGTATGTGACCTGTGGCTTCATTTCAATCATATGGCAACTGAAGTTGGCTGCTGTGGGATTGCTGTTTGGTGGGACCCAAGCTTTTGGGGAAATTCTTTTTTTGGTAGTTCAAAAACCTTCTTGGGCAAAGCTGCTCAAGGTTGTAAGGGGAGACCTTTTTGTGCAGGGAGCTGTTTGAGTGGATAGACTTGGAGCCAAAGATTTATTGGCATTCACTTCTTTTCATGGATCAGGTCTGTGAATTTTTCAGTTGGATTACAATGAAGTTTTCTTCCTTGATTTTTGTCTGTAGAATGTCTTGAACTCCATGTTAGTTCCTCCTCTTTTTTCTTTTAAAGATGTATTAGAGTCGTGTAGATAGTCAGATAAACTCTTTTATGGGTTGCTCCTCCTTCACCAGCTGGAGAGACAAGTAGAGTTGTGTATACAGTCAGATAAACTCTTCACAAGTCTTCACCTTTGTAGCTGGAGAGATGGGAAATGAAAACCTCCTTTCTTTTGTTCATCAATAATGCATTGTGGGTAGTGTTTGAAAGTCCTTGAAGAGTCCTTGAAAGTCCTTGACTCTACACTGTTCCTCCACCTTGATATGATGCAGTATAATTATGGAGGTGTTCAAGCAAAAGATATCCCGCCATTGGATGCAGCAGAAACTGCTGACTCCTCCCAAGATGCAACACGAAATGGGTCCACTGAGATTGTATCAAACTGGAATATTGCTGAATATCTCCCCAAGGCCACACTGGTATTGCTCCAGTCAATTGCGGGGGGGGGGGGGGAAGGGGGTGTGGGGTGTGGGTGCAATGGGTGTAGACTTGCTGAACTTGAGGAGGATTGCTCTTAAGAGGAGTGATTTGTTTTGTTTGCTTTTGGTGCTTCCTTGGATCAATAGAACAACTTTACTTGTAAAACATGCTCTGGCAGGAGATAGAGTAGTGTACCTTTCAGAGAACATCTTTTTTCATATGGGTCTTTTGATACTGCGGTTTGAAAGACATGATCCTCACACTGATACATAATTAACAAGCTTGCTATTGTGTGCAGGACTACTTTCTGGTGATTGTATCTGAGTTTGTTTACATCCCTTGGAAACATTCACAAGAGCAAGCTATCCAATGTGCTGAGGCTCTAGCTGCTGGGTCCAATTTTTGCACACCCTCTGTAACAGTCTCTGCTGCATCCGACATGGAAGCACAAGAGACTGCTTATCTCAAACATCAGGTCAAAACTCCCTACTATTTCTTTGAGTTCTGCTCACAAGCAGCTCATGCAATCTCTTTCAAAGTTCATAGTGAATTGCACAAACTCTCTTACAGCCTACTCTGAGCCCCCAAACCAGGAAAATCCATCAAGCACCAAATGAAACCATGACCTGATTATTGCATGGGATGTTTTCATGTGATGGGTTTGTTTCAGATTGCATCTTACTTCACAGACAAATTATTGAGGATAGTGAGGGATTTGCAAAAGCACATGCTTTCTAGAAGGATAGATGTGGATGATCCTGAGCTTCAACTTGCCCGTGAGTTTCCAAAACTGGCTGGCTCACACTTGGTAATGGGGGATGTTGCCCTTGAATTTATCAAGCATGTGTGTGCAGTTCTTGCACTTGACAACCGTGTCCAACACAATGTTTTGGTATGTCCAGATCTTTTGGCTCTCTCGTTTTGGAAAGATTCAGGTCTCTCATTAAAAGATGAGTTTTGTGCTACCCCAATCAGGTGGCCATGTTTCTTAGGACTCTAAGCTTAGTGAACTTGTTAAGGATGACAAATTCTCCTGCTATATATCCACCAGCTCTCAGATTTTCCTGTTTTTGCCTTTCAAGTCTACAAGCTTGTGTGACCCAAAATCTGGAAAACCTTATGTAGAGGAAGGAGATGATTAATTTCTGCACTTTTGTATTTGCAGATTATGAGGAAGAACTTGCTAAAATTGGTACATGTCCGTGAGTTTTCTGCTGAGGCTGAATTCAAAGATCCATGTCTGTCTTTCACCCTTCCCAATGTCATTTGCAGGTATGCTTTTTCTTCACTCATCTTGTCACTTCAAAATGTGTTCTTGAAATTTTGCTCCAGGTCTTGAGAATGTGCCTCTGAAAATTCTAACTCCTATTATACCTGATGGTAGGCAGGCTTTTTCTTTGAAGATGCATCCATGTTGAAGATGGCAATGGTAGCTTTTACTAATGTTGCAGAGAGGAATGAAAGCTAAAATTGGTCAACATTCAGTCCAAGCTCAGATACCCAACTGTCCAATATGTACAATGCATAAACTAAGCCTTGTGTACCCAATGGGACAAAGTTCAATTACCATTCAATCAACAGCTCACAGATCCCAGGAATCAGGATGTCCAGAGTTGGTAGCCCTATTCGAAAAACTGAAAATTGCCCAAATGTCTATTGATGTTAATTTGCATGCAAAGAACAGAAGCTCGTATTCTCTGCAGACACGTTGGAAAAGGTCCTTGGTATGGTGAAACAAGCTAAACAACTGAAGAGGAAGGGGGTGTGTCCAAATCTGGTTACTTACACTGGGTGAGAATACTGGGTGTGGACGGGAACAGCTATTGTAATGATCGCAGGGATCTGGATCTATGTCGTGATGCTGCATTGTTAGAACATGATTGGCGGTGTGTGATACCTCAGTGTGGTCAACCTTATGATCGTTCATGGATTGAAAATACTTTGCTCCAAATTGTTCGTCAGCGTGAACGTCTTTTCCATCTCCAGGATCTTGTCTGCTCCAAATGTTGCCAGGTACACCATAGCATCATCTGTCTTTGAACTAGTTCAAATTTGAACCCGAAAAGGAGGCAGGAGGGAGGAAGGTGAGGGATAGGACACATGAGATTTGAAACCACTTTCAGTCAGTTGCTCTGTCAGGTCTTGCAGAAGACACTGGCAGTCCTGCTTCACGGCAGCATATGTGCCCCTTTGGATATCCTAATGTGTGCTGGTGCTGGGTGTCATCAGGTGAAAGCATCACACTTGGCAGAGCAATGTTCTTGCGCAGGAGCCTTCAAATGCACTGATAATGCCACCGATTTCCTGGAAAGAATGCGCGTGTTCCTTAACATTGCAATCTACCATGGTTTCAACTTGTTACAAGAAGTTGTTAGTTGGGTTCTTGAGTTGTCCCTGCCTACATTCTCTTAACCCTTTCACTGATATTCGTACAAACCTCTGACCTTAAAACCAAAGGAATAGTTCTTTTGAAGCCCTCCCTGTAACATCTTTGTAAAATACATATGATATTTTTTTTCCCTGCAAAGGTAGATAATTGCAGCAAGAGAAAGAGGGGAGTCCAATAGGAATGTGGTCTGTGTGAGCTGATAAGACAGCTTGCAGACAGACTAAAGGTTAGAATCTAATCCAGTGAAGCTAAGCTAGTGATTTGAATTGATAATTTGTTAGATCAGTAAGCTCTACCCAAATCCAGTGACAGTCTTCAAATTGGTCAGTTTATAGAGATTTGTAAACCTTTGAGAAGTGAGCATCAAAAGAAAGGAGAACTTATTTAAAGCTACTGATTTCTGCTGTGCATCATGATCCTGATCAAGTATACTTCTTTTATCTGATCTGCTATTAGCAAGTGTGTTCTTATGTCAACTTTTGCAGTTTCCCCACTGTAGATGACATGGGCTTTCCATTGCGAGGAATGCAACTCCATCTGGGCATGTGAGAATGCATGGTACATTAGTACACCATTGCAACATGGTGCAATAAAGTGGTGAGTTTCATCTCCTAGTGGGTCACAGTTTCTTTGTATTTTTGCAACTGTTTAGTTCTATTTTGCTCTACTGAGCTCCAACCATTGTGGATGAACTCTTAAGAAAATGTGCGATCTGCAATGGGTGGATTTTGGCAAGGATCTGGAATATTTTCCCTTGTAAAACTTTCATTCCTTTTGGTGCTGGAATCTGATCTGGTTTCTGCAATTTGGAAATCGGGATGATTTCTTTGAGGAGTTTGTTTTTCAAACTCGCAACAAATCAGTGCTTTTCTGGGTTTCTGATAGCCAAATTTAGACTTTTTTGGGGGGCCTGAATCACCAAGATTGTAAACAAATTTGGCTAAATCACATTATGGATGATCACAACCTGTGCTGCATTACAAACTACAAAAACCAAGTATAAGTATGCCATGCCTGACCCCAATGGTATGGACTTACCATGAACCTGACCTGAATGTGTGTTTTTGAACTTGAGCTAGTGCTATCAAATTATTGAAGAGCATCTCTTACTCTGAAGAGGATTCTGGTTTGCTTCAAAATCGAAGGGGAATTTTGCCTTTGGGTGTCCAAATCAGGGTGAAAGAAAGTGACCTCAGGCAAATAAAAACACGACCTACTATATGTGAGGTTAAAAAATGGCTATTAGTGATTGGTTGTTAGTTGTTAATATAGCATACCTACCATCCATGTTTGGCAATATAGGTGTATGCCCAAGTAATCAAACATTGAAGGAAATTGGGTCCAGCAGCTTTTGATTTGAGTATGCAATATGATAGTTTTTGATGCGTTTGAATGGAATTCACAATGAGTTGTTGTTACCTAGCTCTAAGCTCTTCAAGGCCAGCAACTCTAAATTGGACAATGGGAGGATGCAAATGGAAGGATCCAAACCTCAAATTTGTGGCAGGTATGTTGTGGAATTTTGTTGTGTTTTTTCGCAACTCACAACTTTTGGGGATTAATAGAGTTATCCATAAAGTATTCCCAACTGGCACTATTAGGAGAGTACTGGAAACTGGGGACAAAATGAAAGTCAGGATGAAAACAGTGAGAGGTAAATAAAAGGAGGATGAGGAACCAAACTAGTTTTGTCACCTAAATTAATTTGTCTGCGGGGATTTCATCACCTTCCCTTTGGAGTTTGCATTACCTGGCCATTAACCCTCATATTCTTAAATGAATCAAGCCTTGTCAAAATAAGCTCCTGCATATATTCTTAACTGATACCCAGTTTCATTGAAACAATACCCAACTTCCCTCGCTTTGATTGTGGATGAAACAGAGATTAAGGGAGAGGATCAAGCTAGGGCCCAAAGACAGGGTGTCTTCAGGTATCATCTTATTTAAATGCAGAACTTCTAGTACCTTTTTCACTCTCTGCTTTTTCACCACTTGAAACACAAGTTAGGGTTTTGATACTGAAAACATTATGTATATGAATTACTTGGACTCGTATATGGATCATGAGACTGAATCTGGTGTTTGTTGAAAGATGGTGAAAGATCCTTCAACCTTGATGATTGATTGACAGAGTAATAGTATTCTGTGGACCAATTGTGATTGATTGACACAGTGTTTGCACCTTTGCAAAAAAGGTCTGAAGCACTCACTTATGAGCCCATCATAATGGACCCAACAACATGGTTTGCCTTTGGAGTCTGTCTGTACCATCCCTCCAGCCCCCAAGGACTTCTCCTAAAAACTCAACCTAGGTTTGTTGGCCTTGCCTATGACCAAGGCAAGGATATTGTGTTTAGATTCATTCTAGAGTATAGTAGCAGCTTAAGGGATTTTGGCCCCTAGGTGATAATAATAGGTCTATTTTTAGATGAGGGTTTTTGAGAGGATTATATTTTGGCTTGTGTTGGAACTGGAGATTAGTTATAAAGTTATAATATCTTGAATGATTTTGGTTCCTTTTTGAGGATTTTTTGAAGACTGCATTTTTTGCATGTGAAATATTGGAGTTTTCATAACTCTTCTTTAATGTAAATGGCAAGGCTAAAGCGTGACACACCCCTTGTTCCAGTGTGAGTTGGGTATTTGATTTTTGTGGCTAGGTATAGGTTGGGTACATGTCATGGTTCTTTAACAAACACCCTTTTGGATATACAGCTCTCATCTTTTGCCAAGTATAGGTCATGGTTCTTTATCAATTATCCTACCAAGGACTTGGTCCATTGTATTGTTATGAAATCTATGCCTTTCATGCGTAAACATTTGAGCTACATAACATGATTGCAATTCTGATTTAATTCAGATTAATTCTCACAATTATCTACTTGTGGTAGACTCACCATACTTTGGCAAATAAAAGAAATTTGAAGCATAGAGAAACCATTTATCGGTTCAATTTTGGTTTGCTTTGTCCCAATTGTCTTAAATCTTAAATGTCCATAGATTTGACTATGTTTGATTTCAATGCTCAACATTATTGATCACATAGATAAGTCACATTTCACACACATGTAACTTATAGCTTATGATTTAGGTTTCTTTAAATTTGATTTGAAGAACACCCACATCTATATCAAGCTTTGTTAAAACAAATACAACAATTCAACAACTATCCTTTACTAAACACCTCTATTAAACCAAAGAAATGAGGTGAATCTCTTGAACTAAATCAATGGCATTTTTTCAAATATAGTTTCATTACATGTAAGACTTCCTCTATTCTATCCCCCCGTGACACACAATGCTTTACTCCCAACTACTCTCTTATATGTACGTGTTTCATCACACACTATAAACAAAATTCAACTAATGTTTTCTTAAATGTCAAATGCATGTATCACATAACAATATTAAAGGTAGAGTTAAGTTTTTTCTCAAATGGCCACTACCCATCACATAACAACCATCTTTGAAAGTTCATCACTCCCAAATGCCCATCTTTCATCAAACATAATAAACTAGCTTTTATGCCTCTCATATGCCCCCCAATCATCGCACAACAACAATCCTAGCACAATCTATCTCTTTTAGATGTGTGGCATCTTTGTTCACACACAACCCATACAACTCTCTTTCACATGCTTAGAAAGTTTAACCATTTTCAATTCAACATCTTATAGTTTCCATTATTCATATTGTCTTCATTTGGATACAAGGAAATATGACAAGTTATAAAGAGATAGTGCAACCTCAGGATGATGATAACTACATGTGTACAATGTTTGACATGTCTTATGTTTAAATATCTAATGTTTGATCCATCAAACACCATGTTGTTAAAGCCCATGTTAAGTAGTTTCATGATCACCATCCACACTCATGAGGACAACACCAACAACACTAATTTATCTTTAGTTGCACATTACAATCATGCAATTAGAAAGTTGTAAACACTTGCGAATTTCTAGAATTGTGCAATTTAAAATTGTATGAAAATCACAATCATCATTTTTTTTTTCATCATGAAATCAAATAAAATGTATTAGAAACATTTGGAAATTCTTTGTGCTCCACATCATCCTCAACTTTTGCATCAAGTTCGTAGATCGATTTTGATACTACCTCACATACAAATCTAGAGGTCAACTGAAGGTTTCAAGAATCTTTGGGTGGATCAAATGGCTAATTATTTTTTTAAATCATTTTGTCTTGTTAGTTTAAAAACACATCTATGAAATGTGATCAAAATTTCAACAATGGAAGAAAATAATTTGATCAATGGCTAGCCAAATGTCAAAAAACAATTTGGCTAACAAACCAATGATGTCAAATTTGTGTTATTTTATGTTTCACCAAGTCAATACATACTTGCACTTGTTTGAACCAAGATAATAACAACAAAACACATGTAACTTTCTTTGACATTATTTTAAAAAATGTTTGCATTTGTTTATGTGGTCTAAAACAAATCTTGGTAATCCACACTTGAGGTAGATTCTTGAGACTATTCAACCACATTGGGTATTAATGGCTTGTAAGCTTCAATTAGTTGTTCATCACGTTTAACAACTAAAGTGCAACATTTTCATGACCCACATACCTTGCTCATGACCAAGTGCACGGCTCTTAAATGTGTGATCCAACAACAAACCAACATATTATGAACATTTTTCCTACCAAATCCATGCAAAAAATAGATGAAAGGTAGAAAGACTACTAGAGAGGTCACTTCCATTTTAATCCAAATGATGTGCAATAAAATATACGGTGCAACTTATTGAAAATAAATAAAAATAAATATACTTAAATGTAAATAAGGTGCCTATAATTCATTATGAGAATATGCTTAAAATATATGTGGTGTATTAATAAATTGTTGTGTATCACCAAGGAGGCAATGCCCACAACTCTAATTCAAATGGAGCTACTCACAATTGGTGACTAATTTTGACAATAGTTTCACAAAGTATCCAAGTTCTTGGAAAATGTACATAATTTTACAATTAATGCCACAATTTGTTGATTGTAAGAAAATGCAATGGCACTTTGAAATGTCAATGGATCATGAAATAACAATTTTGACTCACAAGCCAAAAAAACAATAAAGGAAAGAATTAAAATCACCTAATAATCAATTAATTATATTTTTTACACAAATTTCAATCATGAATCAAGGTTTGGGCATTTTTTTTAATGTTCCCCCATTTGACATACATGTTAAGTCATTTAGTCACATGGAATTTAAATTAAAAAGTTTTCAATTATAGTCATGTTGGTCTTCACTTAACATGTTCGATTTTCTAGGCCTCGATCTATAATCTATGCAACTTTTCTCCCATGTTTGCCTCCCTTTGCTAGATTTTTGGGACCAAGTAATAGATTTTTTTAATATTAGCTTGAACACCTTGATAGATGTGTGATTCAATTCATGAGCTACTTTGTCATATGTAGTGACATATTAACAAACATTTGATAGTGCATGTTTAAGATGTTACACGAAATTACATTGAGTTTGATTAATCACTTGCACAAGTGAAAATCTTTTGAGTAACGAAAACATTATATGTCAAGAAGCTCCTACAATTTGGAAGCCCTAGCTACACCATTAATGTTAGTTGTTTCAAATAAACCAATAGTCAAATAGCTATTAGTTGATTGGGAGAAAGTTCACAGCAACAACAAACACGTCATGTGTCCCTTTTGACATTAAAGATCAAATGTGCATGTGGGTGACAAGCATGTGGCTAATGCATGTTGCATAAATGTAATCAATGTTTTTATACCAATGTTGATAGAACTTCTTAGCCAACATTTTCCTAAATGGGAACACCATCATTAGGCACAACCTATATGCCAATCCATGAAGCCAAAATGGATTCTATATTCCTCATTAGCAATAATCCTTTAATCACAAACATGTAACATTTTTCAAATTTTTTTTTTGTGTTTCATGATTTTTTGAACTAATTTGTAGAAGGACAAAAACCAAAGGTGGCACTTGGTGTTGCATGTGGCCACTTATTGGCTATTTCATGACCAAATGGACCTCAAGGACAATTTGTTAACTCTTCTAAATATTTCTTATGTGGACATTGTGTTCCATCTTTACATGCTTTTCCATGTTGTATGCAATTTGACTTGTGATAAGTAACGAGTTATTTTTTTGCACCTAGTGTATAAGGCCAAAAAAATTTAACCAATAATTTCATGATGGTAAATTATGCATCTCACAATTTAGATCTAAGCAAGATCTATAGAATTGTTATTGTTCACCTTGTAATATGCACATGTGGGGAAATTCTTGTTCTAAAGTTCCAAGCATTGCTTTTCTTCTTCAAATTCCCCATGTGCACTTAAAAAATATATGGCTTATCACCATCACCACCAATGTACCTTAACAAAATGCTTTCCATTTTCATGCAAGTCTAGTTACAAAATCTCTACAATATTATTATAGTAAAAGACAAATCGTCATTTACAACTACATGTAATTGGTTATTGTTTGTATTTGTGTTAAAATTTTCTTGTAATTACATTTTTGCCAAATCATGTTTTTGGAGATCACTAATTGTGTACATAACTAGTTTGCAATTAATGGTGTGCATTTTTTATCACATGGATGATTCTTTGACTTTTTCATCCAAATAGTCCTCTAAAATTCCTTTAGTCACATCTTTGACTGTTCATTGCAACTGATATGATTTGGAAATGTACATGATAACACCATATATATTATGGCAAGCAGGGACCAAGGTCCATGGGTCCTATGTAGGTTGGTAGGGTCAAAGGTAATTAAGGTAGGTATGTAAATAAGGTTGATAGGTAAGCAGGGACTTACTAGAGGTAGGTTGTAAATAAGATTTGAAATATATATGTTTATAACAAGGTGTCGACGAATTATATCACAACATGACAATGTGATGAGTTGGTTAACGTTTGATTAAAAAATTGGTTTGTGGATGTTGAAGTGAAAGGTTGAACTTTCACTTGTGACATCATATATTTACATGCCTAAGGATATATGCTTGTGTAGATAGGGACCTAAGTAAGGTTGTCACAACATATGGGCATTCGTTTGTACATTGATATTGTTCACCGTCATGTTATAATAATGTCAATAAACATAAATGTTAGGTCAACATAGGTCAACGCCTATGTTGAGTTGCCCCTAACAAGGTTTAAGGCAACCAAAACTTGCACCATTTGGTAACCTTAAACATTGTGACAATCAAAATGGCATTTGGTTGCCATAAGCACATGGTGACCAAAATTGTTTTATCCCCCATAAACGCCATCAACCAAAATTATTTTAGTCACCACAAGCAATTGACAATTGAACCTATTTCGATCATCAAAATTTTTAATCATTACTCACGAATCAATGATCAAACTAGGGCAACTAAAAATAATTTTTAAAAATGTTTTGTGGGTGAAATTTTGTTTTTTGGGATAGCAAAGTTGGGGAAATTGAAGAAAGTTTTTGGTTTCAGTGTAAATTCAATCAAACTTCCTATATTTTGGCTAAAATTTCAACACCAATTTTCTTTTTTAATGTGGAAGGTTTTCATTTGCATCAAAAATGTTGCTTCAAATGAATATTTATTGATTTTATTCCATTGTTTGATGTGTATGACCTTTAATTGGAGCATTTTGTATCTAGACATGGACACATGGATCTTCAAGTTCATGTCAAAATATTGACAAGAAAATAGTTTGGGGACATGAAATGATGGGATGTATGCTACTATTTATGCCCTTAACATGTGCATAAGGAAAATCACAATATTAATCCAAGTGAACCAAAACTTATGAAATTCTAATGGTGTTCAATGAAAATTGCAATATTATTCAAAATTTCAAAAATAATCACACATGACATCATGATTCCTTGACAATTTCATTTTATTACACAACATTTTTGACAATTGCTATATGCACCAACTTCAAAAAATTTATAGCATTTAGTAACGTTCCTTAAGTGGAGTTCAATTGTATGGAGGTCCCATCAATGTGCACATGGCATGCTAGACAATTTTTCTTGCATTTGGATTCACCTTGTACATATCATTGGAAATGTGGAGGCATATTCTCCTCCCACTAAAAGGTTCAATGTTTTAATGCCAAGTTTTTTGGTGGCCCATCAAGGTTGTAACACCAATTTTTCCACCACCATCATGTTGATAACCCAAATGGAAAAACATTATATCCTTGTCGTAAGAAATGACATTGTTGTAGAATTTATATTCCACCTTATTTAGGTTGTTTGGAATCATCAAATACCATGGTTCCCACACATTCTGCCTTCCCTTCATTAAAAAAACCTAGAAAACAAAATAAATTTGATTAAGGAAATTGATGTATAACAATAAGGTTCAATCTCACTTTAAGAGTTACATGATGAAATTTAGCACCAATTGCATATGCAATACGACAATTTGGAACTTCATACTTTCATAAAGGTTTTGCCCTTTTCTTTCAAGATATACTTTGATGATTGCTTGTTAAACAACATAGCCCATACACTTCAAAGCATAAAATGAATTTAGAATATATCCTCCACTTTTTATTACCCAACACACACTAGTGCAACACAAAGTTGGAAAAATCTTTTCATGGGTTATAATTTTATTTTGGAGAGTTACTAAATTGAAGTTCATATGCAAGAGTTAGAGTTGTGAGACTCATAACTGGACTAAATCAAGAATTTTCACAACTTTTTCTTGGGAGTCCTAGAAATGTTTTCCATTTCAACATGAACGCCAATTGCAAGGGCACAAGTTGCAAAAGACCAAACATGTTGCCAAAAAAACTAAATTCCCCCTACCTTCACAATTGGATTACCTTAAAGGTTGCAAGTACTCTCCCACCCTTGTTGAATGTAGTTGCTTCAAAATCAACGAAGTCTACATTCACCTTCATTGCTTGATGCAAGATTATGACAAGGAAAGAATGATTTATGTGGATTTCACAAGAATTGTGAGATGCAACACTATAAGGTGATAAATTTGTGAGTTTTGAAACAAGGTGTCAATTTTCTTTTGCCAATCTCACCCCTTGTTATATATATGTGAACAAGTTTGATGCCCATGGGGTTTGGAGCAAAATTCAATACATGCCCCCACACTTGCTTGTTCATACAACTTTGGATGACTAGTTTACTTGTTGAACTCATCTAAACTTCATTTGGGTTACATAATATGCTAGGAATGACATTTAAATTTTAGTTACATGACTTAAGAACAAGTCCTCTAGCAATAGAATAATGGTGTTTAAACAATACCTAGTTTGAATGTTTGGACAAAGTTCAAGTTTTCAATAACATAAAACCAAGTATATACTAGAACTTGATAGGCCTACAAGCAAATGAATTGAACCAATAATAACCCCTTGAACCTGGTGACTAGATCATTTATTGTGGCTTGGTCATATTGAACCATGAGTCTATGGAATTCTAAGTGTTAGCCTCCATTAGACTCTTTAAAAATCACCTCACAAGCTAATCGGCTCAAATGAGATTAACCCATCTCTAAAAGTGTTGGGGTTCAAATTCATTAGTCATTATTCAACTACACCTTTTAAGATTGTCACCTAAAAATTTACCAAAGCCTTTCAAACCTAATCCATAACTTGATAGACAAATTTTGGAAGAACTTGGATGTGGCTCATTAATTGGACAATTAAAAAACTAATGGAACAATTGGATGCACCACAAAATCTATTTGTGAGTTTGGTGAGGAATATGGGGCAAAGGAAAGAAAAGTTTAAAGTTTCACTTAGTAACATGCCCTCGAGGTACACTAGAATGTTTTTATGCGAGTGCTTTTACTTTTTAAGGAACTCGCAAGGTTGAATGAAGGTGATGATGAACCCTTTCAGGGACTAGTTTGGATGGAAATGGAACCCTAAGAACTAACAAGCCCTGAAAACAACCAAGCAATAGCCCCCTAAACCCCTTCCCCCCCCCCCCCCCCCCCCCCCCCAAAAAAAAAAAAAAAAAAAACAACCCTTGCAATCAAACAAAGTGAAAAAAATGCCCCCACCATTCCTCTCATCTTCAATACTCATTCTGGTTGGTTACAAAATGGGTGCCATTATAGGACTGCAAAAGGGGTTCAATTATTATTACCATTCCACCAATGAATAATTGTTATCCCCCCCCCCCCCCCCCCCCCCCCAATGCTTTGGAAGTTCTTTTCACCATTAGGAAAATAGGTAAAGATTGGTGGGGTTGGACATTATAATTTATTTTCCTGTCGGTTCTGGAACCCACCAGTTGTTCCCGGACCCCCCCCCCAACACAAGAGCGAGGGGGGAAGGGCCAGCTGCATTGAGGGCCCAGCCATTGTACGAATAATTGATCTCACTTGTGAGAGAGATATCTAGAGAGAGTTTTGAATTTTAAATTTTTTTGTTAGGGTAACAAAAACTTTGCTCTTATTGATTGCTTGCTTGCTCGCTTGCTTGGCTGGTTGGTCGGTCTGTCCATCCATCGGTCGGTCGAGCATCCACGAGTTGGGAAGAAAGAAATGAAAGCAACAAATAAAGTGGGCCCCCCAAAGCATTTACTTATCAATCTCGGCAGAGCACAGAAGACAAAAAAAAAAAACAAAAAGGAACAGCAATGTGTCATCACTCGAGCTGCTCGACTAGACTAGACGGGACGGGAAAACAAACCAAAAAAAAAAAAAAAAAAAAGAAGTAGGAAAGAAAAAAAAAAAAGTTAAGTGTGTCAGGGAAATAATTGAGGGCATCCACCACCAATGAAACCTTGCCTACCACAAAACACACACACACACACACACCCCACCCATTTTATTGAGCGAATTTATCATATTCGGCACAAACATACCCAAAAGAGAGTATATATATATATATATATATATCTTGGTGTTGGCTGGGTAAGTTCCATGACTATTTGGTCATGTGAATGCTCAATTCATAACTTTCTTACTTAATTGTTTTACACCTTTGCCAATTTGCCATTAGTTGTAGTACAATTATCATGATAATTTCAACTTACCCCTACATGGACCCAATGATAATTTTGCAAAGCTGAATAAGATAATTCCTTTATTTAATATGTGTGTACCCTTACTTTGGATTGATAATTTTGCAAAGCCAAAACCTTAACCTATACCCATGTTGATATTCTAAAGTCGATATACCCATCGGACACTCCCATATACATTGTGCTAGACAGCTATGTAAGTATATCTCTCGAGTGTTTATGGGTGTGTGTAGATGGGTGTTTGTTTGGGTCTATTATTGTTACTCACACCCCGTACTCATACATCATGTGGAACACCCACACTCGCCCGTCTATTACATGATGCAAAAACAACAATATCAAACCAAGGGGAAACTTTGTCTTTGTTTGCCTTGCTTGCTTACGAAGGCAAGGATATTGTGTTTAGATTCATTCTAGAGTATAGTAGCTTAAGGGATTTTGGCCTTTAGGTAATAGGTCTATTTTTATATGAGGATTTTTTGAAAGATGATATTTTGGCTTGTGTTGAAACTTGAGATTAGTTACAGAGTTATAAATATCTTGAAGGATTTTGGTTTTCTTTTTGAGGATTTTTTGAAGATTAGGTATATTTTTGCTATGGTGAAATATTTGAGTTTCCATACTTCTTCTTTTGCCTTAAGATACTTTTTCATGTAAATGGCAAGGCCACAGTGTCACTCACCCCTTGTTGATTCAAGTTTGGCTTTGACACAAATTATTAACCAAGTTTTGTTATGATGAATTTTGTTTTGGTGTGGCCAAGTAGTAATTTGTAATTTGGCAACTAAAACACCGATTTCATACAGATGGGAAGGCAAACCCCTCCCCCGGCCACTCAAAACCCAAAAAAAAAACACACACACACACACACACAACACACGCACACACACACAATGAGTTTTCCATGTAAACATAATATAGATGGGAAGCTAATTAAAATTAGTTCCATTGGGAAAAGATGGGGAACTAAATTGTTAATAAGGGTCACAATTGGAATTTTTTTAAAAAAAAGGTGAAATTCAACTAATTTTTCTAAAATACCCATGTTGGAAAAAAAAAAATAGCCCAAATTTTGTATATCACAAAATGGGGAAAAAGAAAAGAAAAAGAAAAGAAAACCCTGATTGGGGAGGGTAGCGCCATAGTAAAGGAAGCTGGTATACTTAGCCTTGTTGGGGAAGAAAGAAAGAAAGAAAGAAAGAAAGAAAGCAAGCAAGCAAAGCAAAGAATTGTGGTAGGGTAGGGGTGGGGATGACTAAGGACCTCATGGAAAAAAGTAGCTGCTAGCCCAGAAATATAGGGCCAACCATTAGACCAAGCAAAAACAGAGAAAGGCAACACACACTTCTACTCTCACTCTCTCACTCAGACCAGCAACAAGTATCAATCACCACATCAACTGCTGGCTGCTGCTGTCGTTGCAGCAACCCATTCAGTTACATCCACCATTGTGCCCTAGGGTGAGTGAGTCCACATTCTCTCTCTCAACTTTCGTTCTTTCTTTCTTTCTTCTCTTTGCATTTTTTTATTTTTTATTTTTGGCTTCTCTCTCTGTGCTTGAGCTTCTTTCTTTTGCCAAACATTTCTGTGTTTTGCCCATTTTTTGTGCAGCTCTTTTAGGTACACTCACACCACCCCCACAACACAGGAAAGTGGTAGTAGTAGTAGTAGTAGTAGTAGACGACTCTGTAGCGTAATGGAGAAGTCTTGTTGAAGCTTTTTTCCTTCTTGTTGCTATGTCTGCTGTAGTAGTTTTGAAAACAAAAGAAGAGAAAAGACTCAGTTCTGTGTTTGTGTCCATTTGGTTGTGTTGCAGAGAAAAACAGGGGTTCGAGAAGAAGGTGCAAAGAAAGATGAAGGGAGGAGGTGGTCAATGGACGGTGCTTGTTGCGTCTCTGGTAATGGTGGTGGTGGTGCTAGCAGCAATGCCGCAGACGGCACAGGCAAAAGCACCCAAGTTACCCTCAGATCCACGGCTTGCCGTTCTTGCGTCATGCTTGAACGCAGTGAAACTCACAGGCGTGAGACCCGAGACTTGCAACAAAACTGTGAGTGATCTGGTGACGGTGGACGTGTTTGAGGCCATGTTCAACCACAGGAACGACCCCACTGCTCATGCCCAAGGATTCTGGACTTTTGACTCTTTCATGGACGCAGCCAAGATTTACGAGCCCTTGGGATTCGGTTCCATTGGCGGACTGGATGTCCAGAACCGCGAGCTTGCTGCTTTCTTTGCTCATGTTGCTCATTCAACTTCATGTACAGAAAAAATAAAAAACCCTCACTACTCTCTCTCTCTCTCTCTCTCTCTCTCCCTCCTGTCATCATCTCTTTCACATGCTTGTCTCATCTTGTTGCCCTCTTTCACATGTTTGTCTCATCTTGTAGCCCTCTTTCACATGTCTGTCTCATCTTGTAAAGCATCATGGCATGTATTGCACATCCAAAATGAACATCTCCTAGTAGTCTTTATGGCAACTTTCTTGGCTGCCAAAGTACTAAAATGTTCCTCAAAGTGACATTACAGAGGAGTTCCTCTCACAGTCTTATGGTCCTTCTCCAAATCATCACGGTGTAGAATATGAGTCAGACACTTGTTTCTTTTGATTCAGGATCTGACAATTTTCCATGTGGCCGAGGAAGAGGCCATGCCACCTCCTCTGTCGGTCAGCTGTGCTTAGAGCAGTAGTCCTGAGAATGCACTTCTGTTTGTTGCCTAGCTGCTTTCTTTGGAAATCAGTTTCAACAGTGTGCTGCCACTGTATTTTCTCAATACATGTGCCGGTGCTTTTATGATCTGCAATTCTTAAGGGGAAGAGCAAGAGAATGTGATGGTGGATATGAAGTAAAGATCCAGGTTGTGAGCCAGAGCTTTTAACAACAGATGTGATCAAAATGATGCTCAGAGAGGGATGCATACACATACTTTCCTCTGAGGGAGGGATGGATTGGGAAAAAAGGGGATTTTGTGGTTCTATGGAGAGCTCTTTTTGTTGTGCAGTATGTGCAGGCTTCTTTGATTTCTTGATGGAATGCTAGATATTGGATGGGATCGACTAAGAGGGGAGTAGGATTGGGTTTTTGGGGTGAGCAGGTGGATGGTCTGGAGCCAAGGATGGTCCATATGCATGGGGGCTGTGCTACAACCAGGAGTTGGCCCCTGACCAGCTGTACTGTAAGGAGAATCTGTTGTATCCATGTGTGCCTGGTGTGGGATACCAAGGCCGCGGTGCCTTCCCTATCTACTGGTTTGTTCCAGCTATGCCTTCTCTCTTTCTTGCAAAGTCTGAAAGTTAATGAAAACACAGTGTGCAGATTTCTTTGGCTTGACTGTCTGGCTCCATACACAAGGCTGCCTTTCTATTGTTGCAACTTGAAACTGTGGTTGAGGGGTTCTGTATGTTTATGAGTCTCATGGAAAGAGCTCCTGATGAGGACCAAATTTTGTGCATCATGTTGCTTTTCCCTCTCTTCCGAATAGTAAGCTACTGCTAGTAGATAGAAATTTGCACATCTATGCTAGTCACCATTTGCAAGATAACATGCACTGGCAATAGGCAGTAGTTTAGTTCCTCACTTTCACCAAGTATGAAGAGAAAAGCTGATCTAGGTTGGGGGCTGGGTGGCTTGCTGGTGACAGGAACTACAACTATGGGCCAACAGGAGTAGCCTTGAATGCAGACTTGTTGCATCACCCTGAAATTTTGACCAACAATGCGACACTTGCATTCCAGGCAGCAATCTGGTATTGGATGACACCTGCCCTAACAAGGCCTTCTCCCCATCAGATTATGATTGGCGAGTGGCAGCCAACAAAGAATGATACACTGGCACACCGCCTGCCAGGGTTTGGCATGACAATCAATGTCATGGCTGGTGATGAAGAGTGCGGCCACGGTGAAGATCCTCGCATGGGAGACCGCATTGGTACATACCAAAAGTTCCTCACCAGTTGGTTTGGCAATGTTGATCCTGGTGAAAACATTGATTGTAGTTTGCAAGGAGTGGTGCCATTGGCATATGCAGCCATCTAGAAGACTCACCACTTTCATGTTGCCTTGTGAAGGCGGAAGTTCTTGAGTGGTAAATCTTTCTATTTCGAAGCCAAGGAATTGGTGCTCAAATTTATTGACGGATATTGTAATGCTCATATTGCTATGTTGCCTGAGCAATCTTTATGACAGTACTGTGTTCATAATTGTGTGAGCTTCAGAATAAACTTGGGAAATATTACAGGATTATTTTCTCTGAAGCTACAATTCCAGCTGCTATTAAGCTACTACTTGGCCATTAACGACAGAATAAGATGGGATTAGCTGTGGACCTCTGATTTTTCGGAATTTAATCTGTAATATAAGATTTTGTTCTGTTAATGTAATTCTATTTTTACTCGTCTCAATTGTTGAGATCTTATTGAGCTGCTTTTTATAGTTGAAAAGGCTACACAGCTAAGCTAGAGAGCAAGATGCACCTTTCAGTACTAGCCACCATCATGACTAATTTCCAGAAAATCAGATTGCACATGTTTGTATAATGGTTTGCTTGAATTTTGGATGCATTAGTCTGTACTTTCCTAAGCCATCTGAGGGGAGTCAGGGCAGCTCATCACTGCTTCAAAATTTTATCAGGAGCTGATGATGTCATCAGGCAGAGGGGAGTTATGGCAACTCATCACCGCCTTGAAGTTTTCAAAGCTATGAGGAGTTTTCTCTGCAATCCCACTATGAAAATAATATACAGTATAAAAAAAGGGGACCGAACCAGTTTCTTCACCTAAATTTGTCCTTACGGCAGTTTCAGCCCCCAGTTTTGGATTTGCTTTACCTGTGTTTGCATTGCTGCATGTTTTATTTACTAGATTTAAAGCCTAGTCAGAATAGAGTCTTGCAAATCTTTCTGACCTGCTACCCAGTTTTATGAATTGGTACTCAAATTTTCCAACTTTCTGGCTACACTACAATTGACAATGAAACAGGGATTAGAGGGTCAGATTAGGGCCTGAAGACAAGGTGACTTTACAAACAACTTCTATGCACTACTGGCAACATCTGGAACAACAGTAGATTTTGGAAAGCCAGCGTTGTAAAAGATTGTAGGCCAGAGAACCATAAGAAGAAGTGCCACTTGATAAATCCTGGTACTAAAAAAATCCTACTGAATACATGAGTAAAAACTGTTGATATCATGGGATGCCAATCAGTAGTAGTAGAGGGCGTGCATTATTATCCACTTTAGGCAGTGCACACACTTTATCACATGACTTTTGTGGTAGGTGCATGCAGCAAGGCACTGCAACAACAAGCAGCTCATCACAGAAAGACTCTGCCCTTTTATGGCAGATTCAAACTTCAAACCAAAAGACTTCCCTTTACAGGATCAAGAATTTCTCATCTAAATGCATGCACTTTTATTGAACATTTGCCCATCCATAGTATGCACACATAGTAGTCCAACATGTCATTTACACATTGGGAGCAGGGTCAAGTTTGAGCTCAAATTTTCTTCAGAAATCTACACTAATATCTAGTCTCTTCCCTATGGGCAGAGGCAACAAAAGCCAGAAAAAGTAGGAGAGCAATAACCAAAAAAACATGATTTGGATCTAGGTTCTCATTGTGGGGCAGATTCGGATTTGGTTTTATTCATTCTTTTATCTTCGCACCTGGTTCTGAGTTAGTAGTTAGGTTAGGATAGCATCTAAATAGTCTTTTTTAAGGTTTCAATCGGATAAACTAGATCAATTTTGCATTTGAGAAAACAAACAGTGCAAAAAAGGGGGACAATTTTACTACAGGAAAACATGGCAATATACAATCTGTAGATTGATGGTTGAAGGCTAAAACGAGAACCAAACTCAACATTTGAAGAGTTCATTGGGAAGGAGAAGCAACTCAAAAGCAAGACAATAGTATTTCCAACGACCAAGTTGAAAGCAACATCTTCAAAATCAACATTGGTTCAGAAGTCATCATGTGCTTTCATAAAACCCATCACACATCGAGAATTTGGTAGGTCATCTTGGATCGTACAGTCCCTTCGCTTGGCATGAGTTGTTTTTGTTACACTCATTGTGCTCTTTCATGCTAGTTCTTATAGATGAATGTATTTGAACATTTGAACCATTCACCTCTTTTCTCTCATGAAACTTAGAAAACCACGAGACTTTGATTGAATGTTATGTGACATAGCCAACCTGACAATTATTATGAATGCATTTCTCTTGCACATTTGGCCTTCTCCAATAGGAAACCTTGATGAACTAACTTGTAGATACAACATCAAAACCAACAATGATAACAATTCCAGCAACACCAATAGCTCCACACAGTTGGTAAAATGGAGAAAGATATTCTGCGAAGTTTAGATCAGCCTAATCAAAAGTTGTCAAGGATGACTTACAAATGAAGGACTTACGGAGGATATGCTTTACATTCCACCTACATTTGGTCTAGAAGGACTAGCTCTTGCTTTAGAACTAAGGTTTGTAAAAGTTTCTAGGACTACAAATTCTATCAGATCTCTCTCTCTCTTCAACAATTCCTAATCAATTTCTCCTTTCCTTATTTTTCTTCAACAATTCCAAGTCAACAATTCATCTTTCTGACACAATTCCTCAATTGATTTTCCTCACCTTTCTTCAAAAATTCCTCAATAGTTCTTCCTTGTCTTTCTTCAACAATTCCTCAACAACTTTTCTTCATCTATTTTGAAACATTTCCTTGACAATTCTTCCTCATCTTGCAACTTGAATTTTATCAACATGTCAAGCCTCACAGTTTATTGTTAGCTCACATTTTGTAGCTAAATTGACTTGTTTCTTAGTTGATTTAGTCTTTGTGCTAATCGAATTTGTGATTATTTGTGTAAAAGTGAAATTCTTTTGGGGTGTGGGGGTTGAAAGCGTTACAATAATAAGAAAATTTAGCTTCACTCAAATAAAAAATAGTCAACATGTGATCCATATGAACATTTGTAAAAATTGGAAATCTTCAAGGGGGAAAACTCAAACTAGCTTTACATGGACTGGCTAATTGCAACTCAACAAAGTCTCCCTCCTTTGCTATAACAACAATCTTGACACTGCCCTTTGATGGACAAAGTCTCCCAATACCCTTGTAACAACAATCTTGAGATTGCCATTTTGGTGTCGATTATGATGTCCAATAGTGTGAGCACATAAGAAACTAGATGCAAAAAGTCAAAGGTACATTACAATTTTTTTGATAACAATTATGTTATTATTATATCTATTATAAATTTTAATTCACAATTGTTATCATAATTTTTTTTGGCAAATTGGTGCAACATTTTGACCTTTAAAAATAAAAATGAATATTTTGTCATGAATTCTTGCCAAGATTTGGAGAATTTTTGTTAGATTTTGAAAGAATTCCTAGTTTGAAGGTAGTTTTCTTCCTTGTTTTCTATTGCTTTTGCAATTAAAAAAAAACTTGTTGCCACTAATGCTAAATTTGTTTTTGGATGATCACCGCTTGTGCCACATCACAAAATTTGGAATTTGTAACATGCAAGCTTCAAATCCTTTCTACTTCAATTGAACATAGTTTTTGTTTCAAAACTCACTCAAATTTGTTAAGAATTTTACAATAGATTTTTTAAATTAGGAATTTATCGATCAACAAATTTTGTGCTACAACAACATGCAACACTTTTGTTGCAACAAAGGTATTTAAACAAGATCCCAAATTTTTCTTGTAAAATTTGCTTGAGATATTTCCTTATTTGTATATCTAAAAATTTCAAATTTGATCAAACATATCACAACTTGTCATCTTTCTTTTGAAAATTTGATCTATTTATGATCCAATTGTGAATTTTAAATTATAATAAATATTACAAGATCATTATACAATAATATAATATGGTTTTTTAGATAATAGTAGTCCTCAGTTCATCACATGTGTCACATTTGAGGTAGTTATGTGGTTTCATCCATTTCAATATAAAATATATAAGTATATATCATAATTTGACATTTATTGCAGTATGTAACAATGTTGGGTGGGTATTAGGTTGGAACCTTGGTCATGGTATTGATGAACCAATTAGATTAATGTTTTTTTTTGGCAAAAAATCACCAAAAATCTCCAAAAAATATAGGTTATTCACTTGTAAGCTTGCGTTTTAAGGATTAAAAAAAGTTTCACCTAAACTTATAGTGGCAACAAATGATATCACTAGATTAAGTACATGGATGAGGAAATTGTCACCTTCATAAGGATGGACATTCATTGTCAATTTGCCAACTCTTGCCTTAATGCCATCACATGTCACCATTTCCCCCCCACCTCCACCATTGAGTAGTTGCCATTTCTACACACTTGAATTTGGGCCCTCCATTAACTTTCTAGGTCTCCTTTCACTAGCTTCATTTCTTGCTCATAGGAGGACATCGCTAGAAACCTTGATTGTGTTTTGTGAGCCACTAAGTAGTAGACTATAACATTGAGCTTTGAAGGTTTTTGTTTTGCAATGATTGATTCTTTTATTAAAATTTAGGTTTATACATTATAAATCCAATCAACAATTTTGGCTTGTAAGTTGTCACATTGTGTAACATGTTTCATTGTTGAGTTCGTTATTGGTTTTAGGCTTTGTGTTATTATTAATGTTAGTTGAACGATGAAGAATCAAGATGCTTGAAACATCAATGAAGTTGTCATTAGAGATCAAATTTGCAATCACATCGAGGACATTGGATTTGGAAATGACAACATGTTAATGGGCAGTTGGGCATCGTTGGTAGGTTACATGAATCAAACATTGAGAGGCACATTGTGAAGGTCAAACTCCAATTGCCATATTTGTGTTTTGATCCTTTTTTTTAAGTTGAAAGTTCCCCCTTTGCATATGGTGTAATAACACTATAATGTGATGAACTTTGGTCTTTAACTACAACTTATAGCTTAATTATTTTCTTGACGTACAGATCCTTGGCACTTGCTATTTTTCATTTTGAGTGTCATTTTGGTTTAAGGCTTTGGCTTGTTGGTTCATTTGAAAAGCTGAAAATTGGCTATAATTAAGGCATTTCAACAAACTATATTAAAGTTGTTATTTCATTGTTTGTAATTTTGTGGATTTTTTGCAAGCTTGTTTGTTTCATTTTAGGGATTGAGAAGGTGACACTACCTCTTCTGCCACCCCAAAAAATTGCATAATTATTTCCTTTTTTCTCACAACCTTGGTGATTGTTATTGATGTGAGTTCATCCAATGGTACAATTCCCTCTTCTAGTCAACAACATGTTCAAGTTGATGTGTTGGTCATTAGTTAGTTAAGTGATTTTTTCATATAAAGTTAGCCCCATTGAGTTTTCTTCCATAATCATTTGGCATTGAACTTGAGGAAGAAACTTGCATTGTTTCTTACTCTTGATTTATCACCTCTAAAAAAAAAAAAAACTAGGGGTGTGCCACATTGTGGCCTTGTCATTTACATTTAAAAGTATCTTATGGCAAAAGAAGAATTATTGAAATTCAAAAATTTCACCATGCAAAAATATAGTCTTAAAAAAATCCTCTAAAAGAAACCAAAATCCTTCAAAATATTACAACTCTATAACTAATTTCAAGTTTCAACACAAGCCAAAATATCATCTTTCAAAGATCTTCATATAAAAATAGACCTATTATTACCTAGGGCCAAAATCTGTGAAGCTATTATACTTTATAATGAATCTAAACACAATATCCTTGCCTTGGTAGGCAAGGCCAATAAATGGTCTTGTGAATCAACATGAAAAATTAAAGTTTAAATGGGTAGCAAATTAGCTTGGGCTAAATTGCAGGTAGGTTTTAATGGTTGTGTGCAAATTGTTAAGTGCAAAATGTATTTTGAGGTTGAGTATAAAAATAATCTTCTTGCACCTAAATGGGATTTCCCTCAAAAACATGCTAGTCATAGAAAGGTAGAAGGAGCTTTGAGATAGGTGAAGATTGAGGAGTGGTACATGAGTATGGATTGTAAATATGCTAAAATTGAAGTTACTTATGCATGGAGGGTAGGGAATTAGTGTTGCAACATGTTATTAATGGGGTGGTGGGGGAGAAATGTAAAAAACTTGTTTAATTTGCCAAGTTTTTCCGTACTTTGAATTATCGCAAATTGATATTCAAACAAGAGGCACAAATAATATTTTGATTTTTGAATTTGGAATTTAATCCCAAAATGCATTAGATAGACCTAGTAAGTTGGGATATGGCTTACCACATACATAACATTGTTTTGAAGGCTACCATATCTATTGTTGTGACTACTCAATACACTTCTTTGACATGTGATGAGGTAAGTACAATTGACAACTAAAACTAGTTGTTAATTCTTGCATATGTGGTGCATAATTTGTTGGGCATACTAATTTTTCTTTCCCTTGAATGTGTGATAGCTAGATCAAATGCTGATAACTTGACTAAGGTGTTTATGCAAGCATTGATGAACCAAGGTGGTTTATCTAAAGATATGATTGGTAAAAAATTAATGACATTTGGCACAAATGATGTTTATGTTTTCCAAGGTGTTGGGTTAGGGGTTACATAAAAGATTTTTGATGTGTGAGCTTTTCATGGGAGTGCATTGTGGTTCACAAAACCAATTGTGAAGTTTATACTTTGTTTCATTTGTGAATGGTGAACAAAACTGAAGGTCTACTATCAACATTATACAACTATTTTTGTAAGAGCCTTAAAAAAACACTTGGAGTTTACAAAGGTTGTTGAAATTATGAAAACCCAAGGGGCCAAAATTTTGAAAATTAACAAGACATGGTGGATTAATATATATTATCCCGTTCCAAACATGTTATGGCACAATACATGATATTGTTGATGAGGTGGCCATCAACAACCCTAGTTATGAAAAAACAAAGATGAACTTCAACCTCTTTTGTCATGTGTAGGTCATGTTGGGGCTTGTTACCATACTTCCCTTGTTTGAATTTGTCCACAATCTCACCAAGTTCAAGTAATTGAAGTATGTATTCATGTGTGATGTGACAACAATTAAGTTGTATCAAGCATAAATATTTTCCTTACACACAAACTTGAACAAGTTTGATGCATTTAAGTGTTGCAAACCATTGGTGTGTGCTAGACATGAATTTATTATCATGTGTTGGTTTACTAATTTGAACATTGAGGTGGAACACTTAGCTTTTGATGTGAACTAATAATACATTTGGGCAACCTATCTAAGGTTGGAAAGTAGCGAGACAACATTAGGGATGTGTGTGTTGTAGCCATAACATGAATGGATGCATATTGTGCATATAATTTTGTTCACCTTAACCTTTTGTATTTGTGCAAATTGTTTTGCATTTTCATGTGTGTCAAGTTTCAACAAGTTTTTACATGTTTGAACTTTGAATATGATGTAGTTTTTGGTGTGTGGCAAGGATTGCTAATTGCCTTGTCAAAAGAGTTGCAAGGAAGATTTCCTACTCATGGGGTTGCAAATAATTTAAGTGTGGTGTACCCACAATATTGATTACAATTACATGTGGAAGTAAGTTTTTCCTAACATTTGATAAGCATATTGCCACCCCAAGAAAGTGGGCAACTTTGATGTGTGGGTGCTTAAAGTGCTTTTAACAACTTTTGTTGAAATTCAACATTTCAAGTTGGCCATGAAATGAAATGCATATGATGCCATGGCCAAACCTAGTGATGCAAATCCTACCTTTTGCCTCTAGCACATTTTTTTTACCCTTTCCTAAGGGTGCAATCATGGTAACACATACCATAACAAGTGTAACCAATGCTTAAAGTTCCATATTATTGAAAATGTGATTTAATTTTGTGTCGAAATTGTAAGATTTACTTATATGATAAGATTCATAATATATCATGAGAACTTGTGAATAAATTTGAAATTAATCAAATGAATAAAAAAAGAAAAAAACACTAATAAAACGTTGTAACCAACATTTTTAAACAATAAAAGAACATGTCTAATAATTCTATTTTTTTTTTTCTAAATGAAATATTTAGACAAATTTTTAATGCAAGGTTTATCAAAGTACAATAAAAAAAATTATTATGATTTTAAAAGATTTTTTCGAATTTTTTTTCAAAAAATTCCAAAAATATTCTAAAAATATTTCCTCAAAAGCATTCACAAATACAGTAAAAAAGGAGATGGGTGTGCCTCATGTTATCCCGTTTTCACCCCTAGAATATTTCAAGTTGGCAAATATTGCCATCTTACAAGTTCTTGGGAGCATTGAAAATGAGCAATGCTTTAATTCTTTGGCATCATGTAAGTCTAAAAGCTTTATAATGAACTCATTACCAACCACGGCTTAGTGGTTAGAATGTAATCCAATAAGTTTTATTACTTGCATAGCTTTCCATATGTAGATACATTTTATTTATGGCATGCAAAGCATTATGGAACAAGAGCCTAGACTATCTTCAAGCTTTGCAAGGCTTAAGCTAAGCAATTATCTAATTATAAATTTTTTTTTGTGGCTTGGGATTTGGCATTGGACAACTTTTGTAAGTGCTTATCATTGGCTTCATAATTACTAATGAGATTCTAGAATCGTACTCCTTTTGTTTTTATGGGCTTGGCAAGTTTTGGTGGTCTTTGATATTTATACAATTCTGAAGGTTGCAATTACCTTTGTGGTCTTTTGTGTTAAATTAAGTTATCCTTGTGTTGCAGGTCATTTGTGTTGCAATGGGTGTTTAAAGGAGGGTTCAATCTCCTCACAAGTAACTTTGTTTTGTTTTTTTGGAATGATGGAAGAGGAATTGAACTTATATGTTATTTTGAAGTTTGCTTTGGTTGTTTAGTCATTTTTTCTTACTGGTCATAAGTTATCACTTATAACTTGTAAGCTATTTCACAATTGACCTGCTGGTAGCTAGAAAGTGTCCAAATGAAAAAGCTTCTAGCCAGAAATTGACCTTGGTGAAAAGAAATCACTGGACCAGACTAGTACAACCTGAGGCACATACCAGCCTTCTACCAATACCTGCATGGTAGGTACTTGAGATAATGGCAATTTCATACCATGGCTATATTGATCTTCATACTGGGTATATCACATACGAGCCAAAAAATCAGCATTGGATCCTAATACCAGGACCAGGCTGGTATGAAATGAAATCTTTTTAAGAGCTTTGATACTAGTACCAGCTGGTGTGTTCAAAAGTTGATACCCACCCAACACCAATATGTAGCACACTCAACCATACATATTTGGTTGTAGTGACCGCGGAGTAAATTGTACCCTCACCCATGAATGACTTCATGCAAGTGTTTCCTTGTCATCCAACAGCAACCTCAGTGAGGTCAGTCACTCTTTGTATCTATCAAGTACCCTTTGGTGTGGAGAGTACTAATTTTTCTACCTCTAAATATAGATGAATGAATGTTAAGATGTCTTTTTTGTTTTTGATAAATGTGATAAATGTGGTAATTTATAAATACACAAAAATTTACATGAATGAAATTTTTTAAAATTTATTTATTTATTATATTTTCAATTTTCAATGCCAAGTGTATTTTCATTTAATGTTTTCAAAAACTTATTATCTTTCAAATGCCAAGTGGATTTTCATTAACTATTGTCCAAAAATTCTTGTGGGATTAACTTATTTTCTAAGTGTTTATATCTTCAATGATATACATAGATATGTTATTTTTATGTATTGTCATTTTGATAAACACATTGTAAATGATCCACTAAGGCATTCAACTTGAAGATTTAGCTACTGAAGGCAAGTGTTTTCTTTCAATGCAATAATCTCATTCATAGAGCAATATTTTCAGATTTGGCTTTTTTTCCCTTCTGTTCAAGCTTTTGCATGGATTCAATTTATTTCTAAAGTCAGTATGGAATTTAGACTTTTCATCAATTATAGTGACTGAGCTTTTTGATCATAGATCTTTCTTTTCAAGAAAAGCTTGCGAAGAGTTTGACACCATCAGCCTTTTTTCTTACTGGTGAAATTTCACCAAAAAGAGAATTTCAAAATCCAAGATTCGAAAATGAAGTGATTTTTGAGAGTTTCAGTTTGAGCCAAAAAATTGAAAACCCAGAAAAGAAACGAAAAAGAGTTGAAAATCATCAGATTTTCATATTCGGTTTTGTATATGTATGTAGCCAAAAATATGGAAGGGTGACTAAATATTTGTACTTCATATAACTTGTAGAGAGTCAGCTAACTGCATGTAATTATTTTTTTGTAATGTAGAGAACTTGTCTTTGGACATGTACTACATATGGAGCTTACAATATGCAGGTCAACTTCAAAGAAACATGAAAGCCAACGAGGCTCAAAGCCTGAACTAATCTACAGACATTAAGTTAGCCACTTAGCAAAATTATGCCCACTGACATCACCATGTTTAAATTGTTAAGTAGCATATTTAGAAATTATCATATATGTAATTAGCAATTCTTGCTCACGGGTGTGAGCTGCTGCTCCGGCATGCTGCATTGATATATTTTCAACTTTTCTAGCCACCTGGAACGCTCTGACCTGCAGTCCAACAAAACCCACCGAGATAAATTTAATTAGTCCTTGAACACCCATTCCAAATGATCAGCACAGAATAATTAACTCAGGTTACAGAGTTCTAAACAACTCTAGTTCTCTTGCTTTTTAATTCATTGACGTTCTAGATACAGCAATCGACTCAAGTTCCTACGGGCTGAGAATGACCAAGCAAGAAGCTATAATTATGTTGAGAAATATATTGGGTGCATTCTTCATGCGCAGCAGCCCTTTCTCAATATTTAGTACATCCAGCGTACGCTGTTTAGTTTCTCCCACATCCCGACCCATGAACCTGACAAGATGGACTGTACAAAGTGAGAGACTATGTAACTCTCACCACCTGAGCCAACCACTATGTTTGGCCAATGAGAAACAGTCATTTCCTGTTCCAGGTGCCCTTTGCAGGCACTACCAACATGTGTAGTCTTAGGAGCCCAAAGAAGAAACACAATGGTTTTTTTTTGTTTTTTAAAAAATCCTCGCACAAATTGTACTGGAAAGGCCATTTTACTGTCACCTGGATCAATTAATATATTTGATCAATCAAGACGTGGTGTTAGACTGCGCACTAGTTTTTGTCAGCCTCATATATATTGAGCAAAAAAGAATGTTGCGCAAAAGCCATTTTGCTGAGCCTGTGTTGCAAGTTTCTACTGATCTTCATCCAAAATATGTTGTGTAGCATGCCTGTGGAGATGCTCTAATAAGAGCGCTTATAATTAGAGGGGGACTTTCAAAGACTCATCATTTTGGATTTCATGGTGATCTAGCAGCTAGCTTGCAAAGACTTTATTTGATTTTTCCATGCAAATACGTAATATATTATATGCAAGTTCATCTAGACATAATATATACTACCGTCGCACTGAGCTCCGGGAGGGACAGCAAGGCCACATCGCTGTGGAATTCCTATGGCCACCGGGAACTGCACACCGAATTCCTTGGCTGTTTGCGAAATCACCAACGAACACAGACACGAGACGCCCGCGGGTCCGCTCCCCAACGATGCTATGGAAGAGCAACAGGCCACTGAAGGTGTCATGGCTTGTTTGGCTGCATCAATGCACGGCTGTAAAGCTGTTATGTCACATGCTGCTGCTGTGGACAGCTTGTCATCATCGTCCTCTACCTCCAGCATCCCCAGTCCCAGTCCCAGGAGCAAGCTCAAGCTCATTAGACCAACAACACCCATCTGCACAACTGCAGTCGACAACTTATAATACTTCCCCATTTCGACTCTTGCAGCTCAAGCAGCTCCTCTCATACACACGCAACTCAAGGCTCTCACAGCTCAAACACTCAAGCTGATCTCACAGCTCTTGATCCTGTTATATAACCTATCTATAGACCGACCGACCGACCGCTCTAGTTTATTGATCTGATCTGTCTATTGATAATCACTCGTGACATCACATTTATAGTACTGTTGCAGTCAAAACCATTTCTACAGGCAATTTGAAGCTTGCTCAAGAGCACTGCCGTTCAAGCTTTGCTCCAGAAATTAGTAAAAATTATCAGCCATGATCAATCATCTGTAATGTTTAAACTGGATCTACATCACTGCATGAAGCTTCTTGCAGCAGGTTTCAAGAGCAGTGGTTAGAGCAGCTCCACCCATACGCAGTATGTATGTGGCCCTTCAAAAGAAATTTGGACGCAGGAAAGTCAAAACATGCTGGTTTGGCTTAGCAAAATGGTTTTGACCTAGCATTTTTGCACAAGATGTGTGGAGGTTGGTCAAAGGCATGTGAGCAAACCCTAACACCTGCTCTTCGTTGGCTAGATAGTTTGATTGGTCAAGGTGGGCAGGGTTTTGAAAAAAAAATCATGTGGTAGGTGGACTGGCGATCGTCCACAAGAGGACTTAGCCAAAACCTGGCTACATTGCAGAGAGAAAAGTAGAATTTATTGAAACCCCGCTATGTAGTGACAAGTTGCAAGAACCTATAGTCTTAAAATGGCAATTTCAACTCTTTTTTCCTCGAAAATGTGGCAAATTTGGGGGATTTTCTCTCACAAAATCCTTTTGTAAAAGTCACAGGCCCTTTTTATTTGAAGGCGAAATTTCGCCTGTAAAGAAAACGCTGAAGGTGGGTAGTAGTCTCCTACCTACCTATTTACAGTCCCAATTTTGTTTTGATGGGCGGGGTTGGAAAAAATAAAATTATAACTAAACTTGGACGTGAGAAATACTTTTGCAGGGTCATGCATATAGACTGAGCACCGTGGGAGATGCTCTAATACATGTTCAAACTTTGAAGAGCACTGCAACGAGCTTAGAAGTTTACAGTAGTTGCGTGTTAAGTGATGAAATCAGCCATGGTGATCTGCAATGTTTTGAACTGGAGCTATATCACATCAAGACCTTGTTGCAGGTTTCCATATATGGATCCTGGCTGAAATGCAGATCAATCTGCATTGTAATACTTTCGACGATGATGGGTTGCAAGAAAAAAAGATTAGAACTGCAGATTGTAACATGATCTTGTAGTGAAATTCTTCAATTGAAAAATTAGATATGCAGTCTCTTCAATATCAATGTAGGTGTTGGTCAGCTGCCATCAGCAGCAGCAGCAGATGCATAAATGTCTTAAGGTACATTTATAATCAGGATAGCATAACAGGAACTAGGAACACCGAAGCACTAGTTATGAGTCAGAGAAAATTTGATCAGTTGCAAGGAAATTAGTCACAGCTTTGTGTACATACCTATTTGAATTCTTCAGTTGACCCCCCCCTCTCCCATTCATATTTTGAGAATCGCAAAATTTGGCTAAATATTCTTATGGATGATTGCCACTTAAGCAACATCACAAAATTGAAAAAAAAAAAACAAACTGCTCTACACTTTACAATATTTACAGCATTCCGCTTTATATTATTATACATCTTCGATGCTAGTTTCTGGATGTAATTTGAAGACGTTTAATTTACTTGATCATTTTCTGGATTGCTGGTGATGATGAGCAGTGAATTGATGTTTAGCACTTCTTTGCTGAATATCTATTTATTTTAAAAAACAAGGTTAGGCGGCTTCAAATTGAATTTTCCAAAATTTCAACAGTTGTAATAGTAATTTCCAATGGTTAGGATGTTGGGACAGTAATGTGCTGATACTTTCCCATCATGTTGGGAGTTGATCCTCAACAATTTCAACAAATGTCAATTAAAACATTCCCCTTTTCTTCAGCTAGACCTTTTGCAAATTATTTTATGTCAAACAACAGCAGTTATTGTAGATAAGGTGTGTCCCTTCAAGTGAGAGGTAGTTTGGGAACTTATGTGCAATATTTTTGAAGTTTGGTGAAATTGATTTTTGACATCACACCAACAACAGTACTGATATCTATATTATTGTCCCCAGCAACTTGTTGATGATCACATTTTTTTCTCTATGGCTTTTTTGCTTTCCTTTTCTAGCTTCTTGTTGGAGTTGTACCATCATTTAATGTCACCAAATCATTTGAAGCTCAATGCTGTGTGTTGCTTTCAGTAGCTGTGTGTGTGTTTGTTTTCTTCTGCAAGGATTCCAGGATAGTGGTGTGTGTAGTTTTCACCAACACATCACCAACACCCACTACCCATTATCATCAGCACATCACTATGGATGGTCTTAAGTACTAATAAATGAGGGACTAGCCAGCCTGTTCTGGTTCCCAGCAAGCCCTTATCTAGAGCCTGTTAGTGCAAGCTCATGGGTGCGATGGGTGCCAGAATTAGCAGTACTCAATCCAACATGTTTTTTTTTGGGGTGGCAAATTTGCGCCATGTTAGAGTAATCCAGAATGTCAGCATCTTTGGCCCTGCTTTCACCCCTGTCACCTGGTTCAGTGGTATCCACAAAGTAATGAAGTTTTATTAAATCTCAGTATGAAATGCTGAAACTATAGTTCAAGAATAACTATAGTAGTTGTACAGGTACGAGTAGTGAAAATTATATGTAGCAGCAGTGGATGGGCTCAGCAAAAAGGAAAGACAGGATGAAACTCAATTTACCACCAAAATTTTCATTTTTAGTTACACATTTGATGCCCTATTATGCCGAAACTGCCCTGTTCTTATTTGCGAAACTTTATGGATAACTCTTGTGGGAAAAGAAAAGGACCCAGCAACATTAACAATGAACTTTTGTGAAAATAATGAAATGAAAGTTCCAGCTTTCAAAATGAAAATGAAAATAAAAATCGCCACATTTGCTCCTGAAGATAGTTTTCATTTTCTGAAAATAAAATTCAACAAGTTTGTGAAATTTGGCCACCCTAAAAGAAAACCATTGCCTTGGATTAGTGCATACGAACAAGGGGAATAGAAATGTCTTTAATTTTGAAACTCCCACTTATGCATATTTCCACTTGAACAGTTTGCCTTGGAAAGGTTCTCTCAGAGACAAAAATTGGGAAACAAAATGCACCTTGAAAAGCTATCACCTCACTGAGTTGCTATCTCCTCAAAGTTACATGTTTTTGTCAATGTGTCATCTCAAGGATTAGCCTTTTATAAAAGGGTCCAAATTTAATATGCTCTAATATTATGACTAATTATCCTTGAGTAGATTATATTTTTTCAAACTTGTGATATGAGATGGGATAGCTCACAAGTGTAAGGGCCCTTTACAAAGCCTTACCCTAAAAGGAGCTCATTGGCAACCATGCCCCCCATGGAACGTCAATCCAATGCAGACTAGCCCTGGTCAAGAGTGAGGGGCATTTGGGTCCGCATTTTAAAACACTTCTATCATCGAACGCATGGTCTTAAAAAATGATGTTCGGTAAATTTGGGCGACTCACACGCAATGTGGCTATTGTGTATAGTTATGGGTGTGAAAAAGTGACAAAATTAATAAATTTTGACTTGTTTTGTTTGCACATGTTCAGTGATGAGAAAGTATGGGCAAGTTTTTATGTCCATAATGGAAAGCAAATAAGATGAAAATTTTTAATGTTGAATTTTCTTTGTTTGTTTATGGGTGTGTTTAAAACTAGTTTAATTACAAAATTTTAAATGTTTTTTCAAAGGCAATGTTTGATTTAGGGGTGGGTGGATGGGTGGGTTCACAAAACAACATGGAGACAAACAAAAAAGAAAATTGATTATGGAGGTTTTTTTTGTCATATTAATGGGCATGGAACTGGTCATAAATAAGCTCTAAAGCTTAACAAGGATACACTGCACAAAAATTATCAGGGACATCAAATTTTAAATATTTCAAAAAAGCTCATTATTAGCCCTGTCAAAGTTTAACCCTCAAAATTCCTACTAAGTTTTTGCAATTAAACTAACCACCTACATGCCTAAACTCCAAAGAGAAAAAAAACTTGCACATTTGAAACATGTTCCAAAAATAATGAGATGCTTAATGCTACCTCCCCCCCCCCCCCACATGATCCCCAATATATTGTTTACTTGTCTTTTTTTTGAAACTAAGATGTCTAACCCTAAACATCACATAACCAAAATGAGTACTTTCATATTACATAAAGTTCCCTTTGAAATTTCAAAGGAAGGCAATCAATGATGGAGCAAAATGTTGTTGCCACAGTTGTAAAGTTATTTCATCCTTCACAAAGACAAATCACAAAATGTAACAAATAAAACTTTTCAAGTAAAGATTGCAAATTGTCTAGCCATGCAAAACTCAACTTTTTTTTGCATTTGAAATAGTTACCAATACTAGCACATACATGTTGCCTTTGAACATGAACATAAGTTGAAGCTTGAAGATACAATTGGTGCAAATGAAGGATTAGGCAAAACATGCAAGTTCATATTCTTTATGGGGTGTGGGCAAATAAAATATACAATTTGACTACCTAAACATCTACTTGTCAAATTGACAAAAGTTAATTAAAAAACCCATGATTAAATCATTATACATTCAATGTTTTTATTTGAACCATCAAAGGCAATATAACTCTTCATTATTGTGTATTAATATTCAATTTTCTAATTGTAAAAATAGGGTTTTCAAATAAATGCAAGTAGTTTTGATTTTATTTAGTTTCAAATGTGTGTTAAATGTGTTTTAACAAAGAAAAAATACAAATATTAATGATGTACTTGAATGTACAATGATCTTCATATCTTAACTTAGCACATATCTATTTCATTATATTTATAAATAAAAATATTATTGAACGTCATATTGCTCAACCAATTTCAAAAGTATTTTTATATTATTTTAATGTTCTTCAAATTTTGTATTTAACTTTTGAAAAACTCAATGGAATGAAACCATTGTGCATTCTATTGAGTAAATCTAACTCAAGGAGTGTTTTCCCATTGTTTGTAAAAAAGACATATAACTTAAACACCATAAACCCTAACAAACATGAAAATGCATGTATGGGCACTTTGAACCCTAATTATTGGATATAAATGTGCATGTACATATATAGGTAATGGAAAACTTCCTTTAACAAATATGATCAACACAATAATCCACATCTAAGAATCTTTAAAACCTTAAGAAACAGATATAAACAACAACTATCTACACTAACCTTGGAATATGAATAGAAATCAAATATTAGCTGATATTCATTCCATTGGTTACATCCATATTTGTCAATAACATGAATTTCTTTCATATAACTAGACAACATTGGTTTGAGTTAGTATTGGGTGGTTACACTAAAAGAACCATTGGTTCTCTATCTAGTTAAATATATGTTAATATAACCCATTTGAAATTGTCATAAGACAAAGCCATTTAGTAATAATTAGTTGTTTATTTTCCCCATGGTTACTTAATAATCTCAACAATTTTTTTCCTAAATTAAATATTCAACTCTTCTGGCTTTTGTAAGTGTTCAAAATTAGATAATAATTCAATTTAATGAAAAATATTGTTTGAAATCATCATCTACACATGCTCACAAATTATTATTATGTTTTGTTGCGTTGGAATTTTTCATTTGGTGTTGTCCCTCCAAGCTTGGATTGTTTTAATGTATTTGCTTGGAATTTTGCAAGATAATTGATTGCCCTCAAGTAGATAAAAAAAGATTATGAAATTATACCTACCAATTTCCCTTAATTCTTTTATGTTTGAGTGCACTACACTAGCATGTTAGTGGTTTCAAGACAAATTATATATTTTTTAGAATTGCTAAAATTTTCAAAAATTGCATGAAGGAAATTGAAAAATATTTTAAATATATTTTTTTTCAAAAGGGCATATCAAATCCAATTAATTCTTTGCCAAACATGTGCTGAAGCCACCGTTATATTATGGTATTTCAATTTCCATCATGATTGTTTTAAAATGGATGGATGTGGATTTTTGGTCCAACCCCCAACATTTAGGAATGTACTACACTCATGGGTTTAACCCATCATGAAGCATGAGGTGAAGGTTAACCTAAACATGTGTGGACCATGAGGTGTAGGAGGGGGAAGGTTCTTATTAATTGTAAAGTAGTGCATAAGGAATGGGCAATTGTAAAATAAGTGTGCACTCGAGGTAAAGCTGAGGGGGATTACTTTAGGAACCTTACACAATGAAGGCATTGTCCTACATAAAGCACTAGCATTTTATCTTTTCAAAATTTTCTCATGGTACCCAATATGGTATCCATTTCATATCATAAGAAAAGTGAAATGCCCACTGGAGTGTGCATTTTATTTTTTGGAATGCCCCACCATTTGTGAAAGGATAGATTCCGCTTGATAATGTGCTTTCCAAACACATTAAAAAATAATCTGTCAATGCTTTACATAATGTAATAGAGTTATCCGCAAAGTAAGAAAAGCACAGCACCGAACCCTGAGTTTGGTCATACACAGGGTGAGATTAAAAAAAAAACTTGCAAAAAAGTACATTAGCATTCAAGGGGGGGGTGGAACTCAGAAAACCATCAATTTTGGTGGTAAACTGTGTTTCATCCTGTCTTCCCTTTTTCCTCGGCACCTCCACTACTGCTACATATATTTTCACTGCTCCTAACTGTACAGCTACTATAATTAGTCTCGAACCTTGTGCATTAAATGCTGAGTATCAGCATTTCATACTGAGATTTATTAAAATCTCTTTACTTTGCGGATACTTTGTCAAAGAGGGGATAGGGGGTGAAAGGAGGCCCAAAGACAGGGTGAAGACACGGTTACTTTACGGATAACTCTAATATCTCGTCCCATTCTTGAGGAGTAGGTGTGATATCCAACATTGGCAAATTATTTTCTCGTAACTAGTCAAGTTAGTTTTTTTGTGTGGAAAATTTAGACATACCAATTATCAACTTCATTGTTAAAGTAATACCCATTGATTATCGATTTACTTGGTTATTTTTTTAATAAAAACTACCGGTTATGCATATGGGGTTGGTTTTCAAATACCCACCTTGAGAACCACTAGGTTTATAACATAGGTATAATATGTTATATGGTTTTTATTTTTATTTTTTTTTATGTTTTCAATCATAAACATGTTTATGATTTTTGCATTTATAACCTACCTAGATGGAAATTCCAATCATTCAGGCAGGTTATTAAAAATTAAAAATTCAATATCTAATTGGGAGGCTATCTATCTATTTTTTTAAAAATAAATAACCAATTGATAAATTATTAATATTTAGACCAAACTCAGCTAGTGAAATTCAATAATTGACCAACATTGGTAATATTAATAATTTTTTAAAAATAAAAATATTCATAAATATAAGATGCCTTCCAAATATACTAAGAAATTTCTCCATCTTATATATAATCTAGGTAGCAAAATATAGACAAATCTAAGACATAAGTTACAATGTAATAAAATCATTAACATTCCAACAACATTTTCCTATAATTATATATTTTTTCAACATAAAGTCAAATTTTTCCATCTTGAACAAAGATTTTCCCCCTGAATGTATAAATTAAAAACATTTCAATTCAAGGGCAATAAAATGCTTAGTTGTGGTTCCATTTTTCAACACATTTTTGAAGAGACCATATTAGTTAAGTTTTAGTTCTTGATTGATTCAAAAAATGAGACCTAATTCTAGTTTTAGCTTTTCAATTGGGAGGGGGCCAATTCTAAGTCATGTTCTTTTTTTAGTTTCAAGAAACCAGTTCCAATTACTGGTTCCAGTTCCAATATCCAACATATCAAAATGGGTAATGCTAATTTTTTTTAAACATAGATATTTTATTCCAATGAAAAAAATGTATTATAATTTTTTTAAATTTAAACTAATATAAATTAGCTTATTTCAAAATTTTAAACCTTAATTTATATTATATGTTTGAGAAATATTATAACCTTTTATTTCATCACCATGTGGTTATGTAGATCACAAATGGGTTTAGGATCGAAATTATGTCTATTTATTACATATCTATGGAAATTTATGTTTTTGGTTGCAAAAATATTCTTTCACCTTTCCATTGTCTATGTATAACTAATATGCCACTCCATTTTCCTACCATGAAGTACACATAAACAACACCAAAACCTTTCAAAACTATAATTTTGATTCCCTTCACAATTTTATTCTATCAAATTTCACATTCATGCAACAACTTCTTTCCATCAAGTGAAAGTGTTTTCAAAAATCATAAATACCCATTTATATACTATTCAAAAAAAATTAAATAATTTTTTTTTAAGGTTTATATATCACATGATTCCCCATGTGATTTTACATGACTTTCACATAAATTAATATGTGAAAATCAATGCACCATCACCAAATTAAATTATGAAATCCTATTAACAAATAAATCATCAAATTTACTCATTAATTGTTTAACTATATTAACTATAATTTCATATCTCAAATTCGAAGATTGTAACTATCACCTTCAAGTAAAACAAAAAAAACCTTCCTTTGGCCAAAAAAACCCTATTTTTAACACCCATAAAACCTTATTTCAAACCTAAAAAACTTATATTTCAAACCCCTGAAAAATCCTACTTCAGCTTCCAAAAAATCCTATTAAAACCCGCCCCCCCCCCCTCCCTAATCCAATTTCAAAACTGCACAAAAACCCAATTTCACACCCCCCAAAAGACCTTATTTCAGACCTAGATAACTTATGTTTCAAACTCCCAAAAGACCTAATATTGATACATCGAAAACCTTATTCCAACCCCAAAAAAACTGTATTTCAAACAATTCAAGACCACTTCAGACCCCAAAAGGACCCTAATTCTACCCCAAATTTCAGACCTTATAAACCCTGATTTGGGTTCTAAGAAATCCTAAAACATTGTTGCATTAAAAAAATGAACCTTAGCAATTTTGAAGGGTTCATCATTTCCTAGGGTTAGGATTAAAAAGCGCCAATCTCCATTCCCATTGCTCCATTGCATCAAAATATGCAACAAATAAGAATAAAAAATTTAGTTCAATACAACTTAAGCTAAACATAATCCAACAATTTTACCAATTTTTTGATTCATGTGATAAGTTTATGAGTATGGTACTTGTCTTTGATGATGTTTGCTTGATCCAATAACTTGATCATTCTTAATTCTAAAGTAAAACCATGTCTTTTGGAAGCAAAATGCCTCCAATATCTAATGCAACATTTGATGGATACTAAATATACTAAAATTCACTGTATTATCATAATTAATTTGTTTTCCTTATCAAATATTAACTTCATGATATTTTTTTGTAATATCATTTTTTATAGTCATTTTTGTTTTTTCCATGCTGATTCAATTGTTTTGATGTCATTGCTATATATTTATTTTTCAATAATGTTTTTTGAAAATTATTTCTTTGTTTTTATGCCAAATTAAATCTTATCATTTATTTTCCCAATATTGACTACATTTTAAGATTGTGTCTTTATATTCCTTGATAAAATTTGAGTCATTTAAGGTGAAGTAAACTATTACATTTGCATGTGTTCACAAATGACATTTGGTTACGATTCCTTCTTTTGCTCACCCAACATGATCTTGTAATTCTTATTAATAATGCAAAACTTGCCTCTTTTGTTTCGGGATTGAATAATGTGTTGTGATAATTGGAACCCTTTGGGAGAGTGCCCCCTTCAACATATTTTACGTTGATGATGTGATAATTATGTTTTTTCATTGGTTGTAAATGGTTTTTCAAATGTTATATTTCTACAAATAACTTAAATATTTTTTAATTAATTTGTGCTTTACATATGAAATTTGCATGTAATATGTTTGATTTTATAAAGTTGTATTGTATTTTGAAATGTGATATAAATGTTGAAATAATAATCTTGGCCTTGGATGGGATTATAATGTTAGATTTCTTTGATTTTTCCATTTTATGATTTGATGTTTTTAAGAGTCTATGACAATAAACACAGGTCATAAGTAACAAAAAGCTTTGGAGTTAGTTTAGGAATGAATTGTAAATGTTAAATTGAAATAAATGAATGCAATTGAGTTCAATTATTTCATTTTTTGCATAGTTGGATGTTTATTTATTGAATATTGAAAAAAGTAAAAACTTTGTAAAAATGTATATAATCACATAATTATTGTAAATTTTCATTTTGGTTTCATCTTTTTGGTTTAGAATTATCATTTTATGAAACGAGAATTTATAGACTGGATTAATTGTTTGATTCAATGAAATTATATCATTTGTATTTGTAAACAAGTTAGAAATGTCAAATAAATTCAAATAAATTAGGGATTCATGCCATTGTGAATGGATATGAATCATGATGTATATATAGTAAACTCCCTTTATAATCATGCCCTTGGTGACCACTTTTTTTTTTTTGACATTAATGAATTGTGATTTAAATGTGTATATAATCACATTCCATATAAACCCTTACAAGATTGTGACTATAGGCCAAAAAACCTTTAAATAAACCTCTTTTATGCTAGAATAAAGGTGCCAATTGTTTAAATTTTTTACATGGGTTATTCTAAGCTCTAATATGCATTATTAAACTTGAAAAAAGTTGTGATTTTTGCTTGTTTTAATGTGATGATTTACATTGAGTTTGAGCTCTTTAGTTATTAACTTGTGTACTTTATCAACTAGATTTTATTCATTAGGATTTGTTTGCTCTTTTGGCAAGTTTGGATATCTTTTGCTTGTCTATGTTAGAATTTTAAAAAATTATCCTTCAATTAGATTCATTGTCACAACATGAACAGAAAGCAACACTAACATTACCGAACGGAACTACAATTTACAAAACCTTAATATTTGCTCTAGATTTTTCCCATTATAATCACAATTACAAAGAAAGATTTGCAAATATTTTGTGCTACTAACAAGTGCCATAGTGACTCTAAAGAATGGTGTTTCTTATTAGAATGGCTGGTTACCAAAAAATGTGACACAAACAAAATTGTGACTAAAATAGGCATGATTATAAAGGGGGTTTACTCCAGTGTATGTTGTTGATGACTATGGATTATATTAAACTTCAAGTTTATTTTATTTTTATTTTTTCTTTCACAAAGGAGGATTGGTACCTCTTAAAACATGCAAAGAATGTAACAACCTCTTCATTGACAATCTTCACCTAAAATGTGTACAAATCAATTAAGGTTCAGTTCTCTCAATGTGATGCACAATTCACAAGCTTCTATGGAGGAAGAGGATCTATACACTAAGGCAAAAGTTGTTACAACAATTTGAATTTGTGGACATACAGAAAGAGTATATTAAGGATGAGCACAAGTTTTTGTTGTCTTCTTTCTATTGGGCATCTAAGAAGCATTGTGACTAGAACCAGGTCTTTGATTATCGCAAGCTCTCTGTGATCAATAGCTAAGGTACTCCTATTGAGCAGTTTGAGGGTCACCTTATTGCTGTTTTGTGTGTTCAGTTAGGATCTGCAATCTTTTTGTACCCTTGTTGTCTTGTGAAATTTTGTCCAATTGCTCTTCTTGAAGTTTCTAAAGCTAATATCTATGTAGTTGAATTTCCCTCCTTTCCCTTTTAGCATAAGATTTTGGTGTTGTAACTGGGACCGTCTAGAACAAGCCAGATGGTTACTGGTGCCAAAAATTTTGGTGTCTTTCTCTTTAGTTCCAAGTAATCTACAGATGGTTCAATTCGTCAAGGAGGGGGTCTTTGATGTTGAGAACTGCTATTGGGCTATGCAGTGGTGTCCAGACAAGGCTTTTGTGTTTGGAAGTTGTGCTGAAGATGGGTTGCTGAAAGTGTGTGACTTTGAGAAGGTAAGTAATAGCCTTCTCTCTCTGTCTTTTCTGTGCCCAATACACATCACTGGTTTTGAGCAGATCTTGCACTAATAAACATCTCTGATATCGCATATATGGTCTAAATGCAGGTAGACAAAAGATCAGGGGAAAGTGGTAGACTGAAAATCATCAAAGGTCCCAGTGGGGCTCTTTTTTCAACACACAGGACACATGTACATTCCTTTTATTATTTTCTATTTCTAAGTATGTGCATTCTCTGTCTCTGTGTTGTCAATGTTCATAGGTTGAGCCTCGGGCAAGCAATAAATGAAAACTTATAATTACTCCACTTACTTTCGGAATGCATTTGTCACATGATTTGATCATGACCCTGAACACCATTGTAGAAATGTTCATAAAACATAAGAACTCTGTTGACATTCATACATGTTAATCTTAAGATTTTGTGAAGGTGGTGACCCTTAGATTGGGTGGGCGATGTTTGAATGCAGGGACAAGGTGGTGGACTTCCATTGGGATGTATTTTTCATCTAGTTTTTGCTGGCTAATATCAAGGGTGTTTAGCTGCTAGTTGCAGCATGAATGGGGGTGTTGTGTGTTTTTACTGATGATGTGGTGTAGGTGCCCTTCCTGAGCTTATAAGATCTGCTGCAATTCCAAGCGCCGTCCGCCCCCAACATTATGGTAGACCTTATTGCAAAGGAAAGCTCATGCAGACAAAGGAAAGTCCTTGTGCTTACAACAACAAATGATTGTTGTCTGAACCTCTCTTAATCCTAATATTAAGGCCATCCTTGAGAAGAAGAGTCCTTGATTGGAATTGAGCTTGCTAGAATAAATGATTCTTGTCTGAAACTCTTCAAACCTTAACCCTAAGACTATCCTTACTTTAGGATGGCTTTGTTGCTTTAGTTTGACACAATCAGTGAACATGAGAAGAAAGATGTCGTTACTTACCAGGTGCAGCAGGAAGGTTTCCTTTTTTGTTTTGTTATTCTCTTCCATCAAGAGTTCAGGAGATGTATGCAATTCTCTCTACCTCTAGATGGCAGTTACTCTTATACCTTTGTATATGCAACAACTGCTCTTGTAACAGTGGAAGAACCTTTGATTTTGCAGCAGCCATTTCAGATGACAATAACTCAATAGTAGTAGTAGTATTAGAAGCCTCAATGCAATGGAGGTTTTGAAAAACTCCACTGATATCCTGCCACCACCATCATCAGGCATCATGTCCCCCAACTGTTCTAGTTTCTAAAAAACCTATAGTAATAACCAATTTCAAATTCCAGATGTTCCAGAATGGAAGTGCTTGATCCGTGAAGAGCACCATTAAGTGCGTTCTTGTTTACATTCCTTGGGAGTATCCAGGCAGAAAGCAAACAAACCAACAAGAAAATTGCCAATTGCCTGTGTCTAAAACACACTCAAGATGTGCCTCTGTCCTCACATTTCTTCTTACTCCTCAAGGCTAATGTGGAATTTCATAACAATCATGTGCATGTGTGTGCACATGCACATGTTCCCTTGATTTGGTGGACCAGAAGTGGTAGAGATTTTGCACCAACTCTGCCACCAATTTTTCAAGTTTGTTTGGGTACCCAGGTGAGTATCGCACATCTATAATACTCAAACCTTATCAACATAGGTTCAAACTTCCCACAGCATTGATGAACATAACCAATGCTTGAGCAAGTATTCCCTTATTGGAAAGATGGGAATGGTGAACAGACATAAGAACAAAACTGTCAATAGGAAGATCACAAACTTTTGCTTACTTCTGTTGTGTACCTGTAAAAGTGGTACTGGGAACTTGTATCAAGTGAAGATGCAGAATCTCACATCTGGCAAATATGGTGTTATCATGGAATGTACAAGATGCTCCTCATGCTCCCATTGGCTTTGAAGACCTGTCAATCAAAACTAGCTTTGCTGACCTCCCAATATGTTACAAAGAAACTATAGATGGTTTGTTACAAGGCATAAGCTTTAATTCAAAGATCATGGTTAGTTTAAACCTAAAGGCATGTGCTCTTCCATACAGTTCCTATCTCTGTGTGTGTAGGGATTTGGATTTGGTCTTGCCATTTTGTCCTTTGAGGAAAAGAAATCACATGTCACCATTCATACTGATCACCAAAACCATCTGAAAACAAATGGGGAGAGACTTTGAGAGGCACTCAATTGTCCTTGCTGGAGCTGAATTTAGGAATTGTAGCGAGAAGTTGGCTGAACCTCAGAACTAGCTGAATAACTAAGCTGCTGTTATAGCCTACATCAATGATGACTATCAAAGACAAAGTTCCTGAAAATATTTGTTACCAGTTGCAAGTGCGACATATCTCAACAACATAAATCCATACGCCTCGTCATAGTTGTCAGGGACTGATTTGCTGCATAAGTTTACCACCAAGGCCCTAATGCCATTGCACCATAGATTGCATGGCTGGTACCTAGTACTGGTGCTGTTGATGAATATGGCAGTACACTGAAGACATTGGGCAGTGTCCCTGCACCAAAGAAATAAATCTGCACAGTGACAAGCAAGTCTACACCCTAGCCAGCAAGGGAATAGATGATTACACAATGGACATCAGTAATAGTAAATCTAGAGTCGATAAAATGTGAGGAGCACAATCATTATAACAAGCATGACAGAGCTTTTCAAAGATCTTCTTCAAGATAGTTGCCTAACAACAAAATACTTCAGAGACATCAGCCCTAAGTTATAAAAACCAAAAACCCAGAATGCTTTGGTTTATCTGACCACATCCAGCAAGATGGTATTTTTCACCTCACAGCCACCCTACCACCTCCATATGCATGTAGAAAAAGAGGCCCAAAACAAGGAGTTAGGAGAATACACCCTTTGTGATAACTTGGAAGGTCGTATGAGATAGCATCAATGCCATCAAATTTTCAACCCAAGAATGGCACCAACACTCAAGCAACATATAGTTTGAAACTGGATCAACAAACTATCACTCTGTTGAATGAGACTTGGGTGAAGGGGAAGAGGAGCTACATTCATGGCACAGCATGGAAAGCAGATCCCTCCAGTGCAGATGCATAATTGGCCATGTATGCCCAAAAGGAAGAGCAAATGAGAGAGTGCACTTCTCAAGTTATGTCTATGATAGATTGGATGGAAGTTCTTTATTTTACTGGATACAACTTTACACCCATTTCACTCTATCTGCTCTGTGTGACAATACCCACCCAAATGTCTATGGTTCAAATTACTACCCTGATCTTTTACACTTTCTCTGAGTTTGCCAACATCCGATGAACAACACAGATTTAGTTCCAGTCAGCTTTTGTGTTACATCTCACTTTCTTCTTGAAACCAGACACAGGTGCTTGAGGGTACCGCCCAGGTACTGACACAAAAAAAAACTTACAGATTCTGTGACAAGAGGAGGAATCTGTCTGAAATTGGAGAAGTGCTCATACATGATGCATCCTCTTCCCAAGCAGGGTGTGTGGTATTTTCAACTCCATTACTTTCCACCATGAACTCCTCAAGTCAATCTCAATAGAATTGAAAGGTGACCAAAGAAAAAAAAAAAGGGAAGGGGGGGGGATTTCAGATCCAACAACATATCAGTTAATAACAAAGAGAAAGAAAAAGAAGACCCAACCTTTAAACAAAAAAAGACATGAGCTGCTTGAATAACAGTGACAATCCTACACACATTCAGCGACCTTCAACTGCAAAAAAAAACATGTGAGTTGATGAATAGGTACCATAACATCCGATTGACATAAAACAATAGTAACAGTCCACTCCATTTTCAGCAGCAAGAAGCAATATGTATGTAGTTGCCAACTACCATAACATTCCTACTAACCTTTATGAGCCCCTGCCTGTGGGTGGAGGTGAATGTCATACATTAATCAACCTGCTGAGTTTCTGTCACAAGATCAACAACAATGGAAAGACTCAGCATGATTCCCTTCATAGTCCACTAACATGCCTTTGTCATACATTCCCATTTCAAGCTCCCAGAGACCTGCTTGGAAGTTGGCAAGCTATCAAATCTTGCTTGTCCCACATTCCAAGATCTGTGGATCCAAATTTTACCTCCTTCAGATCTCTTTATCCAAACAGGTTGTACTTGAACCAAAGAATAGGGCTACTGGAACCAGATGCAAAATGGATATGGATCCAAAATGCTTGCTTGAACTTTGTTGCAAAATCACCTTCTCTCTCTCTTCACCCACTTCTTTTCCTTTGCTGAAGGATAGGCTGCAGCATTGAAATTTGTTGGTTTCCACTTCCACTCTTGTTGGTTCTAAGATTCTTGACAATCGCATACAACAGGACATATGCAAGTCCAAGGGTTGTCAACTCGTTACTTCTACACAACAGAGAACCAAACTAAGCCATAAAACACACAATTGCTTGTGATACAACAGTAAAGGGAGGAGAATCCATCCATATGCCAGGAAGAGAAGATTTGGCAGTGTTGTGATCCTTTCAGATCCTTCACAGTGTTGTGATCACCCGTTGCAGAAGGAAATGAATATGATTGTTGTCACAGTTAGCTTGCTGATGTAGAAGTCAGTAGCCTTCTCAATTGTGCAATGATATCTTTGACTGCACAAGTTGTGAAGAATGCTTGGCTGGTCAGCTGAATTCGAATTTATGGTCATAGGTGAATCTGAAGCATCTGCCTGTATTCATATGCTCCACATCAATAGCATATGCATGTACCCTCATAGAACCTCAATCTAGCCTTTTCCCAATACTAACTACTGTGGGAAATTGCCAGAAAACAATGGCATATGCTTCTACCCAAAGGTGTATGTACCACATCTCAGACATCTCAAAGTGAAGACTTCTTTGCACTAATGAAGTATCACTACTTGGAACTTTCTTTCACTCCAAAATAGAATTGTAAATTACAACCCATTTTATTGCATTCACAATAGGTTACATTACATGTCCCCCCTTTCTCTCTTATTTTTCAGGTTTGCTAATAAATATGATATCATCATAGAATATGAAGAAGGTGGGCTGATCACATCATTGCAATGTGGTGGACATGCCAATTGGATTCTCACCTCTCTAATATGGGTACTAACTAATAACATGAATGATGCTTGATCTCCAAACTTCCAAAGGTCACATGATGTGTGACCTGAAATTGTGGAAACAGGGATGTGCCTACTTTGTGAAGTGTAGTGTGAACAAAAACTCTAAATTTTAGGGTTTTGGGACGATCACATCAGCTTTTGGCTGAATGGCTGGAGCCCGCTGGAATATCATTGCTTTCTCCATTTTGGAAGTTTTAGAAGATGGGGGAAAGGAGGCGTTGCAGCAAAAGGATGAGGTCTGGCATCTGTCGTGGTTGTTTGTTTTGTTTGTGTGCAAGTGATGGAGAGTTGCAGCTACCAATTGGTGGAATGTATGCGATGTGGCAGGAAATTGAATGAGGAGCAAGGATGCATGGTTGAAGAAGGCGCGCAAGGATCGGCGGGACAGAGATGAGTACCGTTGATGCTCTTGAGGAAGGCAGGCAGAGTAGGTGATTACCTCAGTGTGTTGCAACAAAAAATAGTTCGTTGTGAGATGTGTGCGTGTGTGTTTTTGTAGGGTAGAGGCATTAACCTAGAATTTCAACGGCGTAGGATCTCATCACAACTACTATGAACTCTGTCATAAGAAGAAAAGAAGCACATGGCTGGGGAGGGATGACAAACTAGGCCAATGATAAGGGTTATGTACACTAAAAATTTGCAAAGCATGTGGGGTTGTGGCATCAGTGGCACAACTATGACTGAAAGGAAATGGGCGTGTGAGTATTGCTTGAGGTCAGGGGAATTCTAATTCCAATCAATTCTGGTAAAAACCTTGTTGAGAGAAAGGTGGATCGTAGAAGATGGCTTTCAAAGTGCATTTAAGGCCCCAACATATAGAAATTGGGTTGGGAGGAGGGCAAAGAGCCAGATGTGATACAAGTGAGAGTCTAACCCCACCCCCCAAGCTAGCTTGTATTTCACACAAAATTGCATTGACATTGTTGGGATTAGTTGGATGCAGCAGACCTCGGAAGCTTGAAACATAGTTTTTGTTTTAGAGTTTGTGTATGATTTGAGATCTTTTCTTTTTGAGTGACATTGGAATTGCTTCAGAGGACTCAGGTAGTTCCAAATTAGATCAGTGTGGTTGAACTAGTTGGAAGCAGTACTAAAATTTCATGACTCTGCATGAATCTGCATGTGATTACATATTGTGAATTTACTTTTGTTTCCTTCTAACATTGTTGATGACTTCAAGTCTTTTAGGGCCTTTAATTAGGTCTTCCTCAAGTAGAAGCCTGTAGAGCTGAAGGTTTACATGGTAAGGGTTGCTTCTTTTTTAATAAGAAAGTTGGAGACCATGGGGTCCTCCATTGGGTTTTGTGGGAAACTACACATCACAAGTGTGAATTTTTTTTTTAAAAATGGATGAAAAGTATGTTCTAAATTTAAACTTTCAAATATATTACTAGATTTAGAAATTTGAGAAATTATGACTATAATATGAAAAACTTGAATGTATATTAATAAATTGTGATGCTTCATCAACTTGAAAATATTTTAAAATTAATTAAAGTCTTCCTTTCACATACTTGAAACTTTATTTTGTAGAATTGTGATAAGTAGTTTTCAACACTCACATTTTTTTGAAATGCATGTTAAAACATGTGATTCTTCAATACTACACAATGAAGACGAGCAAAGAACTTCCTCTTATGGATCATTGAAATAAATAATATTTATAAATTCAATATTTTAAAGATAAATTTATGAATACCTTTCAAAAAAATAGAAAGTATCCCTTAGTGACACAATTTGCCATGTTTTAGCCCATAGTTCTGATCTTTTCTTAACAAAATTAGAACTTGGTGTGATTTAAGATCAGGTCCAACTTGGCCAAGGTGAACACCATGAAGGATGAATGATAAGTGATCAGGAAACAATTTTCTGTTGGGTTCCAGTTGCCTAGCTAACCATAGTAGGTAGGAAAATAGGTTACCAAGGTGAAACCAAATACTAACTCACCTGAGGTTCATTCGCAACTGAATAGTAATGGGCATCCAGTGGATGGTCTGCTGGTGGGTGCTGGTTCACTGTGGCCATCCAACTTCATCTCCATTGCACACAACTAAGAGAAAGAAAGCACCCTTGGTTTAGGTTCTAATTGTTTTTCTTAAAATAAACCAATTGCTTGGTCTGATCCAATGGTGGTTTTAGCAAAACATTGACACTTTGGTGTAAACATTTTAGAATTTGATTTAGAACTTGGACCTAAACTTGCCTAAAATCAACAACCTACCAACATTTGTTAGTCAAGACACTTGTGATAGCCCATGGCAAGGAACATATCTCCCAAATAAGCCAAATCTGGTAACTTCTAGATTACCATAGTCCTAAAATTGTTATTATTTAACTCAAGTTAGTCTCAAAATTTTGTTGCAATTTTTTAAACCCTTGGCAATTTATATTCTTGTCCAACATGGCTCTAAGACCTGAGATGGGCACTCCAACACCAATTGGTTCTTGATCAAGGTTGGCAACCTTAAGGAATTTGGATATGGAAGGCATGTGTGAAAGATGTGGCACTTGAGAAATTTTGAATTAGAATGATAAAAAAATTTCTTATTTCCCACAAAATAAATCCCTGAATTCTCTACAAAAGGAACATGACACATTTTACATAGCATTACCAGACAACAACATTTTGGTTTTACCCAATGAGGTTCACTCTCTTAGAGCATTATTCGAGCGGTGCTGAGTATGCAAAAATATTTCTCACATCCAAATTTAGTTGTTTACTTTTTTCAACCCCACCCATAAAACTAAAATTGAGACTGCAAATAGCAACCCACCTAGACCAATCAAACTACCTGGCCAATCAACAGTAGATGCTTAACTGAATAGTCTCAGTTTATATATTTAAGTTTATGGGTGAGGATGGGAAATAATTTACACTCTATGTTGGATTTGGTAAACATTGATAGGGGTCTAAATAGGGGGGGCATGAGTGGAGATACCCTTACTCTCTACAAACAACACATGTCTAGCATGTAGATTTGCAGCTTATGAAGGCACTTTGTTACCTTCTCAACAGGATCTGCGATTCAGAAGAAACTCCAGAGGCTTCTCATGAACAAATCCATGTATTATCACTTCCTTGTAAAAGGCCACAAAATTGACTGGATTTTGCACCGACTTAAACCGCAACCATACCATGACCAATTCTATATTTGCAAAACTTTGCACCAGCCCAATAAGTCTCTACTAGAGAGTCAACAGAGCCTGATGTACTTCTTCTGGCAATCTGTGTGTACTTTCTTTGAATGCTTCCTCCTCCCTTAACCCTAGAGGAAGTGTCAAAAAGCTTGGAAATCGTTGTGCCCTTTAAAACATCACAACAACCCACCCTTACACAATAATTAACACTGGACCCATTTGTTTTCATTGCAAAAGTGCAACATTCATTAGAATCTCTAAGAGCAGCTCCATCAATACTTCCCAATGTAGACTATAATTTGAATGAAGGTTTGGCTTTTTAAAAAGTGAATTAGAGTAAACGTGGAAATATACACATGATATGTATAATGCTCTCCAAAAGGGTTAATAAAGAAATACAATTGAGTTTGGTTATTAATCACAATGATTCACCCATGTGATGACATTCAATTGATCATCAATGTACTCTTATCAATTATATTTCATGTTCATTGGTGAGGGTGGGGAAAATAATGTGCACAATATTTTAAGTGTGATAGATATTAGACACCCATGTTAGCAAGTTCAGGTCTTCGTTCTACGTCAGGTTAGAGGATACTTGATCAAGAGGTTTGCAACCCTCTATGTGGATCTGCTCTAATGTGTGAAAGGCAAGGCATTAACATTTCGGAAGACATCAAATAAGCTAGGGTACGGAGCACAATACTTGCCTGCTTCTATTTCTTTCTAATTGTCCATTTGCATGTCCAAGATGTGTTTGGTGGCGCCCAGACACATGTTGGTGTTGCCCAGATACACTTTTGGATCTTATTATGCACGATATGAGCTTTGTAATGGGTACATAGTGCCCATTGTCAGCCCAGAACATGCCCCAAAAAAAGGACCCAAACTGTGTGTGTACTCATCCATCTGCTTGAGAAAAATATAGATTGGGCCAAGCGCAGACAATGAAAAAAAAGAAACATGCAATGCTTTTGTACTACCTGCATCGAGGACCCATAGCTTATTTACCACCTTAAAAAATGTTACTGCCTTTGATTGCTCCTGTGCAGAAACTATTTCATCACCTTGGAATTGGTCAGTTTCTTCTTGGAATTGGAATACAGTAATGGTATTGGTAGTACACCACATAATGTCTTTATGAGGAGCATACTGAAGGGGAGTGCTTTAGACATATTCATTGACCCAGATTCAATTGAAACTCAGGTCTCCATGCAAATAATTACATGGAAAGCTGAGTTTCAATAAATAATCCTAATCATTTGCTTTCTTCATGCAAATAGCGCAGTTTTTTGAATAATTTGAAGGGAAAGTGTGCCTAACTTATAGAAAAACTCAAGAGTGATAATGTTTGTGTACACCCATTTTATTTTAAAAGACTCATGTTGTCATATTGGTCATATTGAAGGTTGTCAAAGAAATTATTCTGTCTTTTCTTAAAGAATGACCTTGGAAACCGAGAGTTGAAGGTCTTGAATATTATGTGCAAATTACAAAAACTCAAGGGTGATAATCTTGTGATACAACGATACCTCCTTGTAAGTTGTGTGTGATCATTGTGTGACAACTTTGTTCCTCTGGTTGTTCACCCAAGCTAGGTCTCCCTAACATTGCCAAATGAAAAAAAACAAAAAACTCAAGTCTTGAATGTCTAACCCTAATAAAAATTAGGGTATATGTCAAACCTAACTGGCCCCACTTTATTATATTTCTAGGCGAAATAGTGCCAAACCTACCTTATAGATAAGGTATGTATTCTTTGATCTGTTGAGCAAGGAAGGGTTGGACTAAAATACCTGTGAACAACTCTTGATCCAGTCACCATAACCAACACGGTTAGGGTTACTGGATCTAGAGAAGGGATAGTCAATAGTGCACCATCCATTGGAAGCCCATTATGACTCACTTTTGGATGAAACCCAACAAACTTGACATTGGAATTCACCTTGGTAACCTATCCTCTAAATAGAGCAAGCAAGAAAACCTACAGTAAAATTTCTCGACTCTGTAACCACAAAACATCCAATAAAAATTGATGGCTGGAACCATCACACCCAAGACAAAAGGGAAGGCCAAAGAAAGGTCAGTAGACGTGCAGCCTGCAAGAACCAAAGAAGGGAGAGAGGGAGCTAGTCCCTCTCGTGGTAAATTTCTCAACTACCTTCAGCTTGCAATGTAAGCTTGACTTTAGTGTAATTGAGAAGAGGAAGAGAGACATATAGTCTGCCACTAAACGACACCCATTGCTGTTTTATTAATATATTCATCACATTTTAAACTAAGAAAAAACTGCCCACTTTTTGAATGTCCTAATCTTATCAAGACTCACACATATATGTCCCTGGACTCTCCCCCACCACCCCACCCCACCATCCAAGAGGTCTGGAGGGGACAACACAGTTGCCTGTTCTTCCTCCATGTGCTGGGAAATGATTAAGAAGTGAACAATATTGTCAGACTAACATTTTCTTTGTTGTTGATGCCGGGTGTATCAAACCAAGAGTGCAAGCGGTTAGGACTTAGTTGTGGGAGGGAGGGGGTGGAGGTTCCTTTCTGAGTGGGTTCTCTTGAGGGAGGGCCAGCCAGGCATCAGCCTGAGGGTGTTCCCGAATCTTAGGAGAACCCACAACTACAGGAACCTCCTCTCTCAAATGGAAACAAGGGGCGTGTCACACTGTGACCTTGCCATTTACATTAAATAGTATCTAAAGGCAAAAGAAGAATTATGGAAATCCAAGTGTTTCAGCATGCAAAAATATAATCTTCAAAAGAAACCAAAATCCTTCAAGATATTATAACTCTATTATAACTAATCCCACGTTTCAATACAAGCCAAATATCACCTTTCAAAAATCCTCATTTAAAAATAGATCTACCCTTAGCTATTATACTCTATAATGAATCTAAACACAATATCCTTGCCTTGGTAGGCAAAGCCAATAAACATCTCTTTTTCTTTCCTCCATGGAAATGCAGGAACATAGAAAAATAGGTGGTTCTCCTCTTCCAGCATAACCCTGAGGTTTCCTCAGGTCCCTAGTCCCTTCTGGGCACTGGGCAGGTATTGGTGCAAGGTTGGTATTGCCTCAAGTCATACCAGTCTAGTCAGTTCTTTGATACTAGATTAGGGTTCCAGCCTATCCCTGCCCAACAATGGCCAGGACTCATGGCTACCTCCAATTGTTTGTTCACCTAATAACCACCCTTAGATCTTGGTCAACCACCATATCTTATATATTAATTCACTTGTATGTGCGTCTGTCTATCGAGGTCCCAAAATGAGCCACACCTGGCTTGAAATGTTCCAGCGCCAGGTGCGGGTCATGGTGGCGGAGAGACACACGCTCGCTGGATCCTCCGTCTCCCCGCACATACAATCTGTTTGTGACAAAAACGAGGTCTCGAAATGAATCGCACCTGGCTTGAAATGTTCCAACGCTAGGTGCGAGTCGTGGTGGCGGAGAGACACATGCAAGCTTGGGAAGGGGGTTTTGTGTTCCCGCGAGCTCAGCGTTGTAAGCAGGTAAGTTTAGGTCTTAAGATCGAATGGCGTGAAAAGGGAAACCCTATTACATCGGACGGTTCAGATCGTCTGTTGTTGGAGATCTGACTGTTGGAAAAAATAAGCAGCACCAATATCTTTTTCTTTTGGGTGGAAAAATATTTTGCTGTTGTTTTCATAACCGTCTCTTTTTTTTTCCCCTTTTCTTTTCTTTTTGGGAACGATTTTATTAGTATGGACCAAACAATTCCATTTTACGAGTCCAATTCTAGTGTTGTTTTTTTTTCATTTTTTTAATATCAAAATTTTTGACATAAGGTCGCGGGTACCCACTAGTAGTATATACATGGTGATTTAATGTATTTTCAACAATAGGTTAAGCCCATAAATGGGTTCATCTTCATACTTGCTAGAGTTGATATTTTGAGGATGTTGAAGGTTGAGGTGATCAAAATTATTTTGGCTGATGCCCTAGCTTTAGTTAGTTTAAATCCTATTATCTATGGATTCCATTTGACTACCACTTACAAAGTGGTAATTTTCTCTAGTGTAAATAATCCAATCTAACATCCAACAATAATTCCAATCAAATCTTGGAGAGTGACCAGGGAACTTTGATATGCCATTACCAATTTGCCACTAAATAAATTCAACAATTATAATATTTTCAAGTGTCTATAGTCTATAGTTCAATTTTAGCATTAAGCCACTCACTATAATGTTCACAAGGAGATGGTTCATGTTGGCACCCATCCTAATACTTATTCTAAGCAATATTCAACTTGCACACACGCAATATGCAAATGGTTCAGACACTCAAGTTTTTGCCTCTTTCAAATTTTGAATTCATACTCATGGGTATAGTGTACATAATCACAATTTAAAAATCAACAAATATATTTAAGTCCATAATCACACAAAATTGGTGACATCCTTTTTCTTTGTGTGCAAGTGAAATATTGCATTCCATTTTATTTGAAACCTCCTACCGTTGCCTTCTATTGCACTGAACATAATGGCCCTTTTGATGAGCAAGGCCTTGAGATTCTTGTTTGATCCAAATTTTGAAAGCCAAAAGAATTATCCTTATAATTCTTGGACCTTGTAAAGTACAATTTTGTGATCATCCATTGTGGTCTAAGGAGAGATTTTTTTTTTTAAAGTGAAAGATTGCAAAAGGGCAACTCCATATTAGGGTCTACAACACCTTCATTATCAAATGAAGGTCACAAATCTAGCCCAAATCGCCTAATCCTACTACCACCAAATGGCAACATTGCCACCATCCTTAAACCTCCACATTGCCACCTTGTCTCCCTTGTCTAGCCACCAGTTCATCAGGAATGCAAACTCCACTACTTAATATTTCACCATAGCTATTTCTACACTTGAAGACAAGTCACCAATAACATGTAATCTATGTAAACCTAAAATTTATCAATAGTAGGCGATATTGGTACACCTAAAATTCACTAGCACTTTATGTGCATAAGGATTTTCCATATAAATAACAACTAATGAGGTAATTGCTTGCATTGTGTAAATTTGTTTTTGGCAATTGAATAAATTTTGAGAGTTTATGGTTTAATCTTGTAATTTGGGATTTATGGATTATGTGCCAATGGGCATTGGGGAACACTAGAGTCAGTGTATGGTCTACAAGATTTGTAATGTAGATTAATGAGGGGATTCAACTTCATAATCCAAAGTCTATATTATTATCTATCGCCAAGCTCCAACAAAAACTCTTGGACTTTGGAATTGGCACACTTTGCAAGCTTTTATGTTGAACTTGTAAATTATCATTGCACCCAACTTCAATTTAGATTCTAACACTCTCCAATGTGCCATCATGCATGTAAGTTTTAGTTTCACAATTTAGGGTTTCCCAATGCCACTATCCAATTTTCAATTCTTGTAATTCTTGTAGTTTCATTGTTTTGTTTAAATTTTTCAAAGACAAGAGCTCATAGAGTTAAAAAATCAAGATTCAAGAGTTCCTAGTTGGGTGTCAGGAAATGTTCAACATCACAACAAAATGAAAGGTTGATCTTAGATTTTGGCATTAGACCAATGACATTAGTGGGTGAGGAATGAGCAGTGAATGGTGAGCGGGTGAATAGGCTCAACTAAGCAACTAGGAATCTTTATAGCATATTTCATATCGCATCATAAAATATTTGACGAATATTCACATGCCATGTGGCTGCACTTTTTATGACATGGCAAATAATTCCTTGTTGATGTGCAAAATATTCTACCACATGGACAAAGATCTGGCTTCAAGACACAAACTTTTTTTTTTAAAGGTATTTATTTGTTAAAATGGTGTAGCATAAACCTAAGGGGCTTTTGAAAATTAAAAACCACCTTTGAAGCATTCACCATAACAGAATGATTAGCCCATCCAAGGATGATAAAACTATAACATATGTCATAAATGATTTTCATTACATCATGGAATTAATTTTTCCTATTTCATCTTTAGAACTTCCCTACTAACACTGACATGGCCGATTCTAGTTGTGTACACATATTGGACTATGAATAGTGAAAATGAAATAGGGACTACAAAAATTGACACAAATCCAACTTTATTATAATATCATTGGCTCTCACGTGCTTCAACACATGTTAACAAACATTAAACCTTGTTTCAATTCCACATGGAATAATGAATGAACTCTTCAATCAGCCCACAATACATTATGACTTGTAGGATATGATATAGGTGTTTACATTGCACCCATGCCCCACGCCTACCCAAGAGAAACTATTGACATGACAATGAAATATATGCAAGTATATGCCCCTTGTATTGGTTAAAGAATATGTTGTAGATTCATCCATACCTAAGAAGCTAGACATATACAAGGGGTAGAGCAATTGCAAGACTAAACAATTTACCAACCTCCCAATTGCTAGTGTGTTTGTTGTGTTAATTTGAACATTAAAGGCCTTCTCACCTTCTTGCCACCATGAAATGTGGGCCAACTACTTGCATCTACACATCTAACTATATTCTATGTGCAGGTTGAAGGAACTTGGCAATTGCTTGTAATGGTAGGCTCACCTTTAAATAAATTTGGACATTTGTTTTTGTGTTCAAAATCAAACAAAAATTTAACCTCTCCTAGAGATGATACCTCTTTCTAAATAAGGTTGACATGACACCATGTTGAACTAACCATATAGTCAAAACTTGTGGCCTAACAATAGCGTACTTTCACATAGACCCACCCCACACAACGGTTGAAATCATTTGGATAGAAATAGTGTTTATGGTGCTTGAAAGCTCCAAATTGAAATTGAACCCAAAAACTAGTATAACATGGAGTTGGGGCCTTAGTTGTGAACACCCAGCACTTGACACCTATATTTATTTGCAACACATAACATTGCACTATAGAACTAAAAAGGCATCAATCAACATGTTAGAAGCCATCCCCACACATAATTTCACTAATTTTTATCCCACCTTGAGAAGTTATAGGAAACTTACTTTGTGGAACACATGGCATGGATATGCAAGTCATCAATAGTGTTGGGTTGACATGCGAGAATGCCAAACATGTGGACGAGAGAAATTGACATAGTTGGGCCTACGGGACTTGTCTTCTACCCCTAGAAAATAATCAACACTACATTTGGCAAGACCAAACACCTCCTCACCCTCCAAATGAGAAATATGTATCATGAATTAGGATCCAAAACCATAATTGGCAACGGTTGTCACAAGCTTGGAAACATCCCCCGAAATGTGGGCCCTCTTCAATAGGAGTTCATTCCTATCAACACCATGCCTGAAAGTACCTCCTCACAAGTAATGTTGATATAAAATGGATTATTTTAAAGTTTGAACATAGTCGTCATAGGTTGCCATGTACAAGGAGGTGCCACATTTTTCCGACTATTACAACCAGATGTTATGCATAATCTTAGCAAGATTATAGGTCAACATATTTGCCCACTTGATGTCATTGAACTTCTGCAAATACTAAGAAAAGAAGATTAAACCAAAAGTGAAAGGATAAAAAAAATAAAGGATAATCCATGTACATAATATAGGAAAGGAAATGTTTACATGAGCCATGAACCTGCCCCATTATTTGATGCGAACTTGTGTCAAAAATTAAGCCAATTCCCAAATACATAAGCATTAGATTCAAACATACCACCCAATAAGAACCACCAACAACAAATAGTTGCATATCAAATGTCGGCCTTTTTTTAAGACTTGGCATTTTTGTGCATGAAGCAAAGGGCCTTGTGTTGATCCTACAACTTAAGTTTGATTAGTTGTTTGGGATGCCTATCAAGCAATTGAGTCCAATGGAACAAACATATATGCTCTTTGCCAACCATCACAAAACACATCTTAGGTTTTGTGATCAATTTAAAAAATGACTATTGTCTTTTCCAACTATGTTTATAATTATTTGGTCACAAGAATTATTATGTAGTTGCAATGGACATCAAGATGCCATGTGGCATCATGATTTTATACCTATAGTCAATATGACAACTTGTTCAAATTTTGGGTAAATATATTATTATTATTATATATTAATTTGAATGACTTAAAATTAAGAATTCAAAAATATCATTTACTTTTACGATTAATAGTATCTAATAACAATTCAATTTCTAATGATGATGATGTGGTGGCATGCCATGTGTCAACAAGGTGTTACAACTAATAATCAACCTCATGACTCATGAAAGTAATTTCAATAAACTTGCATTTATTGATTAGTCAAAAGTGTTCATAATGCCAAAACATGTATTTTATGACTTGTCTTATGCAACTATAATGTCCAACATGATTGAAGAAACAACTAAGAATGTCATTAACAATTAGTAATCAACTTTATGACTCATGCAATTAGTAAAAGTGACTTAAATTACAATCACATAAGACCAATCATTTTATTAATTAGTTTAAATAACCTAGTTTAGTTTATAATTTTATCACAATTTAACCATATTTAACCATGTATTATTTCAATAGTGATTTTAATTTTAATTTTTTCAAATTTAATGAAATATAACCCAAATATTCAAAGTTAGCTTGATTTATCATTATTTAACCATATTTAGCCACAATAATAATGTTTAGCTCGATTTATGTTTGTTTAGCCATGTTTAGCCTAGGTGATTTTTTAAAGTAAAATTATTTAAAATAATTGTGTTTAGCCATGTTTAGACTAACTCAATCTATGTCTAGCTTAAATTAACCTAGTTTAGTCTAGGTCTACCCTAGATTAACCTAGTTTAATTTAGGTTTAACCTATTTAAATCTACCCTAGCTTTAATCTCAATATAGCCTAAAGCTTAAGTAGTCATAGTTAAACTAGACTAAGTTAATTTTCTTTTAGCATAAAGAGGCATAAGTTAACCTAGGCAAAGTTTGTTGGTAGTAGGTAGGTTGACCTATGTCAACCTACTATGACTTAATTTAATTTGAGGATAAAAAAATGATCTTTACAATTTTGTGTTTGATAGATTTAGTATAGAAAAATGTCATAGTGCAATGGATGAGGACTTGAACCCCAAAGTGGAGGTTAGAGGTTCAAGTTCTTGTTATTGTAATTTATGATAACTATGCCATTTAACCTAGGTTAGGTAACCTAATTTAAGCTACTTAGGCTAGGAGGTAGAATTTTTTTTGAACTTAGGAAACCTAGCCTAAGTAGCCTAGGCTAGTTAAACTAGGCTAGGTTGACTTTTGCTCATGGGTCCAAATTCTTTAAGGTGCACCAAAATCTTGTCACAATGTCCACATTTTTTATCTTTTTAACCTAGTCCTTTTATACCATGTAAAAACACATTTATGGATGATGATGATGGAATCTAAAATTGTAATGTTTTTAAATATAGTCCTTTTGAAAATTTTAACAACTTTTGATTCATTATTTTTTATGGGGATCAAAATATAGAATTAAAAAAAGATTGCAATAGTTAAGGATTATGCCTTTTTCATACACTGTGGCACACCTTAAATGATTTTCACCTTCATGTGTGATGATTCATAATTTGTCACAACCCTAACATTGGGTTTGTGATTAAATGTGAAGTGCAAGGGCCTATGAGACTAAGAGTGTGTTTAGGTGTGAAACACATTCTCACAAATGGGGGACAGTGCAAAGGATGAAGCCCAATGACTCCCAAGTGCATTCCCACTTTGGGAATTACATTTGTGTGAAAATTGTGAATATTTAGAACCTTGGTTTTAAAGGAAAACAAGTGCCAAATTAGGCTCCCAAGACACCATTAAAAAGGTCTTGAAATGTAGATGCTTAAAATGCCCTCGCATTGTTCATTTAAACCTGATTTGCATGAGTTATGATTTTTAAAAAGGACAATTGAGGTGTTTTATACAACAATGGAAAGATATTTTTGAAGGCTATAAAATAAAGCCCTTTTATTCTCAAAATATACTTGATTTCAAAAAGATATGAGTGGCCAAAGTTTTGAGATAGTAATAATTCTAGTTTTGGGACTCCCAAATGGGAGTCTAGGGCAAAAGTGACATTTGGATGTAGTCCCTGCGAAAAGGTATAGAGTATACTATAGGGAAGGCAGTGATCCCTCTTCCCAAAGGTTGTGAGCCATGTAAAGCTTGTGCTTGAAGTTGTCCCTATTAATTATGTTACAACACTTCCATTCAACTTACATTAATTGCTTTTATTTTCTTTGTTATAACTTATGCATGTTGATTTCATTTTGTACTATCGCTTGTGAGTTCGTCCTAGTGCCCATCCCGAAGCTCTAACACACCCCTCTTACCCCTAAAATGTTATGAACTAGGGAACGTACTCAACTCCTTCTTCTTTCGTTGTTTTCACCTTCGGACTCACATTTGAGTTTTAAAAAAAGTTTGGGGGCGCTTCATAATTGAACATGTGTTTATAAAATTTTGACACATGTCATGCATATATCAAAACATCTTTTGTAATTCTTAATTGTATAAAACGAATAGGTTGACATGGCATGCATTTTACACATTAAACGTCCAAGGTCAATGATGACATGGAATTGCAATATTATAAAAAAATGAAAAAATCCTAGTTGATAAAACAATTGGGATTTGTGACTATATATCCTTTGTGATTAAATGGGTGAAATAACATGGGTTGAACGACTCAATATTCACTAGTAACAAATGTCCTTTCTACTAATGCATACTCATAAAAGTAATTCACAAAACCCAAAATGTGTTTTTGTTCATCTTGATAATGGCATCCCTATAACCATAAACAATTCTAACAACATTCCAATTTGCTTGGGAGCTAGATATCTACCATGAATCCTTTGAAGTTTGGTTCAAGATACTTGTGCTTAAGTATTGTGTGGTTAAGTTTTCCACATGATTTGTTGTGTTTCAATGTTTTCTAATTGCATGTCACAAATTGCAATGGTCATGACTTTGCAATAAATTGGATCATAAACATGCCAAACCATCATTGTTTAAGCAACGACACATGTGACATGGTCAAACATGATTCAAGGATTCTCAAAATTCCCCCCGAATTGCATTCATGTAATAAACCCCACTCCACTCTCAACCCCATTAATAGACCTCTTGAAAATGTTGACCTTTCAACCATAAATTTGGTCTAGAAAACAACATTCCTAGAAATCGTAACAATTATTAGATTTCAACTCAAGGATCTTGTCAATGTAGCCTCCACCCATATGATGCTTGAACAACACAACAAGGTTTCGAACATTTAGCAAGCTCGAGACAAGGAATTTGTCTTAAAATTGATCAAGTTCATCGCCATTGAAAAGCTTGAGTTTATTGTCACCATTATCATTGAACAGATACTTGGTCAAGAAGGATTTTTTAGTGTTAAAAGAGATGGCGAATGTTTTGGCTTCAGGCATTCAGTTGACCTCTTCTTTGATCAACTTCTTAATCTCATACAAAATCTATCTACACCTACCATTTGCAACAAGGTGGAGATGCAAACCAAGGTGAATCATAATTTTTGAAATGGACTAGAGTCTACACACAACATAATAATTCAACCTTTACAAGGGTTGACATAAAACGAAGGGGAATTGAAAAATTTGTAAACAAAGGATGAATTCAGAGGTTTGAGAACAACATGTCCTTTTGTCAGGAAGTGGGTTGATTCTCCAACCTAGGGGATTTCATTTTGAACACCAAAATTGATGAAACAATCGTAATTGATATGCACACAACACAAGTGACCCAAACATTGAACCTTCTTGGAACCAAAACTAAAACTATTTTTAATATTGATTGTGATCACTTTAGACCAAACATGGCCATCATACTTTCTATCCATGTTTGCATCTATGATGAAGAGGGATTACTAAAGGACATCAAAAGCATTTCGAACAATATGTCTTTGTTGAATGTCATGGGCAAAAAGTAAACAATTTGAATTATAATCTTGTCATAATCCAAATTATGCAACTCGTTAAAGGCATGTTTTATTATTAACATTGTGCGAAAACAATCAAGAATTGAGTGAATCGATGCAATCAATGTGAAGGCTTTTGATATCAATCGAAAAAGCACATGTTCCAAAGGATAAATAGACCATGGGCATGCCACGCTTCTAAACCATGCACCTAGGATGGTGTGTCCTCCCCAAATTACGAACCAGACAAGTTAATGAACACGAACAAAGGAGCAATGTTAAAGGGTTGGAGGTCAATATCAAGATCATCAATGTTTTCCATTATGTTTCCTTTCACAATTGTAGCTTTGACCATAGACGTAGTAGTTCTTGTTTTCAAGATGGTTTCCTGAGAATGAGTAAGGACATTATCACCCACAACCTTGTAATGTCCAAAGCTCGCCACCCATTCTTATCCTTGAGTTATGGTAGTCGACATCTAATACATTGTATTAGAGACATTATTATTTACATCCTATGCAACATCTTAATTAAAAACCAAACATAGCACATAAGCATTTTTCAGACACCATAATTGTATTAGTTCCATCTATTAAGATGGTTCATTCAAGTTGACCTTTAGCACGAAAAGTGGTCATACTGAAAAAATATTTGGTGCAAAACATATGCAAGCAATGCGAAAAGAATTGAAAACAAACAAGATGTTCACAAAAAAAATTGGGAAAACATTACAAGTTGTTGTGAAGGAGCAGGTTGGCATAACATGATGGAGCAAGGGGGGGGGGGGAATTTGTTCATTAGAATACAACTTCATCATGATGACCAACTTCAATAAAAGCTCCCAAAGAGTTATGGGAAACCCCTTAAAAGGACATTCAATGAGAACCTTTGGAAAGAAAATACATGAATCGATTCAAAGTGCACCATAATGTGGACTTTGAAGGTCATGGAAAGAGAATCACCAATTGGCGATATGATAATTGTTTAAAAATAATCATTTTCAATGAAATGTGGAAAAAATAAAGATGTTAAGAAATGTGTAAGAGAACCCACATAGCCCACATGATGTACTTTTAAAACAATATCAAACAAAGGACAATGATACATGTTATAAGCAATTAATGTGAAAAAAATTTCAATTTTCAACAATTATTTCATATCAAAATTCTAAAAACTTAACAGTGAAGGTGTTAAAGGAATTCACTATAGGTTTGAAGTACAAAAGTTAAACATGTAAAAATGAAATGTGTGAGGTGAAATAAAATCCACCAATCAAATCTTGTGTAGAGAATCCAACAAGGATAGTTGGTCCCAATATAAATGGTTAACTATGACCACAAAAATATTGTGCATTTTTATAGTGTTTTTTGGCCCCATGCTACAATAAAAACCCAATGATGACATGATAATCATAACATGAAAATTTGCAATTAGAAAAGGAGGTAATTTGTTTACAAAATTGGATGGTTTACAACATTGGGAAGAACCCAAGGCCATAAACTCACCAAATATTATCCACTCAAAAAATTGTAATTATTTGTTGATTAATAGGGAGATACCTAAGGGGTAGTCTGTTGCTTGAGAATATATGCAGTAACAAGCTTAATGTTCAATATTCGAAATGGAGTAACAAGCATTGTGAAGTTACATATATTATGATCATTCCTACCAACACAAAATAATGCATGACAATATGTCCAAAGCTAGGAGGAGAATTAATAGCTCTGCCATATTTGTATTAAATAATATTTGATTAACCATTACATCAAACCCTCTTCCAATAGTTTGAATTCATCAAGATGACAAACATAATTAGACTTTACTTTGTTCCATTGAACTATTGGTTTATTTTTTCTTTTTGACCTACAAACTTTTCTATAGAATTTCATTATTCGTTTTCAACAATTGAAACCCTTTTGCATTGACCAACTATACCTATTGTAATTTCCAGTGCGAATGTTTTGCAAGGAAAAAATGAAAATAATCTAACATTAGGTCCTTTCAAAAAATTATGACAATTGCCATTTAAGTCAACTTGTCTACTATATTGGTATATAATTTAAAGCCTTTTTCAATTGAGTGGTCACTTGTTAAATATTCCTGGCATCAAGAATGTCTCCATTTCAACACCCAACTCTATTGATAAATAATGTGAAACATGTTTAAACTTAGAGACCATTTTCAAAATATTCTTAACATATAAGGTTCTTTAGTTGGTATAAAGTTAAAACATTGACTTTTGTTGAATTATTTTGGTAACACCATCAATATACATGTATATATGGATGATAAAATGTATTAGAAGATGGATGAAATGCAATCTTGTTTGAAATTTTGTTGCGATTATTATTTTTAACTAGTTTAAACAACTAATAGGCAACTTCAATTTTATACACAGAATATTTTAATATTAAAATTAAACTATGATAAAATTAAATTACATGTCAAGTAATGACGCATAATTAATAATTTTGTGAAACTTGAATGTTTATTTACTTTTATACACATGATATTTTAATATTTATTTTAAATCATAATAAAATTTTATTAAAAATTAAATTACATGTAAATTCTATTTGTGTAAATGAATGGTTATATATGATGCAAATATGTTTTGTGCATATGATTGCATGTCACCAAATGTAGTCCATTTCAAACCCACATGTGGTCATTGCTTTCTGATCATGATTATTTTGGTTGTAACCACTCTATGGAAATTTGGAATTATTGACTCACCATCACAGCTACTTGTCAGTTTTCAAAAGTCATCAAATCAGCTCCACCTGGTGCACAAAATTTAGCCACCTCTGGTAATGGAGGACTAAGCTGTGTAGCCACATTAGCCACTAGTCGACATGCCAAAAGAAAAAAAGGTTACTAATGAGATGGGTATTCTCTCAATCATGTTCCATTGTTCTGGATAACACACTTTTCATTCCATCTACATCAATTTTGTACTTTACGTGTAAAGACGTGTTGTGAATCTTCATGAGTCATGTCCACTTCCCTATATTAGAAATTGTTTCTTTTGACAAGCTATTGGCACTTTAGTCCTGTACCTTGCATGTATACATTAAGCCCTAAAAGACGTGGGTTTTTTTGCAGCTTGGGGACCGACGTGTCATCTCCACTTCACAATTTGTTTTATTTTGATGAATTAGGTCACTCTTTGTCCTTCACCTTACAAGGACAATAAGTTTTGGTAGAGAGATAATGTTTTGCAGCTTGGGGGGGGGGGGGGGGGGAGCGTGCTGGGGGTGGGCCGGGTGGAGTCGTGTCCAATGCCCCCATGTTCTAAAAACAGTTTAAATTGACCCAATGCACATCATAGCCCCAATTAAAAGCAGTGAAGTTGGGATGCACTCATAAAAGCAAAGTCAAAAATGACCCCTGAAGTATGCAAACCTTGACTTTATGCACGGCTTTATCTCTACCATTACTGAGTAAAGTAGTAAAGGATAATTCTGAACCTACTCCATAATCCATTATAAATTAATATATATCTATATGTATAGGTTTAGGGTATTATATGTACATATAATAATAATAATAATAATTATTATTATTATTTTCTTTGTCATTCCTTTGGTTGCAGGACCTTGATTTCAAGTATTTTTATTTTGGTCTTTGTGTTTCTTTTAGGTGTCATGATTTTTGTGCATGTATTCAGGTCCGTTACAAAGGATCCACACCCAAAGATAAAAACAAACCTCCCACCCTCTTCCAGCACACTTTGGAATAAAGTTCAGTTTGAATCCTAAAACAAGGGACAAATCAAAGTAGAGCAATGAAGTAAAGCCACAGTACATGCACCCCCGGGCCGCCCCGCCCCACCCCCAACTGACTCCATATGCTGTTCCTAGAGAAAAAGAGAGACCTTAGTGAGTTAATTTGTATTAAGGAAAATTTGTAACATCGACTCAACCCAAAGAGTAAGTTTGACTAGGATACAAAATTTTGTTTATAAGAAAACCAAAGAAACCAAAGAGGATAAAATACCACACTAGAGTTTGTACTATGGAATGGGCCTGGAAAACCCATTCCACCTACGAACACAGTGAGCCTGATTGGGCCAGGCACTCTTATGTTAGGTGGTAACCAGTGTTACCACCAGTGTTGGGCAGGTATCAGGAAAAAAAAAAAGGTAAAAACTGGCCAGGGTTCCAAGCCGGTTCTCACCTTGACTATTGTGGAGTATCACCCTGGTGATACCCTGTTTGAAACCGTAGCTTGTAAGTTGAAACCTGGCTCTTTATCATTTTTTATAAAAAAGAACTTTGTCATGATATTAAAATAAAATAAGGTTAGGGTTTCAAGTTAGGGTTAATCAAAACAGTAGGGTTTACTCAATGGTTATTTCTGCTTTGCACCTCTCCATGAAGATAAAAAAACTCTCACTCATCTTGGGGCCTTCAGTTTATTTTTTTGTCTTTTGTGTTTTATCTTTTGTGAGCTTGTTGCATTTTTGTTTTGTGATTTGCATTGTCACATTTCTTTTTCCCCTTCCTTCTCCTATTTTGTCGTCTTCTCTTGTTTTTTACTTGTCACTTCTTGTAAGTTGTGGTGTCGTTCTTGCTTGTTGTCACATCATTCTAGTTCAATTCATCACATTATTATTCATGTTCATCTCATGACACTTTTACTTTTGCTCATCTCATCTTGCTCTTGCTTTTATTCATCTTGTCGTATTTTTAAAATTTTCATCTTGTTATGTTTTGTCATGTCATGTCTTGTTCTTATTTGTTTCATTGCACCCTTATTCATTTTTTTTGTGTTCATGTTTTTACAGGATTATCATAAATGACATTATGTGCCCATTTTGTATTGGTTGTCAATTGACGTCCATCAAATATGGCAGTTTCATTCTTCAAGTTAAACATTGACATTTTGTTTTGATGATGACTCATTTTTTGGACAAGTTTTGGCGATCAAAGTTTTTTTATCATTTGATTTTTGATCATCAAGTTGAGCATTTGAAAAAAATTGGTCATCACTTAAACAAAAATTTCAATCTATGCTTTAAAAAATTTCAGTCACCACCCATAAAGTTTCAATTATCTAATTGATGTGAATTGATTTCACCATTGATCCAACAATAGAAAAGATTTGGTCATCATTTGAAAAAAAAATTGGTTGTCATTTGAAATGTTTTGGTTTGATTGACAATGGTTCAATTTCCACCATTGATCCAATGACCAAATTTGAGCCACTTTTTGGACATTATTGGACTCTCACAATCAAATGTCATTTTGGTTATCGCAAGGTTTAAGGCAATTAATTGAATTATACAAATATTAGTTGCCCTAAATTTGCCCCAAGTAGCCTGACCTAGGTTTTCACCTAAGTTGATTTTATTTTGATGTGACATTGAGGAACGTTAATGTCTAAATAGAACATTGTGTCTGAATAAACATTTGAACATTATGAAAACATTGTGTTCTTACTTGTCATATTAAATCTTGATACACTCCTATTCCTACCTTTTTGTTATGTTCTTTTTTATTGTCTTATCATGCTCCTGCTTTTATTCATCTCATCATGTTTTTATTCATGTTTGTCTCATCACACTTTTATTCATCTTTTTGTTCAAGCTAAGTTGTTCTTATGATATCTTATTATTGTTTATTTCATCGTCATTTTGATGCATTGATTTCAAATTGGCACCCCCCCTCCACCTCACCTTGTGTAGATGTGGGAAAAGGAGCTTAAAGTTCCAAGTTTTTTCAAATTCAAGTTTTTTCAAAAAAAATTCAAGCTCAGTTTCTTTCTTTTCCTTTGTTTGTGGTGTTTCATTGTGTTTGTTTACTTGTTTTGGTTTTGCATCTATTTGTGTTTGAACTTTTTTTATTTACATATGTTTTGTATACTAATCATTTCAAGTTGCTTTTTTGTTGTGTGTAGGGTTACTTTTCATACACTATGCTACTTTTCATAGTTATATTTTGTACTTTGCATCTTCTTTTTCTATGATGAAAAGAGGAGAGAAAAATGAGTTATTTTTTCATTGTAAATGTTTGTAAATTTTTTTATTTGATTTCCAATGCAGAAATCATTTGCAAAGACATACATTTGTTTTGATTTTTCCACCTTATTGTGTAATTTTCTTATGGAAAATGATGTAGTCAAAATGAAAATGAAACTACAATAATAATTGAAAATGAAAATTATTTCAATGACACAATTATGGAATAAGAAATTGTGGAAGGATTATAAAATAATCTAAGTCTCCAAACAAAAAAGAAGGAAATGAAAAAAAAATGCAAATGAATTTTTAAAAACGACATGTTCAAGGAAAGTATGGAAAGGGCATAACAAAAATTCACTATGTTGAACCTTTTATTATGTTAATGATAGGAAAGTTGTTGAAAGAGGAATCCTCAAATCTTGAGACATATCATTTATTATATCAATCTTGTGAATGTACCTAATCCAAACATTGATATATTTTTTTTCTTTAAATAACATATTATAAGACTTGTGGAATAACTATTTAGAAAAACATGTCAATGTAAACCATGTCAATATTGCAAAAAAGTTCAAAAGATTAAAATCAATAGTATACTGAAAGGAAATTTGCAAAGACAACCAATGAAAAAATATTTAATGTGTATAGCAATGCAATACTAAATTTTATTAGTGTCAAATATATTTTTTAAAAGGATGATGTGCAATATATATATTTTGCAAGACTTGGCCCCTTGATTGTGAAGAATCAATTGCCCTTGTAGTTTGTGAAAAAATACAGTTCAAACATTTGGTCTTACACTAATGTCCTCAAGTTTATTTCATTCCAAAAAGTATTTCTTGACAATGGAAAAAATTAAAGATAAATAATTTTTTTGCCAAAGTTGGCAAATTACACTTTTGCAATAACAAGTTTTGATTTATGGATGTCTAAAGGGGCACATGATATATTTGCTCTTGTCATTCATTACCTTGGATTTGATTGATAACTTAAACAAATAACTATTGGTTTATTTTGAAGCAACCAAACTTATCAATCAAGCCTCGGCCAACAATTTGAAACAATTGATTAACTGATATGGGTTGAAAAAAAATTCATTTCCTATGTTAAAGTTGATGGATCAAATTTGAATACTATGACAATTACATAGAAATTTATTGTGAGGTGCCAAGTTTTAGATTTGGATGAAAGCTTTCAAAGTATTTGTTTTGACCATGCTTTCTTTAATGTGTGCTAATATGTTATAACTAACAAGAAATGTTCAAATTTGTTTTAATCATGTCTACATAATTAGATTTTAGAAAATACATAACTTGGCATAAAAAATATGAAAAATAGTGATAGGAATGGAACAAGGCTTGTGAAAATTCTAATATGTGCCTAAGAAAATTGAATATTCCAATGAAGATAAGGTAGGTTTAATTCTTTTACTATTTAAATTTTTTTATTTGATTTATTTCTAGATTGCATTAGTTATAAATTCTAACATTACATGTATATTTTTTTATTGCATGTTTGTTATCAAAATCATTATGCTCAAGAGGCTTTGTAATTCAAAAATGTTATTGTCTTTTGCTATAGTAGACAAAACATTGCAAAAAAAAGTGGGATAGTGCCACCTCTTCCTACTTGGCACATAATTGTGAATTGACTATCTCTTGTCACGAGTGCTTGTGTTTTGAACCAATCTAATGGCAACTAGTTGCTTTCTAATGTGTTGCAATTTTCCATAATTATGTGTTTAAATTTTAAAGTAAAAGTTGCAAACCCACTAGCCCCCAAACCAATTTTATTGACGATGATTAGAATTCTAGGGTTATTTTTGAATTGTTGTCGAAGCATTGCAAAGCTTTATTAATAAACACATCTAAGATTTGGAAAATGACTTTGTTTGCTCTCAACATCAAAAGGGAAGTTTGTGGTGTTTTGGAATCCTTTTAAAAAAAAAAAAAAACAAATGTGAAAAAAAACTCATCACATGTTGCTTTTGATGTTACACCTTAAGTTTAAAAGTTTTTATTTAGTATCCTCTTTTGTTGGTCATGAGGATTGTGTCACTATTGTTGAAGAATATGATAAGAAATATTTTTATTTTATGTTTTTAAAGTGTTATCATCATTTACATCTAGTGGTATAATTTAAAGTTAGTTATGTAAAACAAGTAGTTGATGAAGATTTCATATATTTGAATAGATTATCAACACAAAAGAAGCAATGAAAACTTGTCACTAAAAAATTATTAATTTTTAGATGTTACCAACTGGATCCCAATGAAATCAAATGTCTTCTTCAACGATGGGGAAATATAAAGCCTTTTTTTTATTGTTGGTTTTTTGGCCAGTTAAATCTTATGCATTATAAAATCACAAATTGAGACAAGAGGATCTTTATTTTAGTGGACATTTTTACTAACCTAAGGAGATGTCATTTACAACTAGACAATTTTTAAAAAATGATCTTTGTGAGCAAATGAACCTAGGGTTCATTGTAAATCATTTTGCAATTTGGTGGAATTAATTGAAAGGGATCTAGACTTAGAAAAGAGTTAGAAAAATTAAAAGGTTCATTCAAACATGATGATGAAGTCGTGAACATCTTTAATGTTGGAAGAAAAAAATCTTTTATATATTTTTCATTTTTTGTTATTTTTGTTATCTTTTAAATAATTGTTTTGTTAGAAATAACTGAAATTTGTTAATTAGTTTGTGAAAACCAATCAATATGAAATGTGTGAAAATTAGCACTTTGAAAACCAATTGAAATTATTTTCCTAGTATTTTGTAACCTTGTTTAGATCTTTAAAGGATTAATTAAAAAGAAAAAAAAAACCATGTCGATTTTTATAAAGCTTTTTAAAGAACCAAACTTGGTGGTTTTTTAAAAATTGCCCAACATTTGTGGTAACTAATGTTGAAAAACTATATTTATTTTAAAATATCATCTAGATAAGGTAAATAAAAATGTCAAACAATATATTAACTGGTTAATAGTAAATAGGTTTTAAAAACACTCCAAATAAGTAAATGTAAATGATCAACATTTACCTTATTTGCAAGGCAAGGGTTGGGATAAATATTTCACCTTACACATTCTATGCAGCTATAAAATGGTTAAATGTGTGATCACAAAAATGTTTACACAAGCATGACACATTTTCAATGTGAGGAAGAATAATTATGCAATTGACATTTCAAAAATGATTACATGAAATTTCAAACATCCTATGAAAAGGTAACAAAATATAATCAAATCAATCAAATACATTAAAAATCAATTCAAAGCATTTTTATAATGTAAAAATAAATAAATTAAAAGGTATTTCAAGAGCATATGGTAATAGTTTTTTTTGAAGGCAACTAATGTAATGAATCCAAATAAAATCCTAAAATAAAATTCACTATATTTTCACTACTCATGTGACAACATCATAATAGACCATAGAAAATTCAAATAATATCATATTTAAAAAATGAATTTATTTTTTGGAAAAAAGAAATCGTTTTGTCAATGTGGAAACTGACCCTAGGCTACGGTATGCACTACGGAAAGGGCCCAGCAAAGCCTATTCCAGAAAGGAACCCCTCAAACCTCATAGGCTGGGAGGCCACTCCATCATGTAGTAATAGGTTCAATCAGGGCGTCTTTCAGAGGAAAAAAAAAAAAAAGAATCTCATGGTCAATGTTTTTTTTTGGGAGGTGATTTTTTGAAACCTGACGAGGCAAAAAAAAAAAGAAAAGAAAAAGGAAGATGCAAAAGGTACAAAGGGGGCTTTTTCTTGAAAAAATGGGTCCAAGTGGGCTCATCATGAGGGGAAAAAATAAATCTAAACTCACCATATTTAGAGAATAGGTTCCCACAAATAGCCAAATTATAGGAGGAATCCTAAACTGATCTACTTCCCTCTCTGACCTGAAGCCAAATTTGGCTAAGTCCTCGCGCCCATGATCGTGAACCCACATACTTCACAAATGGGGGAAAAAAAGAAGACACGGATCATGGTCCTCCCAAATAATACTCAGTTAAATAATAATGTCTTTAAAATTTCCCTCTTGGTTGTGCCCTATGAGATTATCCTCATAGGATAGATAAATGGCGTGTTACGATTGGTGGAATGATAAGATGGCAAAACCCTATACATGAAGGACGACTAGAATTTGTGGGATTGGTGGAATGATAAGATGGCAAAACCCTACAGATGAAGGATGAGTGACTTGACTACAATTTGTGGGATTGGTGGAATGATAAGATGGCAAAACCCTACAGATGAAGGATGAGTGACTTGACTACAATTTGTGGGATTGGTGGAATGATAAGATGCCAAAACCCTTTACATGAAGGATGAGTGACTTGACTACAATTTGTCAGATTGGTGGAATGATAAGATGCCAAAACCCTATACATGAAGGACGACTAACTTGACTAGAATTTGTCATCACATCCAGGCTTCTAAGAAAGAAAGAGGGTTCCAATAGGTTAAAGTTTGGGGTACCCTAGGAAAGGACACTTTTTTCATTTGTTGTTGTGTCCTTTATGGGTTCAGCACTGTGCAGTCGGATAAGACTCTACAATTCTAAATGATCAAAGCATACGTTTTAGAAAGCTAAGTTTGTTGGGGGGGGAGGTGGGTTGGTGTGGGGTCATGCCTGCCAACACCACTCCACCCCCACACACTTCTACAGACCAGTTTGTTGGCCTTGCCTACCTAGGCAAGGATATTGTGTTTAGATTCATTATAGAGTACTAGTGGGTGCCCGTGGCCGAAGGCCACTGTGAAGCCCCTGTGTGAAATCCAGGTCCCAAAATTAAGATCCCACATCCTGAAAATCACGTCCTAAAAGTTTTCAGGTTTCGGTCTTGGAAACCGCGAGTGTGAAAATCCAGGCCCCAAAGTTGAGATCCCAAGTTTTGAAAACCATGTCCTGAAAACCATATCCTAAAATTTCCCAGGCCCCAAAGTTGAGATTCCAAGTCCCGAAAATCATGTCCTGAAAACCATAATAAGTCCTGGGCAGTTTAGGGCGGAAAAAAAAAAAAAAAAAACCCTCCCTGGCCCCCCCCCCACCCCTGCTGGCTCCAAACGAAAAAAAAAAAAAAAAAAACACCTCCCTGGCCCCCCCCCCACCCCTGCTGAGTTATACCCATTACCCTTTTCAGAATCCGACTGTCCGGGCCGGTTCCCGTTTTCGGAATCCGACCGTCCGGGCCGGTTCCGCCGGTCCATTAAAACGCGGAACTGTCCCGTCGGACGGACGCACGCACACACATGTTGTAATTATATATAAGACTAGTGGGTGCCCGTGGCCGAAGGCCACTGTGAAGTCCCCCCCTTTCTTTAAATCGTATTTATTTTCTTTAAACCGGGAGCATGCCTCTCCCGGGCAAGATGGGTACCCGTGACCTTTGGGCACTGTGAAGTCGACTTATTTCTTTTAAGCTAGGGGGGGATGGAAGATTTTTTTTTCAGTTTTCCTTGTTTCCTATTGTATTCCCACGGTGTTCCCTTTAAGTTCTTAATGGGTTCCCAAAATGTTCCCCAATGTGAAGCCCCTGTGTGAAATCCAGGTCCCAAAATTGAGATCCCACATCCAGGTCCCAAAGTTGAGATCCCAGCCCTAAACCCAAAACTTTAAAGGAAAAAAACCAAGGCACCCTGAGAGCATGATTGCACTTCCCAATTGGCTGGATGATTTTTTATTTATTTATTTATTTTCCCCCTGAGTTGCTGATGTGTTCCTACCATTTCTCCAAGTTGTTCCCCAAGTTCCCAATGTGTTCCCCATGGGTATTCCCAATTGCACCTGATTTCAAACCCATATGTTTTGCCCAAAGTCCTCCCCTTCTCACATTTATCGGTGGGCCAAAGGGGGAGGCACTCCATCTATCCATAGAATCTTCAATTTTTGTGAGCCTTCATAGTGTCAATTATTTTACGCCGGGGCCAATCAAAATTCAATAAAAAAAAGTTGGCCAAAAATGGTGATGAACGTTTTTGGGAGGAGAAATGTCATGCAGCCCATGGGAAGGCCCAAGCACACACTGAATGTGCCTTGCATTTTTTCCTTTAAAATTTGGGGGGCAGGGGATTTAATGGAGGATATTTTTTAGTTTTCCCTGGTTCCCTCTATGTTGACCATCCCACCATCCGCTCACCTTGGCTAGGGCCCTCAATGGATGTGGGGAGGGGGAGGCTCCAGCCAATCAGGAATAACTGCATCAAGACATTGACACCAATTTCTTTATAGGAGTAGACTCTTCCATCATCTTCTTCTTCCGGGATGAGGAACTTGGATGGACGGAGGATGGGACGGATGACGGGACGGATGGATGGAAAGGAGGACCGCCGGCGACGTCGGACAGACAGACACCACGAATATTATTATGTTGGAGATGGTAGCTTAATGGATTTTGGCCCCTAGGCACTAGGTCTATTTTTATATGAGGATTTTTGAAAGATGATATTTTGGCGTGTGTTGAAACTTGAGATTAGTTACAGAGTTATAAATATCTTGAAGGATTTTGGTTCCTTTTAGAGAATTTTTTGACGATTACCTTACCATAAGGTCAGTTTTGTCATTAAATAATCCTCAAAATAGCAAAATGAAATTTTGTGGAAATATGAAGTTGACAGGTTGAATATCGTTGTAATTATCTTAGACTACACTCAGAATAATTTCACTACTCATATCACAATATTATAGTAGAGGATGAAAACAATATTAATTTCACAATTAAAAAAATTCGTTTTATGAAAATAAATAATTATTCATTTTTATCAATGTGGAAACTAACCCTAGGCTACAGCATATTTTTTGCATACTGAAATATTTCACTTTCATCTAGAAGGCACTGAGCCCCTAGGGCAAGTTGGTGGTGGTCTGTTGAGCCCAAATGTTTGTGTGTGGAAATTTGGCATTTATGCAACAAATTTTCTTTTATTGTGGCAAGATTTTTTATAAGATGCCTTTTATTTCTATTCGGAGGAGAAAAACTCATGAGTTGCCATATTTAGACACAAGGTTCTGGGAGGTTGCATAACAGGATCGTAGAAAATGTCTACTACAGTCCTCTCTGACCCCTAATTAAATTTGGCTCTTTCTTCCTCTTGTGGATGGTTGTCACTGGGACCACTACATCACAAAATTGGGGGGAAAAGGAAAAAAAAAACCCTGGTTCAGTCTTATCATAGTTGGTTCTACCGAGGTGTGATACCTACCATTGATTAACACAAGAAGAGTGTTCTCCACCGTTGATTTACATTACAATTGAAACTAGAAAAACAAAAAGGAATACCTGGAGATGTCTGCCTGTCCCACCATTTGAAACAAAATCTGGAAAAGTACTCTACCAGAACACCACCAAAACCAAAAATGAAATCCGTTATGGAACAGAACTGGAGACCTGAATTTTCCATGTAAGGAAAGAAAAAATTATTCATCAAGGATTCGCAATCTGTTACTAAACGAACGAACCGAAGACCAAAGGTTCCAACGACTGTTGGGTGAGTATAATGATTTTAATACATCAGTCATGCAAAAGGTATATGAAAAAATTTCAAAACCATATATCAGCCAGGTAAATGCATAGATGATTTTTTTTAAAAAAATCAATCCGGGTAAGGGTAAGGGTAAGGGTATACAATTACCATTTTTTCAAAGTTTGTCATGTGGAAATTCTCAAAATTTTCAAACATGTTTGAAAGATGAGAGACAATGATTCTTTCTTTTTTCTTTCTTTTTTCTGTTGCTTTTTTTTTTTTTTTTTTTCCAATTTTGTGATCTTGCTCAAGTGATGATCATTCAGAATTATATTTAGCCAAATTTGGCAAACGATGAAAGTAGGAAAGATTAAGCACCCTTTTCATATTGTAGGCAATTGTCAGGATTTTGGTGAGTTTTTAGATTTTAAAAAACTGGTATTTTTTCCAAGATTTTTTTTTTTTGGACAAAATGATAAAATTTTGTCACCAAAAAAATCATTGATTACGAGAGGCATTTTGTTCTTTTTTCAATAGTAATACACATTACTAATTCCTAACACTTAACCTTTTCTCATAAGAAACTTCAATTCAAAAATTAATTAGAACACAATTTTATTTTATGTCACATGATACACGCATTTGCATCAAATGGAAAAAATAAAAATACACATGTAATATGTGGTGGTGAGAAGTGGAGCCATGCTTACATCCTGCACCATGCCACCAACACATTACTTACACTCTCGTGTCAGGGTAAGTCTGAAGCATATGTCACCCCGACAAAATAAATATTTAATATATAAAAATTACTTACCAACCAAGTAGGGTAATAAAAGGTGATAAAAAAATATTAATTGAATAGGGAATTTGTGTATTCTTTTACATACCCATGAGTAGAAGTGAGGTAATAGATTTACCCACCCAACACTGATTCCAAACATTAATGAGAAAGGGGGACCTGAACGAGGAACCCCAAACCGCTAAGGTTGATGGATGACCATAATAGCAATATGGAACCCTAAATCATGTGCAGAAATTTAATGTTTTTAAAAAGTAAAATATTTACTTCCCTATATGCTTAAATTCTTCAACACAAGCTACAAACAAGGGGTGTGTCACCCTGTGACCTTGCCATTTACATTGAGAAGTATCTAAAGGCAAAAGAAGAATTATGAAAACTCAAATATTTTGTCGTGCAAAAATATAGTCTTCGAAAAATCCTTTAAGATATATATAACTCTATGACAAATCTCAAGTTTCAACACAAGCCCAAAATACCATCTATCAAAAGTCCTCATATAAAAATAGACCTATTACCTAGGGGCCAAAACCCCTTAAGTTATTATACTCCTAATGAATCTAAACAAAATATCCTTGCCTTGGTAGGCAAGGCCAATAAAATATTTACTTCCCCTATCAACTTAAAGGCTTCAACATTAGTGACAAGGGGGACCCCAACCGACAAGATAACCCAACCTATAAGGTACCAATAGGATTCGACCTTTGACCATAGCAACATGGACCCCTCAATCTTGTGTAGAAATATAGTGATTTGAAAAATGAAAAATTTACTTCACTATAGACAAAAGACCTATGAAAGAGTTCGTAGTGTATTTAGAGGTAGCCTTACAAAGCATAATTTTGTGGCGACAGAAGGCAGGTGTTTCAAGAATATAATAGACTTATCCGTAAAGTCACCCTGTATTCACCCTGTCTTTGGGCCTCCTTTCATCCTCTATCCCATTTTTCAGTGGTATCCGCAGAGCAATGAAATTTTATTAAATCTCAGTATGAAATGCTGAAACTCAGCATTCAACGCACATAGACTAATTATAGTAAGTGTACAAGGAAGAGTAGTGAAAATATATGTAGCAGCAGGAAAAAGGAAAGACAGGATGAAACTCAGTTTACCACCAAATTTGATGGTTTCTTTTTGAGTTTCACCCTCATTGAATGCTAATGTATTTTGTGCAGGTTTTTTAATCTCACCCCGTGTATGACCAAACTCAGGGTTGTGGTGCCATGTTTTCCTCACTTCAAGGATAACTCTAATGTTCACCCTCTTTTTTCACTTTTTAATACCCTATCAAATATCACAAGGGAAAATAAAATAAAATTGCATGGTCTTCACGCTGGGTAAAGCCCATTGACTGGGGCTTTATTCAAGTTTGGGACACACACTCTTGAGGTGCTTTCAACTCGAAATTCTGTTATTTTGTTAGAGCCTCAATCTGGAGAGAAAAGAAATCAAATAAAAGATCAATGGCTGGAACCATCACAGGGGAGACAAAAAGAGGCCCCAAGCCTCAATCTTGGGGTTTTACCACACACAATTCATGGCAACTTGAATGCCTAAATTGTATATTTATAGGTAAACATAAATGATGCATAAATAGAGTTTTTAAAAATAAAACTTGGGCTCTGCATTGTTCTGCACTACTAGTGATTCAAATTCAATTGAGAAGATATGGAATACAAATTGGTGGAGAAATTATTGAAAATGTGCTTATCAATATGGTGTTGAAAAAAATCTTTAAAAAACAGATTGGAAAAGATAATTTCTCATGCTCTTTACTTGGGAATGGGCTAAAAATATTCAAGGCTATAATTTGATAGGATGAATACTATGAAACCCTATAAAATCATCCTACCTAAACCAGGTCCAATATTCATCATCAATGAAATAAATATATTTATATTTAGTTATGCATAGACTTAAAGTTTTGGTTTCTTTTTGGAAGGGTGGGGGGGCCGGGGTACCTAGGGGGTGGTGGGGGTTGGGGGAATTGTTTTTATAAAAAAAGACTCGGTCAGTGGGAACGTCGCCTGCTCCCGTTCGCACGGACATTCATTTGTAGCGACCACCTTCGTTGCTCGGTCGCTCGGTCGCTCAGAAGTTTGTGGATTGCGGTGTTTTCTCATGTCCCCTCTCTCGCTCGCAAAGCAAAATTTCTTGTTCCGACGCATTCTTCGGAGTCTTCTTTGCGTCCTTATTAGTTCTCCTGCACCGCACTGTCATTCGAGATTTTTTTACAAAATTTACTTATTTCTAGGTTTTTTTTTTCTTGGGGGAAGGATTTGAATCTCTTCGAAGTTTTTTTATTTTCTTTTCTTTCTTGTGATGCTTGCTTTGTACCTTGTGTTGTGACGGTTTTCGGCGTTTTCTTGAAGGTTTTTCTCGGACAGAGACAGAGGAGTGGCGTTGTTGTTGTGCAAGTTGTGGTGAGTGGATCTGTGTGTGCATGCGGCCTCAAAGGATGTGCTCTTCTCTCCCGGCTTTGGCCTTTTGTTTTGTCTGAATACTTGTTGTTCTTCTTCTTCTTAGTCCCCGGAGACAAAAGAAGTGTTGTGTTCAGAAAGGCTTTTGCCTTGCGCTGATTGAAGTGTTGCTGGCGGTTGTATTTCTGGTGTATACCTTTGGCGTTTCGGAAGCAAAAAGTGTTTCAAAATTTGGAGTGTATGCACTAGGTTTTTGCTGCTCTCAGGTACCTAATTTGCATCAAAGAAAGAAGCCGGGATTAGTATGATATTCCGGATTTTGCGTGGTGTGTGTGTGTGTTCCAAGTGCCGGCTGATCTGTGTCAGTGGTAACGGAGGAGGATGACGTTCTTGTTTGTTTGACATGCAAGGTTCTCTCTGATCGACAACCACAATATCGTTTATCACGGGTACGAGACTGAAAACAAAGAGTCCTAGGACGTTTTTCAGTTACTGCAGCAGCAGCTATGTAATTCCTTCTTACTAGTTTCTTCTCGAAGAAGCCCCCGGAATCGATTTCTTTTGGGAGATCATGTCGACGGCCTTCCAATTACTGTAGCGCCGGAGTCTGGATGTGTGTGTTTCTGTTACGGTCGCTTGCGACAAAATCGCGTCGAGGATGTTACGATGCAGCCGCACACCTAAGCAGTACTAGTGAAGATCGCCACTTCTACTGCAGCAGTGTCATTGCTCATTTCATAGTCACGCGGCGTTCTTGTTCGCTCGTCTTGATCTGTGTGAAAGACGGGATTATTCGTTACTCTCAGGCTTCTCTGTGATCTAGAATGTAGGGGTATCCTCATTTCTCGCCGCCTTATCGACCGTGCATCCGGCTGTAGTTTGGAGATCGCGCCATTGCCCGATCACAAATGGCAGCGGTGGAGGCGAATCTCTTGGATATGAAGAGATGGACACCAAATTCTTGTGTGAACGCTGCCGCTGCTACTTATAGGGCGGCGAGCAGTTCTCCTCCCATGATGCTCCTTAGTTTCACCAAGAAACTGAAGCGTATGCCGCATCTGTTCGACAGAGTGTTGGAGCTTCCCTTCCATGCGGACACTGTCGTTGAGGTGCGAGAATCCAGAAATGCCTTCACGTTTGTGGTAAGTGATATTCAGCCAGGATTGATTGCCGAAGAAGTGAAGGCAGAGCTGGTGGAAATAGTCCCCGGTGCTATCAAGGTGGTGGTGGTCGGCAGGGGTGAACGACTGATGTCCGATCTGGAGTCATCAGAGGTACTACTAGATCGATTTGCTGCTGCATCTTTGAAGATCACTCTGATTGCAACTGAGATGCGTTGTGTGCAATATCGATCTTCTTCTTTTGGTGAGTGAAAATATGTGGTACTTTTAGAAAATCTGTTGTTGTCCATCAAATGAGTTTCTTGGCAGCTAAGTTGCAGTTTTGTTCTGGCCTTTTTTCTTTCCTACAGGTAGAGCTCTGGCGATTTCGATTACCTGCGTCGACTGTACCAGAAGGCACAGTTGCAAAATATGAGAATGAGGTACTAGAAGTCACCATACCCAAGAATCTAGTCTCTTGTGCTGCTGAAGAGGTTTTAAAGAAAGACAATGATGCTGAAAGTTATGTTTCAGTCAAAGATGATGGTGACCCCCATACAAGACGACAAGCTGGTTTTGAACCCTCAGATGATTGCATTCAACACCCGGTCACGCCATTGAGTGACAATATGAAGGAATTGGATTACTCATCAAACAGGGAATTAGATGACTCATCAAGGAGTGGCCAGGAGTCTCTTGACACAGAAGAGCTTCAGTGGCAAAGAGATTTGTTTGAAGATCTGGAATCATTTGGTAGTCCTCGACGAGTGAGAGTCAGGTCCAGTTGCATGAAAGCTGCTGGACACCAAGATGCACCCAGATCACCTGACTTTCTTCATAATCTAGGTTCCTGGGTGCAGGGTTTTGCCATCTTTGTATAGTGCTGTGGACAAGTGACCCACCTGTGACAGATCTGTAGAGGTTGTACAGGGACTAACAGGACCAACTGGATTTTGCTGGCACATAACTGGAGTGCAAGGAAGCAGCCATTGATATGGTACCACTACAAATGAACTTCAGAAGTTCTGTCAGATATCTTAGGTTTTTTGAAAACCGAATTTAGATCTGATGGAGGATTCAGTGCTGCAATTGGGTACTAACTCTTTGATGTTGTGGGTCATGACCACTTGTACATATTGGTGCTAGATCAACCAAAAAGGGTGTTTTGTCTACACCCACATAGATAGTTCTTCTTTGCCATTTCAGAAAGTCATCTGTGGATCTTAGCAATGCTCAGGAGCAGTCTTCTTCTTCTTCAGCTTGGACTCCTCACTTGAAGTGTTAATGAAAGATGCACTCTTTTTTTCCTTTCTTTATTTTTAAGAACTTTTGGGTTGTGGCAAGGACTTGGATTGGTAGAGCAGTGGACAAGACTTTCATATTTCTTTCCTGTTGAATTGCAACCCCAGATTTTGTACCCATTTTCAGAAAGCCCAGAAGTACTCTATGTGAAATACAAGCCTGGAGCCAATAGTATATCAATTTCTTCAACTGTCATTTCTATGGTATTAGTGTTTCTATTGGAGAAGTTGAAGCAATAATATGCACACTTTTTAGTCACTATTCTTCAAGGGAAATCATTCTTTAGCAGATTGAATTAAAGCACCTGGTAGAAATATCCATATATTCACTTTGCAAACAGGAGTTATACCCACTGGTTTTACTTATTCATTTTTAACTCTGTAATTTGTAGTTATAATTCTTTAAATTAAAAATTTGGAAGTAGGAGAAGGTATCATTGCAAGGTAGATTTAACAGTATTTTTCTAAATTTTTTTCCAAACAGCAGCAAAGTCATGACAAACTTTTGGGAGCAATCCAACAGTGGCAACATGTCTTCAAAACCAAAATTTCTCTTTCTCTTTTTTTTAAGATTTTTTTCAGAAAAAGATAAGCATCTGCGACAGGATATTCTTATTTAACTGTATTTTTTCCTCATTGTGTTGTGAAATTTACCAACAAAAGGACTTTCAAGATACTCTAAAGTATTAAAATATTGTAGATGAGAAAAGACTTTGGTTTTATTGGGGATGCATTACTAACTTAGTTGTGCACAAAAATGTAAGCAGTGTCAAATGTTACCTTAGCTATGATACACATATTCATAATGACCTTAGCAGACACATGTCCTATATTATAGGACATCTTACAAGGCGTAATTCCATCATCAACCTTGAGCGAGAGATTTCTTATAAGGAAACAAAGAATGTTTACGTAAGTTAATCTGGGCTGTCCTTATTGTGCAAGAAACCTTGGGTAAGCATATCTAAGCCCTCGGCCATTATGCAGGGGAAGCCGTTGACGGCAATGCCTTTCCCTATACTTAACAGCCAGGGTTAAACCCAATCCTAACCCTAATAGGCTATACCGCCAATTCTATCATATGGAGGGGAAGGAATTTTGTGGAGCACAGAACAGCTTCATGGGCAAAGAGAGAGAGAGATCATTTTTTTTCCTGTTTTGATTTTTCTTCTTAAAAACAAAAAGAAATTTAAAAAATTAATGTTCTCCCCTACTATTGAGAAGATTTTTTTCTCATTTTTCTCTGGTTCCCAAAGTGTTATCACTATGTTCCCTTTAAGTTCCCATCAGGTTCCCAATATGTTCCCCAACATGTTCTACATAGCAACTCAATTTTATCCCATAGGCTTTGGCAAATGTTGTCCTCCTTTCACCTATATAGTTGGGCCAAAGGGCAGGAACTCTAAATTTCAAAATAGAACCATCTATTGTGTGGAGCCATAATAGTTTTTTTCTTTTGCGTGATGAGCCAATCAAATAGCTTGTAGCAAAAAATAAAAATAAAACGTGGGAGACCTGTCATCTAATTAATATGAGAGGTGAATAGATAGGTGAATTACGGCTGGTGAATCAAAAGTAGTCATTTTCTTTTATGGGCCCTTGTAGAGTTAAGGAATCTTGTGCATGTTTTAATATGCAGAGGTATAATACCAATTTCAAACTGTTTGTAGATAATTTTGTTGTTGCTGAGCTTCCATTTGACAATATGCTTCACCACTATATTGTAAGATCTTTTTTCAGGTTCATCAATAATTACATTACTTTTAAATGCGAATTTTTTTCGAAATTACCTGGCTGCTGAAGTGTCAAGGAAATTAGGGTTATTTACAAAGTACCCAGACAAGGATGAAACCACTCATAAGGGTCCAAAACAATGGTTAGGTAAACAATGACTTGTCTAATTAATTTGCATTGAATGCCATAGTTACGATTTTATTTTGTTTTGTATTTTCATTAGTGCTAAAAAAAATTTGGTTTTAAATGTGGCTCCTAATGCAAACCTTGAGATAGTGAACCAAAGAATATTTGTCACCATAGTTGCATTAATTACAAATCATAGCAAAATTCGGTAATCTCTAACTTTTGTCGGACTACTTTGTCAAGACAATTAATGAAAGTAATGGAATAAGTTTTAAAGTTTAGGTAGGAATTGATTACAACCGGGATGCGTCACATGACAATTGTCACAACGAACAAATAGGTGCACCCAGGTTTGGGTTCAATTGGAGTTCAGTTTCATTATAGAATTTTACAATTGTAAGATTTCTTTCTTCCTCCAACTCAAGCATAAACCAATCTAGTTCTTCCATTGTCCTAAGCATAGAAGTTGAATTAGTCTTGATAAAATAAAGGAAACATGGAGAGCAAAAGAACAAACATGATAATATAAAATGTGAAAATAGACAAAACAATTTTCGTGGAAACCTACACTCATAAGGAGTGGCTATGATTATTTAAGGAATGCGACAATCATTGCCAAGAGGATAGGAAGGAGTTTATTTGTGTTTATTGTCACTACAAGAAGAACTCAAAGATGCATATCAATGAGCACCAAAAAACAAGGTGTGACAAAGTTGTGGGGAGTCCTTTCAAATTGAAGTTGTACCCACCACTAATAAACATAGCAGAAGGTGTGTATCTTATGAAAGGTGGAAACATTCTTGAATATAGGGCGAAGTCGAATGCATTGTTGAAGCTAAGGAACAATCGCCCTTTGATTACATTAGTTTTACAATGAGTACAAAACACTGAACATAAGCGCAAAAAAAATAAAACCCCGCCTTTGGAGATTCATGACAAAGTTCAAGAAGATTTTGTTCTTGTTTGTAAGAAACACCTCACAAAACATGGAGGCCAAGTAGTCAAACAAGTTTTGAAGCCAGAGAGGATTCTTGAATGCATCATTTCGTTGGAACCTATCACTCGAGAGTAATCACAACACAATGGTATTGGATCACACCTTTTTTATTTGAATTTGCAACATTGTTTCCTTAAATTTCGACAAGATTCAATTAACAATTATAAAGCGCTCGCAAAATATTAGTCTAATTTTTAATGTTCAATTGAAAAGAAGCCCGTATTAATACATCTGAAACATATTTTGATATACATCTTTCCGTTGCCAAACTTTTAGAAATTTTAAACCTTTCTAACAAAAAATCATGTTTTAATCATGTTTCAACATTATATCAATTCCATGTTTCAATAGTATCATTCCCTTTTTCAACATTTTATTAGTTCCAAATAAACATGTCATGATACCAGTAGGTAAGTTTATGTTTTCATGGCAAATTACACAATTCCTCAACAACTACCATGTTTTGAAACATGTCTACGAAAATTTCATCCCTCATTCATGGACACAATCATGTTTCGACTTTCACAATTGGCAAACCTAAAGAAAAATTTGGCGATTTTTGATAGCCATGTTTCGGTAGGTTTTAATTGACATGTTTCCATGGTATAATATGTCTCATCTCTCAATGCGTTTACCTTCCAGGGTCTCTAAATTCATATCACAATCTAAAGAATGAGGAGTTGAAGCCAATGGATGTTTCGGATAGAGCCCACCATTAGGAATCTGGGTACCAATCCAAAGGAGTTAATTACCCCAAAATCAACTTCCAAAACCCAAAAGGAGATGGTGGGGATAGAAAGAATAAATTAGAGCTTGATAGGGTGTTTTACAAGAACGAAACCTAGCAAGAGGCTAATATAATGTTTCAAAAACTTTCAAAATAGAAACCAATGTTTGTTAGGAAAATCATAGAAACACCAGGCATTTGGCATCTACTACAGTGCAATCTTCTTGATTGGGACTTGAAAGCACAAAATAAAGAAGAATTACAAAGAGTTTGGGTACCTTTGTTCGGGATCCAAATTTCAACATTGTTTCTTGTTATGCATTTGAAAAGTTCATGCAAAAGACAAAGTGGTACTCAATTACTCTTACCATATTGAACTATTGCAATACATCTAATCCATATGCATTCATAGTCACATGAATCACTTACTCAACCTTCATTCCATACCTATGTTCCGGATACATATGCATGTTTGAAAATTTCCATAATTGGTGTTTCAACATCACTTAAGGTTAAAGATTCATGTCCAATATATTCATTCACATTCTATTTCACATTCACATTCTTCCTAGATTTCTTTTATTATTTTCCATTGTTAAATTTTCAATAGGTGCCATCGTAGATACTTCAACTCCCCAAAACATAGCCATTCCAAGTATTCTAAAACATGGCAATGACATGTTTCTATCACCCCACCAATACGTTGAAACATGCCAATAAAGTTAGTTAAATAACATACAATGATGATTTAAATAACATATTAATCATTATTTCTTATTCATATTTCGTATGTTTTTTATGTAGGCTATTTGTATGTTAATACATTTTGCACTATTGGGTCGAATGCAGGGTAAACATGGAGATGAAGTTGCTACTACAATCTCCCAAACAATGGACCTCTTAAAAGTTGGTAGCACACAATCATTGGCTGATTCCTTACATGAGTTTCTCGAGTATAACAAATGCCTACAATAATTCAATGATGTGGAGAATGAACACAAAGATTATTAAGACAACAAAGGTTTGGCTTTGTTGCTATGCTCTTCAAAGAGTTTGATATGGCCAGTGCAAAAAATTAAGGCTATAAAGTGGGATTAGAATCATTTATGGCATATTGTCAATGATGACAAATGCTTACTTGCGACAAAGAAGCCTTAGCTCCCTTAGTGGCATTCTTTCAAGGAGGTTGAAATAATTGCAGGTAACCTTCTGTAGAAGAAAACACCTTTTAGGAATGTTCATTGGGAAGTTTGGTTAATAAGGTTTTTTTCTAGCATTTGCTAGAGAACGATGTTAGTTGTGCCTACGCACACCAAGGCTTTAAATAGTGCATCCATTAGAAAGATAAAGATGGGGGATGTGTACCAAAGGCTCATGTCGCCATCGAATAATATGTCTGAAATGTCATTATTTTCATTGTTATACAAATTAAGGCAATAGAAGATATGGTGTGTGAGTGAAGGTACCTAAAGTTTTGAAACATGTGATCATGTTATTAGGAACATTTTAAAGGATATAGATGCGCAACAAAGAAATCTTGAACACGAAAGTGGAAAGAACCGGAGGCAAATCCCAAGAGAATGAAAGTCGTTACTAAAGTTGTAAGGAAAAAAATCATGAAGAAAAGGACTCCAGCCATAGAAAATTCTTCAAGTTCTGATGGTGAAATTTCACTACCACCTTTGGAAGAGGAAATGTATATTGTGTTGGAGGTTGCACCTAAAAATGACCAATAGTTTGTTCACTTTGCAAAAGTCAAATGACAGGTTCCTAACTCAATTACGTCTTTCTCCATTTATTTATTTTCCTTTTTTGATACATTTCCTAATAAGATTTTTGTGTTTTTTCAAGTAATTTGAACTTTTCAAGACTGCAAGGTATCATTGTTTTTGCACTTGAACATTGAAACATAGAAATAAAGATAGACAGAAACATAAATCCTTTATTTTAGATACATGGAAATGCTAGATATTTTATATACATACCAAAACATGAAAGTAGATAAATATTGACCCGAATGTTAATTGATATACACCTATCTACAAGGCTAAAACTTCTACTTAGGATGAATTTGTGACTATATGTTATTATTTGGGGGTGATATAAAGACAAAGATTCATCTTTGGTTGGAGGATGATGATTTCAAAACACTATTATGTAAACAAGGGGAATTGCAGGGCACAATACTAGACTTTTATTTATAGTTTATGTTATAGTTGGAAAAACCTACTATTAAAAAACGTCAGTATATTGTACACAATTGGACTGCATCAATATTGGATCTCATGTGCATAGACAAAGGCAATACATGAGAAAAGATTGCCCAGTGGGGTGTTAAACACCTCCATCGTACAAATGGGTTGGAAAACACATTGGTGCTTCCATACAATGAGTGAGACACTAGTCTCTTTTCATTTTAGAGTGCCACCACACATTACACTTTGATTTTATTCCTAGATATCACAATACTTGGAAGGCGAATCAATTTGTGAAGTGTGCAACGCTCAAGTGGTCTTATGCAAAAGGCATATCGCACAATTTTAACAAATGGGTAGTCATTGGCATTAGGCCAATTGTACATGTCCCATTACCCCCACATAATGGAGCATCAAAAAGTGGATACCTAGTTGTAAAATATTTTAATTAGTACCTGGATAAGCATGGTGATAGGGAACATTGTCATAGTGTGGAAGTGGGTCCCGAAACTTGCTACCATTATATTCTCACAACTATATCAAATTTGTTCTAACATTGTATTCTACTACATGGTTCAGCCTTTGGGACTAGAGCATAATGTGTCTTTTTGGATTTCTATGTTTCAATGGGGTTTGTGCCTTTCATGTTATAAACATTTTTAATAGATTGCATCTTTCAAGGTTATGTTTTTGTCGTGTTTTAGTATAAAGTCTTATGTTTATGTGTCAAGGTCATTTTTAGAAATATGGCCATGTTTCACATCATGGATACGTTTTTGTATCAAGGCCATGTTTTAGTATGCATGTTTCTATATCAAGTGTTTGTTTATGTATCGAGTTGATCTTTTAGGTCAAGGGGATGTTAAAATTGATCGTTTCTTATCTATATTAAGGTCTATTCTTTGTTTATAAGGCTATGTGTTTATGTGTCTATACGTTTCATTAATTCCATCCATTCAAAAGATATTCATCCAAAAACTAAATCGTCTTTTTGTAGGTTTCCATGCTTCATGTCTTCTATTTTTAACATGTGTCACATTTTCATTGGTTCTACTTCTTTTACGTTTTACGTTTTTGGGTTGTTTTTGAGATTTTTTCGTTATCTTTCTTGTAGATTTGTTGAGAGGCACCTCAAATGAAGAACCTTCAAGTGAAAATGTTAAAAGTGTTACAACAAAAGCTAACTCGCTCAAGCCCAAGTTGCATAAGTCTTTGTCGCCATGGACAAAAATTTGGTTTTGATGACGACATTGTTATTGTTTCGAAAGCATTGTCAAGGAGATAAGCTCTATACTATAGGATATGGGGGCAAGTAACATTTGTGGAGAGATGTTGAAGAACCCACTTGGAGATGAAAAGACCAAAAATAATGTATAAAAATGACCACCTATAGAAGACACAAAGAAATGTACAAAAGAAAAAGAGATCCCAAGTTATAGCCCCAAGATAACAGGGATAGAAAGTAGACTCAAAACTAACAAATGTACCAATGAGGATATAACATGTAAAATAAATTCAAGAAAACATGAAATATCATTATTTGGTTTCAAAACCCATACTACAAAATAAAATGTTGTTGTATCTTGTATTTCTTGTTTATTTCAGGTTATTCAAGCATTGTCTTGATCCAAGGGAATTCGTTTCAATGCATAATTAGCATTCAGTGATGGTCATTATATTGCAAAACACTTTAATCGCCTTGAATCTGTCTATCTTTGACGAGAAACGATAGATTTAAAATGTTATCTTTGATACATGATCAAACAATGGTGGTGACATATTTCACTTAGGCCTCCATAAATATTCTAAAATATGTTTCTATCATATGTTTTCGAGACTATGTTTCAATTAATTCATTTATTTTAGATAGTTTGAATGCAAAACATATGTTATTTTTTAAGGGTGCATATTATATTTCGCATTGTTTCATAATACTAGAAATCTATTTAGGAAATCTTGAAGTTTTCATTTTGGTTTTGGTTTCATGAGTGCTTATGAATTTCTTTTGTTTCTAAAATTATGTTTCAATCAATGTTTCATTTTAATTATGATTCAGAGGATTTAGTATGTCTCAATGTGTTGCTCCCAAAGGTTTTTTTTTCTTGACAGCCAACACATGCTTAGGTTATTCATATTTTTATGTATAGACATGAATAATATTCAAGAGTTGTTATAGTTTTCAAGAAATCTTGAAGTTTAGGTTTCAGCTTTAAAACTTCTCATGAATTTGTTAGGATTTTCCTATGTTGCGAAAACATTTTTATATTTTAATGAATTTAATATGTCTCAATAATTTTTTATGTTTCAAAGAATGTTACTTTGAATTTCTTATTTTTCAAAGAACTTAATATGTTTCAATGTCCTACTTCCAAAGGTTTTTGTTCTTGATACCCAACACATGGTCATGTTATGAATGTTTTTGTGTCTAGATGTCAAGGTGACGATAAGGCCAAAGTGCATTATATTTAATGTTAGTGACGGTCGACAATTAACTTTTCCAAAACCTAGAATAACCTTAATCTTTCGAGCACATGTCCCCATATACATTTGATGAATATTTTTTATGATGTTTACAACTCATTTGATAGGGGGTGAGCGACTACGGGAATGTAATTGTTAACCTACACCTCATTTGCTACTTTCATGTTGTTTTTTAGTTCCAAGTGGCACTTTTGATGGACTTTGATCAATTTCCTATTGGAAGAACATGGGATCTGTCATTGATGTTGTATTTGGATTTGAATACGCAACGTTTGTAAGGGATTCAACACATAGTGCAACATCTGCATCTTGGAGTTTTTACACACAAAGAGTTGATATGGACAATTGATTTCAGATTTGGTGTGCACAAAGTGGAAACAAATATACATGCCTTCAAACCAAGTGTAGGACTTTAGACTGAAAGGAACAATGCAATGATGCAAATTGCAAGTTCACATGCCGATAGCTGCGAAGAAATGAAAGAAGGAAATTACTCTATCCATTGAGGTTGTATTTGGATTTGAATATGCAATGTTTGTAGGGGATTCAACGCATAATGCAACATCTGCATCTTGGAGTTTTTAGACACAAGGAGTTGATATGGATAGTTGATTTCAGATTTGGTGTGCACAAAATGGAAACAATATACATACCTTCAAACCAAGTGCAAGACTTTATTGATTGAAAGGAACAACGCAACGATGCAAATTGCAAGTTCACACATTGATAGCTGCGAAGAAATGAAAGAAGGAAATTACTCTATCCACATTGAGATAATTATTTCGAATTTTCCAAATTTCAAATATTGAACACAAATTGACCTTCTCTATTTTGGAGTCATTTGTTTTTTTAAAGTCCCACTTTCTTGCACAACATTAGATTTCGCCACAATTTGAGTTTTTAAAAAATTTGTTGATATGTATGTATAATTGCAAATTTGTCCTAGAAGACAAGATAGATAATTTGTTACCATTAACAAAGGACATGATTTTCAAAAAGAAGCTTCTTAATAAAAGAAATAAAGAAATTTGGAAAGGAAAAACAAAAACTCATGTTACAAAAATAATGGAGGGTCCTAGTAAAAAGGTTGCCAATGTGTTTTTGCCATCAAAATGTTATATATTCTCCCTTTAGTTTCAAAGATATGCTACTACAAGAATATGCACAACAATGCTACAAGGGGTCTTTTCCATGGGAGCATCCTCCATGGGGACTAAGCTGCATTCGTTAGAAATGTTTTCACAACCCTAAAAAACTTTGTACTTGACAAATTATGATTAGGGCTATTTCACAAGTGATGGAAAAATGTCGTAAAAATGTGTAGGAACTTGTAAACACCAACAAGAACCTAATGAAGGACACCTTTCTATGTGAACAAACATTCGAAACATAGCCAAAAGGTTAGCAAAGGAAACATATAATAAACATGAAAACGATGCTAAGAGTGTTCACATGTGGGCTTGAAAAAACCCAAACATTTTGTTTTATTATCAGGAGACTAGGTTTGAAGTTGGTGGAGAGCTATTAGGGAGTAATATCCCATTCACAATCGGAATTCAAACTCCCTTGTAGGCAACAATGATGCAACAATATGGTCATCAAAGTGCGGTTGCAATCCATGTTAGCTTTTGAACAAATGAAAACAAGGTAAATTCTTTCATTATAATTTACGTTGCAAAACCTAGGAAACACGATTGTTATATTTGACACATGCTAAAAGTTATTTATGTTCATAGCAATTTCCATTGTACACATTGATGGTGTTTGACAAGTGGAGGAACGGTTGTCCGATTATGTACATAATCACATCTCGGAATAAGCAAAACATGTCCAAATGAATGGATGCTATCAATTCAATCATGCAAGAATCAAAACCAAATTGGAAACCAAATGCTTTCATTGTTGATGATGTTGATGTGGAAATCAATATTTTAAAGTAATGTTCTAATTTTATTATTGTTCCATATAGCATGGGTGCACAATATTTGATTTAAATCTATGTTTCAAAAGGAGAGTTTTTTATGTTTCAAAGTAACCTAGACGTGGATCTGCTTCATGTTCCATAAATTGTGTCATTTTGCGGTCCATAACTTTGAAAATCCTTTAGTGGTTTATGTTTCAAGTGGATTTTAGTGGCTGAACTAGGTTTTAGTGGTTTATGTTTCAAGTGGATTTTAGTGGCTGAACTAGGTTTTAGTGGTTTATGTTTCAAGTGGGTTTCTTTGGTCAAACTACGTTTCAGTTGTTTATGTTTTGAGTGGGGTTCAATGGTCAAACTAGGTTTTAGTGGTTTATGTTTCAAAATGACCTAGATGTGGATATGCTTCATGTTTTAAAGATTATTTCATTATGTAGTCCCCAAATTTAAATTCCTTAAATGGTTTATGTTTTGAGTGGGTTTCAGTGCCCAAACTATGTTTCAGTGGTTTATGTTTTGAGTGGGTTTCTTTGATCAAACTAGGTTTCAATGGTTTATGTTTCGAATGGGGTTCACTAATCAAACTAAGTTTCAATGGTTTACATTTCAAAGTGACTTAGATGTGGATATGCTTCATATTCCGAATATTGTTTTATTTTGTGGTCCCAAAATTAAAATTCTTTCAATGGTCGAACTAGGTTTTCGTGGTATATATTTTGTGTGAGTTTTAGTTATGTATGTTTTAGTGGATTGTATCATGCATTTAAGGTCGAAACTTGGGTGGACTTAAGGTCGTGTGTGCACAATGACCTTTGCAAATTAAATGCAATCTATTTGAGACAATTGCATGCGTTTCGGAGATTATTGTATCATGTTTATAGTGCCTTGTTTGATTGTAGGAAAGTATGGCCAAACACATAGATATTTTTGTGCCTTTGAAAAGCTTGGCAAAAGCAAGCATGCATTAAAATCAAGGATGTGATAGTCTAGGCATAGGTCTTAAAGAATATGGGGCATATCATGCATGATATAACATAACCCAATGGAAAAAATCCTTTGGAGTTTGCAAAGGAAGAATTACTAAAACTTATGGAAATAATTCAAGATGCTCAAGCATTTGGTCATATGTTATTTCAAAGTGGGTGCCAAAATGCAAAATGTGGGTGATGGGGAATCATAATCTCCCATATGTTGACCAAGATACTAGTGTTGTCATTGAAAGTTACCATGCAAACCTGAAAACAACATTGAGAGCAAAGTCACAACTCTTTAGAAGATAGGTGGATTGGTGCATCCACCAGCTATTGGAAAATGTTTGTCACATTAATGTTGGAGTTTGAGAAAAAATTGGGGGTTTATCCCAAACAAGTAACAAAAAATTGTTGTTGATGTCATTTTTCATGTAAGGGACATCCCAAACATATGTGTGACTTTTCCAGAGGATGATTGTGGATACGCAATTGTTGCCTCTTTGAAACATGAAGATGTGAATTACAAGGTCTATAACCTGGAATCTGAATGGGCCTATTGTGAATGTTTCCATTCACAAAGGGGAAACATATGTAAACATCAAATTTAAGTACCAATGTTCTTTTTCCCTGATCTAGTAGAAGGAACAATTGCACGTTACTATAGCTCGTTGAGTGGAACTTTGAATAATGGGTTGAGTAGGATGTTGAGTCCTTGCCCAATTTTCAAGCCTTGTTCACAATAGACACTAGGAACAAGTCCAATTCTCTAGAACACTAAAGACCATGCGAAGAATATTTGTGATTTCATTTTCAAACTAATTTCAAACACTATTGAAGACAATATGTTCATGCAACATTTATTAGTTGATTTAAAGCAAATAACTTGAAGGTAACATATAATATTGTTAGAATTACAAAATGGGCTTGTGCATCTAATACAAGCAACAAAGTTCCAACAATTGAATGATGGTCATAGGATGTGCTTAAAACGCTAATGTGATTTCCTTAGCAGTAGTGATGCAACTCAAAAATTAAATTTAAAAGGAAACTAAACTTGGACTTTGTGATTTGAAATTTAAATGTTTCGCAACTTAACATGTTCAAGTTTTTTTTACAAATGAGGACTTATGTTTCTAAGCAAGTTTCTTCTTGGTTAACTTTGAAACCAAATTTCATGTTTTTATAATTCAACTAGTAAGTTTAAAGAAACTTAAATGCATTTTTTAGATGCATATTTGTATTTTATGGATGGTAATGTCATTTCAAGATGTTTTGAACTCTATGTTTTTAAATGTATTTAATTTTTTTTTTAGTCTGTGTTTCTAGGAATCATGATCTTCTTAGGCATATCGATGTTGTAACCACTATGAGTTCTACAAGGTCCCGTTTATTAACTTTGCAACGAGTTCTTAAACCTAGAAGTCCATCTTTTGAATGATCATGTTCCTATTCAAATTCTCTTTCCTTTCATCCTTTATGTTTCGTTCATGTTTCATTTTTTCTTAGTATTAGGTTTAGTTTGGTGAGCATGTTTCTATGATGTTTTGTACGATATTTTCCATTAATTGTAAGTGATGCCTTTACAATATTGCAAACAAACAATGTCATGTTTAAAAACGTGGTGGCTTAAGACTAATGCTATTTATTTTTGAGTGTTCATTAAATTTTTAGTAATGTTTCGGTTTATAGGTTTTATCATGTTTCATAGGTGATTTTCAAAACCTTTGATCCACAACCGAATGTATTATGCATTCCCAACATTATCATAAGTTTCGAAATTTCTATTTCGTAAGATGCCTCTCAAATCCAATGAGCACCTGCTTGTTCCAAAAGGTTGTGGTTTAAAACTATTATAGAGAAGTATGATTGCAATATAGTTTCGAATAACAATGTTTCTATTTCTATCTATTTTTCCATGTTTCAAGGGTTTAATATTCCTGCAGTTTCGAAAATATGTTTTTTTCATGTTTCTTTCACACTCCATACAAGTTTGTTATAGGTTGTTTACGTGTTTTTTTCATGTTTATGTCATGTTTCCCCAATTTTGTATAACAAATTTTTACAAATTTTTCTTTCATGTTTCCAATATTTTGATGTTTTGTACCCTGTGAAACATGGTTTATAGTGTTTTAATAAAGTTTTACCATGTTGGTACCATGTTTCAGAGGCTTCAAAACATGTTTATTCAATTATTTTTTCATATTCCAAGGCTATGTTCTAAATGACTTTTCAAATCAATACAATAAAGTCACTAATGTAACCAAGTTGCAATACTTCACCCAATGTTCGAAGGTACTTTGAAGTTAACCCTCAAATTGTCCAAGAACACCCAAGTGCTATGGGAGGAACACTACAATAGGATAACAAGACGTCAATTCAACAAAAACATGTCCTGAAATAATGGTCAATAAATAGTAAGTGGATGTTAAAGGCAATGTAAGGAAATATTACATCATTTCCTTCCAAAATTAGGTGCCTTTCGTCAATCACTGTAAAATCTTTCTGATAGAGAATTAGAAACATAACATATCTATGTACAAAAAGTTATTTCACAACATGGGTTAAAACATGAAGCAAATGGTATCTGAAAATTGCCATTCAACTAGATAATTGAAACCTATTTACAAAAATAGAAAACATGGTATGAACCTTGAACCAAAGGGTATCTAAAAACTACCATTCATTATATAATCAAAACATGTGTACATAAATTAAAAACCTATAAAGATGTTGTAACATGTAACTGGAACATGTTTCTAGTGTAGTTCATCATGTTTCGAATGATACATTTTGTTGATCACCTCAAGTGGATTGTTGCAAAAAAATGTTTAAAGAAACAAAAAAATCGGAAACCCAAGTAACAACGAAGGAAATGATCAAATAGAAAACAAAAAGACAACAACAAGCAAACAAGATAATGCAAACCCAACAACATGGGAAATGAACACAATACAAATGAATTATTGCTAAGAAGTGTTTACAAAAACAAAACAAAAACAAAAACCCAAACAATAAGTAGAGAACAAGAAGACAACAACAAAAAACAAAACAACAGAAATTGAAACAAACAACGCATGAAATGAACACAATAGAAGTAGTAAATCCATCCTCTTTACAAGCAAATATTCACTGTGTACCTTCTCAACCTTTGACACAACATGTGTTAATTGCCATAAACAATATATAAACAAATATCCACATGCAAACATTAAGAAGCCTCAATAAGGTTAAACACAACATGGTACTAGTTCTTAAAATTGTTCATGCATAACACTATTTTGCTTCAAATGGAAAAAATGAAAGTGAAAATTTTGCAAATAAGAACGTGATGAGTGATCTAATGTGGGTGAAAATATAAGATTTGCATAGTGCTACCATGAGCTTTTTTTGTTATCAAAACCCTAATTAAATCTCTAGCGGGGGAACGTTGATGAAAACTTTAACATTTGGTAGAAAAAATACACAACAACAATGCAAAGTTGAAAAAAGGTCTAAAACGTCTTGGATGGGTCATGGGGTTGGATGGGGATTGCATGGAGGAACATGGAAGATGGGTAAACGGGCCCAAAACATAGCTCGTGAAATGTTACATGTTTCAGTGGGATATATTTTGGGGGCTCAAGTTGCCCATGCATCAAAATGCGCATTGGGTCGCCTGTCAAAACTTGACATGTTTCGATGAATGGTAAGTTTCAAGATTCTTGTTCAAGGCTCATGTTTCGTGGCGCATAGTTTTCGACCAACAAAAATGAACATCAGGCCACCATCGAAACATGACATGTTTTTGTGTTGGTTTGCTCCAAGGCCCCCTCTACCCATGCGTGGAAACTTGTGTTGGCTCACCTTGAAGCGTGCGACAAATTTACAACTTGTTGCTGAAATAACATCCGGGGCCTCAAGCGTGTAGGCTCAAAATTAAGGGAGGTAGGGTAAGGGAACATGCCTTCCCTAGCTTAGAATACAACATGTTTCTAACTTATGTGTCTATCTACATGCAAATGGCAGAAAGTTTGTATGTGAATGGTGGAAGTGTGACCAAATAGTAGGTCACTACACCAGTGTGAACACAATAGGTTTTGAGGTTTGATTTGTGTTTTATTAGCCGCCATGATTTTTGAGTGGAAATCTCTCCAGTACTGTTGCATGGGAGTGCATGGGGAGGTCTCTCTGGGTGTGTGTGATTTGAAGTAGGAGGAAGGCGACGCGAATGATGGTGAGGAGTGGAGCTACATTGATGAGTGGAAGTAAAGGGAATGACGGCGGCTGAGTAAGGAAGAAGGGAAGCTTATGATAGAAGCTTGGGGGAGAAGCTGATAAGGGGGGAAGCGACAACAAGTTTCAAGCGGACAGATAGACAGAGGAAGAGAAGAGGATTTGGTGGAGAGAAAGCAGAGGAGCTTGGAGGATAGCTATAGGTTGAGGAGAGCTAGAGAAGGAGTTTTTGTTTTTTGGCTTAGTGTCGTGGGTGGAAGAGTAGTGCCGAATGTGGTAGATGAATTCAGAGATGCATAGATAGATAGCTTTGGATGTTTGTTTTGTAAAACTTGGCTGAGCTATTGTAATTTTCCACTACGCCAACAACTTGGTTGAGTAGTTGTTTGATTTCTGATGAACACACTGGAGTGAGGAAACTTGTTATCGCTGGTTAATTTGTGAATGAAGATGTGAGTTCTGGGTTCTGTGATCACAACTGTCAATTTTATATGAGTATTAGTTGTGTCTGTGTGAAGATTAGAGAATGTGTGTGAGAACATTTTGAGACAATGAATGAGAGAAGATCAAAGGTTGTGATTAGATTTAGAATCCCAAAGAACTCAATTCTGTGTAGATTCATCAAGTGTTTCAGGTTGGTTATAGAGTCTTGCACTCTTTTTTTGGTATCAGAGCTTGTTTCGATCTGGTAGCTTTGGTAAAAACTGTGGATGTTTAGATATAATGATAATTGAAGTATCATGTCTTCATCTAGTGCTGATGAGGGTGGTGTAAAAGGGTTGACACAGGAGATTCATGAACAATAGATCGTCAATAGGTTCGATTTTTTGACTGGGCAGAATGGACCATAGAGAGGAGTTGTAGTCCTACGTTTTCTGGGTTTTGGAGTAGTAACACTTGTAGGAATAGATCCAGATGAAGCCCGAGTTGGAGACATAGCAGTAAAAATAGCTCATAATGGTTTTTATACTCACGTTCAAGTTTGGTTGAAGGTGAGGAATGGAGCAAGGGGATGGGCATCAACCTTAAAGTTATAGACACAATACTATTACACTTCCTACCTTGCGTAGGGTAACACCTTTATTTGCTAAGAGGAAGCGTGGTGTACCTAGGATAGGAAACATTTGGATTCCCAAGCTTGTTGCGTCACCTAACCATTTTGTTAGATTACACATTTTTGGTGTGGAAGACTTGTTTTAGGTTGGAGATCGACTACTCAAGGTGGAACATAGTGGATCAAAATTGCGCCTCATAAGTTGGAGGATATGGCGCAATCAAGAGGAAGGGTGGCAGTTCCAACAAGAATCTACAGATGAACAAAGTTTTTCCACTTTTCCATCTAATGTTGTACCTTTGAAACCAGTAGCAGATGGAGATTAGTCTGAATTTGCAGAGTGGCTCAAATATTGTTTGTTTTTCTCAAAAATCAAACATGAACAAAGGAGACTGAAAAGTTGGTCAATTCTGTTGTCACTTGATTGTGGTCCAAGGACCTTGTGTTGTAAGGAGTGTTGCAATTTTGGTTTGCAGCTGAACATTTGCAAGATGACTAGCCCCCAGGGAATGGATGAACTGTTTTGGGGACAAGACCATGAGGATGTCAATGATTGGGCAGAGCGGTTCACCATGGCAGCTGAAGTGCGAGATCTGAATGCAGACAAGTTTTTTAAGATTGCGAAGCTGAATTTGAGGGGTAGAGCTAAGGAGGGGTTCAAAAGGTTGCAACCGGCACCAGCCGATTGGGCTGAATTGAGGACTCTGATAGTGCAGAAGTATGGAGATGTGGATGCTGATGACATCAAGATGAAGCTTGATGCCATCAAACAAGAACCCAAGGAGAGAGTTCAAAAATATTATGAACGTCTCGACAAACTATTTCAAAGGGGGAGGATACCAGACGTTGAACAAAAGAGGTTTTTGGTTAGGTTAAGGCCTGAAATTCGAAAATTATGTGTAATAAGGACATTTACTAACATTGAAGAGTTAGTGGGTGCTGCCACTGAGCTCAAGAGAGTATTGGGTGAGCTTGGAAAGATTCCATTCAAACGTCTGAAGGAGGAGTAAGAAGAGGGAATCGAAAAAACAATGATGGAAAAGCTGGTTACTACTTTGAACAACACGCTTGTTAACTTTTTCAAGAGGAATGTGCCAAATTATGTCGCATCATCCTCTTCCACCATGTTCGGCGGGTGCCAAGTCTGTAAGGGAAGAGACCATATAGCCACTGCATGTCCGAGATTGAATGAACCACAGTCGAAATGCGCCAAATGTGGAATGTCTCATAGGACAGAATTGTGGGATAAAGTGCTCTTTCTGTTCAAGATTAGGACACTCGGAGGACAAATGTTGGAAGAAACCCAAGGATGGGAAGTCACATTCTGGAACAGCAAACTTTGTGAAAGTATGTTGAATGATGAGGAAGCAACTCTACAACAACTCAACAAGTTGTGCGGAAATGAGAACATATTCTCATACATCAAGTACCCAGGAGAAGAATGCCTGTCGAGGTGGCACCAGCAAGCATTATACCATCTCTTGAGGCTGCAGGAAAAGGCACAGGAGTGAATCAGGAGAACTCTGTCACGTCGAAAATTTTGTCCCACTTCATTAAAAAAAATATTTCCCTTACACCAATGGAAACATTCCTGATGATACCCGGGGAATTGGAACACCTTGAGAATCTAGTGAAGTTGGCTAGAAGAAAGAAGGATGTAAAAGCAACAAATAATCAAGTGTCTATGGTCTCGGCAGTTCCAATGCTAAGACAAATTTGCATCAACAAGACACATAAAAGCAAAACACTCCACTTGTCGGTGGAGATGAATGGTTATGTGGTGGAAGGACTTGTAGACACTGGAGCATCCATGTCGGTCCTGGCTGCCACTGTAGTTAGAGAACTGGGCATGATGCATCTCGTGATAGGATCTGAAACTGACAAGACCGCGTCAAGAGTTGTTACACAGGCCCATGGTCGAATTGATGAGGTGCAAGTCAAGGTAGGAGGAGTACAATGCACCATGACCTTCATGGTGGTGGACACGGACAGTTATGATGTACTCCTTGGATTGGACTTTTTGATGAAAATTAGAACAGTGGTGGATGTGAGGAATTATTGCACACCTTCACCACTAAGATGTGTACTCACAATAAAAGCCCGGTTGGAAGTGGAACTACTATGTAGTGTAGTCTAACAAGTAAGGTGGTTCGAAGTAAGTAATGAAATTCACTAAAAACCTAATGCGTTGTGTCCAAATTAAAGTTACCAAAACATTGTGAGGGAATTGTAACTCACCATGATAGAATATTGAGGAGCCGTATGTTGACGTTCATTTCAATGTCATGTTCGATGGTTTGAACCTTCCCATTCCGTTTGTCATAACAATTACATATAACATCCTAATCTAACATGCATTGGATTTGGAAAGCTAATATAAAAGGAGCCATGTGTAAACAAATCTCATAAGTTTTTATTTTATGTTTTTTGATCAAGAGTTAAGCCTCGAAGTTAGGAGCCACTTGCCTAGTTTGAGGGAAAAAATAGATCATTCAACCCCCCCTACTTCCAACCCACGTAGCTCCCTTATCGAAAGCCCGATCAAGCTGAATTTTTGGGAGGGCCTTATACACCTTCCAAGCTAAAACTGATTCAATTTTGACACAAATCCAACAATGGATTTGAGAGAAACAATTAATTGAATCAAAAGTCCAGAGGTTTTGCTATAAGCATTCGTTACACAAGTTCCTTTCATGCTTGATCCTTACACACACCCTTTCCATGAGCACCTCTCCACACATAAGAATTAAGAACTTCCTCACATTCTATCCTCCTCTTTCTTTCCTTCCCACATACACACAATACCTTCTCCCTTGGTGAGCCTCCATGACCCTCCTTGAGCTTGTTCCCCTTGTCCAATGAAAGCTTTGAAATCCTTTTGCACCCATCAATGGCCTCCTCATCCTTCAAGGGCCAATGAGAATTTGAGAATGTATTGCCATCTAATTGAAATTAGGATGAGAATCCTTGGGCTCAATGAAACACAAGAGATATTCCATCCTCCAATAAAAGAGGATGACAATCCTCATGACTAATGGGATTGGAGGATCCATCCTTTCCCTTATCTTGGATATCTTGATGAGGTCTCTTGAGCTTGATCCTTATCTTTTTCCGTCTGTTGACCCTCACATCCTACTTCTTCATCCTAATTACTTCAAATAACTAACTACTAGGATAATTTATCGGTAGTAACAAGGAAAATCTTTGAGTTCCTACTTGACTAATTCAATGGTTGAAGTAACATTCTCGTGTACCATTTATTCCTTTGATATTCCCTACCTATTTATTTTACTATGCACTAATTAACTATGTAGTACCTAGTAAATTGGAATTACAATTTGCATCAAAAAACTTTCACATACTTCTAAATCCACCGATGAATTTAGGGTTTGATGAATCCATTAGATCTAGGGTGTTCGAGTTTTCATGAGGTTCCGCTGTCACTCTCACATCTTACGCCTACCCTAATTTGTTAAATAAAAAGGTCTCAACCCCTTCTGAACGCAAGTACCACCTTGTTCGTACTATCTTCTTGCTTTTTGTTGATGCAGGTGCAACAAGTCATGGCGGATGATGATGCTACGCCTTCGAATTCTCCGATCACATTCGTACAACAAGAAGAGCTTCAAGAAGCACCGCTCGACTTGGATGTTTATCAACGGCCGCGCGAAGAAGAACCGCCTAGGAGAGTGGTGCACACTTGAGTTGTTCGTTCGGTATGGGATTGTCGATTGTCTCCTAACCCACATGCTTTAGCAATTTATTTAGAGTTTGTTCTTGCTCGTGGAGCCGTGCCAAAAAGGTTTGAAAAGTGCCAGTGCGAAGATGATGATGTCCGTCTCCATTGTCGAACGTGGGTTCCCGGTGATGGCCATTATCGTTGGCTACGAGGCCCGATCAACCCACTTCCCTTGGAGCATCGAACCAAGTACCTCGCTCGCACCATTCGTCGCATCCTAGAATTTTTACAACTATGATCTATCCTTTAAGTTAGTTATTCAATTGTAATTCACCTGAGGCTACTCAGGCGGAAATGTTGCTACTTAAGTTTGATTTTGATTCTATTTAAAAGTCTGATAAAAGTGAAACTAAATAAATATGTATTAGGACTACATTCTAAAAATCCTACAAGTACATTATTAGTGCTTGAAGATTCTTCTACAGACTAATTCAACCTTTCATGCGAAATGTTATTGTTAATTATGGGCTTGTATTCCCTATACATCAATAAATCACATCTAATTCTACATCCCCTTTCCCTTCTCTACAACCTAAAAAAAGATAATGTACTTTAAAAGGTTTACTAGGTCCTTAACTAATTAAGCGTTACATCAACTAAAATAAAGAAGTACTATATGCCTATAAATATCACAAAAGTTGTTTCAACTATTAATAATCACTACTTGGAAGCTTATAAGCATTCAAATTATTAATACTATGGAAAATTATGGAACTAAAGATTAATTAATTGTTGAGTTATAATCCATGGCTCACAGTGGATGTGGAACGAGGTTTAATACAAGTAAGACACGGCCCTAGAACCAATGTGGAGGTATTGTCGTTGACGATGGTGAATTTGTTACAGAGGATGAATTCAGAAGCTCTGATGCAAGATACTACGACCATCTGGAAAAACACACCCAATAATGACAATTCTGACTAGATACCAGACCAGGATCGTGCGATCATGACCAAGGAAGGTGATGCGTCTACTTCGGATTCAAATACGGGTACTAATGGTAACGAACACTGTGATTTAGAGTCTAATCAATTGAAACAAATTGGTTGTGAGGATGAGTTTAGAGATACTGAATTGGAGGAGCTAGTGAAGTTAGAAGGATCGTAAGAGATTTTGCAACTGATACTCCAGGAGCAGGCTGATGATTTCATGAAAGAAGAAATCACAGATGCTGACGATTATGCCGATTGGATTAAGTGGGTGTTTGATGCAGAATAGGGGAAACAAGTCATCTCTACAACTCCAAATCGTAAAGAAGCGCCTGCACTGCTGCAAGTCCAACAAATGGACGGTGGTCTCTTTCCCAACAGTTTTAAGGAGCAGTTGCCGTTATATGATGACTGTGAAGCAGACTCAAGATGGGAAGAGATTTGCTAAAAGATCCGAGTTGATCAGAGCCTTGATGAAGAAAAAGGGCCGCAGCTCTGGGGAGTCTTAGAGTGTTATCAAGATGTGTTTGTTTGGAACAAAAGGGAACTAGGTTGTTGTACCATTGGAGAACATTCTATAGATACGCAAGGATATCCACCTTGTAGGGTGTCTCCTGGTCGATTATCATATTGGGAGGAGGCAGAGGTGAAGAGACAGATTGATGTATTGGTGGATTTGGGCAAGATGAAGTCGAGTAATTCTGAGTACGCCTATCGTGTGACCCTGCCAGTGAAAAGGGACAGGAGTAGGCGCTTTTGTGGGGATTATCAGCCACTCAATTTGCAAACACGGCGGGATTCGTTTCCAATGCCTCTTGTTGACGATGTGATTTCCCAGCTGGGGAAATTAGCTTGGTTTACTCCACTGGATTTGTAGTCGGGATTCTGGCAAATTCGTATGGCTCCTGAAGATATGAAGAAGATGACATTGGTTACCAAGACTGGGTTGTATGACTGGATGGTTATGTTTTTTGGTCTCAAAAATGCGACCAGTACTTTCACCAGAACGATGTCATCAGTTTTCGAGGAGATGGGAGATAAGTTCCTGAAGGTGTTTGTTGATGATCTCAATATCCACAGCGAGAATTGGGAGGACCATCTCCAACACTTGGAAGTTGTGCTCTCCAGACTCAGGGAAGTAAACTTGAAGTTGAACCCAAGTAAATGTTGTTTTGTTGTTGAAAGCATCGTGTTCCTGGGACATGTGGTCAGTAAGGAAGGTACAAACCAGATCTTGGTAAAATTGATGCAATGTTACATTTTCCAGAACCGAAGACGGTTTACCAATGTTAGATCCTTTCTGGGACTGACAGGGTACTACCGAAAGTATTTTAGAGGATATTCGAGGTTGGCTAATCCTTTGTTTGAATTGACGAGGAAGGACGTTGCGTTTGTGTGGAATCAGGATTGTTAGCAAACGTTTGATGTTTTGAAGAGAGCACTTGTGGACGTTCCCATACTTGTATGTCCTGACTTTGAAAAACCATTTTGTCTTGATGTAGATTGGTCAATGAAAGGTGTTGGCGCCATCTTGTCACAAAGGGAGGGCATATTTGAAAAAGTAGTAGCTTATGCCAACAAGGGTTTGACTGTAGTGCAAAGAAAGTTCCACCCCATGGAAGGGGAGTGCTATGCATTAATCTGGGGCATCATGCATTTCAGACAATATCTTCATAAGAACCATTTTACTCTCAGGACAGACCACAAGTTGCTTGAATGGTTGGCAACGGTATTAGTTGCACATGGCAGAAGAGGTAGGTGGATTGACATGCTACAAGATTTTAGTTTTAAAATCTTGCACAGACCATGATTGAAGCATGGAAACGTTGATGCTTTGAGCATAAACCTAGTGGGGCAAGCCACTGATGATGACGATTTCAGTGAAGAAATTCGTGATATGGGGGCAGTGTAGATTGGTGTTAATGAATCAACAGGGACGGTGTTCTCTGCTCAGTATGGAAGAATTTTAGATTGGTTGGGTTTCAGGAGACATGCAAGTAAGTTGATAGAACATCACAAGTGTTGTTTTAGCATCAACCACTGGCGTCGTGCAGAAGACCACCAACTATTCATGTTTGATGTTGTCAATGAAATGAACCAGGGTGGTGAAATTGATCCACTCGTGAAGGATGGAGGGACAACAGATAGTGGAGAGGATCAAAGCTTGAAGGCTACTGATGGTAAGCATGAACTGAAGGGGAAGATGACCAGGTACTATGGTATGTAGCAACAACTGGAGCTGGTATTGGCGGCTCATAAACTATCTGAGTTTGGCGATCACACTGAGTTTGGGAAACATGAGTCGAATCTTACAAAATCCGATGAGGGAGAGATATGTGGTATGGATGCAAGGAACGTCGACATTTGGCAGGACACCACATGCTTGGGTTTGCTGAAGGAGGATCAGTTACCAAACACTATGGACCTTGAGGAAAGAAAAAGGGCCAGAAAGAGAGCAGACAATTATTGTTGGAAGGAGCAGAAGCTCTACTTCAAGGGGCTATATGTGCCCAAGCCAAAGGAAAGAATACCACTGGTAATACAAATGCATGAAGATCTCGGGCATTTTGGAGAATAGAGGACATTGGCTGAGATCTGTCGAAGGTACTTCTAGCATAATCAGACTGAAGATGTCAGGATGGTAGTTAGAAGGTGCTGGCAGTGCTAACTGGTGAGGAGCGCGGGTAGCATCCGTTCTAAAAATGAGGAATTGAAGAGCATACCCATCTGTGATCTGTTTCATAGAGTTATTATGGACATTGCAGGACCATTGCCTGAAACCAAGTCAGGAAACAAGTACATTCTGGTGGCCATCGACCACTATTCTAAATGGTGTGAGGCAAAGGTAGTTGTTGACCATGGTGCTAAGACTGTGGCTAGGTTCTTGGAAGATGACATAATTTGCAGGTATGGAGTCCCCAAGTTTGTGCTTATTGACAATGGTGGAGAATGGGCTATAAAATTCAATGTCATGTCCAAGGACTACAGAATCTAGCATCAGCACACGGCACCCCAGTGGCCTCAATGCAATGGGATGGCAGAGCGCTTAATCAAGACTATCAAACATGGCATCACTGTTCTTGTTGCCACACCAGAAAACGTGGATTATTGGGACGAGCATCTGGCCAAGATCTTGTTTGGGTACAGATGTGGGATCCAAGCTAGCACTAAGTTTTCGCCCTTCATGATTCTGACTGGTCACACACCATGTCTTAGGGTAAATAATTACCTGCACGCTCTGATTGCTGTGATTGATGATGATGTTGATGTGGAAGTTGTTGCAGCACAATTTCTTCAGAAAGTGAAGCTTATAGCAAGCATCCATGAAAACGTATTGCTCAATGTGGAGCAAGCGCAGAATAAACAAAAGAAAACCTATGCTACCAGGAAAGATAAGTATCTGTTTGAAGGTCTGGTTACAGGGGAGACAATGGTGAAGATGAAGAAACCAGGAAGGAAGAGAGCTTTGATTGCAAGCTGGGAAGGTCCATACCAGTTCATTAGGCATGTTGATGGGAAAGGAAACCTTGATTTTGAAGCGGGTAGTTGAATGTGCATCATCCAGGATGCTGATGGGCACCAATGGGAAAGGTTTAGGGGTTTAGGGTTTAGGGATCTTCAGATCTATCATGTTCAACCAGATTGAATTGAAGCTAAAGGACTCAACTTTCTAAAGAACGGAGGGGTTACATATGTGACCAAACAGTAGGTCACTACACCAGTGTGAACACAATAGGTTTTGAGGGTTGATTTGTGTTTTATTAACTGCCATGATTTTTGCGGCAAAAATCTTTCCAATATTGTTGCATGGGAGTGCATGGGGAGGTCTCTCTAGGTGTGTGTGATTTGAAGTAGGAGGAAGGCGACGCGAATGATGGTGAGGAGTGGAGCTACATTGATGAGTGGAAGTAAAGGGAATGACGGCGGCTGAGTAAGGAAGAAGGGAAGCTTATGATAGAAGCTTGGGGGAGAAGCTGATAAGGGGGGAAGCGACAACAAGTTTCAAGCGGACAGATAGACAGAGGAAGAGAAGAGGATTTGGTGGAGAGAAAGCAGAGGAGCTTGGAGGATAGCTATAGGTTGAGGAGAGCTAAAGGAGTTTTTGTTTTTTGGCTTAGTGTCGTGGGTGGAAGAGTAGTGCCGAATGTGGTAGATGAACTCAGAGATGCATAAATAGATAGCTTTGGATGTTTGTTTTGTAAAACTTGGCTGAGCTATTGTAATTTTCCACTACGCCAGCAACTTGGCTGAGTATTTCTGATGAACACACTGGAATGAGGAAACTTGTTCTCGCTGGTTAATTTATGAATGAAGATGTGAGTTTTGGTTTCTGTGATCACAGTTGCCGATTTTGTATGAGTATTAGTTGTGTCTATGTGAAGATCAGAGAATGTGTGTGAGAACATTTTGAGATGATGAGTGAGAGAAGATCAGGGGTTATGGTTAGATTTAGAATCCCAGAGAACTCAATTCTGTGTAGATCCATCAAGTGTTTTAGGTTGGTTGTAAAGTCTTGCACTCTCTTTTTTGGTTATAGAAGGTCACTTCAATTGTGTTTTCAATGGACAGATGCATCTTCTTTTTGAGAAGGTGCTTTCAAATAAATAAATAAATAAAAAACCTTTGGAATACTTTAGAACTCAGTATACACAACAAGCAATACCACTGGGTTATGATCATAAATTCAATTTATTGGTGCAACGTTGTGTATCGTCAAAATTCTGAAACATTCACATTGGAGCTATCAGACCCCTTTCTTGAAATAATGAAATATTTCAACAAAATCGGTCGACTAGCCAACTAATATTAGTACCTTGGTAAAGCTTCAACACTAATTATATTATTTATAGAAAGGTTGAAAATTTAACGAAACATTTCATCAAAAAACAAGATTTTGTGAATGAAAATTGAAAATCTTTTGAAATATTCAAGAAAATTTTTTTGCTTTAAATTATTTGAGAGGCTTGTGTTGAAGCTGCCTTTGTAGTATGGTATCAGGGGAAGGTATGGTATATATCATAATCCATTGAAAGACCTTTGTTGCTAATATGGGGGATTAATGGGCAACTGAAATTTATAATTCAAGCCCATTGGAGAAAAAAAAAAACTATTTCCAATACTTAAATAGTACCTATATAGAATTTTTTTCATTAATGGAAAAAAACTCAAGTCCACACTCCACACCCAAATGCAGGTCCTCTCTGGTGGCCAGGGTGAACTAACACCCATGTTGGTATGGTCATCTTAATAGTATATTAAGCCCTAAAAATGTTAGATTTGAAATGAAATTCAAAGACCCTAATTTAATCTACGTACATGATATTTGCAATGTTTAGAAATAATTTAAATGAATTTTGGGATTTTTACCATGGTACCAACATGGCACCCAAGGCCTACGTAATCACCTTAACCCCTAAATGTCAAAGAATTCAGAAAATCATCGAAAAAGTGGACCAAATTGGTTTCATGGCGATGATTAGGGGGTTAACGGTAAGTGATGTATAAAGAACATCATGGGCAAACTTCTTTAAAAAAATATGTTTTTGAAAAAAGAAGATTTGCTTAGTCAGAAGTTAGAAACCTTATCCTTTCCCTTATTGGCAAAAAGTTTGTGCCTACACATGTACTTTTAGCTACGCTGATTGAGCAAAAACTCGAAGTGAAAAACTTAACACTTTCTATATAGAACAAGGGTTGTGGCCTTGCAATTTACATTAAAAAGTATCTTAAGGCAAAAGAATAATTATGGAAACTCAAATATTTCACCATGCAAAAATATAATCTTTAAGAAAATCCTCTAAAAGAAACCAAAATCCTTCAAAATGTCAATAACTTTATAACTAATATCAAGTTTCAACACAAGCCAATAATCATCTTTCAAAATGCCTCCTATAAAAATATACCTCTTACCTAGGCCCAAAATCCCTTAAGCTACTATATTCTATAATGAATCTAAACACAATAAAGTTATTAAAGTAGGTAAAACATTTGATGAAAACCTTGGGTTTGGGCAAAATTGACGGTGTAACAAAAAAGTCATGACGAGCTCACGAAAAGGAAAATAACACAAGATTAAACACATTTTCTTCCTAAACCTATGGTGGAACTAGTTTCATCCTAGATCCTATGTTTTGCGTGGCATGAACACCTGTTGCACTTTTTTTTTTTTTCGTGTGTTGAAGGCGTGTAGGCTCTCTTTCTACAATGTTCATGTGAGCTTTTGCCAAAAAAAGCTTAGGTTCCTAGCATGAACCCACTTTAGATGATAGAAGCAAAGCTAAGGGAAGCAAATGAGTTACATAGATTTGAGTGTATTGGTTTAGGTCAAGATAGTGTGGAGAAAAGTATTAAAGGCATTATTGGCCTTTGCCTTTGGAAAGAAAACGGAGATTGAGACATCGGCCTAGGAAAGAAAATGGAGATCGAAACATCGGTCTAAGTGTGCATTAAATGAAGAAACGAAGATAACAAAAGTTATGGATTTGGAGAGGAGATGGCAACAAAGGTCGTCGCTTTGGACAAAGAGAAATTTGGCTTCAAGTTTGGAGGCTTCAAGTTTGGAAAGGAGACAAAGATGACAATGCAGATTTGTGTCAATTATGCCAAAGCTTAGAATTTTGTCTCATGGAAAAGACGACAACCAATCCTTGTTTACCAGAAACATCAAAGGCCTCTAGGATCAACATAAGGTGATGTTTTAGATAGGTGAATGTTTATAAAATTTAAGGTTTTTCTTTTCAAAACAATAGAGCATTGATGGTGCTGATGCAGTCAATGTGGGAACATAAAAATATTTATTTGGATTATCAATGCCATGACCTCACATTGTGGGAGTTTTTGCTTTCAATTTGGTTATTTCCATTCTTTGTCACAAAGTGCGTGAACTAGTGCAATTGGTGGCTGGTCAGTTTCTAGCACAATACCTAAAGCAACTTGAGAGTTAAAACCAACCCAAAATCCCAATCTTTTGAAAACTTGCACCTTCAATTATGAAATTGTAGCCTCAACAAAAATATTGAATGCTTTTAGTGTTCTTTTGATGCTTCTCTCAGATTTTATGGTGATTGAACACATTTTGTCACCCTTGCCATTAACCAACCCTTCCATATTTTGGCGCCTTTGCCGAATAAGCAAAAAACGGTCTAATGTTGTGAGGAAAACAACATGGAATGCATTTCAAATTGTCTAAGCTACCAATTTTAGTTAATAGAAATGATATATGAGAAAGGCCTCCATAGATATTCTCTTAAAGACCATGTAGAGTTTGAAATGCGATGTTTGGAAGGATTTTTGCCCATGTTTGATGATTGGATTTTTTTTGTTAATGAAAATGAGGTTTTGGAAAGTGAACAATAGAAGGTTTAAGGTTCTTAGGCTTTGATAACTATGAGACATGAAAAATTCTCAACATCTACATTTGGAACAAGGATGTATTTTTTGCTTCTACAATTTTGGAAATGTTAGTGTACCTTGTTACGTGCTTTAACATGTAGGCCTAATTCTATTATTATTAATAAAATCAACCATTTCATTCAAATTATGTGTTGATTTAGGATTATTCCAATTCTATAATTACCCATGCATCTTGATGCTTTTAATGATGAATTCTATACACTTGTTGTTGAGTAAACAAGTTTTTGATGCTTGTCAAGTCATGTTGCTGTTGGTCTAGTCTTGTTTTTGTTCATCTCATCCATACCCTTACTAATGTTCCATTTAGACCAAAGATGTGGTTTTGTTGTTTAGGAGGTATGGTCCAACTCATATGTTACTTTTCACTAACAACTTACATTTGAATTAAGGTGTTGGTCTAATGGTCCTTCTTCATCCCATTTAAATTATACCTAATCAACACCCTAACCTAAATCATGGATGCAAATTTTTTTCATCAAATTTGATCCAAAACCCAATTGCTTTTCTTTAGCAATTTTCTTGAATGTTTTCATGCTAGTTTTATCCACTTTCTATTCATCTCATCCAAACCCTAACCAATGATCCATTTAGACCAAAGATGTGGGTTTTGTTATTTAGGTTTGGTCCAACCCATATGATACCTCTCATCAACATCTCACATATGAATTGAGGTGCGAGTCTAATGGTCCTTCTTTATCCCAAACTAACTTGATCAACACATAACCTAGATTTCATATGCAAATTTGCTTCATCAAATTTGAGCCAAAACCCAATTGTTTTTCTTTAGCAATTCTCTGGAATGTCTTCATGTTGGTTTAGTCTACTTTTTGTTCATCCCAAGACCTATCCAAACCATAACCAATGTTCCATTCAAACCACATATGTGCATTGTGCATTTTCTTGCTCAAGTCTAGTCCCAACCTGATCAACACCATAACCTAGATCATGGATGCATTTTTTTTCATTAAACTTGATCCAAAGCCTAGTTGCTTTTCTTTAGAAATTTTCTTGAATTTTTTCATGCTCATCTGGTCCAATTTTTGTTCATCGTGTCTAAACATTAACTAATGTTCCATTTAGCCCAAAAATGCAGGTTTGTTGCTTGGGTCTAGTCCAATTCATATGCTACTTCTCACCAACAATTCACACATGAGTTGAGGTGCTAGTTTAATGGTCTTTCTTCATCCCATCTAAACTAAACTTGATCAATACCATAACTTAGATCCCGAATGCAAATTTTTTTCATCAAATTTGATCCAACACTACTATTGTTACTTTTCAACAATTTTGATGAATGTTTTCAAAGTTTTTAGGCAAGGTTGTTATTGGCTTTGTTCTTTAGTTCAAATGATTGTCTTCATGTAGTTTTGGTAGGGTTTATGTTCATCCTATCTACATCCACAGATTGTAATACCTTAACCCTAATCAAATTTGAGGATTGTGTTGTTCATGATCAAATTTGATCACCTATGCTACTTGGAAAGGGTTGGATAGAGTTTACAATATGGTAAAAAAAGAGACATACAAGAAATATGGTAAAGAGAAACATAGAAAGGAAATATGGTAGAAACAAAAATAGAGAGGAAATATGGCAAAAATAGAAAGGGCATATAAGGAAGACATGAGATTGAGACATAAACCCACATAAATAACTAGTGTGGTAGGTGTAAGAGTGAAATTGTCTAGATGTTTGTGTGTGAAATACAAGAATGGATGGATTTGATTATACTAGAGTGGAAGGGTCTCAACACGATGAAATCTTATTGCATATTCATGTGGCAAAGGCACCAAGGCAAAATAAAGGAGCTAGCTAGATTGTTGAATTTGTTCAATTAAACATCACGTGTGTTGCTTATATTCATCATTTTGTTATCTATAGCAAGGATAAAACCAAGATAACATAGTTGATTCCTTCCATGGTGTGGAAAGTTGTGTATACAACATACAAAAATGATTATCCAGATTCTAAGTTGCAAGAAAAAAAAAAACCTAAATTTTTTTTTACTAGAAACATTAAGGGAATTGAAAATAGGGACATCAAATCAGCAAGGTTTGAAAAGAGTTGTATTACAAAATGAAGAAGTGGAATTCAATGTTTATAATCTCTAGACAACTATAAAGGACAAGTTTGATCAATCAATAAAAATTTGATTCTTAAATTTATGGGTTTGAAAAATAGGGTTAGAAAAGGGGTTTCCAATGTGCAATTTTGACATATGGAATTATGAATCTTGGTTCCTTGGGATGAGAATTGAGAACCAAGAAACTTTCATCAAAAAATGAAACCCCACTGGAAACAAAAGCTAAGACCCAATAATATAGATTGCAAGCTTTTGCAACACCAATAATTAGAGAGTGAATTTCTCCTATGATTTAGGGCTCTTGAAAAGTGCATTCACAATAGTGCAGATAACAAAAGCTATGGTTGCTTAGATCTCAAATGGTATGACAAAATCCAGAATCGAATTCTTGGAATCTAATGCTTGGGCAATCAAGAGATACAGAGCGAATTCTTTGAGAAACAAAATTCAACACATATAACTTTCAACATGATTTTACAACAAAAAGTTGCACACATGTGGAAGTTGTAACAAAGGCTCATCTAACACTGGACCCCTCTTTTACATGTCAATAAGAATAGTCTCAGGAGCTCGTGTGGTTCACACCTCTCATTGCTGTTTTATGAAGAAGTTTGCAGGGTTTCAAAACCCAAACACAATATTGTTAGCTAGAAGACAATGTTTCAATTTCCCCATTTGTTCTCATGTTTTCGGAGTTCTTTCCAAACTGACAAGGGTTGGCTGAAGGAGTTTAGCTCTCCAAGAAGGATTGATGTATGAGGTTTCACTCTATTAGTATGTGTACAAATACATACCGAGCAAACTTTCCAAATTCCCGTATGGGGATTCTCACCATATGCAATGCTTGCAAACATCAAAGGATGCTCAAATCCAATCTGATGCACCTTACCAACACCAAACTACCTGAAGATCCTTGCAAGACATATCTCCAAGACAAATAGCAGTGACAAGCCGCCATGACTACCCACTGGCTTCACTTCACCAGATGCCAATAGAATGGTGGGTATAGAATAAGTATATAATCATCAGCCAAAAATTTCATGCAAACCATTATGCAGGCATCTGTTTCCTGAGTTTCTGCCAGAATTCTGGAAGCAATAGGAAGACATAGTGATGATGTTGGGCTAGCAATCAAGAGACATAGCTATGATTGATTCCCAATAGCTTTCCCATGGTGGCTAATAGGAATGTGTATGCTTTTGCAGCATGGTTTATTAGAACACATCATACTTCTCAACAAAAAATCAAATTTGACCTTTCTAAACTGTTACACCATGAATCTCCAACAAACTTGACTCTAAAACCTGTCAAGTCCCAACAAAGAGGCTTTGAGCTTGGTCAAAAGCTCCATTGCTGGTTCACTTTTCACCTTTCTAATTTCAAACTTCAACTATTCAGTCCAAAGCATTCCAAAACTAAAATGCAAATCAGTCATTTGGCAGATATTTACCAGCCGGATTGAGCTGTTTCAACAGGCCCCCATAAGTGGAGTACAGAACTCGATCTTTTGCCCCTGTGCGGTGCTTGTCATTGTGCTTGCAAAAGAATTTGAGCTGGTCAAGAGTACACAGACCAAGAGTCTGTGTCAGCAGGAGAAAAAGCCAGTTGATCTCCCTCTTCTTTTCTGCAACAATGGGTTTCACACAATCACTTTGATGGCACAATGTACAATCAAGCAGTCGGGGAACCATCCAATGCTTAGGGGCACGATCATGTAAGGAATGCTTATTCTCCATGAAGTATCTGTCCAGTTGTGCAAACGTTGCCTGCAGGGCAAAAAAACATGGGAATCAAATCATGCCTCCACAGTATCCATAGTAGACACCATAAGAAATCAAAACCCTTAAACCCTGATGCATGAGCAGTTCAAAGTATGCAGGAAGACATCAATGTGGTGATCTATGGGAAGACAACTATGGACCAGACCAGGGGTGCCAATTGTCACCATTTGTTTGCATTGTCTCCAGCTGTCTGTGAGATTCCTTCAAGGAAGTCTTCACCCCAATGAGAGCTTTTGCGGTGATCAATCATTGCCCGACTGGCCAACCACACCCATGTTGACGAAGTCAAAGTCAATGTCCTGAAAGAGGACTTCAAATAGTCACTTTTGACCAATTTGGATCGAACTGTACTGGATTGTGGAAGTTTTGAGTTCTCTCACCACAAACAACAAATTTCATGGAAGCAAAAATCCAGTTGCTACATTGAAGTTTGTTTTTTTTTGGGGGGTAAATTCCAAAAGCAAGCTTACAATATCATGGAGGGTTGATCAACTTTGTGCCTGATCAAGAATAGTGAAAAAACCACCATTCTTTTCCAAGTGCATGTGCCCACCACAGACAAATTTGTTTGTACAAAGTGTGAACAGAAATTATTTCACAGTACCTACCTCTAAGCTGACTTCGACTGTTGTCATTCCATCACAACGTTTGCACTGAACTTCTCCTCTGATGCTGGTGATCCCAAGGTGCAAAATCCATTCAAGACTGTAATTTTTGGCTCGGTACTCAGTCGACCATGGAAATGGAGGTTGAATGTGCAAGCCTTTCTTCTTCAAGGGAGCAGCACTTCGCTCACCTGAAAGATTCACACAACAACAAACAAATGTCTATCAAATTGCAGAGAAAATCTCCACAACAACAATAATTTCACAGGTTACACAGTTGTAACCTTATCAGCAGCCTTGCTCACAAAGTGTGGTCAGACCATCACCACCACCATCATAAACAGCAGTGGCAAGCTGCCACAACTACCCACTGCTGACTTCATCAGCTCCTGATGGTGGGTGGGTGGGTGGGTGTAGATAAGTGTATATAACCAATCCACCAACAATCTCAAGGAAGCAATATAAAACATCTGCATCCTGAGTTTCTGTCACATTTCCAGAAGAGCAACAGGAAGAAGACTCAGAAGTCATGATGTTGGCTTGGCATTCAAGGGATGTAGCTCATAAAAAACAAACACAACAACAACAGTCCAAGGCCAAAATTTGAAGAAGCGAAGATCCACCAATTTCTGCACTAAAATGGCTGTGAGATGGTAATCTGGTGTCAGCGAGACAGCATCCATTCCTGTCTCTACCCTAACGAGGAAACTAAACCCTAAGTAGAAATCCCAGGGGAATTGCAAAGAACTCAGAGTGGAGGGGAATTTGCAGAACTGTGTGAGAGAAAGAGAGAGTGGACTGACTTGAGGAGGAAGGCGGTGGTGTGCGCACTGGTGTGCGGCGAGGTCGATACCGTTCCTCTTCTTTAGATTGCGAGAATTGTTGATGCGGTCGTAGATGATGGTCTTGTGATGATTGCGAGGATCGAGAGGAGCCGGGAGGTCCGAGAGTGAGCCTCAAGCTATCCTCCTCGTCCTCTGGGTCGTCGCTCATGGAGGAAGTTCGGGAATGGTCGAGCTTGGCTCTCTTCATGGGCGGTGGTTCGGCCACCGTGCCTGACGACGTTCAAGAGCCCGTGTCAGACTCCGATCCCTGACCTCTCCAACATCTACTGCCAATCTCCTTCCCCGATCCTCCTCCTTCCCTGCTGGCGAATTCCCTTTTGACGCCAATCCCTCCCTTGTGTATGCCCTATGCTGCAGCAACTGCACCGTTCACTGCTTGCTGCTGCTGCGGAATCCTCACTTCCCACAGGATTCAGCCGCCCCAAACCAGCAGCAACAAAGCATTGCACGTGAAAACAAGAGCCAGAGATTTCAACCACCACCACTCTCTGCTCAAGACGGAAAAACACGAAAGAAAAAAATGAACCCAAGATTCTTCAACGCCCACAACACAACTTGTGACAGAAAACAAATGACCCAAGAAGAAGAAGAAGAAGAAGATGATGATGATGGTGATGAAATTTTTTGGCAGATGCAGTAGCAGAGAATGAGAAAACACAAGCCAAGAATCTTAGGAATGTGTTGCAGATTCACAGTTTGTTGGATGGAAGAAAGGAGAGAGCAAAAAAGCAAGAGCGAGAAGTCTCAATGAATGAAAAAAGTCGGAAAAGCAAGCAAGGGAGCTGTTGCTGCGGCTGTATTCCTAGAAGACTGAAGAAGAAGAAGAAGAAGAAGCAAATGATGAAACAGAAAAAGTCGTGCAAGAAATCTTCAAACCATGACTACTACTCCTGACAACGACGACAAACCCAACTCCCTGATTCTACGGATCTGACGCACCTCTCGAAAGAGAAAAAAGAGGAACACAACCAAAGCGCCATGATTGCAGTATTATCTGAAGAAGTCTCGCATGACACGAGACAGAAAAGACAGCAGAGAGGAGCGCATCATGACCTGGGTAGGTATGTACCTCGACGACCACCCAAAAATTGCAAAAAACAAAACCCGGAAAAAAAAAAAAGCGGCAACAGAAACCCCAAAACAAAACCCTAGGTCAACAGCAACGGCAGTGAAGGACAAGTGCCGCGCGTGGAAGAAGCGAATTAATCACGCCACCGTTTTGAAGAAGCTTTGTGTGTTTTTTTGTTCGTATTTCTCGCTCTCTTTGCGAAAATTTAGCACTTGGGTTGTGAAGCTAAGGAAGAATTCTCTCTCTCTCTCTCTCTCTCTCTCTCTCTCTCTGTCTGTGTGGTGAGCTTTGAAATGGGTGTCTTCATCGAGGGGGGTGTGGACTCTGGTGGGGAATCGTCGTGGACTTTGATTTTTGGGGAAGCAGTTCTTGCGAAATATTTCTCTAGGGTTCTTCTCTTCATCTTTTTATCATCAAAACAATTCATACTCTGTCCTCAAAGCTCTTCAAAGCTTTACCGTCTTGGTTTTTCTCTTAAAGATTGAATTCTCCGTTAGCACTCATGGTCTTCTTCAGATCAGCTAAATCACTCAAGCTTTCCTAAATGTGTTGTTGAAATGGTTGAAGCGTGGTAGTGTTTTTGAATTCTTCTCTTGATCTTTTTATCATCAAGGAATTCATACTCTGTCCTCAATGCTCTTCATAGCTTATGACTGTCTTGTTTCTCTTTTCAACATTGAATTCTCCATTTACTCAAGCATCTGAAATTGGTGCAATTAACATGTGTATTAATCTGTTTTTCGGTATCCATGTTGGAGGATAGGGAAAACGAGTGAGGTAATTATAAAATGGAGGTAGTTATTAGGAAAGATGGAAGATAGTTATTAAGAAAGTTAATAGGAAAAGTCAGTAGTTATGAGAAAGAAATGAAGCTTGAAAATGAGGTAGTTATTTCTGAAATTGTCTTTGGCATCCATGGACAACCATCCCAATGATTCCAGTAAATCCTGAAGGATTCCCAAAAATCCCTCACATGCCAGTTCCGATTGCTTGCCACCGGAATTATAACAGTTCTTTCCGCTAGGTAGTGACCTCGAATGGCCGTTCTGGGAATTTTGGGTTAGGACCGTGGACAGCTATTTTACAAACTCAGGTTCTGAGAGCCTGTCGTGGGACCGCACTGCCAGCACAGCCATAGTATTAATCCTAACCACGGATCCCCATTCCGAGAAGAACCAACATTGACAATCCTGACCCGACACAAAGTCGTTCCTACCCTACTGCACAATCAATATTTTCCTTGTTGAGGCTTCCATGTGTGGTCCGAGCTTACGGCAGACCTTCCAGAAATTCTCAAATACTCTTGCGAGCATCGGAGGGGGGTTGGAAATAGTTTTCAACCAGCAATTGACGCGTCTCGGATTCACCTCACCAACTGCGTCATTGCCCCAAGCGCAAAGATATCGAGTGCGTGGAACAGAGGAGTATTTGTACTGAGTCACGATAAATATTTTGTCAATTGATATGGGACTAAAACAAAGGTGGTTGTGTTGCTCCCGTTGAGGAGAATTTTTTTTCACTTTTGGGTTCTCATTTCAGTCTTCATTTGCAAGCTGAATCTTCAGACTTTATCATAATCTCATTGCACCAAGAGGAGGTTTGTGACTTCGCTTGCATCTTCGGTCAGTAGAGTCTTGAACAATCTCATTGCACCAAGAGGAGATTTGTGGCTTAGCTTGCATCTTCTGTACAGAGTCTTGCACACAAGGACCATGATCATCTGTCTGTGGCAATGATCCCTGGAACCCAAAAACTCCCCTTGGCACATATGACATGATCATCAGTTAGTGATCCCTGGTACTCAAAACTCTTCCTTGGGGCACATGACATATGTTAAATCCATTTGCTGTACAGTGTTTGTTGCCACAGGGAGGTGATAACCTAAACAAAAGAAAATTTATCAATGTAAAAGAATAGCTCAATGGTCTCCTCAAACATGTTCATCAACACCCTTGATAGCGTTTGTTACTGACAGAAAAGTGTGACTTGACCACTGCAAATATGGAAATAGAAACCAACACATGAGTTTTTAGTCAAGTCTTTAAAGCCTTTTCTGGTTTGGAAGCTGAGAACATGATAAAGTTATTGCGGCGGATGGATTTGTAGTCCACAAATCCACATATTTGGCACAGCTCCTCAAGCTCAGCTGCATCCCAAGATCTAAGTGTGGAGCTTGATGATGCTTGCTTCAATATCTGCAAAGCACATAAGAGTTCAAAGAAAACATTCGATTGAGATATGAGTTGAACCCAAGGAATGACATGCAGATAGTGAATGTTGGTTGGTACCCAAAGAAAACTCAACCTTATGAGATATGCAGAGAACATGGAAGATGCATAAGAAGACAGAAGTAATATGAAATTTCTAGTTGACAATGTCCATCACCATCCTCACAGTGGACATTCTTCAGGGACTAGCTATTGTGCTTGGAACTATCTTGGCTACCAATGAAAACACTTGATATGAGGACAGAGAGATACAAGAGAGAGAACAGAGACAGAGGAGCTCTTTTTATAATGGAAACTTGTGCAAACGCACCTTGCGGAGTTCCTTATTACCAAAGTCTATGAGTTGTGGGGTGAGAAAGGTAGTAGCCACAAAAACACCACCAGGTTTCAAGATGCGGCTGATCTCTGAGACCTGTACAGAAGAGCTGTGTGAGGTGTCAACTGGAAAAGACAACATGGCAACTCGATGCCAGAGCTATGTATGCCATGAAAAGACCAAGTCTGAAAAGACAAGATCCACATGCATGTCTATTGTCACACTGCAAGAAATTCATAAAAGAGAAGTGAATGGAACTTGTGAATCGGTTCTCACCCCAGCAGCTGGGGAAGGCCAGCAATGAATGGCTGCTCCAGCATGCACTGCATCAACTGAACCTGTTGCAAAAGGCAGCCTTGCCACATCTGCCCTGACCAGTGCTATGTTCCTGATAATTTACATACAACCACATAACCATCACAATTGGAAATCCTAACTAACACCAACTATTTCTAAGTAGTCAGAGGGCATACAGAGTTTCCTGTTTCAGTTTTGCAATTTGCATCTGTGGTTGTTTTCAGCAAGTAAAGGTGAGAGACAGTTAGGTGCATACACTGTACTCAGAGATCTGTCTTGCTTAATAAACTCATAAGTCTGCCGAAGCATGTTCTCTGAAAAATCAAGTGCAATTACTGCTTTAAAGTCTCCACTTTGAGCAAATCGTCGAGTAAACAGGCCACTGCCGCAGCTGACATCCAGCAGAACCCCTCCTACAGTTGGTTTCAAGAAGTCTTGAGCCATCTCCACCTGCCAAAGTCATCCATGCATTGCTGTTAGAGACAAAGTCTAAAGCAACAACAAAATGTGCAGATTGACCAGGTGAATTGGGAGCAAGAAACAGCAAGACCTATAAGAATGACAAGAAGAAGAGCTGCTACCTCTTCATCAGGACCTGGAAATCCAGATCTCCTGAAGGTCTGACGCCATCCCCGCTCATATACAAATGAAACCCAGGGACTCCTGCATCCATCATTAGTACTCTCAAATTATTTTCTTCACTCCCAGGCATGCAGGGCTCATGAAAATGTCTACCAAAACAATAGCAACACACACTGGGCTTTTTCTGTCCAGAAACATAAGAACAACAAAAAGAGAAAACCTCTCAATGTTCAATACTCAGACCTTCTCTAATCCTGACATCTTGGTACAGCAGAATCCAGATTTGCATGCTTGGAATTTGTTAGCTCTTCTACAAGCCTGACATGATATCTGTTGCTCAGGCACATTACCATAAGCCACCCTAGACCCTAAACCCTGAGGCTTGGAAATGCCAAGCCAGCAATCTTACAGATGAGAGTATACTGACCACTGCACTTGATGAGGCAAAATCCATTCAGCATTCAGTCTCTTTACTTGGATTCTGCCCTTTTCCATGTATCTGAATTGCAGCCAGAATAGTACCTGAAGAGCTCTGTTCCAGATGCTTGAATTTCCTGATACTCCCGGGCCCTGGCGAGCAAAGTGAGGTCCAAATAGACATCTCTAGTTGAATAACTTCTTCTGCACCTTGCACAAGAGAAAGCTGACCTCGATACTGCTGCCCTGCAAGCAATTGTAAAAACTCCATCATCACACTCTTGCTAAACTGGTTGTTTGCTTTGAAAGAGAGTTCTTGCATAATCGGTGGAGGACCTGACTTTAACAGTAGCAAACGTAAGATTTCCACTCTTGATGAGTAAAAGCGGCTACAAGTCAAAGAAGATTTAGGGAAGTGTAAGCGTCACGAGTACGTACATGTTCAAGCCTGCAGGACCCTTCCTTATGAGAGGCTCGAAGCAGATCGGGCAACACAGTAGCTCACTGGTTGATAAGTCCTCCTTGTTCACCGCCACGCTTGGCTCCTGGCACGAAGCAGAATTCGTGAAATGCGATTCAGGAAGAAATTCATTACACTACTTACACGAAGAAAATGTGGTCACGTAGGAGCGAATTAGATTGCAAATTAGATCGCTCTTCATCACCACGACATCATGACTTGCAAGGAATTCAAAAGATTGCAGAGAGAGATGGATGGTCCCATACGGAATCGTCAACTACTGACGTAGTAGCCATTGCTCTTGAAACTGCTGCTTTTCGTGACCTCCAACGAGTCTGCTGCAATTTTGTTGTAGACCTAGGGCAGCAACTTGCAGCTCCATAGCTGACAAAATGCAAACGCTCTTGGATGGGCAAGGTGACAACCCGAAACTGGACGGTCCCCGAGGAATGGAGAATGAAACGCCGCTGCACCACCGCGGCAGGAACGGTCGTCACTGTCCTCATCTTGATTGTCATCTTCAACCCTACTACTACAGCTGCCTCAAAATCCCTCCCGAATACCAATAACAATTCGCGGGGGATGCTCAAACTGAAGCTCTTTCAATTTCAAGCCAAATCTACAGTGCTATTCGAACAGAAATTCCTCTTCTGCAAAAAGAAAAGATGTCAGATCAATCGCCGAATCCGTCATCCATCATCACTTCGCTTGAATCGCAGAAGCAACCTGACATCATCAAGCTCCTATAATTGAACTTCTTCCTGTTCATTTGTTTTTTTTTTTTTTTTTCTTGAAAACAAAAAACACTCCATTACTCCAGAATACTCTTCCATAACTTCCGATCTTTGGCAACCAAAAGACAGACACACTCTGCACGACCTGAAGTTTTTTTTCCAAATAAAATATCTTCAAAGCACAATCGGCAGTTACTCAAACCAGACAAAATTGACTACAATTATCCACTAACCACCCAAAAAAACCTCCGAAAGTAGCAGTTTCATCTCAAACTTGCAAAGCCAAGACTAACCTGCAATCGTAGGAAACTCTAGTACAAGTTTGCAAATAGTATCAGGTGCCGAGTAAGTCCAAATCATTTGAGCACAAAAGCGCAGAAACTCGGCCTACGATGTTACAAACGATTCTAAGAACTTCACAATCTTGGAACAATTCTTGAGAAGTGCAGCTAATCTATAGCAATCGGAGAATCCACTGTTTCGAAAAATTTCTGCGCTAAGTACATTGTTTCTTTGCAGTAAATTCTCTCGCGCGCTCCTTGATGGCTCGCGCACCAAAAGAATTGTGTCGTGGCGCCTGGTGCAACCAAAGCTCGTCTGACGACGACGACGGCGACGCCATCGTGCTTTTGGCGACAGCGTCGCCGAGGTAAGGAGTCAGCGACGGGAACGTCGGCGACCACGGGAGCGTGTCGACGTGGAGCTATGTGAGACAGAGAACCCACGCCTCCTTTTTGGTTGGGGGGGGGGGGTCTTACACCTACTCCTCAAGCATGTGAGGGATCTTACACCTATAAGTAGGCATACTTTGCCAAGCTCACTCTTAAGGAGTCAGTAGGCATAATGTCCTTCCTGTTTTCTATTTCATGAATATGGTACCATCCAAATACACTGGGAAATTTCTCACCATGCTTTCTGTTCTTTGAAGACCTAGCTTTTAAAAAGAAATTGTATTGGAACACCACATTACAGGATGAATTTTAAAAAAAAATTCTTGCACACACATCATGATTTTTGTAAGCTTACCTATTGTCTTTAAAGGCTTTACAATTTTTGTAAATTTTACTTCCCAATGTTCTCCCTACCACATTGTTGTGTAGTTATCTTTCTGCACCACACCATTGCATAGTTGCCATATTTACACATGGTAAAGCCTTCATCTATAGGTTTTACTAGAACCAGGCTTATGTTCAACTCCACCTTGCATGGCCCTTATTACAATAAAATCCATTGCCAAGGACTTTACCTACCAATAATAAACCACTCCTATCACTTTTCCCTTGTGAAAAAATGAAATTAAAGATACTTCAAGGTAGTTTGAACATTGGGGCAAGATGTACAATGCATTTCTTTCCTCACAACACTCTTGTGCTATTAGGGTTTAGGGTTCTTGCAAAGTTCATTACATGTGTTGGTCATTTACCAAGGGCAAGGAAACAACTGCCATGAACCCATCTTTTGCATTTCATCATGTTTTGAACATGTGTGTGTTTTCAGTGATGAATCCAAACTAGAAACTTTGAAGATATCAACATTCTTGCATTACACAACAAGGAATGTTAAGATGTGACAAATGTTGGAACTAGCTAATACTGAAGATGATATTTTGTCATTGGTAAGTATCTTATCATTGTTTGAGCACTACAAACTACCAGCTAGGTTAAAATGCCACCATATCATTCCTTTTGATAATAGTTTTAGATGTTTGAAGGTTTGTGATCAACAGTAAACAAAATTATAAGTTGATTTTGAAGAACACTAAGATTGTGGGTGATGATGCTCTCGACAAAACATGGCACATGGTTTTCACCACTAAAGGTTTTGCCCTTGTTAAGATATAATTATGTGTACATAACAACATTCTATTGATGAATTCTTACTTCAATTTTGCAGCTCAGTCAAAAAAAATTTAGAACTTTCTTGATGCTTTGAATTTGGGAAATAAACTCATTGATTATGTACATGTTGCTTTGAAAACCATCCAATTGAATTTCTTGCTAGAGGATGGTCAGTTTGCCTAGTTTGCTTGTGAGGTCCATAAATGTTCACATTGTTGATAGGCTCTATTTCTTTGTTTGCAATAGGTAAAGGTCCTTCCAAAAAAGGTTAATCTATTGGTGTAATGCCACTTGTTACTGATGCCAATTGCAAGCCCTAGAAACTGTGTTATATTCCATAACTAGTAGTGATCTAAGCAATTTTGGGGATTACAAGACTATAAGCCTAACCATAAGCCCTTTTCTTTGCAATTGTTGCAAATTTGTCACATACATCCAATGTCCCCAATTGTGAGCAGGTGAATTGTGGAATTACAGCTGAATTTTTTTAAAGTTTTCTTAGGTTGTTGGGCATTAATTTTCAGTAGGTGTGTTGTGGAGGTGCTCTTATTTGTTTTGAACATCAAAAAATGTTCATTGATGTGAATAATGTTTGGTGGGTAGGTGTCCTTGTGTGTGAAGAGACTTGTTTAGACCAATGACAAGGGTGAGGTGGTCAAAGGTGTTTGCTCCAACTTCCTTTGTAATGGACTTGCATTTCTTTACCATTCAATTGATTAACCATCTAGCTTCTGCCCACTTTCAATCCTTATAGTAACTTGAAAGTGACAATCACAAGGCTCATTGGTAAGGAAATGTTGATGCCCATTTATCCAAATGCCACCATCAGCATGGTAATAGTTTTGCTTAATTTATATTGTTTAGTTTTTCTCAATTCATGAACTTTGAAGTTTTGGTTTCGTCTGTTGCCTTGAAACAATAATGGTGAACATATAAAGTTGCTTGGGCTTTTGACCTTTCCTAGTTTTGATGTAGTTTATAACTCATTTGGTTATATGATGGCAACTTGTTATTGACATAGAAGTTGCTGCAAGCTTCTTGTGGTGCACGTTTTTTTGAAAAGCATGACAATTACAAGGTAAACATTCTGTCTTGTAATGACATGTTCAAAACATCATGCATCTTGCATGGGTGCCATTGTTTGCTCACTATTTATATTATAGACCTAGCTAGAAGTTATATTGACTGCACTAAAGTGATTTCATCTACTAACAATGTGCCTACATCTCCTCCATGTTATAAAGCATAAAACTAAGACATAACATGTGTGGTGTGTAGGTTTGCATTTTTTGGCTTTTCTTAGGGGTGCCAATCGGCAACTTACCCTACCATGAAGTACAATACCAGTGATTACTCAAAGCTTGGGAACTACCTTTGGTCTCAAAATTGAAAAATGTAAATTTATTTCTTCCAATGTAGGTTCAATGTTTAATGGCATGAACATGGAGTTCTGAAACCATATGCAACAATAAATATTTCAATTGCTGGTTTAATTCATGTGTTTCAAAGAAGACTATAGGATATAAGGTGGTGTTGTGTAAACCAACACTAATAAATAATATTTTATTAATGGTTTGTTATTAAGGATATAGTGATTGGTTTCTTCATTAAACAAGATCCTATTCCCACAAGAGGATGGATATAAGTGCATGGTTCAAGTTTTGATTTATGATTGTCGTAAACTTCAAAGCAACAATGATTTGAAAACTTGCTTTAATTTGTGGCTCTGAGTGGATTTTAGGAGTTTAATTAAATGTAGGTAAATCACCTTGAGAATTTTTGTCTAGATTTTGTTGTGAATTGTGAACAAACAAATGCCAAGGGTGAGAAGATGTACATTCAAACACACATGGTAGAGTATGCAAAGGATTTTTGGAGGCCACTACATAAGACTCTATTCTAGGGGAACATACATGTGCACAACCTACATCCAATGCAAGTATTTGGTTTTAAATACAACTTTATTCATTTAAGTAATGTGATACAATTTTGGTGATTGATTTGATTTCATGTGTTCACTAATATAGGGACTTTAGCTATATATGGACTATTGTGAATAACATTCACTTGGAGTCCTATTTAATGTTTACATTAAGTCTTAAAACATTCCATTTACAACGATCTAATTATACAATGAAATTTCTATATTTTATTTTTGGTGTTGAAGTAGTCCATGTAATTATTAATAAGTCCCTACATATTGAGGTGGGTTTGATGTAGTCCCTATAATCATGAACAATCTCTAGACAAATTGCAAATGAATTGAAGCAGTCCTTATAATCATGACCATAGTCCCTACATACTAATGTTGGGTTGGAATAGTCCATATAATCATGAACAAAGTCCTTGTATGTTTAGTTTGCATTGAAGTAGTCCCTATAATAATGATGAAGTCCCTCCATATTTAATGTGGGTTGAAGTATTCCTTATAATCATGATCAAAGTCCGTACATATTCTATTTGGGTTTAAGTACTCCCTATAACTATGAAATAGTCCCTTATAGACTAAGGTTAGGTTAACATAGTCCCTATGTTCATGAACAAAGTCCTTACATATTGAGTTTGGGTTGAATTAATCCTTGTAAACATGAAGTCCCTAAAGATTGGGACTTTTTTGATAGTCCTAGCTATGTTGTTTAGGAAAAGTCCTTAGAATTTGTCCATAACATTGTTTTGAAATAGTCCATTCAGACTAACTTCATATTCTACAAGTGTTTTAATTACTTTAGTCATTTGTATATCTATGTTCTTTAGCAAGTTCTTAAATGACTTATATATGAAATATTGGTTGGAGTACTCCAAATCATGTGCATCATAGAAATGTTATATTTGTATGTGATTTTTTTGTTTTAGTCAATTGGCAATCATGGGATTTTATGTGCTTCATGTACATATTGATTATTTGCATATTTATCTCTAGATCATGCCATAGAGCTATTATACATGTGTAATTTTTCCTTTCAATTGGAACTTCTAGGAATTTTTGCACACTTGTACACTAAGTATTTGCATATATGTATATCCAAATCATGCCATAGATGTGCTTCTATTTGAATATCCAAACCATGCCACAAATATGTTAATGTATGTAATTGTTTATTTTAATTGGCAATCATGGGAATTTATGCGCTCCTATACATTGAGTACCTGCATATGTATATCTAGATCATGCCATAAGTTTGTTGTTGTATGTACTTGTTTGTTTCAGTTGGCATTCATGGGAATTATTACACTCTTGTACACTAAATATTTGTTTTTGTATTTGCAAGTAATTTTTATTGATTTAACGAACATGTTTTTTGCAAGGGGATGCATCTATAGGTAATTAATGTTTATGGAATATTCTTTTCAAGAAAAAAATCTAGAATGTTACTGAAGGTTTTCATAGGAGCTTGGTATGATTACTAATGATTATTAGTAGAGGTTATGCATGTGTTCCATGCCTAATGCAATTTCAGTGTTGGGCTTTATAGAATTGACGTCTTACCATGAGTTCATGAGCTACTACAAATAGGTTAACACAACAATAGTTGGAAAGAAGGTGAGCATCACAAAATGCTAAACAAAAGAAATTTCGTGATCCAAAATAAGCAATTGCATTATGTCAAGAGGACATCATTTCTACCCAAAGGGATTGCAGAATAGATCATGGTTGAAAGAGATCAAAGTAGGCTTGCTTCTACAATTATACAATGCATCCATAAAGAATCACTACTACAAATCATGACTTTTTGGACTTGAAATTTTGACCAAAAAGTACCGCTATTGAACACTAGTAAAGAAAACCATTTAGTCATTTTGGTCAAGTTGTTTTTGACATGACCAATTTGATTGGTGGTCTTTTTAACTAGTCGAGTGGTGGATTATTTGACTGGTCAAATTAGCCAACAAAAGTTTTGGGTAACAATTTTTTTGGGTCAATTTTTAATTTTTAACATGTGTACCCAATTTTTTTAATTAAATTTAGGTAGGAGGGTCATAAAATAGGTTCATAGGTAGATGTTAGCTACCCACCTAGGTAGTGGTGGGAAGTTGTACATTCCATAGCCTCGGGTTGTACACCATCTTCACATATTCCCATAGGCATGTGAAGAATGGGAGTTGAATCATTGACCTCTTTAGCCACATGTACTTACCTACCCCTTAACCAACCCACCAAACCTTTATGTTGTGATAAGATTTTTGAAACTTTGTTATTAAAATGTTCCATTTGAAATCATTTTCGACATTCAAACTTTGAAATGCATTTTCTTCTTCATGTCATACTCAAATAAAACAAATGATACTTTTTTTTCAAGATCTTTCAAAGATTTATTCATTGATATGCACAATAATGTATAAAATTTTAAATGATTTGTGAAATTGATTATGTTGACAAATTCAACTTATATTTTTCCTTCAAGATATCATTAGTTAGGGAGCTAGGTATAGGTAGATAGGTAGACATTGGTACATAAGTAGACCTAAGGTAAGTAAATAGGTTTAGGTGGGTAGATATGTTGGTAGGTAGTTAGGTATGTAAGGAGGAGGTAAGTAGGTAGGTTGGCTAGTTGTTAAGGTATATAGGTATGTAAGTCAAGTAAATTTGTATGTTTTAAGTAAATAAGGTAGGGTGAATGGTTAGGTAGGTAGGTAGGTTGGCTAGTTGTTATGGTACGTAGGTATGTAAAACAAATAAATATGACATATGTTTGAAGTAATTAAGGTAAGGTGAATGGGTAGGTAGGTAGGTAGGTAGGTAGGTTGATAAGGTAGGTATGTTTGACCTATTTAACTAGCTAAGAATTAGGCCTTTAGGCAATTATGTACCTTGTTAGGCTTCATTTGCCTACCTAGTAGCTTAAATTTTTAAGTTAGGTAAGTAATAAATACTTAAGTTTTATTAATAGATTACAAATTATGTTAGGTAGGTAACTTAGGCCTAATTAATAAGCTAGTAGGTTAGTTAATTATGTATATTAAGTATGTAGGTAGCTTTGACCTAAGCCTATTTAACTAATATCAAATCAATATGTTCAATTTGATTAAGGCATGGTCGTTTTGACAGACATTTTTTTAAAAAAATTGTCCTTTTTGGGATGAAAGCATAATAAAGTGGAGTATTTTTTGGCATATTTGAGTTCATACTAGTGTTAATAAAATTCCATTTTACACTCCAACAGAAAAATTATATTTGCACAAGTCATATGGCAAGGCTAAATAATTTTTTTTTTTAGGTTTAAATTTTATCACTTATAAATAATTGTATGAAAAATTTATATTAAAAAAATGAGAAGTTGAATTTCTTAATTCAAATGATTAAAAAACTTTATTAAAAAATTCATATTTCACAATATATCTCAATTTATGGTTTTCAAAATCTTTCAAATCTTTCCTATTTTGTATTAATGGGATCACATTATTTTCTATGTAAAAGAAAATCACTCGATGAAACATTTTAGTAAATATAATGAGTCCATAATCATATGATATGGATTGTGATGTTGGGTTTTCAGCACTTCAAAAGTCCAATGTGTTATGGTAATTCAAAATCTATTCATGAAATTCATTCAATGTGATCATATCACATATACTATTATTTTTTTGAATCCTTTTCACATATTATTCATTTATATTTTGTTCCATGGCCCATGATTGATAATCCAACAAGTTGTGATAGGATTATGTATTCCACTTTAGTGTGCTTTCTCCTTTGACTAAATGATTGATTGACACTTAGTCAAAAATGTCATTTTAGTCAAATGTACTAGTTAAAAGTAACACATGTCTTTCATGCCCCAACCCACTAGTCAAGACGGATATCACTTCTAGTCAAAACAAACACTTTGGTCAAGTTAGACCTTCTAAAAGGTCATGATTTGTTGATAGTTGACCAAAGAGTAGAAAATTGGTTATGGAAAAGGTTCTTGCAAACCCCACCTTTCAATCTTACTTGCCAAATTCTTTTATTCCTAAAAACTTGTTATAATTACTAAGTAATTAGTAACAAGGATGTGTGTTTCTCTACAAGAAACTAAGAGCTCTAATTCAAATGTTAAGCTTGTTACCATGCACATAATTTTGACAATAATAGTGTGTGTAGGGGGCATCTAAATATAACAACATGGTTAGGGTGTTTCGTATACACCCCCGAAACATTGTTGTAGCAATGGTACAATGATCTTTAACTTGTGATATGTGGAGGCTTTCATTGAAGAAAAATAAAAACCTAAGAACATTTTGCATGCTACAAGAAATGTAATAGTTCAATGGTGGATAGAAGAAACCCATGTTAGCTCGAAATAAATGTGAGGTGACTAGGAAAAGATTGGAGCCTAGCATATATGATGAGAAAACAATTCACTTTTTGATGGAAACTCAAGTATATATTTACTTTTAAATTTGTTGATTCATGACTTCTTTTCATGTATCTAAACTTGAACCTTGGATTTTGTAGGTCAATGAACTAGGTCTTTAATGTTTAAAGGTATTGTAAAATTTGGGTTTTTAAGGTCTAAGTTGGATAGTCCATAAATACTAGCATATCAAAGAGGAGGAGATTTTATAGATGGGCATTGCATTTTTTTTTCAATTTTTTTTAATTTCGTAATGTTTCATGAATCATAAACATGGGGCCTATGGCCATTTAAAACTTATAAGTTATATACTTTATGTAGTTTGATTGTATCCAATCCTCTTCATTCAACCATTGGATCAAATTAATTTTGACTCAAAATAAATTTGGAATTCAAAAATGTTGTTGTGCAAATTCTAAAGTCTTTTATTTGTATTTAGGATAATCAAAGGATGCCATCAAGATTTTAAACTATGTACTATAATACTTGTTATTCATCACCTCTTTTGAACAAAAATGGCTCACCTTTAATGTGCTTTCACCCAAGTATGCACTGCATAGTTACCAAATTTCTATTTTGGTGCATATTAATTTTTGTCACAATCCTACATTTGATCCATATGATGAAGATTCAAGAATTTTAACTGAATACCATATCTACATTTTAGATGATTGTAAACACGACTTGAGCTTGTGCAACAATATTTAAAACTCCATTGGCCATATATGGTGGAACAAGGATATTCATCTCGATGGCATTGGGTATGGAATGACGGCTGTGCATCCCAATTTAAGAGTAGCAAGCCCTAGTACTTTGTTTTTTGACATATAATTCATTAAATATGAAAAATATGTTTTCTACCCATGCCATGTAGACACATGGTATAAATGCTAAAACCCAGCTTATGTTAAGAATTTTTAGGCCCTAGCCTGCCTGAGAATGTATGCCTTAGCCTACCTAGGAATGTAGGCTAACTTTACTAGCAAACTAAATTAGTTAGGCTAGTTCACTAAGTTGCAAGTGTGAAGACTTGAACCCCTCACCTCCACATGGAAGGAAAAAGTTTTCAACACCCATTTAACCATTGCACCACATGATTTTTACATGACAAAAATCGTCATAATATTCTTATAAACATTTTAAAAGACCTACTTTATAAGTTAGGTACCTACATACTTACCTAACAATGTAGAACCTACCTAGTAACCTAGTATGTACCTAGCTTGGTAGGTAATAGATAAGTAGAACCTAGAGATAGTAATAAGTAGGTAGTAGGTAGGCATGTATGTACTACTTACCTAATAAATAGGTAAGTAGGTAGGTAGGTGGGTGGGTGGGTGCCTAATAGTAGGTACATATATGTATTACTTATTTAATATGTAGGTAGGTATGTACCTAATAATAAATAGTAGCTAGTTAGGTAGGTATGTATGAACTACCAAGTAGGTAAGTAAGTAGGTAAGTAGGTACGTACTACTTATTTAGTAGGTAAGTACGTAGGTACACACACATGTACATACGTATTACTTAGTATGTAGGTAGGTACTTAGTAGTAAGTGTGTAATATATAATTAGGTAGGTATGTACTACCTATATCTAGTAGGTAGGTAGGTAGGTAGGTATGTGTTACATAATAGTTAAGTAGATAATTTAGGTAGTACTAGCCCATAGGAATTAGCTACTTTATAGGTAGCTAGTAAATAGCTAGTAGGTAGGTAACACTTAGTTAAACTATTAACATAGGTAGGTTAGTAATGTATATAGGCTCATCATGTAGTCATAATGTAGTCACAAAATAGTTCTAATGCAATTGCAATGTAGTCACAAATTTGAGTAAAAGTATATGATTAAGGATGACTACATGACTAGATTAGGACATTAGTCATAAATGTTCAAATCATGAGATACATGTTTTGGCATTGTGATTTTTAAAAAAGTCCATAGCATATTGGAGGAAGAGGTGTTTTATGGTATTTTCATTTACATGTTTAAAGAAATAGAAACTCTAGACAATACATTAATGACATGGAAAAAGTATGGAGAAAATCAATGTAAATTGGGTCAAAATGAGATCAAAGGAGTCATAAAGGTGTCAAATGTAAGATTCTATCATATAAAAAATTAGAGATTTATTTATTTTTTCCATTTGAAACCATGGTAATCATGGCACATTATTCCTTTTTAACACACATGAATGTCAAGAAATTCAAATTAAAAATTCATTAGATCCAATTTTAAAGTTTTGGTTAATTAAGGACTTTTGAAAGTGAAAACTTCTATCATTAACAAAAGACATTTTTACAAAGGATTTTCAAAGGATTTATGGTAAAAAAATGAGATAATAATAACCTATTAGACACACTAAAAAAAATTCACAATTCCAAAAATGTGGAATTCTAAAACTTTGAAAATTCAAAGTATGTACATTTGAAAATTTAGAATTTTAAAATTTCAAGAATTTTTTACCACATATAAATGGGGGTATAATGTACATGATGTATTAAACAAAGTTGTATTTTATATTACATTATAATTCAACTTTTAAAAATTAATTTTTTTTGGTATGATTTCAAATTATCATCAATTTTCAAGATGAAACATAAAATATGCAAGGAATTTGTACATTTTTACAAATTTATATTTATTAAAAAATGAGTAAGAAAAACATTGACTTATTGGGGAAATTTTAATCATTTTTCATAACAAATTGCAAAAAAATTCAAAAATTCATTCATATGAAAAAGATTTTGGGGGAAAAGGAGATGTAGGATTAATGTAAAGTAACGCTTGTGGCTCCCTTGATTTTGTTTTGACCCATGTAATTATAATTTTCAAAATCTAATTAGAATTTTGAGTAAATAGGGACTTTGGATATGTGGCAAATTGGTCCACCCATTTGCACACCTACCCACATGAGCACAAATTTATCATCTAGGCATTTGAACTTGAAGGGGTGTAAAAAACAATTCCCTTGTACACAATTTTATGAAAATTCTAGCTTGCAATTACCCTCCAAACTTGAAAATATCCTAAATATTTACATTGACATTTTAGAAGAAATTATCCTAAATGTCGTATTGACATTTCATGATAAATTATGCTAAATGGATACATTAACATTTCACAACAAATTATTTTAAACATCTACATTGACATTCCATTAGAAAAAATGTCTATACTACAAATCATGGGTCCATTCTGTGATCTTCATGATCATATAAATGAACAAATGTATCATTTGTCTAAAGTTTTGTCCCTTTTGACCATAGGTGAGTTGATTTGTCCTTTTCAACTATATGTGTCCACTTTTATGTCATTTTGGACCATATGTCACATTTGACCATGTAGTTAAAAAACCATTTTAATCAAATAACCTAGTTCGTTTGGTAATGCACTTCAACACCATCTATCTCCTCTAGTCAACATGACCATTTCTTTGGTCAAAATGGACATGTTGGTCAAGTTGGATTTTTAAAAAGACATGAATTTTTATAGTGTGTGCATAACTCACCATTAAAACTTTCAAGGACCACCTTGTAAAAATAATAAATAATTTAACTCCTCCACCTTGACCAAACTATGAATTTCATGAACTTGTTAATGATTACTTACTAAAATGAACATAAACAAACAATTTGCAATTGATTGAACACCCACCTTTATGAAGGGAAAACCAACTTAACACATTAAATGTGATTGCGAGCAAGGGCAATGACCATGACTATGATTATTGACCATGAGCAAGGTGAGAATCAATGTGAGTGAACTTGGGCAAGGATGAATGTAGGATTTGATGTAAGAAAAAATTCATGATGAGAATTCATCCTACACATGTTTCAAATGGGTTAACCAAAACATGTTACGCATCAACGATTTTTTTTAAACCAATGCAAGAAAGGAACTCCACTTTAACTTGTAAATGCCCTCTAAGAAATATTTAGTATCAAAAGTTAGGATCAACATTATGTAAGGTTATACTTGAAGATTTAAAATTACATGGTTAATTGTGGATTTCATTTCATTCCTTAATGCATTGGTGAGGATTGCAAATATTGAGGTGATGTGTAATTTTTGCTTATTGTTCTTAGGTTGATATGTGATAAAAATTTATAATTAAAAATGTCACAATGTCCACCAAATTGGGTGATGATTCCAAATTTTGTTAAAGTTGAAGGTGTTAAAGTTTGAAAATGTCTTAACCCATTAAGCTTGGCCATGCTTGGAATAAAATCTTGAAATTTGAAAATAATCTCACATTCTTGATTGTAAGTTTCATTTTTGGGAATAAACACACAACCTAGATGGACCAAAAACGATTGATCAAAGTCCATTTTGAGAGTTGCTTTCCTTTGGAAATTTTTAATGTGTTTTAAGCTTAATGAATTGGTTAAACTTTCAAATTGGTTCAAATTATATTTATTTTCCATATCCAAGTTCATCCCACCTTTTAAAACATTTTAAAGGGTGTAATTATGCTAATATGTACCAAAACACTTGAAATCACAACATAATATTTCATATTTAGAGTGATAATTTAAGTTGGTGTTGAAAGTTTTGAATTTAATTATTTAGAAATAGTCATATATATTATGAAAACATGTGAATAAATTTGAAATCAATCTAATGAATAAAAAAACCCAATTTAACATTTAAAAAATAATTGTAACTAATGTTTTAAATAAGAAAATCACTCATTATAGATTTTTGAAAAGATTTGAAAAAGATAAAATTTTGATATAAACCTTAATAGAATAATATTAAGAAAAAGTTAAAGATTTAAAAAAAATTTGAGATGAAAACATAGATTAAACAATCACTCAAGGAGGACACTTTTAGCTATGTTCTTGGAACCTTAAAACATTTGATGAAATATTGGTTTAGAAAAACATTAATTTCAATATTATAATGGATGTATTTATTTAAATTTTTTTATCATAGAATATGATTCAAATATCATTTCAAATAGGATATTTCCATAGTTGCTTTTTCAACTTAAATGTTACCAACTTTTTAGGTATTATGTCCTAAAGTTTCAAAAGCATTATACAAACACATTTGTGAGATAAAAGTTCACTTCAATATTTTGCAGTTTACAATAGTTCATTGTAAAATCCATCCAAGATTGAACATCCATTATTTTGTTATGTTTTCTTCATTGTTGAAAAACTTATGAAATGTTAGCTTCACATAAATGAATTTCTATTTGTGATATCCCATGAAAGTTTTAAATTTTTATGCAATAACAATTTATAAATGTCATTGGAATAGTCTATAAGAATTCATAGCAGTATGTAATTACCCTAAACCCACTTTAGATGTGAGATATGAGTGGCAAAATAATGCACATATGGTTTTTATTTAATGCCATTTAGGATAATTTGAGAAATTGAAAAAATGACAAGGCCCATTGGTTCAAAAATAATTCCAAACATGTTCAAGCACCACGAATTTGAAGATTCTTAGGCTCTAGATATGTAATTATCTTATAATGAACTCTTGCAAGTAAATGGTGCCACCTTTTCAAATCAATAAATGCATCAATAATTTCAAAAGTTTTAAACCATGAATCGATGGTTCAACTCAATACATGAAAATTAATGACAATGAAAACCAACAGGATGAAAAAAGATCATCATCTTGAAATCAGCCAGTTATTTATAAAAGATGTCATTCATTAAGTGTTGGAAGACCACACGTCCATTTATAATACCACAAGGCATCCTGACATGTTCCAAATGACTAGATTTTTTTTGAAATCCTTAATTCAGCACCTTTTGAATTTCATGTGAAATTGTAAACATTTGTGGAGGTTGGTTTTAGTGTACACCTTCACATGACACAATTGATATAGGAGCCCAAATATCAAAGGTAAAACTTTTCTAATTTTTATGGTGAACCTAGTCAAGCCACGATGACCAAAACGCATTTAAAAAGAACCATATTTTTATTATCGAATACAGTTGGGGTACTAGCCAGGGATTTGGAAGGATTATGTTTGATTCATTTTTATTGATGTACTTTTGGAGTGTGCAAATGAGGTTGCATGCCTTTTTCAAAATCATTTGTGCAATGATATGATTTATGTTCGGGTAGGGTCTTTGCATTCTAGTTTTTAAAACACCATCTTTGTAGTGTTGGTATTGAAAAGGAATTTTGTGTTGTCATGTTGCATGATATTAAACTCATGGCATTCCACACTTGTTTGCACCAAGTGTTGCTTTGACATTAATATGGATTCTAGTATCTCACATTAGCTGACTTATTTGTAAGGCTATTTATTGCAAGTAAACTCTCTTATGGTCCTACTCCTTTTCCCGAAAGTAGACCATACATCCAAAGTACCGCAAAAGTCCACATCTTTTGTGTGGATGTAGTTAATTTTCATTAATTGGCAAGCAAAGGCTATAGGGGGTTAGTGCCTTCTGAGCTTTGATCATATATTGTAAGTTCCTTACCCATGTAAAAGATCTTATAGCTTGCAAGGGTTACAAGTTACAACTTTATCCAACTTAAATATGTCAAATACATTCATATTTTGCATTGTGATCTAGTTGGGATGTATTCATCAATTCCACAAGAAAACTGCCATTAATCATGGTAAAGTCTTGGCATGGGTGAACTCCCAAGATAATGTCCATGAACATGTAAAGCCAACTTTTGAAAGGAGGCTATACTTCAAACGTAGCCAAATGATTCTCAATCTCAATCATGATAATTCCAAGTAGTAATATCCAAAAAGAAAAAAAAGTTGTTTTGCATGGGTTTAGTTAATATTAACAATATTATATTTCAACTTGTTACATCATCTTTTGCTTTTTTGACCACTAGTCTTTCACCTTATTGGGTCCTTTCACAAGCTCACTTCACTTGCTTTGTGCTTTCATTCACACTTGGGCTCACTCCAATAATGTCCTTCCTCCCCCCAAAAGACCAAAACCTTTACACTTTGGTCCAACAGAGGGCTATTGGTTGGCTAATGGAAAACTTTAAAAACAGAATTATATTTAATAGGTATGGATACAAAACAATTCACCTTACAAAACATATGTATATAGAATTCCCCAAAGCACTTTACATCCATTATCATGCCTTCAAAATACACTAAAGATTCAGGTTGAGATGAATGTCAAATTTGGAACTTTTTGGGTCCAAACTTGTATGTAAATTGTTGCTTTTTCACTTAGCATTTTATTAGGGAGTAGTGTAAATATGCCCATGTTCTCGGCTCTTGAAATCTCACTATCTAGTAATGTAGATATAAGTCATAAACTTAATAAGCATCTACAACACTCAATTGCTAGTAATTTTGAAACATACTTTTAGGAATTTTCAAAAAGATTGCATGATTTAATGAATGAGTCCCATGACTGGCAAAAGGTTAGACCACTTTCCAAGATGCCAAATAGGCTTCAACCCATGTCATGCGGATTCCATGAGGGATATGATCCAAAGGTGGGCACATATGTTGTCCCGTTCACCATACTCCATGATAACCGCTCATGAAGAGCAAGCTTATGCGCTAGTACATCTCAATGCTACATCCACATAGGGGCCACCATTTGACTGGGCCAGGCCTTTAGGCAAGGATCATGCATTCACTTGGGTCTACCACATCTTAACGTAACTGGGACCTTATGGTGAAGAATAGACCACCATCTTCAAGCACTCCCATACAAAATATGGAGTTATTTAGGACGAGCTCAAAATGGTGAACAATAGATGATCTTCAAACACACCCATACAAAATATTGAATAATTTAGAACTAGCTTAAAATGGTGATAAATAGGTACTCTTCAAGCACACGCATAGAAAATATTGAGTAATTTAGAACTACTTTAAAATACTAGAACTTGAAGCTCTAGAAGTACACATGATTATTGTTCAATTCTTGATCTTTCAAAAGGAACCTTTTGCAATCTTGATTTTAATTTTTTGTTTTTTTGTTTTTGAAGGAACTTTTAATTTGGTCTTGAAACTAGTTTTTTGGATTTAAAAAACCTTTGGTTCCAATCATTTTCACAAAGAATTTAGAGGTGGTTTGATTTAAGATTAAGTCTATTTTATTATACACTATTGAACAAGTTTTTTGAAAATGTAGTAATAGTTTGTTCAACTAATGCACACAATTCATTGTTCAAGATAAAAATTATGTAATATTAATTATTACAACCAATCAAATGCAATAACTTGCCTAAAATGTAAGGCTAAGCTTTATTATAAATAAAAATAATAAAGTTGCATTTATCTACCTAGAAAACATGAACTTGTTTAAAAGAGAGCAACAACCCCATTTAGGTTCTAATTCAATTTTAATAAGAGATTTAGTGCTTGGTTATGTTCCAATGGTGGTTTCAAAAAAAATTGAAACCTTCAATCTAGAGACTTTAGAACTTGACCTATAACCTAAATTTGTTTAAATCCCAAAACTTGTGAATACTAGTAAATACCTAGTGATATATCATTTATTTCAGAAATATATCCTAATTAAAAAAAAACTCATTTTTTTTCCTTCTTGTACAATTTCTTGTTTAATTGCTATTTTTGTGTAATATAAATTGTCACATATATTATGGATTGTGTAATATTAAGTGTAATGATAACTAAAAACTATTAAAAAAATAATGAAAATTGTGAACCCGCATAAGTTGTTCATGTTAAAACTAAATTGTTGAGCCGTAAAGTTGAGCAAAATGCTTCCTTTTATGTGTTTGCTTTTATGACAAAGTTTGATGGCAATTCCCTTAGAAGTATTCAGCAAAATATTCATGAAAAATCATACAATAAGAGGATTCTCCTGTATAATTGGAAGTCTCCTGCCTCATTCATTTGTCGTAGTTTTCAATTGTTCACATAAATTCAAGATTAGCAAAAGCAAGACACTTTGGACATCATATGACGAAATACATTATTATGAGAATAAAATATAACTATCTTTTATAGATAACATGGTTTTTTGTCTGGATTTGGTTTAGGCCTGCTTTACACTAGGAGTCGGGGTCAATAGTTCCCAGATTGTTCTTCTGCAGCTTTCAAAGTGTTTCAATCAAATACATTTCGTAGCATCTCCTTTCCTTCGTAAAATAAAGTTTCAATTCTGTTGGCTAGTAATAAGCTAGATTACACAATAAGCTTTATTCTACCTAAGATGGCCATGAAAGATCCCACAGTAAACTCCAAAGTAAAGCATTTTAAGTGCAAAATAGTCTTGAGATGGGTGACTTACTGAGATAATGGCACAAAAAATATGCATAGAACCCATTTATGAAAAGAGTGGATACATTTGGCAGCATAGGGGAAAAGGATTTTAACCACTAGTTTCATATTGAACTTAAAAGTCAAACTTTTAAGAAGATTCAGCGCATCTTAAATATTGGTTGTTCATGAACATTTAAAATTTTAAACTTGGATATTTTCAAATTTTCTTTTTGCTTGAATGACAGTTTGATAAGGCCCGCCAGCTTTACACTAGGAGTCAGGGCCAGAAAACTTGGGGCCAACTTTGAACATTTTTGGTTGCAAATTGGCCCCAAGTTACTATTAAATGCTAAAACATTGGATATTATTAAATGCTGGAACATTGGCCTCAAGGGTTGCAAATTGGCCTCCCAAATTTGATGGTATCCTTTTTTCAGCCTTGGGGCCAATAGGACACCATAATGTTCAGCATTTATTAGTAACTTGGGGCAGATTGAAAAGTTTTTTCTATGTCAGCCTTGACTCCGAGTGCAAAGCCCTTGGGGCTGATTTCAACTTTTGCACCAATAGGAATGCTGGATTTGGTTTGAACATTGACCCCGACTCCTAGTGTAAAGCAGGCCTAAATTGTGGCATGAGCTCAATTCCCTGTTTGAATAAGCAAGATAAATTGTCCACCCATTGTATTAAAATACAATTGGTGTGAATGGTTCATAAAATGCTGAATACATCAGAATTAGCTAAATATCAGATCTCGGTTAACGACTCCATTTTCTCACCATCTTGGTTATCAAAAACATAATTTGTTAAATTGAGATATATATTTTTGTAATTTAAGATAATCAATATTACTAGCCAAATAAAGATGAAAATTTGGAAAATCAAGTTTTTTTTCAAACTTTCACATGTCCACAATTTTTTACTTCTCAAAAAATTTCAACTGTTTTTCTAAGTTTACATTCATCTCAACAAACTTTACTAAATGAGAGGATCCTTTACAACCAGCTTTTGAATCATTAGGGCAATTCTTGTTAACAAACATCAACTTGTCTAAATTCTTTGATTGTAATTGATATCTCCTAACATTGGTGAGTATACTTGTTAAAGAAAAGATTATCTCTCTTTCTATTTATGACCCCACAATGCCTAATATTTGACAAACAAGAAAACCCACTATAAAGAACATTGATTCATGTTTTGCCACCATTGTAAAGAACAATTTATCTCTTTCACATTCATTTGTTATTTTCTATATATATATATATATATATATATATATATATATATATTTTGTTGACCAATTCTTTAGCTAGTTCATTTGTGCTCGCAATCATCTCAAAGATACCTATACTACAATCTTTAATGACCCTTTCGTTTATAGAAGCACTTCGATTATTTGCCAATGGATGGAATAACATTTCACAAGCATAAGATATAATGATTTTTTACCATACCTTTCATCAACAAAAATATCTTGTTCATGACAATGAATGAAATACCAAATGAAGGCTTTTAAATCTTAAATTCAACATTAAAGAAAAAATGTTGTGATTTTTTTCATATTTAAAAATAAATAAAATGAAAGAATTTGACAAATCACACATTTCCTTTTTAATGTTAGATGCAAGCAAAAACAATTCAAAGGCAAGTCCAAAATAATCCCTAAGATTGTTTAAGATTGGTGAAATTCCAACTTCTTTCTTCATTTTCAAACTTATTGATCTAGTAGAATTCTAAGTAGCACTAAGTAACCAATGACCATCAAATTGGTTTTAAATGCAAGAGGTCAGAACTAGAAACAAACAATCAACAAGTGTTTGGAAAATATGCTAGGTAAGAGGAGGTGGAATCCAACTAGAAACTTGAATTACAATTTGATTACTGTAGCAAAAAATAATTGCATGTTAAAATAACAAGGATTTTTGGATTTTTTTCTTCTTTTACAAACATGTACACAATCAACATTAAAAGTTGTTAATTTTTTAAAAATAAAACAAAAATGAAATTGAAATGAAAATTGATTAAAAAACTGAAAATTATAATTTACCTTGTTTTAACCTTCTTCAGCAAATTTCAGAATCCATACAAGTTTTGTTACATTCTTATTTGCATTTTCTAGATTTTTTTGGCATTTTGGCATTTTTGTAGATCTAATTGAACAACTTCAATGAACACATACTTGAGGTTTTTGCAAAAAAAATCCCTTGTTGTCCCATATTGGCATGTTTTGGAAAATGTATGGCTAGAATGTGTACCTTGAAAACTTTCATCCAAACTGAAAATCTCCCAACTAATCATAGACTTTAGTGTTATTGTCATTGCATTCAAGTTTATCTTCCATTTTTTAACATAAGCAACAATCTTCTTTCTTAATCCATATGCATCACACAATGTAATTAAGTTTCTTACCAAAACTTGTCTTGTAATTTCACTTGTTTCAAACAAACCTATTGTGATATGTTTTAATTACCAATCAACCTTCAAGAAATTTATCACCAAAGCAAAAATGTCATGTTCTCCGTTTGACATTGCTCATAAGGAAAAAATTGTGATAGAATAACATTCTACAAGTTCTGGCAAAACATATTTTTGTTTTGTCTCTCCACTAAAGTGGACACACCTCTTGCAAAAATAACTTTTTTGAAGGAAATACAATTCTTGGACATAAATATATTGCAATATGCTTTAACCATGTACTCTTCACAAATTGAACATGTAGGTGATTTTTGACAACTAAAAGGTCAAGGTTTTACAAAAATTGTTTATGTTGCACATCATTATTTATGAAAGGATCTTTTGCATCAATTGTCTTTTATATTGCATTATTAGACACATTAGGTTTTTTCTTTTGTTAATTGTCTTTCCCATACTCCCTTGATAGGGGTGTTTATTTCCTCCTCAAATCTCAACATGATATGCATTCAAGGTGAAAACACATTATGGTGACCCCTTTGGGATGTCACATTGAATTACTTTCTAGGGGTGCACATGTTTGAATGTATTCCACTTCAAACTTTTGAAAGAAAATTTCAATATTTTTGCATATTATGTTAGAATATAACCTAAGCACGATATTAGAAAAGAAACTACTTCATTTCATTTCATAAAATGGGAAATTAAAGTATGTTTGTGGAAATAAATGTAATGTACTTGTGTACTCAAAAACACAAGTATGTTCCAAAAATAATTTAAATGATTTTTAATCTTTATGAAAGTTGAAGATATATTGAACCATGTCATTTTACATAGTTTGAACCATGTTTAGATACCATGTGATTAATTTGAAATTTTTCATCTCAAAAAATGAGTTTTTAAAATAAAGATGCGATAAATGTGTGGTAATTGAAAATTTGACAAATAATCACATTCACATGGAAGATGACAAGCATAGCTAAGCGGGCCATTTTTAAAATTTCATTATAATTGATTATTTTAATTACTAACAAATCCTTAAAGTTAGTGCAATCAAAATGAAACAATGGCCCTATTACATTAATGTATACTCTAAATATATTTATGGATCCTTCAATATAGATTATGAAATTTATTATTAATTTAAAAAAAATATTACACAACATTAATTTTGTAAACATAATAATTGTAAGGCCCAAAAACCAAAATTGATTCCCAAAATTAAATGTACCATACTTTTGGAACAATTATACTATATGTACTATAATATTAAACTTTAAAGTGCTTTAAAGGGGGTCATCGTAATGTGTTTTCACCTTTCACATGTTTTTTCAAGGCCATTATTCTATTGGCTTCATAATATGATATTATTTTATTCCTTGTTTGATTTTTTATCAAAATAGATGCATTAATTAAATTATTATAACAAAACATGCAAGTCAAAACACATTCAAAGGAGCCACAAAGGGTATTGAATGTCAAAAACTATCATTAAAAATTAGAGATTTGATTTTTTCCATTTGAAACCATGGTAACCATGGCACATTAAGGTCAAAACACAGTCAAAAAAGTCACAAAGGGCATTGGCTATTAGGATTTGTCATATAAAAGAAGATATTTATTTATTTATTGCCATTTGAAACCACGGTAATCATGGTACATTGTTCCTTTTCAACACATATGAATGTCAAGAAACTCAAATTAAAAATCCATTTGATCCAAACAAAACATTTTTCACAAAAGAATATTGATGAAATGGGAAGGCCAAAACTAAATATGTTTCACACATGGGTTTTTGTTCTAGTATTTTAATTTAATGAGCTACCTAGAGCAAAACAAAGAGAACTTGAAGCATTTACAATCATTTACAAAATTGTTCATTTCTATGCATTAGGAAATAAATGCAAATGTATATTAAATTTGGAGCATGCAACTTTTTTCTAGTAGTCAAAAACCCTTGCACAACCCACAACATATATTAATATGTTAGTAAAGAAAGGGGAAAAAACCAACAATGCACTAAAAGGAAACAAAACATGTGCACAAAATGATTAAAAACTTCAAAAGAAAATAATCCTAGAAAAGAAGCCAAAAAAATGAAAGATGACAAACTTACCAAGTTTAGAGAGGATGAGTTGAAGTTCACAATTCCAAGATTTGCTCACAAAATAGGGGTGGGGGGGTTACTAATGTAACATGATCAATGTGTGGAACAACAAGCAAAACAAAGCACAAGCAAAACAACAAACAAGGTGGAGCAACAAGTACCTTAAGGTGTGGTAGCAAGGTGATCTAGCAAGGTGAGGCAAAAGGTGAAGCATCAAGGCATGGTAGCGAGGCAAAATAACAAGGCAACATATCAAAGCTAAGTAGTAAGGTGCAACAACAAGGTGACATAGCAAGGCAAAACAACAAAGTGACACAACAAGGTGATGTAGTAAGGTGGAATAGCTACTTGAAACAACAAAGTCCAGCAACGAGGTGTAATAACAAAGCAAATTAACATGGCAAAACAATAAACAACCAACAACAAAAAGACAAAAAAAACAAGTGGGGCCTAAACATTTTTTTGGCCTTATTTATATTTGTGGAATGTGAAGATTGGAGATGACACCAAATTCCACTTACAACAACTATGTAATGCCACTTTTAACCATAGATGTTAACATAAACCCTTGTTATTAAGAATCAGAATTAGGTTTGTCTTAGTAGTTGATAAGGTTTTCAAAATTTTAACATTTAAATACTCTATGTGATTTTGATAAGGTGAATTTTTAGCCCAATGAATTTTGCAAGTTAGTTTTCACTTGAGGTATCATCATTTGTGATAGCCACTGGTTTTCAAGGTGAGAATCGACTTGAAAACTTGGTTGGTTTTCAGCTCATTTTTGAGAACCACCCAACATTGGTTAGAATGCCAAGACCACATTTCATCTTGTTCATAAGAGTTCCTTTCCATTAATTATTAAATTGAAATTGGAAAATATCAAATTTTCATAGTAGTGACATACTCTCAAAATTTTCAAACATACACGTATTTTACATTTTTTTGGGCTTTTTAAAAAATACTTGAAAATACTTGATACAAAGGCCAATTTTCAAGCCTTTGTATTTTTATAATGTTTTTAAAAAAATACTTGAAAATACTTCTTTTTGAGCACCTTTGAAAAATACTCGTATTTCGTATGTCACTACTATGCAAATTTTTTGTATGGTTGATCAATGATGATCATGTAGGGACTAAAAACATTCAAAAGAATCACATATAAAACATTTAATTAACCTCTTTGAGCCCATGTTTAGGAAATACATTGCAAGATGGATAGTTGATTTCCTAATAACAAATAGTTTTTAAAAGTCTAGATATTGACCTATGTGAATTAGTTTATATACATTATTACAAATCATGGTTTTTTAATTGGAAAATTTGATTGAAAAAACCAAATTGTGACATTTGCCAATTTGACCAATTAGTTATATTAGACAAACTAATAATAATTTGATCAACATAAGTTTTTTTGACTAATGGTCTTTTTTATTGTTTGTTTTTTTATTGTTTATATCAATTGTCATTTTGATTACTAGTTAAAATGAATAAATTTTTGACTTAATATGGAAATAGAGCTATAAGATTGTGGAATTAGTAGCCTAACTACTATCATGAGGAAATGGATGTTGGGTAGAAATTGAATAAAATTGATGGAAAAAATACTTTTGAAAATGCACTTCTTTGACAAAACTAGAAATGGAGGGTTAGAAGGTAGTTACATTTTAATCGTTAGACAATACCTCTGCTATGGAAAATACATCACTAGCTTGGTGCCTTCATCCTTTATAGTTGTTGTTTTCCTATTGGTCACCTTCCTACAACTACCTTCGTTAAGTGCAACCAATTTCTTGTTGCAACTACATTTCTATTATAGTTACCCTCTTGTTGCAACTATTGTCCAATGACTAATTTCCAATAAGCATTTTAAGAAATGAAAGTTGAAAAATAATTTAAATGAAATAAAAAGCTACCGTATTTTACATCAAACTAATATTAAATATTCTTTTTTGCATTCAAGAAATTGAAGCAAAACACAAAAGAAAAGATGTGACACAACTTTCAACCAAAATTCATTGTATATTTTTCTTCACACAAATACATTTTTTTCCACTTCACACACACCAATCTTCTTAGAATCACACAATGTTAACCCAATATTTCACTTTATGTACATAGTAATCAATTATTTTCAATTGGTAACCAGAGAAGCATTATTATTTTGAATTTTAAAAAAATTATTACTAAATAATTGGTAATCAATTTGTTTTGATAACTAATAATAGGTTTTTAATTTTCTAGCAACGAAACAAGCGGCAAAAAATACGATAATTGGTTATGCTAATGGACTAATACTGGTTAATAGTTGCAATAGTTCACATTATGAGAAATTGTGTTTACGACAACAAGACTACCCTATAACTAAAGCTCCAAAACAACTAATATACAACTGCATTTAATTGTCCCATGGAAATATGACAAATTAATAAATAAAATGCCACATTAAAAATCAAAGAGTTGTATTGTAATTGTAAAGTAGTTACAAGATGTATATTTATATAATACATGTACGCATTGTATATATAGTTGTAGTCAACCATGTTTGATTTTGTTGACAAGTTACACTTTAGTTGCTTGTAACAACTAGGATAAATTTATTTATTAATTAATTACTACTTAGCAATAAATGTACAGCCTTGAGTAATAGATACGATCATGCCATGTGTATACATTTCCATTGCCCAATATATATGACATTTCAATTTATTTGTAATTAATATATAACTATATTTTAACTTAAAATTTGAAAATTGGGTGGGAAACCTTTAAGTAAGTGATACATGGTAGTATATCACTAGATTTGCCCCAATGCATCAATGACCTTCATGCGCTTATGTTTATTGTTAAGAAATTCAAGATGATCTATAAAAAAAATCATTATATTCAAACATTTTGTGTATTCTAGTGTTTTGGTGTGTAAATTTCATATCATGTGTTATAACTAAGATTATTATTGTTTATTTAGTTTATAATTAAAACCAAAAGGTTGTTATAAATTATATTATATTATTTTAAAAATTTAGAAATTGAAGGCTTTTGTTTTTTATTTTGGAGGTTGAAGGTTTTTGGTTTTGCTCTTGAAGGTTGAAGGTTTTTAATCTTGCTTTTGAATGTTGAAAGTTTTTGTTGGTTTTTTAAAATGTTGAAGGTTTTTGTTCATATTTTTGGATGTTGAAGGTTTTTATTTTTACTTTTTGATGTTAAAGGTTATTACTTTTATTCTTAGATGTTCAAAGTTCTTACTTTTGGTTTTAAATGTTGAAAATTCTTGTTGTTATTCTTGGATATTCAAGGTTTTTACTTTTGTTCTTGGATGTTGAAGGTTCTTGTTCTTATTTTTAAATGTTGAAGGTTTTTGCTTTTGGATGTACATCAAAATTATGTAAACAAGGTAAGATTTTTTCAAAAGTACCTAAAATCGTAATTCAATTTACTTGATTATAAGTAGAATATTTGATTCTATTTGCAAGTGTACAAATTATAGTTTAGTTTGTATCAATTTTTATACATTGCATTTTAATGACAAATAAGTTGCACATTAGTGGTAGTATAGTTGTAAATTAGTTTTATTCAAGGTGAAAGGATTATTTTCATATTTTCGACATTACAATGTTATGATATGCTACTAATTTCATTTCACATGCGGAACTAAATGTCAAAACATGGTAGATTTCAAGCAGATAAGCTGCATTGAAGAAATTACATGGTTTAAGTTTCATTTCAACAAAAATACAAGAAAACATTCATTTATGAAACATAATGTTTTAAAATGGCAATATTTGATTGTTGTGGGTCATCATTTTATGATTTGACCTTTTGTTTAAATAGAGAAAAATGTTTGTTATATATATAGCTTGGGCATTATGTTTAGATTCATGGTTAAATTGTCTTTTGATAGAAACATTTTCTAAATTTTTTGTAATGTATTCTTCAACATGGAATGTAAATGTATTTAAAGTTTCAAATCCATTTCATGTTTATAAATAATGATGTCCAATGCAATTCAACATTACATATTATAATTAAAACAACATGATAATGGTTGTATGAAGTCTTATAATTGCATTATAACTTGTAATTTAATTGTTTAGTGCTACTAAAGTCAATTACCATACAGTTGTTTTGAAACCCAAATTTAAACACCTAGTTGTAACTAAATCCTTTATTTTCATTTCATCTTTAGTTGTAAGTTAGTTGCAAAGGATAAGAACAAATTCATTGCTCAAATGAATGAATGAAATAATAAAGGAATATATTGGTTGAGCTAGTTGTAAAATAATTGCAAATATGTTGCAAAGGATTGGGATAGAATCCATTCACATCAAATGGATGAATGAAATAATGAAAGAATATATTTGTTGAACTAGTTGTAAAATAGTTGTAGATAAGTTATAAAAGATAAGAATAAAGTTCATCCATCAAATCGATGAATGAAATAATTAAAGAGTAAACTAGTTGTAAAATAGTTGAAATAAGTTGTGAAAGGTAATAATATATGTCATTTGTCAACAAATGGATGAAATGCCATGTTGGCATTTTGTTCACCACATTGGAATGTGTGTGGGAGTATGAGGTGGAAATTAGTTGCATATAGTTGCATGTGAATTACAACATATATACGATATTATATACGACATAGAGTGTCCGTTGTATCTGTTGTAATTGGTCCTATAACACTCAAGGCTATATAAATACCATTAGTTGCAAGTGTCCATTGCAATTGGAAAACCTAGTTGCAAGCCCAATTGTAAAACCCTATATTTTTTCATAGTGTCAATTTTAGGTTTGTTAATTATTATATTAGTTAGTGATTGTTTAACTTAAAACAACATTATATTAGGTATAAGTAGGAGGATTGAGAAGGAAAAACAATTCAGTTTAGTGCAATACAATTTATTTCATATTTTATTTTTAATCTTCTTTTTTTAATCTGATCTTGAATTTAGTTGTGGATTTTTGCCTTTTGATTGTAACTTTTCCATTTTTTGGATTTCAAATTTGAAGAAGAACACATTGATTGATGTTTATAGACAAGTTAGAATTACAAAGTAGAAACATTATTCTGTTTTATTGAGAAAATAGAAAATACCCTTAACACACACATAAAATGATAGAATGAAAGGATAATAAAACGATATAAAATGATAGGGAATGAAAGAATGAGACAATGAACTTTAGAAATAATAATGAAAACCAAAAGTGGTTCCCCAACAAATGGGTTTCCTTTATAGTCTTAAAATTTCTTTGTTTTATCCATTTTCCTCCACATATCTTGGTTAATTAAAAATTAATTTAGTTTTTAAAAATTAATTATTTTAATGATCATCCTATAGTAAATAAAGGATGGTAAATATGAACCTATCACTAGTAATTAGATAATTACCATGATGCCTTTTAGGCTAGGTAGACTAAGATATTTACCCATTCACAAATTTGTTTTGTTGGATTTCTACTTTATAATTAATTTATGGTTTTTTTTCCCTTAAGTTAATTCACAAAAATACTATTATTAGGTATAATTCCATGCCAAAATTAACCTTTCATTATTTTGCCCTATGGTGGTAATTATTGTCAGTTAACAAGAGCTTAGGTAGGTAGACCCAGCCTAAACAAGGCACCTAGGCTAAGAAACTAACCTAATCTAGGTGCTTAAACTAGACATTAAACCTAGGTTAAGAACTTAATTAGGCTTTCTAGCTTAAAGGGTTAAAGCTTAGCTAGGTTTGGTAGCCTAGCCTAGTCACTTAACTTAAGTCAAATAACCTAATTTAACCACTTAACTTACCTAGGTTGGTTTAGTTAGGTAAAAGCATATTGAGGTCCCCAAAAATTGTAGTCACAAATATTGTTTATAACATTGGAATCATTTTTTAATGTGAACTTTCACAAATGGAATTATTCTTATGAATATTGAAAAATGTTGATTAGCTTGGAACTTCATGGGTTAATCATTTCTAAAAGAAAATTACAAAATGATGGTGATTTAGAAATCTATGAATGTATTTATCACAAATAATATACACTATACAAAGTATGAGAAGTTAAAAATATATTTCAAAAGTGGCATTATAGGTGGTATTTTTGCATGAAAGTTTGGGTGGTGATTGATATCGATACCAATTCCATTGATATTCACAAGTTCCTCAAATTTATCTAATGTACGTCATTCATTACAAATGTTTCTTTTTGTCCATAAGCCATTAAGGCATTATGATATTATTTTTCTTATAAAAATCACCTTGAAGTGAAAAAATAACATATATATGAAAAGGTCATTATTTTTTATTTTCATTTAATGTTTGTTTATGAACATGCCATGGAACTAAAAGATGGGTGTCTTAGTGTCACAAAATGGCTCCACATTATATGTGATATATGATAAATACTCATGTATATTCAACTATTTTAGATCTTGAATGTTGGATCAAAATTAAAGTGGGTGCAAATTGAAGTGGATGTAAATCGCTTTACATGCTTTTGATCATTTGTTTACATTTTGACCATTAGATTGGGATGAAACAATTTAAAATGTTGTCATAAAATTGTATGCTTGTAATACCTATAGATACTATAATTGGGTAAAAACATAGTCAAAGGAGGCACCTAAGCACAAGTGGACACTCCTTAAAATCACAATAGCATATGTTTGAAAGATCGCAATGGAAGCATAATAATTTGGATTGGCATGAAAGTTTTTGGAATATTTTCCATTGATTGCAAAGTTTATGGGTGCAAGTGTTTTAAGGTGTACCAAAATCTTGTCACAATGTCACCTTTTTCTATCTTTTTTACCTAGTCCTTTTCTACCATGTAAAAACACATTTATGGATGATTATTATGGAATCTATAATTGTAATAGTTTAAAATATAGTCCTTCTAAAAATTTTGACGACTTTTGATTAATTCTTTTTATGGGGATCAAAATATAGGGTAAAAAAGGATTGCAATAAGGAATAGGCCCTTTTCGTCCTATGTGGACCTTAAAGGATTTTCACCCTTATAGGGTCAAAGCTTGACACAAATAAAAAATGCTTTTGCATGTTGAAAGCACTCAAACTCGAAAGTGGATAGGTTTAAGGGTAGGCATTTAGTTTGTTTACCTACCTACCTACCTTAATTACCTACCTAGCCTATTGAAAGCCCAAGTGCCTACATAACCTAATGACCCAAGTACCTAAGTAGGTTAGACCTAGCTAATTAAAAGCCCACCTAAACTATTTAGCTAAATAGGTAAGCTATGTAGGCTAGTTAGGCTAAGTAGGTATGTTATTTGCTTACATGTACATGTATTTATAACCTACCTACCTACACCAATTTATTCACCTACGTACTTATTAATATCCATTTTGACCACCATTTTGATTAATAATCAAGTTGTTGGTCAAGTTGACTAATAAAGATAATCATAAATATTAAAAATCTATATTTATTTTACTATAAATTTGGTTTAAACAAAATTGAATCTTTCATTTTACTAAACACTTATCTTTTTAATTATGTCATTTTTTTTGTTTTATTTGACTAAATGTTATTTTTGACCAAGTTTTTTCAAAAGTCAATTTAATAAATTGAATTGACCAAAAGAGACATGCCACTTTAAAACTAGGGTCTTTAGTCAAATTGCCCAAGTTTTTGGTCAAATAGATAAAATATCAAGTTGGACAACTTAAAAAGTTGTGATTTGTAATAATCATACAAGCTATAAACTACAAGCTACACAAATACTCACAGGGACAATAGACCACAACCAAATGTTTTTCTTCTCCACCATAGGCCTTAAAATTCATGTCAAACATTGCACAAAGTTTATATTTACATGAAAGTGTTTGATCCACCTTTCAGCATTGTATTGTGTCATTAAGAAATGGGAGTACGAAGTTGTAGATTTGACCTTAATCAAATCACCAAGCTCCTTATTCCCTAACAATACATACACATAAGTAAGGTGATATTAGTGATGAACCAAAGGCTAAAACATTGTTCATTGCATCAAAATTTAATTTTGCATCATCATCGAAGATTAAAGTAGACATTACACTATGGAGTTCAATTGCTTCATGGCCATGCATTATCAAGAACTATGCTTGCAAAATCAATTGTAAAAACATTGTCAATATAATTGCTTTTAGTTGATGCATCACACTTCTTTAGCATAAGAAGAAAAAAAAACATGCACATGAGTGAAAAAGACAACCTGCAACTTGCAAAACAAGCACAAAAGTAGAAAAAAAAATCAATAAAAAGAAAAAGCAAAGCTACCAACAAACAAGCATAAAAATTAGAAAATAGGATATAGAAACTAGAGCAAGTTAAAAAATAAGCATAAAAGTTAGAAAACACAAATTGATAAAAAGGAAAACCAAAACTACTTGCAAATTAAAACATAACAAGTGTAAGTGATTTGTAAACAAAAGTGTAAAGGAAGACAAAACAAGCATATATAACTTGTAGAACAAATGCAAAACAAGTGTAAAAGTTAAAAATTGAAGTGTGAAAAAAGATAAAACAAAAATGGGAATGATGAACAATGACTAAAATGAAGAGTGATTTTCTTTTCATCATATATTTTTTCTTTAATCACTTTCATGCACTCTTACTATCATAATAAACTTTTATGTGAAATTCTTCCTTCAAAAATCATAGTTAAATTTTAATTAAGGACTTTTGAGTGGTCAAAACTGAGCCATAATTTCATAAGTTCTTAACATAGTTGTTAAATAATCTCACATTTATTTATTTTTTCTTCTAAAGGTGTATATATTTGAAATTTGTAGGTGGGCTCCTATTAAAATGGACTTTATTGCTCTTGATACATGGCCTTTATTACCATGCACCCATGATATAAGAATAATTCAAAAATTTAACACTATAAAAATGGACTTTTGTGAATCCTTGTTTTTTCAAAAAATGAGTCACCTTAGTGTACATACACCCATTAGAGAATCACTTTAGACCATCTCCTTTTTCTTCACCTTTTCTTCCTTAGAGTTTGTTGGGCCTTGACCTCACATTGTTGCATTCAATCTAAAGTGATCTTTTACTTTATTTGACCTAGTTTCACACCATGTGAACCTATTTTCTTGTTGAAACTTTTAGACATGATAAAAATGGTTTTTTTCATTGGGACCATTTAGACAAATTGGAATGAGTTTTTTTGTTGGGAGTCTTTACATTGTGGGTGATTTGAACAAGAGTTGGGTAGGGTTAGGGTTTGGTAAAGTGGGAGGGGTGGTGGTAGGTTTTGGGGAGTTCTCATTAAAGTTTGTTTAATATATTTTGTTTGTTGTGATTGTTTTTGGGTGTGTTGCATATTGGTTGCCACATCTTCTTTGTATGAATCTTCTTCCTACTATTCCTTTTCCTTTATTTCATTGTTTGAACATCTTCTTTTACTCTACTTGCAATAGCTCCAAAGTTTTCAAGGGGATTGAAATTCATTGGACCAATATTTTTAGCCATAACAATGTTGTCACATTCCATCATTGATTGTTCCTACCCCATTGCGTCACATTAATGTTGATCTTGCTATTATCACAACTATTACCATTAACATTACATAAACAAAACCAAACCATGCAAAACAAAAAATGCAAAACATAGGTGAAATTTGTTGTTTTTTTCAAGGGGGGCAAAAAGTTGATTGTTTTGTTGAAAGGGTTTGACTTGGGATTCTATGGGTTGTTTGTTTGTGCCATTTTGTCTATTTTATTTTCATTGTTTCTTAGGATTAGGAATGATAGCCAAGTCATCTTGTGGTAATAATAATTTGCCTTAGTAATAAAACCTTATGTTTTTGTTTTTTACTTCCCTACCAAGGAAGATCGAACCATCACCCCTTTTGCATCTAATTGTTAATGTGTTGCAAAATGTTCACTCATTTTTTGGGTTTTGGTTTTGTTCACAATGGTGATGTTCAAAATTTTGGTCGAGTGATGTAAGGCAACAAAAGAGTGTGGAAGGGAAAAGACAATGGATATGGAAGGTTTTGTCATTGTAATACCTTCCTTCCTTCCTTGTAGGACAAATTCATTTGAAAGGACCTTATGTTTGCATGCACTTTTCACAACTATTGGCACACCAAAATGAATTTGAGTTACACTAGTTGCCTCCCTTGCTTAGTAATTCTTTCAACTTTTTTTCTTTTCTTCAAGGTAATACCCATTACCTTGATTGAACCAAAAACAAGCCTTGGTCTTCTTATTGTCTTGCTATTTAGGTTCATTGTCATGAGCTAAAAGTAACTAGGCAAAAGGGTGTTTCGTCACCCCCCTCTCTCCAACTCCCCCTTCTTGGAACAAGATTTGTTTTTTTCTTTTATTAAATTTTTAATGTTTCAAAAACTTTTTTGGTTTTCACCATGATTTTTTGCTATACTAGTTTTTTTTTGTTTCTTACTCATTATTTTTAGTTTTCACCATTTTTCACTTTGATTTCCCAATTACATATTTATGTGCTACTTTCACTCACATTCTCTTTCATTTATTAACAGTGTTATCCATTTTTTTTCATGAATGATTTAATATCATTCATCATTCTCCAAGCTCCTATATGTTCTTAGAAGTCTCAGATGCCTTTCACACTCGAAACAAAGCCAGCAAAATCTTGCAGGTTCACATCATTTTTTAGTTGCTTCTGAAGAAGTGAAGTACAAGTTTTGGTTTTGGACCAAGGCCATCTTGGACTTCACAATTAGTCTTGTCATTTTGAAGCATTATTGGTAGACACTGAAAATAGGAAAGGAATAATTAAAAGCATTGGACATGGGTAGTGGAAAATCAAACATAAGACTTGGTAACCACATTCTCACCAATCACAAAGGTTGACTCAATGATTCGGCATCTAGAAACCGGCACAGTTGGGTGCCTATCTACCCAGCTGGGAAAAATATCTACAGCCAGCTTTGGTCTTGCCCAAATTGCAGGTCAAAACATCATCATTCCTGAAAATGAAATACCTACCAACCAATAGGCCTCCTTCCAGGAGGTCCTCCCCTTTCCTTATTTGATATGCTTGTGAGAGGAAGGAGTTCAGGAACTTGATGTTCCTGTCAAACACGAACGGATTTGGGGACCGAAACTATGTATTTTTGTTACATAACTATATAAACCTATGTCCTTGGTTGCACAACCACTTCTACACCCTTCTATGGTCTATGCAAGCCTCACCATTCTCCTACAACGAACTAAACACCAAAATCATTCGAAACAAAAAGCCCAAATTCCTTCACAACAAACTTTGCATTCACACAATAATTCTGTAACAAGTGAAGGTGTTTTTCAAGGTCACAACACCCCCTTATATACTACCTAAAAGGAAACTACTCGAGAAATTACCTATCACATAAAATAATCACAAGATAATTAATCACATGTCTACCCATGTGATTCCACATTAAAAGATAATTACTTATGTGATTCCCCATAAAATAATCACAAGATAATTAATCACATGTCTAAAAGGAAACTACTCGAGAAATTACCTATCACATAAAATAATCACAAGATAATTAATCACATGTCTACCCATGTGATTCCACATTAAAAGATAATTACCCATGTGATTCCCCATAAAATAATCACAAGATAATTAATCACATGGTGCATATGACTTTTTCCTATGGGAAAGTCAATGACCAAATTTACTTTAAGAAATTTTATCACTTACCCCCCTAAGTAATTTTGTATTTACGTTGAGTTACACATGGAGTTACATTCCCCTTGTGGTTCATCCTCTTAGGTGGTTTTTTTGTCTTCTTGGACGCGGGTCCTTCCATTTTGTTCCTTGTTTTTTTCCCCCTTTTTTTTGGGTGCTTTGGTTTATTTGTGAGGCGTTCATTAGTAGGGAGCTAGTATCAATGTTGGAAATCAAATATGAATTGAAAAGGTTGTATTCAATGGATAGTTATGTTTTACTCACTCCCTCACCTATCGAGTCACTGACTTGGTCTTGCCTTTAGCTGTCTAAACTCCCTTTACTCTTTGGTCCTCAAACTCGAATGATCACATGCTCATTGCTAGAGGAAATAGGTGCTCTTTATCCTTCTACCTCTAGAATAACTTCAAAAGTTTGCAACTTTGAAGTTATTCAAACTTACTCCTCGGCTGTTAGCTAATAGGTGCATCCATGGAACCCTAAAATTTATATTTCTTATGAATTTTGTGATGTAGCCAAAGCGACGATCCATAGGAAGAAGATTTAGTGAAAGTGGTGGTCATTCATAGGATGATTTATTAAAAAATGGTTATAAAGTAGATATGAAAGTACAAATTTCTAGTAATTAATTTATATATTTTTGGTTACTTATGGGAACCCAATACTAAAATCTGGTGAGTTTTGCATTTTTTTTCCTTGGGACAATTTAAACCCCCAAAATCACTTCATTTTCAAATTTCAAATTTTTTCTTTTCAATGAAAATTTTCCAGTAAAAAAATGAAAACCTTTAACTATAGTTTTGTTTAGCTGAGCTGTGGTATAGGAGTGTGGCCAGATGCTTAGAATGGAAGCTTCATTGTCCTCCTAATGGAGTTTTAAGCAATGTTGGGTGGTGACACCTAATAACTGGTGGTTCTCATGGTGGATGTTAAAGATATATGAATGATGTTCTATAAACAATCAAAGAATTCTGATGTATAACTGTGATTCTCAAAAATCTGATAACTCATTTCGATATATAACCCTTGTTCCAAAAACTCTAAGAATGAGTGAAGTAAACCTCTATAATTCTACCAATCTCAGTTTATAGAGGGTTCTGCTGGTATGTAAGTGGATATGTATGTATGTTTTATAAGCTCAATTCTAGATGGAATCACATTAATAGGGCAAGTCCTAATCAAGTTCAGTGTTTTTCATGGTGAGTTTCTTCCATAAACCCAATAAATAAGTAATTTGGGGTCTTTCATTAAATTTCAAAATTTCGTAAACTTTTGCCAGATTCTACATCATTGGGTTTGAGTAGGTAGCCAACAATGTAGAAGAATGCTTGCATTCTTTTTACTTTCATACTTTGTTTATAACATAATTTGGCTAAATTATCTTGTGGATGATTATCACTATTTGGGCTACATCACAGAATTGAAACCTTGACTCTCATTCTTCACTATGAAGAATAAGGGTGACAATAGCCTGTGACCAGTGATGGGCAATCTTGCCAGAGTCAAATATAAGGCCTGGTGGGGCAGTTGTTGTTTGTTTTCTGTCCATTGACATTTCTCATATTAGTTCCCCAGACCTCTCATCCGTGATGAATATCTCCTCCTACTGTATAATGCTGTTAAATTTTGCTAGTTGACAACTGTGGGATCCCAGTTGACATTACCTGATGTGTAAATGCCGTTATCATTTGCCAGTTGCTGGATGAACTTTATGTCATACACAGTTAACATTCAAAAGTTGACATCTACACCTTCAGCAAAAAGACTGCAAGAATGAAGAAGATTTTCCTCTCACATAATGTACAGTTGAAGAATGTATCCCTTGTGAACTTCATAATTATTATAATAGCTCTAAATGATAAAAAATAATTCCAGAAAAACAATGAGGAAAGGTTAAAGTTAGTTTGTTAGAAATCTATTTGATTACCGTAGTTAACAAAAAGATTAATTGAGGCATTTTCAAATAGCGATTGAGTTAACATTAAAAGTGACCAATTCTGACCAGAAATTGTGATTATTTTGTGAACTTTTGACGTACCATTTTCAAAATTAAAACAAGTGGGAAAAGCTTTATTCCAGGTCCAAAGATCGTTGATTGTCGATTAGTGATTGATATACACCGTTCTCCTCGTGTTTCGCCAAGTATTCAGCTAGTGCAGACTGATTTGCACATCGAAAATCCTGCCCGTAGGTAACAAAGGCCTTTGCAACCTCTGAGCGAGTCAACATGCGGGCATTTACATCTTCGATCGATTGTTCGAGCCAAGAAATGACGTCCTTTCAATCGACCTTATATTTGCCTCCAGGACCAGGATCAGAGGCAATCTTCCACGAGACGTAGCGCGTTTTGAAGGCCTGTTTGATCGGTTTGTTGGCGATCAGATCGCATACTTGAATCAAACTAGTACACCCAGGAGGAATACCTCCCAAAGTGATGTTCAGGTTAGCAGCTTTCTCTTTGACTTGATCTGAGAAATGGCTAGAAGCCGCGTCCCAAATCAAACCAACCTTCTCGCCTGGATAACACGACGCCAAATATTCCAAGTAAGTGCAGCACCCGTCTTTGTCCATCCAATGCTTTGGATGGAACGTGACTTTGTTAGGCCCATCCCAAGAAGAGAATCGCCTTGAAAGCGTCCCGTCAGGCTGGCCAGTCATGATAATCATAGGGGCAATGATTTGAGATTGGAACATCTCGCATGCCACCATCACAGTGCACCCTTTCTTGGCATCCTCGGCTCGATTGGAGCCGACTCATCGTGCATTCGTTGGAGCAATCAAATGGGTTTCTTTCGGGTAGAACTGAAGAAACATTTCGTCGGCATTGACCAAACGAGTCACACTAGCAGATCGCATGATGCTACAGATCAAGGCACACGCATCCAAACAAATTTGTAACCAATTGACAGGAACTGTCTGGGAGATTGATTCCTTCCGAATCAAAAACCGATGTCTCTCAAGAACTCTGGCGACCCATTGCGAAAGGCTTGGAGATATATGCCCCGAATGGATCTTCATCTTCACCTCCCATTCAGTGCGTTCCGCTTCCTGCTCATGACCAAATGTAGAGATTAGAAGATCGTAGGCTGCCGACTTGCTCAATGGGTTGCCTGTCTCCCATTTCATCACCATAGTCGAGATAAGGAATTCTTCTTGCTGGGTGTATTTCACTTTTCTTCCAGAACCGACAATCTTGGTTGTTTGGAGAAGATATGTGATGTTGTCAGATTTCCCGGCCGCGTTCCGATTCTTTTGACGAGTACTGGCAGATAAGACCGAGACATACTAATGACCTGGAGTGGAATTGCGAAACTTTGAATCGATCTGCACCTGGCTTGAAGCGTCCACATCTTCGTAATCCTTTCGATATGTGGCAGGCACGTTAGGCAAGATGTCAGAGACTTTAAAAGCCTCAACATAGTGGACCCATTTACCGAAATACCTTTTCTGCTTGATCCAATTCTGAAAGGTCATGACGTTGATCGAGAAGAGAGAGCATGTCAGTTCTTGGTCCATGTTTCCTAAAGACTTGTGAAAATAAAAAAATATGGCTTTCGATTTCTGCTCCGAAGTCCTTGTACGATACAGAGCAATGGTCTGCTTCCCTGTTGTTGTAAAGGATTTCAAGAGCTCTTTCATCAATGTACGGTGAAGTTGCCGCTGACAAGCCTCAATCACGATCTCCTTCGGGGCAGAGCCCGAGCTTGCCGCCGAGCCCAACTCGACAGTTTCAGGGTGAAGTTCTGGAAACATTTCACGACGAACCAAGCGTGAAACGTCCTTAACGTTCTGTTCGGCTTTGTGACGCTTCTCTTGAGCTTCCACCCATTTCTTGTTTTCGGGGATTGTCAGTAAGAACCGCTTCATTTTTTCAAGTATGACAAGTGACGACCAAGTATGGTATTCCACGACGGATGTCCTCAACTCCGCCACGGACTCCGCCGCGGACTCCGCATGCGGCACGACAACCGAAAACTTCATCGGAGACTTCATCAGAGACTTCCACAGAACCCAGAATCGACGAGAATCTCGAGAATCTCCTGTGACCAAAAAAGAAGGGAACCCAGAAGACAATCGGATTCCTCTCGCCACTGTCCTAGTATGAGCACATCTAGTCTGAACTACAAACCCACCAGAGTGCACACACACACACACAACCCAGAGACCCAACACAGGAGCTCGGCTTGTTGAGCTCCGTGATCGAATTGCATCCCAACATGAACCCAATACTCATTCAGCAAAAAGAGTCCACTCACACAAAACAACAAACAGAAATCAATACATTTCCTCATTCCCAGTCTGATATGTACATTTTTCCTCCGACAACACAAGCACCCACATCCTCTCTGTTGTTCACCAAAATCTACCAGCACTGTGGAACTACTTGAACATCATCAAAACATAGTCCTGGTACTAGCTGATTATCGATCGCAGCGGAAAAAAATCACAACCAGCTAACACCTTCTCCCGAAATCCCGATCTATTTCCTCACCAATTGTACTGACTGCCTGATCTTCCTTGCCATCTCCTATCTATCTTCTCAAAATCCTCTCCTCCCTCCGAAGTCCCCAGCTTCTTCCCGAAGCTTCTCCAAAATGTTTCCAGTCGATCCAATCCGATCCCCGGGATTCGCCGTCTTGCCGTCCGACTTCATCAATACTAGCCGCCATACCCATTCCGATGCACAGCTCAAAGGAATAGCCATGCAAATCCATGCAGTCCATTATGGAGCGCCGTCACATTGATTTACTTGACACAAGGGAACCCAGAAGCACAGGTCTAACCAGAGTCAAGACTACCTCTTTTCACACCACACTCCTACAATGAAGTGGCATTTCCAAGGGCGATTTTTTTGAAATTTAATCCAGCTGTAGTGATCTTTTTGTTAACGAAAAATCACAATAACATTAAAAAGTGATGGGATTTATCCAAATTGTGATCTTTTTGAGAAGCAATCTTTTTGTTAACTACGGTAGATGGTAGGCTCCAAATAGTTTCTAACAGATTTTTTAGCTAGTTTCTACAGAAATGGCTCTAAATATCTACTAACTGATTTGCAAGCTGCAGCTTAAGGCAGGAGGGTGGGGTATATATATCCTCATTCTGTTTTACCAAATTGTTAAGTGTAATTGTAAACATAAAACACTCAGAGAAAGTTCCTAACTGTATTTGGAAGGTTTTTGTTGTCCATGACTAAGTGCTCGATAGTGTATAAGTAGGGTGAGGGAAAGGTGAAAAGAACTTGAAATCCAATGCAAACAATCAGTCAAAGGACAAAGATGAGGGATATTATGCCTTCTCCTAAAAAGGGGGAGGCACGATATTATGCCTACTTATAGCTGTAAGATACCGCCCACTGGTAAGGAGTAGGTGTAAAGATCGTTCCCCTTCCTACACCTCTTGTCTAGGTGTGTTTATGTACTAGAGAACAAGCACTAAGTGTTACTTATGGCTCCCATGATCCCAACCCAGTGCCTGCTCCTGGTCTGAACTTGCTGCTTAGGCAGTCTCAAAGTAGCTATGTAGGTCTTAAAATAGTCTAGGTAGGTAGGAAACGAGAGAATTTGTCACTGCGGAAATTTATGGAAAATAAAAACCGCCTGAAAACCTGCTGAATCGGCAGGTTCAGACGTTTATGTTCATGATAACATTCACATTGTGCATTTTGATGGGTGAAGCTCAAAGGCAGGCGACATTCCCAAATTGGGGGCCAGCATTAATCTATGGCCCCATCCTAGGCCCCTTGTTTTGAGAATGGTCCCCATACTCGGGATTTAACCTGCACATACAATCCTGCAGAGAGTTGGATACAATCCTTTGTATTAAGGGTTGTACAACGTTGAAGACATATAACTTTAAGGGCAACTTTAGACGAAGGTCCAGGGACCAATGAATTTAAACAATCTTATTGGTCAAAAGGTTTAAATTGGTCCCAAGGCCTTTCGACGAGGGTCCAAGACCAAAAAGTGGCAAATTGAGGCTAAACCTACATGGCACCTGTTTTGGAGGGAAAATCAATTGGTTCGGCCTGAAAACAGTGCTAAAAGGAGAGCTCCTCATTTGAAGAACCAAGAATCAGTCTAGGGACCAAGGGTTAATGCTGGGAATCCTCAGTGGACCTACTTGAGGAAGTTGGAAAAAAGAAAACAAGTGAGGACCAGGGTTTTCTTTAAGGATTTTGTGATGTAGCCAAAGTGGTGATAATCCAGAAAATAATTTAGCCGAATTTGGTTACAAAGTAGATGTGAAGGTAGAAAGAAAACAGAATCCTTCTATATTCTTAGCTACCTTCTGGAAGTTATCATAAGACTCTGGTTTAAAATTCGAAATCTGGCGAATTTGGGCCATTTTTCCCAAGAAAAATCCCTTTGTATAGGTCGAAATCATATTTTTCAGCCGGAAATCCTCCAGTAGAAGAAACAGTGGTGACGACATCTTGCCACTAGGTTGCTGTGATCACAGATTCTAAACTAAAGAAACAAGAGGAACACGATGTATCTCACTCAAATCGAGCGAGCCAAAGAAAAGACCGTCAATAAATAGCTCAAGGGGAAGCAGGTGGCGTTGACACTGAGTTGCAGCTGTATCAAGTAAACCGGCCATCTGACACTCAGGGCTCTGACTCGTTTCCCAACAGGCGGAAAACACACTTGTCATTAAGCGTTGCTTTCCCTGGTGGCCACAGTAATTAATACAACGCGGTTGCCGTAGCCTGGATGAGCTGACTTAAGCATACAATTAATAACAAAGTTGCTATACTGTAAGTACCACAAGTCTATCCATGCTAGAGCCTAATTAGGTCGAGTACAATGAATGATAACGCGGATCTTGCGAGTCAACCAACTCGTGGCCAGGGTGAACCACACCTTTCCCCCGTGGTTCATTCACCCTCTTGATTGAGGCCCTTTAGCGTGCATAATTGACCCTTGAAATGTTCAATTCAGAGCCCTTGATTTGATATTAGGACGTCATATTTACAATGGTTAGAAGCAACTTGAATTAAATTCAGGGTTTTACCCATGGTACTAGTGCTCGTTCACACATGGGCCGCGGTGTGTGGAGGGGTACACTTCTCCAGATTCAAGCGGTTTTTAGGTCACATTACACTAGGAGTCAAGGCCAAGGTTGAACTCAAATTAAGCAATCCTATTGATGCAATTACTGAAATCGGCCACAAGGGCTTTACATTATGAGTCAAGGCTGAAAAAGAAAACAAGTTTTAATCTACCACTTGATGGGCCTGACTTGGCTCCAAGGCAGAAAAGGGATACCTATCAACTTGGGAGGCCAATTTGTAACCCTTGAGGCCAATGTTGCTGCAATATAATATTGTTGTTTTCATGAAATTCACACCAGAGGATTAAAGGAAACCTTGAACCAAACCTTATTTCTTTTCTTTGTTCATCATTTTTTTCTCTCTCTTCATTTTATTTTTTCTTGTTTAGTTTCTGTGCTTGTTTGTGAATGATGGAAGGAGTTTCTAATTTTTTAATTTGAGATATGGTAAATGTTGGAGTGTTACATGAAAAGGGTGTGTCAAATGTAAGTTCTAATTCATTTCAGCCTTTCAAAGTTGCTGGGATTAACCTTGTTCATTGTTTGAACATCTTTATTGAATAGTTATTCAAAAGTTGGCTTTCCACGAAACCACTTTTTATCCATAGCTCCATTTGTTTCCATAATGAAAACATTCATCATTATCAATCCACTATAATGTCGATAAAATGCAAGTTATTGTAACGTGACAATTATAATAATAACATGTCAAATTGCCATGAAAAACACAAAAGTTACAAAACAACCTATAGTTCCAAATCTATAACCTTGCAAACTGGTCTGGTATTCACCTAAAAACAAATCAGTGAAACCGACCTACCTAAAAATCGACAATCTTGCTTTGTTGGGTAATTTGAAAATCATGGCAAGTATCAAAATTTCAAAAAATAAATCTTGGTTTATTGGGGGTATTTGGAAATCATGGTGAGTATTAAAATCTCAAGAAAACATTTCAAGAATCAAGCCGGTTCATCTAAACCTTTGAAGGAGTTGGCCCTGACAATTCTTTGAAAAAGGTAAGAACTACTCAACATTGCTCTTTGCTCACTTGCAGAGGTAGTTATTGAACCAGTGTGAGGGGGAAAAAGGAGGACTTATAGGATAGGTTACCAAGGTGGCGATTCAGCTGTGGATGAGTTACAATCCATCCACAAGGCTTCTCTTTGCAACTCTTGTTGACAATTTGAATGGCAAAAAGGGTCAAAAACAATGAAAAAAAGATCACATGGAAAATGATGTAATAAAACGCAGTCATGTCACTAAATGAGGGGCCAAAGTGAAGCAACAACTATAAGTTGGCACCTTCACCTTTCAGGTGCAAGGACTACTCTTCAAGGCAACTTGAAATGTCAAATTTGAACTTAGACACCTGATTTAGCCTAATGATTTAATATTCATAATGTTAAGAAGTAAGGATTTTTAGTTTTTATCATGATACTATTGTAGGTGTTTATGTATTCTTCTTCAACTTATTTAGGCCTAAAGAAAGGGGATTTTTGAAAAACCAATGCTACCTAAAGCCGCTTTGGAGCATTGAAGTTGGAAATTTTAAATGTTTTGATGTGAGTGTCATTTATGTGGCATGAAGTTGAAGAATATGGATTGAAGGCTGGTGTTTGAAGTGTGATGCAACATGAAAAATTGAGAAATTCTAAGTTTGGATTAATTGTAAGTTCACACTTTTTTTCATTCTTGTTAATTTCATATGCTTTGCAATTTTATTTTATTTTCAATTTTGTAATGTAATCAAATTGGCAATCATTAACAAGAAGATTTAACCAAATTTGGCTATAATTTAGACCTGATTTTTAATTTAAAAATTTTAATATATTTTGGCTACTGCTGGAACCTATTGTCAAAATCTGGTGATTTGATTCTTATTTTCAAAATTTGGTGGAATAGGGTAAATTTTCTTCACAAAAATCCTGTGCATGTGTCAAAATCATATATTCAAGTCGAAAAAATGTAAAAATTCTTCAAAAGAAAACCATTGATGCCTTGTTTTGACATTTAAATGTGAAAGTTCAAAAAAATTCAAATCATCATGTGCAAATGTGTTTGTTAAAATTGCCCATGAATTTGAAATGCAAAATGACAATTAAGTTGTGACCAAAACAAACAGACCGGGTTTTAAGAAAACAGAAAGTAAGGAAACTCGTCAAAATGCACCATTGTTCATAAAGTGTTTCCAATGGATTGTGCTCTGGTGGGTTCTGCGTTGTCACGCCATCCTGGTGCTTGTGTTCCTGCTGTCTGCAATCTTTTGCAACGGCTAGCCACATCACCCACCTTGGGAAGGGGGGACAGAATTTTGTACCAGTAGGAATATAATAAGCACGCTGATCCAACATAAATGGCAAAGAAAAACTCAAACCCACATATGATTGTAAGGCATACTGCAATAATTTAAAAGTGACAAAAGCCAAACCCAAGACGACAATGGCGTTCTGTCCCTTGATTGCTTCTACTCAAAAAAACAAAGAAAAAAGAGAGAGAGCAAAAGCTGCCTGCTAGAGGAATGAACAAGAAGGAGCCTGCGAGTAAGTAAAGCAGTGATGGGTTTTCGTCAGCAAGCTGGGCTTTCCTCTCTGAAGCCAACCCAACTAGCCAATAACCGTCCCCTTGTGAACAAGGATTACATGTAAGTATTCGTTTGAAATTGTTCTGCAAGAATCAGATCTACGCTGTAAGCTCTCCCTCTTATTTTCCTTTTGAATATTTCTTCAAAGTTCATGAATAAGTAAATATTGCTCACAGGAAGTCAGTGGATCTTCCAGCTAGGTGTAACCAGTAATGAGTATTTTCTTACTGTGAACATCTTTCAAGAGATGAGCTGAAGTACAATATCACTCTTACATGGGGTTTTTGTAATCACTTAATCACAGGTTTGGTCCAGAGTAGGAGGGTATTAGAAATTGCACCAGACCCCCTACTGATAAACATGGTTATAAAAATTTCAAATACCCAGTTTTGATACATGACTACGATAATAAAAAATAATCAAGTACCTGATTTATATAGTCACAGTTTTCAATTTTTTTGAAAAGTCAAATAACCTCCTAGAAAATTGCCAGGGCTTTGTCAGTTCTTTCATGAAACCTGGCAGTTCTTTGAATCTGATTTTTTTCAAATACCCACCCCACATTGGTTTGATCTGCCCAAAAAATGTGGTTCAAATAGAAGAGTGAAAACACAATATGTACTATGTACTATCCTTCTCAATGTTTCAAAATGAAGTGACTAATGAGAAGTCTATGCCAGTGTTTTTTCCCCCAATTTTGTGAAGTTGGAATCATCCATACAAAACTTACACAAGCTTGACTATATAGAAAATTTGAAGAAAATTCACGCATCCTTATTTTTCACCATTTTGAAAAAGAAACTCACCTTCTAAAAAAAATTCACATCCACCAAAAAACAAAGGTCCATGTTACTCTTGATCATATTGAAAGCAATATGGAACGTGGTTTTACTTATGAGGTACTGCCCTTCAAATGCATCTGTTTGAGGGCACAAATTAGATGTATCTATGAAGGAAGGTAGTTTGTTTGATTTGTTTCTCATGTTGAAATATCTCAAATTGTGGTGCCTCTTGCCTCACTCTTGGTATTTTTGAAATCCCTTGATGAATAGGGTGCACCCAGTTGGTTTCATAATGTTTCAACCTACGATGGAGAAGTTATCAAATATGGAACAATTTTGATGGAGAACTTATTTAAATCAAAACTAAAAATTATAGGGGAATTTGGGCACAATCTTGATATTGTTGGAAAGTCCTCCATGAGTAGGATTTAATGACGGTAATTTGGAAAATTTTAAACCTAAGGCGCAGGAGATATTAAAATTTGAGTAAATTTTGTCATTGGAAATTCAATTAAACTATACAAAATTGTTTTGGAAGGAAAAATTAGTTGCATACTAGTTCACACTTGGGCCAATGGCACAAGCTACACTAGTTCCCTATGAAATCAAACCATGGGAAATTCTCCCATAGCTTTTGCATGGATTACATTTTTTATTTCCACCTATTGCAGAAGCATCACCTTATCCCAGTGTTTTTTTAGTTTTCAAATTTTCGAGTTCAGAATGGTAGTGAAATATTTTTTAAAAACAATTCCCGAAAACTTGTCCAAAAATTCACAAAATAGGGAAAATCACAGTCTAATCCTTGCTGTGCTTTGCTGTCTCGCAAAAGCCTAGCACTCCATTCTACACCAAATCTGCAGTGGGAACAGTCCTCTGAGCTTTAAAGTTCTGCAAGTGTTTTGATTACATTTTGCCACAATCTATCATATTTGCACCCCGAAATTTGAATTACTTCCGGTTATATTGTCTCCATGGAAGTTCAGGTGCAATTTGGAGGCAAGCTGCTGTGATGCCTTCCAATCGGAGGGAGATCCTGCTCACATCTCATATTTAGGTCCTGAACACAATTCAATAATGGCTAGGGCAAACATATATTTTCATGAATATTGTATTGCCACAAAAGTATTAGGTTACGGCATTTTGAAAGAGCAATTGACCCTAAGAAGCTAAGATGAAGTGAAGGGCGGAATATCTCAGGTGTGACAATTACATGAATGTAGTTAACACAATTTACTAAGGAAAAGGTACTATTTGCAACTCCTGGGAAAAAAACTCTGGTGGTATTGCACATCTTGTGTGAAAAACACAGGGTTGATACTGTTTGGAATCTGGATGTAGCTAAATTTATGTTTCTTTTAGGGTTAGAGACTAACTACAGAAGGACTAGTTATTTTGAATTTTTGGGAACCATTGTCACCAACCATGAGAACCATCCTAAAAACCATCAGATGTGCGCTTCTGCTCAGCCATACCTGCCCAACACTGCTACAGACCAGTGTTGGGCAGTGCTTTGATTCTGAACTGAGCGCCCATCAGATGTCAGACTGGGTATATCTGAATATATCCAACAGAGGCCAAAATTTGAAAGACCTTTCCCTGGCTCCCACCTGGAAAAGTGGGGCCCAAATAACCACTCAATACTGCGGCCCCTGGCAGTGGAAGTGACAGTGCAGCAAATTCACTTCATCGCTCACATCTTTCCTACTGATGCCGTGTTTTATTTGGGGAATTTTTAAACCACGGCAAGAAAAAAAGGTGTGATGTGAAAATATGCTAAAGTCAGCATATTTTGAAAGATTTCTTTTCACGAAATTGCAATTTAGACCAGTGATTTTTTTGGGCGATTTTCGCCATTTATGATTTTTCTGAAAAACTACTACTATATCGTAAATTCCTATTTCTTGAAAAAAAATCGCCAAAAAACGAAAAAAATTCAAACTTTTTGCCAAATTTTGCAAGAATTGCTTACAATATGAGGAAAGGTGCTTAAGATTTTCTACTTTCGCATTTTGAAAATTGCCAAATTTGGCTAAATATATTAATACTCGATTGCCACTTGCTCAACATCACAAAATTGAAAAAGAAAAAGAAAACAAGAAATAACACTGATTTAGACATGAGCTCCTCAAGGTCGCCAGAACAAAGCGGGATCCTAAAAATTTCTACTTTCCTGCCTGAACTCTAGACAAATTTGGTTCGACAATCCCAGTCCACCTACTTGACAAAGTTGGGGAAAAACCCCCCTGATGCAGACAAAAGGATCCGCATGATAATTCATCAGTGACTCCTGAGTCAATACTGATGGCAGGAGTGACTTTGGTATGTCATGCACAAAGGCGTTGATTATGAGCCTTTGACATTCTCAAAAATCAAGGCTCTCCAGGAGCCATCAGATCATCAATCGTGCGGGATGGGAGGCAGATATACGACTTTGAACCTCTAGTGCTTTAAAGGACGGTGCTGGTCGATGGGGAGGTCGCCGCAGCATTCGTGTCTAATCTACAGCACATTGTTCAGGAAGACTTCACATAGCAGTCCGTTTTCTGGTGGGCTGATGATAGCTCGGTAGAGAGCCCCAGGCCAGAGTGAACAAGCCAGCAACCACAAGCACACCATCAAGGATGGATGGTAAGTGGTGAAGAAACAGTTTTCTGTTGGCTCCAGTTCCCCCATGTTGGTTAGCTCAGTTGCATTTATTTCTTCCTACCTACCTATTAACAACTCGCTTGCTACTAGGTAGGTAATAAAACCCAGCCATTATCTATGTATAAACTATAAACCATCTACTTACTCAGTGCTCACCTATTTTCCTACTTATATATATATATAAGACTTCCTTCTTAGATAAAGGGTTACCCAAGTCAAACCAGATATTAACTCAATTGAGGTTCATCCACAGCTGAGTAGGTCCCCATGTTGCTCCAAAAAGAAAAACCTCCCTATTAACAACCTGCCTCTGACTAGGTATATAATAAGACCATGCCCTGAAACTATAAAACATTACTTACCTAGTAGTCACTATACTTCTTACATAATGGTTACCCGGGTGAAACCAGATAATAGTTCAATAGAGGTTCATCCACCACTCAGGTGTATGGGGCATCCAGTGGATGGTGCGATGGTGGGTGCTGGTGCACTCTGGCCAGTGCCCGACAGACAGGCAGCTGTTTCAATTGTGGGGTGGTGGGGGTGGCATGTACCCCGTCCAACGGAACAGGAGTGGACCAGGATCATGAGGCATTGTTGGCTTGGTTGTTTCCCAGCTTGTTCAATTTTTAGACAATATTAGAACCGACATAAATTGGTACTAGTGTGCGTCATACGAGGCTTTGACTCTACTTTATTAATGCGTACCCTATCATCATCTTCTATATAGACCATATTCTGCAGGAGTTGAGAGCTTGTCAATTACGTCTTTTTTTTTTTTGGTGGGGTTGGTGGGTCGGTTTTTCGCCCTTCCTGGCAACTAGACTGGCATCAGCTCTGACGGTCCAACCTTACTCTGTTAGTCTTGCAAGGATATTCTCCCATCTGTAGCCCTACCTGATAAGCTTCAACATCATGACATAGTTCAGCGTGCTGCGTTCTCACTATATTCACAAGCGCCGGGCGCACAACACACGCAGATGTTTGAGTCTAAAATTCTTTGCTCAAGCATTTCATTCAGTTCAAAGTTGCCAACTAGTTTGGTCCAGGAGAAGTCATGCAGTTTAAGTTTTCAACTAGTTAGTTGTCCAGGAGGAGAAGAGTATCGGGAGGTCGGTCGATTCCGAGTAACTGCGTACCCGGATCTTTCAATACTAACGGCACCACAGTAGTGTAATGTCCCTCAGTTTAATCTTTTGTTTGAGTGCTGGTTCACTAGTCTTTTTTAGTAGGAGTCCATGAGAAGACTGTCTTCAGTGATCAATATGCAGACAACACTGATGCTAATGAGGGAACCCAGCTTGATAGAAAACTCTAGTATGGAAGCTTCGATACTTGGAGTTTTGTTTATGTTTCTCTACTGTTTGGGCACACTTCTAGGAACCAATATCAGCTGCTGGTGACTTTGATTCTAGAGCAGATTAGCAAGCGAAAGGCAACCGGCTGGCTTCCAAAGGCGAGAGATTGAGACCTCTCGACAAGTGAGAGACAGAGAAAATAGGTGATTTCAGAGTAGTGGTAAGCGTTTGTTTGTTGCTAGTAGTAGTGGCATTAGATTGTGTAGAGTGTAGTGTGCATGAGATATTCAGGTATGGCTTTGGGAGTGTTGGAGGTGCTGCTGCCCGGGAAGCAGCTTGATGGCAGTCGACTGGTGGAGGAGCTGGTGAATGATCCCTGCTGCAGCAGAGAGCAGCTGCAGCTTCAACCAGCTGTATCCGTCCCTGCGTTCTTTACCTGCCCCATCTCGCTGGACTTGATGAGTGATCCTGTGACCTTGAGCACGGGGATGACATACGACCGTGCTAGCATTGAGCAGTGGCTGGGGGATGGCCATAACACATGTCCTGCAACTAATCAGGTGCTTGTAACCCAAGATCTTATCCCCAACCACACTCTTCGTCGACTTATTCAGGATTGGTGTGTCGCCAATAGCGAATCTTCTGGTATAGAAAGGATTCCAACCCCGAGGAAGGCAGCAGTGGAGCAGGCTCAGCAGCATCTGAGGCGATTAGTAAATCGGATTGCACAAGGTTTTCTGATGGACGGTTCCCTGAAGAAGTTGTGGAGCTTAGCCAAGGAGGGTGCAGGTGAGAAGAACAGAAAATGCCTTGTGGAGGCAGGAGCGGTGCCAATTCTAGCTGGTGCTCTCGGAGAACTTGGTATGGATATCACAAACAAATGTTCGAGTTCTAACAGGGATCTCATAGCAGCTTGTGAGGATGGGCTGGCGACGATCGCCCTAGTCCTCCCACTGGCTGCAGAAAGTGACAAGAAAGCGCTGGCTGCTTCAAGACCCATGGCTGCTCTCTGTTGGGTTCTCTCTTTGGGAAGCACGGATGCTAAGATCAATGCAGCGGAAGTGATTCAGAGTGTAGTGGCAGCTGACAATAATCTGAAAGCAGTTGTGGGTTGTGCTGCAGCACCTGGAGCTATCAAAGGGCTTGTCTCGCTTTTGAAGCAAAATCAGATGTACCCTAGAGCTGTCCATGCGAGCTTGAAGTGTCTTTTATCACTCTGCATTCCCAAGAAGAACCGTTTAGCTGCTATAGACGCTGATGCTATCGGCGCTTTGATACAGCTGCTCCCTGCTGAAACTGAGAGAGGCAATATCGGGCACGCCTTCGCCCTGTTGGAGGTTCTGGCGAGCTGTGCGGAAGGGCGTGAAGCAATCTCCAAGCTTGAATCACTGGCTATCCCGATGATAGTCAAATCGATGGTGGGTATCTCGGAGCTAGCAACAGAGCACGCTGTCGCCGCCTTGTGGGCCATTATTTCATTCTCATCCAACCGCAGCGTTCTCCACACGGCGTTGCAAGCGGGAGCTTTTACCAAACTTCTGATGCTGCTCCCAAGTGAGTGCAGTCTACGTTCAAAGCTCAAAGCTCGCGAAATCTTGAAGCTGCTTAATACGGATCATTGGAGTTGTTGTAACAATCCATGCCGCCCAACAGGCAGCAGACATGAAATGAAGTCATGCGTGGCCGTAACAAGCATGGTTTGATCAGCGCCTTTGCAGCTCATGAGTTCTTCATCTAGTACTCAAGAGCCGCAAGTCCCTCCACAAAACCATGCTAGTCATACCGGACTTAGTCAGCCATATGAGATGATTAACCTTGACTGTACAGTCATTATACTCACAACACTACTACTGAAAAAGATGGTTTTGTCATAATGCTAGATGTGCTATCGCATTATAGTCACAACACTACTAGTGGAAAACATGGTTTTGTTGTAGTGCCATCTGCTGCGATTGGAGGTGGCGGTTGCTCCTGTGTGAAATTCCACCAATAGATCTCATGATTAACTCGCTTGTCACCAGATGGTCAAAATTCAAGGATTGCTAGTTACAGCTCCTTTAGCCTGATTTAGGATAGATAATGCGCACCAGGACGCACAAATTTAGATAAAATTAGAGATTCTTTCGGGATGTCTCCAAGTGAGTGAGCTCCCTTCAACATTTCAAAACAGACTTGTGCAACGACACCAAATATATTGTCTCGAGTACTCGAAGATTCATTTCACAGTTATTACATTGTAAAGAGGGCTGGCCGATGAGGAATATGTATCATACTCATGACATGCGTGAGAGACTCCAGCGCTATGATCTAAGTTTTCCATTTTCACATCCATGGCCGGTGGTTTCTGTGAACTTGAAATTCAGTCCGTTGTTCAGCCCTCTTCCTGTCTTGCTTGTTGACTTAGAGCATCTCCAGCGGTGTTCAGTATTGTAACCCTCCAAAAAAGTATTTGTCGCATTCAAGTTTAGTTATTTATTTTTCAACCCTACCCATAAAACTAAAATTGCAAATAGGTGGGAGACTACTAATAGCAAACCAAACTAATTACTTACTCATGTACTTCAGTATCGCATCCCCTACTATCGTTGGTTAATGTCCAAGTAGTTGCAAGACATGTTGTACTCCACTGTTTACCAGCAGCTAAGGTTTGTAGATACTAAAAATTCTCAGTTCCGCGTGTTGTGTTGTTTCTCTCTCACACAAAAAGCTTCGCCATTGCAAACCCAGTATTATTCAGTCCGGACTCGGAGGCGTCTTCCGCCGGTGTTTCTTCTTAATGTACACATACATTGTTGCATCACCTGTACTGCCGTCGTTGACGTCTCGTTCTCGGAGTCAACAAGTTGCAGCACGCTACCAAGCAGCTTCTGCAAGCTCTTGACAACGTACTAATTTTCAGTTGCGTTTCACTACCTGAATTTAATCTTTGTATATTTTATGGAACACATGAGGCAGCTTTTTATATGTTACTAAATAATAAAGTATTCTATTAAAATGATGATTCTATATATTTATTCCCATAATTTAATTTAAAGCAACTTACTCATATTTGTGTATATTATTAACTTTGAAAATTAATAAGTCTCAACTTTTCTTTTTGAAGTCATTTGAAAAATAATGGAAGTAACTTCCTTTGGGATTTATGTTTTGCTCATAGAAAAGTCCCACTGTTGGAGATCCAATACCCTGACTTCAGAAATATTGTGCTCATGAATGTGTCCACTGATATTTGAGGAGCTTACTATGAAAAATTTATGAGAACAATGGCTACAAAAGAATGTGGTTTTTCTCACACAGAATGATGCTACTCATGGTGCAATACATGTGTGAGAGAAATTTGTATTTTGATCCCTTACAATGTACAATATATGGTGTTTATTTTGATATATATTATACTAAAATTACAAGAGGACACTAAGTTATATGTTTTGCTATAACTTAATGTCAACTTGTGTAGTTTGGGGGTTATGTAACTGCAGTCGGGGTTTTGAAACACAACTTCAACAAGCAAACCAGAGCACTCCTTCGATTGGACACATATTTTCCAGCGTGAATACTGCGCTGTAGAGCATTTGATATTGCTGTAGACCACTGCGCTAGCTGTAGACCACTGCGCCTTGGCATTTGATACTACGTATAATGGAGGCAGCAGGAAGGGACAATGACGACTTCTTCAACTTCTGACAATTTTTATTCAGTTGTTGGGATTCGATCGAGGCGCCGATTCCACAGCAAAATAATGTCACTTTGCCTACACGTACATACGTGCCACCCCACCAACCAGTCTAAAGCTCAGCTTTGATGGTTGGTGTGACTCCCACTACTGACCGCAGCTAAACCAGACGTCGACGAGTTGGTATATATGTATATGTTCTGCGGTGGTAGATTACGATAAAAAACTACGGGACTCCGGACTCTGACAGGATGGAACGTAAGCTCAACTAAAGGACCACTGGGGAGCAGGGTTTTTTTTTCCAAATTTTTCAAGGAGGCGGACTGGTGATCATCCACAAGAGGAATGAGCCAAATTTGGCTAGGTGTCAGACAATGAAGTCGAATTTTTTGAAAAGCCTGCCTAGTTTTGGCAACTACTAGGAACTCACTGTCTAAATATGGCAATATGTGACTTTTTTTCCTCAAAATGTGGCGACTTTTGCTCTTCTTTTTCCCCCAAAAAAAAGCCTTCGTGCACTTCGCACTGGGTTTTAATTTGTTGCCACGGTGCAAGAATTAGCCAAAATCAAAAATAGCGCTGCTGGGGAGATGTGGAAACGAAAGCGCCTTTGATCTGCAGGAGGATTATAACTAAACTTACACATAATATCTTTAGCTTTCCAGGGAAGATCTGCTTATACATCTGGGGTGACTGAACCTGATGAGAGGAAATACAAGTTCAGATTTCCTTAACCGACAGGTACTTTGTACATGTTTATGTGTACTATGGAATGGTCAAGCCCCCTGCCCATTATGTTGGGTAAGGCGCCCTGTGAACCCCTTGGGGCCAGTTAAGTGCTGCACCCAACATTTAATGGGCAAGGCTGAGACCATTCCATGACATTAAGGTCTGGGGTGCAGATTTAACTCTGGTTAAATCTAATTTCCATGCGTAATGCTCACCATTTAAGACATTATGATTGTAAGCTCTCTCTCAGGCCTGGTGTGTGGATTTGTTTAGCGGTTGCTTTTGCAGGTTTATGTATATGGTAAGGCTCCTCCTCAAGGGGTTTAAGCTCATAAACTCCCTATTCCTGAAGGCCTGTGTTTGGATCTTTCTTTAGGAAGTACATTTGCAGTAATGTTGTGCAGATATATCTTTTACCCAGATATACCCACTGGGTACATATAGGGTAAATTATATACCCATTGGCACAAATGAAACAGTTAAGGAAAACCTCCTTAGCTTTCTCCTGTGCATTATCCCATTGGGTGAAAACTTTCTTAATATTCCAAAATGTGGACATTTTTCCCATTTTAAATAAATAAATAGACATACCAAGTTTTCACCCCACCCAGGGGTATATGATAAGAGAGTACCTGGAACCTACCCATCTACCAAAAACCATAATTTTTGTAAGCCCGAACCTAACCCAATGGAAAAAAAAGAGTGCTAATATATACCATTACCCCTTGAATAAATAAGTTCAAATAAATTATATGTTTTCATTACCTAAGGATATATATCAAAAACAGTATACTTACAAAAGACTGGTTTGCCCCGTTATCTGTAGCCGCATTGATGTGGTTATGGTTGACATTGAGATTTCTATACAGAAATTATTACGAATACCACCTGAAGCATTGATCACATGTCATATAGGTTATAAAACATTAAATTAGCCATCGGTCCTTATTGCAGCAGTAGAAAAGTACTCTCTGCTTCTTTTTTCCTGCCTGCCCATTTGCCTGACCAAATTGTGTCTGTTGGTGCCCAGGAGCATCTTGTTACTACCTAAACACATTCCCCCCCCCCTGTTATGCATGTTTTGGGCGTATAATGCACACCTACTGAGGTTGCCCTTGTCCCATACTACTGAAAAATAATTTACTTTTCTTCATCGCAGGGCACTGGTAGATCACAGTGAAAATTTTGAGGAAGACTGGGAATTGTTATATCAACATAACGAATATTGCGAATCGGTGAGTACCTAAAGAGTATAGTATACCCTCATTTGGTAAGTATGAGGTGGACTCTCCTTATGGGTGGGCAGGGGGGTCGCGGGGTGGTATGATGATCCACTGGACAGCCGGTGCTCTTCATCATCAGAGTACTCATCAGACTACTGACCCCCTTGATGTTGACTATTGGAAGACAACATGGGACCTCCATGATTTAAATAAATCTCATGAGGCTGGTACATATCTGTAGCCAGTACTCGAGTCCTGACCCCTGACACCCAAGTGTGAAGCAGAGGTAACTGGTCTCATCAGGTCAGCTTACTAGTAATTGCCAAGATGATGATCATCTCAACCCTTGAGGCTTGGACCCAAATTTGGTCAGGGAATTATTTGTATGGTCCTGAGTCCTGACATTGAGAATAAGTCAACTCCGCCAGCGTCCTTGATGGGAGCTTAAAGTGCAACTTGAAGTGGGAAGATACTTACGCCAAGAAACCACAAGGACAACGTTATAGTTCTCCAACCTGGAATGCATAAGGGGCGCTACCTACTGATATTGTGCCATTAATTACGGCATCTGATTGATGGCAAGTTTTCTACCAGTGTTGGGTAGATTCTTGACTTTCATGAAGAACCTCCAGTTTCGGTTCTTTTAAAAAATCTAGAGCAGCTTAGTCTCCAGTTCCACACGAAAATGGAAACCGTGAGTTTGGTTCTTGAAAAACATTAATTCAGGTTATGGTTTCAGTTCTGGAAATCAGATCAGTTTTGGTCTAGCTCCAGGTAACCCAGTCCATGACTCCAGTTAGCCCCAGTTCCAGACTCTTTTCAACGAAACAAAATATTTTCAGAAGTTCCAGCTTTGGAACTTGAACAAGACCTGCCCAACACTGGGTTTTGGAATTTGGAGGAAGGAGGAAAGCTTCAACGAAGCCATTGGGTGACTGGCCTTCCCTCTCGCCAAATTTTACAGACCTCAAAATGCCCACTGCGCAGTATTGTCCTTTTGTTTGCAGGGATGCTTGTAAGTTGTGTGTGTGTGTAACTTGAAGTGTGCCATGGCAGTGTTTAGGGAATTGGGCACAAGAAGATTGACTTCTTCTCTCTCAGTTAGGTGATGAAAACCTGCTACCCAGTTTTTACTGCAAGGCAAAAATTGATGTCGTCTAACTGCAGTAGTACCACAACAGGTGGTAAGGGGGAAACCTGCAAACCGCCAATAAAACAAAACACCCAAAAAAGGGTGAGAAAAAGGTACAAGACGGAAGGACCCAAGTGCTAGCAAAAAGAAAAACCCACAATCAGGGTAAACTGGCCAGTGACCAAACACTTAAGCCCTCAGAACAGGCTGGATCCAAGGGGAGGGCGACCTTGTTTCTGGTGTCCAAACAAAACTTGAACCCCTCTTACTGGCGCATCTAGCACACTAAAAATTGTCAAAAATGGAATACACTTGAAAAAGTTAGAGCCCTCCAAAGTAAAGCGGTTCAAGAACTCAAAAAAACAACCCACCAAATGTTACAAAGCCCGGTTTCCAAACACCCAAAAAAATTCTTGTATGTTGCTTTGTTGCTATTAGAGTTCTGAAATGATTTGTAGAACTTCAGGTGGTGCTCCTATAGCACTTTAAACCGTTTAAAATGGATAAGAAATAAAAAAGTTATGAGGTTTGAAAGTAGGAGGGGTCAAAATGAAGAAAAATGAAAATAAATGCATTTTACAATTTGAAAAAATGTATTTTCTTTAGTGCCCTTTGTTGGCTGGTCCTTTTGGCTTTGCATTTCAAAGATGCTCATATAACACTTTAAATCATTCAAAATGGAGAAAATTTGAGAACGATATGCCAAAATGTTCGGTCATAGGCAGGCAATCGATGATGTGCCAACTTACCCTAAGGGCAGACCACAAGAAAACAAGAACAAATCAAGTACTCAAACCCCCCAATTGCGAGGAGCATATTAGATAAGGAGAGGGGAAGAACACCTAAAAGAAATATTTAACCTAGAAAAAACCCCACATAAAGTAATAGCATGCCTTGAAATAGAAGTTGCTTGTGTTCATTATAATGTCACCGACACATTTTGCCTATAAAATGAACACAAAACTGAGAAAGGAAGGTTTTCAAAACTTTTATCGTTCTTTGCCATGTTGGCACATTGATGAAAAAAAATTCAACCTACTGATGCAAACACCCAAAAGCTTTTATGGTTAAAGGAAAAACTTGGTTTATTAGGAATCGATTGTGATAAAAGCCATCCTTAACTTGAGTCACAATTATAGCAACAACCCCATGAGATAGATATGCTCGTAGTACTAAAAATGCTTGAATGGGTCCAGAGATGACAACATCAACCAACGTCTAAACACCATCCATCAAAACCACAATGTTGACACATTGACATGTAGACTGAAAGGTAGGAGGCGGAAGAATGTGGGTTTGCTCACATAAAACATGAAATTCCACATCCCTCATAATAAACATGAAGGCATCCTCCATAATATCATGAGAAACTATCCTTTCCTACCATGGTCGCAACAAAGAAAATGGATCCCCATAAGGTCTAAAGATTGACTACAAATGCAATGTGACAAACCAAGGGTTGGGGAAGGCCCAATCAAATGTGTAATGCATTGAAAAAGACTTCTAAAAACCAATAAAAAAAAGTGTTCATTGGGTGAATAAACAACCATGCACCTACACTTGGCCCCACATAAGATTTCAAACACACTTGAAACAAATCAAAAAGCAAACCAAAGATGGTGCTTGAAAAAGAATGGTCATGCATGCAATATTTCTAAAATACTCCTCTAAAATTGATATGCTCTTCTTTTTACCAATTTTTTGAAAGGGGTACACATTCCACTGCCACTAAAGGAAAAAGCTCTCATGCTAACCTCAAGTGGGTATGGAAAAATAATGAACTTAAATTGCTTGTTTTTATTGCCTCTAATAAAAATGAATGAAAGTTTAATAAAAACCTAGAGGCAATGACAAGGGAAACTAAAGCCCAACTCATTAAATAAACAGCTAAAACAATGCCCTTTACAAAAAGGTGGATTTTTTTTTTTAAAAATGTGCCCGAGTAATTTTTGTGTCACAAGCACACTTATCACCTATAAACCATTTTTTTTAATTTTTTTAATTTTTTGATGTAGCTACAAAGGTGTATCTCTTTTTGCAATATGGTGAAAAAATAATATAATCAAAAAAATGTTGTCTAAGGTTTTTTATTTTTTCAAAAATTCATCACATTTATGTCTATGACAAGTGTTTTCATAATTCTCTACAAACATGTTCACAATTAATGTGAATTTGTCTTTGGAATGCTTCTCACTTTGGTTACAATAAACAATTGAAATAATGTCCAAAACATGATTTAGCAAAATTTGATTATTAAAAATTTTAAATTTTAATGAAAACACATTGTTGGCTATTTACTAAAACTTAATGTAAAACCCAAAAAAAAGTTAACTTCCATAATTTTTTTATTTTAAAAAGCCCCAAAAAAAATTACATTTTTCAAAATCACCAATTGATGAATTTTCACCACAAAAATAATACAATGATGCTTCTAGATATCTCAACCCCTCATTTTTCCTTTCATCTATAATGGTTGCATTTGCAAGTTGCTAATGGAAATTATTACTAAATGGCCCTTATTGCAGGCCTCATAAAATTAGGCGAATGCCTAATTTAAACAAAATAAGCTAAATTAGGTGTTTCCTGTGCTGGCAAATTAGGCGTTTACTAAAAAAGGCCCTTTTGTGGTGTTTTGTCAAATTACTCGACCCGATTGAGTAAGCCAAGCATTTTGCCGATGGTGCCCATCTGTTTCGTCTGGAACACGCCCTCCAGCGACAATGCCATCAGGCACGTACGGTAGGCGTCTTTCTCACACTTTAAGATTGAAAAGACGCTCTCCACACACGTCGTGTTGGCAAAGGCGCTCGCCAGGCCACCGCAAAACAATCGGAGATGGTTCAGGGTGGGCTAGGCCAGCAGGGCGTCCTAGGCGTCGTTGAACATTATTTGGAAAATATGACTGTCAACAATATGTTTTAGAGGAGCAGAGCTACGAACCACCTCGACAAGCGCACAATGCTGCTACTCAATAAGATCGACCAATTCTTTGCCCCAAGCCTTGATCATCATCTCGCGGCGGGGACCCAAGACGTGTTCAATGAAATAACTCGTCCACATCTTGTAAAGATGTTGAGGGAAGACAGGCGACGCGAGCTATGCTGCCACGTTGTTGCGGCAGTCGCGCTCTCCCTGCACGAATGATAGGCCCTTGACAAGGTGCAACGCGTACCCGGCGATCTCGCACAACACGCCGATCTGATCTTCATCGATCAATAACAGGAATAGGTCCTTGACCCAGGTCCCTTGATCCTTGACATGCACGAAGACATCCTTGAACGTGACCCACCACATGCCGAGTTCGAGGTAACTGTTCTCCTCACGATCACCTCGCTGCATCACCTCGTTGTCATTTTCATGTTAGATGTTGACCATTAGGAGAATGTTCTGGACTAGCTGCTCAATGTACTCAGTTCGCTGTGACAGGCAGAGGTTGCGTTGTTACAAATTAACAAACGTGACATTGCACGCCTTAGCAAGAGGGTTGATGGTGTAGGCGATGATCCAGTACTCGACAGTCGGCGACGAGGTGTGCTGCAATTGCTCTATCCACTCCGGCAACTTAATGCGGTATGTCAGCAGCCACTGTAATTGGCCTTGGAAGTGTGCTCAGTGATTCGTTTCCTTTAGGCACTTGCCACCCATCATGAGCTGTAAATTAGCCTGTTGGCGGAGATGCACCGTGAAGTTGTGTGTCATTTTGGTGAATGCGCCGTCGCTGATCATGACTATCGCGTCTTGAATGACGAGGTCCATCTGGTGCGCGGGACACCATACGCGCAGGACCTCGTTGGCGGACTCCTTGTCCATGAACGTCACAAATCCGCCTTTCCATTCGATCATGGTGTTCTCACCGTCCGTGCTGACTGACAACAACTTGTGCTGCTAAGAACTATAAAGCTGGTCGAATAGCTTGCAAATCATCTTACAGATGTTTACGACCGAATGGCGATCGTAGAATGGGACGACAACCAAATGGATGTTGAATAGGCAGCCACCGACACAAATGCAGATGCGCACGTCAAAAAATGACACGCCTTGATGAGTAATCATGTCGCCAGCGAGCGAGAATGCCCAGACATCGTGGTGGTCCAGGACATCCGACAGGACCTGTAGGTTGGCGCCGATGTTGACGCGGACCATCTTGCCGACCTCGTGATTGTTGAGGCCCACCAGTTTCCCGTTGCCAAACACATCCTTGTGCTACCCGATCACTGTCGACGTCTGCTTGAACGACAAGCCGACTGACGTGTGATGTAATGTCAGATTGTACAAGATCGCATTGCTGACCTTAGCCACACACGAATCGTCATCCTACTGGTGGAACAACTTCAGGGCATTGATCTTACTGATTAGCTCCATCTCCTCGTCGTCTTCGTCTAGCTCCGGCTTGAAGAACATGTCACCAATGATGACCTCGACTGTCGCAACCCTACTTTGGCCAAGTGTGGGGGTGAAGCCCAACACTTGGAAAAGTTGGGAGTTGGAGCCCTCCGGGACTCCCGAATGTTCAGAGCTCGACAGCAAGGGGAAAAACACCTCGCATTGGGGTGTTCTTGGTGTCATTGGAAAGGTCTTGAAACGTAGATATCGAAAATGCCCTCGTATTGGCAATTCGGACATCTCCAGCCCAAGTTATGGGCAAAAGAAAGGCCGGGAGTCAAACTAGCAGTTTGACTCCCGACCACTAAAAGTCGGGAATCGACCTCTTCCTGACGTCCGATTTGAGTGTGCGACATGGCTTGAAAAGATCTCAACAAGGGCTACAACTTTGGTTCAGACCTCGTCGCGATCCAACTCTGCAGTCGGGAGTTATGGCCGTTCAAAGTTCCAGGAGTCCCGCCGGGACAATTTCGGGACTCCATTTCGGGAGTCCCGGGAATTTGTGCCATTTGGATGCCCCCTCCGTGGTGAGCTGCAGAGAATACTATAGGGAGTAAGGTGGTGGCTTACTCCCAAGTCCAGGCCGTGGTGGCTTACTCCCAAGTCCAGGCCGTGGTGAGTCTTGTGTGTCCAAGTGACTGTGGCAAGTCCCAACACCAAAGGGTGTCCCGAATGCTAAACTAACCTCCCGTGGTTGGTTTTTGGATGCAGATTCAAGCTTGATCTTCTAGTCCCTCTTCCTAGTCTAATCCCGGGGCTCCCAACTCGACCCTCTACCCCTTTCTAGAATTGGAAGCCGGGAGCGTGCCCTTCGGTCCCAACTTCTGCAACTTGACATTTGGTGAACCCTCAAGTGGGTTCACCCTGGGACCAAGGAACGCGTCATCGACAATACCCTTTGATATGGGGATGGTCAGCACCGTCTACATTGAGTTAAGATATCGGTGCATTGATTCCTGGACGCGCTTCCTGGCATCGAAGAATTTCTTCATTTCTTAGTTACTGAGAGCCTTATACAAGCGAAATCATCAAGGTGCTGCGACGTGAGATGACCGGCAAAATTCTCCTTGCGAAACGGCAGATTCCAATATTTGGTGTTGCTGGTCCAATTGCGCTCGTGACCATCCTCTTTCGTGGCACCAGAGCCCCCAAACCACTTGCAGAACAGGCAGACGACACATTCACAACACTATTGTGCTCTGATTGTGTGATCTCAAATCCAAATTCAAGCAAATGTTTCGAGACGTTGTGCGAGACGGTGTACCGCTTGTCTTCCTCTTCTTCACGGTTTACGCCATGTCAATTTGCCTGTGAACGCGTCGAGGCGGCCGAAAGCGTCAACTTGCCGAAAATTGCGCCAGGCGGCGCCACTACACCATCAATATCATTCCTTGGCGGCTTGGCCACTGGCCCCAATGCACGTTAATTATGATTTTTCCTTATTTTAAGCGTTTGGCTCATTTTAAATTAGGCTAATTAGGCGTCTATTTTTAGAACGCCTAATTTTATGAGGCCTGCCTTATTGGCATGTGGAGCTTGAAGAGGCAAGTAATGTTATGGGCCAACTCCTATTTGCTTAGGATTTGCAAGGTCAAATTCATGTTCACCCATAACCAAATGTAGTCCTATTTCAAATTTTGTCATCCATAAGCAATGTGTAGAACATTGTTTGAATGTCATATAACATGTATGCAATCTATTTTTTAAAGAGTATTGAGGAAGTTGTGTTGACTCTTATATTATAAAACATGTAGATAAAAGGAACAAAAGACCAAAGGCTTGATGACCGAAGCCATATTTTTTTAATCTCTCATACATTTTTGCCATTCTTTGACTTCAATAACATGTTTTTCACCTACATAAACAAAATTTAATGAGGAAATAGCTCAAATTACACATTCATTACAAGCATGATAAGGTATATAAACAACTTTCACTCCTTGTAAAAAGATTGACAAATAGTCATAAATATTTTTTGATATGTCAACTTTTAATTAAATTTGTTCAAGAATAGTTAATTATAAGGAAGGCGAACCAATATAAATAAAAATATAAGCTCATTGTGTTACACCTAATGCACAATTAAAAACCTTTAAAACAATTGTACCCACTAAGCTATCATAATGTACTTTGAACATGTATTAAGATTTAACATATTTAAATTGTCTTGTTGAAATTGTGAAAGATTCAAAGTGGGGTTGTTGAACCCTATTTATGAAAAATAGACATTTAAAAATGTTTTCAATTTTAATCACAGTATTAAAATAAAAATTTTATTTTATTTAATTATTTATAGGAGAATAATTTTTTATCTCCTCATAATAATTTTTAAAATCATAGTTGTAAATTTCATTTAAGTTTTTAAAAATTAAAATATACATTTTTAATGTCAAACCTTTTAAACATATGTTTCAAGGTTATTAAAGTAGGACTTTAATTGTATTTTTAGTATTTAAAAGTTTATGGGGTCCAAAATTGTATTAACATATTTTCAAAGTTTGTGGTTTACAATGATTATCTATCAAAATCTTAATCAAAATCTTAATGTAGAAGTAGGTTTGAACACAATGTTTACTAGCCAATTTCAAACACCTTTTTTTAAAATTATTATATTGATTTTTTTCTAAATTTTCATTCACCACAAATTCCATGTTGAAAGGACATAATTGTTTCACTATAAAAAATATTGTTCATTCAAACCATATGTTGCAACTAATGTGCAACTATTGTCCAAATCAATTCAATTTGTGATGTTACACTTTTAACAATCATATGTGTCACATCTAGAGGGGCCATTTAGTGTAAAATTTGCGGGTGACTTGCAATTATATTTTGTTGGATGTAAGTTTTAAGACCATACATGCAAAATTACAATTTGTGACTACCACAAGCTTGAATGGAAATATTGATGAAAAAAGAAAATATGTCATCTGTTTTTGGTGGCATCCATTGACAATCAAGTTTCTTTTGCAATTATATTTGCAACTATATATATACATAGTTATGACATTCTTGGTGCGGGAATGTTACGGAAGCCCAAAGAAGCACGAAAATTCGTTAAAATTCACGAAAATTTGCTAAAATTCATTAAAATTCGCACCGAAGAATGTTTTGACAAGGTGCTAAATGAAGAATTTTAAAGAATTTTAATGTGCAAAATGAAGAATGTCATTACTAGGTATATATATGACTAAATAACACCTGGCATATTTGCTATTGTAATTCAAAGTGTACCAGTTAACTTATTGGCAACTAAGTAGGCTAAAAAAGGCTATTATTACCTAGTATGTAAATTAGGCTAAGTAGGCCTAACACTAGAAAAAATCCTTCAATATGCAACCAATGCATTTGCAACTAACTCTAATTTTTTTGTAACTATTTTGCACCTTTAACCATTCTTACAACTATGGTACAACTACATTTGTAACTAATGACTTCTTCATCTTACACTCTAAAATTGTTTTCATCCATGATCATGCCCATATGTCCTATTAGTTGCAAATGGAACCAAATTTAGTTGCACCACTTGGGTGTCAAGATAACCCCTAGTGGTATACATAGGTGTATTAAAAAACATTTAAAAAGTATGTGCATTTTTGCTAAGTTTTATTTGGGAAATAATGGGCATGTTTCCATTGGTGTATTTATTAAGTTCTATTTAGTTTGTATTTACACAAATTAATTACCTACCTACCTATATATGCATGTTTACTTACGTAACCTAAGCTATGTATTAGTAATTAATTGATGATTAATTAATTACACTTATTTTTTACTAATTGATAAATAATTCATATTTAGTATTTATAGTTATATTATCAAATATATTAGTTAGTTATTTATTCTATTTGAATTATTAATGTAATAATATTGTAGTTACTTATTTATTTATTTATGAACTATTCATCAATAATTTATAGTTATTTCATTAATTAATTAAAATATTATATTTATTTATTTGATTATTTAAAACCATTAATGAAATATTATAACTGATAAATTAGTTAATTAATACATATTTATGTATTAATAACCAATTTTCTGATATTTTTATTATTTATGACATTTTTATTAATAGTTTATAATTAATAAGTTGGTTAATTAGTTAGTATTTCCTTCAACTTTTAGTAATTCATTTTTAAATATTTTAACCAGTAATTATCAATGTATTATTAATATTTTAATTGGTTATTATTTAGATATTAATTACTGATGATTTTTTCTTTATTCATTTGAATATTCAAAAATATTAATGAAACCTTACAACTAATAATTTAATTGATTAATAATTCTTTTATTATTTTTAATATTATATATGTAAATTATAACAGGTTATTTAATAACTTATAATTAATAAGTTAATTAATTAGTTAGTTATTTCCTTGGCTATATAATTTATAAGATTAAAAAGGAGGATAAAGTATATGAGATAAAAAATTTAGTTATGACTAGTTTGCAACTAAGTTGCAACTTCAATTTTTATCCCATATGTTTATCTTTCACTTTCATGTTGAAAATTGTATAACAAAGAGGCTTTGTCATACATTTTCACATTAAAAAACACATGTCAATTGGGATGAGCCAATCAAAGGAGCTTGACCCTTTAAGGAGTTTAAGCCTAAAGATTAAACCTAAGAAAAATTTTAAATGATACCTACCTTCATGTCTATCTACATAATTCCACCTATTTACCTAAATATTGATTTTGATTGATTTTGCTTAAAATTCAAAAATGCCACATGGCATATTGGTACTATGTCATGTGTCAAAACCTAAACAATTTTAAATAGACGATAAAGATCCAATATTTATGTTTAACACAAAAAAAAACTTTCATTTGCCACATGTCATTATGTAAGTTCATGATTTTTATGATAATATATGAATGGCATACAATCATACGCAGATGGTGAAATATTTGTTGATTGTTGACTTCATCCACACATGTAACTATTGTCTTATGCAACTTGTCTAATGCAACTAAAAAACATTTGGTAACAAATGTCTTTTGCAACTAAAATATAGTTACAAATGGTAGTTGTTTCTTTCCAATTTTCTTCTAATGTAATGAATTAAGTTAAACTAAATACACTAGACTTGTTAGGGTCAATAGGCCTAGTAAATTAAATTAAATTAAATAGGTTGGCTAGCAAAGTCTAAGCCTAGGTAAGTTAAGAGGTTAAGCTAAACTAGGAAGCTAAGCAAGGCACTAGAGGAAAATTGGAAAAAAACTACCATTTGCAACTATTTTCTAGTTGCAAAAGACATTTGCTACTAAAAATCACCTAATTATATTAAGCAAGTTACATAAAAAACTAGTTGCAAATGTGGATGAAGTCAATGGTCAACAAATACTTCACCATATGTATACTATTGTATGCCATCCATATATTACCATAAAAATCAACAACTTACATAATGACACATGGCAAATAAAAAGGTTTGAAAATGTTTTGTTTTAAAATTAGATAATGCAAGGATCTTCATCATCTATTTTGAATGGTTTTATATTGTGGCACATGGCATAATTCTAATATGCCATGTGCAATTTTGGAATTTGGTCAAAATGAATTCAAATATACCATGAAAGAAAAAAACAGACACCCAAGTGGCCATCAATGATGAAGGTTAAAACACAACAAAAAGATCATCAACCATGACTATCTAAGAATATGCACATATTTTTTTTATGATCAAAATATTGTTTCAAAATATGCCACATCAAACACAAAAGAATCCATAAATTAAAAAATTCTTAATAAATTTGGACTCAATGCAATGAAAAGAAAAAAATGATGCTCAATTGCCGCTAGGGATTAGGATTTAGGTGCACCAACAAAGGTCATTGATTATGAATATTAAAAATGTACACAAAATATCTATGATGAACAAATTGATTAAACAATACATGTTATCAAACACAAAAACACAACAAATATGTGTTTGATTAAAATAATAAAAATTTATTGATAATGAAACCATTAATCACAAAAAGAAATTCAATTTTTTTTGTTTTAAATAAAACCAACCATGTGTATCTAAAAATGGCTACATTCACATTTATGAATTCAAAAATGGTGTTCATAATAAATAAAAAATTCTTAGTAGTTTACAATTATATATACCATTTTTCCTTACAGCCACTAGGTGTAACAAAGTAGATTATTGGTTTGAAAAGCCAAGAATGAAAGGTCCAAATTTTAGCCTCGTTTATAAACATAATTATTGAGAATTCACACATTAAAAAACACTAATGCTAACAATGAATAAAAAGCAATAGATTGTTACTAATTATGAATATTATAAATTAATTAAGGATAATTTGTTGTATAACTAAATTCATTAAATAACACAACATTGAATAAGAAAATTTAACATTTAAAAAAATTGCAAAAAATTAAATGACAAAAAAGATATTGAGAAAGAATAAATATTTTATCAAAATCACCAACATACTTCACAAATTATTGGATGCATTAGTAGCTTCAAGACTGACTTTTATTCAAAAATAACAACTATTAGGAATAGTAATTTGACTTTTGTTTTTCGTATTTTTTAAATAAGAAAAGATAAAAGAACAATTGAAATCTTGAGCCACTACTTTGGATCTACCAAATTACATTTCCACTTGCTAGTCCAACAATCTTCATATAAACATCTTCCATTCAAATTTGACCCTTTCTTCACTAGATTTTGCCATTGAACCTTCACCATTTTGATCATCCTTGACAACATCACTCTATGTTCTTCCCATCCAAATGGGGACAAGGAAAGGATCATATGGCCTCACAAGAACAAAATCTCCATTCTTGAAATCTTTAAATAGGGTGTACAAGGGAGCCAACTTCAAGTTCTTGGGCCCACAATAAGGATGCATGATCGATTCTTCTAGATCACAACCAGACTTGTGGATGGCAACTCAACCTTCACATAATTGAACTTCCAATTGTTGGAAGGCTAAAAGTTTTCTAGAAGAATGGACCTATAAGCAAGCAAGGGTTTTGACAAATGTAATAAAATATCCTTCCAATATTCCACATACATATTCATCTTCATTGCATAATTTACATTTTGTTCATGCATTATTCCTAAAATTAATATTATAGCTACCTCTTTAGGTAGTATTATAAACTATTAATAAAGTTAAATATTAGTAATTAGATACCTACTTACTAGATACCTAATATTTACCTAGCTAGTTATTTAGTTAATAGGTACCCAAAGTACAAGGTAGCTAAGTACTTAGTTAGTAACTAGCTAGGGTTTAAGGTTAAGGTTTAATTAGTTAATAAGTACCTACCTACTAGTCACTAACTAGCTAGGTAGTTAGTACCTACCTTTAGGTACCTACTAATTATTACCTAATAGGTACTTACTTAATGCATACTAGGTACCTACATAATAGGTACTTTCTAATTATTACTAATAAAATTAAGTCTACAAGCTACCTTTGTTAAGTATTAAATAAGTATTAGGTGGTTGAAACTTAAGTGCCATTATCTTCAACTTTAAGTTTAGCCATAGCCACATGCCACGATTCAGGTTGAACCTTAGACACCTTCATGTAGTTAGGCTTAAAAATTGGATGGGGAATTATATGAAGCACAAAAGTGTCCTCTGACCTAACCATCATTTTTGGTTTTCCACCATTTTCACATAATGTGGCCACTAAGCGAAACATGGCTACTAGTTAATACTTGAAATGGCCAATGTCTTAATAGAAAATAGTGGTGCCTAACACACTGCTTTGGCCACCCCCATCAAACTTATGGGTGCCTTGGACCTAGGATAGAACGAAGTGCTTTCCTTGACATTTTACCCGAAGTTGACACCTCAATGGAATTGGGAATGATGTTTGTTAACACAAATGATTGTGGGAGCTGCACTTGGTGTTGAGTCTCACCATGTTGAGGATTTAATCTCTCATCAACACCTCGTGGTTCTAGCACCCGTGTACTAGCTCTTATCATTGGTGTAATTGTGGAAAATATCTCACTAAGATTTGGAACCATAACATGGTTTCCATCATTTGCTACCCATGACTCATGATCTCTTGACATATGTAACATCATTTCATTTGGTGGCACTAATATCTAAAAACCAATTCCACAAAAAAATCTTTGATGCACATCTAACCCATATGATTGGTCATCTTCCCTATCCTTAGCCTTCTTTGGCCCATATGCAATAGATTTCACTTGGGCCACCATGCTTGTGACTAGGGCCTCTAATCATGCAAATATAGCCTCCATGGTGTTGGGTTGGCCTTGAGATGGCTTGGTGGTTGGCCCTTTGTTGGTTGCACCTTTCCCTTTTTGGCCCTTACTGACATTGGTGTTTTGTGATTGGCCTTATCGTAATTGGGTGAAGTGTGAAGCAATGATCAACATCATTCCCATATGCATGTTAATGGGAACATGGTTGGTTGGGATTAAGGTTGGAAGTCGTGGCTTGTGGTGGATTGAGACAATCCTTCTTCTTGTGAGGGCCACCACACCTTTAATATTTATCCTTTCCACCTTGTTTTGTTGAATAGGATGTGGAACCACCACTTGAGTTTGGTTTAGCCCCCTTGGCCTTGGGTGGTGCAACCTTAATGAGTTGACTTTGTGATTATTGGCCTAATTGTGCTAGAAAATTCCTTGGGTTTTCTTTGTTGAACCCAAGAGTGACCATTCATTCCTCCACCATGTTCATCTTAATCATTTTCAACAACTGAAACACATTAACCAAAATGGGTTGGGTAGGTTATAATAAAATGGCATTCCACACCTAACACTTAAGGTCCTTATCTAGGATTCCATACCAAAATTGGACTGCTTGGGCTCTTGTGACACCTTGTGTCACCATGATCAACCTACACATCCATGCATAGGCTTCTCGTTACGTTGGAAATCTTGCAAACTTCACAACTTTTCAATCCTAACCCCTTGGTAATTTCGTTGTAACTCACAAAAGAATTCCACAATTGGGTTAAATATGAACATTGGACCCCATGTATTAGTGGATGCCCCTGCACCACCACCCTTGGTAGTTCCGCCACTTCTAGTGTTCCATTACTAGTGGCACTTCCGTTCCCACTTGCCAAATTAATGCTAGGAGTTGTCGTTGCACCACTTGGGGCCATAATTCCTATAATGATAGAAACATAATTGGGAGGCCAATATAGCCGCCTCCTTAATCTGAATCTCATGGGCACGCCTAAATTCATGATAGTCATCCATAGATGGCCCTTTCTGTTGCAACTTTAGCCTTAGGCTCGCAACCAAGGCTAGGGCTTGCAAGTGTGTGGGCCAAGAGGGAAGCTTAAGAGTCACATCTCATGCTTCTGGGAGTGTAGGAGAGTGTGAGGGAATGAACCCTCACACTCCCAAGTAAGCTCCCACTTTGGGAGTTGGAGTCTCGATGGACTTTCGAATCTTCAAAGGGCATTTGCAAGGGCCAGTACCCATTGGATTAAAGAGTTCATTATATCATTAAAAATCTCTTGAAACGTAGATGTCTTAAATGGGCTCACATGACCCATTTGAACACTCAAAACACAAGTTATGGCCAAAAAAAGGGCAAGTAGTCAAATTGGCAATTTGATTCCCGACAACTAAAAGTCAAAAATCGCCCTGATTTTGTTGTGTGTAGGTGGCGCGCAACATACCATTGGAAATCTTTCAATGAGGGCTACAACTTTGCTTTAGACCTCATTTCAATTTGAGGTCTTCAGAGAAAGTTATGGGCCCTCAAAGTCGTGGAAGTCCCAACTTTGAAAATTTCGAGACTCCCACTTGGGAATCTCAAGACAGAATGCCATTTGGGTGCTAGTCTCGTGGTGAGGCACAAAGTATACTGTAAGGGGGAAGGTGGTGGCTTCCCCCAAGTCTGGGCCGTGGTGAATCTTGTGAGTCCGAATTTGCCCGTGGCTTGTCTGTGCACCAAAAGTGCTCAAATTATGCACTAACCAACTTGTTGTTTGGTTTGTGTAGGTCCATGTGAGTAATTGATACTTGTCACTCTTCCTAGTCCCCATCCTAGAGCTCCAGCACACCTTTTTACCCCCGAAGTGCTGCGAGCCAGGAGCGTGCCCTAACTCCTTACCCTTCCACTGTTTTCACCTTTGATTCACATTTGAATCTATAAAGAGGTTGGGAGCGCGTTACTTTCAAATGTTGAAACAAACCCTCCCATGCCATGAAGGGTGTGAATAACTAGAGATTATGCATTTGTTACATATCACACTAATTGTCAAACTCTTACATGAAATCATCTAGCTCAATGGTGTTAACCGCCCACAAATATCGACAGGGCCCTTTAGTGGCTCCATACATCTCCTCCATGTCCCACCATAGTGGTGGGGTGATAAACCTTAGAGAAATATTTGTTTCAAAATTTGATGAATCTCCCCTAGGTGATGATGAAGGTGGTGTGGGTGGTCGAAACCACTAGTAATAGTGTTTATATTCCTTGAATCTTGTGTCACTTTCCCTAAACCCTAACTTGGGTATCCCCCCTAAAATCCAATCACAAAAAGACGATACACTTACAATGGTTCAAAATAAATCTACAAAAATGTTAAACATGTTGGGGCTTAACTAGACCCCCAGGTATAACATGAACCCAAGGTTGTTACATTTGTATGGCTAGGGCACTTGCACCCACAAAAACATTTCACAAGTCCAACAAACTAGGGCACACTATGAACACAATCAAGTGGTCTACTAATCATCAACCCAGTTTCACCACAACAATAAGTAATGGGACATCTTGGTGATCAAATCTAGACATATCCGCAATTATGCTTCCTAGTATAACCTAATCAACACGTCTAGGAAAACCAAGAGTCAAGTAGGACCTATTCAATGATCAAGATTGGGTGGTAGCCTTGTCCCATGGCCGACCATTAACCACACCAATCACAACCCCCAGGCTCACTATGGCAATAATGGCATGCGTGGGAAGGCACATAGCCTTTCACTTGAAATTTCACATTAAATAATAAGCACAAACTACCAAGAGGTCAACCTTATAACATGTGCTCACCCTTAGGTTATAGCCAAATGGCACACACCTTGGTAATCCCCTTACCCCTTGAAAACATATGTGGGATTCTAGATGAGGTAACCCTAGGAAAATTGTTGACTCCAAATGTTCCCCATGTACAATCTATACCAAATCTAACCAACTACCCATCCTACCTTCTCTACGCTTTTGACAGCCCATCATTATTTCAATAAAGTTTTTCAATGGCATGTTCCAGTTTTCTTCCCCATTCCTGAAAAAAAAAAAACTACCAATTTCAACTCAACCAACATGCTAATAAGCAATAGGCGCAACCCAACAAACACAAGTGGAGATGCATGACTCATGCAACACAAATCTCCACTTTTGTGATCCCCACATAGGAATCATGATAGAATTCAAATCTTCTGCATTTGCTAATAGCGCAACACTCCACCACCTATGAGATGCAAAAAATATGATTAACCAACACAAGGTTGAATCGCTAAATGTTTGGTATGAAAAAGTTAGCCACACACCACTTAATGTCTTGGAACAAACCTTCAAAAGTGTATGTCTCCAACTGAGTTAAAAACTCCCAAGTTAGAAATGCCCTTCACTAGGAACTAACTAACATACAAAACTTTTGATTTTGCTTTCGTATGGTTAAGGACTAATTTCCCAAAGTTTAATGGCAAATAATTCCATAATTACCAAATTAACCTCTAGCTTCCAAAACTTTTTGTCCCCAAAACTTCTACAACTTCACATGCATGTCTCTAAAAACTCAACGGTGCATATGGTCTGTCAATCCAACTCTATATGCAAAAGATATGAATTTCCAAAGAAATTCAAAATTGAAATTCCAAAATATAAATAAAAACAAATTTTATGTCTAGTCTTATGGGTCAGATCATCCAATGTATGTTCATAGGTGGGTTGCTCGCTTATTAGCCTACCCACACGATCATTAACCTTTGTTCACCCACTAGTTACCCTACCTAGATGGATGAATTTTTTCCATCCAAAATTTGGATGAAATATTTCAAGTGGATGAGAAAACAAAAAACAAAAAAAAATGTTGGTAGGTTTGGAATGGTGTTGAACTTGCGCCCTAGGTTTGAGAATTTGGAAAAAAATGAAAAAAAAGGGAGGTTTGAATTGGACCTTTTTTATTTAGAGCGTCCCCCAAGGCACACGAGCCTCTACTCGTGCTTGAACCTCAAAGATTCGGAAGAAAGTTTGAACTCCAAGCAATGGCGATTGGAGTTCAACTTTCTCCACCGCCACCTCTACTGGTTTTTTTTTTTCTTCTTTTCTTTCTTTTCCTCTTATACTTCCTTCCTTCTTCTTCTCCTTGTTTCTCCTTCTTTTCTCTCAAGTTCTAGCTACACACTACAGTTCTTCCTCCTTTTTTGTTATTATTTGCTACCTCCTATTATAGCTTCAACAAACAAGGCAATCACAATGGGGAGCTCCTCTCCCCACCTTTTCTTGTTCCCATGCAGCAACCATAGTTATTCCACCAATAACAAGATCAACCAGGCTCACCACCCACCCTTGCTTTTCATTGCAAATTGGTGTTGACAGCTAAGCAACCAGGACTTCAAGCTCCTGACGATGGCGATGGTGGCTCTTGCTACCTCCTTCATTATTGTACCTGTAGGCTACCAATAAAAAAAGACAAAAGGAGGGAAAAAGAGAGGGGAGTGAAAAAGAGGGGAAATAAGAAAATGAAAACGAAAAACAACAAAGGGGGGGTGGGGGTTGTGATTAAGCTAGGGGCTTTGCTCTTGTGTTTTTTGAACACCTGTAAACTCCAAAGACTTGGCCTTGTTTGGGTTTAACTCTCAAAGGAGTTGTACACAAAAAAATAGGTACAAAAACATCAAAATCACCAGGCAAACTTCTTCGGTTAAAAAAACAAATTAAAATCTTCATACAACCAATATTTGCAGCCTAAGCAAAACTCTTGTCAAACCAACTTACAATATAAAAACCAAAACAAACAACACAACACTTGCTATTAACGCAAACTCTCGTGCATACACATATACAACAAAAAACCAAAAAAATAAAATCTCAATGTTAAAACAACTTTTGCCCAATTGTAGCACAAAAATAATTAACTAAACTTTTGGTGATTGAAAAGATTAACTCACTTGTAACAATGCAAGAATCTAAGCCCAAAACATAGAAAACCAAAACACTTGTATAACAAAAAAAATTACAAAACAAAAACCATGCTCTCATTACTAGAAATTTTGGGTTTTGCAATTGTCGTTTGCAACTAAAATTCAGTTACATGTGACACATGAAACTGCAAATTTGTGTAGTTGCATAAGATAAGTTGCATAAAACATTCAGTTGCATGTGACAATATGTATGTAACATGTATATACGGTGTTCATATACATGTTCGTACATACATACAAATCCAATGTAGTTGCACCTTATCTGCAATTCTCCTTGCAACTACAATGCAACTAATCAAAATATGACACATGTTTAAAATTAAACAACTAACTTGTGGACACGTCTCACTATTTAAAGTTTTGTGTTTTCAAAATTAAAAATTCATTAAATTAATCTCAATCATTAAAGTTTTTGCCATTAAGATGATGACACATGGCACACCATGGAACGTTCAACCACCATTTAACGTGTGTTCATTTCAACATCAATTATATGGTGACATGTGGCAATCAAAACCCACCTATTTTAAGAAATCTAAATATTAATCAATGAAATTTAAATCGTCTAATTTATGGCTAATAAGATGTTGACATGTGGCACGTAGGTACGTAGGTAATAATTAAACCCTATTAAGTAGGTTTACTTAGGTATGAAAATAGGTTGAAAAGTAGTTAGGCTTAGGTTATGTAGGTAGGTTTAAAATGATCTGATTTTATTTTTAAGTTTAACCATTTCATAAGGGTCAAGCATTTTTCATACACTGATCCTTAATGGCAATAATATTTAGCTACTACATAGTTATTGCTCCTAGTTATATACTTAACTAAATAGAATTCGAAGCCAAAGGATATGGGTTAAAACATTCCATTGCAAACCTCATGAACCAACCTAGTTGCACATTAGATGCAACTATTGTATTAGATTATACCAGTCAGGGGAGAGTTCTGTTGCTTTTGGTGTGCAAAACAAACTTAAAGCCCTCCTCTTGGCGCATCTAACACACTAAGAATCGCTGAAAACATATTAGAAATGAGAAAGTTATGGCCCCCCAAAGTAAAGAGGGTAAAAACTCTAAAAAACAATTATTGAACACTACAAAGGCCAGTTCTTAAACACCCAGAAAGTTCATTTTATGTTGTTTTGTTCGTATTACAGTTCCAATGTGATTTGTAGGACTTTAGGTGCCGCTCCTATAGCACTTTAAATCATTTAAAATGAATAAAATTTAAGAAAGTTATAAAAGTAGGAGGGGTCCAAAGAAAAAAAGGAAAAAAAATGAAACGTTTTGTAACTTGGAAAAGCTTGTTTTTCTTATTTTTCTTCTTGTTAGTTTTTCATTATTCCCTTTCTTTTGCACTTGAAAAATGATTTTAGGATAGTTTAAATAATTATGATTCATAAAAATATGATTTTAATATTATTATCTAGCTTAAATTAATAATTAGCTTAAGATGTTTGTATACTTCTAAGTTAATTAGTGTAGCCTATTAACATTAATATTTTAACATAAATAATAAAATTTAAATATATAATACTTATTGGGTATATATATAATTGAATATCACTATAATTATAATAAATTTTCAATTAATAATATTTATTATTTATAATAAAATTTAACATTATCATATTAATTTATTTTGAAAAAAGTTAAATCAAACTTACATTTTCTGAAAAAATATTCCAAAATAAAATAAATAAATAAAATTTAAACCATGGTTTAATTTAACTTAATTTAATTTAGCCATAATCATTTTAAATTAATAAATTTATCCATGTTTAATTTTATCCTAATTTAATTTAGCCATAATTATTTTAGCCTAACTTAATTTAATTATGGTTAGTTTAGCCTAATTTAATTTAGTTTATTTATTTTAGCCATAATTAATTTAATTTTTCTTAATTTAGCCATGGTTAATTTAAGTTGATTTAATTTAGCTTAATTTAAATTAGCCATACTTAATTTAGCTTGACTTAATAAACCATGGTTAGTTTAACTTTTTAGTTTATTTAGCCCCTAGTAATGACATTCTTTAAAATTCTTCATTTAGCACCTTGTCAAAACATTCTTCAACGTGAATTTTAATGAATTTTAACAAATTTTCGTGCTACTTTGGGCTTCCATAACATTCCCGCACCAAGAATGTCATAACTATGATTTAGCCTAGGTTAACTTAGCCATGGTTATTTTAACCTAGGTTAATTTAGGCTAGCCTAAGTTAGCATGGGGTTAACCTTATTATAAAGGTACATAACACTATTATATATAACCTATGTAGATATATTAAGTATAATAATTTAAGTATGTATAAGTTTAGGCCATTATTTTTATGACATGTGTCCATGTTGTACACATTTAGTTGCATGTTAGTTGCACACATAATCGTATGGCCCAAAAATTATACAATACTAAATTTGTAGTTGTAAACATAATTAAGATAGTTGCAAACGATAATCAGTTGCATGCTAGTTGCATAGTGACTGGTTGCAAATGACAAGATTTCTAGTAGTGTCTAGAATCTCAAATCACCAAAAGTGATTTGAAGTCACACAAGAAGGGATTATATCCCATGACAAATATCCCTAGCCTTGTTCACACATGAATTGGTTCAAAATTAACAAATTAGCTTAACTAACCCAGTTTATCCTTAATTATCTAGGACTTAACTAAGTAGTTAAACTAACACACCTGACAAGCCCATGGTTATTATTCCTATCCTTGAGGCAACTCACCTAGTTGTTAACATGGATGATGAAAATTCCCTAGTGGAAACAAAGCCTAGGAGAATCTTGGATTGTGAATAAGACAACGTCTACCAATTTCTGTTGATAATTTTTTGCTCTTCCAATTTAGTTCCTTAAAGTCCTTATGTTCTCCTTATTTTGAAATGTAGACGTATCTCAAGAACGCTACCCTTTTTTGCAACAAAGGATTTCAACTCTAATCCCCCAAGTGATTTTATATTGCTTTAGTATGTTGAGGCTAAAGCCCAACTTTTTGCTTCTTGCATTTCATTACATAGGGTTAGGAATCCTCTTGTGTATGACCTTGCAATCAAAGCATTCAAAGATGATGAGGCTTAGGAGTGAAATGGGTTGTCTTTGTGTTGAGCTCGGGGGTGGACCGTTCTATCATGAACCTTTGTGTGATCCTCAAGTTAGGTGGAGAGCTCTAATAAAGATTTTTTTTCTCATTCTAATTCTTATATTACACTTTCTTATATGGCATTTTTGTTTCTTTCCCTTTTCTCATCACTACCATTTTCATGTGAATTTTTTGCTTTCCTTCATATATTTTCCACTAGAAATATCTTCCATTCTTTGTATTATAACAATCTTTGTTTAACACATTTGGCCTTGCCAAATATATGTGTCAATAACTATAATAGTTTCCAAAGAATGCTTATGGGATAGTTGGATTCTTCTAAGAAATCGAAAAAATCCAAAATTTAGGTCGAATTTTTGAAGGCATACCATCAATATTTATGGTTTTACATTTTTCTCCAATCTATGTCTATTTGTTCCAAACATTTTGTTATTCCTGATGCCGAGAATAAAGGATCAAGAGTCATTGAAATGCCCAAGTAGGTTGTTGAGTGGTCATATTTTTGGGTGGCAATATGATGCAAATGTTTAATGACTACTAAAACTTTGATGTCAAGATTTGAATATGTGTAGGAATAGTGGCTCCTAAAGTTTAAGTTACAAAATAATGAATGTTTTCATGGCATACATATTTCACAAATCCAAAATATGGCTTTACAAGATTGTAAAAACTCCCTACTACATAGCAGCCACTATTGATCATCATGAGTCTTTATTTTTATCACATTCTTTTTCCCTACTCTCGATGCTAAAAGTAGAGGATCAAGATATATAAATTCCTTGGGCCAACTTTGAGTTTTGATGGGTTTCAAATTTGTCCTTGAATTTACTAATAAGTGCTAGAACATTAGGACATGGATATTAATAAATGTAGCAGTATTGGATGTTGGGGTTTAATTTGCAAAAAAATGAAATATGAAAAAATCCAAAATTTGGCCTCGTAATGTTCTCAAATTTTGGCTGAAAGATTGCAAAACTCCCTACTACATAGCGGCGCCAATATTGTTCATCATGTGTGTCTATTTTTATCCCACACTTTTACCTTACTTTCGATGCCAAGTGTATACAGTTAACACCCATTACTTTCCAAGTAGGTTAGTTAATGTCTCCCTTGACACTAGGAGCCAAGGATAGAATTGCTTGGGGCCTTTGATGGGTTTCAAATTTGCCCAAATGTATTAGTAAATTCAACATCACTACTACCTTAAGGCAATAATAAATATTCATTATGCAAAATAATAATTCAAACAAATTAATCATTAACAAAGAAAATTCTTTGTGATTACTTTTACAAATCTTCATCAAAGTCATGTTGAAGTTTTTTAGGTGAAAAAAAATTAGTTAAAAACATTTGTGTCTCAAAAATGAATTATATGCTAAAATGTTAATTTACTTTCAAATTCCCATGTTTTGTTTTAGACAATTCTTGCATAAATTTTGAACTCAAATTTTGGGATTTAGATTTAAAGGAATCGAAGCTAATTACTTGTATCTTTCTCAAACAAATTATATTTGGAAAATAGGTCATATGGATTTTTTTTACAATTCATACTGATATGAAACCTCTAAAACAAACAACACAAATGTTAAGCCAAAAAATAAAATGATATGGAGGCATGATTAAATTAGTTACTCAACATTCATATTTTGATAAGAAACCCAACAAATAGATGGTTGGTGTTAAAATCAACCTATCTATTAGATGGGTGCACCCTAAACCCTAAACCCTAAATCTTGAATCCACGTGGAATTTATCATCACTTTTCCTTTTGGTTTATAAATTGTTATATGTGTTACACTACTCTTTTTCTAAATATAACACCAATATCATCTTTCTTTGTGGTGGACATACTAAATAAAGCCAACTTTTTTGCATGTGTTGTTCGCATCATTGTAACCCGTTTCTATCCTTGGTGTTGATGGTTTCGTGCCTTCCTCTTCTTCATCTATTTGGGCATCTTTTGGGATTGTTGTCTCTAGGATCATGCTTTCGTCTTTGTCATTTGACTCCATCATTTCGACACATGCCCATGCTATGGAATCCTCCTCCTTGGGCTCCCATTTTGGGAGTTCGAGACTCGATGGACTCTCGAATTTTCAAAGAGCTATTTTAGGGGTCAAAACTGATTGGATTAAAAAATTCCTTATACCATTGAAAAGATTTTGATACTTAAATGTCTAAAATGGGCTTGCATGATCTATTTGAATACGTAAAACACAAGTTATGACCAAAAGAAGAACCGAAAGTCAAATTGTCAATTTGACTCCTGACCACTAAACATTGGGAATCGCCTTGAGTGGCATGCCACATACCATTGAAAAGATCTTGACGAGAGCTACAACTTTGGTTTAGACGTCACCCTTATTCGAAGTCTTCACAAAAGGTTATAGGCTTTCAAAGTTGCAAAAATCTAATTTGGAAGTCCTGAAACAAAATGACATTTAGGTGCAACCCTTGTGGTGAAGCACAGACAATACTATAAGGGGGAAGGTGGTTTCCCCAAGTTTGGGCCGTGGTGAATCTTGTGAATCCGTGTATGTTCATGGCTTGTCCATGCACCAAGAGTGCTATAACTACATAATAACCAACTTTTTATTTGGTTTGTGTAAGCTCATGTGAATAGTTGACCCATTTATCATTTGTCCTAGTCCCCATCCCGAAATTCCAACATGCCTCTTTTACCCCTGAAGTGTTACGAGCTAGGGAGCATATCCCCACTCTTTTTTCTTTCATTATTTTCACCTTTGGATTCACATTTGAGTCTTACGAGGAGTTTGGGGGTCCATCATTCAACTTGAAAATAAAACTACACTAAATGTAATCATAACCCACTCTGGGAACATGTTGGGTGGTGACATATTTGTAGCTATCCATTCCAATTCTAAATTTAAATTTTCCATGAGAACCATTAGTTTTCATTGGACCAGTTGGTTAATAATGATGAATTTAAAATGGTAGCATATGCCATACTGACTTTTAATGGTAGAACAACTACATGTGTTTCAACAACCACAAAATGATGTACTTGCGTATGAAAATCATGTATTATTTCAATCTTATTTCGTCAATGACTATTTCCTTCAACAGTCGATGTGCATTTTTTTAGCATGCAATTTCAATGTTCAAGTTCAACCCTCCTTTTATTTTATTTTTTCACAACTAAACATTTCTTTCTAAAATCACATACTCTAAAACAATATTCATGTTAACACATGTATTACACCATAATTTAATGCAAAGAGCTAAGTTTTAATCCCTCATTCATTTCTCAACATGTCTTTGTTTTTTACTATTGTACGCTTCTCGTGGTTTCAAGGCTAGCCCTATCATTCGATGGTTCCCTAAATGGTTTAACATTTTGTTCCTTAATTTTTGTGGCACCTAGGCTTGCCTACTTGGAATTGCATAGAGTCGTCTTTTGGGTTTCATGAATTCTATTGATAACAAGTTGCCAAAGGTTACCAAATCTTTTGTTGATAAATTGTTTAGTAAGCTTTTGAAAAAATGTTTTGTAATCAATTTCTTCAAACTCGCACATTCTTTGAAAAAATCCATGGCATGTGTAAACATCACCAAATTGTAATCTTCCATATTTTCCTTAGAAATGTGTACAATTTGTTTGAGCAATGCAAGATTTTCTTTGTTTATCTTTGCCTTAGCCCATCAATTACCCTTCCATTATGTTCCCCATGTTCTGATTTTGAACAAATGTTGGAAAGGGTCTATTTTAGTATCATCTTTAGATATTCCACTTAACATTATTCAAGTTCACACTAAGGCATAACCTAACAAGCTCAAACTCTTGAAACCTTATAAATAGCTACCAAAAAAGGTTTTTTTGCCATTTCACAGATTCTATCTAGTATGTTTGAGATTACTATGTATTCAATCATTAATTCCAAAGTGTTTGGTCTGACATTTGGTGTCAATTTTCTTCTTCCCATTCTAAAATAAAGGTTTCATTATTGCAAACACATGGTAGAGGTAAAAATGATGCAACTAGGCAATAAGGGTGGAGTAAATGCAAATTCAAATATAGATCAGGAAAATTAATAATAGAAGGAGGAAAATTAATAATAGAGGGAGGAAATTTTGATTGTACAAATTGCAAGAATGGTGCTAAATGTAAGAGGTTGAAAATGTGAATGAAAATAACAAATAGTTTGAAACGGTATAAACAATCATTACACCAAAATGCATCCTAGTTCACTAGATTTTGAGTGAATTTGAACATTTTTACCTGGTGAAATTGGTAAATCCCTTAATGAATAGGGTCTAATTACTATGGATAAAGAATTGTTTCATTATTACTTACTGAAACAAGGTTATTTTCAAGTGAAATACAAATTTACCAAGCCATTCACTTGCTAGTTAATTAACTAGCCATCATGGAAATCAATTAAAATTAAATTATATAATATATAATATTATTAATAATTTCATGATTTTCAGCTTATGATTTATTAACATGTGTCATTACCTAGGCTAGGTTTAAAACCTAACCTATGTAGGTAGGCTACGTAATCAACTTAAACACATATTCTAAGGAACTAGATAGGAGAATATTCGATCAATTTACCATTGTTGATCACACATAACACCATTCATGAGATTTGATCCCTTAACCTTAAGAATGAAAACAAACACCCCTACCATCAAGCCACCCCACTTGTTGTGATAATATATTACATTACATTTTATTTATCAAATATTTCATTTTAAGCATTACAAAAACATAAAATTTGAAAATTCATATCTTATTGAAATTTTGTTCAAATGAAACGACTCAAGTTTTTTTTTTTAAAATTCAATAATGGACATAATTACATTTATTTCCTTTTGAAAGTGTAAAATCATTTGAACAAAAAAAATTTGAATATCATTATTCAATAACATTTCAATGACCATTTTTTTGAAAAAAAATGTTTAATAAATGGATAAGATTTTTGCTAATATAATAATACAATTTCTATTAAGTTATTTTTAATTACTATTTGGTCATAGTTATGACATTTCTGGTGTGGGAATGTTATGGAAGCCCAAATAAGCACAAATTTTAACGAATTTTTAAAAAATTTAACGAATTTTAACCACGAATTTTAACTAATTTTAAAGTGCAAAATGACGAATGTCATTACTATGTATTTGGTTTTTTTCATTAATTTAAATTATTTTACCCTACATTATTTATGGCTATTTATGGCTATTTTCAATTACTTTTGATTATTTCACCTTATGCTACTTTTGGTTATTCTAAGTTATTTTTGTCTATTTTAGTTTATTTCACTTGAACCTATTTTTGGTTATTATAAGTTTTTTTTGTTTTTTTTGTGTTTTTTTTTGCTATTGTAAATTATTTCACTTTAGGCTATTTATAACTATTATAAGTTACTTTTGGCTATTCTAAATTATTTCATCTTAAGTTATTTCTGATTATGTGAAATTATTATTAATTATTCTTTATTATTCTAAATTATTTCATCTTAAGCTATTTTTTATTATGTGAAGCTATTATTGGTTCATTTTGGCTATTAAAGGTTATTTCACCTTATGTTATTATTGGCAATTCTAGGTTATTATAGGTTGTTTCATCTTAAGTTAATTTTGTTTATTATATATATTTCACCGTAGATTATTTTTAACAATCCTAAGCAATTCTAACATGTGGTTATTAGTTGTTATTTTATTAGGGTTATTAGTGGTTATTAATGGCTATTGGTGGCTATTAATGACTATTAGTGGTTATTCTATTAATGGTTATTGGAGGCTATTGGTTGTTATTTTATTAGTGGCTATTCATGTATATTCTATTAATGATTATTGTTGGTTATTCTCTTAATGACTATTGATGGATATTTTATTAATGATTATTGATGGATATTCTATTGGTGGATATCGGTGATTATTAATGGTTATTATATTAGTGGCTATTGGTGACTATTCTATTAGTGGATATTGGTGGCTATTATGTTAGTAGATATTGGTGGTTATTAGTGGCTATTCTATTAATGGTTATTGGTGGCTATTCTATTAATGGTTATTGGTGACTATTCTATTAATGGTTATTGGTGGCTATTCTATTAATGGTTATTGGTGACTATTCTATTAATGGTTATTGGTGACTATTCTATTAATGGTTATTGGTGACTATTCTATTAATGGTTATTGGTGACTATTCTATTAATGGTTATTGGTGACTATTCTATTAATGGTTATTGGTGACTATTCTATTAATGGTTATTGGTGACTATTCTATTAATGGTTATTGGTGGCTATTCTATTAATGGCTATTGGTGGCTATTCTATTAATGGTTATTGTTGGCTATTCTATTAATGGTTATTGGTGGTTATTCCATTATAAACCATTGGTGGTTATTTTGTTGATGGTTATTGATGGTTATTCTATTGGTGACTATTAATGGTTATTTTATTAATGGTTATTAGTGATTATTGTATTATAAGTTATTATTAATTATTATATGTTATATTACAACTATTGGTGATTAATCTATTATAAATTATTCTTGGATATTTTATGTTATTATATCATAAGCTATTGGTAATTATTATATTATAGGGTATTTTTATTTATTTTTCATAGGTTATTATTTTATAACTTAAGTTATTTTACCTTAAGTCATTATATTTTATTTTAGATTATTTTAAAGTATTACGCTTAAGATAAAATAATTTACAATAACATAAAGTAGAATGACCTTGGATAACTTAAAGTATAATTTGAAATAACATATATTAACTTAAAATAAAATAACCTAAGGTATAACCTAAAGTTAGTTGAATAAATTTATTTATAATAACTTAAATGCTTATAATAAACTAGTTAAAATACCTTATGGTAAAATAACATATAATAGTTTAGGGTAAAATAATTTATAATAACCTATGATAACTTATAATAACATAAGGTATAAGTTAGAATAACTAAAGTAGCATATATATAATATTTAAAAAAACATAGAAATAAACCTATTTACTACAATAAATTACAATAGTGAATTATGTTCACTAGTAATGAAACATGATGTTTACATAGTGATATTATAGTGAAATAACTTGCACCACAACGAAATCAGTAAAATGCAATGAACTTATTTCACTTTAAGATCCCACAGTGGTTTAGGCTAATGAATTGTACCCCACTTTTGTAGTAATGAATGTAATGTGTAAATGATTACATGGTATTGTCTCAATTCTTAATGGGTACATGTTTTTTGTGATGAATGGGTAGTGTATGGACTGGCACATACCTCTTGGTGGGTCATTAAGTTCATATTCAAATATTGTCTCAAATTCTAATGAGCACATGCCTCTTAGTGGTGATTGGGTAGTGTATGGATTGGCATATACCTCTTGGTGGGTGACCATGTTTATATTCCATTGAATTGGATTTAGTTTAATTATAAATGGTTTAAATGTTGTAGAAATTCATATCAAGGAAATACGAAATATAATTTGAAGTATTACGTTAGCATTTCATGGTTTGTATTTTTCAAGATAAACCAACATGAAATTATTTTATTCTATTTCTTTTGTTCAATTTTTTACAAAAATAATTTTGTTGCCAATGTTCGTTTGAAAGTTCATCCATTTTCATCCAAAAATATTTTTCATCCATGACACATGGCATAATATTCGTCCACATCACCAAATATTTCATCCCACGTGTCAAATAATATTTTGTGATGTCAATAGGATATTCTTGAAAATATTCGCTTGGGCTCACTTGTTCACACTTACGTTCACACGTTCACAAAATAACATCCCTACGGATGTAGCCCCCATGGAGAATCATAGAGTGTACTATAAGGAAAAGAGTGGTCCCAAAATTTTCGGGTTGTGTAAAATTTGAGCTTGAAGTTGTCCCTATTAAATCCATTGCACCATTTGTTTCCAACTTGCACTAACCACCCTTTTTGTGTAGTTGTGCAAGTTAATTTCACATTGAACACTTGTTTGTGAGTTTGTCCTAGTCCCATCCCATAGCTTTAATGTGCCTTCCTACCCCACAAGTGTTATAAGCTAGGGAGCATGCTTCAACTCCTCTTTTTTCTTGTTGTTTCACTCTAGGACCCACATTTGGTCTCTGAAGGAGTTTAGGGGTGTGTCATAAAAGACTAGGTATTTTGAAAGGAAGAAAGATTGCCTAGTCAATATTGAACCTGCTCATTGGGAGAGGTTAAAGGTTTATTGGTCCATACTTGAAACTGAAAAGAAGGTAGAATAAATGTATAATGTCAAGAGAAAAATGAAGAATATGGGCAATGTGGGACAATTGGGAAGAGTAGGGAAACAAATAAGGCTGGTAGTTGACTGATTTTAAACCTTTCCCCATTATTTTTTTGATGTTCATTTGTTTGTTTGTTGGGAATCTTACCTTTCTCTATTGATTTTAACTTTCATCTCTTGTTGTAAAAGAAGAAAAGGCAATGGAAATTTGGTTTAACAAAGATTGTTCAAGAATTTCAAGGATTAGAGCAAACTTGTCCAACATCAATAAGAGATTGCAACCATTTGATCAAGTTCATATTACCAATCATTTATTTTTTGATCTATTTACTTAACGGAAATGGAGCAAGTCGGCATTCACTAAAAGTTATTTTTCATGGTACTCATGTATGTTCATTAAGAATATTTTGAAATGCAAGTTGAACTTTTGAAGTAATATATTAATCAATTCTATTTAATCATAGATGGAAATTTCTTTTTTAGATTTGTCAAAATTGATCTATTTTTCAACTCTATAAAAAAAAAATTATTTTTCAATATGTCAGAACTTATTTGTTTGTTGGATTTTGTAAGAAAATCGATCTTTTTTTCCTTGTGAATGCAAATATTTATACATAATATAAGTAAATCAATTTGATGAAGATGTACAATGATGTGATTTAATATTGTGGTGTTGATTATTTGAAACTGAATGTATCTAGAAGAATGTCAACTCAAATGACAACCATGGAAATAAAGCAAAATGAATTGGATGCCAAAATTACATCCATATTGGACAAGCAACATGGTCATACTCAAACCATTAATGACATTAAATTGATATTTTCTAAGTTTTTAAGAGGGCAGAATGACCATTGTAACCTAGTTCATATGGAACCAAAATATGCCTTTGAGTAGCAACAACAATGATCTCTTCATAATCTTTTAAATGATACATCACGGTTGAATGATGTGGATTGAAAGGACAACTATGTGGTAGGTAGTGGCAATGAAAAATTTCAATCATTTTCCTTGGGAAAGATTGCTTTTGAATGCGTGGATCGAACACAACTAGAAAGGAATATTATAACATCATAAAAAAAGATGGTGAAAAAGACTCTACCAAAGAAGTCAACTCCACATCCTGAAAGTGTGGAAGGTATCGACTAGGTTGTTTTGTAGCCAAGAACATCACGAATGAAGAAGTTGTTCAAGCAAAAGTCCTTCAAAAATGAATGTGGGTGAGGGTCAAAATGGTGAAGGTGTGGATCAAGTAAGATGGTTACTTTGGTCTATTGTAGGTATTTGTTTATTTATTTCTACATATCAAGTATTTGTTGGCTTTCAATTAATGTGAACATGTTGTGGAATTGGTTGCAGCATGTGATGGTTGGGAAGGAACTACAAAGTAGAATGGTTGCACCTATAAGAAGCAACAAGGAGAAAAGAATTTCAAATTAGGCATGCCTCCCTAATTCCTTACTATTGGTTTTAATCTTTTTTTTCCATTGTGGTATGTTTTGATGGTATAAAACATTAATCATTATACAAGAAATGTTAATTATTTTGCAATCACAACATTGATCTTGATGTGGTGAATTGTTGGGTGGATTATAGTTTCATATGGGATAATCTATGTTATTGGCAAATACATAAATCCTTAAGCAAAAGGCGGCACCTGGCAAAATGAATGCCCATTGGGTGGTGGACAAATTTCATGGTTCATTTATTCTTAATTTTTGCTTCAAGGTGGATGTTGTAGTTGCTCATGTGCTTGATATTCCATTTATGTATCCGTATGAAATTGATGACATGCTATAGTGAGAGATGTGGTAGGCACTTGCACATTGTGGAATTGGAAATATGTGAAAGCTATAATTTGACACGTTTTTATCATAGTGAGTGTGAGTTTGTAATGTTTGATACCTCATGTCATGGGTGGGCAACATTAAACACTAATTTCTTTTTGTTGACATTGAACTATGACTTTTATTGGTGGAACTTGAAATGGAACATTGTAATTACCATGTAATATTTTAGTTCATTTTCTCCTATTTTGCAAAGGTTTCATTTGGAAGTTAATGTGTAATAGTATTATATGAGGCACAATTAACTATAGATTAGTGGCCTTCCAAGTCTAATTAATTTGAATTAATAATGAACAATTTTTATATAACTACTCACAAGTATGGCTGATAGACATACCTAGTAATGACATTCTTCATTTTTCACATTAAAATTCTTTAAAATTCTTCATTTAGCACCTTGTCAAAACATTCTTCGACGCGAATTTTAATGAATTTTAACAAATTTTCGCAATTTTTAACGAATTTTCGTGCTGCTTTGGGCTTCCATAACATTCCCGCACCAAGAATGTCATAACTATGCATACATATTGCAAACTAGAAGCCAATAACATAATGACTTCTTTATGACTCTTATATGACATACTTTTTAAAAGTATAATTGTCTCACTACTTACAAATGATTGTTTTAGGTATATTATTCCTTACACGTGTTGAACACTTGTTCTACCAAGTGTCATGGGCAAAATTAGTTGAATCAAATACTACCATGTGTCATTATCCATGGTTGCCATGTGGAAAGAGTGAATTAGTAAATACTAATCAACAACTTTGAAACTATTATATGACATGATTATGTTGACAAAATCAACTTCCAATAAGATGTATTGGATGTCCCCACATGGATAAATGGAATCTAGACATGCAAACAAATCCAGTTTTGGCACATGGAAAATTTTAGCTCTTGCACATGGAATACCATATTGTCATGGAATAATCATAGTTTAGTCATTGAGTTTTCTAACACATAGGATGTTGACAAATCATGTGGAGCCCACAAAGAAGAATGAAATGCAACATAGGATAAATGAATGTCATGATATAGCATAGGGGATTAATCCTATGTGGCCCTATGTGTCATGTGTGACTAATGGATTATCCTTTATGACTACTAGATGAATACTGCCATGTCACTAATAAAATGATTATTTGTCCCCGTAATAACTTTACAGCCATGAGTCATATGTGTTTTCAATGACTAGCTTTTTAGTTGTTAATAGACACAAAGATATAGATTTTCTACTAGTGGATGGAAAAGGCCCATGTATGGGAAAGGCATGGCCTATCATGAAAACATTGGAAAAACATGTGTAATCATTAGGTGACCCACCATTTTCATTACCACTAGAATTGGCAAGTACTATTGAAAGTCAATTCCAACGTCAATGGAGGATGAGGAAAACTAACCTTCATTATCCTTAGGCATTTCTAAACCCTTATCTTCTTGGAAACAATTTGATGCATGATGATGTTGACGCAAAGGAAGGAATCAAACATGTACGACAAAAGATGTCAATTGATGCAACATCATATGTGTAAGCTTTTCATAGACTTTGCAAACTTTATCAAGAGTTGAGGACCATTTGTAGACATTCCTATTACAACTTCACTAAATATGCCTCCCCATGAATGGTGAGATTTGATTGCAGCAAATGTTCACACACTTGCACCCATGGCTAAACATAGTCTTGCCCAAGTTTGCTCAATATCATCATGCGAATGAAATTAGAATTCATATTTGTTTGTGCATGTAGCAAGGTGCAAAGTTGCTTAACATATGATAAAACAACATATTTAATGTATATTTACACTAATAACAAATTTTTAAGGGAAGGACATGGCACCACTTCCACAACATGGTATGAAAAAAAAATGTCAGAAGACTCGATGTCAAATGTTGTTCCAACACATGTAGCCAAGATGAGGACAATTTCAAATTCTACACTATGGACAAACATGAAATTGGTGGAATGCATGCAAACACCATTGATGACATTTGGGGATGCCAACAACATTGCACTTGCACTAGGCCAAGGAGATCAAGAACTTAACAATCCATATACATTTATTGACGAAAAGGAATTCAATGTTAGGCTCGGAACTAGAGGCAAAATTACTTTTGTTCAACTTTTTACAAGTGAAGGGTATTACGAAGGTCTAAATTTTGAACTATTTCAAGAGGCACAAAATGCAAAGTTGCTTATTGCTAGGTCAAAACATGTAACTAGGAGCCAAAAAAGGTGTCAAATGTTAAACATAGGTAATCAAAATCAGACATTTATTTTTTTATTACCATTTAAAACCATAGTAATCACAGCAAGTTAGTCCTTTTTCCTTCATATGAATGTCAAAAAACTTAGAGTAAAAATTCATTTGATCCAATTTTAAATTTTGGTTTAAATTTAAAACATTTGAAAGTGTATACTTATTGCATTAGATGGAGTCAATTTTGCAAATGACTATCAAAATGATTCATATAATAGATGAAATTTCATTGAGAAAAATATAGTTGATAACATATTAGCTACAATAAATAAATAAACGCATAATTTTAAAAATATGGAATTTTAAAAAATTTAAAATTCAAAGAATGTTTCAAAATTGCTTCAAAAAATTTAGAGTTTCAAAAGTCCTTTACCACACATAAATGGGTTATAATGTACATGATGTATTAAAAAAAGTTATAGCTTAAAGTATAATAAAACAAAATAATGTGAAATTTAATTTTTGGTGATGATTTAAAATTTTGATCATTTTTCAATATGAAACATTGAATTTGTAAGGAACTTTCACATTTTTAAAAATCATATTTACTCAATAATGACTAATAAAAAAATGGGATGCATTGGGGAAATTTAAATATTTTTAAAAACAAGTTACAAAAAAATTTCATTCAAAAATTCATTTGCATGTAAAAGTTATTTTTGGGAAAACAAACTTATAGTTCTTTTCCAAAGTAATCCTTTTGGCTCTAGTTACATGTTTGACCTTATTGATGTTGTGATTATTGGACTGACTAATTTTGGCAGTGTTGGAAATGTTGGCCACATGAACACCATCAACATTGAAGTTGCAAAGGTCACCATCCAACTAGAAGCCATGGAAAAAGTGGACCAATCTTTTGCCATGTAACACCCCATTGGTGTACCATTAATGCATGCCCCAAAAAACACTCAATTATCAAGTGATGAATTACATGGCACACAAGACCCACAACACGATATCAATATCACCTTTTACATAACACCCACAAATGATGGAGATGTGGGTCTATCTAGGATCATACCCATCAACAATGAGATTCACAAGTCCAATTTCAACACTACACCTTTTAGGACATTTTAAATCAAGCCTTGAAGGGTAACATTCGAATTGGCCCATGAATGGTTGCATAGTAACATTTATTAATAGATCAAGTGGGCGAAGAGGAGCACCAATGGCACCTCCACCAACTTCAAGACCAAAGGAAATTATAACAACAGGATTTCAAATCAAGAGAGCCACACGCGAGCAAAATGTCAAGACAAGGTAGCCAAGGCATTTGTTGGGGATGAAGTTGATGACTTGATATAGCTATTTTATATGACGTGAAATGACATTTACATAATATCCAAATTTTTTTAAATTAACAATCCAAAGTTATCCTTTGTAGTCTTTTAAAAATAGGTCATTCCTTTTTGGTACCCCGATCATGAATACACCTTATGGTCTTTTTAATTCAAATGAATATATGATGAACTTGTTTTGGGGATGGCTAATTTGAGAATGTTTCAAGATCATAATGTTTGAAGATTAATTTTGTCTAATTAAAACAACTTTCAAATCTTTTTGTCAATGCAAGTTGACTTTCACACAATCTAATGTGACTACTGTAGGCATTCATTAAAAGAGGTCTTGACACCTCCACTGCAAGGTCCCCTAGACTCCTTAAACTAAAATTTGTTGTTGTAATTTGAATAATCTTCCAATTAATTTTTGACCACTAGATTTTTGATTTTAATGTTTAACATTTTTAGGCTTGTGTTATAAGAATGAATTTTTTTTGTCGTTCCCTTGTCATTCAAACACACTTTTAAAAAATTATAAAAAATTATTATTAGTTTGAAAACTCCATGTGTACATTGTGATATGGTTGATGTGTTAGAATATTTGCATCTATTAAGAATGTTTGAATATTCCTTTGACATGGCAACATCTTGGGACATGTCAAAGCATATTCAATCCACATTAGGTGAGCATGTCAAAAAAGTATTCACTTGGATATTTTATGAAATATTCTTCCATGTTGAGTGTTCATGCTCACCAAATAACATTATTGTTTCATATAAGAAAATTTTAATTGAAATATTTTGCAATTTACTTTTTAAAATACCATATAGTTGCTTCAATATATCACATAAAATGTGTTCATTATTGAATAAAAATGAAAATTTGAAAGTGTATAGATTTTGCTAGATTTTGCATTTTGTTTTGAAAAGTCATTAGAATTTCAAATGATACCAAAATGTGCTAACTACTTTAGGTTTTAGTTTCTTATATTATAATTTACAACTTTGTTCCATATGTCATGTGGTAAAGGACTTTTCAAATTATATGATTTTGAAAACTATTTAAAATTTCTACAAATTTAAAATTTCTTAACTTTTAAATTGTGAATGTTTTTAAGTGTGAGTAGTTGGTTATTATTATTATTAAAAGATTCTTTTGCAAAATTGATTTCTATCTATGCAACTATTGTTCACGTGCAATAACTTTTTATTGTTGAATCCAACAAAATTTAATTTTAAATGAAATTTCAATTTTAATTACTTAACATTCATCATGATAATAATTTAGCACAACTTCCCATGATTAACATGGCATCACATAATGTATGTAAGAAAATTAGTAGTTTTACTAAAGGTAACATGGTTTTTGGCTCTTTTGATTATGATCACAACCTAAGGTTGAAGGTGATGGCTTGAGGTGGATTAGGGCAATTGTTTTTCCAATGAAGTTGGCCACATTTCCAACAATTGTTTTCTCCTTGCTCAACAAAATATGATAAGGATGCATGACCTCGGTTTTTTGTTACATGGCTTTATTTGGTTAACCACATGATTGTTGAGTGTCGATGAGTTATTTGGGTTGTCCTTATTGAATTTAAGAATCACCACATGTTCTTTCATCATGTTCAGTTCAATGTGTTCCAATAATTGGAACACATTCACTAGTGTGGGTTGTGTAGGTTAAAATAACATAATGTTCTAGATCCATGATCACCTAAGTTCCTTGTCCAAAATCCCATATTGGAATCAGACAACCTTTGTTTTGGTGACCTTTTACGTCACAATGATCAACCTTTTCATCCACATATATACTTCTTGCGAGCTTTCATGTGGTTTACATTAATGTTTTTGTAAATTCCATAGCTATTATGTTAAAACCCCTTGGTAATTCCTTCACAACTTTTGGAAGAATTCCATAACAAGGTTCAATGCCAACATGGGGCCTTGTTTACTAATGGAAAAGGGTGCCACCACACCTCCAATGGTTATGTTGTTAGCACTTTGTTTCCACTAGCCCCAAACTATTACTAGAAGTTGTTACAATTGTATTTAAAGTCATTGTAGGATGCAAACATGCTAATAGGACCTACTCTCTACATAACCACTGCTTAAATATGTGTATTTGATATTGCATGATGGGTGAAAGGCTACAACATGAAAAAAAATCACATAATCTCATTTAATTTAGTATGATAAATCTTTTTGAAAAATTTGAAAAACTTTCAATGATTTTTTAATGTCAAAAAGGACTCTTTAAGCACTATAACCAATTGTTACTATCCTTTCATAACACTAATTCACATTTTTTTTGAAATTTAAAGGTTCAAACTTCAAAAGAACTTTGCATTATTATTGGTTATCAATTTTTAAATCACTATGAATGCAATGGCAAACCAAAGTTTTGAATTTCAAATTTGATTAAAAATATATTTTGGTGTTTTGAAAATAAGCACACATTTAACTTTTTAGATTTTAATTAATTTGGTTTTTTAATATTGAAAGTCATTGAATTTAAAGGTAACATATTCTGCATAGGTTGTGACTTCACGTATAGATGTTCAATGGATGAATTATCTCAAATAGATGGACCATGAATGAAATAGTTGATCAATGGTTTGGATCAAATCTTGTAGGGTTTGTATTATATCATAGTCGTCAATGAGCATGAATAGCCTTATGTAGCCTGACCTAACCTTTAGCAACTTGAAGGTTTGATCAACTACTGTTGTTAATCGCATGAATGTTGTTGTCAAAGTAGTACACAAATTTACTTTCTTTTGAACTTTTGTTAAGGCTAATATAAAAGATGAGCAACAAACATTTTTGTGCAAGCCAAATGTTGCCACCATGTTTTACAATTCTCAAACTATCAACACTTTTTTTTTTTGAGTTTTGAACGTGATATATGTAATTGTGACTAAGTCCTTTGAAGTTGAAGGAAAGTTTTGAATTTTGAACACAAAAGTTCAAGCTACTTGAGTGATCTAAGTTTGCATCATAATGATGGCGAGATTTAACAATAGAAAGCTCATTTAGACAAAAGTTACTAGGGTTAACAATGCAATGTGGGAAACTTTGAAGCACACCCACATAGTTGAAGAGAGAGAGAACACTTTCTTAAAACACAATTTAGATGGCGATCTAAATGGCGATCTAGATGGAGATGTTTTTTACACACCTCCACAAGGTTCTAGTTAGTTCACAAATGGAGATCAATATGATGAATTTATAGTAGGTGGTCCTCGTTTGCCCTTAACACCTTATCATGCAAAGTTGATGTTCAATCTAGGGTGAAAACACACTATGGGCATAGTTATGACATTCTTGGTGCGGGAATGTTATGGAAGCCCAAGGAAGCACGAATTTTAACGAATTTTATAGATCAACCGGTGTTAATTCGGTAAACATTCGTGCTGAAGAATGTTTTGACAAGGTGCTTTACCACGTAAATTCGCAAATTTTAAAGTGCAAAATGAAGAATGTCATTATTATGACTATAGGTGAACAAATTTCCACCAAAAAAGGTGATGTACAACGAGTATCATAATACACAAAAAGTTTAAATTTTGATGGCATCATTTGATAATCTTATACATAAGCAAAAAGCCCTAGAATGTGCACATTTTGGAACTCAAATTTCACTTTAAATCAAAGTTAATTTCGATCCAATAGTTAGATGAAAAAGATTTAATAAGATTAATATACACAACATATATAATGTGCAATTTGTTATTAGCCATAAGGCCTCATGTTTATGGTTCATAAAACATTATTAAACAAAAGAAATCTAAAAATAAAATGCAATGACCAATTATAAAATCTTTTTATCTTTCATTTTAACACGCTTTTAACTCTTTGAAGGACTCAAATGTGAATCCCAAACTAAAAACAACGGAAAAGTAAGGAGTCAGGGCACGCTCCCTGGCTCGTAACACTTTGGAGGGATAGAAGGGCGTGCTGGAGCTTTGGGATGCAACTAGGAATAATTGACAAGCTTCAATCACTCACACGGACCTATGCAAAATCAACATAAAGTGGTTAATGCATAATCAAAACACTTTTGGTGCTAGGACGAGCCACAGGCAACTCAGATTCACAAGACTCACCACGGCCCAAACTTGGGGGAAGCCACCACCTTCCCCCTTATAGTATACTCTACACCTCTCCATGGAGGCCACATCCAAATGGTTTTTTGTCTTAGGACTCCTAAGTGGGAGTCCCGAAATTCTCATAGTTGGGACTCCGACAATTTTGGGAGCCCATAATTTTTTGTGTAGACCTCTAATTGCAATGTGGTTTAAAGCAAAGTTATAGCCCTCATCAAGAGTTTTCCAATAGTATGTTGCACGTCACATGCACATAAGTAAATTGGGTCGATTCCCGACTTTTAGTGGTCGAGAGTCAAACTGCCAATTTGATTCCCGACCCTTCTTTTGACCATAACTTGTGTTTCAGATGTCCAAATGAGTAATGCGAGCCCATAATAGACATCTACACTTCAAAAGTTCTCCAATGATATAAAGAAATCTTCAAACCAATGAGCTTTGACCCTTGAAGTTGCGCTCTAAAGATTTGGGAGTCCATTTGGGACTCCAACTTCCACAATGGGAGTTCATTTGGGAGTGTGAAGGTTCATTCCCTCACACTCTTTGCATTCTCGCGAGCATGTGATGTGACTCCCAGGTCTTCCTCTTGGCCTGCAACCTTGCAACCTCTTGCCTTGGTCGTGAGCCCAAAACTAGGGTTGCTACACATTTTGGTATTGGTCTTTTTTTTAAATAAATAAAATATTTTGTGTTTACTATTGAAAAAAATGAAAAGAACACATATTTTTAATGAATTTTAAACCAAAACATTTAAACTTCCAAATGGCCTTAGTTTCAATTAATGTATACAAATAATAGTGTCCAAAAAAATTCACAAAAACATTCCACCCATAACCCTTGTCGCAACCCCACTTTGGCCAAGTGTGGGGATGAAACCTACACTCCCAAAGTTGGGGTCTTGGAGTCCTCCGGGACTCCCGAAGGTTTAGAGTTCGACAAAAAGGCCCAAAACACCTCGCATTGAGGTGTTCTTGGTGTCATTGGAAAGGTCTTGAAGCGTAGATATCGAAAATGGCCTCGCATTGGTCATTTGGACATCTGCAGCCCAAGTTATGGGCAAAAGAAGGGCCGGGAGTCAAATTGGCAGTTTGACTCCCGACCATTAAAAGTTGGGAATCAACCTCTTCCCGATGTCAGATTTGAGAGTGCTACACGGCGTTGAAAATCTCTCGAGGAGAGCTACAACTTTGGTTTAGACCTCGTTGCAATCGGACTTTGCAGTCGGGAGTTATGAGCTCCCAAAGTCCCGGGACTCCAATCGGGATAATTTCGGGACAATTTCGGGACTCCAACTTGGGAGTCCCAAGAAAAAGAGCCATTTCGATGTAGCCTCCGCCGCGAACTGCAGAGAATACTATATGGGGGAAGGTGGTGGCTTCCCCTGAGTCCGGGCCGTGGTGAGTCAAGTGAATCCAAGGTTGCCCGTGGCTTGTCCCAACACCAAAAGGGTGCAAAATGAGTTCTAACCAACTTGTGGTTGGTTTTGATGTAGATTCGAGTAAGTGAATAGCTTGACCTCTCCCTAGTCCAATTCCCGAGACTTCTAGCACAACCCTCTACCCCTTTCTAGTGCTGGAAGTCGGGAGTGTGCCCCAAGTTCCAATTTTCCGTAACTCTACATAGTTGGACCCTCAAGTGGATTCAACTTGGGATTTAGGAGCGCGTCAACCCTAGTTTTGAAGTATGTATGCAATTTTTCATATTTTGTGACAAGTATTATTTCATCACAAATATGTTTCATATGTTGAAGTTCGCCAATTTTTGTTGGATTTTTCTTTTTCAATGATTGTTTTAAGTCTAAATCTAATCCAACATACTTTAAACAAATAAAAATAATCCAAAATGTGACGTGTGTACTTACATAAAAAAAACCAAATGTAGAAATGTAGTATTTGTGACTACAATTTTTGGGGGGCATAGTGTGTTTTACCCTTTACATTACAACATCTACAATCAGCTAATGCCATTGGGCATAACTTGGGATGGGGGCCCACTTTCAAAAGCCCCTTTTGTTGGAAACAACTAGCAACAAAGTCAGCTACCTCAGAAGGTTTATAAAGGTTTTACAATCAACATATAAGTAAGGTAATGTAATTTTTGAAATTGAATGATTACATCACAACTCTATACATAATTTTCATTTCAATAAAATTATTCATTGTGGATTATTGAAATTAAGTACAACAATTATTTTTTAAGGTGCTTGATCAATGGCTTGTGTGTAGAACTCATAAGGCTATCATGGCTAATCATAAGCATAGTCATTAGTTGGATCAATGAAGGTGTAATTGAGACTCAAGGTGTTTCTAGCAATTAAGCCCTTGAAAATGGTTCATACCGACTCTAGTATGAGGCTAAAAGGAAGGATGACACATTCGATCGGGTATGAAGGTGTTGATTTCATCAAGCTACAGTCATCAACCATGAATCACAACTTGCTAAAGAGCTTGTAAATAAGGTTTTTCTTCAAAACCATGGTAAACATGAACAACAAGTCATTGCAAATGTTGCAAGAAGACTTATAATGTTTGTTTTGACATTCATGAAGGATTTTGAACATTTTGTCCAAAATGTAATTCTTTAAAAAATTCCTTAATCATGCTCTCATGAAAGGTATGGTGCCTAAATACTTTAATGATCTTTAGTATGTAAAGCGTAATCAAGAAGTTTTAAGCAATATGAAGTCAAGGATTACACACCATTTGACTAATGCCAAACAATTTCAACTTGTAATTACAAAAGATGTCGTGTGTATGCTAACACCTAATGCATCCATTGGTAGTAGTAGGGGAATTGCAAAGGTGTTGGAGGTTGATAAACAAAACATTACATGTGCCTTGGAGTGATGAGTGTAATTGGATACAACTAAAGATGTTTTTTGGATCAGTCGTAAGAGGCGCAAACATTCTGATGCGTTGCCTAAGTCCATGAGAGATGTTATGGTACAATTTTGGACCACTCAGATGATGATATCTCCTAATCAAAAAACATGTTGTGATGATGAGGATTGGTGTCAAACTAGTTGAGGAGCATGCTGTTCATTACTTACAAATATCATGTGTAAGATTCTTTCAAATTTAACCAAATTTGTTTAAAATTTCCCTATTGATGATGTTTTGGGATTTTAATGGTCAAGTTGCATGCAATGCTTTGTTTTAGAGATTTGTCATGACCATATGTGTGTTAGCCATAACATATAATGTACTATGGTAGTGAGTAGTGCCTATTTAGGGTTTCCAGGTTTAGGGTTAGAGGAGAGTGGTTCTTCTGGTAGGACCCCACCCTCATGTTGTGAGTGGGGTATAAAGTGAGAGAGGGCTCAAAGAATGTAGTTCTTCGAGTTGAGCCTAGAGCGTTGGGAGTAGTTGGAGTTAATGGAGCTTTGAGCTATGGTATCCCGTTAGCATCAACTTGGATTCTCTAAGTGGAGTGGGCTTGGCTTGACTATATGTGTTTGCATCACAAGTTTTATGATAGTAGATCTTTTTCATGACATTTTCACTCGAAGACTCTCAACAGATTAGTGGGATCTTATGACGATTTTGAGAATAGCTAAACCGTGGGGGTTTTGTGATCTCCCTTCTGGTTGTGTGGCCGAATTGGGAGTGAGTGGTGTGGAAAGGAGCGCCTCAGCGAGAGCTTTCCAACGCACCAAAGAACGTTGGATTTTGTCGAACGGATCAAAAGTTATGATCGTTTGAAATTGCTAGTGTGCATTCGACAATTTTTGGTGATGGTTTTTTAGCGACGTCAATTGGAGGTTTGTGTGCCGAGCTACGACCTGCAGACAAATTTGAGGCAGTTCAAATGAGGGGCATTTCTCCGACATTTTGAGGCTTCAAAGCAACTCAAGGTAATTCGGGGCGAGTGGGTGTGAGAGGCGGAGTAAGGAGCAAGCGAGCATACCTTGGAGATCTAGCAGGGTCGCCACTCTGATCAAGTCAGGTTGCCTATACCCATAGATTATAGGATATATCTTAGGGTTAGTGTGGGCACGAAGTCAACAATAATTGGTGGTGATTCAATTTGGGTACCGGGTTTGGTGATTGGGTCATCATGGAGCAGTTTGGTGGTGTTATTTAATCTGAAATGGTTAGTAATATAATGGTTCATTTTGTAATGTCCATAATGGTTAGTAATGGAATGGTTCATTCTATAATGTTTAGAATGGTCAATAATGGAATGGCTCATTATGTAATGTTTACAACGTTTAGTTTGAAATGGATCTATAATGATCAATAATAAAATGGTCTGTAATGGATCAATAATGGTCAATAATGGAATAATATGTAATGGTCAGTAACATTTGGTCAATAATGGAATGGTTTTGTAATGTTTATAATGTTCAATTTGAAATGGATATATAATGGTCAATAACAAAATGTTTAGTTTGAAATGGATTTGTTTGTAATTGGAATCAATGGTTTAGTCTAAAATGTTATAATGGGTAGTTTGGAAGTGTAGTTTGTAATCAACAAAGTTTGTTGCATTAAACTAGCCAAATAAAATAAATTTTTGATATCCCAAAATACATTATATATTTAATCATGTAAATAAAGAAGGGAAAAATCCAATTGAAAATCTAGATTTTTTATTCTTTTTTTATAAAATTCCTTTGATTGAATTCACTCACTTTTCACTTCAACATTGGAAATTTTGCTTTGCAATTTCAAGTTGAAACAATGGGATTAGCATCAAACTATATTTTTGGTCCATCTTCTGGACAATAGAAGATTCTGGAAATTACACCTCCTACTTACAAGTACTCCTTTCAAACTTACCAAATAAAATAAAGGAATTCAAGTACATTATATTACAAATTTACAACTTCAATTTGTTGAAATGCAATTAGCCATAAGCATTTGTTCATTTGTGTTTAAGAACATAACTTGCTCTCCAAGTTTTAAGTCATTAATGATTTTCATTTCAACAAATTTTGTTTTGTAATTTGGGATGTAAATAACAAGCTTGACAAAGTGGTAAATGGAAGCATCATGTATATAACATATTCAACAATTTAGCCCTTGGAAATTACAATCCTTACAGTTGGACTTTCTTATCAAATATACTTCTTAGCCCATCTAAATTGTGTACGTGGATGAACTTTCTCTTTGTACCAAGTATGCATACACTATTATTCCCAACAATTTGAAAATATAGCAGCCACTTATGACCTCTTTTATACATACACTAATCCAGTTTTGATTTTAATGAGACTTCCAATTGGAATCAACAATGAGCCACAAGCCTATTCAACTACACATATAAAGGTAGCTTAGTAATATGTAGAAGCACATATGCAATGGCAAATTGGAAGGGTGTTAACTATTTTCATTAACTATCTACTTCACATAGTTCAACACTTTATATCTATTTGAGATAAAATATGGTTGTACTAGTAATCAAATCTTAACCTACAAGGCTATGTAGTTCAAGAAATTCAAAGTTGGAATTTAAAAGCATTGGGAAATCACCAAAGTTGGAAGCTTAAGTTCAAAGCTAAAAGGAAAATTGACCTAAGGAAAACACTTTTGAAAAAAACTAATGCAAACCCATCATATTAAGAACACATGGAACACCACAAAATCTAGCTAGTAATGAGTTTCATGGCTCTATAGGAGGCACCATTGAACATGCAAGTAGTACACAATGAACATTTTGTCTATATCATTTACATTTTCTCTGTGTTTTTTCAGCTTGCCTTCAAGTGCACACTTTTGGCACAAAATTTTGGTGTTGATTTTTGTTAGATTGTTGCTTGAACATAGTAACATCAATAGAAGACTTGGATTTGTGTTTCCCTTTTGATGGATTAGTGGAGGGCGATTGGTCTTTATCTATTGTCATTTTTTGAATCATGTTGTTGGATTGATTTAATTACACATGGACAATGGCCAACACATAATTTAATAGGTCCACCAAACCTTCAAGAATCTTGGAATCACATGAAATTGCACAAGAAATCCACCTTAAATCAAAAGCTTACCTGTATTTTCCAAAGGCATATTTGGTATGCTAATTAGATTTTTTTTTTGGGGCTGGCATCTCATTATCCATGATGGATGTAACCATTTTGCTTTTCTGAAAGGAGTGTCTAGTTCCAAGTGGAATTTGAACATTAGTTGTAATGGATGTTGGCCTATCCAGTGGCATCATTTCTAAAGTAATCAACAAAATGACTTGTAGGTTATTGGGTGTTTCTCCTTCTAAATTAAGTAATGCATCCATGCCTTTGTTGTTGGGTGCTTCAAATTCCAACAAGTGTGTGCCATCATCACATAGAGCTATGTTATTATGACATACAACTGCATATCCATAAGCAACCATGTATAAGACTTTATCATTATTGAACATAATTAAAACCATTACAAATCATTTAAAACAATATTGATTTAAGGTAAAAAAATTCATACATGTTTTTCTAATTATTTGTTTTACAGGTGGAACATTTACAATATTAGTAGTTGGTCATTGAAATATTTATTGTTCCTCAGTCAACTGGTCATGCACATGAGATGATGAGGTACTTGAAAAGAGTTTCAAGCATGTTTGCTCTCTGGAATCTAGATTTATATTGTCTTTTACCTTTGCACCTTTCAAAGGAAACTCAACCTCATTGGAACATCCATCTATGATGATGGAAGTGTTATGCATGCACCTTTAGTACAAGAGATTAACTCAAGAGGGTTGTTAATTGTGCCTTGTGCATTAATTGTTCTTATTGCAACAAAATCACTAGAGCATATAGAACCCAATTTCGTTACCTTCAATGCAAAGAAATCACCTATAGTAATGGAAGAAATGCATTTAGAACTAAGTAGTCCTTACTATCCTTCTAGCATTGCTTTTAGGAAATAATTACCAAATGCACATAAATAGGTTTCAAGTGGATTGCTTTGATAGCATAACATGTAACCATACTTGCACCTACAACTCCTTATTTTATTCTTTGGTAATCCATAAACCACTTGAACACTTAGTAGATTCCTTAATGGACTTCATTGATATCACACCATAAACCATAAACACATATGACTCATTATTTGATTCTTTTAGCAATCCATAAAACCACAACACCTTAAAGTCCTTATTGGATTTCTTTGCCATCACACCATAAACCATAACCACAAGTATGACTCTTGATTTGATTCCTTGGGTAATGCATAAATTGCAAACATCTTAAAGTCCTTATTGGACTTCTTTAACAACACACCATAGACCATAAGCACCTATGATTCCTTATTTGATTCCTTGGGCAATCCATAAACCATAAACACCTTATAATCCTTACTAAACTTCTTAAATAACACACCATAGACAATAAACACCTACAAGTCCTTATTTGACTCTTTGGGTAATGCATAAACTGCAAACACCTTACAACCCTTATTAAATTTCTTTGACATCACACCACAAACCACAACCACAAAACACTTGTTGATTTCCTTAACAACCTATAAACCACTTGGACAGTTAAAACTCCTTACTGAACTCCTTTGATAGAAAATTGAAGACCATTGGAATTAAAAACAATCCTTACTACTTTTATAATGTACACCAACTAAAAGCACTTGGACCCAACTAATCAAGCTGGCTTCAATACTTCCATAATCAAAAACCAATGATCATTTCAAGAGTCATTATCTTTAGCACCATATTGAAATGACAACCATCAAAACTTGACAACTAAGCAAACATCACAAATCCCAAGCATTGAACATTGTAAATTCTAATGAACCAAACAACATGAATATCGAAAACCTCATATCAAGAACATTAGTTCAATAGAAAATTTAAAGAATTACAAAGGAAGGTTTTGATTTTTAAATTTTCACTTGAAGGTAATGAAAGTGAGGTTGCATCTTTGAAAGATAACATCATTGTTTCCACCTGAATTTCAAGCCCCATATCAACTCCCAATTTTTCAACTCATCATCTTTAGCACCATAGCCAAAGCTTCACCACCAATTAGGATGCATAACTTGCCCACAAGTGCACTTGTTGTTATCTTGTAAAACTTCAATTAAACAAAATGGGTGAAAGGTGTGCTTGCAAGATGTTATAACTGCATCAAGACAATGAAAACCATGAGCACAAAATCCACAAACTTTCATTGATATGTAGGTTTTAGGGGTACCAAAAACACTCAGATGAAGGATAGGCTTTGGCCAAAATGAACAAATCCCCAAATTTTGCATACCCTTTAACTACCTTGTCACTATTTTTTTTTCCTACTTCTAGTGTTTCCACTTCTTGCTTCACCACAACTATCACATCTTCCAACTTCATATGTTCCACTTTTGTGTTTGCAAATGTGGCCTCACCTTGAACAACACGTTTTCACACCCCCTCTAGTGTGACATTCTTGTTGTATTCTAACTATTGGTGCAAAGCAATTGTGTTCATCATGTTTCAACTTCAAAGTCATGATTGTTTGCTAAACTTGGGCTTTAGTTTCAAGTCGAGCCTCTATAGTTGTAGCATGTTGAACATCTTCATGTGCATTCTTGACTTAAATGCACAAATGCCAAACCTGATGTTAGGGAAGAACAATTTGGTTTACAATTAGATGAAATGTAAGCTTCCAATCTATAAACCTCTAATCTGAAAATTGCAAAGTTGTCAATCACTAGAACTTGACTTAAAATTTGATATTTGCGTAATCTTAAACAACCAAAAAAATTACACAAACCTTTCCCTTGAGCAAGGCAATCCCTTGCACCAATTGTTGCAACTTGCATTCATTTGTAGTGATGGAATTTTGCATTTCCAACGTTGTTATTTGACAATCTTCCATGTTGAACTTGAGCCTTACAAGCTTTTCAAAAAGCTTAGTTGTGGCTTTTAGATGCAACACTTTCGCCTTTGATAGCTTTAGTAGGTCATTAAGAAACTTGTGGAAATCACCCACCTTGTTCAAATTGTTGACAAAATGCCATATGGACATCCATTTGTTGGCCTAGTGCCCAAGGTTGATAATCCATATCTACATAATGAACCAACGTTGACCTTGCCAGAACCCTCCAACCCACCACTCAAATCAAAAATATTTATTGAACCACTATTTAAGAGTCAAACTTCTTCTCTTTGAGCTTTCTCTTTCATCATTGAATGTAATCTTCACCTAAGCTACTTGCTCACCCTTTTTTTAAGCAATGAAACCTTTTACAAACCAAGCATTGAATTCATTATTAGTGACATGAGGCGTGCCAAAGGCTTGCCAATAAAGCTTCAACAAATCTACCTTGCTTTTAGGGTGAAAAAATGGACTTGTGGTTCTAAAACTTGTGTAGGAAGGTCTAAAACTTCTTTAATGTCAAAGTTTTTCACAACATTTGAAAGCAAATCTATTTTAAGGTTGAGTCTAGAATTATTCAACTTCTTCATAGATTGGAAATAATCCTCCGTCTAATCCTTAAACTCTACATGCGACCATGGTGGAAACTGAAGATCAAAACCATTGTTTAATTTTTTCTCCTCTTTGACCATCAATTTCTTTTCCCATCTTCCTATTAGCAACAAATTTACAAGAGCCAAAAATGCTTGGCAATAATAATCTAAAACTTGATATTATTTAAAGAATGCAAAAAAACCAATGCCAACAAAAGTTTTCTCAATGACATAAGTGTATGTTGTAGTACTAATAGCAATTGTGTTTAAAGGACTAAAAAACAACAAGCATTGGAAGATGACCAAGGTGAATAAATGAAGATGTCGAAACAAAAAACGAACAAGAAAATGATCGAAAGATTCAAAAATCATGCCCTTTGACCTCCCAAAAATAGTAGATGTAAACAAAACCCGTCCCCTTACACGTGTTGAATGCAACAATCGCTCGTGGCCTACCATATCGCCCACTAATTCATGTGTTTCCTTTCTAACCAAACCACTAAGCATGCGCATGTGGGACTTATTAGCGCATTTTCCCCCTTCAACACTTGGGGGCCATAATACTCTTACTGATTGAAACATAATTGGATTCATAATTTGGAATTCAAAGTGGGATACGTTGCAAACACAACAACTATGGTCTATCGATCATCAATTCAATTTCACCACCAAAACAAAACAATGGAGTTAGTATGATCATCACCTTCGAATGCAACCCACAACATCACCAACAAAATGTTATAACCTAACCCCCCCTTAAATATTTAGTTTTATTGTTGGAGTTTATACCTACGAGGTGAAGTGAACTGAATTGGACATTTTCCTTATCCCTTAATGGACATTAACTGAATCAATTATAATCCTTGAGAAGGCAAAATAAGGCACATAACCTTTCACCCTAAGAATTTTCATTTTAATGTTGCATAAGTGTGGGGGGAAAATCGATCGACAAGTTGTACACCTTGTTGGATTGTTGGGCAAGCCACACACTTCCCCACACTCCCTATCCTATGATAGTGTATGAACATTATTACAATGACAAGAATGAACCATAGGTGCAATTCTAAATGACACAAAATGAGAATGAACTTTTCATACAACATAAATTCCCACTTTTATAAAATTTGCTTGGAAAATATAAGAAAAATTAAAATTTTCATAGCATAGCATTCCATGAGGGTTGATTATGTGACATTCCATCACTTGTGGGTTACAAGATATGGGTATTTACTAGCAAAAGCTTTGAATTGTCAAAAATTTGGCCAAAATTGATCCCATACACCCACCTTCAACACCTTGTAAAAACCTTCTAAATTTTTTTGTTTCCAAATAGATTGAAATCTATTATGTGCATAGGCCTCCTCTTTAAAAACCCAATGGTGTAGATGATATCTAATTCCAATTAACTTGTTTGTGGAAGATATGAATTTCTAAAAAAATCTCAAAAAAAATAAAATGAAAATCCTTCATGTCACCTCATGTCATGATGTGATGTGACATGACTTGACATGGTGATGTGTCTAATTATGGGCACCAAAATGTCCAAACTTTCTAAAAATATTATTATTATTTTAGTTCTATGTTTGGTCATTAACCTATTGTTCACATATAGGTCAAATGAGAAATTTGGATGAAAAAACCTACATCCAAATTATGGATGAAAAGTTGTGCACTTGAATGAAAAATCTTAAAAAATGAAAAAAAGAAAAATTGGGAAAAAAATTAGAATTAAAAAAATGCAACAAGTTTGGGTTGATCTTAAACTTGCACTTTAGATTCAAAAAATTGCCAAAAATGAAAAAGAAAAAAGGGAGGTTTAGAGTCTACTCCCTTTCCTTTGCTATCACAAACTTGACCTAAAACACATGAGCCTATGCTTGTGATCATGTTTGGGAGGCTCAAAAGAGAGCATTGAACTCCAACAAATGGCAATTAGGACTTGAACTCACTCCATTGCACCTCCTTTGTGTGTGCTTTGTCTTTCTCCCCTTGAATTGTAACTATTGTTTCTATTATGCCATGTGCCCCCAAAGATGAGAATGACAAAGAAGGTGAAGAGGAGGAGCACCCACCCCTTGCCCATATTTTTTTTGTCGTTAACAAAGCCTAAGGAGGGTGATGGTGCCCCCCAATTCATGCCTTTTTGTTGTTAACAAAACCCTAGGAATGTGATGGTGGCAACCCCCTTCTTTTTCTTTGTTGCAAGAATAGTTGTATGACTATTGTTATTGTTAGCACACACATAAATAAACAACTATAATAACAACCTTGCCCTTGTTGGTACCTATGGAAGTGGTCGCCAACCAACCAAACTCCAAGCTTGGGCTAACATTGATGTTGATGGTGGTAGCTATTGTAGCGACTTTTGTTGTAGCAACAATGGCTTTTGTTATTGCAACAACTATTGGGCACCCATTACTCAACACAAAGATTAAAAAAATGAGGGAAAAGAAAGAGGAGCCCCTTCTATGACAAGAATGAAACTTTCTTCTTTCTTGTCATGCACTACCTATTGGCATTTACAACTATCATTGTTTACACATACACACCACAAATGACAATGGTTTGCAATCGGCACATCTCCATGGCAACATTGGATCAATTTGATTTTTTTTCATTTGCAAAGGTTGTAAAAGGTAATTTCTTTCCTTTTTCTTAACATGAGAAAATGTTGTATATGTCAAACCATGTTTATAAACATTAGTAGGATCAAATGTTAAATAATCAAGTGCTAGTCCTTGTGTTCAATGTATAGTGCGTGTTATAGCCAATTGAATGGGAAATTGTGTTCTTGTTATAATGTGAAACAAATTTGAATCAATTTTTTGGATATGGGTTCTATTGGTGTCCATGTAGCATGTATTTCATGTTCATACAAATGTGCATTCTTTATTCTTGTGAGTTGACCACATGGATTATTGAAAAATATCCATATAACTTCTTGTGAATTGAATACTTTAGTTGATCCTTGGAATATTCTATCAGCACCATTTACAAGACCATTGTGTGTTGCATAATTTCTAGCACAAAGTTCAACCAACATATTTTTCTTTACTTGAACCTTTGGGTGTAGTCTTGTTGTGAAGTTTGCATCATTTTGTAATTGAAATGATTGAGGACATGTATCATGATGTCTATCTTGTGCACGCAATATGAATACATCCTCTTCACTTCGAAGGAAACTTGATTCATTATGTTTTTGCTTGGCTTCATTTGTGTAAAATGAATATGGAAATTTTGGATCATTTGGCGGTGTATGAAAACATTGATTATGTATGATGTCCACATTTGATTGCAATTATGTATTAGTTCAAAATTGGTTTAAGATGTCAAATTATTCATCACTTTGGTGCATGACTTGCTTCAATTCATGACATTTATTTTTTTCCATTCAAAACTTTGGAGTTAGATTATCAATGTTGTTTGCATTAATTTTGAAAATTCTTGCATTATGAATTGGTTAAACTTGATAAAAATCCCTAGTGATAATTACATCAAGATTTCCAAAAGAATTGGTGTGAATACATTTGATTGATCTTAAATGAAAATCAATAAATTTTAATGGTCTTTTCCTTATTCATGAAATTTCATCTAGTACTATCAATTGTAATTGGTCATATTTCTTAACTAAATTATTTAATCATTTTGAATTTAATGATGGTAAATCTTTACAATTACGTGGTATAGAAAGACTTGAATGAATTGTAGTTCCACCAATGTTAAATTATGTTTTTCCCATATATGCCATGAGCAAAACTTTCTTTTATAAAAGGGTCTAAATGAGGATGTCTATTATAAAAATGTACCAAAGCTTGAATTAAAAGCCTTAATGTGAAAGTTTTACCTACATTAACACCTCTAGTAATGGATAAATGAATTGGTTCATTTGGATTTATTTTTTTTGTACATGACATCATCAAATATAAGATGTTCATTATTCATTTTTTGAAGTAATGAATGGAATTCATGGGTAGGCATGATTTGGTTTTGAACATCAATATTGGTTGAATCAAGAATAATGGAAACAATATATATGGGTTAACAATATATTCATTACAAATGTTATATGGTTCCACTCTAGTGCAATCAATAATATTTTGTGAAGAAAATCCAATATTTTCATTAGGAATTTATCCATCCATATGTTAGCATCATTTTTTGTTGTTACTTCAAGAACTTGTGATTCTATGTTTTCCCAATTTGTTGTGTATGCATTATTATTATCACAATTATATATAAATGTTATTTTTAATAAATTGATTTGTATTTCATGCATGTTATATGCTGCATTCCATGTGGAACGGCCACCTTTGAAAGTATGTTCATTATCAAAGAAAGGAATAAATAATATTAATTGTTCTCTATAGTAATTTTCTAGGTTTTGATGTTTAGTATAATGCACATAATGAATTATATGAATTTTTTTCTTTTTTTTCTTAAGATTTACAATGTCATAATTTGCAACAAATTCAATTAGAGAAATGTTAGATAAATAGTTAGGTCTTTTGATGTATTTATCAATGATTGGTGGACACATATTATTTGTAGAAGCCAAAGGAAGTGTTTTTAATGATGCAACATTTTTTAATACAAATGCATGTTCTTGTAATGGGGATGTATTAATGAATTTAAATGTTTTAGATGCATGGTACAATGGTATACACAACACAATATATGCAACTAGTTGTGTTAACATTTGTTGAACATTAAAAAAACATTTCCCATCTTTCAAATGCAAGTATGTGCTTCATTACAACTAATAATTATATTTTTCAACTCTTTTGTCAATGTTTTATCTATTTTTGTTAGATAAGATGTGCAATAGCTAGCTATAGCATAAAGGTCAAGTATGAATTGAACATTTGTGTTTGCTTGCCAAAGATTTCCAACATGAATACCAGAAGTATTTGTTCATATGTCTTTACATAATCCTTGTAAAAAAATTGTTGGTTTTTAAAATTTCACTTGTAATGCATTGATATATGTCTTTTTATCTATAAAAAACAATTTTAATAATGTGTTAAATGACATAATTGTTGTTTGTAAATCACTTTTATTTAGTTCCTAAAAAATTCTTTTGTTAATTTCACCTAAATGAACCCTTTTTGAAGGGGTTAAAGATTCCATTGGGAATGGTTTAAGAATTTGTGTTTTTTCCATTAGAGGGCATGGAAAATTAAATCGACAAATGGCTTGAATTTTTCTTCTTACAAGTCTTTTTGTGATGATGTGTTTGAGTTTCATGAACATTGGGTTCTAGTTTATAATTATCACATGATATATATTTTCCCACAAAGTTTTCAATTGCATTATTTGAATCCAAACCCTAAATTGGTGCATTTGCAACCCATAAAAGTCGATGGTCATGTTGACTTCCACAATTTTGAAATTTTGTATCAAAGAAAAAATCTAATAAGTGCCCAAAATGGAATTACCTTTCACAATTTACAAAAAGATTTCATATGGTGATCATAATATTGTGCACATGTAACACATCATATAAGATCTACAACATGTTTGGGTTCTAATTTGTCAAAAGGAATGTTAAATCCTATTTTTTTATTATTTAAGTCATATAAACATTTTAATAAAAGAAACCATTTACTTTCAACACTAGTAAAAATGTTGGGCGACCTAATTGTCGAATCATTACATAGATTTGAAAAAAAATTGACTTAGATAATTAAGTGAAGTACGTAGTCCTAAAAGATCCATACATCCTAAATCAGAATGTAAAATAACATTCAAATTTAGTTTATTTATGACATCACATGCTTGAACTTGACGTCCAAGGAGTTTTCATTTATGTATGCACACCTAAGATGATGAAATAATAGAATGAATCAATACTTTAATAGCTTAAAAAAAAAATTGGTATATTTGTGGCAAAATTATGATTTTTATGCAAGAGTTCCCATTGAGCAATCATTTGATAAGACATTTTTATTCCTTGGTTGCTAAGAAGTTGTCCAAAAAAAATGTAAGAAAGTTCAATTCTTCACAATGGGGATCTTGAAAAAGGCCCAATGGTTTGAAATGTTAGCTTGGTGCTACAGTTACAACATTTTCAAAATAATCATATATTTGTTTAGAAGATAATATGTTTTTCATCGTTCTATTTAGTAATATGTCTTTTTATTCCTCTTCAAATCTATCTTCATTATTATGGTCACATGATTCATCATCATTCTATGTCACAAAAAACATTTGTATTGGTTTGCATTGATAATGTGAACATATCAAACTAACATGGATGAATTATTATTCCAAAACTTTCATACACTACAACAAAATGTGTCCTAATTCACTTTGGGTTTCATTAAATTTTGAGTGAATTTGAACATTTTTACCATGATGAAATTAGTCAACCCCCTAATGAACAAGGATTAGTTGTTATGGACAGTGAATTGGTCCACTTGCTAGTTAATTAACTATACAACATGGAAATTAATTAAATTTAAATTATTTAATATTTAATGTAATATTTAATATTATTGATAATTTCATGATTTTTTAGCCTATGAATTATTAACACGTGTTACTACCTATGCTAAGTTAAAAGCTTAGTTTAAGTACACAGGCCATGTAATCAACCTAAATAGGCACCTATTCTTAGGACCTACATAGGAAAATATTTAGTCAATTCACTACTGTTGACCACAAACACAACATTTGTGAGGTTTGATCCCTTGATCTTTAGGATGGAAACAAACATTTCCATTATCAAATCACCACATTTGTTGTGATAATGTGTTACATTATATTTTATTTATCAAATACTTCATTTTAAAGATTACAAAAACATAAACTTTGAAAATTTATATCTTATTGAAATTTTGTCCAAATGAAATGATTAAAGTTTAATTTAATTGGTTTTCCAATAATGTACATAATTACATTTATTTCCTTTTGAAAGTGTAAAATCATTTGAACAATTTTTTTTTTATGAATATCATTATTCAATAACATCTCAATTATCATTTGTTTGAAAAAAAAAAAGTTTAATAAATGGATTTTTTTTGCTAATATAATAATATTTTCTATGTTAGGTTACTTTTAGTTATTCTAGGGCTACTTTTCATTGTTCTAAGTTATTTCACCCTACATTATTTATGGTTAATTTTAGTTATTTCACCTTACGTTACTTTTAGTTATTTAAAATTACTTTTAATTATTTTACGTTAATTTTGGCTATTTAAAGTTATTTCATGTTAAACTATTTTCGACTATTGTAAGTTTTTTTGGGCTATTTTATGTTATTTTAGGCTATTTCACTATAGGTTATTGTGGTTATTATAAGTTTTTTTTGGCTATTTTAAACTATTTCATCTTAGGCTATTTTCAGCTATGTGAAATTATTATTGGTTACTTTGGCTATTGAAAATGATTTCACCCTATGTTATAATTCGCCATTTTAGGTTATATTACCATAGGTTATTTGTGGTTATTCTATTGGTGGTTATTGGTGCCTATTTTAATGGTGCCTATGTATTCTATTGGTGGTTATTAATGGTTATTAATAGTTATAAAATGGCTATTATTAGTTATTATATTGGTGGCTATTAATGGGTATTAATAGTTATTAGATTGGTGACTATTAATGGCTATTAATGGCTATTGGTAGTGATTATATTGGTGGCTATTGATGGCTATTGATAGTTATTATATTGGTGGTTATTTTAAGTTAAATTATCATAAGTTATTGATGGTTATTATATTAATGGTTATTGGTGGTTATTAGTGATTATTCTATTGGTGACTGTTTTATTATAAACTATTGTTGGATATTTTAAGCTATTATGTGTTGTTTTAAGTTATTTTATCATAGGTCATTATATTTTATTTTAAATTATTTTAAATTATTATACTTAGGATAAAATAATTCATAATAACATAAAATAAAATGATTTTGAATAATTTAAAGTATAATTTAAAATAAGATATAATAACGTATAATAATTTAGAGTATATCATAAAATACCATAGGATATTTAAGACAACACAAAATAAACCTATTTACCACAACAAATTATAATAATGAATTATGTTCACTAGTAGTGAAACATGATGTTTACATATTCATATTATAGTGAAATAATTTTAATCATGATGAAATCACTAAAGTGTAGTGAACTTATTTCACTTTTAAGGTCCCATAATGATTTAGGCTAATGAACTACGTCCTAGTTAAGGCTGTTTTTTCTTCAACTAATGAGATCAATTCATGGGAGAAACAAAATTTCATAGCAGGTTAGGTCCTTTTAGGTGAAATGTTTTTTCACAACCTGTTGATGTCAAGTCATTTAAATGAAATTTTTTTCATGTCTAATGGGGTAACTATAATCATTTTCTTTTCATTGCCAATGGTGGGTCATTTCACCCCAATAGGGATCAATTCAAATAATCTTTTTTCACCCCCAACTGGGGGCACTTCAAGTTTTTTTTTCCACCACCAATGGGGGGTCACTTCAAGTGATTTTTTTTTGAAGTTTCAAAAATTTAAATTTTTCTTCTTATCATTTTTCAAAAAATTGTGTGAAGTTTTGCAAGGGGGGACAAGGGGTATTTGCCTTTCTTCTTGTGAACTTTGAAAGTTTTTTGCTTTCATATTTGAAGTTCCGAAATTTTTAATTTTCTTCTTGTCATTTTGGGGGTTTTCAAAAAAAATTGTGTGAAGTTTCACAAGTGAAGAAATGGGGTATGTGTTTTTCTTCATGTGAATTTTGAAACTTTTTGTTTGCATATTTTCTTCTATTTTCTTCTTGTCATTTTGGGGTTCTTTAATTTTTCATGTGAAGTTTCACAAGGGGGGAGATAAGGTATTTGATTTTTTTCTTGGAACTTTGAAGGTTTTTTGTTTTAGTATTTTGAAGTTTTCAATTTTCTTCTTGTCATTTTGGGGGTCTTTAGTTTTTTCATGTGAAGTTTCACAAGGGGGGAAATAGGGTATTTGATTTTTTTCTTGAAATTTCAAAGGTCTTTTGTTTTGGTATTTTGAAGTCCCAAAGTTTTCAATTTCCTTCTTGTCATTTTGGGGGTTTTCAAAAAACATTATGTGAAGTTTTCACAAGCGAGGAAATAGGGTATGTGCTTTTCTTCATGTGAACTTTGAAAGTTTTCTGTTTTTGTATTTTGAAATTATGAAATCTTCAATTTTCTTCTTGTCATTTTGGAGGTTTCACATGGGGGAAATAATATTGGGGGTATTGTTTTAAAATTTGTTTTGATATGGAGTTCAAGGATCTTCAACTTTCTTCTTAGGAATTATAGGGGTTTTTGCAAAAAAAATTAATGAACTTGAACTTGTTATCCCATTTGTTCCTACCCATGGCAATATTTTAAGTTAAATTTGGGCACTAAAATTTTGATTTATACATTTTCCATAGAATCAATGAAAGTCTTTTTTTCCTTTGGAAAACAAATGGGGTTTTGAGGTGGATGGGATGAATAGATACCCAATGGTATTAGGTTATTAAAATATAATAACAATAAGATTAAAATAAAGGATCTAAGTTGTGAATGTATGGGTTATTGAAATTTTGAAAGGGGAAAAAATCAATTTTGGGCAAACCTTTGAATTTTTTCACAACCGCTAGTTGTGATTTTAAAATATAATCTGTCCTTAACTTGAAAATTGTCCAACACTGGAAAAAACACCAAATTCCCAAAATCTCATCATACCCATCCTCTTATCAAAATGTCTTACTCATATTTTATCTTCAATTTTGAGAATTGTTCATCACTATTTCATATTTTAATCATTTATGCTTTGAATTGATGAGTTGGAACTTGAACAATGTGTCAGAAGGACCAAATGAAGTAGCCACCATTCCATAGTCTCTCCCACTGAGGGCAGAGCCAATAATATATTTAGTTTATATTTTCAAAGCAAGTGCTTGAGTTGAATGACAAAGAAGTTTAAAACAAAAAATATTGAAAATCAAATAAAAAAAACCAAAAGTTTTCATGTGAAGGAAGGAAGGTCCCTTCAATTGATGGAAACATCTTCTATGCGAGGGGTTCAAATACAAAGAAAAAAAATCCCATGGTATACTTCACTAGAGCATTGAAATGACCTTGTTGCTTGACTGCATCCTCGTTCTCCAAGAGTAGTGGACTTTATTTTCACAAAATCTAGATAGCACTTCAATTTGGGGTGGCCAGGAGCAAAGCTGCTGTGTGCAGCAGCTTCACAGCATACTTCTGTGCCCAGTCAGTTACCGGTGAGATTTGGGTTTCTAATCTTGGCATAGTTGGAAACTGTCTGAAGTATGGGTTGTAGATCTTGAGGTGAATGCCTGGAAGATCACCGATTCTGAAACTGGCGATGGATTGCTTAAGAATAATCTGGCTTCATGGCAAATCTGGGAAGTATACTTCAACTTCTGTTATTTCGTTGTGGATTGACATTTTACCTTGAAAGACCATTGATCTCCTCAAGTTCATATCTTTGCCAAGCCATCAAGTTAGGTAGTAAGGGGTCAGCATACCTGCACACAAGTCATGCTGATCAGAGGGTTTGTTGTGTCATCAATGTATTGAAGCAGGACCCAGAGAAATGTCAATTTGTCAACTTAATCAAATTATAGACTGACCATTGAGCAAGAATCAGAGACCAAGCGACCAGGCCAAGGGAGAGACGCAGGGGTTTAGGGTTGTTTTTTTTATAATAATTTTAACCAATTTTGTGATGTAGCTGAAGTGGCGAGCATCCATAAGATGATTTAGCCAGATTTGGCTACGAAAGTAGAAAAAAAACAGAATCCTTCTATATTCTTGGCTACCTACAGGAACATATCATATAAATCTGATAATGTGAAAACCATTTTTCTTCGAAATGTGGCAAATAATAGTTTCATGGAAAATTCTTCGTATAGGTCAAAATCATATTTTGCAAGTCGAAATTTGGCGAAATTTCCCCAATCAAAAACACTGGAGAGATGATAAAGACCCTGATAAGGTGGCAGAAATAAAATGTTTAGGGTTGTTCTGAAAAATCTGACTTGGCACATTACATGAATTGACTTGTCGTTATGTGCAAACTTCCATCTAGCTAGCGATTCCAGTTTCAACGCAGTTCAGAGCCAGCCTGGTCAGTTGTTCGAGAGCTAATCACAACCAAGCCCAGAAACTTGCAAAACATTTCTACTTCCAGAGTCAATGTTTTCCTTGTCAAAATTCTTTAATGGACTTGGCAGTGCCCTTCAAAGTCTTAAGGTGCACTCACACTTGGTGTTAGGGGCTCTAGTGTTGAGTACCCTAACAACATCCTGGTAATTTTAGAGTTACACCTACTTATCATGAAAATTTTATGTTAAGCTAACATTCATTTAACATTAAACTATTGCCCGTTTAACATTGGGTGCCACCTAGGATGTCACCTAGATTTTCATTTAACACTGAATTAACATCAAGTGTGAATGCACCATTATTTCTTACCAGCTTTGTGGTGTGGGCCCAATTTTCAGATAACTCGAAAAAGGACTTTTGCCCTGCAACCATCAAGTCATAGGGCTTGGATCAATAATTCATGCATTTTTCTTTTTTTTTGGGCAAGTTTCAATATCGAAAAAGTTGCTATTAGGACAGTGAGGGGGGAGGGGTGGAGTGGAGGATGTGGGGAGGGTGTTGCTAAAAGGCCACTTTTTATTTCTTTAGGGATTCCGTGTACACTTCTTACTCCTTTGGAATAAAGCTTGACATGGTGTGAAAAAGGTTGCATTGTGATAAAAAAGAAAACTGATTTGTTTTCCTTTCTTTTTTGCCATAATACTCCAAATCATTTGTCCACAAGAACAATAACAGGTCCTCCTCACCCTAGTGTGTGGCTAGAGGGACTTTTGGATAGAAAGCTTTTGAGCAAATTGCATCAAACTTGGGATCTAATTGTTCTTCCATTTAACATCCGTATTTCTGACAAATGTATATGTTTATTTTGCCCTTTAATTCAACACTATAATTCACCTATGGTTGTATTTGACTATAATTTAACATATGAGGTTTTTGCATAGATGCTTTGGAACACATTTCATACATATAGCTGCTACTCATGAACCTAAAGACTTTACAAATGTGCCAATTCACATTCTTGGCCACCATGAACAGCATGGTAATTTTGCCCTTGAATTTGACATCACATTTTTCTAATTTGTTAAATAAGAATGTTGTCAACTTAAGTATTTTGCCAAACAAAATCGAGATCAAAAATATTCTCAATAGGTGTCATATAACATTGTGTGGATAGAAATTTTCCACCCCCTTCACTTTGGGAATATATGAGCTTTTACTACATACCAATGATGTTTTTTCCAAAAACTATTTGGTGCCACTATAGCAAGATGACAATAATTTTTTCTCCAAAGTGGTTCTAAAAGAAAATTTCACATAGAAAGTAGGAGTGATGGTAATGTTGTGTGTTGCTTGCACCTTGTGACAAAAGTCATAAAAAAGAAAGCCTAACTAGCAATTGTGATTCCCTTGGGCTCTGCTCTGCTACACACTATAAGAGACAATCAATTGATAAAAAAATGATTTGATTTTGTGAAAATCAAGTTGCATTGAAATGAAAATATTAAATGACATTGCATGCAACTTGAATTGAAAAAAAACAAAATGCAAATTTGTTGTAAAAGATATTTAAAATTTATTTGTGAATATGATATTATTATATATTTTTGAAAAGACATCTTTTCATTCTTCTTTATTTGAAAATTGACTGAATAGATTCTAGTTTGAAATTATCCAAAGGATGACTTATGAAACCTAAAGTTTGTCCTACCTGAGCCCATTTCAATGAATTATTGTCACTGAAATTTGAAAACCTTTGAGAAGTGTAAAAGCTTGTTGCAAAAAGGAATTTGGTCCAGCAGCCAACCCAGCATCCCATAAATCAACAATTTTCTCAAGAAGCAACACAATCTGGAAGATAAATGACCTAGTTGAATAAACACACTTGAAGTAACAAAGTAAAAGAAGCAAACAAAAGCACCAGTCTAGCAAAGGAAAACGGCAATAGACTAAACCAGTGTTGCACAGACAGGTTAGAACTGTTGATTCCAGTTCCAGATAGTAAAAAACTGAATTGGAACTGTGTATGATTTTTGGAACCAAAACTGAAACTGGATACTTATAAAAAAAACAGACCAAAACCAGAGTTCTCAAGTTCTCTGTTTTTATGTGTGAAATTGAAACTACTATTGAATTTTAAGAAAGAAAAGCTAAAACTCAAGGCTAACTGCAGATTAACTGACAATTAACCATCGATTCCAGTTCGTGTTACTTGGAACTGGCCCAAAATCATTTCTGATTTTCAGAACTGGAACCAGAATCAGAATCATTTTAAAATAAAAGAACTGAACCTCGAACCTGATTCTCGGTTCCATTTATGTATGGAACCAGATCTGTTCTAATTTATTTGTAGGGTTTAGAACTGGAGTAGGAGGCTCTTCATAAAAGTAAAGAACTGGCCCTGGACTAAACCCCTTACAAATGGTGATGACAAGAGGAGAAGAGTCAAAGCCAAAGGATGTAAAACAATGAAAGGAATTTACAAAAAGGACAAAGAAATAGAGCAGAATAATAGAAGAAGAGTACACAAAAGATTAAAGGAAATAATAATTAGAGAGAATTTACAAAAGAACGTGGAAATGGAAGAGGGGTGAAAAAAGACATAGCAAGAAATAAACAGGTGGATAAGACAACACATTGAAAGAACCATGAACAGCTTCTACATCCCTACACACTACAAGATCACACTTCTCTTTATTTATGTCAACCATAGCTGCCTACCATAGACTGTGACAAAGCCACCAGCAATATCATTCTTATGAACTTTTCTTCCTCTTTTTCTCTTTTTTTTCCCTTCATGAATTGAAGGATAAGACAATATTATCCTCAAAAATTGCATTATTAGACAAAAGCTTTATCAATATCTTTGGGAAAAGCCCCCCATCTATCAATTATGGAAGGTTGTTTGTTTGATCATGTTGAGATCTCTCAAACCACAGCACCCCTCTCTGCTCTCTTGGTATCATTGAAAAGCCCTTTGTGAGTAGGGTTGCATAAGCTTTCATGATTTTTAGACCTAAAGTGCAAGAGTTAGTGAATATTGAACAATTTTGTGAAAGAAAATTCAACAAAATAAAAACTAAAATTTTAAAAGGAAGTTGAGGCAAGTTCTTGGTATTATTGAAAAGCCTTTCATGAGTGAATTTCTTAGTATATTGAATTTCAAATATTTTTGTATTTAAAATTTACTTTAATTTCAAATAGTTTTGGGCTCTCTTATTATGGTCATGTTTCACCAGTGAAGCAATTACATTATCATGTTCACACTTGGACCAAGGACACATGCCACACTGGTTATACATTATGATGACAAATTCCACATTGAACTATTTCCCCAAGAGCTTTACATAGTTTAATCATCAATGCATATTATTAAACCAAAACATGATTTTCATTTAAATCTTTTTATTATATTGATCATCCATGGGAAAGTAGGTCAATTATGATTAATTTGTCTGAAACATATGTGTTTTCTAGTCTTTGGCAGGTCAAAAACCAAATTGTGTCAATAGTCGTATATACAGCATGTAAATCCCGTGTAAGTGTATTACACACTTATATTGTTATTGTGTATATACATATTTTTACATTTACATGGCTCTATGTAAATGTTTATATTATATATTCTTAATGACCATACCTTCTTGCAAATCCATATTAATTAGTTGTGAGTGCATCTCAAAGCTTAATATTATATTTTTTACAATGGACCATTTTGATTGGCCCCTCACAAAAAATCATGATACTTTGATATTCCCCAAACATTATCATTTTCTACCAATGTTGGATTATGGTGGTGTTATTGCAAGAAATATTTTGAATGCACATTTTGCTTCACCTCATTGTTTGAGTTTGACTTTTATGAATAAGTATTAATACTTCTACTTTTATAAGTACTACTTATTGTAGCTTTAAAAAGAATGTAGGTACTTATTGTGATTCATATTAATTAATTTAATTAGTTGTGATACATCTCAAATCACAAACGTGTGTGTGTGTGTGTCTATATATATATATATTGCAATGGGCTAGGTGGTTAGCCTGTCACCAAAAACATTATGAAATCCCTCCTCCTCAAGTAGAAATCACATTTTTTACATTGTTTTATATACTTGTGCAAAATCATATAGGTGTATCTGTTTCTCACTTACACTATTTTACATGGCAGTGTAAAATCATATAAACATATTTGTTTTCCATTTACAGTATTTTACATGGCCGCAGAAAATCATATAAGTATATTTATTTTTACACTTCCACATAGTGTAAATAAATTTTATTATGAGATTTACACTTACAAGAACTGTAAATCCTAAAACATTTAATGTTAAGAAGTGTAAATCCTAAAACAACAGTGGTCAAAACCATCAGTTCCAGTTAGTGAGTCTCAAATCAAAAGTAAGTCTGATTTTCAAAACCAAACTAAAACTGGATTTTATTTTTTAAGAACTGGAACCAGTTTTCTGGTCTATTTATAATGCAGAACATGAACCAAAATACATGTCTTTGACAAGAATTGCTAGAACCGAGGTTAACCGGCAATTAACTGCTGGTTCCCAATCTGGGTTAGTAAGAAAATGGCATGGTTTTCAAAATCGGAATCGAACCTGCAACTGAATTATTGAATCCATATATGCGTGGAACTGGAACCAGAACTGAGACAGTTCTAATTTATTTTTGAGAGCCAGTTCCAAAGGTTCTTCATAAAAGTAAAGAACTGCACCAACACTGGTTTATTCGTTTCGTCAATTTTGGTACATCTATGTTTTGCCATTTTGGTGAAACTTCACTCAAAATCTCCCATTGTTACATCTCTAGTAATGTTGGGTATAATTTTGAAGCAAGCAAGTGCCTAATGGCTATATATGATGCACTTTTGGATGACATATTGATGGGCATTAAAATAATGGTATTAATATTTTCATTCTAAATGTTTGATTTTTCATCCCATTAATGTGCATATATGAATAAATATGCATTTGTTGACTATTATGTGTCATGTTTGTAGACCTATAATACAACTGTATAAGATAAGACATGAATGCACACACACACAATTTCATGCTACACGCTTTAATAAGGTTGTTTTTCTTACTACAGGTACAACCTCCTTTTTTGAAGTGGTCTTTAAGCGTACATCATCGTGGAAGTTGGAAGATAATTTTATAATACTATTTTCCAGCGTGGATTGGTTATGTTGAAATTCATTTGGGATCCTTAAGTCCACCATAATTGAGATCAGGGACCCGTAGTCGGTCCTTATTTACATATAGTCATAGTTGTAACTATCTATCCTCTAGCCCATAGATAGATAGTCGACTATAGTCGACTACATATTCGACTACTTTGGTTTTGAATTATGACCATTGCCCGGTAGATTATGACCATTGTCCGGTAGATTATGACCGTTGCCCGTAGTCGATTACAACTGATTAATAGTCGATTATGATTGTTGCCCGGTAGTCTAGTCGACTATCTACGTAGATAGTTGGAGACTATAGTCAGTACATCGACTAAAAGCTACATCGACTACCGATCCCTGATTGAGATGCTCATATGTCCCCAAAAGAAACTCTAGGTACAAAACAAGGCCAATTAAGTAAATCATTGGGAATGTAATTATAAACATCTCTTGCAATTCAAATTGAAATCTATTTCCAGAAATATATTGCATACTTGTCTAGTCTCTATAGGGTAGAGAAGCCAGTCATAGTACACTTAAGAACATAGAGGAACTCGGTGATCTCATGCGACCTTGGTTGCCTTTGAGGTCGAAAGATGGATTGTAGAAGAGGTCTGGGCGCACCTAATATGCTTTAAATTGTTCAATTTGGACTTCAGATCCAAAAGTTATGGGCTTTACAAGGTCTCAACTTCATTGATAATTTTTAAAAAAAAGAGTCATCAAACATTAGGCCTACCTATGTTCAAACATTACGTATCCTATCAATGAACATTGTAACACTAACACTTGTCACAAATCTTGCTTATCACCAAGCACAAGCAAATCAATCACACATGTTGAAAATTTCGTGCACTTGTATTCAAGGGCTAAGATCAAAACCCTAAATAGGGCAAAAATGTGTTTAGTGATCAAACCTTTAGGGCTTGTTATAACATCACTAATCCGCCATTCTCCCATGTGGTGCCATTCTAGAACCCGCTACCCCTTCCCCCTTCCCTTTCCTCTCTCCTCTCCCCATGCCCAGTTCTAATTTTCTTTCCCCTACTAGCAAGCTTGAATGCCCGTTTTCGTGAAGCTTTAGAGGTGATGGTGACTCACTTTTGTGGAGTTCTCAAAGTGATTGCTCATGGTTCTATTTGAAGTTCCTACTTGATTGTTTAGTTCTACTTGAAGTTTTTACTCGATTGCTCGTGGTTCTAAGTGAAGCTCCTATACAATTTTTTTGTGTGTGCAATTGGTGGGCCTCATTGAAGTGTTTTGTTCTTATAGTTCCTTTGTTGCACATGCACTTGTTCTTGCTGTGCTTTTGTTGTGCACAAACCTATTTTTGTTGCACCTCTGTTGTGTACTTGTTCTTACTACGCTTTTGTTGTGTGCACGCTTATTTTTGCTATGCTCATGTTGTGTACTTGTTTTTGTTGCACTTCAAGTGCATGTGCACTTATTCTTGTTGTGTTGCTCCTCAGGTCTTAACCTTCTTACATTTTGAATTATTCTTTGACTTTTGATCTTTGTGTGTTACTACCATGTGTTGTTCCTTGGTTCATGACCCACTTGCATTGTTGCGCTATGTTGCTCCTTAGCTTTTGACCTTCTTTCATTGTTGTGTTATGTCGATTTTTAATTTTTCACCTTTTTATGTTGCTGCAGTGTTATTTAGTTCTTGACCCTCTTACACTGCTCCTTAGTTTTTAACCTTTCTGCACTACCCTTTAATTCATTTTCAATAATTGTTATTAGTTTATCTTCTTTGTTCATTTTCACCAATAATTACTAGTGCTATAATTGCTAGTGTGTTTTTTTCCTCCTTTATTCATTATTAATAACAATTGTTAATGCCCTCTTCTTTTCCTTTATTCATTTGATGTAACAACAATAGCTATTAGTGTTCTTTTTTCTATGTTGTTTGTTCATTAGCACCAACAACTGCAATAACATGGTGCTCCACTTCTCTAAACGAAAAGCTTCGCTTCTTTATCCTTTGTTCATTTGTAATAGTTGTTAGTACTACTTTTCTCTATTTTTTGTTCATTCTCACCATCAATTACTACTGCTTTTTTTCTAAATAAAGAGCTCCTATTCTTTATCTTTTTTTTTTAAATAAAGAGCTCATCTTCTCTATCATTTATTCATTTGTAGCAGCTGCTACTGTTCCACTTATCTGTCCTTTGTACATTTTCAACAATAGTTGATGTTGCTCGTTTTTTTAATCATTTGTTCATTTGTAGTTATTGCTACTCTTCTCTTCTATCCTTTGTTCATTCTCACCAATAGTTGTTGCCATTCCTTTTTTCTTTCATTTTGTCAAAATCATTAACAGTTGTTGTTCCCCTTCTCTATATTTTTGTTCATTTTCAATTGTTATTGTTTTCTCTTTATTTGTCCTTAGCAATGTTGCTACTCCTCTTGACACTTGTTCATCTTCAGTCTAACTCAGGCCTCCTAAGATATGGCAAACGTCGATTATATCGCTTCTAGTTTGAATTCGGCGTCCAAAAATCTTCAAAATCAGCAATAAATAAAAAGTGGCAAATTGCTTCGAATTTAATCAATTTTCATGATGTAAGTTGTAAAAGTGTCAGTTGTTCATTTTATTGGGCCCAACGCCATCATCAAACCCAGTCGGGACAGCAATTCCCATCACAACACGGTGTTGCTTGGCCTGAAACACTTCCAATGACACGTCTATGTATGTTTCCAGACAAAACATTCATTTCTTATTTTCGGCATCCAGGAAACCTTATATTATCTAAATGTGGCGTCTAAAAATAGAATGCCACATTTTAGGAGGCCTGGTCTAACCCCTTGTTGGTGTTTATGATCATATTTTATCTCATTGAGCATCAAACCCCCTGCACCCACCCATCTAACTTCAATCATGTGTCTAAGGTTACAAGTCAAGGCTCAAATGCTTCTTGCAAGTAGATGTCACAATGACATCATACTATGACACCCATGTGCCCATGCCATTTGAATTGTATTTTCAAGATTTTTGAATTATATAGTTTCATCCAATGAAGGTTGTGCCAAATTTTCAACTGTGTTATCTGATTTTATTATAAATGCATGGTTAATGATTGTAGGAATTCTAGGCATGTTCAGATAATACCTAGGTTGATCTTTAAATAGACTAGTAATTGGAACTTATGTTGTAAGCCTATGTTCATGAACTTTTTTGTAGCTATATGTTTTGTTTTAATCATTGTCCTTTTATTTTGATTCTTCTTCTCCCCTCGCTTGCAATGTGTACAAAATACTAAGGTCAGTTATTGAATTTATGGCCCTAGCATTAAATGGCCAAATCCTTGTACTTTTGAACCTTGACATGATATTGTTTCTTGTAAGTGTTAGGTCTAGTGCTTTGTCTACCCACCTTGCCAATGTTAATTTATCTAGTTTTGTGTAATTCCTTTTAACCATTGTTACGTCTCTTTCCTTTTTGAAATCATTCTTGAAAAGCTTCAAGCAAACCACATCCAAACGTTGAAATGCATGAGATGTATGTGAAGGTAGCGTAATCATATCCAACCCAAATTCTTTAGCTTGGTCAATTGTCTCAAAGGTGATATGGGATCCATGCCCACCCAAAATGAACAAATGCCTATTTGTTACGGATATTCCACTTGGCATAGACCTTTTTAAAAAAGACAAAAACTCTTTGAAAAGAAGGTAGTCATCCATGCCTTTGATTGCATAGCCATACAAGTTCTTGGTTTATAGAATTATATGTAGTCGTCATGTATCTTTTTTCCTCTAAATGTGTAAAACCTTGGAAATGTTGTTTTTACTACATTGATCATATAGTTAACAATCAGCCATTCCCTAGATTTTGGGATAATGTTGTACACTTGGTGTGAACCTTGTCTTACAAGAACCCTTGCTCCTAATTATCTTCTTGCTTGAATGCCCATTTCATCAAAATTCCAAATATGGTTTGTAACATAGTTGTGTTTGTTGTTAAGGGATTATAAGTTTTGGTAGAAACTTTGGCAAGATTGAATTGTTAGCCCTTTTGTTCAATTAATATCCAATCCCTTAGCTTGATGAATGTTAAGCTCAGAATGTCTCTTTTATGAGAAAAAGGGGTGTTTTGCAACTAGCCTTGCAACTTACTATATTTATATGTTGTGAGTGCTAACAAACAAGTTGCATGAGTTGTAGAGTTGCAACTCATTGTATATACAATGCAATTCATTGCAACTCAATTGCAACTCAATCAAAACAATTCATTTTCAACTTCTATGTGATTCCATTATAATTGCACCCATGATGTCATATTGACATCATTGATTATCATCCATCTATTAAAATCTAACACATTGCACTATGAAAAGTTTTGGACATAAAAATGATTTTTTTTTCAAAATATTGATCTCCGTCGTTCATTATGATTGTTATGGTGGTCCAAAATTATAACATGTGGCACAATAAAAAAATTGCCACATGGCATATTAATTATATTTTGGAATAAATAAATAAATAAAAATATTTATTTTAGTAGGTAGGTAGGTCATACATAACCATAGGTAGGTAGGTTGGTAGGTTTTAAAACCTATTAAACCTATGTATTTACCAAGGACGTAGCTACCTACATAGGTAGGTAGAAAAATAGGTCCTACTTACTTACATAAGTAGGTAAGTAAGTAGGAAAGCACAAGATTAAATGAATGAAAGAATAGCCATAACTTTTTAATTTTTTAATTTTATGTTTTGCTTTTAAATTAATTTTTTTTGAGGTTATCCCAAAATGGCACTTATAATTCAATGTGATAATATGGGAGAATAAACCTTGTTTATATAGTTTTGTAACATGGGATTCGAAGACAAAACATATGGGTTAAACTTTTCATTGCTCTTTAGTTGCAAGTTAAGTTGCAATTGAGTTGCAACTATAACATTTAAAGGCTCAAGGCAAGCCAATTCCAAGAGGAGGGCTCCATTTTTTTGTGTCTAAACAAATCTTGAACCCCTCCTCCTATTAATGTTTTTGGGGCACTAAAAATCGTCAAAAAAAAAAAAAGAATTGAGAAAGTTATGGCCTTTCGAAATAGAAGGGGTCAAAATTTCAAAAAAACCACCAAATGCTATAAAAGCCAGTTCCCAAGCACCTAAGAAAATCCTTGTATGTTGCTTTGTTGTTATTAGAGTTCAAAGATGATTTTTATAACTTCAAGTGGTGATCCTATAACATTTTAAATTGTTTAAAATGAATAAAAAAAAAAAAGTTATGAGGCTTGAAAGTAGGAGGGGTCCAAAAAGAAAAAAACGGAAAATATTGTGTTTTGTAAGTTGGAAAGCTTATTTCTCTTCTTGTTTTTTTTTATTATTCCTTTTCCTTTACATTTCAAAATTGATTGCAGAAGATTGAAGTAGCATTCCCATAACATTTTAAAGCACTCAAAATAATTTACATATGATGAAGATATAAATAATTGATGAGTATGTACATTTATTAAGTTATAAGTAGTTGAATTATAGTCATAACATAGTTGAATAGTAATACTTTAGTAATGGCACACTAATGGCTGTATTAATTGTATCAATGGGAATTATAATGGAAAACTAGTTGCAAATGTATTCCATGATGGGTGGTGGAAATGTGAACATGTGGCATGATCACATGTATGTACATTGTACTTAGTTACAACATATTTATTGTTTTAATGGCACATTTACAACAATTTTAAAACAATTGCCAAGTGCAATTATAATGCAACTTCTAAAAAAATTAAACATGGTTGACTACATATGTCTGTACAATGTATATAAATTATTGTATAGAATACCCATTTTCAATTCACTTATAACTACAATATAATTAACTGATTTTTTGATGTGGCAATTTATTTATTAATGCACCATGTTTATAGGGCGATAATTACACATTAGTTGTAATACCTAGGACATAATTGCACAATAGTTGTATATGAGTTGGTTTTTTAGATTTAGTTATAGGGTAATGTGGTTTCGATGAACATGATTTCTTATAGTGTTTTAAACTAATACTACCAAAAGGTCCTTGGTACCCCTCTTCGAAAAGGTGTTGGCCTTGTTTGAGTCAGTTTTTCCACTTTCATTATTATTATTATAGGCTGATTGATAGCCCAACTTCTTGCATAGACAAAACCAAAGCAACCATAACTTGATTTTCTTCTATTGTTAGCACACTTGTTGGTTTAGGTTTCCTAGATCTTGTTTTCCCATGAAAATGATTAGAGAATGAAGTAAGAGGTATGTTTTAGTGCCTACTTGCTTTCCTCAATGAAATTGTCCCACTTTCAATTGCATCTATGGCCTTTTCTAATGCTTCATTAATCCATTTGCCTTTAATGATTAGAGGATTACATCTATTAACTCTTCTTTGTTTTCTTGGTGGTCCCTATCCAAAAGATGGTGGAACATTTTCCTTGTCTTGGCTTGGCTCCTCTTATAATCCATTTCACCTCCTACAAAGTACATTGATCATCATGATGTAAACCCCTTTAGTCCCAACCTCCAACACATTGGGGGTGTGTTATCTGGCCCTACAAGATGTACAAACTTGATTTTTTTCTATTTTGCCCAACTCTCAAGGAAGTATGACAAATTAGGGTATGTTTAAAATGCATATATCTATAGTTGTTGGGAAGAAGTTATCAATGCATAAAATTGTCCAAAATCATCCCAAACTAAATTTTGGTCTATTGTTTTTGTTCGGGCAATAAATGTGTACAAAAAATTATGATTTCTTAGAATTGGATAAAATTTACCTCTTTTATGACTACCTAGATTGTATTTCTTAATTATAGAACTCTACACCCAATGGTAATAAAAAATTTCTTGAATTTTTATTTGGAAAATTAATCTATTGCAAGCTTTCCTAGTTGTCCTTCTACATCCACCCCTAAAATCCTAAGTTGTTGTTTTTTTGGATAACATTAAGATTTGATCTTTAATGTTCAAGCTATTGTAAATATTCTTTGGCTAATCTATTATTTAGATTTTGCAAATCTACATCTAGCTCTTGTAGTTCTTCTTTGGTTACTTTAAGATGCCTTCATTGTTCTAGTTGATGTTAGGACTTTTGTTTCTGATTTAAAATTCTTTACAACTCCTATGTTACTTTTTCTTTACCGGTCCCACCCATATGCTTTCAAAATGTTGATGAAAGATTTCAAACTATTCTTCTCATAATTTGGAAGCTCTAACATGCTAAAGTGTTTTGCTTATGAATTTGAAAGACAACTTATGAATCCAAACCTTGCACCATAACCTTGTGAATTTAGGCTAATTAATTTTGGTGGGAATAGGATGTGCTAGAATTTGGGGGGAAATTGGACATCCTTCCCTAATTAATGTGTAGCTGCTATTCTTGCATTAGATCCTTATAAACTTTAATCCTTGTTTATGGTTAGTTGTGTGCTATATAACATGTCCTTTGCACTCGTCACCAAATTGGTGATGCTTATTTTAGTGTGCAATCCAATTGCTTATGATCAAACACTCATTCCCACCCCAAACTTGGGGTTGGTGTAAAATTGGACCATTTTTTTCCCATGACCAAACAGTAAAAATACCCCTCATGTTCCTCCCCTTGCATAATGGAAATCAACTCATGGACCATCATTAAACTAGTACCTTGTAAAATTATTCAATTTTTTTTACAAATGTACCCACCTAAACCCCTAATACCAAACACTTAAATTTGATGGCTGGTCACCACTATGAAAGGCCTAGAACAATTTTTTTCTCATCTAAGCACTTGATAATGGGCTAAAAAGGCAACATTCATAAACATTTTTTTGTTCTAACATAGGTTAGTTGCTGCATTACATGAGTGCTCAGTGACCAGTCTCTTTTTGGTGCTGGGCTAATTTACCCTAATGTGCCACACTCCTTATTTGACGCAATTTTCCATCAAAGAAAATAAATGTGCTTCTGTGTAATGTTGAAAATTTTGGAAAAAAAGTAATAGCTACAGATTTTTAAAAGTATAAGTGCCTTGATGCATAGATTAAAATTCATCATCATTCATATTATCAAATAAATAATCATAAAGCTTAATTTTGAAAAATCTTGTCTCAATGAGGTTTTCTAAAAACAAAAAGAGAGACATGAATGTTTGGATGAATTTGTGTCTATGGATACATTTGAGATCAAGTGACGTCACATTAGTAGCCATGGTAATTCTAGGTCAACAAGCCATATCACACATCCGATTGGTGACTTGATTTACACAAGGAATGAGATGATAAAACATATGAAGGATCATCATCAAGGCTTTGACCATTTTTCATGTTTTTTCTTACAAGCAAACCAAACACGTCACTTGGTGCTTACTGTGCTTACTTATTTTAATCCAGTGATCATTCACATGCTGTAGTACCTAGGCTGGTTCGGCAGCAAGCTGCCTAGGTGCCTAATAAATAATTATTTTTGTCAGGTATTGTTTGGAAGTAAAATAATAATAATTCACAATTCGGCAATATGCTGAAACATGAAGATATTTTACTTGAGAGCTTCGTTTAGGTTTTTGGTATGGTAGGTAAATACATTTCCAAATTTTCTGCAATTCCAAGAAGTAATTAATTAGTGCCCAACTAGTCTTGGTACTATAGGTACTACAGTAACCACGATAACGAATTTGTAGTCTTGAAACATTAAAATACTATGTAGGCTGACAGTCAATGGAACAATGAATCTATTTTATCCAACTCTTTTTATTGTTGGTTTGTAGGGTTCTTTGTTTGATGTTTCTAAAGGTCTTTAATGTTTGGGGAAGATTTTGCAAAATCAGAAATCCAACCTAGACTTCTAATGTGCAAGTCATATGCATGAAAGCCAGTACTGCCAATAATCAAGCTAATGGGAATAAAAATGGCAATTCAAGACTTCAAAACTCACCACTGATCACTGAACATACAGGCAACTTATGGTTGTTGGGCATTGTTTAGATTGTGATGTGGAATTATGCTTTGAAATCAAAGTATCACACTAAGCATCAACCCATGAGTTTATGGAACAATAGCACTTAACAATTGACAATCAAAGTATGAAAACTCATCAATTGCATTAGGATGTAGCTTCCATTTAAGTAATACCTGCTTTTTAGAATGATTAAGATTTCATTATCTGATTTTCATGTCTACATGAAGCAATTTTGCATTTATGAGTTGTGCTTTTAACAATGACAATTATTAATGTTGACTTGATATTTCTTTTTTAACTCATCTCTAGCACAAGTGACTTACAGAATATTGGATGAGTGTCCATTTTTCCATAATGTCTTGATGTGCCAATTATTTAAACTATTGGTTTACAACTAAGGAGTTAGAGTTTTATTTGTGGCAAATTTTCGCACTGGAGTGACCCAAGGGTTTAAAAAAAAGAGGGGGGGGGGGGGGATATTTTGACAAAAATGCTTGGCTTTTTTTCTTCAAATTCACCCAAAAAATTGAGGAATTTTTTTGTTTTTGAAAACGTGTAATCATTTTTCAATTGCTCCCAAAAGTATGTCATCTAGCCTATTAGGAGAAAACTGTTCAACTTTGTCTTTGTTTGCAGAAAACTTTAAATACTTTTCTAAAACTTAGTGTCAATAAATGCTAAATCTACAGTGGGATGCTTGTCACCTACTCCTACTTCAAAAAATTGAGAAAAAAAACATTGTTCAGGACTTATAAATACGAACCTTGTATTTACAAGTAAATGAAAAATATGAGAAATGATTTTGGGCAAACATTCAATACAATAGACATCGACCATGTCAGACAAGAGCAACATCCAACTTATAGGAGTGATTGCATTTTTATTTTCAATCTACAACATCTATTTGGCTTTTTTTACAGTAGTAACCCCAAAAGGTTTAACCAACCCCATTTGCATTGATGGATGACTTCACATGATGGGCCTACATGATAGGACTCCAATCACATTCATACTGGAACTTAGATCGGTTTTCCGTGGGTGTTCTGTTCATAAGGGACAATCTGGGCAGAGGCTGGAGGTGTTGCAAAATTTCTTACGACATAAATAAAATGTGACAGCATATGAGGATTGTAGCCTTAGGGGTTGCCGAAGTATGTGAGAGGCCTAGGAGCAGCTATTTGGGAGGGGATCCAGAATACGTTTAAGATACAAGCCAAGATTCCTTCTGTCCACACAGTGGATGTATATGTAAACTTGCTCTCTTACCCTTTTTATACACTCTGTATTTCTAGCTCATGTCTGACCATTTCACAGTGCAAGGATAAGACATGACAGGCTCCCAACCTTTGAGGCCATTCTTGCTCCACTCTTTCAAATAATTCTTCTTAATAGAGTTATCCATAAAGTAAGACAAACACAGCACCAGAACAATAAGTTTGGTCATACACAGGGTGAGACTAAAAAGAAACCTGCAAAAAAACACATTAGCATTTGGGGGGAGGGGGTGAAACTCAGAAAACCAAGGTGGTAAACTGGGTTTCATCCTGTCTTTCCTTTCTCCTGAGCGCCCCCAGTGCTGCTACATATATTTCCACTGCTCTTACCTGTACAACTACTATAATTAGTCTCGAACCTTGTGCATTAAATGCTGAGTTGCAGTATTTCATACTGAGATTTAATAAATTGTCCTTACTTTGCGGATACCACTGAAAGAGGGGATAGGGGGTGAAAGGAGGCCCAAAGACAGGGTGAAGACAGGGTTACTTTACGGATAACTCTATTATGTCATATGAAAATCTTGGTATTTTCAGCTCTGTTTCTGTGAGTCAACCATGGACGTATTCATGGTAACAATTTGAACGCTCTAATTGCAATATTTGTGTGAGGTTTTGCATTGTGTGCTACAAGGTCGTACAGTTGGGTTCTTTAAAATTGATGCATTAGGAGTTTTGAGGCTTAAACTGAATTTTGCAGTTTAAACATGCTTTTGGACCTTGGGGAGTGGGGAGGTTGGGCCATTAGGGGTAAAAGTCGCAAGGTTGTCCCCTCAACCTGCTTTGACATGTGTGATATGATATAATAAACCAATCAATTTTGGTTAATTATTTATTTAAATGTTGGTGTACTTTTGTTGAGGATTGGAACAGCATTTTTTTTTCAATTTTGTGATGTCCATAAGATGATTTAGCCAAATTTGGCTGCAGACTAAATATGAAAGTTTAAAAAGAAAACATAATCCTTTTATATTCTTAGCTACCTACTAGAACTTATTGTAAAAAGCTGGCTATTTGGGGGAAAAATTCTAAATCTGGAAAATTATCCTTTGTGTAAAGGTCAAAATCATATTTTTCAGGTCAAAATTTCGCACCAAAAAAAAACACTAAATTAGATCACCAAAAATTATTTACCATTATTGTCCCTCCAAAAGTTAAACACATATCAAACAAAAATATATTTTACCCACAACTTTTCTAATCATAAATTTACATATAAATTAACCTCTAACCTTGGCCCCACCAATCCAACCCCTTTATAATTGAAAAATATATTAATCCTAAAAATCAAGAAGAAAAATAGACTTTTTCTCTTGTTATTCCAATACTAGTTTTTTAAGTCTGATAATCTATGGAACACATACATGGAGTCCAAGGAAAATGACAACAACTCAAGACCCGAAAGCACTTTTACATGTGCCCCTAACCCAACATGCATGGTCAGTTTGACGACCCATTGACCGTGGGACTAAAAGGTTGTTTAGGTTAAAGACCTTTGATCTTTAATGCTTATTGGGTCTGTTGAGAGCATGGTTCTCCTTACTTGTGTCCCAAAGTGCAACCCCCCTAGCCTAGAAAGGAAAAAATCAACACTTTTCTTCGTCAACTTTTGCTGTCAATTAACATGTAATCTATTTGGATGAAGGTCGTCAAAAGTGGATTACAAGACCTTTACTTTCCTAGGAAACCACAAACCCTTTGAATCGCATTGCAATTTGCAAAGCTTTAGCCATCCACTTTGCAAAGGCGTAAAACAATGACCCAATTCACAATCCGAAGGGGATTTCTTTAATGGGCGGAAAGTCTACTATATTTTGGTGATGTCATTTGAGCCACGTGGGTCTAAACGTGGACTAGGAAAAGAACCATGTGGTGGGCTTGGCATATATATCCATGATGCTCTTTGGTGATAAGAAGCTTGTAAAATGTAAACTCATTTATTTGAACCACCTATGTCTAAACAGCTTTATGATAGATGGTCACTTGGGAACAAGAGTCGTCGTCACAACAAAGGATGTCAATACTTAAGACAAAAGAAAGCTTGAAAATTGAATAAAATGAATCCCACCAAGACTCTATTGAGAGTGGGGGAAAACCAAAAATGTGAGCAAAAGATTTTCATAAAGGGTAAGTGCTTCTTTCACCAGCCCCCCACCCCATCTCATGGTGATTGGACCTCCCAGCCCCCAATTTTCCTTTTTTGGAAACCAAAAAAGAAACTGTACTTGTAAAGCAAGCAAACCACATATCCTTTGAATTGTTCTTTGAATACAAATTCTCCCAATAGTATAACAACAGCCACAAGAAGAGAATCTTAACACACAGGTATTTACTAACTACCCTAATTGCCAATGATGTTCTTGTCTACCAGAAGCCAAGCCTACATGCCAAATTGAATGGATGGAAGGAAGGAATGAATGAATTTGAAGGTAACATTAATAATCAGGTGATGAATAGGATAGGCATGTAAAACCTTACCTATGGATATTAAGAGTAAAGACTAATGATGTATCCACACCAAATGATAGGTTAACTTTGTGATAGGCCTTAATGTAGATAAGGACCATTGTTCGAATCTTTTCACATTGTGAACTAGTTATTTAATCTATGATCATAGTTCATAGTTGTGCTAAAGTTTGAAAGAATAGTCACAAGGTTTTTATTCATTCTATTCACTTTCTTATCCTTTGTTTTGGGATACTGCATGTGTTCCTTGAAGTTGCAATTGTGAATATCAAGTTGCATGGCCCTAATCTTTTCCATTACATCCACAAGAAATTTGTTATTTTTGTTTGTAAATTTAATGAAAACAAAAAAAAAGTTGTTGCATTTTCATTTGACTCTAGTATTGTCATGTGCAAGTGTTGTAGGAGAATTAGCAAAATTGATCACAAGTGGTCAACAAATGTTGCAAAACTTTATTTATTTTAATAAGTTCACAAAACCAACAACTTTTAGCACACTAAAAGTGCTTGTAATTCAATCTTGAAAATCATTGATGTTGTCTTGCAATTGAAATTTATCATTCTCATTCTATGTTTTTTTTACAACTGCTAGTCGATGGATTTTATCACCTTCCATATTGACGTCCTTAGTATGTAAAGGAATAGTGACATTCTTATTTCCTTTCAATTGAATCATAAAAATCCTTGTTGAACTAACAACGTAAATGATATCTTTCTTTCTCTTGAAACAACAAATCCTAAAAAACAAGTATGATTTTGGTTTCCTTTGTGATAGTTAACAAATTTTAATCAAAATTTCAAAAGTTCCTCTTAATTTTGCACATTGTTTTGTTCCTTGGAAATTTGCTTTTGATCTTTTGTTACAACTCTTAAGCGATCTTGTCCCAATGTTATGTTGAAAGAATAAATTGCATTGATGGATCAAGATCATGATCTCCTTCATAAATATGTGCTATGTTTGTTTGTAAGAGATGAATGATAACAATTTTATATGCTCTCAATTTCTATACCTTTGATGAGGAGTTCTAAATTCTCTATTGTTGCCATTATGACCTATTTTGTCACCACCTCGACTTCTAAATTGACCACTTCCTAATTTGTTTGCATTCAATTGTGTTTTTATTTGCACTTCAATTTGCAACTTACTATTGATACCTATAGATTTGTTGTCATAACCTATGATTTTGTTGTATGTGAATGTGTTTTTGCTTGTGATTAAATGCTTGCATGCAAATTGCCACTAGAGATTAACACCATCACTTCTTCAACCAAACACTTCATCAAGGTCTTCACAATAGAGTGATGGTTGTCGCAACCCTAGCCTTGGCTCAAGACCAAGGCAAGGGGGTTGCAAGGTGTGGACCTAATAGTAGACTCGGGAGTCACATCGCATGTTCCCGGGAGTGCAATCGTGAGAGAGAAAAACTCTAAGTGTCAATGAGGACATTGACCTTTTCTTCTAGTGGGGGAGAGTGTCGCAACCCTAGCCTTTGGCTTGCGACCAAGGCAAGGGGGTTGCAAGGTTGCGGGCCTATAAGTAGACCTGGGAGTCATATCACATGCTCCCGGGAGCGCAAAAAGTGTGAGGGAGTGAACCCTCACACTCCCAAGTGAACTCCCACGTTGGGAGTTGGTGAAAGTTGGAGTTCCAAAAGGATTCCCGAAACTTCAGAGAGCGTTTTGAGGGGTCAAAACTCCATGGCTGGTTGCACTCTTTATATCAATGGAACGCTCTTGAAGTGTAGATGTCTAAAATGGGCTCGCATTGCTCATTTGGACATCTGAAACACAAGTTATGGCCAAAAGAAGGCCCGAGAGTTGAACTCCCGAGAGTCCGCCAGTTTTGACTCCCGACCACTAAACGTCGGGAATCGACCCGAAATACTTGGATGCAGAGAACGTGCGACATACCGTTGGAAAGGTCTCGACGAGACCTACAACTTTGCTTCAGACGGCAACTCGATCGGAGGTCTGTTCCGAAAGTTATGGGGCTTCAAAGTCCCGGGAGTCCCGCTGGGCGGGATTTCGGGACTCCCGCGCGGGAGTCCCGGGAAAAGTAGCCATTTGGATGCCACCTCCGCCGCGAGCTGCAGAGTATACTATAAGGGGGAAGGTGATGGCTTCCCCAAGGGGGAAGGTGTTGGCTTCCTCCCCCAAGGGAGAAGGTGCTGGCTTCCTCCCCCAAGGGAGTAAGGGGTGGCTTACTCCCGAGCCCGGAGTGTAGTGTGTCAAAGTGAGTCCGAGTTCACCCGTGGCTATCCCAACACTAAAGAGGGTCCTGAATGAGTTCAAAAAGGGAGTAAGATGGTGGCTCACTCCCAAGGTCCGGGCCGTGGTTCTTCCTAGCACCGAATGTGTTCCAATATTGGACTAACCACTTGGTGTGGCTAATGAAGGGTCCGTGTGAGTGAATAAGCTTGTCAATTCTTCCTAGTCCCATCCCGGAGCTCCAACACGCCCCTCTACCCCTCCGAGTGTTGTGAGCTAGGGAGCGGCTCCAAGTTCCAACCGCTTCCGCATTGCCGCATACTTCGACCCTCAAGTGGGTCTACAAGGAACTTGGGAACGCGTCAATGGTGCTTTGCACCTTTTCATGGTTCTTTGAAATAAAATGATGGGGCTTTGTGCTTCTCCATGGTCCTTCAGAAGAGAACAATGGTTTTTTGTGTTTTTTGATGGTTTTTCGAAACAAAGCATCGTGATGGTGCTAGAATGTTATTTTATCATATTTGTTTTCAATTTGTTAGTTCAATGTTGTTAGACCACAAACAAATAAGAATCTAAGAATTTGAAAAGAATTAATTCATGCATAGGTTTTAACATTGCACTATCAAGAGTTGATAAACACATTGTTAATATGTCATGTAAGTGATACACATCAACCAACTATCGATAGACACAAACATGTGCGAACATTGTTAAGTTATGCACAATTAATTGACATTGCTATATATTGGTGTCAATGGACCTTAAGAAAATCATTGCCAACTAGTGAAAATGGATGAATCTGAAGCGAACACTGGAAGTGAGATAACAAACAAAATAGTCAAAACTTTGCACAAGGAGCATGTCAATGATGTGAAGTCTTTCCCCTCTCTTCATGGGGAGAGAGAGTAGAGACCAGTGTTGGGTGGGTATGTTCCAAAGTCCAAACCAGGGGTACATGTATCAAAAATATTGCGAGAAATTGGAAAGGATCGGTTCCTGGCACACAAGGCATCTTCAAAATCACAAGCCTGTTATCCACCAACAAAATGGATGAAATTTGTTATGAAGTTGAAGTTAAATATGAACAGAATCTGCAAATCTTGATGAATCCACAACACTTAGCAACGATCATGTTACTAGAGCAAAGTGCAAGCCAGTGGATTTTTGGAACTGATTTGTTTTTCTTTTCAAAATTGTGAAAAAGTGCTTTTTGGGGTTTCTGATGGCCAAATTTCAGGGATGCTAGTCCAGTGTTTTGAGCATCCCAAGAGGGATTTAGCATTAAATGATGACAAGTTTCTAGAACCTGTCCAAAAAACATAAAAAGCTGTTACAAAAAAATGTGGTGAGAATTTTCCCCAAAAAATAGTTTTTTTTTTTTTGACCGTACTCCCAAAACCAAATGTGTGCAAAATTTCCCACAAAAAAATGGCTGGATTCAATAGGTTTATTTTTAAAAATCAAGAGATGCTACATTGTGTTTCAATAGGTAGCCAGCCATATCGAAGAATAATTAAACATTTTTACTTTCATATTTTGTTTTTTAGCTATAAAATCAGCTACAATCGTCTTATGGATGACGGAATAATTAAACATTTTTATTTTCGTTATTTGTTTTCTAGCTATAAAATCAGCTACAATCGTCTTATGGATGACGGCCCACTGACGCTCCATGACCAAACCAGACAAAACCCCATTGATGCTCAACATCCAAATCACATGGATGAACACAACTGGTGCTACACCGCAAATTTGGAAAAAATACCCTGATGATGGCGTGCTAGGCTACATCATAAAATTGGAACACAAGGGCAAAACAAAAAAATGACACGCACTGGTACAAAGTCTGCCCCTTGGGGTAGGAACTAGGGACTAGAGACAACAAACGGTACGCTTTAATTTGACTTATGTCTCATGAGAAAATGCCAAGCTTTGGGTGTCAAGCGTCAGTGGGCAGCAATGTGATACGTAACGGATGTGTTTTTTGCCTTTCCTACACACAATTTTAACACCCTGACGCAACACATTCGTCATCGGGGTCCAACAGATTGCAAGATTTGCATGTGCTGAAAAGAAGAAGCAACAACAGACTTTGAATGATGATGGCCAAATGATTCGGGTCTTTCTTGGTTCTTTTATGCAAATTGTGACCGAGGACAAAGATGAATGATTTTGGTGGCCTTTGATTCCAGGGTGAGGTGGTTATCTGGAATTTATTTTTTTTACAACATGGGATTCTGGTTTCTAAAAAAATTTGGACATCAACAATCCTCCTCTGGTTCTGGTTCATTTGAAAATTTCCAGAATTGAAGAACCTCCAATTTCAGTTTTTTCAAAAAGCCTCAAACAACTGGTGGCTTTCATGAAATAACCACCAGTTTGATATGAGGTTATTTGATGGGTTAGATGGTTTTCATGAAATAATCAAGGAGCTGACAGACTATGAAAGGTTATTTTACAGGTTCTTAGATTTTAGATAACTAGGCTCCCTGATGTAACAAGTAATAAATGAGGAGCTCCATTTAGCAAAGGGGAATTTTACACATTACAATTATTCATGTTACCTATTTTATACAATCAAATCTTATGTGTCCATTATAAGTAGAGCGTGGATAGTGAGCTGAGTAGTTAATTGAGGGTTGGGTATCAGCATCAGTTTTTGAACCAGTTATTTGACTTTTTGAGAACCGTGCTTCTGTATCTTTTAAAGCTTCTTGTTATCAAGCTTCCATTTTTTATAACCACCCGACACAAGGCTGGGTTGAGTTACATCAATGTGCCTACAAGTGGAGCTTGTAATGCAATCCGATTGCAAGTTTTTTGTTTTGATGGGAAACGTATTAGAACATTCCCAGCAGTGCTCAGTAGGTGACCTTGCACAATAAATTTGGATGAATAAAAGTCAAAGAATGCCCCTTTGGTTCAGCAAAATGGTTTTGGCCCTGCATTTACGCAAAGTTTGCTGAGTCTGATGAAACGCACAGCAGAGCCTAACACCTGTTGGCAACGAGTGTAGTAGATATGAGATGACTGCTACTCCCTGCTTCTGATTGGCCAATCATATGATTGGTTCAAATGGTTTGCTAGGAGTAGTCTCCCACCTATTTGCAGAGCTAGTTTTTGTTTTATGGCTGAAGTTGGAAAAAAATAAATAACCAAACTTGGATGTGATAAATATTTATGCAGTGTCACATACTGAGCACCGATGGGATGCAATTACGGTACAACAACAGTGGGTATGAAAAATGAAAGGCGCTTCAAGACATGGGGTGGGGGGGGGGGCCGACGGTCCAAAGTCTAAACAAATGGAATACCTAGCGAGCGCACTACGCGCGTCAGTCAACAACAAGAACTACACTCGCGCATCGAAGTCTTCTTTTTCCTTTTTCAAGGAGGAAAGTCTTTTTCGTGTGCGATGACACACAAGCTCGGTTGGTGTGGGAGCCGCGGTTTCCGTGGTCTTTCCACGGCACCCCGCTCGCCCTTGCTCCATAGGCGATCCGACCCCCTTTCCTTTCCTTTTGTTTTTGTGCCCTTTAAAGAAGAAGTCATTGCTCCTTAACAAGCTGCACAACGCAGCGGAGTCCGTCCAACACAGCTTCTTCTTACTTTTCCCTCCTGCCTGCACACACACACAGATAGACAGCTCTCAACAGAATCCCAAATTCAGTTTGCTAGCTCCTCGCGGACTCCCAGACAGATTCTAATAGACTGTTGTGTACCATGTTGGTTTTTGTCACAATTTTATATCTCCAGTGGTACATGATCAGAGACGCTGGCCAGATCATGATGATGATAGAGAATTTTATCTTAAAGGATATCATGCCGTGTTCACAAATCTTCTCAAGTGATCAATAATTTATAGAGACAATTACAGAGGTGGTGATCAATAAAGAGGGTTCAATTTTGAAGTCTTACAAGTAGATCAATGGTTCTAATCTTCCAGGAGTTTATGAAGGCAAAGTTTAGACGGAATCATATATTAATGTTATAGAAAGCAGCAGCAGAATTAGGCGAGAAGCCTAGTGCTTAGAGTTGGAACAAAACTTGAGAGAGAGAGAGAGATCAGCAGTTAACAGCAGCAGGCGCGACTTGAGATTTTGGGGACGGAACGAGGGAGTATGGATACTGCCCGTGTGATGAGTCCCAGGAGAGTGTTGTTGTTTGTGTTAGTGAATCTAGTCCTCATGATCCTAGTCTGCCCTTTGAGTGTTGATTGTGGACGTGTGTGGCCGGCAGTAATTACAGAGGAGCAACGTTTCATTCTCAGGCTGGACCCGCGTGATCATGGCGCTGCAGGGTCGAACTCCGGCGAGGATCATGGCAAAGACGCGAGGATCATCGTCGAGCAGCACGGGAACAACGCTGGCAGTAATGTTCTTGCAGCCAGTCTAGCCTCACCGGCAATCTCAGAATCAGAACGTCTTACGGCAACGTCGTCAGGCACACCTCTAGGATCAGTCCTAGGGGGCACCCGGGCTGCTGCAAAAGGGAACAATTCCGTTCCTTCAAGCACGGGCTCGCTTAATGGAGAAAAAATCCATACTGTTCATGGGTCAGGAACAACACCTGCTTCTTCAAATGGCCACCTGAATTCAGCACCGGCTTCCACAAACATCAGTACTGTCCCGGGGAGGGGAATCTTGAAAGGTGCTGCATCTCATGTGGGATCCAAATCTCTTTCAAAGGGTGGTGGACAATCATCCGCTTCTGCAGGGGGATCAGGATCATATTCTTCCACAAGGCATAAGTCCAGGTTTTCTAGTAATTCAATTGCGGGTAATTCAAACCTCGCCACCACCTTCAACATCCTTGCTAAAGGAACGACAGCTCCAGGGTCCGGAACCCCATCGAGGGGCCACAACAGCGTACCTGTGACCGTCAAAGGAAATTAACGTCGACCGCTTTCATAGAGGATTCAACGTCGAGATTTCAGTCTCGAATTTCGATTACAGAGCAGCTGTCACCCGATGCCCTGAGGATGAGGCGGAGAGAACCGGGCGGTCACTTGGTCCACACCTACCACTGGATGCCTAGGAGGATGAGGAGAGAATCAGGCAGTCACTTAATCCACAGTGCACACTTGTCACTGGATTGCCCAACTGGATGCCCAGGAGGAGGAGGCACAGAGAATCAGGCGCCCGCCCAGTCCACACCAGGCTAGTAAGGACAGACATGAATGCCCAAGAGGAATGAGGCCGAAAGAATCAGTTGGACGTTTTCTTGCATCATGTCTAGATGCCGCCTGTTGAAGTGGTCATAAGGCAAGCTCATTTTCATCTTGGACAACGGTGATCAAAGCTGGCCCGCCAGAGTGATGTTTCTGCACCACAACAGGATTGAATCCCTTGCGAATATCCTGGCCTGGGGCTGCAAACATGACCCAGCCAACGAAAGCTGCCTCCGAAAGTCCACAGCTGTGCAGAACGTCGCGTGTGCACTTCATGCAAATTCCAAATCTCCAAAGACTTTTCTGTATATAGAAATTTTGAGCTAGCAAATTTCTTAGCTCAAAATTCTTTGCAACTGTGTTAGAATTCATCCTCTTCATGGCTCCAGCTTCAACTTGAAGCTGCACTATTGTAGAGAGAATTGCTATAAGGGGCTGAGAACCATGTATATAATGATGATGGGTCCAATATAGTTGTGCCAGATCATGCCTCACTTAGTTGAGAGTTTAAAGCCAGGGTGCTATGCCTAAGGGCAGGCTATGGTTGATTGGACTGGACTGGAGCACTCAATCACACTTTTGGAGGCCACATCATTATTGGCTGTGATTAAGCAATGTGTGAAAACGGGGTGCTGCTATGCAAGCAAATTTGTGCAGGACTTGATGACAATTGACACACTCCGAAAGCTTGAACTCCTTGTTTGTCAAAGCTGGAGGGGATTTAGATTTTCCTGATGGAAGAAAGAGGTACACTGTGCATCCAGTGCTCAAAATTGGCATATTTTCCATTGTGCAAGGAGAATATAGTGAGCTTTGGGATTCAATCTACTACTGAGTATGAGTGCATTTTGCAACCACTTTCTGACCAAAGTGACAAGGCCAAGAGCTTTATTTGCCACAGTTGCTGTTTTCCTGATTGTGTGACTGGCAATTTGCAAGGAAAGAGATTGTTGTGGATAAGCTTGAATCTCTAAAGGTCCAATTTCGTTCTTTTTTTTCTTTTGTCCTAGAATTGAGATTCCACCTATACAATCTCCTTAGGTTTTTTTAGTCCTTGAATTTAGATTCCACTTATATCAAGTTCCCACTCTTTTTATTCAACTGAGTGGACTAATTTGCTTCAAGTTTGCAGAAAGAGTTGAGAGAATCTTTTGATCATGCAATTGCTTCTTTTGGTGTGACATCACTGGATCAAAGGCAGCTGAATGTTTTGATTGTAGAAACTACAGAAACCACTCACTGCTGGACACATTGGGCAATTGTTTGAGTGACTAGATTCAGCTTTGTGATTACTTTCAGCTACACGAGAAATAGACAATTCATTTACCTTCAATGGAAGGCCACAGACAAGCCATCAAAAGCAATCTTCTTGATAGTTCTCCAATTTCTTTCAACACTTTGTCAATAGGCCAATTTCACAACATCTGCTTTCATGACACTGTCTATTCTGTGGTTAGATACAGGATATATCCCAACCACCATAAGGGATGCAATTGTTCACAAATATTACTTTGGCCTGCAAAATGGTTAAAGGTGTCTCCATGCAATCTCTAAGCAGCTAGGCCATTTCAGAAATTCTGCTGGTTTCATCCACCTACTTCCAACAAGAAGGTTTGAGTTTGATGCAGTCCTCCATGTGATGGCCTTTCAACTCAATCCATTGTCAAGGTGTTGCTTATCATCGCACTTTCCTGCTTGTATGAGTGGGATTGCCACACCACCTGAGACTTGCACAGCAGCAGGTCCGTTCAATTGATAGACCAAGCCACCTAAGGTAAGGCATTTGCCAGAAGCCTGAATCTTTTGATTTTTTTGGACCACAACATGGCAATGAGGGCATAAATTTGATATTGAGCCCTTCTCCAAAGATGATCATGAACTAGCTGAATTGTTGAACAACACAAAGCCCTTTACTTAACACAATGTGAAAGTCAAACACAATGCTGAGCTTCATCTGCTCTATGACATTATACTGGGTTTCATTCCACCATGTGAAAAGAACAGTTTTTGGTTCTCAGTACTCCACACTAGTTGGCTATAACTGAGAGAACTTCTGTCTGGTAATTCTCAGATAAACCTGAGTGGTTTACAGGCAAAAAGGAAAACCATGAGAATTGCTTGAAAAGCATGTAAAATTGAGCTCTCATCATCTGCATAATCAGCAAAAAAAAAAAATGAAAATAAGATCATGATCCCTACTGGTCAAGCCACACCACTCGGAAACTACCATGCATGGTCATTCACTTCTTAAATTGCCTTTAGGTTTATAGCATCTAGTGAGTTGATGATTGGTAATAGTGAGGTGATTACAATGTAATACATTAGGGTCAACTCAGTAGCCCAGGTATAGCAGAGCAAAATGTTCTTCTACAGGTACAGTATTCAAATTTAGAATCTGAGTGAGGTGAGAGGAAAAATAAAAAGAGAAGGAAAGACATACTGTAACAGTGACTCTTCAAGTGAAGGAGGTGTCTTCACACCAGGCTGGCCATCTGGAACCAACCCAAGTTTCGTGGACCTCAAAGCAGAGCGGCAGTCCTCATTCTGTCCCCATATCACAAGATATAATCCAGCAACTACTAAAATGCTTCCCAACAAACTGAGCCACCCAAAAATCCCCCTTTCCCTTATCAGGAACGAAATTTATGATATCACAATCTTAGACCTGAAGGCATGTTCAGTTGTGGAGTCAAGGAATCAATTCAAGCCCCTCACAAAATCATGGCTTTCTTTAATGAGTAAGGCCCCTGTAGCCTACCTGCCCCAGTGGTAAGGATCTCCAAGAAAAATGAGAGAGAGAATTGTGGTTAATATGGTCTGGACAGGTGCAAATATTGAGACAAAAATCGGTCCACTTCTTCCCAGACACCATGTCTGTAGAGAGAAATTCAATGCTGAATTTATAACCCCCTGCAAGCAACCAAATCCAATCAGATCAAACCTGACACAAACAGTGCTCTCTATGGAAGTTCAACTTACAGCCTGAAGTGATCATAAAACTATATGAGATAGTTCTTGCTATACCTCTCCAATATAAATGCAGCAAGAGCAGGTCGAGGATGAGCAATGCAGGTAAGGGAAAGACAACAGAATGGTGGTCACTACCTTCATTTCAATTACCTTGCTGACAACAGTCTACACAAAATTTCATATACATGCCACCTGGTGTAGACATGCAGACCTTAAGAAAAGTTAGATCCTCGGACATGCAGGGTCTACTTATCTCTTTACAAGTAGGCTGTGCCTGCTCTGGCTGGAAGGGCTCATAAGAGTCCAGAAGAAAGAGAAAAAGACAGGAGCTGCTAATCAAACCAATTGACGATGTCATTTCAGATGTGCTTTCTCTTTCAGAACATAAATGGTGACATGAAAAGGTGATGAATCCAGGAGTAAAAAGAAACAATAATAGGATTTGAAGGAAAGAGAAGCACATACCGCATAAGCAATGGCTAGCAGGTTAGCCCTTTGGCTAACAGCCCAACTTGAAGGATTCTTCACCCAAGTTATGCTTGTGAGAGCCAAAAGAATGGCACCAACTAGATATTCAAGTGCTGTAACTGATACAGGTGCAGGATACCTATCCAAGATCGGTCTCTGATTTGAAGTTCACAAAAACTCCGTTAGAATAGAAGACAAGGGGACATTGTGCAAACTTACTAGTTCAAAATCTGCTATATAATTATCTGATATTGTGACACAAGAAAAAGGGCTCAATCCTGGATTATTAGCATCTAGAACTGTCCAACTGACCAAGCTCCAGTTGGTTTCGTGAACCACTTCCAGTGACACCATGTAGCATAATCTGCAATGTTCTGGGCTCTTCCTTCTTGAAACAACTATACAATCAAAATTGGGGAACATGTCTTCTATAACTAGAGATATAGATAGGACCTAAACCCTCAGGGTTTCATTGAACATCATTGAGCTCCTGCCTGGTTCACAGAAGACCTTGAACACTGACAATTGCTGCAACAGCGAAGTTAAGTTCTGCCAGAGTGTGGTCCACACAGCCCTTTTGCAGTAGAATATTTGATCCTCTTCTTTTTAAATCTGGGGATTGCTCTTGATTCCAACCTTACACATGGCTGGAATTCAACAGTTCAAAGAAAGAAAATGGCCTGGGAGTACAATAATAATAAATTAGGCAAACCATGTTAACTTATTTTGTTCTGGGGAGAGCCAATGGACATTTAAAAGTGCCCAAAATTACATTTGCTAAACCCAGCAGTACTGAGCACACTGCTGCATGTCAGGTTCCAAATGCATTCAACATGTGCATTAGGCATGTGTGAACAGGCCTTCATCATTGAACAGTGCCTAGGTAGCAAACAAGGACAAGGGCACATACCTGTAAGTTGATATATATGCTGATTAAAAAAGAAGATGCAATTCCACAAAATGACCCAAACTTCCAAGAGTCTATCTTCCACTCCACAATAAATTTCTTAAGCCCTTCAGAAATCACTATATCAAGACCTTGTTCTTGGAAATTTGTACTTCCAGATACCATGGTAGATGTTAGCAGGTTGGGGAAAATAACCGGCCCCTTATAAAGAGACATGGTTACTGCTCCCCCAACACATGCCAGAAACCCTAAAATCTGAGCCTGTCCACTAGGTCGAGAATATCGGATAGTTTCATTCCTATAAAACAGTCAATTCAATACTATGTCAAATAGATATGTGCAGAGATAGGGGATAGATTGCTCTTCATGCACGTGCATTTCAACAGCAGCAAAACATCAAATTCACTCTGTCTGGCATTAAGTTTCAGATCATCACTACTCATGCAGAAACCAACCCTCAACTCTGGTGTCTGCCATGTATACAACTTGAAAGTATAACTCAGAAATGCATCAATCTCTTCTACAAAGATTTTTGCTACAACTGTCCTCTATCAGTGGGGGTGTTGGAAAAAAAATTATAGTCATCTGCAAAAAAAGGAGGATTGTGACACAAATGTGCCTGAAGCAGCTCTCTTCAAGCTTGATATCATCATGTCAAGCAGAACTGTCAGACAAGAATGTGCCTTAGCCAGATGGCCTTCAAGGCCATCGTCAGCAACCTTCTTACACTACAAGGCTGTTCAAGACATTCCAAACTCCTCACAAATACATCTGAATCTGCTCTGAGTTCTTTGGGACAGTATGAAGGTTTAAGGAAGAGAAGCTGTTGGAGTGAGTGTACCTGAACACAACCCCAATAATGAAAGTAAATACAGGTGTCATATTTTGTATGCCTGCAATCAAGGGGGCAGATGTGTAAGCTAACCCCAGCAGGGCGAGAACCTGAAATGCATAAATCCTGCACAATACAAACCACAGTGTTTGTGAGCTTTGCTAGAGCATCACCACCAGCAGACATGTTTTGGATGAAGATCAGTAAAAACTTGCCCAACATGCTTAGTAAAATGGCTTTGGCTCAGCATTTTTGCTCAATATGCTGGGGCTCGCACAAGCGACTGCACAGTCTTAATACCTGCTCTTGATTTGCCAGCAATATTGATTGGTCCACATGGTTTGCTATTAATAGGTTCTGATCTTTTGCAGTCCCAGTTTCATTTGTTATGGGTGGGGCTTGGGAAGCAGTGAATAAGTAATCTTGAATGTGAGAAATTCTGTTGCAGGGTCAAATGCAAGTAAGGCTGGAGCTGCTGTTATGCACTCAAAACAGAGTTCTCAAGATGATACACGCAATCTATAATGTCAGCACTGTCATGTATCCATCCCCTCATTGTGCTACACCACAAGTCTGGAAACTACTATCTTTTCATCAATGAAGGGTCACTCAATTCCTACAAATGCTGGCTTGAAGAAAGAGCTGCATGATATCATCATCCTCACCACATGGGAGAGTGACTCCTGGTCACCAGCAAATGTCTGAAACTGAATTTCTGGAGATGGAAGTGGGGCTTAATCTTACCCAGTAATCCCAGAGAAGAGTAACATGATGAGAACTGTGGGAGAAATTCGAGTCCATAGTCTCCTGTACATAGAATTGGAATCAAAACTCAATGAATGAAAATCTCCATCTCAGCCATTGCAATTTGGAAACAGCAACCAGACAGAACCATAGAAATAAAATATCAAAATTAATCTTGCAAACACAGCTTAGAGCATCTCCAGCGGGGCTCACTATATGACCATGAGAAAATATTTCTCACATCCAAGTTTTAGTTACTTACTTTTTCCAACCCCACCCATAAGCCTGAAAATGGGACTGCAAATAGGTGGGAGACTACTAGTAGCAACCCACCTGGACCAATCAAATTATCTAGCCAATCAGAAACAGGGAGCAGTCAATAAATACGATTTGACTGTGTTTAGTAAATTGTTCCAGGGCTCTGAAAGCTATGCATTTTTTCAGGGTCACAGCAGTCTTCCAGTGACTCCACTGGGCTGTACCTCATCGAAGGTTTCCAGTGCAAGGGTCACATTCTGAGAGCCGGTGCAGATGCTCTTACTGAGTACAAAATATCAAAATATTCGCTAAGTTAAGGACCACGAATATTGGGTTCCAACTACCAACCCTCTACAAAATTCCAGCAAGCTTCGGGCATGAGAAAAGAGGGGGAGGGGGAAGGGCGAGGCCACCTTTCAAGGAAGAAGGCCGAGGGCGAGAGCATGAGCAAGGCGAGCAAGTCTCGGTACACTGCGAACACTACGGGATTGATGCCGGTGACAAGAGAAGCCCGCACCAAGAGGTTATAGACGCTGTACAGCAGCTGCACTAGCGCCATCGTCAGTACGACCTTGAGCTCCGCCATCGCCGTTCTCAATTTTGCAACAGGCTCAGCTAACAGCTGTTAGTTTTGCTGTAATCATAGCAACTAGTGAAGCCTGTGCCCTTGACCCAAGTGTGAATTGGTTACCCAACTAATTTTTCCTTCCAAAGTCATTTTTTGTAATTTAATTGAATTTCCACTGGCAAAAACTACTCAAAATTCAATATCTCTTGCACCTTAGGTCTAGAAATTTTCAAATTACCTTTATTAAATTCCACTCTACCACTCACCTTAGGGCTTTCCAAGTATACCAAGACCTCTCTGAAATTCTCTTATAATTTGTTTTTATTTAAATAAATTTTCAGTGAAAATTTTGTCTAGTATTCAATAACTTCTCCACTGCACTGTAGGTGGAAACATTATGAAACCAACTCAGTGCACCCCTCTACTCATGAGACATTTCCAATAGTAAAGAAGAGCGTGGCAAGAGACGTCAGGGTTTGGCAGATCTCAGCAGCACAAACAAAACAACCAAACGACCTCTCTTCATAAATAGATTGGAAATTTGAACTTTGGGAAAACTGGTGTTCTTTGTGTGTGTGCCAATAATGCACCTGACGCAACCTTCCTGTCTGAGACGAACTAATTTGGATTCCCAGAACAAACACGCAGTTCACATGATGACTTGTTTTCAACCTGTTTTTGTGTGTGTGTGTATCTTATTATGAATTGGATACTGGATGGCAGACATTAGATACTGAATGTTAGCTTAACATGAAATTTTCATGGTAACTAGGTTTAAATCCTAAATTCGTAGCATGGGGTTAAGGGACTCAAACTTAGAGTCCATAACACCAAGTGTGAATGCATCTTAATTCTTGCTTTCTTGGTAGTGTGAGTTCAAATTCAAGTGAGAAATGAATATTCAAGTATTTTTTTCTGTGAACAAGACAAGTAGTGATGATGAAGGACAAGAACTTTGCAATGCATAAAACCATGCGACAATCTATAACTAGCCTCCACCTAAAACTCTTACTAGGTTACTAGCATCTCCCATACTAGATTACTTTCCTTTGCCCTTTTCTTTTGAATTCTGATGGTTGTAAGTTGTATCAACAGGCCGCATGTGGACAAGAGCTTACACTAGTACCATGAGTGACGATAAGGCTTTGATTGGCTTACCAAAATAGTGGAGTGGCCTTTTATTTTCTTATTGTAGGGGCTAATCAAAATTATATGGTTAGTATTATTTCATCCCCATAAACATTTTGATGAGTGATGGAGTGTTAAGGTGTGTTGATCATTACTGCAAATGAGACATTCTTAAGGTAGATTTTGTGACTAAAGGTTTGTGAGTTACATAACTTCAAATTAGATTAAGCATGAAGTTTGAGATATAAAGTTTATTATTGAGAACATCATTTGTGCCATAGCTTTTGTGAACCTCCCAATACAATATTAGAAAAAACATATGTTTAAAGGTAAGGTTTTTTTTAACAATATTTGCCAAGCTTAATGTTTGGAATATAGAGCATTCAGTTTCAGTCATTCTTTTAGGATGCACTATAAACAATTTTTGGAAAAGATGTGTGATCATGTCAAATTTTATTTTATTCAATAAAATTTGTGATCATTGGAAGTTGAAAGTTTAATAATTAGCATGACTTCCATATTCATTTTAAGCGTATGGGTTTTGCATATAGAAAATAGGAAATTGTATCAAATATTAAATCAAATGTAGCAAGTTGCCAATAGCATGTCAAGGTTTTGCATCCATACTAATTGCAATCCAATATTGACTTAGTATCTAAATAGGTATCACATGACATGTTAGTTGTAATTTAAGTCCACCCAATAGTTAAGTACCACAACATATATAACACAATTGAGAAGATACATAAAGGTTTTCAATGAATAGACTACTATGGTTAAGAAGAAAGCACTTGCTTTTATATGAAACCCAATCATTTCACCTATTACTTACATGAACTTAACATGGGAGATGATGGTGAAAATGGAGTTTGAAACCAAATTTGTGACAATGTATGCAATAGAAAATAATGTCAAATTTCATTGATTGGCAAGGGCTCGAGGAAAGGGGAGATGTAATGGAGAATTCCAATAAATACTCAGTTGCGAAAGTGCCATCAAACAATCACAAAAGGATTCTTCCATGACAATGGACACATATTATGAATATGCATCATATGGAACAAAGGAATATAGGATTGATGTAGCACATAAATGGTCAAAAAAGAAATTTTGTATAACATGATTTTTGTACAATTTTTAATCAAATAATTGTACCCACATTACAAATTGCATATATTACCATATAAATCACACAAAAAATAAAGAAATTCCAATTCATAAACCAACAAATTAGGAATCAAATTCATGAAGATCACATTTTGTTTTTCAAATAAGAAATTTTAATTAAAATCATGGGTTGTTTTGCAATTAGAAATCGGGCACAACATTTCTACAAATGTATGAAGAATAGAAGCAAGTTTGGATGGAGCAAATGAAGTATGGTGAATTTATGATGAAAATGAGTTCTTTGAATTATGAAATATTGTTTGATATTGGGAGTTGATCATTATGCCCAAAATGATGGATTCACATCACTAGTGGAAATCTTCAAATATATGATTAAATGTATGATTAGTGTTCTAGTCATAAAGGACAAAAATCTTGTTTTAAATGACTAATAGCCCTAAGGTTAGTAGAAACAAGTCATTTAGAACAATAGTTGTTTAAAACATGATGTGGCATGTCAATGATGTGGCAAATATCATCCATTAGTCATAAAGGACATATGTGAATTCATTAATGATAGTTTAGTCATTGTTTATTTTTTATTATTATTACAAATAGACCCAACAACTTGGGAAACACTATTTTTTTAATTTACAATGTTTATTATTATATATTTATTACATATAATATAAATTAATAATATATAATTCTTTTATAATTTTTTTAATCTCATTATTTTTCATCCTCTCAATTGTTGACATGTGTCACCACCTAAATTAGGTTTAAACCTAATTTAAGTGGGTAAGTAAACCACATAATCTACCTACTTAGGCTTGCATAGGTAACCATCTAACCTAGATAGTCTAGGCAGGTACAAAATATTCAATCAATATTCCAATGTTGACAACAATGCATCTTATTTGTAAAATTTGATCCTAGGACTTCATGGATGGAGTTCAACTCTTTTACCACTAAGCTAGCCCACTTATTGTGTAAGTAATTTAATTTTTATTCTATTTAAATTGTACATCATTTAAACATTATACAAAACTTCAAACATAATTAATTGTATCTTATTGATAATTTGTCCAAATGGAAAAATTGAAAACTTATTCATAAATTTCCTTCAATAATGTACAAAATTATATTATTTATTTATTTTAAATGTAAATTCAGTTCAAACAACATTTATTTGAATTTTATTAGTGAATAACATTTTAATGACCATACTTTGGAAAAATTAAATTCAAACACATGATTTGTAAATGAAACCTTTATCGTTAACACATGAATGTATAAAATAAAACCTTGATATTTTAAACTTTCATTTGGTTTAGGAATTTACATTATAATTTTTCTTGCAATATATCATAATTTTACTAATAATTATTAATTACACATATGAATCAATCATATACATAATTTTTTTATATTAATCATATTAAATATGAGGTATAATTCAATCTAAATAGTTTAATTTAATTTTAATAATATTAAAATATTAAAAAAAATACTGAAATTATAATTTCTATTCATTTTTACACATGTAAAATATATTTATTTATTTTTATACATATATTATATCAATTTTCATTTAAAGTTATGATAAAAGTTTCATGTACAAATAATTAATATATTTTCCACATCTTTCACTTCCATTTATTTTTAAATTGAAATATAAAAAAATATTTATAATATATCATATTTTTATCATTAAAATATATTTCAATGTATAATATTTAATTTATTCACATTGAATATTTTTAATGGATTATATATCAAGTATATTTAACAAAAATGTAATAAAGGTTTTTATATTGCCTATATGTATAATATTAATCAAAAAAAGTTATTTACATGTTGTAGTTTACATGTTTTACATGTTTTTATTCATATTAAATTATTAATATTCATTCTTGAATCATTGTAAAATAATTGTATGACCACCTAGGGTACCGCATCATCTAAGGTTAGTGATTATATAGTTATATAAGGTGCCATGTTGTCCATGTAACAATAATCATTTATTCATATGTAAATCATTTTATAAGCCTCCAAAGTTTAAAATATACAATGGGACCCATTTTCCAATGATGTAGGATATTGTTTAATTAATTAATTATTAAAAATGCCATAACATCATGACAATATATTCCACATCATTTGAAGTAGTCAAAATTCAATCATAAATTAGATATGTGTATTTCATTATGAAAAAATGATAGCTAGATAATTCATGTCGATGTCTTATTTTATAAAACACACCTAAAAACCATAACATGTGAAATATGGTTGATGAAAAATGGATGAAAAATGTTTATTTTGTAATTTTTCATCCATCAGTCATGTAAATGACTAATCTATTATTCATATATTTATTCCACATGGATAATGAAGTTGTAATATATGATTGTGGTCATTGATAGAATCATTCAAGACAACTAATCATTGTTTTTTTTAGTTGTAAAGGACATAATTTCTACTAGTGCATTCAGAATGTAAACTTTGGAAAATGAAAATTTTGTATTAAAATTTGACAAGATAAATATGAGAATGTCAACTTGTTTTTCACATATGGAATTCAAACTCCATGGCAATTGCAATGCATAATAAAATAAGGCCATAATGGAACACCATTAATAGAAGTGACATTTGAAACTAATGGTGTGAAACATCATTTTGATTTTATTTATTTATTATAAATAAACAAAAGGTGTGATAATTGTTTGGGTGATCACTTCCCTAGGTTCAACTAAACTTTATGTACAAACAGATCATGATCTTCTTATCATATTTAAAGACAAATCTTGACTACCTCCTTGTTCACAAAATCCTTAATGCATTGTAGATTCTTGTATTGAAAGTTAAGCTTTAGAACAAATATGTTATGAGTTATATCCATTCGAAATTCAACATCAAATGAAAAAATTGCTTGTAATACACTCATAACTTTTACTACCATGTAAATGTAAAAAAAAATTAACGAATTTGTAACCACTTCAAGTTTGTGTAACTAGATGTGACTATGATGTGACTAAATGCAACTAAATGCGACTATGATGCAACTAGATGTGACTAAATGCGACTATGATGTGACTAGATGCAATAGAATTATCCAAGGTTTTTTTTTTGTTTAACAATGCTTAAGTTAACTTGGGCTAGGTTAGACACATGTCATCCATCCATCAAGGCGTCTTTTGCAACACTTAATCAAATGAAACCACTAGTTGAAATGGCATGCACTTCACATGTCATACAAAGGTCGTCGATGACATGGAATTTTAACATTAAGCCAAAATTTTAAAAATCCTAGTCGATAAGATGATTGGGTTTTGTGACTAAATGGGTGAAATGACATGGGTTTAGCAATTCATGAGTGGTTAATTGCATATGTCCTTTTTGACTAGGACATAGTTGTGAAGCTTAGTTGCAAAACCCAAGATATGTTGTTTTGATTAAAAATGGAAGACATATGGTAGGAATGAGTGCATGTAACAATAAAAGAGTGGAAGCTTGGAGAAGTAGCAAAAAACTTGAACTCCATTTTGACTTTTTCATTGTTATTATTGTGACAATGTTCAATCCACTTTCAACAATGGTAACATTTGAAATCTAACAATCTTGTAACAATTATTTAACAATATTAGAAATCAAGAATTTTACAACATGAAAAGGAGTTATAAGCCTAGTTGCAAGGTAAAAACATGGTTAGGTGGCTCATTTTTGGCCTTTTGTGAGTTCATTTTTAACACGAGCTAAATATTTTACATTTCAATAATTAATAAAGTATGCATCCAATGTAATTACTTGTGTTTTTATTGAAAAATATGGGTAACCCCAAGTATGTACATATCCAAACATATGTTTGGTAAAAAATGGGGACTAATAAAACTTGATAATAATATTAAATTCAAATATTTAAAAGGAAAGTTTCAATGCATTTTATTTTTAAACATCTCATTTGATTTTGTCTTTTTTTTTTTTTCAAAAACACTTGTCCCTTTTATGGCATACTTTTAAATTCACATATGAATATTTTGTGATTAAGAATGTGTGTTTGGTTCAAACGTCCATTATGAGTCCATTCTTTCCTTGAAATTCATTCATAATTTTGAATATGATTCCCAAAATAATCTATTACAAGATGGATAACTAAAAATTTGAAAATGTTAATGTGCAATATGATTTTACATTTAAAGAATTCATATATAATCTATAAACCTTACAATTGTGATAATCCAAATTGGCCACCTAGCTATATTTTCACTTTGCAACAACATTTACAGTTTTGAGGCAAAAAAAGAAGCTTAAAGGGTTTTGTCAACACAAGTCATGATGGAAATGTAAGATAAGTTGCAACACTAATAGGAGGGGATGTGACATAAGGAGGACTAGAAGTAGTTGAATGTTGTGAAATATGAAAAGGAGATAGAAGGCATGACATTGTTATGGTGACAAAAAAGAAAAAACACAAAGAACCCAAGGATTTAAAAAAAGATCATGATGGAGATACAAATGCATAAAATGTCAACAAATCATGGTTTTTGCAAATGATAACGATGATGATGATGATGATGGAGTTATTTTAACAAGGATTATTGTTTCAAGTCATGAAAAAGTTGTATTGGGCAAGGAATGATTGCTTGTTTACTTGCATGATGCATGACAAGATCTATTTTCACAAATACTTGAAGGAAGAAAAGGTAGTATGAACCCGGGAACATCAACATTAAGAACTACTATGGTGGTACATCTCCTTTAAAGCACTCATTGCAACCCTACAAGCAAACTATGAGCATACTTGAAAATTAGTGCATAATGAACCTTCAACATATGTAGTAGGGCTTCATGAACATTCGAGAAGTGGTGGCATGGCTTTGAAAACATTCAATGAATGACAATTAAGGTTTCTAAAACTTTTGACACAACTATGATATATTTTTCAAATTTTTCAAAAACTTAAATTAGTGTCAAATTAGCTAATGTACCACAGTACTAACTTTACTAGTCCTAAGGATCATTAATTGAAATTTTAAATCGAATACAAGAATTTAAAAACCAAATAAATTATGTACAAACAACTATACATTAGATTTTATCCAATGTAATGAAGTGTTGAAAACACATTCTATAAGCATTGTGAGTGTACCACAAGGTTTTAAAAGATAAGAGATTTAAAATAAGTCCACACAGTGGAAACAATCAAAATATATGCAACAAAATTGAACATAATTTTTTTTTTCACATCAATATAATGGATTGATTGCAATGTGTTTATTTTTTGATACATAGATTCAATTATATTGATATAATTTTTAAAAATGAAACAAAAAACCATTAATATAACGTAATAACAAACATTCAAAATTGTTGATTCATGTGTGAAACATGTAGAAAATGGCCAAGTTCACAAGTTGCAAATAATATGTAGGTGGGGAAAAGGAAAATTTCACAATAAATTTTATTATCACAATATTTAAAATTTGATTGTTGTATGAGCATTGGGCTTGTATGTGGAATCTTATATATAAAAGCAACATGGTGTCTGTCTGTCTGTCTGTCTGTGTGGACAAAAATTCAGGTCTCAAAAAATGAGGGGTCTGTCTGTTTAGGGACATGGAGGCATGAGGTATTATCAGTTATGGGTCAGTTTGTCCAATAATTTCAAGACCTAGAAAGTGGGATCTCAAAATCAGGACCTCACCTTCAGACCTCCATAACTAACCTTGAAAACCCAGCAAGATTTTGTTACGGTTCTGTCCTCTACTTTCAAGACCTGGAAAGCGGGATCTCAAAAGTGGGACCTCACTTTCAGACATTCATGACGAACCTTGAAACCCAAGGAAGGTTTTGTTGCGGTTCTGTCCAATATTTTTAAGACCCGGAAAGCGGGATCTCAAAAGTGGGACCCTCACCTTCAGAGCTTCATGACGAGCCTTGAAACCCAAGCAAGGTTTTGTTGTGGTTCTGCCCAATACTTTCAAGACCTAGAAAACGGGATCTCAAAAGTGCGACCTAACCTTGAGACCTAAAAGTGAAAGCTCCAAACCCTAACACGGTTATGCGATGCTTGTGACCCATATTCTCAAGACCTGGAAAAAGGGATCTCAAAAGTGAGACCTCACCATGAGATCACAGACATTCGCAAATTGCAGCCAGGGCAGCCGCTGTGGGGGGCCGGGTGAGGTGCCACGACCTTTTATGGCGTTCGGGGTGGCTGGAGTGGCATAGCCACGGGTTACCTACTCGTAGGATACAATGGCTTCACAAGGCTTAGAACAAACAATTTTAATTGGTTGGTCATAATGATTGCCCCGGGTGATAACATTTAAATGGTAGTCTCTCACCCTATACTATCCAATTTTGTATGTTTATGAGTGGGGCCGGGGAAACACTCAACATTGAAGACCTTCTTAATTAAGCAAAGGGTCTTTATTGTTGCCTACTTCTTTTTCTAGGAGTATCCATTTGCTCATCCAAGATATGTCTGGAGCTGTCCAGACACATTTCGGTCCTCCCCATTATAGACTTTGGGTGGTCCTATTATGCACACTTTGGGCCAGTAATAGATTCTATTACAACCTGAAAACACACATTTCAGACACAAAATGTGCAAAACAAGACCCAAAAGTCTATAATGGGTTGCATCAACATGTGTCTGGGCAACAAGGCCCCAAAAAAAAAAAAAAGTACTGCCTACAATAAGGACCCCTTTGCTTACTTAACATGAGGTTCCTGATCAACACACATATGTTGGATGTGATAAACAAGTACGAAGGCCCAAATATGGGGTTGTGTGTGGACTTGGCCTTACAAGTCACAATGGACAAGTCTGCTTGGGTCTAACTGACCTAACCATTGTTCAGAATCCACATGTCAATTGTGTAAATCCACATTCCCAGACTAGTTCCTGGGCATTGCATTTCCAAAAGCTGGTTGTCAAGTTTTTCCTATGATACTTGCCAGGTATCACAGGAAAAAAACTGCAACAGGTTTTGTGTTGTGTTTAAGACTTAAGACCAAGGGAGTGTGGGCTGTATGGGAATAAGGGGCCCCCTCCTGGGTATTCTTACAAAGCCTGCCCCTTTGGGCTTTCACCTAAACCCTTACACTACACTAAAATAATCAAGATTGTATCATTGTTTTCAAATTGAAGACCTAGGATCTCTACAGGATTGTGGGTGTGATAACTCAGGTGATGTCACTTGGGATATGATTGGACTACATTGGGGTTGTAGTATTGTTTTTGGCAAAGGGCTTGTTCACACCTTGGGTGAACCAGCACCCACATTGGTACCATGGTAAAAATCCCAAAATCCATCTAAATAATTGTTAAATATTTCAAATATCCCATGCTTCAACTAAATCAGGGTCTTTGAGTTCAAATCTAACATTTTTTGGGCTTTATATGGCCAGTAAGAAGCGTCACTCAAAAAGGTTGAAGTACCAACGTGGGTGCTGGTTCACCTTAGCTATTTTTCGATTTGTTTGGAGCTCCAATTGGGTAGCATCATATAATTGTTGGCAAATTTTCACTTATGTAGATTTTATTACTTGTCAAGGCTAATATTGTCTAATGTTGTCGTTGTTACTATAATATGTAAAAGGTGGAATGCCAAGTAATAATGATCAGTATTTTATTTCCTATCAAGGTTTTCCCCCCTAATTGCCTTCCATGTCTCATTCCAGTTCAGTCTTTTTTTCTCTGGCTGAATATTGCCAGATTTCTATATTAAAAAATGGTGTGCTCCAAGTAGAAAGGGAAAAAAGGGATTTAAAATTTTTTTTTGGGATGTGTAACCTAAAAGTGTACATCCATGGCCATAAAGAATCACAAGACTACATTGGCTACATATTAATTGGCATGGAATTGTTCATTTCTAGCCATTCCTTTAGTCCTGATTAGACCTTAAAATGACAACTTTTGTAAGGTGGCTACATCTTGGCCTTTTGTGTTGCAAATACTTTTGCTCAAAGAGCTAGCCATTAATTGGCATAGTAAATTGAAATTGTAGCTTATAGTTGTTATCTTACAATTTGGCTTGTAGCCACTAGCAAGTTGCCATGTGTTGCCTTGATAAGAATCCTCAAAATATAGTGACACTAGAATCTAGATTGTATAATGTGCACTATAGAATTTGCCACAATATCATAGCAACTCACTACTAAATGCATTAGCTAGAAGCTTCAAGTGCTCTTATTATTATTGCCCATTGATTAGTAGCTTAATAAACTTAATACATTGATTCTGACAATTAGGTAACTTAGGATACTAATAACCAAAATCCAAATTTGGTGGCTATTAGCAATGGTGTATGCAATTTCAACATGATGGTGGCTTGGAGCCACATAGTTACAACTTGCGCATAGTTGTTGGAGCTTCGATTGAGATTTGGATGTTAGGAACTTGCAATTCACTCTAAATTCTATTCCATTTAGCTACATTGGGTAAGTCTTAAATGACAACTAATTGGATAATGTAGGTAGTATGTATTAAGAATGTTGTTTCAAGTAACTATGCATTGCTACAAAGCAATGTATTGCATTTGTGATTTTGTAACATGGGAATGTTACATTTCAAATTTGTAGATGTTTTCATTTTGCAATGGTTCTACATATTTGTAGTTTTCATTTCTAGACATGGGGTGTTATGTTTTGGGTGTTTTGCATGTTGGCTCATAGGTGTTTTGGAATGTAGATGCTAGAGTTATTGGGAGTTTTGATAGTTTTAGGGTTTTGGATGTTTTGGTGTTGGGTCATAGTGCTTGGAACTTGCGATCCAAGAAGTTGGAGGTTAGGAGTGTTTGGAACTTGGAACTTAGAAGGTGTTAGGGTTTTTGGGTTTTAGTTATTTTGAGTGGTTGAAGTTGCAAGTCATGATGGTGCATATGAAATTATTTTGAACTTCAAAGCAAAAAAATTATTTTCCAATTGCAATGCCCATAATAGTGCCAAGATTCATGTTGATCCAAGTTTCATCATTTTTTGCAATAAGATTATGATGGTTCCATGAAATTTGGGGAAGGTTCTAATTATTTCATCTTTCAATTAAAGGCAAAATAATTTTAATTATGATTGACTTCGAGAACCCCTACAAACCATCCCCTTGTTTTTTTATTTCATTTGAATCATAGATTTTATTATTGTGGAGCTTCCATAAAAAAAAAGTTAAAAACAATTATGATGCAAATAAAAAATGGTAGGATTTTTGGGTGCCTCAATTTAGTTGGGCAAAGTTGAAAATGGTTGATGGGGTCTTGGTTTTTGTGAAATGTATTGTTTAAAAAGCCATCACCAATGTGGCCAAGCACATTGTGCCCAATCAAGACAACTTGGAGAAGCACATGGGAAAACATCAAATAAAACACAATGTCCCTAATAAAAGTTTGAAAAAAACTCAAGTTTATTATGAGAAAAATAACAAACATTCTTGGAACTTGGTGTTATTTGCTATTTGACATCTCATTCTATTCTACAACAAGTGAATGATGATATGGCAACGGAAAATTGCCACAAGAATGTGCAATTTGCTACACTTTTCCACATTTTGCAAAATAGGTGACCATGGTTGAATATGAAACTTTGAAGCCTCTATATGAATACAGTAGCCTCCCGCCTAAGTATGCAACTTGAACCTGGGAGGAATGTGCGTACTTAGCCGATAGGTGCGCACTTAAGACCAATCACTTTTTTTAGCCACAGCAGCAGCTTTTGCAGCATCCTTATCCTAAACCTAAACCTAAACCCTAAACCCTAAACCCAAAACCAAAACCTAAACCTTAAACCCTAAATTTAAACCCTAACTTAAACCCTAAACCTTAAACCTAAACCCTAAATCTAAACCTAAACCCTAAACCCAAAACCTAAACCTTAAACCCTAAATCTAAACCCTAACTTAAACCCTAAATCTAAACCTAAACTTAAACCCTAAACCTAAACCCTAAACCTTAAACCTAAACCCTAAACCTAAACCCTAAACCTTAAACCCTAAATCTGAACCCTATTTTTTCAGGAAAATAATGCGTACTTAAACGGGTGCGTACTTAGGCAAGAGGCTACTGTACTTGATGGTGAAAAACATGCCCAAGAAGCATTGGAGTGGTGCTTATGGGTGGGAAATTGGCAAACACATTCACCTACAAGTTTTGAAGGCCTTGAAAACAATAGTGACAAGAGCAAAATATTTTTCAATCACCTATGATGAAGTGACTTCAATTGATAACAAACAATGGTTATATGCCACATTTATGTGGTAGATGCATTCCCTTGTTGTTATTTTTTGTGTAGGTGATCAATGGGTCCATTGGTGATAATTTGACCAAGTGCATAATGCATTCATTGTTGTGAGAAGGAGGTTTGGATCTAAATTTTGTAGCAATAAATATTATTTTTGGTGTAGATGATGTGAATGTTTTTCAAGGTCTGAAATCTAATGTCACAATCCAAATTTGTGAATTATGGGCTTCTTTTAGTTTGGGTATGCATTGTGTATCTCATTGCACCAATTTTGAAGTATAGAGCTTGTCTATTTTCCTTTGGTACATCAATTGAAAAGGGTATTTCAAGCTTTCTATCAATACTTCTAGAAAAGTCTAAAAAATCATTTGGAGCTCATCAAATTGACTAACATCATGGAAACTAAAGCTCTTGAAAAATGATAAAATAATATGGATTTCCAAGTTAATTTAGTCCAAAGGGTCATGGCAAAATACAAAACTATTTTGGTGAACATTTGCTTGGACACGCCCATAAGTTGTAACAATTTTGACATCTTGGTTGATCTTGACATTATATTGTCATTTTTTAATATCTTCCTTATGTTAGAATTAATTCATAACTTTCAATCAAATTTTCACAAGCAAAAAAATATCTTTCTTTGCAAATCCATCATTGCAATCAATATTTGTCAAGTAAGGATGTATTTTTTGTGTTTTGATCTTACCACCAAATTTGGCCCAAATTCATTTTGTGTGTACCATTCATTATTGGCATGTGTTCATGAAAACATCACTCTATAGTGGATTTAGCTTTCTAAATCCTTTGTTGAACATCTCATTTTTATTTATTAAAATATTTTGTCATTACAATGACTAAATGATGAAGGACAACGTCTATATCACAAAGGGGGTCCAAGATTTATGTCATAAGGTCTAAGACTAATGAATGAATTGAATGGAAGCATAAATTACAAATTTTCCATAACCTCAATTTGAATTTTTCATTTTTTTTGGATGTATATTTTGTGTTTTATTAACCGATTTTATTGCTTTTTGTTCATTTCACATGCATGTCTTGAATGCATAATATTTGTTATTTGTTTTTCCAAGTTTTTTATGTTGGTTTGTTTTCTTAAAGGTTTATTTGTTGAGTGTTTGGTTGTTGGCAACTTGCTTATGTTTTTCTTGGGCTAATTTTATTGTGGAAAATTTTGTCAAATCCCTCCTAATAGAATTACACAATTGTTTTCTTTCACATGATATACTTCATGCATTTACTATCATGTACCCCTAATATTGGCTTCAATAAGTTGCTAAAGACTCCTTGACACATTTTGTTGTTTTGAAACACCAATTTGTAGGAACCCAATGTATTTTCCTAAAAAGAAAAATGTTGTGCCCATTTCAATACTAGAGATTTTTTATGGTTTGACACTTGACATGCAACCATGCTTCTTTGAAATCACTATGAAAAGTCAAGTAACAAATGCCATGTGATTTTCCCTTAATGGCAACCCTATCATTTAGTTGTGGTGTACCATTTCATCTTTTAGAATGTTATGCCATAATCTACTTGAATATTTTTAACTTGTGGAAATAATAAGTGTTTTTGTTCTTGAAAATGTGTAGGATGAAAGGTGTTTTTCAAGTTTTAAATTCTAGAAATCTAACTTGCATAACATGCCGAGTCTTGATCTTCCCATGGTTGTGAGGATATTTCGACAACAATTTTTCACATTCGATCACTTCCCTCACAAGGATGTAATTGAGTCTTCAAAGAATGAAAACACACATTATGGTGATGCTTAGTTTTATTATTGTATCCTTTAAAAAGTTCACATTTTGTTGATTAATCTTTAAAGTTTCCATGATGTAAGCGTGTTTAGTGTTTCTATTGTTAGAAACTTGAAACTCTAACTCCAAGCTTTGGCTACTATGTTCAAAACTTTCGACTTGAAAGGCGTCATCCATGATATTTGATGCCCTAAACAATAATGCCTCCAAGCTCCCATATCCTTTTGATATTTTTTTGTTGCATTTGGATATTTTTATGTGCATTATATAAATTGGGATAGATTATAGGATACATCATCTTCAATTTTGCATCTTGTTTATTCACGAATCAATAATATATTTGGATCTAAAATTGTTTGTATCTTTTGCATATTTTAACTTTTGAATTTTCAAGTTTCAACTCATATGTTAAGTAAATGTTTTGTTTAATTTTTGTAAGTCACTAGTGTTATAGTGAGTATTTTAGAAGTTCAATTTCTCTACAAGTCACACTTATCTATATGCATTGTTCATGGTTTACAAATTGAAATTGTAAAATTACAACTATTTTATTTTTAAAGTTGAAATTTGAAGTCTAGACAATGGAATTTTTTAATTGTAGTCATTTTTTACAATTATCAACTCGCTAAAATCTAGTTGGTTTTATTCATTTTTCTGCACATAAAATTTTGGAATTTAAAAGCTTTTATTTTTAAAAATCAACATATAACCTTCATTTTTCCATAATAGAAAACTTTTGATAGCCTTCACAAACTACCTTTAAAAAACTAGCAATAAAACTTTTAAAAAGTTATCCTCATGGCTATAGCCATAAATACCTTTTTTTTAGCCTTCGGCCAATCTAACACCTTGTAACTACCCCAAAATGCCAGTTGAGCTAAAAGTTCAAATGGGAAAAAAAATTGAGTCCTCCGATTCCATTTTTGGATTTTAGAAATCAATTTTTACCAAAAACTGTTATTAAATAGGTAGCCTCTCACCCCATCTTGGCATTCAATCGACAAATCATAAGAGAATGTAAATTGTAAACGCAAGACTTCTATTCTGAAAAAAATGTAGTTTTTTTAAAAAATGAAGGAGAAAACCAGTGCAGAAGAAGGAAATGGTCCAAGTTAAAATCTCAACCATCTTGTGCCAACTAGAAATTAGCTTCAACTGCTTGTAACATATATAGGACATATAGAGGTGGCAATGGGTGAGGGGTCCTCAAGCAATGGAAGTGGAATGACAGCCCCTTGCATTATTATCGCACAACTTAGGACATGTATTTTCATTAGGCTACAATGAACACTTTCCATTATGTTTTTTTCGACTAGCTATGATCAAGCATGGACTCAAATTGCGGGAGTTGTGACTCAAATCTTGAGTCACCATATAATGGCATCAATCCTTTTTTTAATTATGAAAACATGTGTTCTCAGAGTGCCTAACATGATTAATTACATATATTGTAAATGCACTTGCAACTCTCCAATGGAAAGCTATTGTTTGTGCAACACAAAACAAAGGCACTTTTAAAACAATGTCTTTGCATTATGCTGCTATGATCCTAACACACTCCTCATAACAATGTTTTCGCATTATGCTGTTGTTGTGACATAGCACACTCTTTAGAATAATGGCTTCACCAAATACACATCAACAATGCCTCCTCCATGATAGGACAAAACTTGTTGCTATTTGCAAAAGGACTTGTAAAAGGAAGAGGCCCTTTGTGAGGTGCCCCTCTTTATTCTTCTGATAACCATTTACCATGTGCATGGGTGGAGCACATTGCTCACATGTTTGGTCAGATTTGTATACAAATTCTAGTATTTGTAAAACATGTTGATATTTTGAAACAACATTATTTTTCAAAGAACAAAAAAAAATTTGGAAGGAAAATAAGGAATCTTTCAGAATATTCAGGATGACATAAAATTTTCCCAATTTATCAATTCTTGGATAGAGACCATGTGTTGAAGCTGCCTCTAGGCAAAAATAATAATTTGAAATTTTTTTTTTTGTATCCAAATTTACGATCATCTCTAGGAATAAGTTAGCCAAATCTGGAAATAAACCAGAAACAAAAATCAAATCTTGAATAATCCATTTATATTTTTGGCTACACAATGAAAACCAAAATCTTGTTCCTATGACTCATGTTTGGCACAATTTGTTGAAAAAGGGGTCTGGCAGCCCCAATCTGAATATTCCAGAATTTCAACAAGAATCTCTAAGTATGAAAGCGGAAAATCTTAAGTACCCTTTCACATAGTAGGCAATTGTGAGGATTTTTGGGGATTTTTAAATTTTTTTCTTTGTAAAAACAGTGAATTTCTGTTTTTCTCAAAATATTTTTCGCAAAATGAAGAAAATTCAAAAGCACTGGGGCCTGTACTATTACTATATTTCATACACAAACTAGGCCTAGTCTAGTGTCCTAAATTGCACAGGGCCAAAAACAAGTGCAGGGTAACGTTTCATATCCGCAGAGTGGCCTGCTTTCCAGCGTACAGGAATGTAGGGGGATTATTATACCCGGATTTCAGCGTACACATGTTGGGGCTGTTATACCCGGAACAGTCGAGGAACAGTCGAGCAGCTTCTCTTCTGTGCCGCGTTTTTCGAATTTCTGTAGTGCAGGTCGCGTGTTTGCCGCGGTGCTGCTGCTGCCACTGGGTTCGGGCCTTCGACAAGCGAAACAGAGGAGCGAGCGAGGGAGAAGTTTGACAAACTCATGCAAGAGGAACTGCAGGGATGAGACACACAGAGAGAGGGAGAAACTCCTTGTGAGGTGAGAGAGTCTTTCTTGTGAGTGACCTTCCTGTTTGTCTCTGCACTATCTGCGACAGGTTCATCCCTTTTTGTAAGCGTCTTGCTTAAAATGTATTACTCCAGTTGAGTGTTTGTATTTTTTTTGGGGGGGTGTTCTTTCGGTAGTCGGTGCATTCTTTTGGGAGTTTGAAATCACGTTGCTCACTCACTGATATCTATTTTGAAAATTTTGATTTTACTCTGTCTGAGGTTCTGATGTCTCGTTTTCTTCATGTTTTGGATTCTGACGCTTCCGCCCCCGCTTGTTTGTTCGTTTGTTGGCTGGCGTTTCGTTCTGATTGAATGGCAATAGTCTATTGAAGGATGATACCTAGTGTTCAGAGGTTTTTCACGCTCATATTCTGGACTTTGCGTGTTTTTTAACGTGTTTTATATATTATTCTCTTTTCATTACACTAGTATGTTGAACATGCTGCATTTTGCCTTGTCACCTTCGGAGTTTCAGCAGTCCTTTTTGTGGTCTAATGTGCTGCTGAAAGCACACTTCTTTGTAGCAGGTTTGAAAGACTTGCGGGGCTTTGTTACATGATTTCAAGGGCCTGTTTTGGTGGGTGGACGAAGCTTCGTCTATACATGCATGTTATATGTATGTATGTATGTATTGCGTATGTTGTGGGAAGCTCGATTGTTTTGCGGGGACCAACACAACGTGCATGCTCTCTAACGCTTTTTTAGGTTCATTCAAACCTTGGTGATGAAGGCTTCTTAAGAAAGTTCCATGCACTTATCGCATTTCTTAGGTATGTCCAGGCTGCGATTGAGCTTCAATGCTAGTGCCAACTTCGACGTGGAGACAAGGAACATACCGATCTAGACAATTTAATGTGCGCCTCTTTGGCTTCTGAAATCTACTTATAATAAGAGAATTTTATATGGGTATAAACTACACATGGAGATGAAGCCTTGAGCTGAAGTCCATGTGCCTGACAAAAAATGGTAGATAGGAGATATGGTGATTGCTTGCACACATACCTATTCAGCCATGTGAATGAAGGCTCAAAACCCTAATTTTACAGGGCTTTTACTGCAAGGTAATCCAGCAGAACTTGTTCAACCCTCCATGTGGAGATCCTTGTTTGATTTCTCTCTGGTGTCACAGCTGAATCGATTGGGTGTGTATCAGCAACCCCATCTGAACCAGCACAAAATTTGGCTGTTTATTGTGTTCTCATGCCTTTTAGGCACCATTGTGAACTATGTTTGTGAGTTAAGGCCCTTCTCACTGCAAGAACCAAACATCATTTCTTTGTGAGTGTTGTATGTGCAGAGGGTTTTTGCAATGCAAGATTTCAGGTTCCAAGACAAAGGGAGCTGAGAAACAGCTAGAACTCGGTTTCTGACATGCTCAAGACCATGACATTGAGGATGTAGCTGAAGAATTTTTGCATTTCTACAGCTTGCTTAAGCAGAGTGAAGAGATATTGCATTTTCACATTGGTCCAGTCCTTTCCTTGCAATTGTCAAGGATTGGCCTTCCCATGTTAGATTCACAACATGGGGTGCACAAATTCCAAGATTGACAGGGATGATGCAGTTGCAAGATGCAAGGCAAGGAAGCGCTTCATGAGACAGGCAGTAGATTCTCGACATGCTTTTGCTGCTTCACATGCTCATTATGTCATAGCTCTCAAAAGTGTGGGCTCTGCACTTAGGCAATTTGCAGAGGGGGAGGTGAAGGATCCAGCAGCTGCAATGATACCTTCAGATGGTCCATCAACTGCTCTTGTTGCTCTTGCTCCATCTCCTCTTCCTAAGCCTCCACCACCTCCCCCTATGTCTCCTAGTCTTCTCTCGCCCTCCCTCCCTCCTTCACCACCACCACTTCCTCCTCCCCTTTCACCTCCACATCTTGAACTCCATGGACCTAGGAACACAACTTTGTTCAAATCTCCAGAATTAGTCAGGGAAGCAGACAATGAAGAGCCTTCATCCCCTCCTCCTCCACCTCTCATCACTCCAATTGGTTATGATGATGACTGGAATTCTTCAGTTCAAGCTCCTCCATCAAGACAAGGGCAGTATCTGCCCCGTCCACCAATATCTTACAGCAGTTGGCATGACCTATTTATGGACCCTTTTCGCCCAGGCCCACGTTCTGATCAGGGCTATATGCTATCAAACCAAAACTCAGAGGACTCTCAGCCTGCTGAGACCTATGACAACAAGCTACCTCAGGTTGAAGAAGAGGATGACATACCAGACCTTGAAGATGTAGATACTGATGGACCTGCTTCAAAGGTAGTTTATCTTCAGTGCTTTTCTTATCTGGTGTCATCTTTTTTTTTTTCCTTGGGCATCTGCCATTGGTGATGCAGTTGTGAGTTCTTGGAGACTTTTCCTGCAAGCATGAGACATCAGAATTGTCTCTCTTGTTTGAATTTTTGAACTATAGTTTGTTCATGTCCCATCTTTGCTGATGTACCAATTGCCAAAGTATTCCAGAGCTCCCTTTTTGGCATGCAAAACTTTTGTGATGGGAGCCATGTAGACTGGGCCTTGGGTGTGCCAGGATTCTGATTATGATGAGAAAGAGGAAAATGCAACAGCTATTACAAAGGTGGAGCCAGACCCAAGGTCACCAAAGGAGACAGTTGAGAAGAATCTATTCAAAGGTGCAGTGAAAGTGAACAGGGAGCTGGCTATCATAATTCCAGACCAGGGAGGTCGAGACCTGCTTGATGTGATCAAGGAGGTTGATGACTTGTTCTTGAAGGCTGCTGATAGTGCTGAAACAGTTTCCAACATACTTGAGACCAGGAAAGTTCATTATCACTCCAGCTTTTCAGAGAACTTAAGAGGTGAGAATATGGACATGAAGTTGTAGTGGTGTTGGCTTGCAATTCTTTGGGAGTTATCTTGTTCTCAATCTCATATTTCTCTTCAGCTTTTCACAATTTTTGAGTCTCCCCCTAGTTGTTTTCTATCAGCTTTGATTTTGAAGCCATAATGCATGGTTATAATTTCTGCTGGAATGAATAGAAGTTGGAGATTCAGCAAGGATTTCATTCTGGAAGCTGTCCACAAAATCTGGATCTCCTGTTCATCACAAGGCTCCTAGCAATGCCAGCATTATGAGTGAAGAGACTGCTAGCATAGGCAGTAGTATGAGAAGCCTCAGTAGTTTCCGCAGCACTGCCTGGGTGGAGGGGTGTGGCATGACTGGCAGTCATGCATCAACTCTTGATAGACTGTATGCTTGGGAGAAAAAGTTATACCTGGAAGTTAAGGTTTGTTCTCAGATGACTACCGTCTTGCATTATTCTGGGGTGTATGTTGTTTGCCATCTTGCAGATATTTCTATTCTTTTGTTCAGGCACTTTCCTATCAAGAAATGAATCTGTCTCCAATATAGTTTCTTCCTTTGTTCCCATATTTCTTGTGTATTTTATGAAGTATCTGCATGAAAAGCCAGTGGTGAAAGGGATTCATTTCCTGGAATTAGGAAAGTGCAGACTTTTGAAAGCAGAATCAGTGCTGGAGATTCAACCTAACTCTTGCACTTTCTGAATTCGGTATTTTGAGAAACAGGGAGCAGAAGATCTAAGAAAAGAGCTGGAGAAAAAGTATGCTCTGTACAGAAATCAGGACACTAATGGGGAAGATCAAGTGGTCATTGACAAAATGCGGGCCAACATTAAGATGCTACAAACACAGATGTTGGTTTCTATCCAAGCTGTAGATGGTGCTGCAATTGAAATTCAGAAATTGAGAGATGATGATCTCTATCCACAGCTGTTGGATTTGCTTGAAGGGTAAAAAAACTCCTCCCTGTCCTGTTCACTTTCCAAAATGCTATTTCATAAATATGGGACTTCGCTTTCTGACTGGTGACCTAAATTGTGGAGCTTTGGTTATACAGAATGATGGTTATGTGGAAGGATATGTCTGTTTTTCACCAAGCCCAGATGAAAGCTGTTGAAACCCTTAAGAGGCTTGGTAACTCAGCTGCCTCTGAGCCAACAACAACCTTTCACCGGCACTCTACAGTGCAATTAGAAGCTGCTCTGAACAAGTATGTGGGGTCTTTCTTTTTCCCCAGTTCCTCAGGTGTTTATAGCATAAACCTCCTAATCTTGTTTGGTTCATGGGAGGGGACATTGACTTTCGTTGTTAACTTGGTCCCAAATTCTCTGCCCTCTACCATTGGCGTCAATGTTCCCAAACATTGAAGTTGCAAAGTTATTAGAGCATGCTTGCATGTGCATATACTGATCTTCAAGTGTCTTCTAGGTGGTCTATGATGCTGCAGAAAGTGATGAGCACTCAGAGAGACTATGTGAGGAATATGACAGGATGGTTGCGAATAAGTCTCCTGCAGTTTCCCGAGGACATGGATACAACAGGATCATGCTCCCCATCCCACTCCAGTGGCTCCCCATCAAATGCTAGCTCAATCTATGCTCTGTGCCAACAATGGCAGGCTTCAATGGATCAGTTACCTGATCATGTTGTTTTGAAAGCAATAGCTGGATTTGCAGCAGTAGTTCGTGAAATGTTGAGGCTTCAGTGGGAGGAGCTCAAAATCAAGAAACGGGTTGAAAGTTTTGCAAAGGAGCTGGTAAAGCGAGAAACCTCTCTTTTCAGTGCCTCTATGAGAGAGCCAACCTCTCTGCCTCTACCCCCTCACCCTCCTCGGTCTCCTGCATCCTCCTCAAGTGAAAGTGATGAAGACAATCTTAGCATGATTGTCAGAGAGGGGGCAACTGAGCGACCGGATGTTTTAGAGCGCAGACTGCGCATGGAGGCTTCTAAAAGGAAACTTGAAGAAGAGCAGGAAGCAGAGAGGAAGGCACACAGTGACACTCGGGCCTACACCCTCAACAGCTTACAAACAGGTCTTCCATATATGTTTCAAGCCCTGGTTACCTTCAGTAATGTGCAAGCTGACACCTATGACAAGCTGTATGTACTTCGAGCTAATAGCAAGCTCGCTGGAATCACTGACAAATGATTGCCCTTCTTTCCATTTCTCTCTTTTTTGTCTACTTTTCTCTCTGGAAAAGACCTGAACTAGTAGCTCATTGATTTAAAAAGGAGCAATTCTCATTATGCTGAAATGTGGCTTGGATTTCTTTCACTGCCATTTTCAGTTAGATAACTTTGGACATGGTGGAGATGTAGTACAATTTTCCTGCGGATCATGAACAGTTCAATGTTGGCCTAGTTTTTGCATTCCATTCAATGCCATTGGGATGACAGTAATCCTGCAGATTATGAATATAGGTTCAATGCTGGCCTAGTTTGCCCATGGAGCATCAATAGGTTCCATATCAGCCTGGTCTCTAGGTGAATTCTTTTAATGCTTCAGATTTCAGGACTCATGGGGTTTTTGGTCAGATGTATATTATCGTCTGAGGAATTTAGAGGACTTCACACTTTGCACTTTGGTTTTGTGTGGTCCATTGGTGGCTAGAGTTGCCCTATTCTTGTTACCAGACTTACTTGCAGTTTGGGATCCAGTGCCCAAGTTGGATTGTCGATCGTGGTGTGTAGGAGATGTTCTGAAGTTGAACTAGATGTAGAGTTTTTTGGGTTTGTCAAATTTTATGAAATATTTATGAAGTATATTAGGTGTGTAAGTTGTTGAAATGGAGTAAGAGAGATGCATATCACGACTCTTTACTGATGACAAGCCTGAAAAGGTTTTTGTTTCATTTGAGCACCACAAGTTAGAAATTACGAGGATGGAATAGCAGGGCCAGAGTGAACCAGGAGCCACCCAAGCACCATTGGGGATGGATGGTGGCTGGACAGGAAGTTACTTTCCAGTGAGCTGTTGTACCATAGCTAACTACAATGGTTTCGCATAGTTCTTGGTTTTACTGTTCTACATGCTTTTTACTTGCTCTTTCCTTTACTACTTACTTTCATACTTGCCTGCTTCCATGCAAACCTGCCTACATACTTTCATGTCTACCTATTTGCTTTATACCTACTTGCATCCTGATGTATGCACTTACCTCCTTGTGTAGCTATCTCCTTACATAGTTACCTACTTACTACTGATTGACGTCATTTCCTTGTTTGTCAATGCTTACAATTATCATTGTCAACCCACATACAAAAAAAATATGTAGAAATACCTTGAATGGTACAACACATCCAAACATCAAAAGATATAGTTTGTCTCTAACAAATTGGAATCCCTGCCCACACAAATCTACACATACAAGGAAAGCCACACAAATCACATCACAAACAACTTGCATAAAAACTCATAAGAACTTGCTAAAACATAAGCTTGTGTTTTAGAATATTAAATTATCAAAATTGAATTGAGATTCACACAACTTGTGATTATATTTCACACATTAAATATCTAGAACCTCGTTCACATAAGAATCAATTCTAAGTTAACTTGCTTTAGTACACTTACAATAACTAACATGTAAACATGTAACCATAAGAAAATTCTTGACACCCATGTGTAAGGGTTTAAAATCTAGCCAACATTATGAATTAGTTGGATTTTTCGATTTGTCCCCCAATAAATCTCACTAGTAATGAAGCTTTACAATTAGCTTCTATTTCCATCCTAGTCAATAGTATGCATTTTCCTCTGACAAATCCAAAGTAATTTCTAAAAGGTACAACACTACTCTCCCAACCAATATTTCATGAGATGTAGCATGTGTAACCATTATTCAAGTTCACACTATGGTATAATCCACCAATTTGATAAGATTAACTTAGATCACAATTTCTTCCTTGGTTAACATTCAAACCTTCTCCTATTCGCCCCATAGATGTCAAAATTTTGATATGGGCATGCTTCAATATCAACATTGATTGATTCCAAGATCATCCATTACCACCTTGCCAAACATCAAAAGTTAAGCATTGGAGTTGAACACAATCTTCAAGGTTAATGCCAGTGTGCCAACACCCCCTTCAACTAGAAAACTCCATCCTCATTATGTACCACCATCAAATCGTGAATAACCCTACTCAATCAACAGTAGGATGCACAAGAAGGTTTTGAAGCTTAGCCATAACACCATGCTAAGATCCTAATTGAACCTTAGGCACTTCCATTTGGTTCATTTTAGGAATATGTTGGGGAAACCTAGTTGGTTTTGACAAATCTTTGAACATAACCACCATCCCTAGTGTTGCCCACCTTCACATAATGTGGGCACGATGCAAACACAATCGTTAGTTGAATACTAGAGATGGCCATTACTTTGATGAGAAGCAATGGTGCCATTACACACCACCCTTGCCACCCCCAACAAAGTACTTGGTGCTTTGGTTCCAAGAGTGGAATTAAGTGCCTTCCTTGACATAACTAGCACACCACTAAAAGTCAATGCCCCCATAGGGTTGGGGATTGTATTCATCAACACAAATGACTATGGAAGATGAACCTAACACTAAACCTTGTTGTGTTGAAGATTCAACCTCTTGTCAATAGCCCTTGATGTTCTAGTTCTTGAGCATTCATTCTTGTCACTAGTTTGACTATGGAAAACATTTTAACTACCTTGGAAACTTTAAATTGGTCCCCGCATCATAATCTCTTACAACACCCAACATAGTTTCATTCAGGGCCACCAAACTTGAAAACTTAGCATTGCAAAAATATTTTAGATTAGCATTTGAACTAGAGGATGAGATTTTTTTTGCTCCTTCATCCTTCTTAACCTAAATGCATTACTTGGGTCACCATTCCTATAACTAAAACCTCCAATTGGGCAAATTTGGTTTTCATGGTTTTAAAATGGCTTGGGGCTGATTTGGTGGTTAACCTTTTGTTGATCACATTTTCCCTTTGTTGACCTTCATAAAACCCTAGCCTTTATTAATATTAATGATTTGTGACTGGCCTTATTATAATTCTACATGAAATCTGAAGCAATGATTTGTATCATGCCCATAAATATACTACAATGGGAACATGGCTGGTTGGGATTAAGGTTGGAGATGATGACTTATGGTGGATTGAGGCAATCCTTCTTCCAATGAGGCCCATCACACCTCCAACACTTGTTTTCTCCCCCCTTTGTTTAATAGAATATGATGTGGAACCATATTTTCCCACTTTTGTGATTCATGCACAAGTATCATGATCGGAATTCAAGAAATTATTCATGTTTGATAATGACACAACATTCCACCACTTACAAGTCACAAGAATGGGTGCTTACTCGCAAAAAAAAAAACATTCCTTAAAACTCAATTGGAAATTGTCCCCACAAACATTTTTTGTGCATCGAAAAAAAACCTTTTGAAATTTTTTGTCTTTGACAACCTAAACTTCCCACACAAGTAATATTCTGCCCTGGAAACTCATTAGCGTAAACAACACCCAATTCCACCTCTATAGAGGTGAGATGTGAATTGCCAAAAAAAAAAATGAAAATTAATCCAAATTGAAAAATTAACCTCTAGACTCCCAAACTTTTTACTCCAGAATCTTTAAAAATTCTCATGCATGTAATTTTCATCTCAAAAAATTCATTGACACAAACCACAGTTCCATTGGACTCTGTATGTAGAAAATATGGATTTAAAACAAATCCCAATTAATTCCAAAATAAAATTTGAAATTAATTTTTAAAAAGTTTATCATCTGGTCGTAAGGTGTTCATAATCTAAAATTCATCTAGTCATAATGTGTCTAATGTATAATCTTAGGTATGATGTCTAACAAATAATCAACTTGTACGTTCATTAACATTTGTTTGGTCATAAAATGGATGAAAAACCCTCCATATGGATGAAATGATGAAAAACTCAAAAATTCAAAATTCAGTTCTATAAATAATTTTAAAACTCTAATAACAAGAGAAACATAAAAACAATTGAGTGTTCCAGAGCTGGCTTTTCATCATTTTATGGTTTTTTTTTTTTTTGAGTTTTTGACCCTTTTACTTTGGGGGGCTGTAACTTTTTCATTTCTAATGCATTTTAAACAATTTTTAGTGCATCTGGTGTGCCAAGACGAGACATTCAAATCTCATTTGGACAACAAAAACAATGAAGCCCTCCCCTTGGATCTGGCCTGCCCTAAACACTTTAAATGTTCACTCATCGACTTCATTCATCATCAATGTCAACTATGGACACAATTTTAAGTCTAAAGACATATGACGTTTTTTTTCTTTGGGCCTTCTTTTGTTATTTGCTAAATTGTTTATTTATCTATTTTCTAGAACTTTTTTGGGGGAAGGGGGCAGTGATTTTTCTGACAAAAGTTGTTGCTTTTTTCCGTAATTTTTTTTGGAAAAATGTGTTTTTAGTATAAAATCCACTAAATTTGCTCAAATTTGGGGCAAAATCGACAAATTTGCGATATCACAAAATTGAAAGAAAAACCTTGGAGGGGCAGGGTTTTTTTTAAATAAATGATTTGAAAAAAATTGTCGGATTTTTCCAAGAAAATTAGCAAAATTAGTCCAATTAGCACTAGCGACACAAAACCTTCCAAAACCTTCCCAAATTTATTTTGTCGAAGAAACGGTAACGAAATTTGTCGAAATTTGTTTTTGCTGGAGGGGGATAAGAATCGGTTGTCCTTGAAATTGGTGGTGACAAAAGGGAACACAGTGCGAGCGCGTTCCCACAGACAGCTGTCGCATATACGGTGACATTGCGGCTGCTCGCCGGCAGATTGCACAGCCGCTCGCCGGCCGATTGCACAGCCACCCGCCGAGACACCCGCCTCAACAGAGGGTGAGGAAGAAGCCCATCGAGGGTTTGCACAGCCATGGCGATGGCTTCCTCCCCTATTTCGGTGTGCTTGAATTTCTGTGCGCTGCCGTTGTTGCTTCTGTCCCCTTTGTCTTCGTTCTGGATTCTGGTTGCTTGTTGATGGAGATGAGAATCTGCTGTGAAGAATTCGAGAGAAAGAACGTACTGATTTAGGCAGTTTTCCGGATAGATTTGGACAAAACTTTGGAGGGTTTGAGAAGAAAGAAAGAACGAAAAGTTGTGGAGGAAGAAAGTGTCTTGCGGCGCGAAACCCGCGAGCACATTCCTTTGCAGTTGGGCTGAAATCGGACAATCCAGTGCGAAGGAAAAGTGATTGTAACAGTATACTGGTGTGCATCTCAGATGGAAGAGAAAGATGTGACTGAAAGCGAATTGCAACAGCTGTGCGTGGAGGGGGAAGGGATGTTGCAGCAAGCGTCAAACGACGACGACGACGAAGAATGCAGAGTGATGTTCGAGAGGGAACTGAGTTTCTGTTCCTCTCGGTGTCGAGATGTAGAAGATATCATGGACGATAGCTCATGGAAGCGACTGCCGGAGGATTTGCTGGAGAGAGTATTGGCGTGGTTGCCGCTAGCGAGCTGTGTGCGTTTCCGCTCTGTCTGCAAAAGGTGGTATGCCATGATGTATTCTCAGAGTTTCTTAGAACTACGATCTAAGGAAGCTCCAGTTTGCGGACCTTCTTGGTTGCTTTCGTTTGGTAGTACTCTGTCGTCGCAGCAGCTGCTTCACGACGTCGGCGGTTCCAGTTTCCTCGAAGGAAACGTGTTCGATACATCAAGTAATAGCTGCTTCAAGTTGCAGTTTCCGTTTCTTCCTCAAGATAGCGTACTTGTCGCCACAGCCGGAGGTCTGGTTTGCTTTTGTTGCAACTCAAATGAGAGTCATGAAACCGATGTGAGCTTCTACGTGTGCAATCCTATCACCAAAGCTTGGAAGCTGATACCGAGTCAATGCTCCAAAGTATCCGTGGTAGCGATGCTCGTGAATACGGAGTCGTCGTCTTTCTCCACTTCTTACAAACTGATCGTGTTTTGTGAAGCTTCTACGGATCGTTGGTTATGGATGGGAATTGTGGACCATGCAGCAAAGGAATACGACTCGAAGCTCAATCGCTGGAAATCCATTGGAGGCATCTACAGTGGTGAGCAGTTCAGACCTGGCAGTGTCTATTGTGAGGGGAGAGTGCATCTTCTGTCGTCTGAAACTGTACAAGCACTAGATGTTCAACAAGGGATCTGGACAGATATTCAAGCACCTGCTTATACTTCGTGTGCAAGGCTGGTCGAATGTCAGGGTCGTCTTCTGTTGGTTGGAGATATGGTGCATCTCAATGTGTTTCAGCTTCCGGGTGTGAGTAGCTACATCGGCGTAGTGATCTGGGAGCTTGATCCTGACACCCAAGAATGGGTTGAGATTGGAAGGATGCCTGAGGATATGGTTGAAAATTTCTGCTGCTCCTCTTTTTGCTGCGTGGTTTCTGGAGGTCTCATTTACATCTTCCCAAAGCTCGAACGTCTTCAACAAATTGTTGTGTATGACTATTCTCAACAGACCTGGCAACAGCTGCAAAACTGGTTGAAGGAACTCCCCAGCAGTGTGTTCTGCTTTGAGCCCCGACTGGATGCTTCTGCTTGAGCAAAGTTAGTGGTTTGCAAATTACTCTCTGCAACTAACTGGATGCTTCTCTGCTTGAGGAAGCTTGCTGTTTTCATGTATTATCTTCTGCTTAATGAATTATTAAAGCTATTTTTTTGGAGACTTTGGATCAGGGTGGGATTGATGCCTTGTCAAGGGATGTGGTAGCCCAAAGGCAATGAGGATGAAGTTTGCGTCTGAAGTTCTGGACTCTATTACAATCTTTCCAATCGTGAGACTGAGCTGATGCATGACAATCTTTAATTGTCCAAGAATTGTGTGCAAACCTGCTTCATGGTATAGCACTAGAATTGCAAAACCCAACAGGAAGCCTCAACTTGGCAGAATGAGTTGTTTCTACATGTTCCTGACATCTCAGTCAAGTAAGCTTGTCAAAGCTCCCACTGGTATATGAAGGACATCTGAAGGCTGTTGTGACAATGTTTGATCAGCAACTAACATGTATGTGTATAGTTGACCTGGAGATACTCTAAAAGTCTTTTTGGACCAGTTTTGAGATTGTCTGAAACCCAATGAGCATTGTGCAGTTGTGTAGTTAAAAGTGATAGAGATGACACATAAAATGTTTCTTGGCATGAGAATTATGTACATTTAACACCACAAACTGATTGCTGATGAGCAGGCTGGAACAAAGTGCAGAAGGTGAAGGCACACAACAGTGAGCTCTGTGGTTATGATTGTGGAATGTAAGATCAATACTCTGACTTATCCTTGAAACTCATGGCATTTTCTGCAACAGAATTGTAAAGCTAAGGAAACAGAGTTGTGAAATGTTCATTACAGTCCACCAATCCAAACTGCTTTACTTTTATTGCTTTCATAGTCTTGTGAACTTTCTGTATTTTCAACTTCTGTTTCATGGCTACATGGACTGATCTTTACTGTCCTTTACTGGTATGTGGATAGGAAGGGAAGGAGGTCCATTAGTTAAGATCAGCTCCATTATACATCTCCGCCCAATCTAGGAACTGTACATATGTGCCAAACACCATTCATGTGGCCAATAAATATACTGAAGTCTTCAGCCACATATCTAAGTATTGGAGTGACCCACATAGATGCTCAGGCACACTCAAATCAAATGCCAATGAAAAGAGCAAATTGGTGAGAATGTTCAATTTTCTGAACATCTATGTGATTTTTTAAAATGATGGCAGATATGGCAACATAATGATACGAGTGCATGTGCCCAACAATGTGTACACATACACAAAAGGGAGATGGACACAATTTTCAATAATTATCACTGCCACTGGCTTTGACAGGATTCCTTAATTCTTGGGGCCTTTAGAGCTCCTTTGTCCCAGAGGATCCTCTAGACAAAATGTGGGAGTGGATGTAAGTAATACCAGGTGTTCCAACAGATCTCTGTTTCTCAGAACTAGAATTAATCCCTGCCGCATGACCTGCCAAATTATATATGTGCTGAGGAGTAAGGTATGTGCCACCCTTACTTAGATACTTTAGCCCACACAAGTGAAGCTTGTCCAATGAAGAAAGCAGCAAGCTCTTATGCACTTGCAACCCTTCACAGGATCTTAATGGCTCCAATGATATCTCTTGGGACATGATCATTCCAGGATTGAAGACAATCCTTTTGGTGTTGTGGATGAACAGAAAGGGCCATCTGAGACATTGCTATCTCTTTGTCAGGTTCTACCGCATGAGATAACACTTAGTCCACACATCTCTTCAATGTTTCAGGAGGCACCTGTTACTAAAGGGGCACAGCTGATGATGCAACAGTAACCTGAGTAGCCTACTGTTGTTGCTGATGTTGATGTGACTGCTTACTGTTGCACCATGTTTGCTACTGCTGACTCCTTTGCCAGCATCTGTGGGCAATAAATACGATGACTTCTTTGTCAATACTCATATTCTCCATGGAAGAGAACACCAAACCTTCACAATCCAACTTCTTTTGTCCTGCAATTTGCAGCTCCAATTGACTGCTTCTGGTGGTTGAAGGACCAGTTCCTATTTGATTCTTCACAAAGGTTCTCTCTTGATAAAGCTTTGCTGCAGGAGTTAAGCAGAGCTTGTGGGTGCAGCAAGGTGGGGTGTCTCCACTGCCAATGGCCATTTCCCCACTCACAGCATGATTATGGCTACAGTGAACCAAGAAATCTCCAAGTGCACCATGAGGGATGCATGGTGGATGGACAGGAAACAATTCTCCTTTGGATTCCAGCTCCCCAGATAACCATGGTGATTAGCTCAGTTTCTGTAAGAAAATGATGATGATTGCAATGAAGATCAAAAGTGTTGCTCAATTCACATCAATGAAAAAAAACAAGTGAAAAAGCTAATTGTAAGAAATAAAGAATAAACTTGAATGTATTTAATAGGATTCAAAGCTTAAAGTTGAGTTGGGATTTTGCATCAAGAACTCCATGATCCCTGGACTGCACTTAATAATCTATTGCTTCAAAGGCAATTCAAACATGCACATTCTTGCATTGTGGTGAAGGTGAAGAAGCGAAGTCATAAACGCAAGCAAAGAGACACAGAGAGACATAGAGAAAGATCCTTAAGGAAGCAACAAATAGGTTCTCATTTACTCTTGTTCACAGGATTCAACATATTGATCAATCTAATTTTGATGTTGTGGAGAAGCTTGTTACCTTTTGTTTCCATGATCTAAGCTAATGTGACAAACTCCAAATTATGGTGTTTTGGAGATTTGTAGAAAAAATAATAGAAGGACTATAGTAGATCCTTTAACCTTGTCACCGTGGGTAAATGAGAAAGTTTTTGAACTGCTATATTAGTTTGATGTGCCATATAGTGAATGCCAATAAAAAAAGGAACATAACACCCAAATTTGGATTGTAACTCCATTTCAAACATCTTGAAAAGTATTCACATTGTTTTCACCAAAACATAATAACCTCTTAGATACTTCAACTTTTATTAAACCACTAGCAACCATGAGAATATCCATGATGACTTTAGTCTGGTTTTGTGCATTGGGTCCTTCCACAACATAGTCAATTGTAAGTAAAATTGGAATGCAACACCAATCTTGGACACAATATCCATGAACAAAAATTCAACTCTGATTATCTAAAATAGTAACCTCGTCACATGTTAAGGCCACAAACTTGGCCTCCTATATAGCAGCTTTAGTGGCTACCATAACTTAATTGTGGAGGTGTTTCACAATCTCCCAATTTCAAGAATCACTCCAATGTTTCTTGCGAATATTTTGTAGCTTCAAAAACTCATGTTGGTGCTTCAAATCTTTGTAATCAGTCATGGCCTTTCCGAATGTGTGCACATTAAAATTAGCCACACCCAACTCCTTTGTTCCTTTCAAAAGGGCAAGGACTTGAAATTGGAAATTAAGATGGCAAGCAACCATTGCACAAATTTTTTGATTTAATCACATATTTGACTTGTAAAATATATATTTTAGTAAAATTTAGTTTTTTAATAAAAAATAAAAATTTATTTGTATATCAATTCTAATGATGATTCAAAACCATGTACAGTTTAATATTTATTCAATCTACATGAATATGATTTTTTTCCAAATAAATCTAGATTAGTTTTGATCATTCTTTTGTGACTTACTTAAGACCTTAGTACTCATGACAAGTATTTAATTAATCCTTTTTCACCCTCAAATGTTGATATAATTGACTCATATTTTATATGTCATTCTAGAATGTATATTACATCACACTATGTAGATTACATGAAAAACATTTAATCTTAAGTGAAGTTAAAAATTGACAAGTGTGTTATTCAAGAGTGGTTACACTTGCAATGGCTCGTTATATTGTAAATTTACCCTTCCTTGAGAAAGAAGCACAAATATAAAAGCAAATTGAATCACCTTCCTTTTTTTTCTCTCCTTCAAATCCACCTTGAACTTATCCAAAAACAAAAGGGTGATTGATTGAAACAAAATTTGTTTCATTTTTGGCATGTGCACACTTGACATCCACAACCTTAACCCGTTCTTCATTTTTTTTCTTCCCCACATGTTTTCAAATGAATCCTACTTTGGGACTAGGAGCTTCTTCTTTTTCTCTATCTTAGTGTAGACTTTACATCTCATAGTCGACAGATTTTCAATTGCATCAAAAATAGCTTCAACCCATGGCATTTTCATAAACTAGACATCTTGGAACTTCTTCACTCTACATGCTAGGGAATTTTTAAGGTTTTTTTAGTTAAACTCTTTAAGGCATCTATTGTTTTAAGAATAGTATCATTGGGGTTCAGATTTTGAGTCTAAGGTGATAAAAGAGGAAATTCTATGCCATTTTGGATATCAACAACAACATGATCATGTCCATATTCAAGGCTACAAGCATTATGTTTTTTTCCCCTATGCACTAGACTCTACCTATTTGGGCTACAAATTTCAAACAATGATTATTCTTTCCCAAAAAAAAATGAACTTGAAATTGGAAGGAGGTTTCAATTTTGTTGCCATTTAAATTCTAGAAAATAGGTGCTTAAACTCTAGACCTGGATCAATAGATTTCAATTCAATTAACACTTAAAAGTCAACATAGAAATTGAGAATCATACGCAAACTCCAAATTGAGAATATATCACACATACTCTATAGTTATAGAATCACACACAAGTTGTAACCTTAAATTCAAATTTCAAACCAATTCGAATTTCAATTCTTGACACATAAGCATGGATGATTCATTAGTTCAATGTTAAGTGCACAATGCACACAAGGAAAAACACAAAGAAAATATAATTCATAGGATGAAGTTTAAGAACTTTCCTACATTTCAAAGTGGAGTGGTGAGTTTTTAAGTATTGAATACCACTAGATTTCAATACCTGAGTCCCAATGTTGCAACACCAAGAATAATTGTTTGCAATGCAAGGCTCAAGCCTAGGCCCTATTCACATTCAAGTTTCGCCAATCAAGCCCAAGCCCCATTCAAGCTCAAACTTTGTCGGTCAAGCTTGTTCATGCCAATGGTAACCAGTTCAAGAAATCCTCATTGTGGAATTCCACCACTTGCCATTTCGTACTACATAGATGGTAGATCAATGCAACAAATAAATTTTAAGCCATTCCAAACTTGCAATGTGCATATCTGAGAATTAAAGTGAAGATATTTTGGATCCTTGTTTGGCATTCATCAATGACCCTCATATCCATTGTATTGTAGATGACCTAAATGTTGATCCTTGAATGATGAATCTTGAATGTTGCAAGTTGCAGTTACTAGCATTGAGCAACACAAGATGAAAAGAAAAAAAACATTGAAAGTTAGGACTTGGGAGTGTGATTGTGGAATCTCTTGCATTGTTGGGGTGACGAAGGTGATTAGTTGTGGAGGTTGATTATCTTGCTCTACACAAGTGGTACCAAAATGTCATTTTGTCGCCTTCATGGCACATTCAAATGTGTTGTAATGTAGTTTGTTAGTGGCGCACCCCTAGAACGTTGTGATGCTCATTGCAGGGCCCAATCATGCATTGGTGCACTCATTTTAACCCTACTCTTCATGGTCCTAACCTCCAAGCATTTAGGGGTGTTTGTTTAGTTCCTACTAGAGGTATGAATTTGTGCTTCATGTATGAAGACCAAGAAATCAAAAAAATTGTTAGATCTCGAAGTGTTCAAGTGCATAGGTTTTTAATTTTTCACTTGAAACAAGAAGTTCATAAAATTCAGCAAAGTTAACCCAATCTAATATGACATCAGTTATGGAGGTGCAAGTAGTTGGAATGTATATCAAGGTGTGACATGAGGGAAAAAAAAGAATTCTACGATTGGTGTTACGACAAAAATATGATGGTTGTTTCATGAATGTTGATTGTGGAATCCAATGATAATAGAAGTGGTTTGAGTACTAGATTTGTACTCTTGCACAACTTTGGTATATCGCTCAAATCTACCTTTTTTGCACTATTTCTATTCCTTCAAGCTCTTATACCTCTTCCTTAACTACAAATGCAATAGGAACCTTTTTTTACTTTCTCCCTAATCTCAAATGTAGTAAGGACTTCTTTCTTCACATCCCTTGCATTAGGGTTGATTTCGACGACCTTCTTGATTACAATTGTAATTAAATTGTTATTTTATCCCTTGTTGATCCCAAATTGTAATCTTTTTAGAAAACGTTGAAACTCTTGCAATGAACTTTCACCTTGATGTGACATGTTTAGTCTAGAACTACAAGGTTTTACAATAGGATTGCAATGCAAAGCTATGTGGTATCTACCCTTACCTTGTTTCATGACTTTTGGTAGGAAAATGCCATATACGAACTTTGGTGGGAAAATCTTTAATGGATTTACTTGGTTTTTGATCCAATGGTGTCCAAAGTTGTCCTCATTGTTTTAATGGAGTGTTTCTTATGTGTGATTTATTCGAACACAAGCCAATTTCTTTATTTGTATGTTATATGTTTTGTTTTTTGTTCATTTAAGGAGACATTCCCAAACATTTGGTTTTTTTTTTGGTGCATGAAATTGCAAATTAACAATCATATCATTTTTAATTAATGTTACATTGGATCTTTGTTATTAAACAAAAAATTGCACAGAAGTGAAAAAAGGGTATGTGCTCCAAAATGCTCTTTGTTTTAAGTTGAGCATATTAACCCTTATTCTTGAACATTAAATATCCAAAGGCATTTTGCATTTTATAAATTCTAAAACACAAAATTTTTGGCCGAATGTTTGGTCATGGGTCTTCATTTGAATTATAATCAACATAAGGGTCCAAACATGATAAAATATACCCAAAAAGTAGTTGTAAGAAAATTTAATTAAAAAAAAAAATCTTTTCAACATTCACATTCAAAAATATATTAATAACTTATATGAATTATATTTTGAAATCATAGAGCTCTTCATTGTTTATTGTAAATTGAACATAAAGTTTGAAGAATTTCTATATAACAAAAATGGATGAAAAATATGTTCTAAATTGGTTGATTGTTCAAATTTTCCAAAATATTTTTACATTAAAAATTTGATAGATTATGACCATAATATGAAAAGTTGAAACTATATCCATACACACTAGAGCTTTATCAACTTGAAAGTATAATAATCATGATTGAGGTTTTATTTTCATGTACTTGTAACTCTATTTTACAAAACTATGACTTATACTTTCCAATACTTGCATCTCAATATTTAAATGCATATGAAAACATGTGGTTTCTCAATATTATGCAATGAAGTTAAATAAATTCTAATGTTGATCATTGGCTTAAATAATAATCATGAATTTAATATATTAAAGCATATTTTATGAATACTTTCCAAAAAAGTTTCCTTCCCTTAAAAAGCTTGCAAATCCCATGAGGAAGAGGAAGAGCAACTTGAATTCATAGTTTTGATGACCTCTAGGAAAAAGAATGTTTTTTACTCCAACATCTGGCATTCAGGGAATTCTCATGCAACATCAAGAATTATGATGATGTTGCTTAAGGAAATGCTGACAAAGAAGAACATGATTTTATTTAACTAAGAATTTAGGAAACTTTGCAAGTGTTTTCTGTTACCATCCCTGCAATTTAAGCTTTGAAGCTTTGCCTGCTTAATTTCTAGAGCATTTGCTGTTGGGTGTTGCTGAACAAGGATCTCCCACAATGCTGCTGCAGTGAACCAAACTCTCCAAACTCTCCATTCAAAGAGTTTGTTTGTGTTTGTAGATGCACGCTAGCACACACCTCCTGGAGATGGTGCTAATGATGATGCACCTGCAAGCTTGGTGTGTGCACCAAATCACTGGTGGCCTTTGAGATCTGATGAGCACTCCTGGACACTCCACAACTTGGAATTCCTTCCAACTCATTGTTTGACTAGAAAAGTGCCGACATGAAGTTTGCAACATCCAACCCCAACCCACCGAAAGATGAAAGAAAGTTACATGAGGTTGTCCCACCAGCATGTTGCAGCTAAGTGGATTGTTGCAGAGGATGGTTGTCTGTGATTCTGCTACTTTCACTGACCTCCATGCCCCCTAGACCTGTAGATTGCACTTGATAAAGCTTCTCAAGTCGTTTTCCATCTGTCCATCCATTCATCCCATCATCCATCCATGGATAGCATCATACAGGGAAGAAAACCCTGGCAGAAATAAATGACCCCGCCCTCTACGCATGTGTCGTTGTCTAGGAAAGGCATGCACGGCCCCAGGGGGGGCACCCCCAAGATTTTGATATCAATATCAGCGACAAACCCAACATATATTTGCCGTGTCTGGTCTTTTCCCATGGTCAGCTATATGTTGCTATCTCACAGGTCACAAGCAGTGCAAACATCAAGCTTTTCAGTGGCCAGGGTCCCGATGGATACATGCGGAATGTGGTATATAGAGAGGTTTTGGAAATGTAGTTTGTAGTTGTAATTTGTAATATGTACTGTCAAACACACCTCTGCATTAGGCACGGGGTTCAAACTAGTTGTTTTTTCAATTGATATCCCATTCAAACTCACATATCAACAAAATTGATAATGACTAACTGAGCCATAGGTTGATATCCTTTTCAAATTAGGTGCCTAGTGGAGGCCATAGTCACATCACCCTGCATTTTGGGTAGATCCCCCAACTGTGGACATATTTAAAACACCGGGGACCTTATCAGAAGCCTAAACATGTGTAAATCACAAGGGAGTAGGAGTAGGGAGGATCTTATGCCTACTACCTAATCAGGAGTGGGAGTCATTTTACATCTCCTATATAGGTCTAGGAGGAACCTCTTGCTTCTGAATAGTACCATAGGATCATTGCCCCTCTTTTTCTACAAGGCATATTCATGGGTCTAATGTGCTCTCCAAAGACACTAGGAAATTTCTCTGAGCAAAGCTTGAATAACAACTTGCTCTTTTTGAGAATGAATTTTGCTATGAACATATGATCAAACTGGTTGTAGGTTTCAGAGTGAATTTTACTGTGAATTATACATGTAAAAAAAAATGCCAAAATTTTACTAGTGCATTTGGGCAGCATGTTCTACAGCAGAATTTGACCTCCAAGAAATGCTAGGACCTTCTATTCTGAAGAAGGGCTTTTTGGGAGTTATCTCCCATCTCCCAAAGCCTTACCCTACTGAACTACTTTCTTGTTTTTAAAGCAAATTTGGTCATGACCATGATTACAATTTGTTGGCTCTCCGCTGTAAGGTAGAGTCTAGGGAATGATGTAGTTTTCATTTTGTCCCCTATTTTGACAAATGGTTCACCAGGTGTTGGTAGGTCATTTTTTTGGGGGACTGCACAGAACATTTCCTATTTGAACTGTTGCTGGTTTGAACTTGCTGTAAGAGGCCGAAGCCATTACATGTTGAGACCCTTATTTGGAACTATTGTTTCCTTAATAATAAGCCCATTGCATGTCTTGGAAGTTGGGACTCCTTCACATTCCTATATATTTGTGAATCTAACAAAAATGGTGAATTCTTATACTGTAGTACCATGGCAAGTTCAACTTTGCGGTGTGGAACAATTACTTTACTTTGAAGATTCCATGTTGAATTTAATTTTTTTTTAAATTCTATTTGATTCTCTATTTCCCGTCACAACTTTTTTTTTCCTTTGAATTTTTTTTGGGGGTGAAAACATCAAACATTTCTGAAAATAATATAATTAGTGTCCAAGCTGCCAACTTGCCAAGGTACTATGGTACTTCCCAGGATGCTGTGCAGGTGTCCCACACATGCACATGCTCATAGAATTTCTGAATTTTTTCTTTTGTTTTTTAAAAATAGAAATTAGTGGCAGGCCTGTGCCACATGCCTCGAGGTTAATAGGTAATACCTTTGATAGCTTGTGGCAGCTCCATAAATGCACGCCTCTGGATTTTACTTATTGTGCTAGTAGCCACAAAAGAATGTACTTGAGAAAACAAAAAAGGTCTGTGTATGTGTGTGTGTTTGCTTGCTTGCTTGCTTGTTGTTGTGGGCAACTTCAGAGGAAATGAAACTTTTTCTTTTGAGTTCAAATCTTGATAACTTGTCAAGTAACCTACTTGTCGGTTACCGTGCAATGTAAAGCACTTGACCAAATTTCCTTCCCACCTAGAGGGCACCTTAGATCCATGAGTATTTTGTGAAGAGGATTCATGAAGATGTCACACAATTTGTGAAGTGGATTGTGTGATGTGTCTACTACTCCTTAAGTATGCAAGGGATCTTACACCTACTCATAGGCATAAGATCCTATCACTATGAAGGATTAGGTGAAAGTACTCTTCCCCACCTCCCCCCTCCCCCCCTCCCCCTTGTGCTACTGCAACTGGAGGGCACCCTTTATTCATGAAATTCCTCCTTCATTTTGACGCCAAAAAAGGCCTGACAAATAGGCCATTATACCTACCTATTAGTAGCAGGTGTGAAAGGCCTCTTGTAGACATAAGGTACCCTCTTACTTCTATCATCTTGTGATCTTAAAACATTCAGGCTTTGTAATAAGTTTGTCTGGGGCCTTATGATGGGTAAGGCCTGTGGGTGGCAGACATTGCTGAAATGAGGGGCCCCACTTAGTTCCTACAGCATCTTAGGCCCCCACCCATTTTCCCCTGAGTGTCCCCACCCATGGAATTGTGGTTTGAGAATTTGAGAATTGTGGTTATATATAGAACTGGGTTTTTAGATTAGTGTTGTGCGTTTTAATTTGAGAATCAAAATGCCTAACAGGGGTTTAAATTAGTGTTGTGTGCTTATACAGTTTAGGACTTTACATTCCATGTAAGTGTAAATGGCATAATGAAAATTTATATGTGTAAGTGTATAAGGCCCATTTACATTATGTGTAAGTGTATATATGGGGCCCATTTACATTATGTGTAAGTGTATATATAAGGCCTATTTACATCTGTGTAAGTGGAAAAATGCATTTACACAAATTTATATATCTATGTAAAAAATGTGAAAATGTGTAACTTCTGTTTGGGGGGAGGGGCCAAGGTTTGATGCCAAAAGTTTCAGAATTGTTTTGGTGATGGGCTAATCAAAGTGGTCCATTGCATCCCTCTCCCCCACCCCCACCCCCCCCCCTCCAAAAAGCTAGGATGCACCAGTATTAATTTAACTATGATATGAATCACAATATCATGTATTCAATCTTTTGTAAAACCTAAGCTGAAAACTGTGATCAACAAAACTTAGGAATGAAAACTCGATGCAAGCAATGAGGTTGGGCAACATGCACCCAAGATACTCCCCACTAGTACCTTAATTTGTCTCATATCCTTTGTATAAAAGTGTGTGCTTGTGTTTGTATATGGATGGATTAAAGGGAAGCATTTCCATAGTGTTGTATTGGTAGTAAAAGCTTCTATTTGTGGAGCATTAAGAATATTAGACCCTTTTTTGGGGGGTAAAGGGCCAATCACAATGACCCATCGCAAAAAAAAAAAAATGAGCTTTGAGGTGCACCGATGTTGGAATGCACCCATAATTAATTATATGGATTGCAAATAAGTACCTTATCAAAAACATTTATATAAGGTTGGTGTAAGTGTGAATGCCAAAAAAATGGCAAGGTAATTATAAAGAATAATTTAGACACATCTAGTTTTATAAGACAAATATATGGGTATTTACTCACACAACATTGGTTTAAACTTCTAAAATTCTAATGCTTATGGTTTAAACATAGTGAAAATCCAATGATGAGATCTCCCACTAGACCAAGACTTCTTCAACCAGTCACCCATTAGTGTTGGCATTCATCAACCCTTCTTCAAGGGGTAGAATCTTCAATTCGGAATTTTACATTGCCAATGGACTAGTGGATGGTGCAAGGATACATGGCATGATCATTTGTGAAGCTTTAATTTATCAATTCAAGAGTATGCGAAAATCACTTTTTTTTGGCAACAAAATTTCAAGATTAATTGCAACCGTTCATGACATTGATATTTGTTATTTTAAACCATTAGATAGATGCGCGTTAAAACCCCATATTTAAGGTGACAATTGGAAAGAACATTTACAATCTACCAAAAAATAAATTCCTCTACTATTGCAACTCAGCAACCATTAGAAGATCTAGAATTACCTTCCTATAGCCGATACAATGGTTTACAAACTTGGTAGGCAAGGTGACAATTCATGGTTTTGATGTGCCATATAAGTTTCTATCTCTTGTTGGAAACATGTGTATATGTGTGCATTTGCAAGCACATACGTTCTACCTCATGTGGAGCTTATGACTACCACCATAGCCTTTCGATTCTTCTTGTGAAGGGGTAAAAGAGCTTGATATCAAAGGCATGAAATTCTTGTGTGTGTTTTCAAGTAATTTGAAAACACAATTTAGACACACATTCATGACCTCGTTTTGCACTTACACTCATGGAATTTTATTTTTATTTTTATTTTTGATAATATTTTGTGCTGGGAATTTTTTCTTCAACATCAAATTCTTTGATTTGCAAAATTTTCTTTTGAAGTTTGAATTTCCCAAGAAAAACACTACTAGGACCCAGGCTTATAAATGTGTCCAATGTCATGTATTAAGTGCCTACGACATTATCACACTAAATTGGAGGTAGCGTTTGTTTACATCAATTTTGCATTATTTTTGATAGGTTGATGGAAACCCAATTACCAAAAAGAAAAAAAATCCCTAAATGCTAGGTAATCTAACTTTTAAATATGAAAAATAAAAAATTTGATTTTTTAAAAATATATATAAATTCCCTATAGATTTCTTTGCAAATAGTTGCTTCAATTCTCAGAAGTTCCAGAATTTAATGTAATGATATTCACCTATTAGAAACTATTATCAAATTATAGATATGTGAAAACTCTTTCATGACATTACACAAAGAAATCATGCACAATAAACTTATTAATCCTTTGCTGGAATGTTAACGTTTATATTTTCATTTAAAAAATAAATTAAAAAAGAAAAAAGAAAATAAAAGTTTTCCTCCATATTTACTTTTTACATATAAAAAGTATTATTATTATTAATTATTTCTTCTAATCACACCAGAAATTTTGACCCTCGCCAACTGAACCACCCACGTGGCATGATGCCATTTGATTGCTGTTGTGAATTGGGATTGTCACGTGGCAAAAGCGAGGGCAGCTCTGAACTCTGCCACATCGTCAAAAGTGCACCGCCAGATGGCCTCCACGTGGTCAGTAAGGCGGAGCAGGTACCTTGTAGGGGGGGACCTAGGCATTTACTTTCTGTACGACTTAGGTACCGTATTAGCCAGGTCAGCATCCTGGGCAGGTGATGGGAGGGCAGGAATAAAAATGCAAGAAAAAACAAAAAGAAAAATAAAAGAGTTTTTCTGCTGGGTTTTATTTATTTATTTATTTATTTTCTCATTTTCTCATTTTCCTTTTTCTTCAGGAGGGGTTATTGAAGATCTTGGGTGGTTTACTTTTTTACTTACAGTAGTAGATCCAACTGTCAGATTTTTCCTTGTAGTTAATCTAAAACAAAATATGGGAGGGCTCAAAATTCTTATGTGTCCTCTTGTGGGTCATTGGATCTAGAATCCAATGGTTGGATCTCTGGATTAGACTCTTTTTTTTAAAAAAACATTTAATTCACCAGCCAAACCTTAGGCCACAATCCCCTACATTTTACCTTATGAATCGCACACACTCAATTATCCAATTGTTATTTTGTGGTTTATTTTTAACTTTAAAGAAGTCTTTAGAAATCTTTTTTTGGGTTCTTAAGGAAAAAAAATTTCGTTTTTTTTTAATTTGCGTCTTTTTCAAAAGACAATTTATTTATATTAATTATGAAATAATTTTGTCAAACCCATCTGAACACCTAATTTAAAAGCCAAAGATCAAGATTTTAAGTGTTAACTAATGTACTAGTCATGGTTGGTAATATCGACTTCAAGTTTCCCTACTCCATGAAATGTTCATGTTAAACATTGGGAAGCACCATGAATAGGTAGATAATGAAGCATGGGAATATATTTGGAGCCATGAAACCCTTTCAATTAATGGTCATTGGAAGGTGAATTTGTCATGTTAGACATTATGATAGTTTATACCAATCAAAATGGAAAATGTCTCATATTAAGGGAAGCTTATACTAGAGAATACGTGGAAAAATTACCATTACCATTCTTGAATTTCATTTTTTTGCACCCTTTTTTTTATGACATAATAGAAATTTTTGTAAAGTATCCCAAATATGGGATGAAATTTCTCATTAGAGGTTCGAAACAAGTGGCAATGATTTAAATAAGTGAGCATTAAATTATATAGTTAATTTTCTTTGGATGTTACAATTAGGATCAAATTATTTATTGCACTTTCACAAATATTAAAAATGGTTTAGTTTTGAATGTGATTCCCAATGCAAATCTTAAAACAAATAGTCCAAGGATAATTTTCAATACAATTGCATTAAATATAAATTATAGCACAATTTGACAATTTCATGTTAAGTTTTATTATTTGATCAAAATTTTAAAACTATACAAATAACATGAAAGAGGGGGTGACAAAATTAAAAATACTAAAAATGGGTTGGACTAAGTACAACTTTAAGGAAAGTATAACAATTGATTATTCCAAATGATTGGGATTTGGGAAGGGAAGGAAACCAATGGTTAGGTGAAGAAAGGAAAGGTTAACAACTCATGGATAAATATAAGTTCGTGACCTTGATTTGTTGGCCAAGTTCAAATCCTTTTATGAGTTTAGGCTAATATTTTCACTATTCAGAGTAGAATGTCTCATCACTAATCAAAAGCTAGTGAGGGGACACTTGTTTAGTGGGTTACATTATTGGTATTAGTTTTTGCTTATGGGGCATAAGCATGATAATGTATGCTATTCAATGACACTTCCTACTTTTTTGGAAAGTATTCATAAAATATGCTTTAATATATTAAATTCATGATTATTATTTAAGCCAATGATCAACATTAGAATTTATTTAACTTCATTGCATAATATTGAGAAACCACATGTTTTCATATGCATTTAAATACATTTATTGAGATGCAAGTATTGAAAAGTATGTGTCATAGTTTTGTAAAATAGAGTTACAAGTACATGAAAATAAAACATCAATCATGATTATTATACTTTCAAGTTGATAAAGCTCTAATGAGTATGGATATAGTTTCAACTTTTCATATTATGGTCATAATCTATCAAATTTTTAATGTAAAAATATTTTGGAAAATTTGAACAATCAACCAATTTAGAACATATTTTTCATCCATTTTTGTTATATAGAAATTCTTCAAACTTTATGTTCAATTTATAATAAACAATGAAGAGCTCTATGATTTCAAAATATAATTCATATAAGTTCTTAATATCTTTTTGAATGTGAATGTTGAAAAGAATTTTTTTTTTAATTAAATTTTCTTACAACTACTTTTTGGGTATATTTTATCATGTTTGGACCCTTATGTTGATTATAATTCAAATGAAGACCCATGACCAAACATTCGGCAAAAAAAATTTTGTTTTAGAATTTATAAAATGCAAAATGCCTTTGGATATTTAATGTTCAAGAATAAGGGTTAATATGCTCAACTTAAAACAAAGAGCATTTTGGAACACATACCATTTTTTCACTTATGTGCAATTTTTTGTTGAATAACAAAGATCCAATGTAACATTAATTAAAAATGATATGATTGTTAATTTGCAATTTCATGCACCAAAAAAAAAACCAAGTGTTTGGGAATGTTTCCTTAAGTGAACAAAAAACAAAACACATAACATACAAATAAAGAAATTGGCTTGTGTTAGAATAAATCACACATAAGAAACACTCCATTAAAACAATGAGGACAACTTTGGACACCATTGGATCAAAAACCAAGTAAATCCATTAAAGATTTTCCCACCAAAGTTCATATATGGCATTTTCCTACCAAAAGTCATGAAACAAGGTAAGGGCAAATACCACATAGCTTTGCATTGCAATCCTATTGTAAAATCTTGTAGTTCTAGACTAAACATGTCACATCAAGGTGAAAGTTCATTGCAAAAGTTTCAACATTTTCTAAAAAGATTACAATTTGGGATCAACAAGGGATAAAATAACAATTTAATTACAATTGTAATCAAGAAGGTAGTCGAAAGCAACCCTAATGCAAGGGATGTGAAGAAAGAAGTCCTTACTACATTTGAGATTAGGGAGAAAGTAGAAAAAAATCCTATTGCATTTGTAGTTAAGGAAGAGGTAGAGGAGCTTGAAGGAATAGAAATAGTGCAAAAAAGGTAGATTTAAGTGATATATCAAAGTTGTGCAAGAGTACAAATCCAGTACTCAAACCACTTCTATTATCATTGGATTCCACAATCAACATTCATGAAACAACCATCATATTTTTGTAATAACACCAATCGTAGAATTCTTGTTTTTCCCTCGTGTCACACCTTGATATACATTCCAACTACTTGCACCTCCATAACTGATGTCATATTAGATTGGGTTAACTTTGCTGAATTTTATGAACTTCTTGTTTCAAGTGAAAAATTAAAAACCTATGCACTTGAACACTTCGAGATTTAACAATTTTTTTGATTTCTTGGTCTTCATACATGAAGCACAAATTCATACCTCTAGTAGGAATTAAACAAACACCCCTAAATGCTTGGAGGTTAGGACCATGAAGAATAGGGTTAAAATGAGTGCACCAATGCATGATCATCACAACGTTCTAGGGGTGCGCCACTAACAAATTGCATTACAACACATTTGAATGTGCCATGAAGGCGACAAAATGACATTTTGGTACCACTTGTGTAGAGCAAGATAATCGACCTCCACAACTAATCACCTTAGTCACCCCAATAATGCAAGAGATTCCATAATCACAACCAATTCAAACACCAACACAACAACAATGCCATCTTCCCACATTAGAAATACAAAGGTCAACAAGAATTAATAGAGTGTTTAATGCAACTAAGCAAACCAAATGGGTATATCAACATCTAGAAGATGCCATGGACATAGTGGAAAAAGGACACACTTCTTTGTGAAAGGCGGCCAAGTATTGGAACATTCCAGTTACTTCACTTTTAAATCATCTCAATTGTAGAACCAAAAGTAGGAAAGTGGGACCCCAAAGTGTCTTAATAGAACAAGAAGATGTAGCAATTGTCACTTGCATTTTGAACATGTAGATTATTGGATTACCTATTCACCCTACAATAGCTGAAGTTGAAGTTTGTTAAAGTCACATAAACTAGGCCTATCCCATTTCAAAATGATGTTCCAAGAATAAGCTTATGGTATTGGTTTAAAGTCATCTATATATTAGTATTTGATTTACAAAAGGACTAAAGGTTTTTTAGGGCAAAAGGACTTACTAAGGAATCATGCCAAACCTTCTATTCCAACTTGGAAAACCTACACACATAACACAAATATGAATTAAAAACACATTTGGAATTTAAAACAAAATAGGAATTCAAACATGGTGTTAATCTAATGCTAGGGTTTTGGTTAGATGAGGCTCAAAAGATGTTTAGAACACCATCCCTAAATCTTGGGAATGGTTGATTATGAATTATGTTGTTAACACTGCAAGGTCAACATTGCTTACATTTTACATTTTCAAAAGTTTAAGGATGTGAGAAGAATACATTCAAAATTGTAGACCAAGAACATGCATGGCAATGTAGAAAAAAATTTGGATGATAATTTACCTTTTCAAATAATGGCTAGTTTTTTTCTATAAATTTGTTTTAAGGGGGGGCTTTCAAGAGAATTGACATCTTTTGATTCTAAATGGGCATGGTTTTCACATTACAATACATTGGAACAAACAATAGAAGTTGGGTTAAACATGGTCACCTTACTGTCTCATACTTCATATGATCTACAACCATTGGATGTCACCAACTTCAAACCATTCAAAACAACTTTTAGGGGAAAAAAAAAACTACCATGGCAAAAAACAATTATCTTAAACCAAAAAAAGTTACATTAGTAGCATGGGTGGACAAGGCTTTGCAACAATTCTCAAAAAAGGAAAACATAAAATTAGGGTTTATAGTTTCTGGAATCTAACCATTAAATCTTGTAGTCATGGTCGGAAAATTTGGTCCAAGTGATGTATTCACTGTAGTAAAAGAAGAAAAGCATGAACTTTCATACCATTTAGATGCATAAAATGAATCTAACAATAGTGAGGTTGAAGCTACCAAAAAAAATTGAACATTGTGAGGGCCTTTTAAATAGAGTTTCCAACTACTCTTGATTGCCCCCCTTCACCCATGTCATGTTATTATGTTGAAATGCCAAATAATATTAGCACAATAACAAACAACCATAAAGAAGATCAATTGGTGGTGGATTTGGAAAATATTATTCCAAAATTAGATGATCTAATTGGTTCAAATCATAGTGAAACAATTGGATTGGTTCACCTATTCACATTACCTACATTACCAAGGTCAGGAAAAGACAAGGCAACGCAACGAACCACTAATGGATTATTCTAGCTCACTTCTGGTAACATTAAACCAATATCTAGCTATTCTAAAACAAAAGGTTATGGACAAAGAAATTACGGATAAACTAAGGGAGCATAAAATTAATGAAAGGGAAAAGAAAAGGTTGAAAAGGGTTAAAGGTACATAATTCACCTGGGCTAATAAAACAACTCAAAGGAGAATTGAGAATGAGGACAAAACTAAGTTTAATGAAGCATGGGTTGTTACTTTTAAATGGAGCCACCAGTGAAAGATTTCACAATAACTTCAAAGCAAGGTATTGAACTCATCTTTTAGGTTACATGGGGTTTGGCTTAGGAATCACTTATGCATGATAGAGAAATGCTAGACAACAAAAAGGGAAAACATGCAGCTTGTTAGGCATGTCCTAACAAAATTGCAACCTTCCACTCAAGTATTATAAATGAAGGAGGGTTTGTGGTGGTATCTAATGGCTAGTTAGTTAGGAAAGATCTAAAGAATAGAGGGAAAAGACGCATGTATATAAGGGAATAAGGGATATACATGGAATATGGTAAAGACAAGGGGGTAAGGTAAATACAAAATGAATAAAGACAAGGAGTAAGGTCAAAACAGGGGGGCTAAGATGAAGATAGGGAGTGAGATACATGGAATAAAGTAAAGCTAAGGAATAAGGGAGAGAGAGTAAGCAATGATGGCAATAAAAAAGTAATTGTTCGCTCTTAAAGAATAAAAATATGTGGCATGGGGGTAACTTGGCCATCATCATTGCCATTGAGGTATCAACTTCTTGTAAAAAACATAAACACAAAGATGAAATGAGATGAAATGAAACAATGGTAGACACAAACACGGTAGGCTCAAATAGGGTGGTAGACCCAAACATGGTAAACACAAATGGAAAATGAGAGACAAAAAGAAAATGGTAGATGGTGATGTTTGTGTTAATGCAATGGCCTTTAGTCTACATCAACAATAATGGCTTCCTACTTGTGTCAATAGTGATGGCCTCATCGAAAAGGTTATAGTGATGGCATTTTGGGCACATTGGGCACATAGACATTTAGTTTGTTAAAGAAGTAACTTAGCCAAGGAGTTTGCTTGAAAAACTATTAGTTTGTGACAAAAAAACATTAGGGATGAGGATTGTCATCAAAGGAAAGTCAACAAGGGATCGTTAGTAGGTTCTGGTGATGGCATGCTAAGTAGTCATAGACAAGTGTTGGCAATAGATAATGCACATACATGCACAAAAAATAAACAAGGGAATGTTGGTGATAGTGGCATTGACATTGTTTTCCTAAAAACGCACGTGAACGTAAGTGATGGTTTGACATTATTTTCTTGGAAAAGCACACAAAGCACAAGCCATGGCATCTAAGAGGGACACAAAAACAAAGACTCATAGATGAAACATCCTAGGCTTCCTAGACTTGAACACACACATATTAAAAAAAAAACATTGCGCCACTTTTTAAACTTGGACACACATAAATTCAAAGAAAGAAAATTAGCTTCCTAAAGGAGACACAAACATTAAAGAAGGAATAAAGACAAAAAGAAAGAATGATAGACAAGGAAAGCTTGAAACAAATTTGAGGGAAAAAGATGAGAGAGAGAGAGAGAGAGAGAGAGAAGAAGAGGTTTGAACTTTGGAGAAAACTATGGTGGCAACACCACAATGTTCTTTAATCAAATCCATGGAAAAAATTAAATTTTAACTCAAGTGACGTCATTGGGATCATCGATATTAGGGTATTAGGTTATTGTTCAAAAGATCCATAATTCAAAACCTTAAATGCCCCCATGATTGTGTGGATGCTATTGCAAATATTTGGGCTTATTATGAGTTTTAAAAAAATATGAATGGTAGTAAAAAAGAGTCTACACATAACTAAATTATTAATCTCATGTTTATAAAAAGATAGGTGTTCTAACATAAGGTTTCAAATGTTTGTTCATAGGTAGCAAAATGCATGAAAATAAGAGTTTAATGTATCTATTTAATTTTTTTCAAAAAACAAGAACCCCTTCACTTTGGGGGGTCATAACTTTCTAATTTGAGTTCAGAATCAAGTGCTATAAAGGCCTTATAGTGCTATGGTTGAAGGGGCATCTAAACTCTTTGAAGACCGATTGCAAAAAAATGCATAATTACTAAACTCTAGAAGATTTAAATCTTAAATGTTTGCTCATTGGCCTTTTTACCCTATACATGTTTTTGTTGGTTATGTTGTTTGCATGGTTTTTGTGATAATCCAATATGAAAGATGAATCACATCAAATCAAGCAAAGTAATGAAATCAAGTTATACATGTCATAGCTTTGATATCATTCAAGCTTTGACATCTAGATAATCATTTTGCTTGATTTGATGACATGCCATGATATTGTTCATAGACTCTTCTACTTGTAGATTGTGGTTCCATCATAAATTGTGCAAACACCTTTCAAATTTTAAGATAATGAAAGATAATATCATATTTTCAAGCTACCAACCAAATATGAATGTACAACCTTCTTGTAATGCAAACCAACTTATATGTTTGTCTTAAACAATTACAACTTAAGCGTGAAGTGCAAAACTTAGTTTCAATACACAACTTTTCACAAACTAGTGATTTCGTCATCCAATTAAACAAAACTTTTTCATCCTCATTGGTTATGTTGTCCTTGGTTTTGTGAATGTTAAATTCTATTCACATTATTAGCACAAAAAATTGCACAAAACTAGCAAGTGCCCACATTCTTTCACTCTAACATTCTTTCAATTATTGTAACAAGGGATCACTTGATTCTAGGATGATGAAAAGTTTCATGTCATGAATGTCAAAACACTTTGGGTGTGAAATAATATGCCAACATGATAGTGATCAGAGGTCCAATGCTACAACCAAATGTTGGTCTGAGAGGCATGTGCCTACTACCTGGTACCAACACTGGAACCAAGGACCCCCTTTTAAAAAAAGTATTGAATATGAGGACCAGGCTGATATGTTCAAAAGTCCATTCAAGACCAACACTAGTGACAACCATGTTGGTGACACCCAGTGCACCATCCATTGGATGACTGACATTACTGAGTTATGGATGAACCTCAACTGAGTTAATATTTGCTTTCACCTTGGTAACTAATTCTATAAGAAATAGGTCTCATGTATAGGTAGATAGGTAGGAAAATAGGCAACTACTAGGTAAGTAAATGGTTTATACATAGGTAAGGGCTGTTTTTACTACTTACCTTCTAACAACCTGCTTGCGAGTTGTTAGTGGGTAGGTAGTAGAAAAAGCAACTGAGCCTACCACGGTTAGTTAGGGAGCTGGAACCCAACAGAAAACTGTTTCCTGACCACTTAGCATCCATCCTTCATGGTGAATTGTGGAGTTCAACTAGTTTGTTATTAGGGAATACTGTACCTACAACTAATTTTTGGCACAAAATAATTCACAAAAGGTTTAGCCAGAAATGATAATTTAAAAAACTGATGTTTAATTAAAATTGTTGAAATCAAACTTGATTGAGTTACTAATACAAGGTGCACTTTGCATACGTATTTCTCAATTGTTTGAGAATTTGAAAAATTAAATTAAAAATTGTTGAAGCTCATTTGTAGAATATATAAATTTTTGACAAAAAAAAGTGCCAAACATTAGTTGTAAGTATGGTAATTGTACCCCTAACATTATTTTAAACTCTGGAATAGGGGGTGTTTCAATTTTAATGTGGAAACCTAATAATTAATGTGCTAGTTGGAGAATGATCAAACTTTTTATGAGTGGAAATGGATCCCTTTAATTTCGTAAATCTTCAAAAACTCTTGTTTTTCAATGAAAGCTTATTAGCCTAAGTATATAACACTTTAATCAAGGCTTCAATTGTTTCACATCTGGCAATTGTGCGTGAATTAGAATCCTAAAATGTTGCACATTAAAATCATAATCACTTCAATCCTTGGAGCAACTCTAGTGATATGTATTTGGGTTAATAGTATCGTTTTATCATATTCAAATTTAATAATAAATGTTTACCCCTCCCTCATCAATAAATAATAAATATTGATTAATATTTAAGAGATCATTTAAATGTCACAAATGGATCAATTATAGTAGTTGACCAATCAATAATAGTTGAATTTTAACCAATCACTATGTTTGGCCAATTAAAAATAGTCATTTAAAAAAATATTCACAATAACTTCCATGGATTTATAGACATTTTGGTGTCCAAGGTGGCCTAGCCTTCACATTTAAAACATGAAACAAATCTTCAAAGCATATGATAGTCACAACTAGTGTTGGATGATTTTTCCGCAATTTTATTTTATTTTCAAAAAAAATTCTTAAACCCAACATTTGCGGAGGGGTATATCCAATTTTATTTGTGTGGGATGGAGAAATGAAAATTGAACCATTCTAGACCAAATCTTGGAAGCATAATTAATTAGCATTAAGTAGATAAATCGACTAATTAGATTAATTAAATAGCATTAATTAGATATATTTACAAATCGAAGACCTAGCGCCTAGAAAGGTAAAACATTCTCCCCAGCCCCTAACCCAACCCGCAAAAAGAAAAGAAAGAAACGAAAAGAAAAAGAAAAAACCGGTATTCTAATTTCCTATCCTTTCCAAATTAATAGACAGCAAACTGCCCTCAAGCTGCCCGGTGACCATCCAGACCCGAGCAGAATCCGGGCAGACAGGGCAGCACGGGCAGCAGAGGACCCCCTTCTCTCTCTCTATCTCTCTCGCGCGCGGCCGCGCTCTCTGCACAACACGTTGCTTTTCCTTCTCTCTCTCTCTTCTCGCGTCCCTAATTCCACTTCCGACATTCTCCAGAGCCGCATTTGCAACTCCTTTCCATCCCTGTGCCGTGTGCTATGTCCCTGCAAGTTATTATTTTTGCAGCGAAATCTTCAAATCTTCAGTCCGCTTGCAAAGCACTCGTATGTGCTTCTAGTGTCCGTTTCTGAAGCTTTTTGTAGTCGCAGATTTGCTTGCTCCCCGATCCTTCTCTCTGTCGTCTCTCTTTTCTTGCCGGTGGCATCTGGAAGAGTAGCGTATTTGCAATCCTGAATTTTTTTCTGAAGCTTTGTAGTTGTAGAGTTACTTGCTTCTCGATTCTTCTCTGTCTCTGTCTCTGTCTCTGTCTGTCTTTTCTTGTCAGCGAGATCTTGAAGAGTAGCGTGTTCTTAAGCAATTCTCAAGTTTTTTGTGGTTGATTCCCCAGTTATTATCTAGTTTCTTACAAGTTTGAGAAGTTCTGTGGATTTTATTTTTTTTGTCTTTGCTTGTGGCGTCTTGTGATCGTCTTCTTCTTCTGTCTCATATTTCAGCTCAAATGATTCTCGCGCGGTGAATCAGAAAGTCTCATGTTCTTGGGGCTACTACTGCTCTACGCACATCCATTTCTTCTTTTGTGTGTGTTTTTTCTTGCTTAGGCCATTTCTCGTGCTTGGCAAGAAGGAACTGTTTTGTCTGTGAGGCGGTAATGGTGGCGTTGGTGCGATCGAGGAAGGAGATGAGGAGGTTATGTTGAGTGGAGCTTGGCGGTAATTTCAGGGCAGTGTGTGCTATCTGGGCTTGTCTCGCTTGCTCGGTCGCTCGGTCGCTTCCCGGAGCAGTAGCGTGCTTTGTCTTCCGAGGTACGTGTGTGCTTTTTCCTCTGTGGGATGTTCGCTTCTCTTTGAATGGACTTGCTCTTTTGGATCCGTTCCCGGTGTGCGTATTGTTATATAATCCAACGATGGCGTCAACCGGTTGATCAATGGTCGATAACCGAATTGTCATACTCCTCATGGTAATTGTTGCATCTGCACTTGGGTCTCTGCAGTAATAGATGCAGGGATATAACTGTCTCGTTTGATCGATTGCACTTCGTTTAACTCTTGTGGAGTCGCTTGCGCTTTCTCATGTCTTCAAGAAAGTCCTGTTTTCTTTTTCTTTTTTTCAGTGATGGAATTTGCAGAGCTTATTATGGTTTGTGTATGTAAGCTTATGATCACGGTGAGCTGCTGCTCTTGTAACCAACTTGTGCTGAGAAGAGAGAGTGTTCTTCAAAACAGGAAAGAAAAAGTATTGAAATTAACTCCAGTCAATACTGAATAGGGTAGAGAGACAGAGTCACAGAACAGAGAATGTACAACTGACAGACAATAGCCAACTCAAGAAAAACTAGGGGAAAGGGAATCAATGGATTGAGTTATGTTGCATCTGCACTTGATCCTAGTGCTCATGATCCTCCCCCCAGGAACTCATGGAATGGCTGATATGCTGCATGGAATGCAGGTGTGCACACTGTGCGGGAGTGGTTTAGTCGTGGATGAGGGCGTGAGGGTTGAGGAGAAATGATGATCAAGGGAGCACAAGGAGTAGCAATAGCAGCTGCCATTGGGAATTTGTTGCAGGGATGGGATGGTGGTGCTATTGCAGGTCTGTCTTGTTTGTGAACCCTCCTCCCCCCCACCCTACCACCCCTTTAATCCTCCTTTGCCATTGCCTGTTCACTGTTCTTAGATTACTGAGTAGATTGCTACATATTCTTGCCCCCCCTGATTCCTTTGCAAATTCTGAATTCTTTTCCTCCTTTCTCCAACACTCATAAGGCAATACACAACTGCATGGATCTGCCCATGAACCACTGTACCATACCATGTTCACTATTGACAATTAATTCCTTTCCTCAGCAAGCTTGGCTGCCCACTTTTTGTGTGCTAAGATGCTCTATGGTCCCTGCTATTGCTATAATGTGAATTTACACTTGTTTGTCTTCCTACTCCCAGGTGCATTCTGCAAATCTGCAAAGCATTGCAGTACTGTGCAGTCTATCCCCTCAGCATGGATCTGTAAGGAAAATCATGTTACACATGTGTTCTATATTTTTGAAGCCACTTGAAGGTTTTGGGTTATGGGTCTACCTGTGCTTGGGCTGATATGAAGGAGGGGCAGCACTGTTGCATGACTGAATGTATCTTCATGCACAGGTCTATCACCTCCTTCTCAGAGGTGGCCATGCTTCCAACTGTGCTGATGGTGGAAATGTGGTTGGCCATGTCTAATCCCTCAAGGATCCTGAAAGTTTGGATGACTCTACCCATCACTTGGGCAGATGATAGATGATTACATAACTTGCAAAGCATTGTGGCCAGTCTAGTTTCTTTGTATGGGTGAATTTGGTGGTAATTTTGCAGAGTTAGATTGACATGAAGGACACCTGGAAAGCTGAAGAAGAGTTGGAAGACCTGTAAAGAATGCTCATTTCAAATTTTAAACTGGGTGCCATTTGGATGTGTTTGTTGAAATCTGGATTTAGTGCATAATCTGCTGTCTCATCTCCATTATATCGATGCTCTAGAAGATGTTGGAGGTGGTGCTTAACCTTGTAAATCAAAGGGAATTGGGCGTCTGAACAGTGGATTTATGTGGGGATGGGTGTGCAGGAGCATTACTGTATCTGAAGCCAGAGTTTAATTTGGAGGCAACACCTGCCTTAGAGGGGTTGGTGGTGGCCTCAACTCTCATAGGTGCAGTTGCAAGTGTGACTGTGGCAGGGCCTTCAGCAGATTGGCTTGGTCGGAAGACTATGCTATGTGTTTCAGGCACATTATACTTAGTGGCTGCTCTGGTCATGTCATGGGCCCCTAGTGTTTACATTCTCATACTGGGTCGCATTTTAGTGGGCTCTGCAATTGGGCTAGCTGCGACAATTGCACCTATTTTGATATCTGAATCAGCCCCAGCTGAGATTCGTGGACAGTTAGCAACACTGCCACAACTTATGGGCTCAGGTGGTCTGTTTCTTGCGTATGTGATGGATTTTGTACTCTCACTACAAACCTCTGTGAACTGGAGGTTTATGCTCGGGATTTTGTCTGTTCCATCCGTCCTATATGTACTCATAGGAGTTCTGTTGTTACCTGAGTCTCCACGGTGGCTTGTAAGCAAGGGTCGCATGTTAGATGCCAAAATTGTTCTGCAGAACCTTCGTGGCAGGGACGATGTAACAGGTTTAAATCCCTTTCCCCTTTTCCTGTGTTGTGGTCACATTGAATGTTGTTCAATTGGGGTTGCACATCACACACAATGGAATATTGAACTTTTTTCTATTGTGGCTTCTTCATGCATTTTTAGAGAAGATTATATTCAGTTCAATTGTATTAGGTGGCTCTCTCTTGGAAACATGGGGGATGCTTTTAGGGCCTGTGAGCATTGTGCAGACAACTAGGCTGATATGGAAATTTGAAACCATCATAATGCATCATTTGTATTTGGCTTCATCCCTGCAGGGGAGCTGACATTGTTGGTGGAAGGTCTTGGAGTGGGAGGAGAGACCCAACTTGAAGAATGGTTATTGAAGCCAGCTGACAGAGTACTAGATGATGATGAAGAATCTGTCATTGAGGAAGGCCAAATCAAGTTGTTTGGCCCTGAAGAAAGTAGCTGGTTTGCAACACCCATAACCGATGAATCAGGTTCCCATGCTCTTCTGTCACACCATGATAGTGGGCACCCTCTTGTTGACCCCATGGTGACTTTGCTTGGGAGCTTTCAAACTCCCTTTGATTATAACTTATCCTCTCGTGATGTTGCCACTGAAGATGACCAGAAAATTGAGCAGTGGGATGATGAATCTCAGACACCAAGACATGGTGACAGTGGGTTCTACTCTGATAATGACCTAGGCATGGTTGGGGACTTTGATGAAACTCTAGATGCTCCATTACTTTCTGGGAACAAGTATGGATCTGCAAAGAGCCTCCCTCCTGTCTCTCGCAATGGTTCTCTTAGAGTGCAAGGGTTTTCACAGTCCAACTCCCGGGACAGGAGTGGGCAGCTTGGCCCTCTATCTCGGTCAAACTCCCGATTTTCACGATCAAACTCCAAAGGGATCTCTGGTTGGTTTTCTAGATCAAACTCAAGAAGTGTGGCACAGGATGGTGGAGCGCCTGAGTCTTTTGGAAGTGTGGGCATAGGGGGTGGCTGGCAGCTTGCGTGGCGTTGGGAAGAGGGAGGTCCTGATGGTGAGGAAGGTGGGTTGAAGAGAGTGTTTCTTAGGGGTGATGGGGCTGAACTTTCCCACTTTAAATCTTCCATGTCACTTCCAGGTGCTCCTCCTTCCATGGGTGAACCTGAGGCTTTCCAGGTAAATCTTTTACCTCAAGAGTTTACATTTCACACTCTGCAGTTCTTTTGCAGACCTGTTCATACAAAGTAAGAGGGCTAGGAACTGGTTCTAATGAGATAGATTATGCAGGCAGCTGTCCTGGTGAGCCATCCATCACAATATGGGAAGGAATTACTTCAGGAGCACCCTGTGGGTCCTGCCATCATTCATCCTGCAGAAACAGCAACACGATTACCATCATGGTCAAATCTGCTTGAGGGTGGTGTACGCCGAGCTCTTATAGTTGGAGTGGGTATCCAGATTCTGCAGCAGGTGAGTGCATACAGGTTCCAATCTGCCAGAAGTAGTTCTTAACACCACCTGACAGCCTATTGATTGTAGTTGCTGAGATCTTGTAGATGTGGTGGAGAAAAGGCAATTCTTCCAATAGGGTTATCCTACATGCAATTAAGATTAGGTTGGTGCATGAGACGAACTTGAAGGTTTTGGATAGCTTTTATACTTTAGAGTATATTTTGACTTCTTATAATTGGATGTTGGGGTGCAGTTTTCTGGTATCAATGCAGTTTTGTACTTCACCCCACAGATCCTAATGCAATCTGGTGCTGGTGACCTGTTAGCAAATATTGGGATCACTGGTGAATCTGCATCAATCATGGCCAGTGGTGTAACTTGCTTTCTAATGCTCCCATGTATCTTGGTGGCCATGTGGCTGATGGATCGTTCTGGCCGCCGGTAAATTTCTTGGTCTTCTCTCCCATTTGATGTACATTTTGGATTTGGTCTGCTTTGTGTTCTGTTGAAATGGTTCTGTAGTGGTATGTTGGTCCAAATCTGTGAGATGTTTGTGTTTCAAATCTGAATGCATGAGGCTTTATGCTTAGTCATGTTCACTGTGATTTATTGTGGTTGCAGGCAATTGCTCCTGGCAACTATCCCCATCCTGGCAATCTCACTAGTAGCACTTGTACTGGTTAATATGTTCCTTACTACAGGGCTGATTCCAGCTGCTGTCTCTTTCACATGTGTCACAATATTCACATGTTCTTTTGTGGCTGGGTTTGGTCCAATTCCCAACATTCTTTGCTCTGAAATATTCCCAACACGGGTACGAGGAGTTTGCATTGGTCTGTGTGCTGCTGCTATGTGGGGTAGCAATGTGATTGTCACTTACTGCTTCCCGCTTGTCAACCAACAATTTGGGCTGCAAAGAGTGTTTGGGCTGTTTGCTGTGGTAGCTGTGGTTGCTTGGATATTTGTATTCCTCAAAGTGCCCGAAACCAAGGGTCTTCCTCTGGAGATTATCTCTGAGTTCTTTGCTGTTGCACCAAGGAAGGACAAGGATCAGCTTGATTCATAGGCTGTAGTTATTTATGCATAGAACTTAGAGCGGCTAAAGAAATTGCAGTGCCAATGCCTGGGCTGACCCTGAAGCCACAATCTGCCATTATTAGCTGCTGTGCAAATAGTTGTGACAGCAGCAACCCTAAACCATAGCCCATGCTTTTAGCTGATATGAGTGGGCAAGATAAGTAGAGTGCAACATGGAAGAGATGGGAGAATGTGTGGTGACTGTATGGAAATTTGCAACAGATGGATTGCAGAGCTCAAGTAGATAAAAATAGAAATCACAGATATTGCTGTGAGTGTAACAGTATGTCTTGTGTGATTTTTCTGTATAGAAGGGTAGGTCTGGAGGCCCTTCCATGTTTCTCAGTGCCAAGCACCAGGTCACCTGTCCTCATTCACCAGCACATTGAAACCTGGAAGGGCCCTTCTCCTGTGCAGGGAACAGAGATTTCTTTTTGTAAAGGACAGAAATTTGGAAAAGTATTGATGACAAAAGAACTGAAGAGGGCATCACTTGTTTTCAAGTGTTTGATTTGTCTGTTGCAGTGGAAGATCCATGAAAATTTCTGTTTGATAAATGGACATCAACTAACAAAGGAAAAAGATCCCAGGTCTTTAGTATTTACCAGTTTTGGGTAGTTCATTCATTTTGATAAGAACCTATGGTTCCGATTTGAAAAAACATTCAGAATATCATAACCTCCAGTTCTGGGTGTTTTAATATTTTCAAAGACCAAAACAATACTCAGGTTCTGGGTTTTTGAAAATTCTCTAAGGACCAGTGGTTCTCAGTAAAGAACTAGCGAAAAATTGTTAGTTTAGGGTAGGTTCTTTTGTAAAGAATTCAGAATATCAGAACTTCCAGTTCTTGTGCTTTAATAGTTTCAAAATCAAAAGGACCTCTGATTCCATGTTTGATTTTTTTGAGCATTTTCAAAGGAATTGCCAGTACTTTCGTCAGCTCAGTTTCATCATTAAATAATCCTCAAAATAAGTGAATTGAGATTTTTGTGAAAATATGAAGTTGACATGTTGAAATTCATTATAATTATCATAGGCTACACTCTGAATAATTTCATTACTCATATCACAATATTATAATACATGATGAAAATATCTATAATTTCAAAATTAGAAAATGAATTCATTCTTTGAATAAAAATTAAAAAATTGTTTTGTCGATGTGGAAATTAACCCTAGGCTATGGTACTACCACCAGAGCCCACGATCCCCATTTGCATAATTGCCACATAGGCACATCACCAAATATGTCATGCCATGCCATGGCATCCATGGGATGAAGAGCATGCCATGCCTACCCTCTCATGCCATGACATGAGTATGTTACCAACCCCAAATGTAACTTGTAGCCGGGTTCAAATTCTCCTACTCCCTAAATGATACCTACCTTAGCTATAGAGGAAAAGAGTGACCCTACCCAACATCTTCCATGCTCAAGTGCAAAGAGCACACTGTCGCAAACTTGGTGTTCAACCACATGTTGCTGCAAGCTCAATTCAACGCTCTACATTTTCCATGCTCAATTGCATGCTCATGTTCCTACAAATTCAACGCTTTGCATTGGTACTCCATGCTTGATGCCGATACTACTCAACAAGGACCTAACTCTTTGAAATCACATCATGTTATTTGCAAATGTTCCAACTCTCAAAAAACTCAGTCATTTTGCCAACAACGTGTTAAAAGGTGCATTCTTCTTTACATTATGGATAAACCATTTTGACCCTGTTAGAAAATGAGTCTTTCAATTCACTTGCATAGCTTTGCACCATTTGTTTTGTCAATTTAATAGAATGTTCATCTCCTAAAAATAGGTCTAGTACATGAATTGTCCATCATCTAGACTCACTATTATTAGTATTTTCCTTTTTAACAATTAGTTCATCAAAACTATACCATACTCTTACATTGTGTGAATACATTACAGTCATACTTTAAACCCTCTATCACTCTTTTTTAGAAATGTATAGCATGATAGTCCAACACCACATAACATGTTATCCTAACTTGTATTGTGACCCAACAAAAGTTGTAGTAGTAAACATGTCAATGAGATCGTGTTTATAATGGTACCATGTTGTTCCTTCTAATTTCTTTTGCCATTACAATGTTTGACAATGTGTGCATTCTATTGACTTTTCACATTGTTTATACTATGTGTAAAACGCCTCACAAATTGATTACATGACATAACATAAATGCAACCTATTCAATGAGTTGTAACATGCACAGTGAGTTAATATACTATAGTTGGGGTTAGTTTTGTCATTAAATAATCCTTGAAACCTTAAAACGGAATTTTGTAAAATGTACACCAAAAGGTGTAGAAAATAACAATTATTTCACATTCACAATGATGACATTTGTGGAGGCTTCTTTTACAAGTCACTACCCAATTGTTTTGGGATAAAGTTTTTGTCACACTCCAAAACTTGGGTTTTGTGATGTCATTTGTTTTTCTTCCCCTGACTATTTACTATTATTGTTGGTGCAAAGATCTATGTTTGTCTTTCTTTTACTTTGGGTTCTATGAGTTATGGGTACTACCCTTGTTAAATGTGTTTGTTTCATGTTATGACTTCTTCTACTCATTGTAACTATGAAAATCTCCAAGCAACGAGTATTATCCCAAGAAGAAACAACCTAAGGCAAAGTTGGTTTTACTAGCCTTTTGCACGTGTGGGTTTGTTGTAGTTGATGACAAGTATGCAATGTTGTGGGCAACCATGGACAAGGAGGAGATGAAAGTGATGATGGGGGACTAGAAAGATGCATCATTGTTTGGGATTCTTCCACCAAGTTTAAAGCCATAGCAACATAAGAAGAAGAAGGTGTAAAGGGGGGTGACCATTAGTTTAAGATTTGAAACAACCTAGGGAAAAAGTTATTGATTTTGTTGAGCGGGTAATAAACTTCTTCTTTTATATTGTCTTGTCCTACCTAGTTGGTTGCTTGGCCACCCATCCAAGAGAGAAAAGAAAGGACAAATTTACACTGGTATCTAATTTTGAATATTTAGTTTGACAATTTGGACTTGCATTTCAATTCATGCCCTACTATTTAGAAGGGACTTTGCTTTGGTTCCATATGCTCAACGTGATTGGGATTTCTTGTGCCTCTAATGAATTAGTTGTAGCTTAATATGTTGTGGACCTTTCTTTATTCTCTAACCAAGAAAATATAGTGCAATCTCCTTCCATGGGACTAGCAACCAACATAGTGGTTTTTAATTTTGCTATCTTTTTTCACACATACTGAGTTTTGCGACATTTGGGAATTTTATTGGCATAACACAAAATAGGTTGCACCGGTATTGAACCAAAACAAGACTGTCATACTAGTAGATCATGTTGCAAAAACTAAAAAAGAAGAAGATCAACATTTGATTGACAAGCTCAATTAAGGCCTTCAAGGCTTCCAAAACATTGTTGAACAAAAAGATAGGGCTGCTAATGCTCCCAAACAAATATGTGCATCCAACATGTGACAAATGTCAAGCAAATTTCAAATTTGAATGGATGCAAAAAAATTTCATTACGCATTACATGGGCTATACACATATAACATGCACAACCCAAAATGACCACCAAGCAAGTTAAATCATATTTATACAATGTATATAATGAAGTAAGGCCATCATGTTAATTTTTTAACATATTTCAATTTCTGAACATGTTTTGCAATTATAGTCAAAACATTAGGTAATGTAACTAGGTGTAGTCACACTAACAAAAGCCACAACAAATGTAATATGTGTTTAGTTTTTCACGTTTAGAAGTGGTAATTTAATTTGGTGTTAAAGTATAAGAAATTTTTGATATAATAAGGTTCATAATATATCATTGAAAATATCTAATGGATAAAAAGCTCTCAAAAACATTCATTAAACATTGTAACATGTACTTTTTAACATTAAAATGACTTACTAATAGACTTCAAAACTTTTGAAAACTACATATATTTGAAATCTTTTATAGAAGCCTTGACATAATAATATATTAAGATTTTTAAAGATTTTTGAAGATTGAAAAAATATATATTTAAAAAAATATTCCCCCAAAAGCAGTTGGGTGCAGCTCATGTTATCATGTTTGCACCCAACCCATAATTGTAATATAAGGCAAAATTTTGATTTGACAAACAAATAATTATTTTTTTGAACAATTAATTAGTTTTAAAATATTTAAATGTTATTTTTAATCATTTTTTACTAATGGTAATTATTGTCATAATGCAAAATAATCAAAAGATAATTCTAGAATGAAATGTTGATTAATAATACCGTTAATACAATGAATTACCTTCAAAATGAAATAATCAAAAGGTAATTTTGGACCAACATTCTTATAAAAAAAAATTTGTTAATAGGTAAATCTCATAATTTAACTAGTCAAAAAAGCCTCATAATAATTATCTAGTTATTAATGGTAGATTCATACTTATTGTCCCTTATTTATTATGGGATGAAGTCACTAAAATAATTAGTCATTAGAAAATATGGTAATTTGCCACTAACTAGGATATGTGGAAATTAGGATAAAGTGAAGAAATTTAAGAGGATAAAGGAAACTCATGTGTGGTGGGATATCACTTGAGATTTCTTATTATCTCATGGGCTCATTATCTTGTTCCTTATCATTCTGTGTGTGTGAATCTAAAAAAATTAGTGTGTGTGAATTGGGAGAAGAAAGTTGTACTTGGCGAAGAAAAAATATAATGGATTTTGGTTTATATATATATATTGCCTAGATTTCTTGGATGCAAAAGGATTTAGTATTAGTTTGAAGTAAAATAAGGTAGAACTTTAACTATTTGATTAGTTTTCTTCATTCTTTTACTCTAAAAAATAATTGTTGGAGGGTAGTTCTAGTAGGATGATAATTGTTGTATGAAGGCAACAAGTGCAAGGCAATGGCTATAAACATGAATGCAACAACTACAAAGGTGAAAGTAGCCCAATATGAAGTTTTGTTTCACTTAGGTATTATGTAGCAATTGAAAGGTTTAGGGTTTTAAAGTTTAAGGTTTAGGGTACTACACCTTTTAGCCTCTTCATGTTTATTTTAGTTTTCATAAACAATTTTTAAAAATCCTTAAAAAAATTTAGGCTAAAAGCAGGATTGCTTTCCAAAAGGCAATCTCTTCCTAGATATGTTTTCATTGTCTTTATTTAGTTTCTACCAAACATCCTTTTTTTCATGATAGTAGTTACGTTATCAATTTTTTGTTTTTATTTGTGTTTAGGAACATATTATGATATTATCATATGAATAATGATAAATGGTTAAGTTGATCTAAATGTGACATTTATGTATTTATAGCAAAAACAAAATTAAATGTTACAACAATGAATTTTCATTTGCAAAAATTAATACATGTCATGCACTAATAAATTGCCATGTTAGAAGTCTTTGAAAACAAAAGCCACACTAACATTTTGCCAACAATATATATCTTCATGCATGGGGATGGTGGAAGTAGATAAATCTAAGTACCCTTACTTTAATTCCTTGGCCAAAATGGTAGGCCTATAAACTATGTGCATAGGTTTTTTTTGGGCGTGGTAGTGGATTTTGACAAATACTTTGTGATGTTTATAAAGAAATCCATACTTTTACCAAAAATCAAATGCTTAGACTTTGAGGATGCCACAACCTTGGTTTGGTTTGTTGTCACAACCTTGTGTTTGTCTTTTGGGGGGTAGTTTGAAGGGGATACAAATTGAATGTTAGAATTTGTAGTTTCCAATAGTTGAAAGAATGGACAAAAAACTCACTTCCAACCCCTTCACCTACACCTTTGTGGCTAAGACTACATAATACATGGTCATTGCATAGTTTGAAATGGAAATTGACATGGGAGCCTCCAAGTTGCCTATTTCCAAATGAATGCCTTCACCAACCTCAAGTACCACCATATTTGGTGAATCATTTGCACTTGGCACCTTTTCCAACTCATTTCCACCTTGAATTTCCACCCATTGATTCTCACATAAATTTATTTGTTGATCAAATGACCATTCAATCACATTGAAATGTTTCTCAAAATGGGCTTCATGTGATATCTTTTGTACATGTCCACCTTCACATAATGTGCACATGTTCTATTTTGATGTAAGCTTCCTACATAATGAATTGTACATGACATACATAAACAATATAAAATATGTAAAGCTTGAACTTCAAAGAGATGTGAACATTTTCATATGCACCTGGACATCTAAGGCTTCAATGTAGATACAACATCATGGTTGAAAACACCACCTACAATAAAAATTAATTTGTTATTGTAAAGAGCCCACTTACATCAAGCTCTTTTCTTATTTTCAACCACTGGGACAATGTGATTTCCATGGCTAAAAATGTTATGCTTCATGATTATTATTGCCATGGTGAAATGAAATCCTTTTTATTAATGATTGCAAATTCATGGACAATTTGCATTGAAACATTTGTAACTAATTACAAACCTAAAGCTGCCATTCTTCAATGGGGTTTACTAGTCTATTGGATTCATCAATTGCCTAGCTTTTCCATCCTTTGAAGGCACCACTTGTTTAAGCCCCTTACAATTATGATTTGGCCCTCTTCTTGCATCATGGCATAGACTTCTCCCCGTTGGGTTCTTTTGGGTATCTCCAAAAGCAAGTGGGCCAATGGTAATTTCATGACTTTCAAAAAATGCATACACCTTCAAATACTTTAGAGGCCAAAGCATAGGGTACATTACATTACATTTCTACGTGTTTTTGAAGGCATTCCATATGTTTGCTCCCTCATCCTTGATATGTGCCCAAAGGAAAAGGGGAGCCATGCATCCTAATGCAGCAATTGTTGTGACAAGCAAATAAAATATGTGCCAACCTCATTTCATTTACTCAACTTATGGAACATTAGATGCATCAAACTTTTGCATTTCCCTTAGCATGTATCTATCAACCTTTTTTTTCCATTCAAATGTCCATTGTGCTTTGAGGTTTCTACTAGCTTTGATAAGGTGCATGTATTGAATGAAGTTGAAAAATGAATTGAAATCACTTTCCATTATTTTTGGGTTTGACATCTACCCAACAATGATTGTTGTTGCATCTTGTTTTAATCCGATACAATGAGGCTATCAATAAAATAAGGCACATGTTAGTAAACCATATTTCAAGGTACAATTAAAAAATTGTTAAATGCCTCATGCAATTCACTCTTGTTGTGGCATATACATGTTATTCACAAATGTCCCATGTTTAAACCAAACACCTACCATCCAAATGTGCCAAGAATGGTATTATTATTTATTTTTAAATTTTTAACAAGTTATTTAACACATATTATAAGGAAGAATGATGGTGTTTTTGAAGTCTACCATTTGGGTGTAATCACAATCCAATAAGCCAAAAAGGGCACAAGACCATAAACAAAACCAACCAAAATATGCTTACGTTTTTCCATTTGAAACCATGGCAACCATGGCAAGTTTTTGTTTGTTCATTAATATGAATGTCTAAGAATTCAAAACCACAATTAATCCATTTGATGAGATTTTAGGTTTAGGTTTTGATTTAGGGCATTTGAAAGTGAACACTTGTTATATAGATGCATATATTTGTTTTTAGGATTTGCTATTATTATAATCTTATACCTCATTTTCTTTGGGTTTGTTGTGTTTTTCTTATACCCTTTTGTTTTTAAATTTTGTTCTTTTTCACTTATATCCCTTTGTTTTTTTGTTTCACTATTTTTTTTTAATAACTTGTTGTTTTAAATGAGGTTCGTTTCATTAAACCTCTTTGTCTTTTGAATGTTTTTGTCATGTCATATATAGGTCATATTCATGTGTTATTGATTGTTTGATTCCTTGTGTTTTGTTGTGTTGGATTTTTGATGTTTTGTTTGCTTTTGGGTTGAAGGCAAAAAAATGTAAGCAAAGTGTGTGAGGACACTAGATTGGGCAATTCTAAGCACAAGCTTGCAATAATGTGTTGAGACATTAGCTTGAGTAGAAGCATAAGCAATAAATTTGTGAAAACAATTAGTATGTGCATTTTTTATTTTATTTTTTAATTAATTAAAAAAATTAATTATACCTCTTTGTCTTTTGGCTCCTTTTGGGTTTGTTGCTTTTTCCTAATACCCAAAATTTTGTTTTGGTTTTGTTATTTATTTTCTTGTACCCCCTTATTTGTTGGGTTTGTTATTTTTTCTTATACCTTTTTGTCTTTCGATTTTTTTCCCCTTATATCCCATGGAACATACATGCGATAGTTTTTTTTAAGTTACCAAACATAAGATTTTAAAAAGAAGATTGAGGTCCTTTTTTCAATAATGTTGGAGTACAACTTTTACGCATTTTGACTTGCTATTGTTGAAATTCTAACATGTTCAAATTTCAAACACATTTGAACAATCATTACTCATCAACAAGAGTGTGGGAGCTTCATTCTAATGGGTTTCCCTAATTTATTAAAATGGAATGGGGCAAGTGCAAAAATTGGTCATGGGTGATGATTGTGGTTGTCAAAAACTTGAACCTTCATCAAATGATCCACTTTTTATGTGGATGTTGTGACTACCATAAACATTTTCATGTGAGGTTAGAAAATGATATTCCAAATTTTGGACCATATCAAAAGAAACATGATGACAAGTATTGTGCCAAAGTTATTTGGGTTTACAAGCGCCTAACAAAATATGCTTTTGTTGTTTGCATCAAAACTTCCATAGGAAATAATTGGTAATTATTGTTCCTATTATGTGCTTTCAAACAACAAGTATCATTTCACCCATTGATTTGATCGTAGGGCCTCACCTTTAGAGCTCCATAAGTAAGGCCAAGGTCTTGAGGATTTACTTTCTCATGTTGGAGGTTTGAAAATGATGAACCAAAAAATGTGAAACTTGAATTTCCAAAGCATGATGTTTTGGAAGTTCCAAATTCAAGATGATTTGGAATCCTTCATTTTGAAGGCTTGATGTGATAAGGCAATACTAACATGGTTGATTAAAAATTGGAAAGCATGTGAGGAAGCTTCATTTTGGGGATTTGTAGTGCAAGGTCCATACTATCCATGGATTAGTCGAGACAAAAAAACCATGGGGGAGTAGGTGACATATTGTGCACCATGTGGGATAAAGAGAAGTATCAATCCATCATTTAACCTTTTAAATTAAAAAACACACCTATCCCCAAAAGCCAATGGACTTGATAATGTTCATGAGAAGAATCTAAGGGAATGTTTGAACAAGGAAGTTAGAGTAGAAAAGGAAGTTCGAAAAGAACAAAATAAGATAGAAGCAACCATGAAATGAAAAGAAGATTAGGTGTTCAAATATGTTGCAGAAGGTAAATTCATTAATTGTTTCATGAATACAATTTTTTCTTTTCATATATATATATATTTGTTTTGTTACATTTCACATCATGTCTTCATACTTTGGTTTTGAAAGTTGTGTTTTTAGGTGTTAAGATGGCAAACAATTTTTTTGGAAGTGCACATTTTGTAGTTTCAGTGGCATGTTTGGGGTGTTGAATAGTATTGGGCAACATGTGAAAGGTGTAGCACATGTTTTGGCCCAAAAAAAAAGGGAAACAAGTGGAATTGTTGGCAATCAAATGTCAATTCAAGACTTTTCTATAAAAGGGTTCTTGTAAGTTTAATTGAGTATCCTCCATTGTCCAATTTTGTTGATATTCTTTACAATGAATTACTTTCCTATTGTGCACAAAATGTCTATTATGGATTTAAATTTTAAACTATTTCATTAATATAGGAGTTAATTTGATTGATGTTCACCCTTTGTTGAATGATCAAATGATTGGTAAGGGATAATATGTTGAACTTAATTATTAACATATTATATTAAGTTCAACAAATGAAACAATTCAAATTCAAGATACATTTTGTCATTTTGAATGTGTTGCAATATTTTGTAACAAATGTTCCTTGATTCTTAACTTTCTAGATTTTTAAAAAAGGGCTAGTTAATTAAATGGCATGAAAGTGCCAAAAGGTGAACAAAAATGTGAACAAGGTAGTTGATGGGACATGCTTCAAAGAAATGAACTTGTGGAATCTTGTACAAAGTGGGAAAGGACATGCCATAGAAGGAATGATCAAGTTCTCTTTTTGAATGTTGCATTAACAAGGGTTACAAAAAAATTTAAACTATTTTTTAGTAAAATTCTTTTTGCTTTGGTTGAAAGATCACTTCTAGAAAATATTGAATTGTTTAGAAGAGCTTCAAATGTAAAAGCTATTGAAGAACATTTTGTTTTGTTGAATTTTGTTTTGGGTGTTGTTTTTAATGTTCAATTAATCCATAGACATGATGGAAAAGGTAATGGGAAACAATATCATGCAAGTACAATCAAGTTGTTTGAGGTTTTGCAGAATTTTGGAGCCTCATCAACACAAAACTTCATTAGCAAAATTTTGGTAAGACTAGTCCTAAATACAACTAGGTCTATTTTTTATAATGTACCATATATGGGTATCAATGAATTTACATTTTGTTACATGTATTCAATTTTCAATGCCCATGCCTTTTGAATGTGTAAATGAAGGCAAATGCATTGAGCTTGCCACATGGAATAAGAGGTTGGATACAATTGATGGTTTTTGTGAATTCAAGATTTCAGTTGGACATCCAATTCATCATTACATCATCATCCACATGGCCTAACATCAAAGATGTTTTTGAAACATTACAAGTTGGGTCATGCACTTGTAGCTAACCCTTTTACGGCAAGGATGCCTAAATTGATATATGGTTTGTTGGTATTTGCAACTAGTTTGGTCACTTGCAGGTTAAAAGCCAATGGAACTTATATAAAAGTTTTACAAATAAGTATTTGGAAAAAGATGTAGGCCCTTTACAAGGCCATGTTTTAGATGGAAATAATAGGAGGTAGATGTTAGATAATATTTGCAAGGGGACTTACAACCTAAGAATTCAAGGGTTCTTAATGTGTGTAAAAATGGTGTACATTGCTCTAGTAACAATGATGCAAGACCCCTTGCATGTAGGTTAAAAACTTGGCAACCTTCTAATTTCAACAATAAAAATGGTGTTTGGGGTAAATACATGTAAACAAAAAATCATCTATTGTTAGTTTTTGAAAAATCAACAAAGATGACATGGGTTGCTAGAAGAAGATATTATTATTAAGGATAAGTTAAATTCCCATTTGTACATCACATTGTTGTTCCTAACTAAAGAAATTTCTTGAAGAAATTGACATCAAGGTATAATTTATGAAAGAAGAAGTTTCAAGAAAACATCAAAGTACAATGTTACATCTTGAAGTTATTTGGGCATTTTTGGAAGTTTTTAATGGTAAATTTTTTTTATTAAAATGAATGGAATTGTCATCTTTTGTGGTTTAGATGATCTATTTTGGAACTAAATATATTCATAATGTCCAACATGGATACAATTTGCAAGAGAATTGATTGATTAAAAAGTTCATAGTTGATTGTTTAATTTCTTATCATTCAATCTATTACACATTATGATGATGAGTGATTTTTTTTCTAACTTGGCCATTGCTTTACATAAAGTTGGTTTAAATTGTTGAGAATATATATATATATATTTGGACAACATGTGAAGTACAAACACAATTTTGATATCAAGGAGGTCGTTGAACGTACTTCACACATAGGATGGATTGAACAAATAAATTTGAAGAAGATGGTTCATTATTTGTGGAATCAAGATGATGAATTTTTTTTGGGCAAGAAGGTAATCCATTTTATTGTTCTGCTAAAATGTTTTTTTTTAATTATGATTCAATTCCAATGAAGCTTTACAACAAACTTGGTTGGTTTGTTTAAGGAGGTTCAAAATAGGGCTTCTAATGTTGAAATGAAAGATGTGTTTTTATCTCATGGAAGGTGGGAAATTCCTCAGCCTTCATCATTAACATATTCATTAAACATCATAGATTATTGTGTTCTAAAAGTCAATGAGGATGGTATTGAAATTGTAAATGATGTTGAGCCTTTGAATTATGCAAATCATGAATTTGTTTAAAGAGATGAGGATACTTTTGTTAATGAAGTTGATGTATTAGTAAAGACATCTATTTTGGACATTGAGCAACAAATTGAAATGATGGGATGTATTACAGATCTAGTATTGCTAACTATTGATGTGCCAAGAAAGGGTTCAATTTTCAAAATGAGGTTCATAATAGAGTTTAATGGCCATCCACCATTTGAATTGCCACTAGATAGGTTAAGGTGAGTGAATATAAAACATGTTTGAGAGGTTTCTTTACATGAAAAGACCATGAAGTTGAAAATGTGGGTTTGTTTGATGATGTTGGTATTATCGTGGAAGGAGGTAAGAAATTGCTTTGGTACTTAGGACATGTGCAAAAAATCATAAAACAACTTGATAAAGGTGGACATGTTGATTATGCAAGGCTTGTCCAATTGAATGAAGAAGGCATAACAATCTTACCAAAGTATTACAAACGTGATTGGAGGTCTTTGTTATTCATATGGTGGTTATCGTGGGCATGAATATGATTTTGTCAATTTGAAATGTCATATGCTTGATTGTTTTGACAAGAGATCCAAAAACATAAGACTTTTGTTGGCACAAAAGGATAAAAAAACTTTGGACAATTATGTGGATAATGAATAAAATGAAGGCAAAATGTGGGCAAGAGATGTACAAACCCATTTACATTGGTTCCACCACAAGAATGTTCAAACAAGTGCACCAATGCTAAATTCAACGTCCATGTTAGCAACAATTGGTTCATATGTTCTTTTTGTCACTAAAAGTGGGAGACAAGCAACTCAACTATGCACACTATTATTTAGTGTTGGAATTTTATTGTAAAATCCAACTCTAACTTTAGATGATTTGTAGCTTATTATAAATAATTACAAACATATAAGACTTTATAATAATCTCAAAGTAAGTTCTAACTAGTCTTCTTATGTTGTAGACCTTTGTTTATTATACAAAAGTTGCCACCCCGGGATTTTTTCCATGGGCTTTGTTTGTTGTGATATTAACCAATTATATGGATGTGACACATTAGAGAGATGAGTCAATTAACATTTTATGTCAATAAACTTCACATTTGCATTCATATTCATATGAACATTAAAATACAAATAAAAAAGGGGGGGAGGAATCCAAAATTTGTATGGAAGAAATAAATGGAAACAAAGTGCATATTCTCTCTTTTTCAAATAAATGAAACTTTCTAATAATAATTAAATGTTAGGTAAATCCCTTCATGTGATCACCTAACTTGATCGAATTTAAACACATCATTTAGTCCAATTTTGAACTTGGGTGGGCACCATTACATCCAATTTTCTTACCTATTTAGCCTATTGAAAAACAACATTTATCCTAGTATGTTATTCATAGGAAGGGTGATTTGAAAACTTTTCCATGGTGCCATTAGAGGTTTTTTAATCTCCTTTTTGGAATAAGTCTCTATGCATATCTATGCAATACCATCTTGGAAGGTTGCTTATTTGAGTTATGTGGGGCATTTGATATTGGATATCAAAACATTATCCAAATTGGTGTTTCAAAATTTTCATCATTGATGAAACATGTGATTATAAAATTTTAAAATGTTGTAACAATTCAATAACCATGAAGTGTTACCATATACATAGTGATTTGGTATCACATATTTATTGAATGGTTACCACATATTTTTGAATTTTTTTCCATATTTCAAAAATATTATCCTATGTTTCATCAATGAAAAAAAAATTACAAAAAATTTGGTTGCACAAATTTAGTATAGTCATATTTCAAAATTTTCAACAAGGAGTTATTTGTATATGAAAAAACAAATATTAAAAAAATCACCAAAAGAAAAACCAATGAGTTATGAAATTTTTTTCACTTAAATGTTAAGATTATAGACAAAATTTAATATTCAACAATCTTTTGAAATGTATTCTGTCGATGAAGTTTACATTGATATATCTTTCTTGCAATATAAAAATTTCTTTTATAACATGAATGATACATGAAAAATATTTATAAAAAACATCAGTGAATAGGTAAAAGTTAATGTAAAAGATGTGTAAATGATTAGTCGTGGAATATTGCACATATTCAATTAAATTCATTTTCATTTAAGAATTATTATTATATTACAAAATAATTAAAAATGAAACAGAAGAGTATTGTGCAACCATAATATCTCCCCCACAAATGTGTTGAATTATGAAATTTTGATTTAAACTTAATTGTTTCTCATAACTCCCTTGAATCAATGAAATAATTATTTGCATTAATTTTTGAAAAGTTGCAATGCTAACACATCGAACACATTTTGCAATTTTAGCATATGTTAAGTTAAGAATGTGATGCATATATATGAGCACACAAAATAAAAACATATGTCAAGCTTTTGGAAACTTTGTGTGACTTTGTGAACCCCATGAATTACATCATACACTATTTAAACCAAGTTTGGTCAAGTTGTGTCAACCAAAAAAATATCCATTATTTGTGAGAAATAATCTTACAAATTAATAAAGTTATCCTTTAAAGTCACCTCATTTTAGGCCCTAGGTTGACTTGTTAATCCATGTTTCATCCCCAATTTGAGTGAGTAGAAAGGTGAGAGAAATTGGGAACCATCTAATGAAACTAATGTGTTATGGTTTGTTGTGTAGTAATCCAAACTAATAAATGTAATAAGATAAATTCCAAAACAACAAAAATGAAGAATATGGTGAATTTAAACCTCAATACTCCAAGTGTGTGATGCATTTTATTTTGAAAATCACCATTGTATATAAGTGTAGTTGATTGCAATTTAGTTTATATTGATATTATGTATGTTGCATTTTAATGATAAATAAGTTATATTAGTGGCACTATGGTTATAAACTAATTTTATTTAAGTTGAAAGGAGGAACATCTAAAAGAAATTTACATTACAAAGTTATGTATATATTATTGATTTCATTTTTTGAAATTTATTTGAATTTTCAGTGGCAAATATCAATTAAAAATCAATATCTCCCACATTCTGAATCTAAATTTTACCAAATAAATTCTATTAAATCCTGCTCATCAAGATCTTTTCAATAACACCAAAGGCACATTCCAATTCCTGTAAAAGAAATTTCAGCTACAATTTAATTTAATTTTCAGTGGAGAAATCATTCAGTATTTAAAAACTTTTGCATCACAAGTCCAAATGTGGTGGAACCAAGCCCATGCACCCCTCCTTGTTGAGAGCTTTCCAAAGACACCAAGAACATGATCTGAAGTATCCCAGTTCACTGGATCTCATAACTACAAAACAAAACAAAACTACCTTCCTTCATGGATAGATACGAGCAGCAGCAGTGAAGATGGAGGTAAAGTGAATCCAAAACTGGGGATAAAACTTCTGTGAGGATCAATTTAGGTGAGAAAACCAATTTGATCCCCCCTTTTTTTTCCCTTGTGTACTGTTTTGATACAGACTTTTCATGTCGTCCCTAGTTTTGCAAAACTGACACCTAGGTATCCTCAATTTGGCAGACTTTACAGATAACTCTATTGTGTGGCTTATTTCATATTATGTACCATGAACTGTGCCAGTGAGCATATATTGTAATATTGAATGCTACACCTTCTTTAGCAGAAGTTTGAAATTTTATATTTTAACTTTTAGTGTAAATTTTTATTTATTTTTCCAAATTCAATATACTGCACACCTCAAGTCTAAAATTTACAAGATTGCCTCCATTAAATCCTATTAACCGAGGGCTCTCAAACAAAATGGAGAGTGCACCCCAATTGACCTAAATTCTTTTGTTTTCATTTTATGAAAATTTCAATCACAAGATTGTTCACTATTCAATGAGCCTGCACTACAGCTCTAAACCATGTTGGTGCAGCCATACTCATTGAGGGCTTTTTGACAGTACCATCAATGTGTCTAGGAGTGTTGTGGTTTGGGAGATCTCACCCCCACAAAACAAAGCAAAACAAGTGGTGTGTCACGCTGTGCCCTTGCCATTTACATTAAAAAGTATCTTAAGGCAAAAGAAGAAATATGGAAACTCAAATATTTCACCATACAAAAATATAATCTTCAAAAAAATCCTCTAATAGAAATCAAAATCCTTCAAGATATCATAACTTTCTAACTAATCTCAAGTTTCAACACAAGCCAAAATATCATCTTTCAAAAATCCTGGCATAAAAATAGACTTATGACCAAAATCATTAAGCTACTATACTCTATAATGAATCTAAACACAATATCCTTGCCTTGGTAGGCATGACCAGCAAACTATGTTCCTTAATAGTAGATTTGTCATACTTTGACTACTCTCAACAAGGGCATGTTGTCAATTCAATCTTAAGTAGAACGGACTGCAGAATGTTCAAGCACAAATTCTTTTACAATTTTTGTTAGAACAGATAGATGTTTTCCCACCATTTGTCAAATGTGATTATTATTAGCATCAAATGGCTGGCTTGGTTGAGACAAGGGTTTCTTTTTCAATGTTGTGCGGTAGGTGGATTGGCAGTCATCCACAAGAAGAACGAGCCAAATTTGGCTAGAGGTGTCAGACAGGAAAGTAACTTTTGTTTTTAGAGTCCTGCTTTGTTTTGGCAATTGTCCAGGAACAAATTGTCTAAATATGACGATTTCAGCCAGTTTTTCCTCAAAATATGCCAACTTTGGCTCATCTTTTCCCAAAAAATCCTTTGTACCCTTCACATTAAATTTTATTTTATTTTTGCCATGGTGAGAAACCCAACCCCCCCCCCCTCTCCTCCCCAGCCGGCCCCAAAAAAAAACACTGGTTAGACACTATGTACCAAATATACATAGTTTCAATGTCATTAAATACTGAAACTATCATTTTTCACGGTGGCTTACACCAACCTGCTCAAGGACAAAAAATCTTACACCAAAAAAACCGTCCATCAATAGATCTTCTGAGCATAGGAGCACGTCCTCTGGGAGTTAAATGACCTGTACACTGTATTCGTTATGAACTGACAGTCTTCAAATCGTCTAAATGGGTTTGGACTTTGGACTTTGGACCTGTACATTTGCACACAACAGAGTGATACCCGCAACAGAGTGGTCTCCACGTAAAATAAAATGACTGCTTCTGATTGGCTGGTCATACGGATTGGTGCAGGTGGTTGCATTTTAAATACCTAGTCTAATAAATAAATCACCAAAAAAGCCCATTTTCAAGGAATCTTATAAATGTCATAAATGCCAAACCTTTGAAGGACTTCTGTCACATAAAAACATCCTGGCCCATCATTTCTGACAGCACCTTGCGCCAAAACACTAGTAGATCTCGCATAGATCTTTCACTGAAAAGCCCTATAGCAGTAAAACTTACAAACTAAATGGCATGCAAATCATTCTATCATGTAAGATACCATTCAAGCACACTGAGAAATGATGGCCAGATGTTTACATCAATGGGAAGGCTCGACAAAGCTATTTTCAGAATGAGGGGCCTGGCAACCAAAAGGCACCTGATTGCAGACTTCAAATTCCAGGAACAGCTACAATGGCTTATTGCCTTCCCCAAGGTCAGGATGGATGGCCACAATCTATTTCATCAGATGGCTGAAAGTGACCAGAATAAGATGATGGTACCTTACAGAAAAGGAAGAAGGCTCTCTCTTTCAGCAGGCTGCATATACCATCCTCCATGCCGCTGCTTAAGGTGCAATCCTCAGACGGAGCAAGAATGATTCCATACTGTTGCCACAGGGTTGTGCAGCACCATCCACCTTGCTGCTGCTTAAGGCACAATCCTCAGACTGAGCGAGAATAATTCCAGCTCATTTCACACAGGCTGCACCATCCTCCATGCTCCTGTTTAATGTACAATCATCAGACTGAGCAAGAATAATTCCATTGCAAAAGGTGGCATGCTACATAACTAAAAAAGAACTGCCAGGTCTTTACAGTTCCCAAAATGTAACAAAAGGAGGTAGGAGCAGTTGGTTGGTTTGCTAACACCACCACTGGCAAACAAACAAAATGGAAAAATATCTGCCCACCAACAACTATCACATCTCAAACTCAGATACCCAAAAGCTATTGTAGTATTAGTACTGGTAGTAGTAGTAGCCACCGCCACAGTTCTAGTGCATTTTTTCTGAGGTCTACAACATGGAGATAGAGATGTGTGTGTGTGTGTGTGTGTGTGTGTGTGTGTGAGAGAGAGAGAGAGAGAGAGAGAGAGAGAGAGAGATCTGGATCTGGATCTTGATCCATGAACATACAACAACACTATCAGAAGATAGTGGCAAACCTAGATGTCTTCAACGTGTTTCTTGAGTTTCACATCTAAGGATGATGAACCATTCCCATCCCAGTGTGAACTTCCAGATCCTGTTCCTTCCAAATCACAAGGTGACAAAGAAAATCCATCACCTGCAGCAAGAATGTCCAAACTGTTTTTTGTGAAAATCCATTTTGGTGTGTAATGAATCCATGATGCTAAAGGGGATGGTAAGTTGCAGTGGCAGTGGTAAGTTGGTCACTGTATTTTACTGCTTGTTTGTTGATGCATTTCTACAGGTTCTAGTCTGACATTTGGAGTCAGAAGATGATAAATGGTAAGCACAGTGCCCATCCCAACCCATCTAAACTAGCAAGTCAAAATCAGACTCCTGAACACATGATGCATACCTCCCAAGGATCCCGCAGAGAAAAGGATGCCTTAGTTTCTTTGGGCACCAATGTCACCAAAATGCTACACCCATGATTCAAGCCATTCAACACCTGCAGAATGAAATCAACAGTCCATCTGCATTAGTGACATGCCCCAAACATATGCACCTTCTTAGAAGCAACTTTCATACTTACAACCAGCAAACTTAGTCCTCATATGCATGGCCTTACTGTGGTTCAATACTGTGTTGATGAGGTTGCTTTCAACACACAGTTGCTGAATCATACAAATTCTGAAAAGTGGGCACACCATGACCAAACCCAGCAGCTTACAGTGATATCCAAACTGAGACCAATTTACTACAAAGACCGGAGAGATTGATAAATGCACAAAGTAAAGAACCCACCCTCATGAATGAGAATGTGGACATGAAGCCACTTAAATACACATCCCAACCAAGATAGATGAGACCATATATAGTAGAATGCCTCTTACTTTGAAGGCATCTTCATCTGTTTGATCATCCCCAATATAGACTGGGAATACATCCCTGCAGTCAGATAGCCCTGCCATGTCCACCACAACCAACTTCCTTATTTGTATCAGAATTCATGCACTTGACATTGCCAACCTTGTGTGGATATAAGCTTGCTGTTTTGTGAGGTTTCTGCGGCAGTTGTACTCACCAAGTGAACTTAGCAGAAAATCTACAGCCTTGCCCTTATCCCATGCTATAGCTGGACGAATCTCCAAGACCTGCAAAAAGGTATTTAATGCATCACACTCCAGCACTAGACATCCAACTATGCATTAAGACTTAGGTGGCCAGAAGTATGAAGTCATGGGAATTGGTGACATTCTCACCATAGAACAGAGGCATCAACAACATTGGGGCATGGGGTCACAAACAACAAGGTCAAATGGAAATTTGAGCAAGAATCAACAGCAACCAACAGAGGACATCAGCCTAATGAACACAAGGAGATTACCCAGCATGGAACTGTACCTTCCGGCCATGAGTCAAACATAAAGTTGGATAGTCCTTCAACACACTCTCTACCTTCTCTGCAAGTGGCCCCCAGCTCTGATTCACAAGAAGATAGTGTGAACATCAGATCCATCAAGTCCACCTGCAAGGCTCTACTGTGATATCCAGCCACAAGATGAAAACAAAACTCCTACAAGTTATGCTGAAGATGCCTCCAGAGAACTCTTTGATGAACCAAATGAGCACTAATCAAGGCGAAGAAGCAAATGGAAGAAGCAAATAATACACGGACATGTGATGTCGAGGAAAATGACAAAAAACAGCCCTGTATGTAGTACAGTGTCGACTTGCAGACCAGTCTCAACAACTGTGCTGAAGCATCCAGTCACCAAGGAATCACAAGCCCAGGCACAGCTAACCAAAGAAGGAGAACAGTTGTGCTGAGTAGACAGTTTTTCTGTGTAGGTCAGCTTGGATATAAAAAATTGCAGTCATTGCAGAGAACTGGAAGTGGTGCACAATCAGGAACACAACCACAGAGAGAGTATGTCACCTCCTCCTTGACACACCGGAAGTGCATAGTTACACAGAATCTGTTGTGCTCAACTCTGGCACCACTGATGCCTTTTGAGCTTTCACTCAAAATTTTGCACACCTGCTTTCACATTCCAACTTATCCATTATATTGTGAGCTGAGAGGTTGGCATCATGTTGACCAGGGGTTGCTGCTTCATTGTAGACCAATCATAGGGAGAGAGAACTGCAAGTCGTGTACCAAAACTGCAGTGAGTAAAACCATGCTCAGCATGATACTTTCTAAAGTGAGTTAAAACTGAGCTAATCAAATTCCTAAGCAGAAGAGCTTCAGATTGTCCCAAAGAAATGTGCATGCCACAGGTATGATGAATCTCATGTAATAGGAGAGTACCTCATCCATCAAAGGCAAATACTCACTAGCTGGCTGAAATAGGACCACATCATTTCCCTAAAATACATACAAGAACTTGATGAAATTCAATTGTTATTGTCATCACAAAAAGGCAATGTATGAATATACCCAAGATGCTGCATAAATTGAGCCAAAAGAACAGCTAGTTATTGACATTCTCTCAGTTTCTAGGAAAACTTCCAGCAAGGAATGAGGATACAGATGGCCCCACTGTCAATCAAGTCAGCCACCAGTGCCCACTGCATCTTCCTTCACCCTCATTACATGGATACAGTCAGGGGTTACAGAGGCCCATCCAGGGAAAAAAAACAACACAGCTGAAAAAATATGTACCATCTTGTCTTTCATTTCAGTCCCTTTAGCCTTGAATCCATTGGTGCCATTGGCTGGACCCATGATATCCATGCCATGACTACCTGCATAATACAGCTCTGGTAGTTGTACAAATTCATAGACCTGCACAAGCCCACACACTTTTCTGGAAGGCAGCTCAAGGCTTCTAAATGAAGTCACAATGTATTTAAGAACAAGGGCATTTGGTCAAATGGCTACTTCTCTGGTTCCTTTGACACCATCTGCAGGATTGGATGAAGGAGGCCAGAATCCTGCTACAAGCTCAGCCAAAGAACAGGAACCACTTCTACAAAATGTGATTTGATGCAATGACATGACAGCGACCAGTGGGGTAAAGAAACCTTTGGTCTTGCTCTTCCACTAATTATTGCAGTTGGAAAGTAGGTAGCAACTTCCTTTACTATAACTCGCATCTGTCACCAATTTCACACACAACAGTCAGTCAATTCAATACAAGAGTCAGAGCTCCCAAGCCATCACTCATTTAACATCCAAAAGTGGGCAAGAAAAACAACCTCAAAAACAAATATCCATCTGCTTCTAAAATGGTAGAAATGTACATCATATGCATGTATCCACCAGTGCACAGTAGTCACAACAACAATGTGATCTCAGGCCTGACACCTCAAAGAGATACTAGAGCCAAAAATGGAGCACCCATAAACTTGTGAGAAGGGCACTGCATTTGTCTGGGAATACATGGAAATGGGGCAGCTTACATCATTTGGCATGTAGGCCTGATCAGGGTCCTCCACAATTGGTGAAAGGGTACCATCATAATCTAAGAATACCACTACTTGCTTGGCCTTCGCTTCCACCATCACTTCCTTGAAGATGCTCAGGGCTGATGGATGCTTCTTCTGAATAGATACACCAACTTAAGTCATTGATTAACAACAGGTCTATCCTTCTGTCCTGTACTTATTGTACAGGACCAACATTCCTGAATATGTTTCTATACTAGCAACTATCCCCACTTCTGTCAGCAATGACTTCAGAAGCAGATAATACAACAGAAAAATGCCTCCACAATGAACAGGATAGCCAGGGCAAAGCAAGAAGGAAAAGGAGAAAATCAGCATGTTAAGTCCCAAGGGACTGCAAAAGCCCGTTGATTCTAGCTCCTTGTCTTATCATACAAATCTTCATAAAGGGTTTGTTGTTGTTTACCATCCAAGCTGCATATTTTGCTGCCTCAATGTCATATGATTCAGGAGTATCTCCATGAAGGGAGTGAAACCGGGGCGGAGACTGAGCTTTCATGGCGTCTAGCCATTTGACTGAATGTCGCTTGTCTGTCACAGATGAATTGTGTTTCTTTTGGAGGACATTGAGAACAGGTTGTGAAAGCACAGCTGGGCTTGAAACTAGTGAGCCAGAGTTAACTCTAGCCTTTGAAGAAGAGCAACTAGACACTATCAATGTCTCTAAATGAGGGCAGGAGTTGTTTGAAGGTTCTGCAGTAACTGCACTTAGTCGTTTGGATCTCACAGTCATACCGCCAGCTAAACTCTCGGACCCTACATTGGAAAAGCTTGCCCGATGAAGCTCCACAGTTTCCCTGTCTCCACTCTCCTCATGCTTGAACAGGGTGGCAAGACTCCCTCTGGTCTGAGCCAGGCCAACCTCTAATGCCATTTCAATTTCCACAGTTCCTATGATTCTCACAAAAGACAGAATTGGTGTGCAAAGTCCTAAGTTCCACTAGTTAATTGCTGAAGCAAATCCTGCTGTGATTTCCAGCCCATGATTTGCTCAGAGGTGAGAACAGCAGTTAGTGAAAAAGGAACTAAGTCATGTCTCCACTATGCATACCATTTTTTGCCTGTTAGCATTGTCCAACAACGCTCAGCAGGTCGTTTACATTGGAACATCAACTTGTACATGGATCTATCTATCAATGCTTTGAAATTTGTGCACATGATGTCAACATGCTGAATTTTGTCGCTAAGCTTCACCGATGTACTGGACAGGCCGCTTGTAGGAGTCCTTCACAGTGAAGCAAACTCTCTATGCTGCAGCCGGCAGGCATTTATCTGTGAGTGCTCCAATCGACAGTACATTTTGGCTGAAAGCTCACTCAAATTGCTGCAAGCCACCACAAAACAATCAAAAGTTGCAGTGCTAGTTCGTGAGCGACTGACTTTGCATTCATTACATGAGGAATTGGCAATCTTCGACAATACAAATGTACTACGTGAAAGATATTTTATTTTTATTTTCTTTAGCAAATGAAAGAAAAACAAAGCAAATTGTGACGCAAAGGTCCCTGGCTATTGCTACTTTCTGTGAAAGGAAATCAGATGCATCGTAGTTCAAAGCTTCGACCTATATGATTTATATTATGCAGATCACACTTATAAGAAAGAATAAAACATGAGGAGACAGATCCTTGAACGAAGAAAATAAGTATACTGCGAATGAGGACGAAGCGCTTACAGAGTTCATGCCTCCAATAGGCTGCTCTGCCTCGGAGATCACGGCTTGCAAAATCCGTTTCGAGGTTTTAAGTGGACTGGTACATGTCTGACCAAGAGACATGAGCATTTCGACACACGAATATAGCAGTTCAGCAACAGTTTTCCGAGAATCAAAGACGGAATGCGGCGCAGCTGTACGTAGATGCAGCTGAATGACTTTCCTTCGCTGTTTTCTTCACCCCCGCGCCACCGGGAAAACAATCCTGTTGTTCACAACGACCGTTAAAACGTGCAGACGGTGCTTTTCCTCGCATTTGCAATACTGTACATTAGCGGAAGCTACAAAGTTCATCATTTCATCGGTGCAGAGGCAAGGAACAAGATGCTGAAGCATGAAGGTGGTGTAATTCTCTCTCTCTCTCTCTCTCTCTCCCCCCGATCTTGCCATCCGCCTGGCCTGTTCTTCTTCACTATTCAACAATATACACAATGCTGAAAGAGAGACAAATCGCTACGGGAGAGAAGACTTACCTCCAGAATAGAATCTCGTGACGACGACGACGACGACGACGAAAAACACGCAATGAGAGAATTGCAACAACAACAAAAGCAAAATGATTGCAGTAATCCGGCGGCGATGACAACAACAACAAAACGCGAAACGAGAGAATTTGCAACAACAAAATTGCGGTAAGTAGCTGAAGGAAGGGAAAAAACAAAACGAACAACCACGGGACAGCAGACACAGAGCCTGCAGAAAGGAATTGCAACAAACAAAATTGCAGAAGCCGAAGGCAAACGTTAAATCAGGCCCGAGGATCTTGAATGTCGTTAGGTAGGTACCTAGTACAAACGTACCGCCACATCAATGTTCACCCCCATAAAAAGTATTAATTAATTAATTGATTAATTAATTCGTCGTCCTCATTGCTTGGGCTTATTTTTACAGGGCACGTCAAAATGTGTCAGAAATTTTAGTGTGTTTGGAGGTCCCCTTATTGATAGCAATCTTTCATCTCCACCAAGAGGTTGGCTCTCTTCCTTCCTAGGGCATTTTGGTTTTCAAAATGCTTGCTTTTCGGTTTTTTTTAGTCCCTTGTGTGGGTGGGTAGGTATCATGTGTTTTTTTTTTTAAATAATGCTTGATAGCACCTTTGAAATGGGGTTTTCTTTCCCCTCCCGAGGAAACCCCATTCCTTAAGCGTTACCTTTATACATATCCATCCCTCATGAAAATGTCAACATTATAATTGGTTGTTAGGTTGCAATTTACAATCCATGTTGGGTGGTTTTCCTCTCCCCAATTGTTGATTGATTGGTTTTTAGTCTGATTCACTATTGGCCCTAACAATTGGCTTGTTTATTCTAAGATCAATTATAATTGAACTATGAAAATTAGACATGTTTTTAAGAATATTAAATCATGAAAACTTGGGTTGTCGTAAATGTTTAATCATGTTCTTAGGATTTTTCCTTTAGGGTTTAAAATTGTAGTTTTAGTTGTAGGTTTCAAATTTAAAGAATCCAAGGAAGTAGTCATTGGATGCTACATGTCTGCAACATAACAATTGAATTAAGGTTTTTAAGTCTTTTTTGGACAGTTTGTTTCTTGTTTGCCTTTCAAATGCAAAGGCTTCAATGCTTTTGATTCACCCTTTTCATTTCTTCTTCCAATGAACTTGTGATGAGACATTTTGTATTGAGAAGATTTGATTGAGGTTGTTGTTAATGGTTTTTTTTTTTTGCTTGGTTTTGTTTTGGAGTTTGTTTTTAATCATTTTGTTTTTCTATCATTACTAGTCGTTTTTTGTGTTACTATTTATTTGCATTGTTGTTTTGTTGTACTATTGTTTCTTTGTTTGGGTTTTTTTTTGTTTTTTTTGTTTTGTTGTTCCTTCATGTAGATGTTCTGATATGTTGTTGGTTTCCATCACCAACTTTCGTTGTCACCATCCTTTAAGTAGCATGTTTATCCATGCATTTTCTTGGTTCATTGTTATTGCCACCTCCACATCTTTGTTTCATGTTCCATTGCTATTAATATGTGTTTTGTGCTAATATTTTTCCCACCCTCCATTTTGTTTTGTGCAAGTATTTTTATTTTGGAAACCACTATATCATTGCAAAAATGTTTGAATAACAAATGAATATTTTTTTAATTGAAAAATATTTTACAAAGAAATTTAATTTGTTTAGCGATGCAATTTCTAATTTTTGTGCTATAAAAGAACTTGTCACAAATGTCAACATTATGAAGTTCATTCATATAAAGGTTCATTTATACCTTATAATTAACTTGAACTTCATTTTTAATTTAATTTCAATTCATTTATAATTAGCTTTTAATTAAGTTTTACTTCATTTTCAATTTAATTCCGATTAACTTTTCATTCATTCATAGTGAATTTTTAATTTATTTTTATTTCATTTTCAATTCATTTCTGATTAATTTTTAATTAACATTTAATTCATTTTTAGTTTGCTCTTAGTTGAGTTTTAATTCACTTTTAATTGAATTTTAGTTCAACCGTAATTCACACATGGGTGGACATGGGGGAATTTGGGCCACATGTAGGTTGGAAATTTGTTTAAAAGCTTTTTGATCTAGGTGCCTAATGGGTATGAATAAAGGTAAAATCTTCCATTACCCTTAATTGTTTAACATTAGTTTTAGGTATGTTTTCTTGTCACAACCTTGTTCTATTCCAATCTTGTAATAAAATTTTGTTGGATTCTTATATTGCATATGTCGTGTTTGTTTGTTTTTTTTTTTTTTTTCATGATTTGGATTTGGAATTAATCCTACTTTTTGTTTCATCTTGGATTAAAAAATCTTATAAACTTGCTTATTTTCATGCCCATGACAATTTAAACAAACTCCCATTAGGCTTAATTTGTTGTTTTTATTCTGTTTATCCTTTTGTTTCAAGAACATGTCTGCATCAAAAGAAAAAGTTATTGTTAAACCCTAGCATTTTTTCAATCTATTTTTCATTTGCAAACCAAACAAGCTTTAACCTTTTTTTAAATGCATTTTTACAACATAACCCCAACCATAGGAGCCACAAATAAACCTACATGACAAGTTTGATGGCACATGTTCAAAGTTTTGAGGTTTTGTCAACAAAGTGCGTATGGTCATTTGACTTCATTTTCATTGGTATCCAACTAGCTTAGCCCAAGTTGGACTTTTACCATTTTGTTGTTAAGCAAGGCCCTTGTTTGGTTCGTAGTTTTGTTGGAGCATCTATCACCTTTACTCAATAACTTTGAAACATTTCTTGAAAAGTTCAATGCCACCTTTTGAGATTTGGACAAAGAACTCACGTTTAACATCAAGTTATGATCTCTTTGACAAGTATCATGTTAAATTACAGTGTATATATTGGATTTTAAACAATTAGCTTGTGATATTACATGAGGTGAAACAACATTCATAAGTTAATTCTAATTTGGGTTATAAGGTGATGTGAAAGACTTGATACTCACCATGCTAAACCCTTCAACATTAAATTAACCCATTGCACAAGTTGTTCAATGTGATAACAAACTTTGCAAACATCAACAAAAGGGACGTCATGAACCAACACTGACAATGCAAAAGAATTTTTCACCCACAATGTTGACTTAGCCTTTGGCAACCTCACCAAAGGACAACCCCATGCAAATTGATAAAATAAGATTCAAACCCTTCATGGAACAAGAAAAACAACATTGACATACAAAACATCTTTGTTTATATTATGAAAAACTAGGTCATGTTGCTCACAAATGTCCAAAGAAGCATGATCCACATGTAGCACCTACCATTTCTATTATTAATCCACAACTAAAGGAGTCACTAGTCAAAAACATGTCTTTTTTTACTATCTTTGTCAACAAATAGAAATTTTAAAATGTCATTGTCAACTAAAATTTCGACTATTTTAGTTGACAACGACATTTTTTCAACTTTTTTAGTCAACATAAGCAAGTCAAAAAGACATGTTTTTTACTAATGAGTTAGGAAACAAACATGTTTAATCTCGGTAAGGACCACGAAGTTGGACCTTGATGCATCATGTAATGAAAATGGTCCCAACCTATCAAATCCAACACCATGTTTCTTGGTACTAATCATTGTCAAATGTAATAAACATGTGACAATGGAGGCCCCAACATTTTTTGATTTTAGCTTGTCAACATGTTTCATTGACAATGAGTTAGTGTGACAATACAAGTTGGCTCTAATGGAAAAGAGCACATTAATGCCAATTGAGGTCATTGACAGTCAGAATATTTTATTAGGATTAATCACACATGAAACCAAAGCATTAGACCATTGGTTTTCACATCAGCAAGGTTGTTTTCAATGTCATTTCATCTCCAAGAAATCTTATCGTCATTGGATTGTTTTCTCTTGCTCTACATAATCCATGAGTGGATTGGCATACAAAGAGTCTTCATTTTGAAACAACACAACACAAGGCCTTCGAGTGTGAAACCCTCATTAGAAACATGCATGGCAAAAATCAAGATGGGGTATGTAATGTAACTAAAACCAAGCATGGGGATGAATGCATGCAAAATTTGAAATAGAAAGGAAACCTTGATAGTACAAGAAGGATTGAATTGACCCATTATCAAGAATTAATACCTTTCACCCCAAATCTTAGGGTTGTTGGACTAGCTAAATCATGCCAAGGTGTACACCAAGATTGATTTTATGTGGAGCATACAAGTTCATGCACATTCAAAAAGGTGATGAATGGAAAACAATGTTTAAAACCTATTACGGCCATTTTGAATATGCGGTGATGCCATTTGGCCTTACCAACGCACCATTGTCTTTCAACATCTGATGAATGATGTCCTTTTGTGAATATTTAGTTGATTTCATGGTTTTTTACATTGATGACATCCTCATTTTCTTGAAGAACGTGGAAGACCATGAGTGCCATGTACATTATGTTTTGGAAAAACTTTGAAAAGTTGAACTTTACGTCAAATTGAAAAAGTGTGAATTCCATCAATCTAAAATGGAATTTTTGGGTTATGTCATCTTTGGAAATGGCATTCACATGGATCTTCATAAGGTTTAAACCATTATCAAGTGGGTTATTCTAGCTTTTGATTGAAATGTCCAATGGTTTTTTGGATTTACCAACCTTTATCAATGTTTAATTGTTTAATATTATTTAATAGTGACCCCTTTTGCTTGTTTGACTAAAAAAGATCAACCTTTTTCTTATGCAGTTGAAGTTGATAATTGTTTTCAAACTTTGAAAGCTTCTTCCACGATTGCCCCACTCTTCATTCATATAAACACTTCCAAACATTGTCTTGGAAATGAATGCTTTTGATTTTGCAATAGGTGTCATATTCTCACAACTTGGAAAAACCTTTCATTTTCATAAGTTTTCTCCTATGAAAATTAACTACAAGATTCATGATAAAGAACTTCTAGCCATTATGGATGCCTTTGAGGAGTGGCATCATTTCCTTAGAAGAACTCAACATGAAATCATTATGATTCCTAATGACACAACATTTCTTTGTCAAATTCATGAAGATTTGAAGAAAAACACGTTTATTATCGGCATCCAAGGCCAATTAAGGAATCATCATCAAGTCCAAGATTTTCCAATGATCATGTCAAGTTTGAATTTCAAAATGGTCTACTATATTGAGATCATAGTAGTGACATACGAAATATGAGTATTTTTCGAAGGTGCTCAAAAAGAAGTATTTTCAAGTATTTTTTTAAAAACATTATAAAAATACAAAGGCTTGAAAATTGGCCTTTGTATCAAGTATTTTCAAGTATTTTTTAAAAAACCCAAAAAAACGTAAAATACGCGTATGTTTGAAAATTTTGAGAATATGTCACTACTATGATTGAGATGGTTTTTTGTATGTTCATGATGGCCCTACACAACTTCAAATTTTCTAAGTTAAGCATGATGTTTTGGTTATAGGCCATTTTGGATTCAACAAAACCATGGAATTAGTATTTGAAGATTATTGGTGGCCATAGTCTTGCAAATACATGAAGGAGTTCGTTAGATTTTATGATGTTTGTGCTCAAGCAAAACATCCTTGTGGTATCCTTCAACCATTGTCAATCCTTCCATCCCCATGGTTTTTAATGTCCATGGACTTCCTCACAGATCTTCCACCTTTTAATTCTTATGACTCCATTTTAGTGGTGGTCATGGATTATTTGACGAGGATGGTTCATTTCATTCCTTGTACCAAAATAATAATTGGTGAATGAACAACTAAATTATTCCTTAATCTTTTTTTTGATATAATGGTTTTTTCAAGCATATCATTTTTAATCGTAGACTTCAATTTATATCTAAGTTTTTGGAAGTGACTATTTGAACTTTTAGGTTTCAAAGTGAAGTTGTCATTAGTTTTCCACCCCTAGACATATGCTCAAATAGAACAAGTCAATCAAATTTTGGAATAGTATCTACAATGCACATTCAATTATCATCAAAATAATTGGTCAAAACTTTTGACCATGACAGAGTTTGCCTACAACAACATAGTGCATTCATCAACCCAATAAACATCTTTCTTTGTAAATCATGGTTTGCACCCCAAGTTTGACATCGAAAGTGTGAACAAAGTCATGAATCTAGTAGTTGAAGATCAAGCCATGTGGTTAGTAATGTTTAAGTTCAACTTATATCTAACCTTGAAAAACATAAAAACGACTCAAGGAAAATGTTGATGAACATTGGAAAGTACAACCTAATTTCAAAGTCGAAGACCAAGTTTGGTTTTGATAACAACATATATCAAAGGCCATGGAAAAGGTTCACGAATTTCATCAACAATATCCAAACAAGCCCACTTTTTGTGGAATTCATTATTAATAGGGGAGGTGATGTGACAAATGCCAACACCATGGAATTCATTCATATGAATGTTCAACCATGTGACTTGTAATTAACTTATACCTAACTTTTAATTTAATTTCAATTCATTTTAAATTATTATCTAGTTAAATTTTAGTTCACTTCTAATTCATTTTCAGTTAATTCTTTGTTCATTTTTAGTTCATTTCTAGTTAATTTTTAATTCACCTATAATTAAATTATTATTAGCTCTTAATTCACTTTTAGTTGAGTCTTAATTCATTCATATTTCACACATGGGCCACACATGGCTGCACATGGGCACACATGGATGAACATGGGCTACATGTTAATTAGAAATTTATTGACAAACTTCCTTTAATTAAATGCCCAATGGATATAAATAGGGGTAGAATTCCCCATTACCTTAAATGTGTTCAACATGAATTTTGGATTTTTTTTTGTCATAACCTTATTTTATTCCTATTTCAATCTGTTCATCACCAATTTTGGGTACATTTTTTTGTCACAACCTTGTTTTGTTCATGTTTCAATTTGTTCAATTTTGGGTACATTTTTTTTTCATAGCTTTATTATGGTCTTGTTTTGTTCTTACAATAAACTATTGGATTTTTACACATGTCATGTTTTTGTTTTTAATTCTTTTTGTTTTGTGATTTGGATTTGGAACTAGGCCTATTTTTGTTCTCGCCTTGGTTTAAAAGTTTTGTAAACTTGATTATTTTCATCCTTGTGACAAAACTTTTCAAGAAGATGATGTGTAACAGAAACAAGTTGTGAAAAATTTGGGCCTTTTAATTATCAAGACCATTTTCACTTAAAGTTTGTAAAAAATCAATGGTTGAAACATTTTAATATGCATTTATGTGCAAGAGTTGTTTAGTTTTCCAAAAAAGAAATTTCATAAGAAAATTTTCTTGAATAGATGGGGAAAATTAAATAATTGTATGGGTTCACCCATGCTAACATGTGCCAAAATAATTAAAATCATTGTTTAATATTTCATGTTTTAAAATCATAATTTAAATTGATGTTGAACTTTTTCAATTTATTTATGTAACAAACATTTGTAATATATCATAATAAGATGTGAATAAATTTTTGAAATCAATCTAATGAATAAAAAATACCTAGCACTTTTAAAACATTGTAACAAATACTTTTAAATAGTAAAAGGATTTATAAAACAACTTGAAAATATTTGAAACTGAAGTATTTTTAGCATTTTTTTGATATGAACCTTACATATTAGCATTTTTAAAATAAAATACTTTAAAATTTATTTTACAAGATTTTTTTAATATTTCAAATTAAGCAACCACTTAAAAGGGTAGGCCTAGGTTTTATTAACATGTGTGGACCCATATTTCTACCATTTTTGATAGAATTTCATTTTATAATTATAAGTTTTGACCTATGGATGTCAAAAGGTGCCCATGATTAATTTTCTTGTGGTTGATTGGCAACCAAAACATATTATGATTGGATTATTTGAAATCATAAATAGTTATGGACAATCTTTGGCCAAAAATTTAACTAAGTTGTTGGAAAAGTATGATTTCAAAAAAAATATGAATGGTGAAAAGTATAACCTAAATAGTATAATTATTATTTTAGAGTCAATTTTAAGTTGTAACATTTTGGGTTTGGAAGAGAATTTCCAAGGTACTTGTTTTGATCATGCATTTTTAAAAACTTACTATTATGCTACAACCCATGAATTGTTTTTGTAGAGGCTTGAAATATGTACTTATCAACATTGCATAAAATGATTTAAAATATAACTTGGCCCAAAAAATCAAAAAAGGCAAACAAGAATGGAATAAGGCTTTTGTTGATTTAACCTTATACAAAGGACATTAAATATTTGAACAAACACAAAGTAAAAAAATTCAGTTTGCAAAACACTTTTATAAATTTAGTTTTTTGAAATTCCCACTATATATATAAGATTTGTTGTTTTCTTATGTTTAACCCTAGGTTTAAAGTCTTTGCTTCATGGCCTCATTTGTTGGCTGTGACACTATAAAACATGATTTTTTTTATTAGCAAATCTAGTTTTAAAACTACCCAATTTGAATAGGCATAAAAAAAACCACTACATCAATTTGAACAAGTTGATTTTGACATGTCCATTATGATTGGGATGGTTTTTTTTATTAGTAGAGTATGGACCATATGACTAATTAAATTTCTACCCATATGAAAAACAATTGTGGCAGGCAAGTGGGTAGGTAGGTTGTAAAAAATAAGGTAGGCAAGTAGGTAGGTCATAAAAAGGTAAGTGGTAGCCTATCTTAACCTATTTTATCCTACCTAACATACCTTAACATAACTTAATATACCCTACTTAGCCTACCCTACCTACCTTAGCCCCTTAAACATGAGGTTATAAATGGGTGGATAAGTAGGTAGGTAGTACATTTAGGAGGGTAGGTGGGTAAATAGTTAAATGGTTAATACATAGAGAGGTTATAAGTGGGTGGATAGGCATGTAAATAGGTAGGTAGGTGGGTACATCTAGGTAAGTAGGTCGATATTACATCTAGGTGGGTTGGTAGGTAAATAGGTAGGTTGTAAGATTATAAATGGGAGGTAGGAGGTAGGTATGTACTAGGCATAAAATGTCCATTTGATTAAAGAACATTGGTCATTTTGACTAATGATGTCTATTTCTTATGTTTAATTTGACTAGATGTCCCACTTGATTAAAACCCATTGGTCATTTTGACTAGGGTTGTTTAACTTGACAAGATGTATTAATCAAATGAATTATTCTAATCAATTTGATTACTCAAAAAATACATGTTTTGGACCTCTAGTCAAAATGGACATGTCCATTAATAAAAAAGGATCAATTAATCAACTTGAACCATTTGAAAAACCATGTTTTGTAATAGTGTGAACTAAGTATGACCATTTCTATATTGGAAAATATGATAAAATCCTTATATCCTATACTCTTAAAATGTTATCATCATTTATACCCATGCGCTAAAATTCAAAGTATCATCGTTGATTAAAAAGTGGATGAAAATTACAACTTGGATATTTTTGAATGATGGCAAGGACAAGTGAACCAACAAATGAGGTAATTAGAAGAAAAACCTTGGTTTACAAATGTTATCAAATGGATGTCAAAAATATCAAATGTTTTTTTCAATGGCAAGATAAGCATGAAAATATGTTCCTTACTATTGGATTTTTGGCATGTTGAATCTTAGGGATTGTTGAATCACAAATTGACATGAAAGGATTTTTTTCTTTAATTGAAATATTTATTAAATTAAGGAAATGCCATTTGCAATTAAACAATTTGGACAAAATTGATTTTTGTGAACAAAAATTGGCCCAATGACTTCAAGGTTGGTTGTAAATCTTTTTCTAACTTGGTAAAATTCATTGCAATATATGCATATTTGGAAGAGGAATTGGAAATTTTGAAAGAATTTTTAAAAGGGGTGAAGTTGTGGAAATATAACATTTTGGATTAAAAATATTGCAATTTTTTCATCATTTAAAAAATATATATACTTTTAAATTTTTTTAAAACTTGAGGTGTATTTTTTCTAATTGGTGAATTTTTATATTTGGGTTGTGAAAATTGAATGATAAAATAAATTATTATTACATTTGCAAAAATTGGCACCTTGATAACAAACTTATTATGAAAAATATTATGGAAGCCCTAGTTAGTTCTCACCATCCCCCAATTAAATATTAAAATTTTGAATTGGTTCTTAGAAACCACCTTAAAAAACCAAAATTTTCAATTTTATTTTTAAAATGAGAACTACCCAACATTAGCTACAACCCTAGAAAACCTTTGACCTTTGTTTCATTAACAACCTACTCGTTAACACAAGGTATCACCTTTGGTTTTCATTGGCCCAATGATTTCAATATTCATAACACATTGTTGTAAATGGATGAACATTTCATTATTTTTTTTGCATAGATAAAATGAGGGCATTTTGATTATCCTGAAGGATGTTTATATTTGGTAAACACGAGAACCTTAATTGGTTATTACAAATCATGTTGATTCATTCACACCTTGATTGTTTTGGTAACCAACACCCTTTCATTGGTTACCTAGTCCGTAATAGGTAACTATAACATGTTGTCATGTTTTTCATCACGTATTAAAAGTTAGGGCAACTACAACCAAGTCCAGTTCCTAATAAGTCCATGGGTGAATCCATCAGGACAAGTTCATGGGCAAATTCCTAAAATAAACCTATGGACACACTAATAGAGCAAATGTGACCCAACACCCATTAATCCACCATTTCATTTTGCCCCATTTTGAGCTCAAATGAATGAACCCCTATTGCATGTCCAACAATTTTTGCCTAAATTAATTTGCCTACCTACTTATGTCCACCCAACTACTTTTGTACCTACCTACCTCTTAAGCACCACATATTTCCTTCCTACTTATTTATTTCTTTTGTTACACCTCCTTTCTCATACATCCCTCCCTCTTTTCACAATCAAACTCCATAGCCATCCCCACTCTCCCCCCCACCAAAAAGTTTGTGAAGAGCTTTTTCACCATTCTTGCCAATCTCCTTCATTGATAGCATTGTCATATGTCCCCATGTCCTATTCTCTTGTTTTGTTGCCACATTCTAATGAGCTAACTCCTTCCCTCCTCTTCATCTAAGTTCCCTTCTATTTTGTTATTGCACATGGCAAAGGTTTAACAAAAATAAGCCAAGGACAAATAGGCCAAGCATGGTTTTCTTTTTCTTTTGTTTTTTTTCCCCATTTGTCTTCTAGTAATTCATTTTCTTCTTCTTTTCATATTATACTTGATAAATTTTTCTTCTTTTGTTTTCAATAGGAACTAAAGTGATAACATGGGACCCAAAGCATTGGAAGCACAATCCATCAAAAGCAACTTGGCTCAAGGCAATGGAGGTAGTGAAGACCATGAATAACAAATGATTCATGCTTCAAGGTAAGTTTTCAAAAAAATCTTATACTTTTTATTTCGAAAGTTTCACATTGTCATGTTTTTTACAATTATTCTAATGATCTTTGTTTACATGGAGTGGACTTCATGCCACCACATAAGAGGCTTTGTGGCGAAGGTGATCCACATTCAATTGATGTGTCAACAATTCCTCACACTAATCCATGTATTAAAGGTGACTCAATTTCCAAACATTTGCGATCAAGTGCATAACATTAGTGATGAAAATAATAGTTTTGGAAAAGGTTTTGCATTCAAATCATAATAGTATTTGTACTCTATTTTTGTACATTGATGGATTAGTTCTAAATTCTTATACATTTTGCAACATGACACATTTATGTACAATTTCCTTCCTTTTGGGTGTAAAACGTTTTGTAATCTAGGTGTATATATTAACATTCATTTGTAAATATAAATTATTATTACTATTTGCATATCAATTATGAAAGTAATGCCTTCATTTTCCCACCATCAATCACAAATACATATAACAAATGAAAGTATTGTAAAGACCTTTGCCATGCTAGATTGCAATTTGTAAAAAACGAAGGCATTACAAACATCCTTACCATGTTAAATTAAAGTTTGTGAAAAAATGGAAGATATATTGTAATTCTTTTGCCATTTTGCCATTTTCCATTTACAAGAAATTAAGGGTAATGCAATCCTTTAACCATTCTACCATTTTTATTGCAATAAAAAGGGCATTTCATTCTTTTTGCCATTTTTCCATTTGTAGTTCGAGTTTATAAAAAATGATGGTATTAAAATTTCCAATCTACCCATGGAATATACATATTTTCTTACCAACTCTTAAATGATAGTATTCAATTATATCTCATTACAAAAAAATTGGTTAGAAGATATGTAATATTGACCCTATTCACTAGTTGTCAAACATAAATTTTAAAAATCTAAATCATTACATAATGACATGATTGTAATTTAAGACGTTACTTTGAAAATTTTCAAATAAATATTCTTAAATTAAATTCTATGTTATGAAGCAAAAACATATTTTAAAATATTTGCAATTATGAAATCCAAGAAATGGAAATTTGTTGTGGTAGATTTTCATTTGAGACTTAAAAACTAAAAATAAATGCAGGTTTTAAATGTAAAAATTAATTGAATTTTAATTTGGCATGTGAAATTGCATTTAAAATTTTACATAATTATAAGTAAATACATTTTTTCAACTTGCATTAAATTAAAAATTAAAATATTTCCCATTTGAAATTTGTATTCAAATATCTAAAATGAATGTAATTTCTTCACACTCTAATTTTAATTAATTAAGATTAATAAATAATAAAATGTTATAATAATTTCTAAAATGTGAAATTACATAAATTATAATCTTCTAGTTAAATATCTGAAATCGATTTCATTATTAATTTATAAAATTATATAAGCACATTATAGTGTGCAAGATAGTAATTAATCATGATTATATTTGTGTGATGTAGCAATTGTCACAAGATGAATGTGTGGTTGGATGGTTCAAAAGTTGGTCGGGGCCAAAGAGGTGTTGAGCCAACCTTTATAATTAAAATCAACAACGTAAAATTTATGTCAAGATGTCTAATGGCATGGCAAGAATGACATAAAACTTTGTACTTTGTAATGCTTGATAATTGAATTGGAGAATATACATGGTCATAGGGTCCATGAGATCATGTGCATGTATAAGATTTAAAACCAATTTAGCAAGCATCATCATTTCCATCATTTTGTAAGTAACTCTGTTGAATGAACATGGAAGGTTGAGCCAACCTTTATAATTAAAATCAACAACATAAAATTTTGTATTTTGTAGTGTTTAACAATTGAATTGTTGAATATACATGATCATCAAGTCCATGATCTCATGTGCATGTTTAAGATTTAAGACCAATCGAACAACCGTCATCATTTCTATCATTTCATAGTTTTGTTAAAATAACATGAAAGGTTGAACCAAACATTCCTTTAAGATAATAACAACCAATATTTTTCATTAGACCTTGTGCCATTCTTGTAATCACCATTCAACATACCTCATTTCTCCTTCCACATTGGTTTGTTGTGTAATGGTAAATAATGACTTGCTTTTGTTATTACTTTAATTATCTTCTTTCAATTGGTAACAAAAAATTCATTTAGTCTCTTGAATTGAGAACTCGTGACATTGTAGCAAAATACTCATCTCTTTTTGCTTTTTACATGCACTAGAGGGACAACCTTGTTGTGATCCCAATTGTTTTATCAAGACTTCTTGGTTCTCACTTGTGGGATGTGGATGTGTAGCTAGTTGTTCCCCGTTTCCCTTGTTTCCAAACAATTCATGAAAAGTAATCATCATTATTTTTTGCTAAAATTGTGATGAGATTCTTCAAGTTTATTAATAACGAATTTTATTTGTGAAACATTGAAACAATAAAAACTCGATTAAAAATTGCATAAAAGATTCAACAAATTATCACTTCGATTAAGTTTTCTTGATCTTGACACTTACTTGTTGCTATGGCACAACATTTTTTTTTTCATTGTGACTAAATCAACAAAACAAGGAAGCCAATACAATGAGCTCACAAAATTGAACATACCAAATTGAAAAAATACAAAATTGCAACACAAGAATGATTGTAGGCAAAGAAGATAACATAACACATACTAATTTGATCATTTTTATTATATATATATATATATATATATATATCACCAAGATTTTATGTAACACGAAAGCATTAACATAAGGCACCAAAAGCTAATGTTAACTTTATCACTCAAGCAAAACCTTGATGTAACACCACCACCTACATGTCTGGCAACTCGGATATGGTGTGAACTAAATGTGTAGGTCTGAACATGAAGGTAAATAAATCATCACATGGTATCATCTCTATATCACCATTGTATCACTATGTGTGAATGATCCTTTTAAGTGTTGTTTGTAAGAAAGTAGGGAAGGGAATGTAATTGACAACTATGTTAGCAAGTAAATAAGTAAGGGCACTTGGTGGTTGCTAGGAGGGGAGATGCATATGGATGGTTAGTAAATAAAATAACTAACCACCAGGGTTAAGCTATAGGTCAGGAATAGGATGGAAAAGTGTTTCCTGTTCACACAACATCCATCCTGCATTGGTGTGTTGGTGGGTCCTAGTTCATTCTGGCCGACAACAGATGCCTTTACACTCTATCTACTGAAGCCAAAATGGTGGTGTTGTACATAAAGGTACCTTACTATGCCCCCTTTGGATATAGAGATACTCTTGTTGGACAAGTGATTTTGTACTGGCTGCTGCTGCTGCACAAAGTGCTTCCAAATTAATGTTTTTAAATAGGGTTTTGAAATTGCATAAAGCTTGCTTGCTTGCTTGCAAGATTTTTTTGCACTTCACTTCCCTCAAGAGATCATCATTCCCCAGATGTTTGGATTTTGTCCATCCTCATCAGCACTTGGATGACAAAAGAAACTTTCTTGTAAATCCCCTCCACCCCCTCTTCCCTGGGCCCTCCCCCCCAGTGTTTCTTTAAAAAATTCTTTTGAATTTTGATAAAAGGTGAATTCTTTCTGAATAAAACACATTTTACACTGGGAAAAATAATTTTTTCTCTACTAAAATTTCATGACATAGCTTTAAAAAATTCTGCCAAAAAAATCATTGAGCCATCTTATCAAGTGAAGATTTTGCATTCCGAATGTCTTGTTTCACTCATACTATTGTAGCCCTGCTGATGGCACAAGTGTGAACCAGTCACCCAACTAAATTTTTCCTTCCAAAATCATTTAATTGAATTTGCAATGACAAAAAAAACCCTACTCAAAAATCAATATCCTATGCACCTTAGCTCTAAAATTTTCCAAATTGCCTTCATTAAATCCTATTCATTGAGGGCTTTCTAACAATATCCAAAGTGCACCCAAATTCCCATATAATATTTACTGTTAATTCAAATGAGTTTTCAGTGGAAAAAAAAATTGTTCAATTATCAATTGCTTCTTCACCCTAGGTTGAACATTCTGAAAATCAACTAGTGCACTCCTATTCACTGAGGTTTTTCCAATGGGTACCAAGAGGGCAGGCAGTAAGGAAATCTCCTCCCTTGGGCTTTATACCCTACACCAATTATTTTAATAACCTAATGTAAGCAATTAGGGTTTACTCTATTATTATTGATGGGTTCTTAGAAAATATGATGCTACTATGGACAATAGGGTTTGTACACACGAGTACACACAGATTACAACTTCTGCAAAGTGGTTTTGGTTGGGGTGTGCAAGCTTATCCCATCTCTCTCTCTCTCTCTCTCTCTCTCTCTCAAACCTCTGAAGGCTATTATACCAAATTTTGCTCAATCATCCTCTCTGTCTGTATGTAAGTTACTGAGTTCAGGCAGACTTCACAATGTGTGGTGCAGTATGAGTTGTACCTGTTGCGGGAGGTGGTGGGGAAGAGTGTTGTGCAGTCCAATGATTTTGTTAATAACTTCTCTGCTTTTGGCTCCCTTTTTTTTATTCATTTTAGAAATTGAGGAACCTGCTTCAAGGTTTTTGCTTTTCTGACAATTTTTGAGAACCACACAACCTCTGGTCGTCATAGCTTTTTGAGAATTCTCAGAAAGCCAAAGAATTATGGGTTTGTGGAAAAGAAATTCAGTTTAGGGTAAGTTCTTTGGCCCAGTTCTGTGATTCTTTGCCACAGCACCCTGCTTTGAAACCCTGCCAACTATAAATTAACCACAGCACCCCCAAAAAGGGCAAAACAAGGAACAAAATGGTAGGACCCATGTCCAAGAAGACAAATGAACCACCTAAGAGGGCAAACCACAAGGGGAACATCAAGTTAACCAACCCCCCTTCAGTTGCGAGAAGCATATCAAATAAGGAAAGGGGAGGACCTCCTGAAAGGATGCCTAACCTAGACAGACCCTCACCTACAGCAACAGCATATCTCAAAATAAAGACTACCTATGCACATTGTAAAGTCACTAACACCCTTTGCCTATAAAATGTGCACAAAACTGAAAGAATAGGACCTCTAGTGCCCGAGCCATGATTGCCATAACAACCCCATGAGAAAAAGTAGCTTACAAAACCAAATAACTCAAATGAGGTGAACAATGACAACATCTGCTAATTTGCAAACACCATCGATTAACAACACATTGTCGATTTGATGATGCAAAGACTATAGGGTAGGGGCAAAAGGACATGGGTTTGTTTTTGCAAAACATAAAATCCCACATCTCTTACAATGGCCACAAAATCATCTCACAGAATATCATGCAAGATTGTCCTCTCCCCACCATGAGTGAACAAAGAAGGTGAAACTTCATAGGATTAAAAAGTTGGCTACAAATGCAATGTGACACCCCAAGGACTAAAGGAAAGGACAGACCCAACCTAGTGTGCAATGCAATGGAGAAACATTTGAAGCTAGGCAAAAAAAAAAGTTGACTAAGTGGGTTGATAACCAAGTGCTTACACCCAACCCCACACACAACCTCAAGCAAGCCCGATGTTAATCAAAAGGTAAATAAGAAAGGATGCTAACAAATGAATGGTCGTGCAATATTTGTAAAATTTTACCTTGAAAGCAATGTATTTTTTTCTATCAATTGCTTAAAAGTGGGCACACATGTTACAACCCCTAGGGGAAGAAACTTTCACACTAATCTCAAATGCACCTAGAAAAGGAGTGGCCCTAAATTACTCGCACTTATCACCTCTAACAAAAAAAAAATGGGAAAATTTGACAAAAAACCTAAAAGCTATGATAAGTGTAATTAAGGCCAACTCCCCAAATAAACAATTAAAGCAATGACCACTAAGGGATCAAACCTACACCCCCATTACCTTCCAGGTTTTTGGAATTAACTTGTTATTTTTTTATTCCACCTTGATGGGAATTTTTTAAAGGTTTTTTGGGTCTGGGTTCATTAGAATGCCCCAAGGCCCTTTTTGTCCATTGGCAAGTGGCTCTCACCATTTTTAATGGGGGCATAAGGTTCATTTTCTCAAATGTCATTGCTCTAGCCACCTATTTAAGGAGTTGAGCTTTAGTAATCTCTGTCATAGCCTCCAAGTTCTTATGGGATTTTTACATGTTTTTACTAAAGGCAATAGGTGCAAATAGTTTAGGATCTTTCCCTTTCCAAGCGCATCCGAGATCAACACAAAAGCTTCTTTACTTGAAGGCTGTTACATGTGTCCACCTTTTTTAATAATTAGCTGCAAAAGGTGCAAATTGTTTTCAAAAGAACATTTTAAAGAGATTGCACAACCATTCTTTTATTATCATCTTTTTTTGTTTACTTTTTGATTCACATCAAATGCACTTGAGGTTGTGTGCGAGGCAAAATGCGAAAGCTTGGTTGTTAACTTGCCCAATCATTCTTTTCTTTCACTTGCTTTCAAATGTTCTCTTCACCTCATTACATGTTAGGTTGAGTATTTCCCATCCTTTAGTCCTTGGGGTATCATACTACATTTGTAGCCAACCTTTGGATCCTATGTGGATCCACCTTCTTCATTGTGTGCATGGTGGGGAAAAGATGGCCTTGCATGATGTTGTGCGAAATGTTTTCGTGGCCATTGTGAAAGATGTGGGATTTCATGTCTCATGAAAACAAACCCCGTATCCTTCCACCCCTTGCCTTAAAATCTTTGCGCAATCAAATCGACATTGTGTTATTAATCAATATTATTCACACATTGGTAGATGTTATCATTGCCAACCCAATTCGAGTTGATTTGGTTTCACGGGTTATTCTTTCTCATGGGGTTGCATTGACAATTATGATTCAAGCAAAGGATGGTCATTATCTAGATCAATTCCCAATATATAAGTTTTTCCCTATAATTGTGGAGGTTTTTAGATGTTTACACCAATAGGAAGAGAAGTTTCTTTATCAATGTGCTAACATGGTGTGGGGAATACATGGCATTCGAAGCCCTCTTCGTTCAATTTTGTGCTCATTTTATAAGTAAAAAATGTGATGCACCCCCAAGCTATTTTATGGACTCACTGCAAGTGTAAAGGTGCAAACATTGAAAGGAAAAGGAGTTGGGCGCGCTCTTTAGCTCATATCACTTTGGGGGTAGAGGGGCATGTTGGAGCTCTGGGATGGGGACTAAAAAGATTGACAAGCAATCCACTTACTCACACCAACCTGCACAAACTAAGCAATAAGTTGGTTAGTGCGTAGTTGGAGCACTTTAGTGCATGGACGAGCCACGAGCAACCACGGACTCACAAGACTCACCACGACTCGAACTTGGGGGAAGCCACCACCTTCCCCCATATAGTATACTCTATGCTTGGCCACGAAACCAACATCGAAATGTCATTTTGTCTTAGGATTCCCACGACTTTGGGGGCCCATAACTTTGTGTGTAAACCTCCGATTTAAATGAGGTCTAAAACAAATTTGTAGCCCTCGTCAAGAACTTTCCAATGGATATGTTGCACACCACCTGCACTCAAGAAAATTGGGGAGATTTTTGACTTTTAGTGGTCGGGAGTCAAATTGACAATTTGACTCCCGGCCTTTCTTTTGGTCATAACATGTGTTAGAATTGTCCAAATGGGTCATGCGAGCCCATTTCAGACATCTATGTTTCAAGAGCTTTCCAATTATATAAGGAACTTTTCAATCTAATGGGTTTTGGCCCATGCAATCATTCTCTAAAAATTCAAGAGTCCATTGGGAATCCAACTCCCAAAATGGGAGCTCACTTGGGAGTGTGAAGGTTCATTCCCTCACATTCTCCTGAACTCTTGGGAACATGAGATGTGACTTTGGACTTCCTTCTTGGCCCATGCTCTTGTAAGCCCTTGCCTTGGTCCTGAGCCCAAGGCTAGGGTTACAACAAAAGGTGTCAATGGCATTACAACATGCACACATGTTTTCTATTTTGATACATGTTGCCGTAGGTGAAGTTTCTCCTAGGCTAGGCGTCCTTTTAGGAGGTCCTCCCTTTTCTGTATTTGATATGTTTTTCATAATAAGAGGGGGTTCAAAAATTTGATGTCCCTTTTGTGGTTCACCCTTTTAGCTGATTTTTTTGTTTTTTTTGGACATGGATCCTTCCATTTTGTTCCTTGTATTCCCCCTATTTTGGGTGCATTGGTTTTTTATGATTGACAAAGTTTCATCATTTTTTTCATCATTTTTTTCTCTTTTTGATTTCCTTTTCCTTTGATAAATAGATCTTTTCTCTGTCATCACATCATTACACCATTAATAAGTTATGCACCTCACACCAAATATGCCTTTGCCCCTTTCCATCTTTTTTTGTTTTGTTTTGGTTTGTGAAACAAAAGCAGAAGCAAAAAGGAAAACAAGACAAAAAAATAAAAAAGAAGGAAATGATTTTATTTTTTTAAAAGATGGAAAAAATAAAAGAAGAAGACAAAAAACAATTCTTTGTTTTTATTTTTCTATTTTTTAGATTCCGAATGAGGAAGTTTTTTTTTTTCCCTTATGTTTTTCTTAAAGAGTTTTTCTTTTTCCACTATTTATCTATTTATCTAGTCTTTTAAATTCTAAGATGAAGTTTTTATTTCATTAATTTTCTATTTTTAAAAAAGAATTTGTTTCTTTTTCTTTTTCTTTTTTTAAAAAACTTTAATCAATGATATGTGTTCATACCCATGTAATTCTTTTTGGTTTATGTTTTTCAAACTTGCATGTTAATGTGTATCATGTGTTTGATGTATACTTTGAATAACTATGAAATACTAATTTGTAACCAATATCATTCAACTCAAACTATATCACCATCAATTTTACACTCATTAACATAATACTAAGGTGGTTACAACAACAAGAACTTATGAATGAACACATGGCATGATGACTAATGAAAATAGTTTTAGAAAGGTGTCTCCTAAAGTTAAAGAGTAACATATATATTCTACTTAGGTTCTTTTGGCATAAATAATGGCATGGAATTCATGTTATTTCCATTTTTTGAACATTTTAAAAAGTTTTGATAAATGTGATATTTGCATCAATATATGCAAGTTTTGTCTTGTTGCAATTGTAACCTCACATTTGTATTATGTTTGCGTGCCTCGAATGTGAACATTGCATTAATGCTAGTAGGTAGATTTATACTCAAATAAAAAGCAAGTTAGGGCAATAGGATAGCTAAGTCAATAGGGTAGCCCAAAAAAATTGTTAAAAGATTTTATTGAAAAATCAATCATTAAGTTAATTAAAATATGTATAAAAGTTTTGTCAAATGGTATAGGTTTTGCCAATGGATATAAGTTTAACCATGAAATTTTATTTATTTTCAAAAAATAAAAATTTAATCAAGAAAAAAGATAGATGTTTAGCTATGAAAAAATGGAAGTCTTGTCAAGAAATATAGATTTAACCAAGAAGAATTAGAAGTTTTTTCAAATGATAAAATTTTATTAAAACATAAAAATTTAACCAAAAAGATATAAAAGTTTTACCAAGAGATAAAAATATATTTTAAAAAAACTAAAAGTTTCTCCAAATGGTAAACAATGGGCCTGGTCTGTCACCTAAGTTCAAGATGACAGACCAAGAGGCCCACTGGATTTCAATTCTTCAAAATAAACATCAGATTCAAAGATTGACCCTCGATCCCCAGTTCTTTCAAAAAATGGAAAGAACCTGTGGTTTTCATGAAAGAGCCAATAAAGAAAATACATAACTATTAGATTAGGTAATTAGAAGGTTTATAGTTTATGCATATGTAAGGGATGCTTTTACTACTTATCTATCTACTAACAACCTGCTTGTGGGTTGTTAATAAGCAGGTAGTACCCCAAAAAAAGGAACTGAGCTAACCACAATGGTTGGTTAGATCCCATGCTCCCTGGTCCTTAGATACTTATGGAATGGATGAATGAATGGACGGAATGACTACGACCTGCTCCATCTAGAAACGGAATGAGAATGATCCGTTGATCTGCTGTTCCGTTGCTGCGTGGTAACAGTACTACCAGTTCATGTTCCGAAGCATAACCAGTTTTCCTCACCATTTAATACAGTTCTGAAACGTGTTCATTACCAGTGACATTGACTGCAGCACCAAAAGTGGAACCAGCAAACGGACAAGGGAAAAGCTTGAAAACTAGCGTATCTAGGGACACCCAAACTGGTTGCGTACTAGAGAGAGTGGGCCAATCGGGGTGGAGTCAGACTCCTTCCTACAAGTCCATGGGTGAGCTTGTCAGGGCGACACTATGGCGGCATGTTAGCAGCTACAATTGACACAGTGGACCTGGTCTCTCACCTTGAAAGAAGGGATCTGAAGTAGAGGCAGGTATTTATGGAGAATCTGATTCAGACAAAAAAATTAGGCAGATTGAGCACAATTGAAGAGGAGGCTAAAATGCCATGCTTGATTGTATAACAGAACCATTCAGAGCATCTCCAGCTCTGCTCAGTATGTGACCCTGCAAAAATATTTCTCATATCCAAGTTTAGTTATTTACTTTTTTTCCAAGAGCACCAATCAGGTTTTTCTTCTTTTTTTCTCAATTTTGTGTTGTGATGTAGCTGAAGTGGGCCGATGATCATCCATAAGATGATTTACTCAAATTTGGTGCAATACTAGGTATTAAAGTAGAAAAAAAACAGAATCCTTCAATGTTATTGGCTATCTGCAGGAACTTATCATAAAAATCTTGTAACTTGGATTTATTTTTTTCAAAATCTGGCAAATGTGGGTCAATTTTTTCATGAAAAATCGTCTTATAGGTTGCAATCATATTTTTCAGGTGGAAACTTGGCAAAATTTCACCCAAAAAAAACACTGAGACCTAACAGAACTAAAACTCGGAGTGCAAATAGGTGAGAGACCACTAAGAGCAACCCCACCTGGACCAATCAAAGTATCTACCCAATTGAAAGCAGGTGCTAGACTTTGCTATCCCTTTTTACCCGCCTTCAAAGCAAACTATGTAAAAATGCTGCGCCAAAACCATTGTGTTGAGCCAAACCGGCATGTTTTGACTTTGATTCTGATAATTCTAATTTGCAGGGTCCCATGCTGAGGACTGACCAGTGGAGTTGCCTTGGGGTAAACTTATCTCATTGTTGTCTATGGCTGCTCAAGGTGGTTTCAAGCCTTTCATGAAAATGCTGGAATTGTCAGCCGGTGTGCATTTTGGTGCCTGTGGTGCTTTTTGTCTGTTGTCTTTTCCCTACCAAAATGAACTGAGGAGCTGACTGACAATTGAAACCTTGTCGCTTACCCAATGTGGTAGGTAAGGTAAGGTAAGGCCCCAGGGTTCGGGCGTTACTGAAATTAGGGGCCTAGGATAATGCCGTACCTGAGTCCTGGCCCCATTTTGTAATTTGTAAAAGCCCCAATGTAGGGACATTCCCAAAGCAAGGGGCCTCTGACGAGGTGGCACCTTTGTACATGGCTTTGTGATCCAGTGTTTCTTTTTCTGGCAAAAAGCTGCCAGATTTCTACTTTAAAAAAACCTTGCCTACAAATACAAAGGAAAAAAAAGGGGGTTTCCAATGTAAATCACCTAAAAGCATAAAGTGATGACTAGGGACGGCTAGATTTCGATGGATTGTCAACCTAGATTAGCCCTCTAAAACCCTAGGTCCTTTTAGGGTGTCAACAAATTGTGAGAAGCGAGGCCATTGATGTTGCCAAACAGCCACATGTTGACAACCGACATAGCCTATATGCTCCAAACCCTAAATTGTTGTCACCAAAGTTTCGAGCATCATTTCCCTCTATTTGCCAAAGCTTTTGTTCTCTTTTGTTTCCTCTCCTCGTCAATCAATGACTCTCGTGGCACACCATCGCCAATTGATTTTCTTTTGTGATGCACCATCACCATAGAGACCCATTTGTAGTTGTGAACATTTCATCTTCAATGCTACTTGAGGGTGTGCACTACACATCAAGTGTGTTTCACCATTGGGCATCATATCTTTGCGCTTGGGAGTCTATGTTTCAATAATGGGCATCGGATCTTTGTGCTTGAGAATCAAGAAGTAGCATTTGCATTCAAATTCCAACTAGCTAACCTCCTATCAACAAAAGGAAAATATTTATTTCCTTTGCATTAATAGCTTGAAATGTAGTTTTTTGAAAGATTTTGTGTGCAACAATTTTGGTTGTTATTAATCAAGGATTGTACAAATGTTGCAAGAGTTTATCAAGTAATGGGTTTGATTGTGTTTAATGAGTTAAAACTGAGGATTTTTTCAAAGCTTGTGTGGACAAGATCCTAAGGGCATCCATAACACCAATTGTTCAATTCCAAATTAACTCATTAAAGTTTCATGATATATGTAATTGTTCACCCACATTACAACCATCGTAAGGAACTAAAGGAGGATCCACTTTAAGAGTACATGTACTCAAGGGGTTAGATTTTTGTACCTAACTTAACTTTTTTTTCTTGTTGTAAATTTCTTGGGTTTTTGTTTGAAAGAGGTTCCAAATCTATTTTGTTCCCAAGAGTGTAATTGCAACTCAATTGATTATGTCATTTTGGTTCAAGTTCCCATTAGAAAGTTAGGGTTTGCAAATTGGAGTTTCATGTTTATCTTGTTTCTAACAGTCCATCTACAACTTCAATCTGCCATCCCATAGTTTACAAGGTCCCATTGGAAATTTAGGGTTTGCAATCTTAGAGTTTCATACCTATCTTATTCTAATTATGTGATTACAACTTGAGCTTATCATTCCAAACTCTAAAAGGTGTTCAACATTGTTTTAAGGTTGGAAATTGGAATATTATATTTGTCTTGTTTCCAAAAGTGCATTTCCAACTTGAGTTTGGCATTGCAAAGTTGTCAAATTTGCATTCTAGGTTTAAGCTCTACAAATTGGAATTTCATGTTTGTCTTATTTCAACATATATTTGCAACTTAAGTTTCCAAAATTTATGAGTTTCCATATTTGTTTTGTTTCCAAGAATCTATCTACCACTTGAATATAATAATTTAAAATGTGTCAAAAAAAATTTCAAGGTTTAAGGTTTGCAAATTCAGGAATTCCCATATATGTCTTGTTTCCAACATATATTTTCCACTTGAGTATTTCATTCTAGAGTTTGTGACTTTCCATATTTGTCTTGTTTCCAAAAATCTATCTATCATTTGAGTCTAATAATTTAAAACATGTCAGGTTTTTGCGTGTGGTTTAAGGTTTGCAGATTCAGGAGTTTGGGCCATATATGTCTTCTTTCCAAGAAAGCATTTGGCACTTGAATTTGATAGTCCAAAGTCAGTCAAGTTTGCATTTGAGGTTTAAGGTTTGCAAGTTGGACTTTCACATTTGTTTTGTTTCCAACAATCTATCCAATTGAATATAAAATTTTAGAATCTATCAAGTGTCCACAATGCCTCCAAATTTTCCACAATCTTATAAATTCAATTACTTATTCTCTAATAGGAACCCTATTGTGGGTGGGCCTCTTTTAATTTATGATCCTAATGTTGTTTCTTCTTCTCATGGTCTTCAAAGGTCATCCTTTCCTTTGTTTTCACCATGCAATTTTGATCTTTCAAATGTAGATCATGCTAATGATGTTATGTCTTTGGATGAGTTTGACACATTCCTAAAATAGATCTATTCATAGTCCCATCTAAATTGACAATCCAGAAAAAGAACTATGATGCATCTAAAAAATTTCAATATTCTTGGGCTAACAAAACTACCATGGGCAAAGTTCTATTTAGGTTCAAATGGCAACCTACACACTATCAAATGCAAGATCTACAACAAGGTGGAAGGGAAGGATAAGTACTTGCTACTATGTGGGATTCATTTTGTAAGCATGCAAATCGAAGGAAAGTTGAAAAGAACATTGGAACTAATGTGAAGAAGCGAGATTGGTATCATTTAAAAGATTGTGGGCATGCCAAGAACCATAAATCACTTGCTTCTCATAGCCATGGAAGTGTTGTTACCCAACTTGCAAATGGAATGACAAAAGATATTTGAAAAAAGGTTGTCCAATTTGCCATAGTCTTAAATTTGTTGCAGCAAGGTTATCCCATGCAAAATATGAAGTAATCAAGCCATTGTATGAATTTTTGGCAATGCCAAAAAAATGGCAAGAAGCATTGGAATGATACTTTTAGTTGGACAATGGCAAAATTCATGCATCAACAAGTGATGAGGGTAACTGGGACAATAGTGGGGGTTGTTTAATATGTTGTTTTAAGTTGTGATGAAGTGTCTACAATTGACAACTAATCTTCATTATCTATTCACTACTATGTGGTGTAGAATTAGGTAAGGATCCCAATTTGCATATCTTTGGATAAAATGTTTGAAGGTTCACATAGTGATAACCCGGCCAAGGTCATTATGGAGGCATTGACAATTTGTGGGGGGTTGCCAAGAAATCAAATTGCCCAAAAGTTCATATGATTTGGGGCTAATGTTGTTGATGTCTTTCAAAGCACAAAAATGGTGTTACAAAATATATTCATGACACATGTGCCCCTCATTTTATTGGTCCATTGTATGGCCCATTACATTAATTTGGTTGTTCAAACATTGTCAGTATTGATTTTGGTGTTGTAGATTACAACTTGTTGCAATGTTTGTATTTTTATTTTGCCCACTCACCTAAGAAAAATTTGGAATTCACTAAAATTTCAAAAGTCATGGCGACAAAGGGGAACAAAAAATTTCGCAATGTGAAGACAAGGTGGATTTTGATGTTGAAGCCTTGTTTAAAGAGTTACATGGCAAAATGTATAATTTTGATTATGAAGATGTCATTAGACAATCCTACAAATCAACAATCTATGTTGAATTATGAACATTTTTTGTGACTTTCATATTTTCCTTGGATTCTTTTACACTTTGCCCTTGCTGGAATTAATGCATGTTCTTATCAAATTTGCATAATCCATTGATGTGTTTGTGTGTGATTTGGTGGCAACCATCTGGTTTTTCAATGTGATGTTTGTAACATGTATTATGATCAAACTTCCAAGTTCATTGTTAATAGCTTTTGGGCTTTCAAATCATTATTGGAATTGAAGCATGAGAATATTCACATGCATTGAATAGTTGATGTGAAATCTACAATTCGACATTTGGCCTTTGAATTGAATGATTAACAAGTTTGGGCAATTCATCAAGATTTAGATACCATGGCCCATTTTATGGAAACAAAAGATGTTTTTTTTTGTTTTTGAATCATTGGTGAAAAAACAACACAAAGGTAAGCCCTACAACTTTCTACCTTTCAAACCTTTGCCCTCAAAATTTTCCCAATTTTTAAATTGTTTTGTTCACCTTCATGTAGGTAGTAAGTCCGTGGTTTTATATGTTTTGATAGGGGTTGGAAAAGCTTGGGTTCAAAAGCTTGAAATTAGGTTTCTAGCCCATGGTGTTATGGATGTTTTTGGGATTGTGCATCCTTGGTACTAAATGTAGTTGGAATGTGATGCAACATTTGTCAAACATTGTCAAGTTATTAAATTAGTTTTCTGCTTGGGCAAAACCCACAAGGTGAATGTTCAAGATATGATGGTGGGTGAATTATTCAATACTAGTGACCTTGATTGCCATCCAGGCATGTTCAAGCTCACAATGAAATCAAATGCAATAGCATGTATGGCATCTCCTTTTGACTTGAATCCTTTAACCAAAATGTGATGCCAATGTCTCAATTCCTCTCCTTTAATTTCCTAGAGTATGTGAAGCTAGTTGAATTGACCATGGTGTTGATAGTTGGCAACATGGAGGATGAAATATGTTTATCTACTTTGGCTTTTATGAGATCAAAGCTTCGGAATAGGCTCACTACCCACCCACCATTTGTTGTGCACATGTTTACACAACAAATCTATACTTTGCAAAATTTCCCATATGTAGATTGTATTGAAAAATGGCAAAGAGTTCACCATCGATATCATTATGATGGTTAAGCAATATGCCTTTTACATTTGTTGGGCTAGTTTTTGTAGAGGTAGATTTGTATTGCTGCAAAATTGAATGGTTGTTTTATGAGACAAAAAACTTTTTTTTCCATGGTGTTGGCATTTTTTGGCCTTTTTTCATAGTGCAACACCATGGGGTTATTTTTTTGTTTGTTGTAATTGAGTACTAACTTGTGAGTTTGTAGGTCAATTGTGCTAAAATGGCCAATTCCAAGGGTTCAATTCCCCCACAAGTGCTTATGTTTGCTAGAACTTAATATGATGTGCTTTGCAACAAAGAGATACATTGTGTGTGTAATATGCACTTCATGATGCATATTCACATGCCCTAAGTTTTACTATTTGGGAGAAGTAGTTGCCAGATTTAGACCAAAACAAAATCATTCATAGCCCTAAACATTTCAATAAAATAACAAAGTAGCCAAAAAAACTCTAACTTAATTTGAAACATAGCCAAATTTTTTCTCCTTTAAATGTGAAAGAAGGACCAGAAATTTCACCTTCACAACAAAGTGGCAACCACTTAGAGATAAATAATTTTCTAAATAATTATCTAAATGTTAGCCAGTTGAACACCACATGCATGTAGATGTGGGTCCCACAGGCTACATTGAAAAAATGAACAAAAAAAAACATTGGTGTGATCTGATCCCCACACTTTGGGAATGTGCCCCCACATGTGGACCCTACCCACTTTGAAGCACAAAAAAAGGAACTCTAAAGGATTGGTAGAAATCTTCCAGTGTATGTGGAGGGGACCTTATCCAACAAAATTTCTCCTCAGTAGAGGGGCACGTTGTTTTGAAAAGTGAAATGTTAACTCTCAATTGACATTTTTCACTTTATAAAATCCTATATATTAATTCACTTGGTTTGTCAATCAGTCAGTTTGAACCTATCCATTCTGACCCATTAACAATCTCTGTGAGGCTGATTCTGCAACCCCCCAGATGATAGAAACGAGGTCCCGAAATGAGCCGCACCTGGCCTTAAATGTTCCAGTGCCAGGTGTGGGTTGTGGTGGCAGAAAAACACACGCTCGCTGGATCTTCCGTCTCCTCGCACCAACCATCGATCACATTGTCACGAACCGATTGAGTTCTCGGAGACACCCTATCACACTACAGGAACGGATGCATACAAAAGTAACTATAAGAGCTTTTGCAACCCGAAACCCAACCCAAAACCCAAGTACTACAATGATCATGCGCAAGTCCAGTGTTTATCGACACTTTGATGTTGTAAGCCGCTCCTCAAACTGGTGCCCATGAAAATCATTCTACTATCCGCATTGGTTCGATTCTGTAAAGCACATACATATTGGGATGACAAGCACAGTAACCATCTACTCAGTAAGATTGAGTCGGAAGTTCACAAGACAAGATGAGGGGCCCAAGGTGCACCTTATTGACCAAAACATTCATATAAAATTTCCAAAACCAAACGCTTACACTCTAATCCATCATGATGGATTGGGGATAACACTCCAATAGATTTTGATCTCTCAAGGGCAACCAATTCGTGCGTGGAGTCTGACACAGAGGTAAGAAAGGAGCAATCTAGCATACCTTCACCACAAGGGGCATGATATGCAATAATCCACCAAATGAGGGCAATGGAGGAGTGATGGTAGACATGAAAAAACGTGATCTACCATGTGTTTCGCTTTAGCACCATGATTATCTGCAAACCCTCAAGTAACCTCAAAGTGGAGCTCAGATGTAAAGCAACAACAACACTGGCAATGTCTTGGAGACAGGGTCTGAAAAGAGACACATGGTGATGATACACACCATATTCAAAATTGAAACAAAGCAACAAGTTTCTTAAAAGGATGAAGCTCTTACAGTATCCATGAATTCAACATATTGTGACATGTAGAACATGTACACGAGAATCACCATCTGAGCTCCACATTACATATCAATAGTGTGAATCATTCATCAGCAAACCAAGCTATGTGAATTGTTTGTTGGCAACACAAGTGCGATTATAGAACAAGTTGTTTGCCGCTGACCGCCAACGGAACTATCTGAACCGCATGTCCATCGCAGCCCGATAATAGCAGCGGGATCGCGACCGCAAGCAACACGTAGAGGCCCGTGCTCGACTAACAAACTAAGAGCGGCAGCAGCAGCGAGACTGCGACCGCGAGCAGCACGCAGAGGCCCGTGCCCGGCTGATAGACCAGGAGCGGTAGTAGGAGCGATGCCACCACCGCGAGCATTAGGCGGAGGTCCATGCCCGGCTGACATACCAACAGTGCCAGCAGCAGCAGGATTGCGACCGCAAGCATCAGTTGGAGGTCCGTGCCCGACTGACATACCAACAGCGCCAGCAACAGCGGGACCGTGACCACGAGCGACACTAGCAAGTGCGGGGTCAACAAGATTTGCACATAACAGCCTGCATCCCCCTTTTAGAATTTGATGAGGCTAGTGTTCCAGTGCTTGACATAGGGGGTAGGACAGCTGAGTGCCAACAGTGCCGAACTATGATTTGGCTTGATGAGGCTTCTCGGGGACACGCAGACCTTTGCTGTGCTAAAGGCAGATCTTGCAGCTGTGAGGCCCTCTTCCCCATTCCTCCTCCTCAACCATTGCAGGACCTATTCACTTCTGAGCCTGCCCCTGGTGCATGCCTCCCCCCTGCCACCGTATTTTTTCGCAAGCACATCCAGAAATACAATTCCTCCTTGCAAATGGCTCCTTTGGCATTAACATCCAGTCACCCGCAGATGGGGTCAATATGATTGCCATAAGGGGCGTTGTGCATCATTTGTTGGGGTCGTTGGCACCTCCTCAAGGGAGCCCCCATTAGTTTGCCCAGTTGTATATCATAGACAATGTGGATGCTTAGGTTGCTACTCGTTTTGCTGCTCTTGGTCAGGGCCATGTAGACCTAGACCGTCGCACTTTACAGGAGCTGTAGTAGATGCTTTTGGGGAGTAATGTCTATGTTCAGCGCTTTGTGTAGGCCATGGATTTGCCCCCTCAAGACCTTGCTAACTATGAGATTGTCATCCGTGTTGATGGCAACGTTGACCGCCGTCGCTACAACGCCCCCACATCCAACGAAGTGGCCAACCTGATGCCTTGTGAGTGAATGGGGTGGCTGCATGGTTGCTTTTTGGTGCCCCATTTTGTGTTGTTTTTTATTGTGCTAGTCGTCTTAATTGCTACGTTCCTCAACATCACATTCCTTCCATCATCCAAGCAACTGTCCCAGTTATGCCTGATTTGTCTTCCCTTTTGTGCTTGCTGACAAGTGATGGTGACCCAGACGGTGACCCTGAAGGTAACAATCCACGAGACATCAAGGTGCGAGCTAGGGGCGGGGGGGTTATGGAGGATTAATGATGCCCACTGTGCTTATGACCCTTTGCATTTTGTCCTGTTCCACCCACACGGAGAGCCCAGCTGGCACCCAAATATTACTGGCGTTACCCTTGCGGTTGTGGATGGGCTAAGCTCTAAGGACGAGCAACAGCCTGATGCGGAGCCGATAATGGACCTCATGCGTGGTGGAGGTAGGGGCAGGGGCAAAGGCAGGGGTCGTGGTAGGGGTAGGGGCTGAGGCAAAGGAGTTGGTGTAGGGCGCATTGCCCCTAAGGTTACTCCCAGGGAATACGCGAGTTACTTCATGCATGACCGCAACCCTCCCACCAACAACACGTTCACTTATGGCAAAAGGTTATATCAAGAGTGGGTGGTTGACCAGTACTCCAAGGTTGAGGGGCAACGGTTGCGGTGGGTGCGCCTCAACCAGACCACCCTGCGTGCTGACCAATATAAAGGAATGGTAGATGTCATGCAGCAAGACGGGGCTAACAACACCAACTTTGGGCGCATGGTGGTCCTTCCAGCCACTTTTGTTGGTAGTCCCCACCACATGAACCAGCTCTACCAGGATTCCATGGGCTTGGTCAAAAAGTTTGGGAAACCTGACTTATCACTACTAGGAAAGTGGGGTGTAGTTCACTGGACTATTTAACTGTGAAACCGTAAAAGTGAATTAATTCACTATAATTTCAGTGCTTTTACCTTCATTGGTGAAAATGGTTCACTATATGGTGTACATGTTTATTAAGGGTGAAGTTTGTTTACTAGGTTTACTAGGAACCCTAAACCTCGGCGTTGGAAACCCTAATGGGATTTCCTTCACTCTTTTCTTTTGGTTGTGCATAATTTTTCGTTTGCAGATTGGGCTTTGTTAGAGGAATTGCAAAGCCCTTTTTGCTTGCTTGCTTGTTACTTTTCCAGACTAAGAACTGCTTAGGTCTGGCTTGTTTGGTGTTTTTGGGAGAGTTCTACGATGGTGGGTGTAGAGGACAGGAATGAAGATGTTGCAGAGGAGGAAGCTTCAGTACCTAGTAGTGTTCCGGATGCAGCAGCTCCAGTTCCAGCTCCATCTGTGGAGGATGGTGGAGTCATCTTTGTGCTGGAGAAAGCCTCTCTGGAATCTGCCAAAGTGGGGAAGGTAAAGAAAACAAAAGAAATCCCCTCTCCTTTCCTCTCTGGGGAGGAGGGTGGGGAGTTTTTCTTTCGAGGGAGTCGTGATTGAGATGTCCACAATGAAGGGGATTATAAAGGTGATGCCATACGAGGACGAGGATTGCGCACTCCCTTTCGTGGAAGCAAGTGGTGGGGAGCTTTGGGTGCATGTGCTGCAAGTTTTGGGTTGCCTGATCTTTTGCACTATTTCTCTCTTCAATCTCTCTCTCTTTCTCTCTCTCTCTGGTTTCTAGTCTTTCACAATTATGGGCTTTTTGGGTTGTCTGATCTTCACTCTTTTCTAATTTTGCAACAAACCCAATTTTGTCAAACTTTTATATTATAATGAGCAGCTTCAACAGTTACACTAGTTTTCCATTTGTGTGATATTGATCAGTAGCTTGACGCTCTTTTAATTTGTGCACTCCAACTGCTTTTTAATCAAGCTTTGTGTTTGTTTGGTACTCAGTCTTGTTGGTTTGTTTTGTGATTGACTATATGCGTGCTTTTGTAACGTTTTTGTATCGTAAGAAGAATTTTGCTAATGCGCTTAGGGAATTTATCTTCTGTTGAAACTCTGGAGAGAAGCTGTTGAAGGAGAAGAATTGTAGCTGGAGACAACACTTGCAAGAAAGAAAGAGAGTTCTGAGATCAGATCACGAGGCCAGAAAAGATTCATAAGAATGTGGCAACAGAAGAAGAAGAAGCAACAACAGTGGTGCCATCCTTTTTCAAATGTCCGATTTCGTTGGAGCTTATGAGGGATCCGGTGGTGTTGTGCACAGGACAAAGCTACGAGCGGAGTAGCATCGAGCCATGGCTAGAAGCGGGGAACCATACATGTCCAGTGACGATGCAGACGCTGGCTTCCTTGGAGCTCGTGCCGAACCACACGTTGCGGCGTCTCATCCAGAACTGGTGCAAAGCACATGGTGGCGGCGGCTCGTCCGGTGCCCTTGTACGACTCCTCTTGACTCCCTTTGTGCCCGTGGGTGCGGATACCGTGGCCAGAATGCTTCGCGAAGTGCAGAGTTCTGTGGATCCGCTTCCCAGTCTGAAGAACATCAGGTCGGTGGCTCGAGAGAGTGAGAGGAATCGTAAATGCATCTAAGAATCTGACGTCGTCTCCGTGCTCGCTTCGGTGATCGGTGGTGCTCTAGAACTCCGATGTAAGTACCCAATGCCAGTAGAAGAAGAACAAGAGAGGAAGAAGAAGAAGCAATAGAGAGTTTCTTTCAGCTTAGAGGCTTGTGAAGAAGTGCTTGCCATCCTTGCGCTTCTTGAGGTGGGAGCAAACAGACAGCGGCAAGAGCAGCTTCTGACGCAAAGTTCGGTTGCAACCCTAGCTTGGTTTTTGTGCAAAGGAAGCTTGGATGCCAGGGTAAATGCCGCAACCGTTCTTGTGGGAATCGCATCGGAAACGAAATCGTCGCACAGCAGCAGCATCGGAGCGATGCTGGGAGTGCTTGAAGCTCTAGCCAAGTTGTTGTGAGAGGAGTTCTACCCCAAGGCCATCAGGGCCGGCTTGAAGGCTTTGCTTACCATCTGCATTCCAAGGAGAAACAGGATTAGGGTTGCGGAGGTTGGAGTGGTTCCTTTGCTCATAGAGCTTCTTCCAGATGCCAAGAGAAGCAATGTGGAGCTTGTTTTAGGGGTTCTGGAGCTTCTCTGCACCACAGCAGAAGGAAGAGCAACTGTTGCCAATCATGCCTTAGCCATGGCTGCTCTAGTGCACCATCTACACATAGTCTCCAACTTGGCTACAGAACTCAGTGTTGCAATTCTCTGGTCAGTTTGCATGATGCACTTGCACCAGCAGCGGCCAGCAGGACTGGAGCAGCAGCAACAGGAGCAGCGGCAGAATCTCCTCCAGTAACAAGCTGGAGTTTTGGTTCCGCTGTTGGGATTGACAACCAAATGGTGATCAGGGAGGAGACATCATGGGAAAGGAATCCATTCACAGAAGTGCGAACTGATTCTGACAAGGACAAGCTTTTGTTGAATGATATTTTGCCTCCTGGTAATGGACATCAGATAAAAGCTTGGATGTTTGCAAAGAGAGTGAGGGACTCACTGGTCTCCAGCTTTGCTAAAAGCTTCAGAGGAAAGGTTGAACAAGCACTGGAGACAAGCTGTTTACAACAACAATGATAACAAGCTGCTAGATCCAACACTAAGCAACAACAGTAACAGCCATGCCCACGATTCACCAACTCACAGATTGGAGTAGGAGGAGCTGCTTCTTCACCAATTACTTATGTATCAAAGCTGCTTCCAGGGCAAGAGTCATGTTGGGAAGATGATCAGTTCCTTGCAGACTGGTCTTACAAGGACGAGGTTGAAATTTCAACTAGCTTGAGAAAGCTGATGGAAGAAGAAGAAGAAAAAGAAGGATCTGCTGCAGACGCTAAGCCAGAGCACATCTAAACTCACAGTTGCACAGAAGTTCAGAATTAGCTCCCTCTCAACAAAAATGACTCCAAGGAGACAATTCTTGTCGCAACCCTAGCTTTGGGCTCGCGACCAAGGCAAGGGGTTGCAAGGAAGCCCGGGAGCAAGGGCAAAGGCATTGGAAGGGTGCGGACCAAGAGGAGGAAGCCCGGGAGCAAGGGCAAAGGCATTGGAAGGGTGCGGACCAAGAGGAGGAAGCCCGGGAGCAAGGGCAAAGGCATTGGAAGGGTGCGGACCAAGAGGAGGAAGCCCGGGAGTCATCACATACTCCCGGGAGTCTAAGGAAGTGCGAGGGAGTGAGCACTCACACTCCCAAGGCAACTCCCAAGTTGGGAGAGGGAGTCCCGGTGGACTCTCCCAAAACTTCAGAGTGCGAGTTGAAGGGTCAAATGTCAATGGATTGTTGCGCTCTTGGTACTGTTGGAAAGCTCTTGGAACGTAGATTTCTAAAATGGGCTCGCATTGCTCATTTGGACATCTCAAACACAAGTTATGGGCAAAAGAAGGGCCGGGAGTCAAACTGGCAGTTTGACTCCCGACCACTAAAAGTCGGGAATCGAGGTCTTCCCGAGATCTGATTTGAGAGTGCGACACGGCGTTGAAAAGCTCTCGACGAGGGCTACAACTTTGCTTTAGACCGCGTCGCGATCGGACTCTGCAGTCGGGAGATATCGGCGTCCAAAGTCCTGGGACTCCAACCCGGGACGATTTCGGGACTCCCACGCGGGAGTCCCGGGAAAAATGGCCATTTGGATGCCACCTCCGTGGAGAGCTGCAGAGTATACTATAAGGGGGAAGGTGGTGGCTTCTCCCAAGTCCGGGCCGTGGTGAGTCTTGTGTGTCCGTGTTGCCCGTGGCTCGTCCTAGCACCAAAGGTGCTCTAACTATGCACTAACCACTTTGTGTGAGTTGTGTGCAGGCCCGTGTGAGTGAATAAGCTTGTCAATTCTTCCTAGTCCCATCCCGGAGCTCCAACACGCCCCTCTACCCCTCCAAGTGTTGTGAGCTAGGGAGCGGCTCCAAGTTCCAACTCCTTCCGCATTGCCACATACTTGGACCCTCAAGTGAGTCCACAAGGAACTTGGGAGCGCGTCAATTCTAGTGGGTATGTTGGAAGTACCTCAGGCTCTTATGTCTTCTGCTCATATTGTTCCAGCTCTTGTCCAGTAGCAACAGTCCACGAAGCTCCTGGAACCCAAAGCTCTTGTGGTAATTCGATCTACATCTCGCAGGTGCTCTGCTTTCCTTGAAACTACAGCAGTGAGTTTCATGTCAAAGCATCAAGCTGTGCATCCTTTTCTCTAGCCATCAATGATCGACAATTGGCCTGGGATTGATCTGCAACAACAACAACAAAAGTTCCAATTAGCTCAGAACCAAAACCAAAAGATGGAGTTGAAGGGGCTCCATGAACACATCAAATCCACGGACTAGGTACCGGAGCCAGTACAGCTTGAGCAGCAAAAACTGGATGTGGATCATCACACAGGTCATGTTGTGGGAGGAGGAGCCATAACTGTAAATCCACCACAGAATGTAAAACCTTGTGCTCCTTAGCGGCAGCAGCCACACTACAGAGGCGTGAGACGAAGGCCATGGGGGAAGTTTGCAGCTGAGATTCGAGATTCAACTTGCCGAGGTGCAAGAGTATGGCTGGGGACATTTGGTACTGCTTAGGAAGCAGCTGAAGCTTATGATGCAGCAGCATTCAAAATGCAAGGCTGTCGAGCTCTTCTCAATTTCCCTCTCAGGGCAAGCTCCCTTGCTCAAGCCTCTTCTAGTCCAACTCCAAATGACAACAACAACAACAACACAACTAGCTTAGGTCAAGCAAGCACAATCAAGTCCAAGTGGAGCACAATATTTCAACCCCAACAGCAAAACTTGGTTCTGGATCAACTCTTACTACCTACAAAACACCAACAATTGCTAAATCTGCACAAGGTGGGGATCAAATGGTGGCTACAAATTCGAAGGAGCTTAATGGTGATGAACTTCTTGATCTGCTGCAACAATCAAGAAATGATACAACCACACCAAAAAAGAGATCAAGGGATCAGCCGAGTAATAATGGAACAAGTCTGTCATCATTGGAAACAGATTGTCTTGAGCTCGAACCTTTGCCTTGCAAGAAGAAGATGATGACAAGCAATAGCTGCATGGAGATCAACAATGAATTTGACTTATCAAAGATGGAGACAATCCAGGAGACACTTGAGTTGCAAGATCTGGGTGTAGAGTATGTGGAGCAGCTGTTGATGTCAAATAACTGTTGTGAACCTAAAATTGAGATGTCAGACATCAATCTCCTCTTTGCAATCACAACTCCTAGTATCGCAAACTGTAATGTAGACAACTTGGAATTCTTTCCTGATCTGTTACCATGAATCTAGTAGTATTAAGCAAATTATTACTACATATCGACATGGTTGTTTGTACACCCCATGATTTTTTCGATGTTACTGGTTCTATCTTTCCACCAAAGCTTGGGAAGAGAATTTGAGCTTTGCAACTAAGATTTTTCTAGCTTTCTCTGCAAGTGATTCTTGTTAGGGAGCCTTTTTCTTGTAGCTCATGGGTACAGTAGTGATTTCTTGAATGTGGATTCATATTTGAACTTGACAAGTCGGTGTTTCATCAACTCATGGGTGTGCTGTTTTGCCTGCTATTTGATAAGAAATGAGCAGACCTGCAGCAAGTTCTCAAGCTTAACATTGCTGACTAGCAACATGCCAGATTTCAAACTTAGTTCTTGCGTGCATCACTATTTTATTTGGGTCAGTTTTTGATAGAGATGCTACGATGCTTTGCTTGAGGCTGATATATTATCAGCAGCAGCATCAGTGATCAGCTTGAGGAAGGGTACAACTTTTGTGCTCTGCCAAGCTGTTAGTGGCAGAATACAGAGACAACCAACCCATAGTATATTGGTTTGTCGTGGACACAAATTTCTGATCTTAATGAGAAAATCCCACATTCTTTTATGCAAGCAGTCTGGGTCCAGATTTGTGTGGTAAACCCATCGTGAGTTGAATCAAGGACTGGAATTCTTGATCTGGAAGAAACTATTCTGGTTTTCAGCTTCACCAGCTTGTTTGGTGGTGGTGCTGCTGCAGGTGAGATGGATTTGAGCTATGTACTCGGACTTCAAGGTTTTCAGACGAGACCAGGAGATGCCGATCTCCGAGATGGAGGATCAGCTTCACACCTTCGACTTTTATGCGTTGGAACGGGGCCTGTTGTTCTGTAAGATCAGCACCCATCTGATGCCTCTGAAGGTGAGAAGGTCAGCACAGGGAGGGTGACAACGTCTACTATGGAAGGAGCAGAGAATATCCACCTCCCACATCAGAGCAGGCGAAGTGGATTAGGGTTCCCAGAGGATTCTACTGAGAAATTGCTTGGAGAGCTTGAAAGCGCACCAGAAAAAGTACAATTCCAAACCAACCGCTTCAATTCTCCGGATTCTTAAATTCTGCCGATTTTTTTGATGAGAAAAATCAGTACATGTAAACTTTGCCTTGTAAGAACTGCAGGTTGCAGATATGGAGAGCCAGATCAAGACTATGAAACATTATGCAACGGACAGCTATGCGAACAAGAAGAATTCAGAGGTTGAGCTTGAAGAATGGATTGATGGTGACTATGAAAATCAGGTTTTCTTCTCAGTTTCTGCTATGTTTGTGTACACAGCTGAGACGCATATGCTTAGACATACTTAAGGAGAAATGGAGCCTTGCACTTCAGATTCGAACAATTTTGCTCAGGTTTGTCTTGAGAATTTGATAGTTTTGGTCCCTTTCCATAGGTGTTGATTTTGGGAACTTTTCAACTATAAACAGTTTTGTTTGTAGTGGAAGTATTCCCAGATCTTGTAGATCCTGTGTGCGCTCTGAAGGGGCACATGGTGCTGCATTTTAAGGTCATTTTAGTGTTGAATTTTGAATGCTAATTTCTGAGAGGGTTTGATGGAGATCTTGGTGAAGCTCAGCTGACAGTGTTTCATGTTTGCTAATTATGGCAGTATTCAGGCACTCTTGAGTGCACCCAATCCAGATGACCCTCTGGCAGAGAATATTGCTAAGCACTAGAAGAGTGATGAAGCCAAGGCTGTAGCAACAGGTCAGTATCTCAATTCAACACTATGAGTTTTTCACTTCATTATGTATATTCTTATTCAAAGCAATAGAAGCTTTAAATTTGGTGTGTAAAGATTGTGTCAGGCTGGATATAATCTGTTGAAACATTGGAGTGTTAATAGTGCTTTGTTTTGGACTTTGGCAACTTAAGTTTGCTGATTGATGATGTACGTATGCTCTTAGAAGTGCCAAAGAAGTTGTTTGCAGCATCATTCTACTTACCAAGAGCTTCTGTTGTATCCTGGGCTTGGGAGCAGCCAGAGAATGGACACGAATTTATGCAATTGCAAATTAATGAGGTGTGGTTTGTGATCATTAAGGACCAATGCTGTATGTTCAAAATCAGGAAATTGTGATATGTTGTTGCATACATTTAACCACTAGATCTATTGATGAAGGGACTTGAGAAATTGAAGAGATTTTGTGCATTTATAAACCTACTGTTGTGAAGTGAATGTGTAGCACTCTTTTGGCAAAAGCAAGTGCAGAGCTTGCATGTGGTCAAAATGATTGGTTATAGACACTTGCCAGCCTATCAAGATATGTGGTACCGACATTGAAAGCTATGAATTTCTCATGGAGTTCGCAAATATCAGGTTCCTAATTCAGCTTCTGGCAATCGGGTATTGATTTATGTGATTCTTGAAGTGATGATGATAGCTGTGAAGGATGATGGGTGTCAGCAGGAGCAGGCCATCTTGCATAAGGCCCGAGGCGCAGTAGCAGAAGTACCATTAGCACCACAACCCAGCAAGCCTTGGTGTTTAAAACCATGGAATAATCTAACTACCCAACGACTGCACTAGATGAAGCAGCCCCATTGGGCACAGGGTCCTCACAGTCCTGCATTAACCATAGTGCATCTAATGGAATCAATGGTGATAGCTAGGCTGCAGACATTGATATGTTGTACAATGGATATTTTAGGGGCCTTTTTCCAGCTGAGAATGGAAGAAGCAATGAAGCAAGCACATCCCAAACAAATGAAGTTAGATGGTTTCCTGCTGGTGGGGAGTTTGGTCAGACCATCGTGATGATGGTCTGGCACTTTGTGAGTGAGCTTGTTGAAGGCTATAATTTCAATTTCTATTAAATTTGGTGAAACAAAAAAATTGAGAGAAGATAGGTATCCACCTATCTTCTCTCAATTTTTTTGTATCACCAAATTTGTCTCACTCAAATTGTCCATTGTCATAAATTTATTAATGTGGTGTGTCTAGGCAGTCTAGGGCAACAAAATGTCATCCAAGGGTAGTGGTGACTCTTCACTTGTATAAATTGCAAGCACACTGAAAGTTCAAACAAGGATCATCAAACCTTACAAGTTTCTATGCATGTTTCTATAGTTGTCATCTTGAGTTCTTAGATAGACACATGGAAATTACAAGATGAAAATATTATGGAGTTAATTACCCATATTTAATGGTTAACAAATGAAAAAATCTCCCTAAATCAACCAACCATAATTTGTGAAATAACTCTCCTAAATTAACTAAACACAATATGAAAAAACGATTTAAATTAATTAATCATACCAAGTGAAAAAACCCTCTTAATTGACTAGTGTTGTAGGTTGATTTAACTAATAGGTGTAATTTGGACATCACTTGTTTCCATCTTGTTTCACTAGCTTAATTGACCTGTCCGTAGCAATTGGTCCCCGGTCACTAGGAGATTAACCTGCAGTTAAGTTGTTTTACCATGATTGGCTTGTAGTTAATCTGTCCTAGTTCACTCAAATCTGAATGAAATACAAGGTGAACTTGGCCACATCTAGCTAGTAGTGTATTCATAACCATGACGCGCAACCCAAATTGACCAGAGATTCTACATGAGCTAAGGCCTGGGGAGGAAGCCAACAACCGCCCTGACTTGACATCCAGGGTGTTCAACATGAAGCTGAATGCCCTCCTCAAAAACCTTTTGCAGAATCGTGTTTTGGGCATTGCGGTGGCGGACATCCATGTGGTAGAATGGCAGAAGCAGGGCTTGCCGCACGGTCACATTTTGATCATTCTACACAACCAAGATAAGCCATGTGACAACAGCGATTATGACTGGATCGTGTGTGCCGAGCTTCCAGACAAATCCACCCACCTCGAGCTTTACAACATTGTGACATCTCTCATGTTGCATGGGCCCTGTGGGGCCTTACATCCCTCATGCCCTTGCATGGTGAATGGGGCTTGCAACAAGGCTTATCCCAAGACTTTCTAGCCCCAAACTGAGGACTCCACTAGTAGCTACCCAACCTACCAACGACGGGACAACGACAGGACCTTCACTCACCTCACGTAAATGTAACTGTTGGAAATTTGGCAAGTGAGTTGTTGTCTTGTGCACCTGACCATAAGTGTCTGTGTCTAAGTCTGCCTTGGAAACTCATTTTTTCTAGATTCTTAGGCGTCCCAAACTTCACCTCAAACATGATGATGTGAAAGAAGGGTGAAGCCAAACCTTCGAGAAAGGGACGCCAAGGTGACAACTTCTTGCTCCTGCCCCCTCCCCCTTGCAGCTCAAGCTTTGTCTTTAACAACCGTTGGGTCGTCCCGTACAACCCTTACCTGACCATGCGATATCAGTGCCACATCAATGTTGAGGTCTACAGCTCCATCACGGCTGTGAAATACCTTTACAAGTATGTTTACAAGGGTCACGACCGTGCTTTGGTAGTGGTGCAACCGGAAGTTGGGGCTTTGCTGGCTGTAGCGCCTCAAGCAGCTGCAGGTGGGGCCAATGGGAACAATGTGCCTGTTGCCCGGGATGAAGTCCAAAATTACTTCGATGGGCAGTATGTCAGTACCAGCAAAGCTTGCCATCAATTTTTTTCCTTTAACTTGCACGACATGCACCCCAATGTTTATTGCTTGGCTATTCATCTGCCTAATGAACAAACCACTTACTTTCATGAGGGGACCACGGTTGGGGAAGCCATGATGTGCAATAACTCCACCACTTTGACTAGGTGGTGTGACTTCAACCGAAAGGCCAAATCTGAATACGCGGTTGCAGCCACTTTGGTTCGCAATAACAACGACCCTGCACCGCCACTACTTGTTGCACTGACCACACTGTACCTTGATTATCCCGAAATCGCTACGTGGGGTAAATCCAAAACGGTGTGGCACCTCCGAAAAACGGCAACGGGGCAGCGGGGTGCAGAATGAAATAATCATGTCACATTGGGAATTGTGGGGCACATGTACTTTGTGCAACCCTCAGAGGGCGAGCGTTATTATCTGCGAGTTTTGCTTACCCACGTTATAGGGGCCACATGCTTTGAGGACCTCAGAACTACCCACCGGCCCCACACGCCTACCACAGTTGTGCACCCCACTTTTAAAGCTGCCTGCCTTGCACGTGGCTTGTTGCAAGATGATGTTGAATGGGACCAGTACCTTTCACTAGCTACTGGCGTGTAACTGCCCAAAAGCTTGAAGCAACTTTTTGCCAGCCTGTTAATTTACAACAATGTCACCAATCTTGGGCGGTTGTGGGACAGGCATAAGGGAGCCCTTACGGAGGATTTCCTACACCAAGCACGCCAAGTGAGTGGCTAAAAGGCCTCCACAAAGGAAGTGTATATTGCAAGCCTCCCTTTCGTTGGGTTGTGATGGTATAAGTTATGTTTTGTTGTCTTCTTTGAACTATTGCCTGGAAACTTCTCTTTTCAATGGCCGATTGTTGGATTCAATGTACTAAAAAGTTGATCCCTCAGCATCATTCCGCACATTTCATTTAATGAGTCTTACCACATATTGGTGCTGCAAATCCCATTGGATTGCGTCTGTTGAACCTAAAGCCAAGCTCCTCCAGGTGGTGCCCAACAAGTTGCTAGATCCTCTTGCAGACCAAATTTCCTTGCCAGCTGTAAGCATGGATAATTGTGCCCTTCTGGATTAACCCCCCCCCCCCGGCCCTCAATTGCATCACGGAGGTAACGCCCAACCAATAGCTGGACCAGGCCATCCTTGACCAGGGCTTGCGAGAAGTGGAACAGCTATTGCAGGCCCAAGGGGGGAAAACTCGAGAGGATTTTAAGTTGCCTATCCCTGCACAACTGGCTACCCTGGGGGATGCCGCTGTATCCGAGGAGCGGGCCAGGTACAATGTGACGCAACAAGTTCAACAGCTTGTTCGGGATGTGCCTTGTTAAATCAGCACCAGCGTTCCATTTACGATAATGTCATTGACGCGATCCATGACCCCAAGTTGGTGGACAAAACTTTTTTTGTTGATGGGCTGGGAGGGGTTGGCAAGACTTTCTTCTACGGGTGCCTACTCAGCAGGGTGCGTTATACTAATGACATAACGTTGTCGATGGCATCTTCTGGCATTGCAACCCTACTTTTGGAGGGCGGCTGCACAGCTCACTCACGTTTCAAAATTCCCATAATAAGCCTTTGTGGCTCCTCTGCTTGCTATGTTCCCCTGAATAGTCCACAAGCGGCCTTGATTCAGGTTGCACACCTCATTGTGTGGGATGAGGCACCCATGGCCCACAAACATGTGTTTGAAGCTATGAACCGCACGTTCCAGCATGTTATGGGTGTTGTTGACCCTACCTTAAAGGACATGTTTTTTGGGGGCAAGGTAGTTGTCACGAGAGGTGATTTTAAGCAAATATTGCATGTGGTTCCCCGGGGCACGAGAGGCCACATTGTGGATGTCAGTCTCAAGAGGTCCACAGTCCTTTGGCATCGTGTTAAAGTGTGTCAACTGCATGAAAACATGCGTGTTCAGAGGCTTTTGGCACAAGGCAGAGCCAATGCCGTAGCCGATGCCCAACAACAACAAGCTTGGGCAGACTACTTGTAGCGCATTGGGGAGGGCACAGAGCAAGTCTTTCTTGAGGTTAGGGAAGAGGCTGTTTTGATCCTAGAAGACATGTGTTGCTAGGGTGAAACCATTGATAGCCTGGTGGATGAAGTTTATGGTGACCTTGGCCGCTTCACAGACTCGTAGTCACACAATGAGCACATCATTCAAAGGGTCATTTTAACTCCTCTGAACAAGAACGTTGACAACATCAACACCGCCATCATGAATTGGTTTGACCTCACCACACCTAACGGCCCACCAGCATAACACCGCACATACCACAACGCTAATTCTGTTATGCAAGGTGAGCAAAGAGGGATTTACCCCACCGAGTTTATAAACTCCCTCAGCATGTCAGGGGTGCCACCCCACACTTTGACCCTGCAGGAAGGTTGCCCGGTGATTTTGTTGTGGAATATGCTGGGCGGCCTTGCAAATGGCACTCGACTTATTGTGGTCAAGCTAATGCAACACATAATTGATGCTGAGATTGCCACAAGACCGGACAAGGGCAGGTGTGTTTTCATTCCCCACCTTAGCATCATTCCCTCTGACACGAAAAAGATGCCTTTTACTCTCCGTTGATGATAGTTCCCGTTGCGGCCCGCATTTGCCATGACTATCAACAAGGCCCAGTGGTAGACACTGCAGACAGTGGGGGTGTACCTGCCCAAGCCTGTTTTTGCCACGGGCAGCTTTATGTGGCTTTCTTTTAGTGCGACTCATGGCGGGGCGTCCGAGTGCTAGTACGGGGTGGCAACAAGGCGGCTCTGAATGGGGCCCCTGCTGGCATTTACGTCAGTAATGTGGTCTATCGCGAGGTGTTGCAATGACTCTTCTTGTGGGTATGGGGTTCTTTGGGGTCTCCTTTAGACTCCTAGTTTTTTTTCAGGGCTTGGGCTTTGGTTTTGTCCAAGGGGATGGGTTGGATTAGATTGCATTAGACTAAAATGGGGCTTTTATATATATCAGACATTCCCTCCATAGGATTTCCAAACATGTAATGGATTTTAGATAAAGTATCATGCAAGTTCATCCCAACGACTCATGCATGTACCTGCAACCTCAGATGCAAACGTACTAGGAATGAATGTGATCATCAAGTGAAACATCACCAACTGTCATCATTGTTGCACTGCATTAATGTCATGTCGTGCAAATAAAACAAGGAAAGGGAAATACAATAATAATAATTTTTTTTAAAATTACAAAAATGAACAAACAAAATATTTTTTTTAAAAAAACTTATAATAATGAAAAAAAACCTTACTTGAAAAAGAATGAGGTGTGTATTTTTTCTCCAAACTTCAAACTTGCATCCAAATAAACAAAAATATAAAAGTGAAAAATAAACATTTTATTTTTATTATACAAAATAAAAACAGAAAACACATAAAAATAAATAATAAAAAAGATAAAAGCTCGTTTCACCATGTATGTTTTCATGGGGGACTTTTCAACGAATTTTCGTCACAAAAAATAAATAAAATAAAAATAAAAATAGTTGTTTTGCGCCTTTGTGTGTCTCCCTTTTGGTTTAAAGAAACCGGAGGACTTCATAGTGTCCAAAGGTCACGGGTACCCACTAGTAAAAGTGAAATCATTCAATATTCAAGAACTTTTGCACTACAAGTCCAAGTCCAAACGACATGGAACCAAAGCCCATGCACCCTTCCTTGTTGAGAGCTTTGGAAAGACACCAAAAACATGATCTGAATCATCCCGGTTCTGTGGATCTCATCTCTATAATACAAAACAAAACAAACTACCTTCCTTCATTGATAAATAATGTGCTTTTCAAATACACTTCAAAAATTTCTCCAAGTGCTTCATGAACATGTCTAACACTCTTGAGCCTTACACATCATGAAACATGAAGCAAACACTATCATCATAAGATAAACATATGTTGAGATCACTCTCTCAGCAGAGGAATGAGAGGCACCTTATGCTTACAAGAGGTTTTGTCATATCTGCCCAATATCCTAATGCACTCGGAGAATCTTTTTGTTAAAACTATTTAATAACTTGAAAGGCCTTGTGTAGGTGTAAGGTGCCCTCTAAATAAACAAGGATTTTTTTTTTCAAATAGGTGTTTTGGTTTAAGAGTAATTTGGTAAGTTACATGTGGGGAATTTTCATTTAAAAAAATAAGAATATTAATCCTTTCTTGTTTTTTCCTTGGAGGTGTTATCTAGTGTTTACATTTTGATTTATCAAAGGTGGTGAAGTTTTGTTGGAAAAACATGTTTCTCCAAGTTTTTCTCATAACAAATTTGCAATAATAATAATAATAATAATAATTAATCACCACCCCAAGAAAAAAAAAACACACACACACACAAGTGTTGTTGTCATGGCTATTCACGTGTGAAAGACAGATATCATTTATTTTCAAAAGAAAATTGGAAAGTTAAATGTGATAATAGTAGACTCCAACAATAGACAATAGGAGAATGTTTAGGAAAGGTAAGGAGGAAGCTCTCAATTCAAGCAAACCAAATGGGTCTAATGGTGTAAGTGTAGATAGATGTTTGAAAGTGTATTATCATTTACACTTACAAACCAAGAATTTTTACACTTACAATTCATATCTTGTATATTTTGGGATTTACATTTACACTTGCATGGCATGTGGATATATATTTTTGAAATACATTTACAAGAGGTTGTGTAAAAAAATTTATGGTGCAAGTGTAAATCACCATACAATAATTTCATGAGGGTATTTGCACTGCAAGTTGCCCTCTAGTCTAATTCTCCTAAGTTATGGCAAAAAACCAATATTCCTTTTAAGCCTTATTGTTGTTCAAAATATATGTAATCCTTCTAACTCATTGCAAACAAATTAATAGTCCTTTAAACCAACGTGCAATAATTTAATCAATCCTTTGATCCAATAAGTTCCTTCATAAAATCCTCAATTATGAAATTTTGTGTAGAGTAAAGCCCCAAGGTGGGAACATCCCCCACTTGTGAGCATTACCCATTATAGAGCACGAGACGAACATCATCATGAAACTAAACATACGTAGATCCCAAGGCATAAGACAATTCTTATGCCCATTCCTCAAAGTAAGAGCAATCTTTCACCTACTTGTAGATGTAATCTCCTTCCCATTCTTAAGGAGTGAGCATAAGTTCTTTCTTTTTCAGTAGGGATATTCATGGATACAAGGTGCTCTCCAAATATAACCCATAGGAAATTGTTTGAATGTGTGACATATGTGAAATTTACTTTTTGAATGTTTTATTGTAAAGGCCATATCACCAACAAGTCCTTCACTTTGGAAGGGCATGCTTGACACTACCCTTCATTGCAAAAAGCAATCATGGGGTTCAGATCTAAGGCCTGAATGAATCAATATTCTTAACTTTAGGAATTCATAACTAATATACTTCCTCAATTAATTGCCTAATAAAAAAAAATGTTACTTATAATTTTGTAATATGTGACTCAACTTAATAGTTTATAGAATTTGACAAGTGATAGGTTAACATGTTAAGTGACAAATAGTTAGTCAACAGGTAGTTTCTAACATGCAATTTATTTTTGAATTTTTTGGATCAATATTAATGTGGATACAACTAATGACTAGTTAAATGGTCTCATTAGATTGTTTAAATTTTGAATTATCATGTATAATTACAACACGAATAAGAAAGAAAAACATGGGACTTAATTTCACCTTATGTTTTTCATTTTAAACTTGAAATGGAAAATGGATCAATTATATTTTCAATTTTGTTCTTTGTAGTTTAGTAACTTGTGTACATTTGTTTTCATTTTGAATTTTGAATCGTACATAATATTTAGATATTTTCTTTGGATGTACCTATTGCTAATTTTCTTAATATCCTATTGATAATAGAAAGAATTCAAGAAGCTTGATGGGAAAATATAAAACATCTTGTTAACATTTGGTGACCACATAGTGAATCAAAATCAAGAGCATTCATGCTCTTAGTTATATTCATCAAGTAGTCAATCAAAATTGAAAAGCATTGACACTTGCAAATTCTAGTTTGTATCATGTTTCTAATTGTTTTATGCAACTTTTAAAATAATGTTGATTTTTTCTATTTATTTTGAAAACATAAGGGAATAAGTTAAAGTTAATGTAGAATTTTTGAACGAAATCAGACATCTAATTTGTAAAAGAAAATTTTATAATAATTTTGAATGTTGGGGAGGAATCAATTTGGTTTCATGTTAAAAAATAATGCAATTGATTTTCTAGAACTTGTTGATTTCAAGATATGTCAAGAGTAGTCACTAAAAGTCTTAAAATATAATTAGATCATGTTATACATCAACATGTGTCAAAATTGGCACAAATGCAAGATGAACAACTAGTGCAACCTATGGAAAATGAATTGGTGAATGCACCAAACATGGATGTGACACAATGGGTAGAAGCCAATGAGCAACATCAAATTACAATTGAATTAGTTGTGTAAAAAGACCCAAACTTATCCTCAACCATTCACCAAGTGACACCACAAACCTCAACCCACCAATGAGCAATGTGCATTCACAATCGTGTTAATAACAAACTTGTTCAACAATTTGATGAAGTTGTTTCAACATCACAACAATGGCAATCTACAACCTTGGTTATTTCATACCTAGAACAAGTGTACCTACACTAACTATAATCAACAACTAAATCCCAACATTGATTTGGTAACCACTGATTCAGAAATGGAACAAATTTAACTTACTAACAAGTTGGAGCAACTTTGTCACATCGACCAAAGACCTTCTAATCAATCAATTTCCATACCACATTTGGAATTTGTTAAGCCTCAAGCAACACCAATGGTTGTTCAACAAAAACCAACATATCAACATGTCACATAGCTAACCAAATCAATTCCTGGTCAAGGTGAAAGATTGCAAGTTCCACATTATACCATGGTTTTAGGAGGAAATTCAAGCAATGAAACTATAACCTATTCATATTGTCAACATGTGGGACATCTATTCAACCATTGCCCCTTTGTTGACAATAAATTAAAACAATTGTTGAAGGATGAAGTGACGAATGTTCATCAATGTGTCATTCCAACCATTACAATTGTATTACCAAATGTACCTATGTAAGGAATTCAAGCCACATGAATCCTAACATTGGTCATATGACAATACCTCTTAGTTATCAACTAACTTGACAACCACATGTCACACCATTTGTACTAAGTAGAATTATTGTCTTACCTATAAATCTATATAACCAATGTGGTATAATATACATTTAGATCTTGGTTTAATGTATACAACATATCCTACTGGAACAAAAGGATTTGATCCTTTGACCTTTACATTAGAAGAAATCTTGTAATATGTAGCTATTCAATTTGCAACTACATCCGACTACATGTAATTACTTATCATTTGCAACCATGTTTTATCATTTTTACAACTACTCACCATCTTTTTAACTTTACGACTATTTTTGCAATTATGGTGCAACTATTAAATTACACATCCTTCCATATTAACTAGCTTTTGAATTTTTCATCCAAGAATAGGCTCCTATGGTCATTTAATTGCAAAATTAGTTGCAATTTGGTTACTTATTATGGTGTGTTTATACATTTATTAATATACATTAAGGTTTTTTGGACTACATTAAGAATATATTATATATATTCTATTCAAGGTATATTAAACATCTATTAACCTTATTTAAGATATTAAAGTGCATTTGAATTATATTCAAGGTATTTTAAGCAAATTTGACTTGTATTCATGGTATGTTAAAATATTTAATTTGTATTCAACGTATATTAAACATATATTTGGCCATATTATGGGCATATTGGATTGAAAACTAATCTTTTTGAATTTGTATGGCTCATTTAAAAATATGTCATCTTTATTAAAGTACAATTAAATTATAATAGCAAGGTCATATTAATTTGATATAATCCTTGTATTAAACAAAAATTAGTTATCTAATAATTATTATTTTCAAATAATTCATTAGTTAGTATAAAGTATGAACAAAATAATTTATTTAACCATTTAGTTATATTTAAACTAATACCAACTAATTGAGACTCAATCATTATTTGTTAATTACTTCAAGAACAATTGACGATTAATTAAAGATTAAATCATAAATTGATAAAATAACTAATCATTATTTATGACTTATTCATATTACTTAATTGATTAATTGAGAAATATGCAATAATAGTTACTTAATTAAAAATTATATTATTTTCATCAACAAGTCAATAAGTTTATAAATAAATAATCTATACTTAATCTTTTTCAATCAATGATTTGTCAATAATTTGTTAAATTTTATTTAATATTTAGTTACTATGAAATAACTAATTATTTTTAAAAAGTATTCAATGGTAATAATCTTATTATTCCTTATTTAACTAATTCTGAAATAAAAATTATATATATATAAATTTCTAATTAGTTAATATGTCTTCAATATAAAGTAGTGATTTATTTAATATTTATTAAATTATGTGGTAGTTATTTATTGATACCAAAATATTTTTAATAGCTAATAAATACTAATCAGCTAATATTAATGGTTTATTCAAACTGATTAATATCTACTAAATAAGATAATAAGTTAGAAATTTAATTATTTATAGTTAATATTCAGGAATTACCAATTAGTTAATAATTTATTTTGTTAGATAATCAATTAATAGCTAATTATGTTTTATTTGATTAACTAATCACTAGCAATTTCAAAGGTTTATTTTCAGTAGTAAAAATAATAATTTTATTTATGTAATTGAATAAATAGAATTTTATTATTTTAGAAGTAATTGCCAAGTGATTAGATATATTAAAAACTTAAACGATTAATTTGTGACTTGATTAATTAATTAGATGCTGAATTATTAATTCTTGAAATTATTTATTATTCATTTTGAATTATTACTATGAACCCATTGACTAAGTATTGGAAATATTGAAAAAATAATGATCAATGTCAGTTCTACATTTATTAAAATAAACAATAATATGTAGTAAGTAGTTTTGGAAGTTGGTGGGTGGGTAGGTAACTAGTTATTAGCTAATTCATTAGTTACTATTTCTTATCTATTTAGTTGTATAATTTAAAAAACTAAAAACAAGTAAAAAACTTGTGGAGGAATTATTTTTAGTTGTAATTGAATTTGCAACTAAGGTGCAAGTAAAAGGTTTAACCTATATGTTTTGTCTTCTAATTCATCTTACAAAGTATATAAAGAAGGCGCTTTCTCTTTGGATTTCACATTAAAAATCATGTGCCATTTGGGATGAACTTTAAAAAGTTTAACCTTAAAGGCAAAACATAACATAAAATAAAAGTATTTACATGGTTATTTTTTAATTCACCTATTTTTCTACCTTTTTACCTTCTTAACTATATACCCACCTTCTTACTTAAGTAGCTAGGTGGGTAAGTAAGTAGCTTAGATAGGTATGTATCCTAGGTAGGTAGGTAGGTATTTTTTTATGCACATAGTTTTGCCTACCTACCCACCTATGTAAGTAATTTTTTTTCCCAAAATTTAATCAATATGTAATGTGGCCAATTTTGATTGTGCCATGTGTCACAATATAAATAAATCTAAAGTAATAATCACAATGGATGGTTGAGATCAAGATTCCAATAAAAATTTAATTTTCATAAAAAATTATTCCAATAGCCATGTGTCAAATTTTCATTTGTCCAAGTGTCATCATGTAAATAGTTGAAATTGGACCATGTTGATTTTTCCTCATTATATATTATATAAAATCATAAATTAAAAATTCCAAGTTTTGACTCATGTCAAAATTTGATTAGAATATGTGTTGAAATCTATGGCCATCCATAATGGATGGCCTAAGTTAATATTTTGATAATAAAAAAATTTGCCCAAAAATTTATTATGTTGAAAAATGGCAATTAATGAGGGTTATTTAATAGTTATAAGAAAATTATTAATAATTTCAAATACATTAATCAAAGGATGGAAATGTATACATTAACCATTTGCTTCATCCATGAAAAATGTGCCGACATCACATTAAGTCATCATTTGCGATTAAAGGTTTAATGCGACTTCACTTCTGCAACTAAAGGATTATTTAGTTGCAAAGTTGATTGCAAATTTTTTTTAGTCATAAATTATAATCACAATTTGACATTTTTCTATTAGTATTAGAAATTATATAGGTTATGTACCTAAATATTTGCATTTAGTACCAAAATAACATGTCATACCACTAATATACACAACACATGTTATTAGGAATCAATTTACTACAATGGTTCAAATAGTCATTAATAAGGACAAAGGACCCATTCAACAATAGGTTCTACTTCAATGACAACCATTGTACCAATTAATATTGACATCCATCGAATCTGTAACAATTTACTAACTCATGTACCAAGAGGAGGTTCTATTCATCAACCATAAAATGGAAGACAATTTGAAGATTCACCTAGAAGTTCACATGGAACATATCCATGTGGAGAACCACTTATTAATCCACATGTCAAATCATATGGATGGCTAGCACCTGATCCACACATGTTCATACCATCATGTTATCCACCACTTACTTTACAACATGTACCAAAGCCAACAACTAAATTGCCATACAGAAAATCACAATACCCAACATATGTCAAAAACACTAACCTTAATGTTCACATCAAAGTATTCAAGAAATATATTAATGCTAATGGTGGAAGTCGATATTATCAACCTATTTGCTTTCATTCTTAAAAATAATATGTATGAATGGGGTTAGAATTTTGTTCAAGCCCATCCAAATTACACATAAATTGAAGAACTAAAGTAAACATTTTGTAAGTGGTTCAAAATTATAAGAATGACAAAGAGGTCTATATGCAACTACGAAATATTCAACAATAAATTACTGAATGTGTTAAGATTGATTATGAACGCATGTTGAAATTAACCAATTACTTATAAGTTAAAACAACATATGTTTTTCTCACCACTATTTTTAGAGCATATTTATTACCTAATATCATATTAACAGTAGTGGTATGAAATGAGATACCTTGATTGAGCACAAAAACACTATTGTAATCTATGAAGAAAGTGGACCTATTAGTTTAAGTTACAATGTCCTACTAACCACGCCATAAATTAATGGGGTCCATTCATAGTTGGGGTACACAAAAAAAATGTCTCGCCCTAAAATCATTCTCAACACATTACTTTGAATGACCATTACATTTACGAAATAATTTATTTGGTTGATTTTTTTATTAAATAATTGCATACTTCTTGATCAAAATGATGGTGTTTTTTTGTGATTTGGATGATTCAAACATGTCCTTAAATGTTATAAAAGATGGTTAAAGAACCATTTCCCATTTCATAGTTTTATTGAAAAGGATTCAACATGACTAGAAATATTTGTTCAAATTACTCCATATTTTAACCACAACTAAAATAAAGTATGTTCTATATGATGTCATAAATTTTGAATATGATAAATCACCTAATTTTGTGGAATTGATGCTAGAATTTTGGATTTTTTTCATCAAAAGGACGTGTCAATAAAATATCCAAATTAATTTTATTAATTGTAAATTTACCTTCCAAAGGTTTAGAAAGAGGTATAGGAGACACATGTGCAAAAACCAGGACATTATTTGATGTTTTTAATAAGGTTTTGGCATTCCAAATGAAAGTATGTCATTTTTAAATGTTGTATTAATTTTGCATTCCTTTTTGGTTTATACTTGAATAGGACATTCAAAATTTGTTCAATTGATTTGAATCATTCATTATAATTTAGTGAAATGTGTTTGATTAACACAAGCCCTAGTGACATACACATGAGTGACATATGTGAAGTGACACATGTGAGGTTTTATTGGCATACACCCTAGTGACATATAACATTGGTCAAACCCAAATGACAATATAAACTTGAGTGACATGGGCCCTATTAACATAGGCCATAATGACATATTATAATAAGTCCAAGTGTAGTAGGAAACCCATGTGGCATAGGCAATAGTGATGTATTACACCTTAATGACATAGTTTGAGTGACACATGTCATAATGATATAGACCTATGTCCAAGTGATAGAAGATGAGTGATAGTATCTTCTTGTGGGTGATTGGCAGGGGTTCAAAGGAACAACATATGAGGCGAAGGAAGAGGTGAAATGTGCAAGCATGAATATTATAAGTACCATGTGATCTGAATAGTTCATGTGTATGTTTGAACATGTTTTAAGCAAATTTCAAAATACAGGGTCAACATATATGACAAGTAAAGTCTATGGCATTGAGACTAGGTGTAAATGATTATACCTTAATGATACAAGCCCAAATGATGCACAAACCTCAAGCGTTAGAGTGAAATGAACTTGGTTTAAATGATATAAACCTAAAATAAAATTTAATGAAACATGTTTGATTGACATAAGCCCTACTGACATAGACATGAGTGACACGTGTGGTTTTATTGGCATATGCCCTAATGACATATAACACTAGTCAAACCCAATTAACAATATAAACTTGAGTGACATAAATGGAGTGAGATGGGCATTATTGGCATAGGCCATAATGACATATTATAGTACATCCAAGTGTAGTAAGAAACCCATATTGCATAGGCCTTAATGGCATAGGCACTAATGATGTATTACACCTTAGTGACAAAGGTTGAATGACAAATGTAGTGATATAAACCTATGTTTCAATGACAGAGGATGAGTGAAAGAAGACCTAGTGATATAAACTTAGTTCCTAATGATAAAGGTTGAATGACACATGTCATAGTGATATAGACCTATGTCCTAGTGAGAAAGGATGATTGAAAGAGGACCTAATGATATAGACCTAGGTCTTAGTGATAGAGGTTGAGTATTACACGTTAGTGACATAGGATTTAATGATCTATTACACTTTAGTAACATAGGTTATATTGATGTAGACTTAAGTCTTAGTGATTAAAGATGAATGACATAGGACCTAGGTCCTAATGATAAAATTTGAATGACACAATGTTAAAGGCACAATTATTGGACCCTTGGTTGGTTTTTTATTATATATCGTAGTCTAATACTTATTATTTTACTATTTATTATGCAGGGTTGGCAACCAAAGGGTATTGAGGGTGTCTGATTTGTTCTGCACACACAATATCTTGTAGGTCTAAGGCATTACGAAAGAATGTGTACACATGCCAACATAGGAGATGGTTGCCTAAAGATCATGAGTTTTGTGGTTCTTGGCAGCGTTTGATGGAGTTCGAGAAACGGGCTTGCCTCCACCAAAGGCGACAATTGCTAACATTTTCAAGGAAGTTGAATTAAGGGTGTAATGGTATGCTCGTGGGGGGCGTCCAACAAAAGAAGACCCTACCAAGAAGACTAGGATCAAGAGAATGTCCATCCTATTTGAACTAGAGTATTGGAAGGTATTAGAAGTTTTGAAAGTTTTGAAATTCCCTCATGAATTGAAATTTCATTCAACTTGAACAATATTTAAACAAGGCCATTCAATTTTTCTCTCATAATTGTCCCCATTATACAATAGCCATGATTGTGCAATGTCAATCCCTAGAAAGTCAACCAAATCATTTAGATGTCACTAAAGAATCACCAAAACTTGCATCTATGGGTGCACCCAATGATTAACACTCAAGGGCTATCATATGGTCACCTATATTGTTTATGGACATGCTACAAGCTGATGTTGTGGGTGATAATAAGTGAAAAGAGGGCAAGAATCCATATACACAACAATTTATGCAAAGTAACTTAGATGGAATTAATTGTAATGGGTGCATCTATTGTGGGCAATGCAGGAATTATCTATTTGAAACACTTTGGAATTGATGCATGTGGAATGAAATGTTTTAGATAACCTTTTGAGATATTCAACTAGGGAGAAGGACATGCAAGAGGTTAGTGTCCACCAACATTTGTGGTTACAATCAAGGCTTGGATCATCTAACTATTTCAAACTAATAGCCCCTTATGTTTTTACATGAGAGGAGAATAAGTCTTTTCTAAAATTTGTCTCTAGTATTCGGCTCCAATAGGATATGTTGCTGCTTTTAAGAAATTGTGGACCCAAAAATGTTATATGCCATAAAGAGCCATGACCACCATGTTATGGTTCAACAAATAACACCAATGAATGTGAAGAATTTGTTGGAAGCAGGCCCAATAACAACAATCATACAACTTGGGAAATCAATTCAAAAAATTAGTGCTAAGGTGAACCCAAAAGACCTTATGGCATTGTGAACATATATATTAGAAACAATATGTTTGTTTGAGATATGGTTTCCACCATGGTTCTTTGACATGCTGACTCATTTGATTATCCATCTTGTAGACAAATTAGAAATATGTGGGCCAATAGGTGTTAGGTGGTGCTACCCAATGGAAATATATCTATTAGTCCTAAAAAGATATGCGAGGAATAGGGCTAGGCCAAAAGCTTGCATGGCATCTAGCTACATGTATGACAAAGTTCTAGGGTTCTACACATAATACTTTGCACTATATCTGCACATGCGTCACTGCATATGGGATGTTAATGAAGAGGGGGTAGACATTGGTGAGGTGTTGGAAGGGCATGTTCAATTTAAGAGATTGAATGCAATGGAATTGAAAGCAATACATGAACATGTCATCATGAATTCTATGGCAACAAATGCATCATACAATTATACATTTCAAACAACAGCACGTCGGTGGATTTGTGGTGGATTTTCTATCCATAAGATCATAGTGGAAATGACATAGTGATATAACATATGCATTATGGAACATCAAAATGGAACATGGGGCTAAAAGGTTCCCAAAGTGGAACTATATAGTTTCATTTTCATTAGTGGGAATGATTGTTCAGTGGCATGTGCTAGTGGTGGGAGTGATTGTTTAGTGGAATGTGCTAGTGGAGTGAGGTATTTAATGTGTGGTGGAAAACCTTGGGATGTGCATGTAGAATGTGGCAGGAAGCAAGGTCCCAATTACAAGAGGACCAAAGAGAATTCAGGGCATTGGCAATGTATAGGCGTTGTGGGCGTGGGCCCATTGTGCTGCCACCCCATTTGGCATAAGAAATCCCAACATTTGCAAGGTGGTTGTTGATCATGTTAAGACACAAATGGCAAATGGAATGGCAGTAGACCTCGACGTGGTGGTTTATTTTTGCCCACCATCAACATTAGCCTATACATACAACAATATGTGGGCATATGGAAACCATTACAAGGTTAATATTGAGATAGGGCCAACACATGCCATGTATGACAATGGTATTACATGCATATTCAGGCAAGGTAGCTGTAGTTTTATATGAGACAAGAACATTGTAATGGCCAATTTGCATTATGTGGGCATGTTAAAAGAAATAATGGTAGTTTCTTACATCAGCCAATGTGTAACATTGATGAAATGTTCATGGATACTCGTTCACATGTAAGGGAATGCAACAACCGTGCGACAAGATGAACATGGATTTTTGGGTAGTGAACCACGGGCAATGGGTAAATGCAAACTTAGAACCTTATGTGCTCCCAACAATGGTCTCATAAGTATGGTTCAAGCATGACCACAATGCTTGTAAAACATATTTTACTGGACAAGTAATATCCATAGTTGTGGATATATGAAAGTTGGCCCCACTTGGTGTAGTGATAACCTAAACAATATAAGGGTCTTAAATGGGGACATGTCAACATCTTTACCATGTGCATGCACACATCTTCCATTGTCTACCCATTAATTAATTGTTCTATCATTGTAATGTGTAGGTGTTTTTTCTAAAGGACAAGGTGAATGGTGGAGACTGGTGAGTAATTGTGCAAAAGGAACCTTGTCTTCAACATGTAGTGGCTATGGTGGACGACATGACACTCGGGGTAGACATAGATGGGCAAGGCATTATGGCATTTGCAAACCTTCAAGCTGATGCCGAAGATCATGATCTAACTAATGCAAATGAAAGGGAAGAGGTTGTTGCAATAGAGGTGGAATGTGTGGAGATTTTAGTTGAGGGGGGGGGGGAGGGGGTGGGCTTAGTTTCAACTCGGATGATGTTGTCATTGAGTGATCATGATAGTTTATACGGTGTGAGTTGGCCATTTGTATGCAAGTTGGTTCATTGTTTTTTGGGGTTTGTAACGTGGGGAGGTTATAGTTATGACTTAACTATATGATGTACATAGTTCCACTAAGCAATGTGGGAAAGTTGAACATTGATTAATCGACATATGGATCAATTAATGTGTATATGCATATTTGGGGTGCAAATGATACAAGTTATATTTATCCACTCATTTTGTACCAATTGTCATTGTTATAAATGATCCTTGAGTTGTCATCTAATGCATGCATGACCCAATAATCCATACTTGAATATTGGAAATGAGGCTAACTAACACATGATGGTGACATGTCCTTGTTGGTTGTTTTGAATAAATGGGGTTAGATACATGTAAATGACCACACTTAAATGACCACATGGCTATCTACATGTGGAACCATATTTGGAACATGTATGTAAATGGATAAATGTAGATGTATGTTCCATCACAATGCATATGCATGTAAATGGATTGGTCATATGAGTGGAATACTCCATTCATCCCATATGTATATACATAAGCAAAGCAAGTGGTTTTTTCATAGGTAGTAACCGTATAAGGAAAAAGGTGGTACTAATGTAGAAAAAAAATCCTAATAAATTGGAACATCTAAAATATATATGCATGCAAATACATGAAGAAATTGAAGAGAGTGGCAAGGTCCAGTGGGATTTCAATAAAATCCAATAATGGTGGGGTCAGAATGGAAAACATCGTGATTTCTATATGAAATGTGGTGAAAAAATGGACATAATGCAAGGTCCATTGGGATCCCATTAAAATCCAATAGTAAGTGGGATCAAAGTGGGAGGTGGTCACTTTTGTCCAAGTGTAATGATTTGCAACATGTCCAATTCCACTGAAATTGAATTTTGGTGGAATCATGTAGTGGTTTTGACCACAATCTGTTCTAGTGAGTGTTCACTAAACTATCCACTTCTTACAACTTCAATCCTCCTTGGAAAAACCACAATTAGCTTTCATTTCACTTTTTAGATGCTAGTATGAGGTGCAGTCACAATTAAACAAACCAAAAAGGGTGTCAGACGACAATTTTTTTCTTCATTTTGTCATTTAAAACCATGCCAATCATGGCAAGTTGTATGACATTTGTTGAGGTATTGACTGCATGCGCCAATGTAGGTGCAAATGAAAGGCCATGTATGCCTACTAAGAGCACATCACTAAATGCCATTATAAGTAAAATAAATATGTGGGAAGTAGCCTTGGGGATATGGAGGCAAGTCTGATTGGGTGGTACCACTTGGAACATCACATTTTGAAATTTTACAGAGGAGATCAATTTCAAGAACAATTTGTGATTTTGTGATGTAATATATATTTCATTAATTTATTTACTTTTTTTATATTAAGCAAATGCATCTAGGGTATTTTACTAACCCATGTATAATCAAATTTGGACATGTTTTCGTGTTGGCTTTTTGATTGATATAAAAACTCAATTCAATAAAAATAAATGAACTTTATTATTTTGAAATTTGTAATGTTTTTGTTTCCTATGAGGTTGAACTAATGGATCTTTATTTGTGCCTAACTCAAAATGATTAATTAATCTATATACACGAGTTTAAATAGTTCCTTAGTCAAAAGATTTTGATCCATGCATATGGCTCATAAGAATTATTATTTACTTAGCATATATATTATATATATATTCCAACTTTCTACCCTTTGTTGTAATTTGATGATTTTTCTCATGGTGAATTTTCACTATTTTGTGATTTATATATATAGTCACAAATTTGCTGTTTTTTTGAAAAACAAATTGTCGAAGGTCAAAGATTTTTTTAAAAATCAGCAAAAATTGCCACAATTGCCTATAATATGAAAAGGTGTTTCAAAAATTTCTTCTTTCATGTTTCAATGAATATTGCCAAATTTGGCTAAATATACTTATGAATGATTGCTACTTGAGCAATATCACAAAATTAAATAATAATAATAATCACTAGTCATAACCAATGTTTTTTTTCCTTTTTAATCTTTTTCAAATAAAAATAGACGACAAGCATCCCAAGCTAGATATAGCATTTATTGGCTACATTAAAAAAAGTAGTGTTTTTGCCAAATAGCAGCAAAGTGGCAACATTTCTTTCAAAATCCTTTTTTCCCCTTGTTGTTTTGGCGAATTGTTTTGTGTTAAAAATCAGGCATATGTGCTCCAAATTCTAAAATATTTGACAAAATATTCCAGTTATTTATTTATTTATATTTATATTGCCACCAAAAAAAAAACACTGGATGCATGCATGGATTGATCCTCATCCGGATTTTAGGGTTTTGGAGTCCTGAGAGGCTGGATGGATGGATGGATGGATGATCCTCATCCTGATTTTAGGGTTTTCGGAGTTCAGAGAGGCTGGATGGATGGATGGAGGATCCTCGTCCTGATTTTAGGGTTCCGGAGTCCAGAGAGGCTGGATGGATGGATGGAGGATCCTCGTCCTGATTTTAGGGTTTTGGAGTCCGAGAGACAGAGACGACGAGGAAGATCTGAAGAACAGAAGTGTTGTTGGAGAGAGGGAGAGAGAGCGTGTGTTGTCGCGCTCTCGTCGCCCACCACAGTTTTGCGATGTTTGCCTATTTTCTCGGTTCCCATACCTGCTCTGCATATGCGTGATACGGAAGAAAACATTCCAAAGACAGAAGGATCGCTCTTCGCTGCTGTGACTGCTAGATCGCATCGGGTTTGCTTTTTGTTTGGGGGAAGGGATTGGTTGCTTGGAGGATCAAACAAAACCAGAGCTTCCAGAAATGATTTAATATACATACAGGTAACATGCTTTCTCGATATCTGTTTTTCAATCGGGGTGTGTAGGTTTGAGATCTTATTATTTCGGACATGTGGAGGATGAGCGAGGTACCCGGGGCTGGCTCTATAGGTACTTGAGCTTTGATTCTTTACACTTGATGAAGTGATCTCCAGTCCTCGGATAAATTCGTGTGTTCGCCTGTGCGTGTCGGGGAACTCGTTTTGCTTGTCGGATCCTTTCCAATGACATATGAATCGGTGACATCTCCATGAGTCAGGAGCTGTATTGTTTCATGAATAAATGATGATTTTGGAGTCTGCTATTCTTCTAGCTCAGTGATGGGACAATTTAAAATTGATAAAAAAAAACGGAAGTTCAATGTGCACACTATCTGAAATAGCGCCTTCCTTGATGCTCTGGATAGGGGTGGCAAGGTCAAGCAAGAAGACTTCTTTATCATTTCATAGATGTGGAGTTGCGGTTTATCCTGTAGATGGTGCCCTTGACTGCATCAAGGAGTCAATTCTGTTCTTGGAGATCATGACGAATGCTGGTAGCATTAGCAAACCAATGTTACTAAACTCTAGGTTGGGACAGGTATATGACAACGGAACTGAGGAAAAGAGCCAGCCATGAGTGCTGTGAGCAGTCTGCTACGGCGGCGAACCTCCTGGGCACTTACATCCCTACTGAAGTCACAATATCACCAAGGATGTTCCTTTGTTTCGTCCCATTGTGCAAGGAGCAATGCGTGTTGGGGTTTTCCAACAACTGATGCTCAGCGATTCTCTCAAGCCAGTCTTTTTCCGGTATACTCTTTAACTTTGAAGCTCTGCCTGTTGATGATGACTCCTGGCATGGTTCCACACCATGAGTTTCAGCACTGACATATCCTTGCATAGGAGTCTTCTCAAAATTTGTTACAATCCATAACTTCTTGTAATATATTTTCTTTGCTGTTGTAGGCTCAAGAGTCACTTGGTCGATTTCAGCAGTTTGCAACTGCAGCATCTGTGCCACCGCCTCCTAGCCCTGGTCCTGACCTGTCTGGCTCTTCATCAGGTAGTGATTGAATGCTTCGATTCATGGGGTCTATGTGCATCTATTCAATATGTAGTTCTGTCCAAGTGGTCATGCTTTTATAAGAATTTTGAGGATCTTATGCTTCTGAGTGATTGCCATGGCAGGGAATTTAAGGAAGCGTCTAGGTGTGGTTGGAGCAGCAACCATTGCAGCTGTTGCAGCTGCTATCTACTTCACAGATGGAGCAGTATTCCAAGATTTTGCCAATGGCAAACTTCCTGATGGTTTATTGTTTGGAAATAAGCAGACAAAACCTGATCATCAGAGCAAGCTGGATAAGACTACCAGCAACTCTCAGCCAATCAAAAGACCTGAATCGAATCCTGGATTTGTTGAGGAGACTGAAAGTGACTCAAATGTCACACAAGTGGCTGACAGCAAACCTGGAAAAGGAGATGAAATAGCAGATACACACCAGGGAATCCAGCAGATGGATGCAAACCCACAAGATTTGAGGGAGGCCAATGTCATATTACAGGTGATTCAAGAAACTCCATTGAAGCCTCGGGTGATGGAGGATGAAAAATTGAAACCTGAGCAAGCTCTTGAGGATACTTTTGAGATCAGAGAGCTTGAGGATGTTGATAACAAACCTCAAGCAACACAGGAACATTTTGATGTTAGAGTGGTTGATGAAACTGCCAGCAAACCTGAGGAATCTCAGGATAGTAGTCCTGACATACAGGGGGTTGAGGAGAGTGAGAAAACATCCGAAGTTATTGAGGAGATTTGGAGGACATCTGAACCTGAGTTTGTTGAAGAGATTGAAAAGACACCTGAAGTTATTGAGGAGACTCAGGCAATGCCAGTGCCACCTCTGCTGATTGTTGAAAAGACCATCAAGGAGGAGACCAGTGGGTCTGAAGCTTTTGTCACTGAAATTTTTGAGGTCTTGGAGGTTGACAGACCTGTTGCTTCACATGAAAGTGAAGAAATGATGCCAGAGACTACAAGTGTAGTAGAAAATGGACTGACAGATGTTGAATCTTCTTCCCAAAGAGCTGCTGATGAACTCAAGGTGAGCTCTGAGGGAAGTATGACAGAAGATCAGGAAATAAACAACTTTTTGACAGCAATGGAGGAGACAGCCAGTGCAGATGACCTGAAGGACTTCTCTGACAAAGTCCTACTTAATCAGGTGACAAGTGAGGAGGATGAGAAAGATATTGCGAGCATGAAGGATGAGTCTTCTCCGTCTGATCAGGGCCAGCCAGTTGAGATCTTGGATAGTGTGGAGCAGGTGATACTTTTGGGCTCTGATAAACCTATTGAATCCAGAGCTATGGTTGCTGTCAAGTCTGTGCTCACAGGTCTTGAGAGAATTTAAAAGACAGATCTGCTCAACATTTCCAAAGACTTTTTGGTGGTTTTTGGGTATAGAGACTTCATATATGTGTTTGTTTTCAGGTTTTGAAGGTGGGCTTTGAAGCAACCACTCTTGAGGCTACACAGAAATTGAAAGGGCTTGCAGAGTCCTATCTCTTGATCAAAGATCAGGATGATGAAGTTGAAAGATTCAAGAGTGAAGGCAGTGGCAACAAAGATGTAGGTTTCTTGGAACATTTAACCAAATTGAAGCACTTGTATCTGCATGCTTTGAGGGATCATGTCAGATCTTTCTTCTTACACTTGTTTCTCATAGTTTTGAGTCAATGACATTACAGGAACAAGAACCATCAGCTGGGGAAGAAAACACAGTGAGGGCACCTGTTAACAATATTGATCTGGTGGGAGCAATTCATGCTGCAGAGGCAAGGCAGGCCGAGATAGATGCTCAGCAGTATGGAGCTTTTTTGCTTAAAGTTAAGGTGAGTTTGGGATAATTTCAGAGTAATGGAGATTATGATGCACTGGGTTTGTTTTCTCTGTTGGGTCCAGGTTTCCAACCAAAATGCTGAGCTGAGGCAGGACCTTGTGGGACCAGGAGTTTCTGAAGCACTTGACTTAGTGCAAACTTGAGGAGTACTGTAGAATTGGGTTCATTAGAGGAATGCAAGAGCTTACAGGTAATAGCTGGGGACTTTACTAAAAGATTTGCTCGGATTCTTACCAGGAAGAGCATCTGCAAGAGTTGAATGAGGCACGGGAACAGCAGGAAAAGCATGCAGAGTATGCTAGTAGACTCGAAAAGGTTCATTTGTTCTTCCTCTCTGGCAAGCTTATCTTTTATTTTTGGCAAGCAGACATTATTTGAAAAGAAAAAAGAAAGAGTTTATTGGTCTACAAATAGAATATGATAAATCAGACTTTAATACTTTAAAAACAAAGTGTAGCAACTTATTGGAGTTTTTCAATTTTGCTGATATTCATTTTCAAGCAAATGTTTCTATGCATCCTCTTTTATGTGTGTTTCATCTTTCACTTTTGTGTTTTGTCATGTTACTGCTAGGCCTTGGACACACACAAAGAGAGGGCAGAAGCCCAGCTCAGGCAACAGATGCAGTGGGCTGAAGAGAGACTCCGTAGCGAGTTGAAGAAGAAGGTGAATTTTGCATTCCTTCTTGTGAAACACAATCTGTTACTGTCCATTTCATTATACATGGAAGCAAGACTCTCATAGTAATAACATTCTGAAGTTGTAGGGTGCCTTTCACTTTGCAGACCGATATATTTTTCTTTAAATTGTCCTCAAAGTTCATACAACTAAAAGGTCTTTGGCTTTTTCTCTTTTCTTGTTTGGTGGTTTTCTCCCCCTCTTCCCCCCTTTGTGTTGCTTGTTAGTCTGTAATTGCTTTTGGCTTTTCCTTCTCCTTTAGGTTCTTGAGCTAGCTAGCATCAGGGCTACATTTTCCTGCTACAACTGGTCTTGTGACAGAAACTTCATATGTTGGCTAATGTATGACATAACTGCTACACTGCCAGGAGCCAATATTATGATAGTTGGTCAATACCACATGCTGCTGTTGAAGGTCTCTGAACATGTTGCTATTTTTCAGCTGGTCCTTAAGCTTTGGTTTTGGTTTTGGTTTTGTTTCTGTTTTCCCTCTTCTGTAGGGTTGGATTTTCCCTTCTGCTGATGTGTTGTAGGATAAAAAATCTCTGTAACCTTGTTAATCGGTTAGCCTCAATTCTTTTCAAGTTGACTGAAATACATAAAGTATAATAAAGAAGTTCTCAATAATGAGATATTTTAGTTCTCAGTATGAACATATTTTAATTTTGTGTACACTTTTGATGATGACAGTAAATATAACCATGCATGTAATCTTGTTTGTATGTGAGCAGGAGGAACATGCAATTAGTGAACTGGAAAAGATGGAGTTGCTGACACAGGCTCGAACCACAGCAGCTGTGACTTTAGAGAAAGCAAAGCATTTGGAAGATACCAAGGATCTGCAGATACAGGTACAACTCCATTCCTTTGAACACCAGAAAAGAAGGGTTGACATGTTAGAGGAACTTTTGAGGCAAAATTGTTACTTCCTGCAATTCTTTTCTCTGGCCTTCTACTCATTGATTGCTAATTGGCAACCCAAGGGTTTCCAAGTCTGAGTAAGTGTATCCACTGCATATAAGTTCACTTACCAACTTTAGCAGTGATTTGGGATCTAAAAGATCCATCTTTTGGCTTCTGATCTATGTGTGTGTTCTTCTGAAACACAATGTTGCCATCCTTTGGAAGAACTTTTGATTGTGTCTTTTTGCCCTGGTTTTGGACAAGATGTTCAGACATATATCTCCAAGATACATGAGTGGTGTGGACCTTAGCTGGAGAAAAAGTTCTTAGTCATGCTAACTTCAGCTAGGGTTGTGTATATACTAGTTTTCAGGGGATGTGGACATTGGTCAACTAGGCATGGAGATAATGTTATGTTAACAAAGTGAGAAATTGCAGAGATGGGAATCAGTTGATTGAGTGAGAGCTTGCAAATGAAAGTTTCCCATGTGTTTCATTGAGTGCCTTCAGCTGATCATACATTTTATTACTCTTCCATGATAATGCTGTGTGCTGCAGGTAGAAGCACTGCACAAAGCCTTTTATGCACAGTCAGAGGAGGCAAAAGTCAGTCATACAACAAACAAGTTGGCTTTGGTATGCCTTATCTCCATTGTATCCAAGCTCTCCCTTCAAAACAATCCAAGGTCTTCTTTTTTAAAATTCAGGTATCTTGCTTGAGACAATGATGGCTAGCCTTCATTTCCTGGTGTAGGGGGCTCTTGCACTTGAGGATGCAATCATACAGGGAGCACCAGTGGGAAAAGAAGTGGAGCTTCTCATTCAAGCAGCTGGTGGATTTGGAATTGATGAGGTAGTAGACATGGCTGTCATGTCATTGCCAGAAGATGCATTCAAAGAAGGCACATGGACTCATAATCAGCTACAGGAGAAGGCAAGCAGTCTCCAACATCTTGACATTTTGACTGCACCCTGAGGTTTTGATTTTCAGACAATCATGTCAATGAGCTCCTCAAATCACCAAGACTACTGTTGCATCCATTTGCATGTGACTACCACTCTTTTGAGTCTGCTTTAGCCAGGGATTTGAAGAGCCTAGGTAGTTATCTCTCAATACTAAATGCCTCCTTTACTGTTGTAGTTTATGCACTTGCAAAGGCCAATGAGGGAGCTAGGGTTGATCCCTGCAGGCCAGGGTGGAGTCTTGACCCATCTTCTTGCCCGTGCAGTTGCTGCCATCAAGGTAACCAGCTGAATGTTGAGAAAAGCAAGTCTTCTTTTTCTGGTAGTTTGAGGAGAAGAATTGAACCCCTGCTGCACTACAATTCCGTAGTCAGTCTAGGATGTAATACAGGTCTAAAGACTGAAGGAGATCTCTTTGCTCTTTTTCTATTGTTTGGTTGGTTGCTTGGGAAGAGATTCTTCTGAATATCTGGTTTGCAAAGTCTCAGGTGCGCGAAGTGATGGGAGGCTGTGGGATAGAGGCTGTGATCACCAAGGTAGAGAAGTGTCTTGAAAATGGCAAACTTTTGGAGGCTGCTGCAACCCTGGAGAAGGGTTTGGAAGGAACTAAAGGTGAAGAAATAGTAGCTGAGTGGGTAAGGCAGGCTCGCAATCGTGTTGTAGCAGAGCAGGCATTGACTATGGTTCAGGCCCATGCTATTGCTGTAGCTTCTGCCCTTGTGTAAAGACCCACTTCTCCATCTCTAATTGACCACAGAGTTTGTCAATCTCAGAGCACTCTCTGTTACTTGCTTATCTCTTTATTTTCCCTTTCTATTGATTTTCTAACAGAGATGGTTTCAACAGTAATGATGAATTGAATGACCTTATTTGTGCATATCCTGGTGGACTCTAGAACAAAAACCAGCCCCAGATTACTTGCCTGAAAAAGCCTTCAGCACCTCAATTCACCCATTTTGATTGAAATCTAGAGGCAAGAACAATTCCTACTGTGAGCAAGCACAAAAAGTTTCTTGTTAAAAATAACTCAATGGAGACTTGTTTCTACCATATGTGCAACCTTAGATCCTGAGGTAAACCAGTTTTGAACCTTGGTCCCACAACAGGAACTAGAGTCTCATGCTGGGTATGATTAGTATGTCATGTACAGGCCTTTTGCATTTGATTTGTTGTACCTCAGGTGTTTTAGTGCCTGCTGCCCTTTGAACATCATGTTTCACTGCTTTTTGTGTTGTCAGTTTGCAAGATAATTATTTGTCCTAATACATGACTGTTTTGGCTCTGATGTGATTCTGCAATATAAATTTGTGCTGAATCAATGTGTGGTGGGTATGTCATCACATCTTTAGATTGCTGGAGAGGGATATTGTTGTTTTTCATTATTAGAATGTGCTAACTCTTTTCTTCTAACAAACCATGGGGGGTCATTTGAAGGAGCAATTACATTGTAAGATGGTTCCCATCAACACAAGAATCATGGTTGTTATCTGTCTTGCCAAGAAACTTGGAGATTATTTCTCCTGAGTGCCATGTGAAAGGACTTTGTTGCAGCTCAAGGTTCACCAAAGGTTCCTTCACTAGCCTGCATGTCCCTTCACTGTGCTTTGAGAAGTGAACTGAATTCTCTTATGAGTTTTTTCTGCAAAGCTTCAAAGTACTCAGTGCAGTTAATGGACTGGAAGTGATTGTTCTGAATATGATGTCTCCTTTTGATATTTCTGCATTTGAGCATTCAATTGCAATTTGGGTTACAATTTGTTTCATTTGTACTGTAATTGCTTTAGCAGGGCCTTGCAAGATGCTTTCACAATGGCAAATTTTTGTTAGGAAGGTTTTGCAAATGATGGTCCAGGTGAGCACCAAGAAGGGTGCAACTCAAAATATCCACTATGTCAAAAAAAGACTTCAACACATCCTGTTACAAATGGCATTTTTCTTTCTTTGAAGAAGCCCATCGATGGGTGTGGAGAGCATGTAAGCATTACTACCAAGGGCTTCTAGCTCCTCTTAGTGTGAAAATGGGATTATTTGCAACTTGGAATTTGAGGGCAGAACAAGGCTGGATGTAGATGGTGTCCAATTGAAGCATAGCCAATTGCCTGGAGTTTGTGACACTTCTGTTTTTCAAAATGCAAGTAGAGTGATGGGCATTTTTTGTTTTCTTCGTTTTATTTGCATATTTGAGTCATTTTATGAATAAATTCATGAATCATGAACTTGTTAGATTGTGACAAGGTCTTATGAAAATTTTAATGTGATTATTGGCCTTGTAAAATCCTCCTAAAATTGACATTGTGTTTCATGAATTCATAATTTTTTGTGTTGTAGTTTGCAAGACTTTTTGCCTCCAAATTTATAGCCAGCATTAGCTAGGACAAACTGTGATAAAACTTTCCGAAACTGAAGTTACAAAAAAGAAAACTATTATACACTAGAAGGGAAAGTGCCATTTTTGTACCAACCAATTTGATGCATATTTCTATTTTCTTAAAAGAATATTCTACCAATTGAAATAGTCTGTGGACAACATTGACCACCTAAGGTGTTTGACTCTTGAATATCCAACATTATCTTATAGAATTGAATCCCCAATTTTCTACCTTATCTCTAAGTTGCTTTTATTCATTATGTAATAACAAGTCTTCTGTAAATAGGAAATTACATTATTTGGGACTACAAGTGCATGTTATATGTACTTGTGACATTTAGCTCATTTACTTATTGAGATGTGTTGATCAGGTACTCACCATGGGTGTCAAGAAACAAGTGCCTACTTCGTAACTCCTACAGTACAATCTTTCACCATTGGAGTAGAAAACTCTCTGGACTTGTCAAGAGACAACAAATTATTAGGCAATGTTTGGCAATAAATCTCACATTCAGGTCATCAAATGTGCCTCCCCCATATATTGATAATCTCACATTCCCTTGGAAGTGCATAAATTGAGTGAGGCATGGCATGTGCTGGGCTGGAAGGCCTTTTCAATTTACACTTTCTTCAATACACAAAATGACAATCATATGAACTATTGGTTAATTGTATTTATGGACCCCAAGGTTTGTCCCGAGGTATTGGTGGTAAAAGCTCATTGATCCCAGTTTTCACAGTGGAATGCTTCAACTCAGGATGCATAATGTAAGTTTACAATTCCAAGTGGAACTACATTTAAACAAGCTTGACCTTGTAAGTTGCTGTACAGCAATTTTATTGTTTGCTGGTGGATATGATGGTGGATCCTCCCTCTGCCTGTTCCCTGCCCTCTCCAGACCAGGTCCTTGATTGCAGCAGTTTCTGATCAGCTGCTAGCTGATCACATATACTGCAAAAGCACACACCCAGAAAAATCTCCATATTTTGGTGAAGGTTGGTGGTGCCCATCAGCATCAGCAACAATCTTATGCATACCCGGAAAAGCAGGCTTCACAGCATAGATAGTTTTCTTGACAGTTGTGTCCATCAACTACTAAATCATGGAGAATGTACCCTCCAAGTTCCAAGTTAAGATCCACTGTTCATGTTAGGTGCTTGCTGACCAAGACCAGAAACTGTAAGTGCCAATACAAACCTGGAACATATTTGTGTAAACTTTGAAGATATGGGACTGATTTGTGAAAACAGTATATATTTCACGGCAGACATGAATATGCTCATACTAGAGAACCAAAAGATCATAAGGTCTGAGGCCAAGGTGTAAGAGTTCTTTTTTAGTACAAAAACTGGCTTTAAATCTCCATCATCTGATCACAGTTTCAAGAAACCTTACCTATCTCCTGAGGCTGGTTGCCAGCACAAATTTCAACAATTCCTTCCAAATCAACCTTGCTAAAGCATTAAGTGCCCAGGCTATTTTCCACAGCACTCAGATGCATGGAGTCTCTACTTGTCATCTCTCCATTTCAGAACCTGTGCAGGATCTAGATGATACTCTTGACAAATGGCAGTGACAGATGAGTCATCAAGGCTCCCTAAAATGACATGGGTAGGATTCACCAGTAAATCCAGTTTAGTTGCTGGCATGTAGACCTGCACATACATGCCATGCCACTAAATAACATCAGAGAACATGTTGCAACCAAGAGAGAGGGAGAAATAGTCAAGTTTTACCACCCCTTCCCGGGTTTTCACATACAAATGCCAGGATTTCTACTGGTACCTAATGAACTTGCTGCATCAGAAGCAAGTTCAGAGGTACATGATTCAAATACAATTTTGATCCAGGCAGCTAATTTGCAGCGTGTTCATGTTGTTGCAGATACACACCTACAGCAACAAACATACCCATGGTTTTTTTTCAGCCATTTTTTGCCCATTTTCTTGATCTGTGGACTTTCTGTCACCTATATGATCCCAAGCAAGTTCTGATCGATCAGCTGGTGCCTCTCCTTTCTGAAGAGAGTCATACTTTGCAATTGAAGCCTGGGTCTCTGAATCTGTTACTAGCATCTGAAGCCTAGTGCTCCCCTGCACCACATACAGAGTTGTTTAGTTAGTGAACAAACTTATTCATAAGGTAAATTGCCCATTGTAATATTGATAGACTAGAACACCTCCAAAGTGTGGTTCTATGAAAATAAACATAGTATTCTAAACATTATGAAAGAGACACCTGTTACCTGTAAGGCGCGCCAGTGGGCATGTGTTCTGAAAAGGTTCCAAAAGAACACAACATTAGGCAGAGGAAGCACCTGCAAATTCCACCAGCCATTCAGCAGTAAAATGCAAGATCCTGACCATAATCCCTTGCATCCAGATAAGGATAGACTGCACCACAATGGAAATGGAGATTCACATTCTTAATGCAACATGCATATCTTCACATTGATTGAGAGTGTCTCTGTAATTATGATTTAAGTCAACCTGAATAGAATTGAGAGATGACCCAATAATTTCTTACCTGAGAGATGTTCTGAATAGGTTATTTCAGGATACAAAACATATCAATGGACAAGAACGAAAGAAAGAAAGGACATAAGAAAAGATCCAACCCCTAAAAACAGAGTTGTGAGGTGCAAGTGCAAAGGTGAGACAACACATGTTTCCTTCAAGGTGTGAAACACATTGTATGCATCAATCATGTACATGTCCTTGTTGAGGTGTTCAGAGATGCAGATCATGCAATGTGTGTCCAGTAAAAATATTTACCCCTAGTAGGATAGTAAAGGGAAGCAAGCCCATCGATCCATACATGAGCCTCTGGTGGTATATTGCTCCACTGCAGACAAACCAGTTCACATATCTATCAGACCTGGCATCAACTTCAGAGTGGTCATTGGGGTTCCTCCCTTTCACAAAGCATCACATTGACACTCCACTAAAATGACCTGCAGCTGCTGCAATGATCCACAACACACCTGTTTTCATGTTTGAGAAAAGGTGCTCAATGACTACTTTCCGTGAAGAACAACTAGTGCAACAAGGAACAATTGGAGCAATGTTTATGTGAGAAGAGAAAAATGAATACAGAGCCCTGGCCACCCTTATAACATGGTTGCCTTCTATTAGGAGAGACAAACTAACAGCTGTTGAAATTCTGGGGCTTTTCATCACCTCTTTTTAGGAGGTCAAAAGGCCAGTCATGGTAGTAACATATCTTATCATATTCGCATCTTACCTTCGAGCAAGATGACGCACCCTCCGCCGCACCAGTCTTGGATTTAGACTGGATTAAGACACAAACCCAGAAGCCATAGTCAGTCTAGCACACTCAATTCACCACAATTCTTGACTTCTTGAAACTTTAGGAACTAAAATTCATCTCCAGAAAATCATTTAAAATGGGTGCTTGGCTTGGGTGCAAACCTGGTAGGAAAGATAAGATCAATGTTGTTGGTCTCTTTTGGAATCGTCTTGAGAAACTGCTCAGATGACGGAAGGCGACAGAGCAACCTCTGCCCGATACTGCACCCCTAAGGTCATTAGCTCCCCCTTGTGACCACTCACATGGCACTGCAGATCTAGCAGTACATCAGATCAACTCATATGTTGCCTGTCATTGCCAGTCCAGCACAATCCTCCATCAATGTACAACACAATCTCATATGTCTCTTAATAGTGCACGCTGCCTGATTCTGAATCCTACAAATAGGACCAGAAAATTCTCGAAACCTCAGACGCCTTTCATGAAGTCAATACTCATCACCACACTCTAATGTTCATTGACTCTGGTTGCAGGCAAATCAGAGACTAACAAGTGAACACACACACACTGGCAACCAATACCTGTCTGTTTTGCATGCAAAAAGCCTGTTTCTGAACCTCTGACAAATCCAAAGACAGACAAATGCAATAGATCAAAATGGAGGATGTCTCAATCAATGTTGCCTGGAGAATGCAGGTGCTCTCACTCCCTCAGACCTTTGGAGCTTAAAGCAGAAGCTTGATTCATCAGGGCAATTTAGAGCAGGATGTGTCAATCAACGTTGCCTGGAAAAAAAAAATTTATGTGCATTTGAAGTACCAAAGAAATGCAGGTGCTCTCACTCCCTCTGAGTTTTGGAGCTTCAAACAGAAAGCCTGATTCATCATCAAGCATTTGAGAAGCTCTTGCATGGTCTCATCCTGAAAGGTCAATGGTTTGCAGAAGGAGGATGGCTTGAGGTACCTGTAGATTCGATATCGAATGCTTTCACTAGGTTGTGCTCCAAGCTCTGTCCATTTGTCATGCATCTGCAAAAGTCAAGGGGGGGATTTTCAGAACTCAAACCCACTGCTTATGATGGACCAAAAAGATACCAACATGTTAACTGACTGTTTAGAGCTGCAGCTGAATCCGTGTTCAAAGAAGAACCCTAAACAAGTGGTGGTGGTGGATCTGCTGATGTATGCACAATCTGTGCTCATTTCTGCTGTGCTCAAAGATACATCTTTGTGGCTTGATTCAGCAGAACGGTGGATCAGCTGATGGGTACACAATCTGTGCTCATTTCTGCTGTGCTCAAAGATACATCTTTGTGGCTTAATTCAGCAGAACGGTGGATCAGCTGATGGGTGCACAATCTGTGCTCATTTCTGCTGTGCTCAGATATTCGTCTTTGTGGCTTGATTCAGCATAGTCCCCAAAAACAAATCAATTCCAATACAAAGTAGCTTGTGTACACATCTTATTATAAACCCCAAACCCTTGCTTGGTTGAACAAGAAAGTTGCTTTGTGGATTTCAAAAGCACTGCAAAGAAACAAAATGGCCAGAGGTGAAGAAGAAGGCTTCTTCTGCTGTTACGAGCGAATGAATCTCTTGCCTCTCTCCATACGATGTAGCAATAATAATACTAGCAAGTTGCTTTGCAGACAAGAAGTGCACACACACCTTAGTGGAGACATACTGTTCCAGCAGCTGAGCACGATCTGTGAACTTCGGTACCGACAGCAAGCGTTTCCACAGTTGCGACACAGAAGAAGAAGAAGAAGAAGACGACGAGGCCACCGGCGTCGCCGCCTGCGCCGCGAACGCCCAACGCCGGCCCCTCACCGGAAACACTATTACCTTGGTCGTCACCATCCTTTCTCTCTTCTGCTCGATGCGCACCTTCCTTCCTTCCTCCCTTCGACAGCACTTGCAGGAAACGGCAGAAACAGCTCTCCTGCGACAAGGGTTGTATGTAGCGTAGCTCGTAAGCGGACAAGAATCGTAGCGTTCGCGGCAACGGATGTATTGAAAAGCGCGTAGGAATCGTGACCAAATCGTTGATGGAATCTGCAGGAGAAGTACTTAGGGTCTGCATTTGGTGAAGGGAGAGGAGGAGACGGCTATGGCTTTGTGCGTACCTGCAATTTCGCCTTCTTGGGGGGCCGCGGGAACAGGGCTTCGCGAGCAGCTTCGTCCAAAAGAGCTACGAGCTTCGGAGCAGAAGAAGAAGAAGAAGAGTTGCAAGGCAGGGAGGAGAGGAGAAGGAAGAGAAGGCGTCTTAGGGTTTGGGCTGGTTTGCGAGGCCAGCCAGGAGGAGGAGCAGGAGAGGAGCAGGGGCGCGTCGGCGGCGATATGGCAGCAGCCGCCTGCAGAAATTGTGAAGATTCTGGGGCAGAAGGTATGGGGGCGCAAACTTCCTCCGGGAGCCTTGGTGGCAGTTGTGCGCGAGGTGTGGAGCAGCGGCTGGCATACTATGATGGCGCAGCTCGCCCCCAGCGATGAGCAGAAGGGATTCAAGAGGCTTGATAGCCAGTTCCGCAGCAGACCCATCACACCCGCGCAGAGCGGCCGCTACCATCTGTACGCTGCGTTCACATGCCCTTGGGCACACAGGTGATGAGTCTGCTCGCTCGCTGGCTGGCTCGCTTGCTGCAAGGGAATTCTCATAGGAGTCATTCTGTGAACTGTGCTTTGGAAACTCTGAATTCTTTCAATTGGAACTCAGAAGCTTCGGCTCTTTCTTTCTTTCTTTGAAGCTAAGAGAGGATCATGAACGGTGTGTCTTGGCAATTCTGACACAATCTCCTGAAGAAATCCATGAAACCCTTCAAACCACAGATTGCTTCAATGTCCTTGCACTACTTGTTCCTCAGAGAGATGGGCGAAAAACAACACTGTGGCGGTTGTTGCCAAGTCTCACAAAACCAAGGATGGCCGGGATGATTATTATGTCCAGATGTGCCATAGTCCATGTACTCAAGGGGCTGGAGGATGCCGTGCCTCTATCTATCGCAGTGCCCGGATCCACTGGCTTATGGGAGTTCAAGCCAGAGAAGTTCCTTGATAAACCAGAGGTTGGTGTTTCTTTCTCATGTTTTCAAATTGTTGAGTTCCTCCTGGGCAAGTGATAGATAGACACAAAGCATGTACAAAGTGTGAGGTGTACAGACACCTTGTGTACTCAATACACACTTTGTTGTTGATGTTTTTCTCTACACCAACTTGATCTGTGTATTATACCAGAGGTGATTTGAAAGCTTCTTCCACCAATTCCTCTTCTTGCCACAGAATGACAATGCCAGGGTATATCATCATGGTTGATGACACAGCTTGTGTTCACTCACACAAGTTGGATCTGCATATTGCATACTGGCAGGGAAGGTTAACCCCAACTGCAGACAGAGCTACAGGAAAGAGGCGGCTGGTGGATGTGTACCAGTCACAGGTGGGGGGCTACAATGGACGCTCGACTGTGCCCATGTTCTGGGACTCAATGGAAAACAGAGTAGTGAACAATGAAAGCGCAGACATTATTGAAATTCTGAATGCTGATTTCAATCATCTGGCTCGGAATCCAGGATTGGATTTAGCTCCTCCTCATTTGAAGGCTGACATTGACAGATGGAACCAGATCATTTATTCAAATGTCAATAATGGTGTTTACAGGTACCTCCTCGTTTTCTTCTGTGTAATGCTTTTGGCCAGTTTTGGCCCATCAAAGAACCCACTGTAAACTGCTTCTCCAGGAAGAAATATGACACTTCTATATGCTATTATACTAGAGGAAGCTGAAGATGTCTCTAGAGAGATGGTTTCAGCTTACCATAGTAGCATGGACTTCGTTTTTATTCAACATGGTCATGTTTACAGCTTGGTGCGCATAATTAGTGTGATCAGATGATGTAGATTAGGTTTGGAAGCAGATTTGGTGTATTTATGGCAACATAAAACCCATCCATGTGTGAATACTAGAAGAGCCAGGAAGGAAGAAGACACAAAAGAACCAAGGCATGACATGTTGTTACATGAGCTTCTGCAATGACTCAAAGGAGAGTATCAGAGGGATGACTGGTTCTAAAATGTGCATATATTGTAGGTGTGGGTTTGCACAAGGGCAGAGTGCATACAACAGTGCAGTTGAGAGCCTGTTTGAAACCCTGGATATGCTGGACCAGCACTTATCCACGTCTCGGTACCTTTGTGGGGATTCATTGACACTGGCAGATATTCGCCTGTTCACAACTCTTTTCCGCTTTGACCCTGTCTATCAGATTTTGTTCAAGTGTACTAAGCAGAAACTGGCAGAGTACCACAGTCTTGATGGTTACATGCGTGACATATATCAGGTCTGCTGTTATCACCACCTATTTGTTTTTTTGTGTTTGAGAAGCTGGAAGGGAGCAAGATTTACTAGAAGCAAAGAGAAGCTTGGTTTACTGAGAGCTTGGAGACAAAAGAATATAACTGAACTTTGCTGGAGGCCATTCACAGTTGCTAGAAACTGTTAATTGCAGATTTCACTATAGGTATTTGGGAACCATGCCCAACTTGACTACTTGGAAACTTCTGGAGGTTTCAACTATACAAATAGAGGTATCCAGAGTTCCTTCTGAACTAACAAGAGTTGAATCAGCACCCTAAAGAGCAACTGTTTAGGTTCTGGGTGTGAGTTGAATGAATTCTTTTGAGCTTTTTCTGTGGTCATGTGCAATTGAAAACAGGTTCCTGGAATTGCCTCAACATGCGACTTACCAGCTATAATGGATGGATACTACAAAGTGTTATTCCCACTCAACCCTGGAGGTATCTGTCCAACTGTCCCAAGGTGCGGTGATTCTAGTGCGTTGTTGAGGCCTCACAATCGACAATCCATGGTGGTGAATATTGTGTAAGCTCATCAAACTGGCAACCTCCAAAAAAACATAAAACAAATAAAACAAACTGTAATGAGTTAACTTTATCTTTATATTTGGTGATTGGTGATGGTATTCAGGCCTGTAGTAATATATCTGGCTTTATTGAGTGGGGAGTGTCACATACAAGAAATCAAGGATCTTTCTTTTAAGTTTTGAATGTCAATGAATACAAGTGATGAAGAATGTGAATATTGTTGTTCCTATGATTGTGTACCCAAAACTCCAAATGATATCAACTTAGGTGAACAAAATGAGTTTGTCCTTCAAGTCACCCCGTCTTTGGGCCCTGGTTTGACCATGTATTCCCTGTTCCATCCCCAACTTGAGTGTAGTTGGAAAGTGAGTGAAACTGGATACTGTTTAATGGAATAGGGCTATCAGAGTTCATAAGATTTGCAGGATTTTATTTTTGACAATGCTTGATTTAATGAAAGAAAGAGAGCAGCAGTGAAGATGCGGGTTATGCAAATCCAAAACTAGGGATCAAACTCTTGTGAGGACTAAATTTGGGTGAGAGAACCAGTTTGGTTCCCTCTTTTTTCATATGTATTTTTTCATCCTGACTTCAGATTTCCTCCCCAGTTTTAGTAGCAAAACTGGTGCCCAGTAACCCAGTTTGGAATAATTTCATGTCTAATGAAATCAAATCTTCTTTTACATTGGACAATTTTGAAAAACGATAGAATGAAGTTCAATTATAAATGGATCAAATGACAATGTGCTCGTATTAACTTGATGTACATTGTTCAAGGTGTGGTTTTGTTATTGTAGATCAATTGTTATTAGTGTGTGCTTAATGAAGATTGATCTTTATGGGGGAACTTGCATCTACTAAACGAAAAATAAAGGCAAGTTTTGAACTTTTAAGATGGTATTGTTATGACGGTGGTATTAGTCAATGGGAGTAGAATTGATGGAGGAATGATTTGTGATTTTTTCCTTTTATTAAGGCATTAAACCCTAACTATCATTGAATGGAAGGTGATGGTGGTGTTTAATTGAAAGAAGATAATGGCAAAAAATTGAAGAAATGAAAGGTATTGGGGGGAGTTTGTAATAAATAGGGCAATTGAAATTCTTTATGTTATCAAGGTGATGATGATGATTTTTTTTTCCTCTTAAATGATGACAATTTTCTTTGAAAGAAGTGGATGGTGGTTTAAACATCATTGAAAGGAGGGTGATGGGTTTGCTTCATTGAAACAATATAATGGCGAAATTTTTGAAATGAAAGGTAGTTAATGATTTGTGATTCTTCACAAAATGGTAATTCTTCAAATTACGAAAGTGATGATCATTTTGATTTTCTTAAAACTGATGGAAAATTTTCAAACCAAAAAACAATGGCGGTTTAAACATCGATAGATGGAAAGTGGCAAGGTTTTGATGAAATTTTTTAAATGAAATGTAATGGGGGATTTTCCAACAAATAGAACAATGGCAATTTTTTAGATTATCAAGGTGATTATATATATATTTTTTAATGATAGCAAATTTTCATGAAAGGGGACTTTGATTTTGTTTTGTAAATGTCAACAATGGTGGCGATTTGAATGTTCAAGGCGATGGCAAGTTTTTCTCCCTATGTTTTATTTCATAAAAAGTCAACAACAAAAAGGAGCCTTAAACTTGTCCTTATTTTTCTTTGATTCCTCACTCATATTGTGTGTTTTGCAAGAACATCATCACATAGATTATGACAACAACAATGAAAAAAATAAAATGTCCATTTTCTTGTTTTTCTTTCCCTTCCATTTTCATTCATGTTGAATTCACAATAACAATGGAGATGTCAAAAAATTCATCGACAAAAAACAAGTTGTGGAACCTTCCCCTTTCTTGTTTTCCTTTCCATTATTTTTAACCTTTGCTTTGTAAAACTATGGTAATTAAAGTGCACATAAATTCATCAACAAAACAAGAGTGTTGGGCCTTTCCCTCATTTTCCCTCCTTTACCCCCATTTAATATCATAACAAAAAAAACATGTCTTGTGAACAAAGGTGGATGTCATTGCAAAAATGAAACTAAAAATTAAATGTAAGACATATATATATATATATATATATATAGCCTAAAAAACAACTAGAACAAAAAGTTAAGTGGTTTTAAAAAAGAAATTTCAATGAAAACAAAAACATTGGAATTATAAATACTTAACATTAATTATGAAACACAATTTGAAAAAATGACATACATGGCACTAAAATGTTGTTTTCTACAATCATTTTGTAAAATCAATATTTAATATATTTTCATTAAAAATTTGAATTTTTTCCTTAAAAATTTGATTTTTTACACAAGTTCAACAATGAATGTGACTAGGAATTGAAACTTTCCAATTATTATTTTCATTATTTTCATTTCTTTTTTAATTATAATGGCATTGCATTTTTTCAAAAACTCAAGACATAATGTTAAATTTGTCACAAATTTGTTGGGTTTTTATAATGATTTCATAAAATACCTAATCAATATATCAAATTGTTTAACATAACAAAAAAAAAGCTGAAAAAAATGCATTAAAAACTTTATCAAATTTACTTGTTCACATAAATCATTGTTGTGAACAATTATGCAACATTGTATGTTCCCTTGAATACAATGTATTCAATCAATATATGTAAATCATTTTCATCACAACGCATTTTTTTTAATGAATATATATTAAGTTTTCAACCTATAATTGTCATCCTATACAAACATAATTGTTACACAACATTTAAAAATTTGGATTCACATTCAAGAAATTTTCGAAACTCAACATTATGATATTTCCAATGATGATCCCAATTTTTTTCAATCTCTTTAAGTAATAACTTGCATTTTCCCCCCTTGAGTTATTTATTACAAACACCATATCTTCCTCCATGTACCCCATTTTAACAACTTGTTTTCATCTTTTAAATGATCACAAACAATGTTAAATGCAATATCAACATAAAAACTATAATGTATAGTGAAATCTCAAACTTGGCCTTTAAAGGACATTTTATTTCTAAATTATTTATCCATGAAAAGTTTGTAATTTTTATCAAATTGAATTCAAAAGTAATATTCTTAACAAAATAAAAGGTAAATGAAAAGGTTTCACACCCTCGAATCGATCTTACAACATAAACAAAAGAACAAAAACAATGGCAAAAGTAATTTAGGTTTTCTTAATGCTTACTTACAAAATATTTATGACAAACTAAAATAATCAAAAAAGAAGTGGGCAAAGTTTGAACCTTTAATTCTTGTTTTGCATTTAATAAAAATAAAATAAAATTTGTGATGTTTCCTTGCATCCATGATCACATGTCGCTAAACATCAGGAAAGTAAACTCAAAAATCTATTAAAAAGAAAAAGATTTTTTTGGGAAATTGCAAGAACTCAACATATGTGTGCGCTTGCTAAGGTGGATGCGCTTTTGTTATGGAAAAAAATACCAACCAAGGGCGTCCATTATGGACAAGATCAGTGCAACTATGCTTTTGGACGGCTTTCGTGTGCTAGTTGGCCAGTCTCCGCCACCCATACGGTTGTAGATTGATCATTTAGCTCAGGTGACCAAACCTCCACCTAGCCACACCTTGAACAGAGATATCACACTTGTTGAGTTGTTTCAGGCGCTGAAAAAGTTACAAAGGAACAAGGCTGCCAGTTTGGATGGTATGAAAGCTAAGTTCATTTTGGATGCAGGAGAATTGCTACACATGCCACTATTAACAACATTCAATTACTTTCTAGCAGAAGGCTTTCCATTGGGGTGGTCCACGCCCTTTTTAAAGGGGGCGATGCCTCAAAATTTGACAACTACAGGGGGATAACGGTTGGGCCTATCATAGCAAAGTTGTTCGCTATGATCCTTGACAAAAGGTTGAACGAGTGGGCTGAACAACATGGGCTGCATGCCAAGGGTCAAGCTGGGTTTCGCAAAGATTACCGCACTACTGACTAACTCTTCATATTGCGAACTTTGATAGAACAAAACAATGCAAAAAAGAAGCCACTCTATTACTACTTTGTGGACTTTAAAAGGGTGTTCGATACTGTGTCGCGTGAAAGTTTGTGGCAAGTGTTGGCCGACCTTAGGGTGGAGGGACGCTTCTTGCGATGCCTATAGGCGATGTATGCCAAGGATACGTACGCATCAACCACCCAAGCGAAGGTGTCACCTCCAGCTTCAGGTGCCAACAAGGGGTGAAACAAGGTTGTCCTCTCAGCCCCCTATTGTTTGGGCTATATTTGGATGCCCTAGAGCACTACAACAAAAGAGGGGTATATTGCGATCCAAATATCATCGCAAACAACAAAGAAAAAAGTTTTCGAAAACCCGTAGTTGCGAACCACAATTTCTCGCAAACTCTTAAGCTCTTACAAAACCATAACATTCGCACCCGTACAATCGCAAGTTCTTCGTAACTCCTGAAATTGATACAATCGCAAAACTTTCCGATTATAATTTCTTCTATACACCATTTGCGATTCTCGAAACATCGGAAATTATTTGCAACAAACCCATCACCGCAACGACTTACCGAATCGACTCAAAACTCTATCGGTTTTCGATATAAGATTTAACCCAAACATTTTCCGATTTTCAAAATGCTGCTACCCGTTTGCGATACACATGACATCGGAAACTATTTGTAGCAAACTCATCACCGCAAAGACTTAGCGAATCGATTCAAAAGTCTATCAGTTTCCGATATAAGATCTAACGCAAAGATTTTGCGATTTTCACAATGCCACTAAAAGTTTACGATTAACATTACATCGGAAACTATTTACAACAAACCCATCACCACAACGACTTAGCGAATCGACTCAAAAGTCTATCGGTTTCCGATATAAGATCTAACGCAAACATTTCGGGATTCTCAAAATGGCGCTAAAAGTTTGCGATTAACATTACATCGGAAACTATTTGCAACAAACCCATCACCGCAATGACTTAGCGAATCAACTCAAAACTCTATTGGTTTCCGATATAAGATCTAACGCAAACATTTCGAGATTTTCAAAATGCCGCTAAAAATTTGCGATTAACATTACATCGAAAACTATTTGCAACAAACCCATCACCGCAACGACTTAGCGAATCAACTCAAAAGTCTATATGTTTCTGATGTAAGATTTAACGCAAACATTTTGGGATTCTCAAAATGTCGCTAAAAGTTTGCGAAATCTATGATTTCGCAAACCTATTCTGGAATGATTTTACCCGTAAAAATGTAGCGATGTCTGTGACATGGTATATTTGGTCTTTTGGCTTTTACAGTGTTTCGAAGAATCATGATTCGCAAATGGTTTTGAGATCCATTATGTATCGCAAGAGCATGACACTGTATTCTTATTTTGGAAGCAAGGTTTATATTCATTTGGAGTCACTTTGGAAGGCAAAAATAAATATTTATATCAAAATTTCAAAATTTACAATGTAAAAGGGTTTGTAACCCTTGGGTATCAAGGAGGTGGCTCTATGAAGTGTTGGATTGCACAACTCTCAGATAATGTTACTAGATCCCCTACCTTCCCTTCCATAACACACCTATCATAACATATCATGACAGATTTAAGTGTCCTATAATATTCTTCTCTACCTTACAAAAAACACCCAGTTTCAATGCAAGTGTTTAGACTTCTTTAATCTCCACTATGTTTTACCCTGGAGGATTTTTGCACCATCAACTTGCAACCGCAACAAATGTGTAAACTGTAAGTGTGGAGGTACACACTTGGTAACATCTGGAATTGATGTTTGAGATCCAGCTATGTATGAACAACCTGCTCCATTCACCTCTACTTCGGCTTCCTTCTCTAGCTTTGCAGTACAAGATGTAGGACTGCACATTGATTGTAAAGCATCAGATTGGCTGCACTGTCTTCTGTACTTGAGTGTCATGCTTGAAAGTTCATAGTTTTCAAAACTACAATTGGAACACTCTGCAGCCAAAGCCACATTCTGAATTAGCCTTGTGTCCACATTTCCTATTGACCAGCCAAACAATGAAACAAGTATCCTGCATGAGCATGGCATTTAGATAACAGAAAATAACACCAAATCTCCCAAACATCAGGTAGAAAAACATAATTACTCTTGAAGCCAAGTGCTCTCAAAAGGAGCTATCACACACCATTGGTCATCACAAACTGAGGTATGTATGTAAGTAATCAGTAAAAGAAACAGGTATCTTTTATTTGACTTCTGAGAAAACAGGCTAAGAGAAGCTTACCTCCATCACCCATCCAACATATTTCACATCGTTGACATGCTGATTCATGTCCAAATCACCACGTTTTGGCTGCAAAGAAAACTAGAACAAAGAAAACAAAGACAAGCAGCGAACAATATGAACAAACTAAAGATGTTTGAAACAAAGCAGGTGACTCCTGATTTGACAAAAAACCTGAACCCTTTTTTTTGTCCAAGGGCCAGAACCAATCTCATCTCTGGACCTTGGACAAGTCGTCAAGATCACCAACTCTGTTGCACCCACCAAAAATGCCAAAGTACACATACAGAACACACCAATGTCGATAGCAAAAGCAGCTAGGGTCTTTTTAAACGTAGCCACTTTGGCAACATCTGTTGTTCTCCCACTGTACATGGCCATGAATTACCCACTGAGCCCCTTTGCTTGCAATATCAAATGGGTAACTAGATGATTCCACTGAAGCCAACAAAGTCTCATCATTTGCATCAGTTGCAATATCCTATCAAGTCACAAGGCATCATATTCGACTCATCTTTATGAGATTTGAAGAAAATTCCATAAGAATGATTCACAATTACAAGATGAGTCTAGTGATTACCTTTTGGGTGCTATTCACAAAGTATGAGATCATGAATGAAAATCACTCCTTACTCATTATTTCTACCCTACAGCCACAATGGTAGGAGCTTTTGCAGCTTAGAAGGAGAATGAAGCTCAAAGGAAAAATGTCATATTCTGCCCACAAGATACAGACACCCAAGCTAGGGACTCAAATCCTTTTAGACTACGCTGCTCTAAGGAATAGCTACCTTGTATGTTACAAGTTGAGATGTCCAAAAAGGTTTCACAAATCTGTAGTGCCACTAAGGTGACAATCTTGGGTACATTTGACTTCAATCGGTTTAGCTCCTTCAACGACTAATATCACAAAAAATTATAGGGTCCATTAAGGTTTAATATGGACACTCGTCAAGCAACTTTGTATCAAAAATTAGGGAGTTAAAAAAATCATGGTTCAAGTGGTTCCCATGATGGGAAAAATATCCTTGCAACCTCTGCAACTATATTTGGATTTGCACCAAGGCGGCTGGGTTGTGTAGGCAAAGGAACTGATGAACTCGGTAGTACAGTTTGGCATACCTCTTTCAGCTCCAAGGTCATTGCATTCATCTTCTCCTCAAGCTCACATATTCGGGCCTCTAATGCGTTGTACTTTTTTGCCCAATTTTCACTACCTTTGTTTAGGATTGTAGTGTATTGTATGGGTGGTGGGTGGTTTACCTATCAAGACCAGCCCGAGTTAGATCACAGGTCTACTACTAAAGGCAAAATGTGCATATAGTTTTACCCATATGGCATATTTGTCACAAAATATCAAGACTGAAAAACACCCACCTCTTCTTTAACAATTGCCTCTAACTTGTCCCAGTCAGTCTCGCATTTTGTGTTGCACCCAAGTTGCATCCAATGAATGTTCGTAGCCTTGACAAGTTTGATCTCCAACTTGGTTTTCAAGCAGGCATATTTACACTCTGCAGGGATCACCTGCACAGTCAACGTGTGGGAACCTAGTGAGCAGCCTAGGCACATTAGCAATGTGCTTATCCTTCTACTGTAACAAAAATGGCATAGTTATAATTAGTCACCTTGCCAAACAAAGGGAGTTGTAGCATGCACGGCAATGGCTCCCTGAGATTAATGACCAGGCCTAGCTGCCAACACACATTCCATCATTTGTTGTAAGTGACATTAAATCACAACATCCATCATTTTATATGACCTTTAATTAACTACATATTTTCACCACACTTGTAACTCTCCAATGGAAATCGACTGTCCCTGAAGCAAGAAACAAGATGTTAATATGTCAATGGTTTTCCATTAGGCTACTGTGATCACAACACACTGTGTGTAACTGTGATCACAGTAGCCTAATGGAAAGAGACCCTAACGCTGGCCCATCTATCACTGGGCCTTCAGAAACACACAGTGACCTAATAACAGAAGCCTGGAGCCATTCTTTTGGACAATTCAATGCAGGGTGAAAAAACTGCTATAAAAATTGTGCAGCTGATCTGGAAACACATACAAGTCATTAGAAGCCCAACTAACATACAACTAAACTATTTGAGAAACAAAATCAAGGTCTGGGAGTATATAGAACTTGGAACATACAATGTGTTCACTGAAATGAACTTTCAAATTTTCTTCTTCAGCTGCCTTTGCCAAAATACAAACCACAACCAAACTGGTTGTTTGGTACCATTCATACCTGCCACAACCAAATAGATGCCTAACCACTAAAAACAAAAACAGTCCTAAAAGGAACTTTCTACTCCTACATTGTCCCCTACAGGTTATTCCGTGTTTGATGGAGCATGGAGTCTTGTTAGGAAAACCTAGAAATAACCATTGTAACGTAATGCAGCTAAATTGAGCCCACAATAACCATATGCAAGTTCGCCATATAAAAATCACCGAGCAATGGGCTTTGTTTTATACAACATTTGGATTCTACAAAAGCCCTTGCTCTAGATGCTTATTTGAATTTGGCCGGTGGAGCATATGGTGGTGTAGGGGACACCATGTCAACCACCTTGGTGTTTGAATTGGCAGATGCAAATTGCAAATCCTTCTTGACAACCTTCAACTCCATCTCAACACCCATTCGTGTGTCCATCTCACTTTAGCAAGGATTAGTAACTCTTAGGGTTTCTTCCAAGCCTGTCAGGTTTCTCTTTGAGCTTTGGCCCATGGTAAGGACCTTGCGAATTGTGACCAAGACCAAAACTCGCATCAACACTGCTCAATACCTGTAGAGTCCCCCATAATCCCTCCATTAGCAACTAGGTTGTTAAAATCTACTGACCCGCTGTGTGAACTCTAAGCAATCGTGCATTCTAAAAGAAACATCGCTAGTTTGTAAGATAAAAGTTGGAGGTAGTCGAAAAGGATCTAAAAATAGGGGAACAACTCTATATCACACCTAAAAATTCATTTTTGTGAAGTTGAGCTTCTGAACAAACAACAACCTTCATGTTGCTCGATCATTCACAAATCTTGGGATATGTTTGCATTTCAGTTTACCATGAACACCATACCAATCTAGACATATTTTGTGCCTTCTGAGATATACCGGATGCTCACGAAAACATCGACAACAAGCATTTAGATTACTTCTGAGATGCTCAATCCCTGAATCCTGGTGGTACCTCTGAACTAGCAACTTTACTGTGACATTGCTTGAAAGCACGCTCGATGTAAGCAATAGTCTTTTCTTTGTCGCATCCCCATACAAATTTCGTCATTATAGGCAATCGTCATTTTCGTAAAGGGTTATTTAAAAGACTATCCAGTACACTGGAATCAGGTGTTGTTCGTGGGCAAAATTTTGTCAGGTTGAGGTGATAATGGAGGTGCATGTACATTTGGTACAAACTACACACTTATTCTGGACCCTAATGACTTGGCTCTTAAACCCTGAACCCTTCAAACCCCAAATTGATCAACCCCCATATACCTCATAAAACACTGTTTTTTTGGCCATATACCTCATAAACAATGTTTTTTTGGGGAGTGAATTATCCATTTCTTGTATAAAAATCCAAGAAATTTTGGACAATGTTACTTTCTAATTTAATTTCAACCAATTTTGCTATTTTGAGGCAAATTTCGAGGAAATTATAACATCATATATATGGCACACTACTATGTTTCAAAACAAAACAATAATTTTTAGAGGGTGAATTTGCCTACCGTAAGTTAGAAATTGGAAGATAAATATGAAGATAAATATGAAAAGACTGGAAATCCTTGGTTTGTCTATGTCAATTCTTGAAGATAAGAGCACCAAAAAGGAAGAAGCCAAAGTTTCTAGACTAGATCCCTGTGGTTAGGGAAAGAAACTATGGATTAACCTAATTGTTTTAATATCAATCTAAGAATTCTTGTGTGAATTTAGCTAATTTTGTTATGTCTTGAAAAAATCACCAAATTTTCAATATGACAGTTTGAAGAAAAACATTGGTCATGCCATTCCATTGTGCTCACATACTGCAGTAGAACCTGTCTAAGTTAATACTGTCGGTTTAGATTTAGATTGTATTGATTTATTTTTGGTATTGTTTCAATGATAATTGATGTAGCACATAACATTTGCAGACCTGTTTAATTCATGGCCAATTTATCTTTGGTATATTTGGTGGGAAATAGATGATATTTTTATTCCCATCATTCAATAAACATTAATTCATGCTCCATCCCAACAAATCATGCACGCAAAGTTTAACATGCCATGTTCCCTCCCGACATAACATATGCAAAAAATGATAATTCAATCGTTCATAGTTCGGATGTTGGGCGAACCATGTGTAAAAGATTCCAAAATGGATCGGTGAATTTTACATGGAGATATATGTTGTGTTGCTCACCCGAGGAACAAGCGCTTGGTGCTATACACTGCTATACTACACATACAAAATAGCTTTTGGTTTTCCAAATCGTGGGATTTTACATGACATATTCCTCTTGCACACACAAGAAAATTGGAAAAAAATTAATATCTACCCCCCCCCCCCCTTTGTTTGTCATGTGTCGTACCTTTTTATTGCCATCCATGCATATATATGTTATTTATTTGGATAAATGGAATTTAATTTTGAAAAAAGGTAGATTATTTTGTGTTAGACTTGATACGATTATGTATTCATTGCAATATGGGTGCCACCTCTTTCAATACACTTGGGAAAATGTTGAACATAATTTTAAGTATTTAATGTGGCCTGTACAAAAATCCCGTGCACCATATATGAAACATATTTTATAATTTTTACATGTTATATAAACTGACACGTATAACGTTGGGATTGGTCGTCCACAACCAAATGGGAACGCCATGGCCATTTTGGAGGGAAATAGATCTGATTCTTATTCTCATTGTTTAATAAACATTTAATTCATTTTCCATCCCAACAAAGCTTTGTTACAATGAATGTTTATAGATTAAAAAGGATGTGTGATATATTAAACTTTGTGCAAGCGTGAAAACTCTAATACTGTTTACGAAAAATGTCCTAGAGTATTTACCAATTAAAATTAACCGCGATTTGCCATGATGACATACTTTAGATATGCCCTACAGCGTTGCCATAATGTTCCTTTTCCCAAAACAACCCTAATTATTATTTGGTTAGATATGCCCTGTGGTGTTGCCATAATGTTCCTTTTCTCAAAAAAACCCTAATTGTTATTTGGTCGTCATAAAAAACAATTCTTGATTTATTTTGTGATGCGGCTTGGGTTGTTCCAGACAAATTCATATCAAATACCTCTTTTATGGTATAGATTTTTAATTTTACAAGTATACTTTCTCCCTTTTCTCCGAGCTATTTATTAATTTTCCTGGGAGAAAAATTTCTCAACCCTAAACCCTAAAACGAGATTTGTGGATGGGGCATTGGTGGGTGTTGGGTCATTCAAGCCTGGGAAACAAAAAAAAAACCCGGGAAATTTCATAAGGCACGATTTTCTTTTCCCATTCAATCAAGCTATGAACATCCTTGGAAGGCACGAGTCCTACAACACTCCTGCTAAAAAATGATGCAAATGATGACGATCTTCAAACGAAATACCTCTTTACACAACATTAAATATTTATACCCTGTTAAATGTATTCGTAAAACATAAACATACAAAAAGAATCCTCAGGGGGTTCCCATGTATTTTTCAAAAATTTGAGGGGTCCTATAAAACGGACTCTAGGCTCTCCGTGTTTACATTCGTTCGTGGAGGGAAAAAGTTCAACAATTTTAACCGTTGGTAAAAAAAAGACATCTTAACAAAATGAACGATTCGAGCAATCGAAAATCAAATAAAAAGAGGGCGAAAACGAATGCGGCTTGACAAAAAATAACAAAAGGCAACCAATCGCAAGTAGAAGAGGGAAGAGGGGGGTGCGGCAAGGGGGGTTTAGGCTGGTCGTCGAACCAAAGCTCAGACAAGAGTAGGAGGACCGGGGGTGCAGGGAATTGAACCTCCTTCCCCTCCCCCCCCCCCCCGGTCTTGACAATCCAGGTTGAACCATTGATGCGACGACCCACAATGGAGTAGTCAGCATAGTGCTTATTGTTTGGTTCGTTCCCAACTATGCCATCGAGAAGTTTTGCAATGACTCAAACATCGGGCTACCCATTTTGTTGAACCCTCCTATGGAAAAAATAAAGTAATTGTTTTAGGAAATTAATATGACATCAATTTAAGTAAATATCAATTTTCCCCCGCTGTGTTACCAATAATTTAATATTAGTTTTCATTCTTGCGACCGACGTTTGTATTGTAAACCGGTACGTCTCACATCAAATCTTCATTCATGGGACCAATTTGCCTAGGTTTCGGGTTCAATTTCATCCACCACACAATTTGGCCAAGGTTTATCCGAAGGACACATGTTCGCCATCCAGGACAAACAAAACACGACGGGCACGGCATGCGTCGCATGGTGGCCCTACCATTTATGATAAGAAAAAAAACATTTACTTAAAGGGGATATCGTTTAATTTTTCTTACAAATGACTGTAAAAGTAAACTAGATCGTATTTACAAGATTTCTTCCCCTGTGAAATTAGGTCACATTGCAGGATCCTATATCCTATATATCAAAGCAAACATGGTGTATGTCTGTCTGTCTATGTGTAGCTTGAAGTTCCCTAACCATGTCCCCACCTCCTTCTTCTTCTTCTTCTTCTTCAAACCCTAGATTTAGGGTTTGAAGTCCAAATCCACGGTTGCACCTTGAAGTTCCCAAACCAGGTCTCAATCCAGGTTCTTCGAAGCCAAATATTGGGGTTTTAAGTCCAGCTCCAGGTCCAGGTCTTGATCCACGTGCAGCTTGAGGTTCCCAAACTAGGTTCTTCGAATCCAACAATTAGGGTTTGAAGTCCAAATCCAATTTTGGGTAAGAGTCAAAACTATGGATTTCTCCATTTCTGAAATGGATCTGTCTATTTGTGCACCCCAAAATAATCATATTAATTGTATTATTATTATTATTTTAAATTTTGTAAACCTCTCCTTGAAAGAGAATGTAATAATATGTGTATTTATTTTAAAGGTACCCATTCTTCAACCATATGGTAATAATAGCACCGGTGGGTTTTTTTTTTTGCGAATTGTTTTTGTTTGTAGCCAAAATGGCCATCATCTGTAGGAAGATGTGGAAAAAGTGGGCAATTATCTGAAGGAATATTTAGCCAAACCTGGCTACAAATCCAAACATGGAAACACAAAGCGTTGGGGGTGGCTGGAGTGGTGTAGCCACGGGTTACCCACTAGTATTAGAGCAAACGTGGTGGTGTCTGTTTGTCTGTGTGTTCTTCACAGACATTCGCAAATTGCGGCCAGGGCAGTGGGATGAAAGAGCTCTACGTACGTTCGTCTTCCTTTCTTTCTTTCTTTCTTTCTTAGTTTGTGTCCGTCTATTCATCCGTCCGTTAGTCCTTCCGTCCATCTGTCCTTCTTTCCGTCAATGACCTCCCCATCATCCCTTGCCCCATTTTCCGTTTCGCTTATTTATATATTTTTAGTTTTTTTTTTGGGCAACCACGTGATTGGCCTACTCAGTATGTGTAGTAATGTACATACCACTGCCTATGTGCAACTCCTTGATTTTTTTTATTGCCAGATTTTTTTGCCAACTTGCACCTGAAATATATGATTTCAAATTCAAACTATTTGAAGGATTTTTCGTGGGAAATAAATGGTCCCAAATTGGCTAGACCTTGGGGGAAAAAAAAGTTTCTGAAACACTAGACTTTTATGGTAAGTTCTATTAAGTAGCCAATACTATGGAAGGACCCCCTTTTCCTTCTTTTTGAAAAATAAAACTTTCGTAGTTGGTGATGTTGGTGAATTTGGCCCCTTTTTCTGTTTTTCTTTCTTCTTTTTGGGGATGATGGTCACTTTGGTGACATCACAAAATTGGCCATTGAAGACACACAAAAAAAAACCAAGGAAAGAAGAAAGGAAAAAAACCCCTGCTACTACTGCTACTTAACTGGTGTGTACACTCGCAATGTTGTTCCACACACACACACATACATCACTTTCCAGACCCTCATGTGAATGTTGATGTTCTCAGAACATTTGTACACAAATATAATTAAAGTGCAACAATACCAATTCGATATATTAATCGTAAGTTCATCATTCTTGAACATGCACTTCCTAGTCACATGGAAAAGAATGAATGAACAATCAATAGATGCACCAATAAGTCCACCGACAAGCAACAAACAAAATCTTTAATGAAAGGAAAGAATTCATCAAAGCGTTATTTAAAGCCTAACATGGAGTACGTGGATCCTCGATATTGTGCACTTATCTGAACATTCTGAGAGCCTATTCAAAAGGTAATTTGAGTCGGGTTGCAATCTTGGTAATAATTCTAACATATGAATGCCGGACATCATGCACAATCACTTTCCCAAAAAATGTTCATCATCTTTTTTAATCGTTTATGGATGAGGTAGATCATTTCCAAACATTCGTGGATGTCCTGGACCATTTTCAATCACCCATGGACGAAAGAGATGATTTATATTCACTCCACAGGGTGGATCCTTTTTTGGTAAGGCATGGATGATGTGGATTATTTTTGGTCATCCACACATTATTGAGATGACTTTTAACTGCCGGGAAAAACACCAATTGTGCAGATCATTTTCATTTTCCCAATGCCCCTAGATCACGTCCATCGTCGATATATAACCCCAATATGGGGTAGATTATTTTTGGTCACCGATACATGGCCTGTATTGGTATTATTTTCTATACCAGGCCTCGGTTGATTTGCTTGCATTTGAAAGGGACTTGAGGCCCGAACGAGTGCCAACTATGATGGCGGAACCAATGCAATTTGTTGGAATGTTGACATCATTGCCAATGAAAAGTTGACACGTCACATCAATTTTTGCCCCCCCCTTGGCTGGATAAGATTGTGCCTAGTTGAAAGTCTTATGGAAAATCAAAATTACTTCGTGGGCGGTCGGTAGGAACAAGTGTGTCAGGGATCGGTAGGTTGAAGGCAAGTAGGTCGATGCTTGCAGATGGTTGGTGTTTGTGTAACGTGCACAGATGGCACATTGGTTGGTGGGTGGGGGCAAAAAGGTGCTCAGCAGGCCGATGCAAAGCTCACCGAGCTCTCTTGATTATCATTATATATTTTAAAGGAAGAAAGTTCCTTCCCCTGAAGCTGTCCAAGGTACTAAAATAGTGTAAATTAAAAGGACCCAATCAAATGTCACCTTATGGGTCAATCACTGACATTAGTGAACCAAAGGAACTTTTTTCATCAAAAAAAAAAGATAACATCCAAAAATAGAGGAAAATGTTTCTTTTCCATCTTTTCTGGTTTCTTTGATCCTTTTATTTTTATTTTTATGTAGGATAGTTTTTATTCAAATGGTGTGATTAGTGTTTCTCTCTTTTTAATTTTGTGGTGTAGTTGAAGGGGTGATCCTCCATAACAAAGATTTAGCCAAATTGGGCTATAAACAAGATATGAAAGTGGAACGATTTAAGCACTCTTATATATTGTTTCCTAACTACGGGCACCCAACATAGAATTCTTGGTATTTCTTTCTTTTTTTTTTTTCCCCCAAAACTTGGTGATAAAACCCACAAATTTCACTTTTTCTCAATTTATATTTTCTTCATCAAATATATACTCAGAACATCCCTATAAAAAGTCGTTCATAGAAGGATGGAGTCATTTTTATGAAATTGTTACATTAAAAAAAAAACTATAAAAGGATGTTCATAAAAATAGGGAGCTAGAAGTGATGATTCATAAATTATTTGTTTTCAACTTTTGTGATGTAGACAAAACCCCAAAGCATACATAAAAAAATGGAGACAACCACGATAACAATCGTCTCTTTTTGCCTAAGTAGCCAAAAAATCTCACAAAATTAATGCCCATGGATACTTCTGACAATAATTTGATTCCCAGAAACCATTGAATTTTAATATTGAATGTTTTAAATTCTCATCTCAATGTGCAATAAATTCCTTAATTCATTACCAAATTATGAATATCGTGTACGATACATAACAAAACATGGACATGTGAGAAAACATAATCAAGATAACTTACGTGTCTCAATAGCAAGTGTACTTGGGCCGATGAGTAGGCATCACACTATGCAATGGCTTTTTGTGACCCTCGACATCTTCAAAAAAAATGTTCAGCCCAAGCTATTTTTTAAATAAAAGCCCTATTCTAACAAATCTTCATCCAAAACATGTTAGACAACTTGATGTTCAGGAATATGCTTTATTTTAAGGGTAATATATAAGGGTAAAAAATTAGTGAAGACCTACTACCAAAAAATGGTCCTTAAAATCAAGAGCAAATTCAATGAATTCCTGAATATTTTGCTAGCATGACCTGAAATGCAAAGCATATCCTTTTGCATGTAGAATAAATGTTGGAGGTCCATGTGTATTAAAACCTACCTTAAAAGTATCACATAAATGAAAGATTGCCTTAAAATTATTCATCCATCTAAATATCTCTCTCTCACTACTTACGTTGACAATGTATCATTCATTAGACGCAAACTCAATTGACAATCACCATTAAAGAGTGAACTCCTAACATGAACACGTCCAGCAAAGGTGATAGGATGGGTTTCCCCATGTCCATAGACAAATGATGTAAACCCACCAAACTTTATGACAACAAAACACAAGAAAAGAGGATGGGAGTGAAAAGAAAGAGGGTTTAGGGTCAAATGGTCATAAAGCTCAAAGGCCCAAAAGAAGGGGTGGGGGGGGGAGGGAACATTTTCCCTTCCATTTGAGCTATACCTATTTGGTTTTTCCCGTCACAAATTTGGTCAAGAGCCAAATTTGGCCTCACAAAGAGCTGGCCAAAAGCCCATTTTGAACTACCCAAATTTGATGAGAAGCAAAGGCTTGATTGCCAACCCCCAAGCCCCTAGATGTTGCTCGATGCCAAATTTTAACACGTTTCACATTCACTTACCATAAAACGGCACCACTCAAGAACTGGCAGTGTAACAAAAGCAATTTATTCATGAATGGGGTCAAAAAGGGGCCAAATAATGGGAGATGGCCAAAAGTGATGCCAATAAAACTAACTGAAATGGCAGTTCATAATTAACCCCAGTCCATCAGTTCAAAAAAAATTGCCCTCATCATCTCTGTGTTCCCTATGTGCGAACTCGTAAGTATTTGTTTATTTTTTCGCGGGCTTTTGATTTTTCAGCCTTTTACACCTTTCGAATGGGCAACCTCCCATCTAAGATGGCGCCAAAGGGGGGTCTTTTTTGCTGATTTGGCGCAGGTTGATTGGCCCTCACCCTTAAAAATTATTTTTTCCCCTAGGCCATGAAATCCCAGGATACCCCGCACTTTTCTGTTGAGTAAATTGCGTGCCCATTCTAGTTGGCCAATGGGAAAATTTGGCTATAAATTGCCAAAAATAAAAACCTTAATTAAGAATATGCATTGGTCAATAATAAAAACCCTAATTAGAGATATGAATTGGTCAATATTTGATATTATTCCACTAAATGTTATTTTTTATCATTCAAATCCTTTATGATTTCTCTTTTCACCATTTCCACTACATTCATAGGTTTCTATGAATATTGTTTTATGATTTATGTTCGGGTCAATGGATGTGAATTGCCACATAAGCTTGGTACATTACAGTAATGCATAGTAATAAATTACATTTTGAAGTCAACATAATAGGGATCATAAATCAGAACTTCAAAAAAAAATTTAAGAAATTAAAAAAAATAAAATTGCTATTAAGAAAAGAAATCGCCAAACTTTTAAAAGCACAAAATTGGGCGGGGAACAAAAAACCCCATTAAGAATTAACAATATGACAAATTTCCGAATTGAAAAACAGAAAAAAAAGAAAAACACATAATTCTTAAAAGATGAAAATAGGCTTCACTTGGACAACACGGATTGTCAATAGGTGAGGAACAAGCTCTTCATCCAGTGAACGACAAATCCATGGAGGCACACAAGAGGGATCATAGTGTGATCAGGCTTCGCTTCGACAACACAGATTGTCAGTGGATGAGGAATAAAATATTCATCCAGTGAATGATACATGCACGAAGGCGCACAAGAGGGATCATAATGTGAGCTTCCTGTTGTAAGGGTTTAGGGTATGATGGTCGCAGCTGAGCAGTTGCGCGATTGCAAAGTGCGCTTCCTCTTCTTCTTCTTATTATTCTTCGTCTTCTGCGCTTGCGTCAAATGCGTCCTCGGCGTTGTAGTGCTTTCTGTCATCAACAGATCGTAGTGCGTTTCATGTGATTTTGACAGAAGGCGATTCAATTGTTTCTTCTTTCCTTGAGAGGGAAGTTGGAAATGCGTTGAGACGTGTTTGAGGTGTGAGTGGGAGAGGTGTGTGCCTTGGGACAAACACCAAGGGAGTGCTCTGTGGATAGCAGCCCGTGGGAGAAAACCAGGGGAGCATTCACTACTAGGAAAGTGGGGTGTAGTTCACTAGACCATTTAACTGTGGAACCATAAAAGTGAATTAGTTCACTATGATTTCAGTGCTTTTACTTTCATTGGTGAAAATGGTTCACTATATGGTGTACATATTTATTAAAGGTGAAGTTTCTTTACTAGGTTTGTTTTTTTAGGGCGACAGAAGCAGCGCACGCAGAGTCCATCATTCTTCTTCCTCTTCAAGCTCTTTCCGCCACTTCGCTCGTGTTTCATGGTGTTTCAAGTGGAAGGGTGCACGGCGGACTTGAGCGCCTCCAAAGAGTACCATCGCAAACACAAAGTCTGCGAGATGCATTCCAAAGCTTCCAGAGCTATGGCAGGAGGACGTGAGCAACGCTTCTATCAACAATGCTCCCGGTAGGTACACCTCTGAGTGCACTAGACTACAACTTACTCTCTCTCTCTTTTCTGCACAAGTTCGCCCTGAGAGAAGACGGACTGACAGAAACTCTCAACTCTTCTGTTCGTTCTCTCTGTCTTTTGTTGCTGCTGTAGGTTTCATGTGTTATCCGAGTTTGATGAAGGCAAGCGTAGCTGCCGGAGGAGATTAGCAGGCCACAATGAGCATCGCCGGAAGCTCCAACCTGACGCTCAAAACCCTGCTGCTCTCAACAGTCGAAGCTCATCACCCATGCACACCAATGCCTTTCATATGCATGGAGCAGCAGTTTCTCTTTCCCTTGAAGGTCTACAAAATGCCTCTTACAGTTCTTTTCTTGTTCTTGTTCTTATTATTTTGTGAAGCAAATTGTAGAGGAAGCAAGTAATGGTTCTCTTCTTCTTCTTCTGCTGTAGAGCAAGCAGATTCTATAGATAAAGTAATGGTTTTCTTCTTCTTCTTCTTTTGTGAAGCAGACTGTAGACACACACAGCTTTTGCAACAAATTAGAGGCACAGGAGGTATTTCGACGACTTTGGATGATGATGAGGAACGCTCTATCCCTTTCCTGAATGGGGCGAATCTCTCTTTTTGCTCTCCTTGGAGTTCGGATGAGAATGTACGAACTCCATCCCAGCAACATCAGGTTGGTTTGTTGATCATTGTCCTGCTGGATTTCATGATTTTTCTAAGCCCTGTTCTCTCCACAAAGCTTCAAGATTTCCTTCCCTGACAGTAAGAGTTTCTTGAGTGTACGTTTGGAGAGCTTTGTTTTGTTGCAACTTTAATCTATGCAAAAAATTTGGACTAGAATGTTGTCAGTCAGTCCCCTATGAAACAGAAGCCTCAGGAACCTTGTGACTGTTTCTGGGAGTAAATGGAACTTGGTGGTGCTTTTTGTTGTCTTGGGTCTTTTCTCCGTTTAGAGAGAGAGAGAGAGAGAGAGTTGTGGACAACTTTCTGTGCAGTGTTGATTGAAGAATGGAGGAAAATTTTTCTGTTGATGATGCCTGCCCATAAGAGTCAACTGCTCACCATCAAGGTTTTTGTTGTTTTGTTTGTTCTCTTTTTGAGTGCAGCAGGTTGGAGGTAAAGAGGAGGGGCATTCAATCTTCTTGGACCAACACCACCACCACCATTTTTCTTCCCCACCCAATCATCTGCTCATGTTTCTCCAGAGCCCTGACAGCCAAATGCAAGGAGGTTTGTACCCTTCACTAGATGTGGCCTTGAGCAACCTGAATCCTCCTCCTCTGGGTTCTTCACATGAGTTTGTGGATGGAGGAGCCAACAAGTGGCCTTCTTCTTTAGGTCAAAATTTGTCCCTTGGCGGTTTGGAGGATGACTACCATAACCTGGGATGTGATGACTCTCAAATTTCTGGCCGTGCTCTTTCTCTTTTGTCATGGGGGACTCCTTGTCCCCCTGTTGTTGCTGCTGCTTTTGACCTTAGTATTGACCATACAAACTTGGAGTACCTTATAACTGATAACACATGTAGCAACTTAGCTTCTTCTTTCACACATCATCTGCACCACTAGCACCAACAGCAGCAGCCACAAGAGCAATATCTTGTACTTGAGAAGCTCTATCAAGTGCAATCTGTAGGTCTAGGGGGCATGGAGGTCAGTGAAAGCAGCAGAATCACAGACAACCATCCTCTGGAACAATCCACTTAGCTGTAGCATGCTGGTGGGACAACCTCAGGTAATTTTCTTTCATCTCTCGGTGGGTTGGGGTTGGATGTTGCAAACTCCATGTTGTCACTTTTCCAGTCAAGCAATGAGTTGGAAGGAATTCCAAGTTGTGGAGTGTCCAGGAGTGCTCATCAGATCTCAAAGGCCACCAGTGATTTGGTGCACACACCAAGCTTGCAGGTGCATCATCATCAGCAACATCTCCATGAGGTGCGTGCTAGCGTGCATCTACAAACACAGACAAACTCTTTGAATGGAGAGTTTGGAGAGTTTGGTTCACTGCAGCAGCATTGTGAGAGATCCTTGTTCAGCAGCACCCAACAGCAGATGCTCTAAAAATTAAGCAGGCAAAGCTTCAAAGCTCAAACTGTAGGGATGGTAACAGAAGACACTTGCAAAGTTTCCTAAATTTTTAGTTAAATAAAATCATGTTCTTCTTTGTCAGCATTTCCTTAAGCAGCAACATCATAATTCTTGATGCTGCATGGGAATTCCTTGAATGCCAGATGTTGGAGTAAAAAACATTCTTTTTCCTAAAGGTAATCAAAACTATGAACTTAAACTACTCTTCCTCTTCCTCTTCCTCATGGGCTGAGCATTTGCACATCTCTGAGGGCTGATCAGACTCGTAGATATGTCTTCCAGTGGCCAAAATGAATAACTATGTGCAACGAGTAAATGGTCTATCTTTTTACTCTAGTGTTGGTATAGGATTTGTTCTTTTGTTGATCTCTGAGTCCATCATAGGTCATATGGTCACTCGGGAGAAGCTTCACAAAGGTAGGCTTGGTTGAGTTGTTGCATTATATTTTTGCCTTATTTATGTGTTTTTCTGGGTTCAGCTCAAGGTGCCCAGAAAGTCAAAGGGAGTCTGCTCTCTTATTGGGCTAGTTTGCCACAACAAATCTTGCATGCAAGGTGTGAATCCTGTGCCCCTTGCACCATGTTACATGTTGAATCCCAGTTCAAATAGAAGTCTACATAGAAACAAGTGATGCTTATAGGGTACACAAGAGAGATGCTGGATAGCAGTGAAGAGCCAATCGAGAGTTAAAACTGCAACCAGAGTTCAAAGAACTAGTTTTGGTTTCTTGCATTTAACGATATGGGTTGTACTTTCAGGTTCACGTTGTCCAACGTGGGGCGGTCCGACCTCTGATAAGGATGCTTGAAGCTTCAGATCCTTGACTTTGTGAAATGGCAGCATTTGCTTTGGGTCGTCTAGCTCAGGTTCTGATAGCTGTGGCCCTGGTTTTTGCACTGACCGAGAATCTAGTGTTTCTGAGTCAAGTTAATAAAAAATTTCACTCTGGTTGTGCTTGTTCTCGTTTCCCTAGTTTTGTTGATTCCCATCATGGTCATGTTATTTCTGCTAACCTTAATATCCTTTCTAGGCCCAGCCTAATTGAACTCTTTTCCAGAGGCACTAAGTTTAGAAGTGGCTTCTTGTCTATGTTGTCTATTGAAAAAGCTATTGATAAGGCTCTTAAGAAGTTTGTCAACAAGCAAGAAGAGCTTCTAGGAGTTCAAGGGATATTAAGTGAGTTGAAAGCCAAAGTTTTTTTATTTGTACAGAAGAGGACTCGTGCTTCCTTTGTGGTTCAAACCTCTTCTGATTCTCCTTTGTCTGTTCCTTTAAGGGATTTGGATCACCTAAAGTTTCTCCAACAGTCCTTTGTCATTACTTACATGGATAAATGTTGTAATAACTTTGTGTTTGTTTTGGAATGGTAAGCCCATGTGCGTTAGTTTTTTTGGGTGGTCAGATTAAGATACCGGCAGCGAGCTTTGTTGAGAGGGGAGTGCAGACATTTATTCTCTTCAGTTGGAGGAGGCTGTGGGGTCAATACATAAGGAGATGCTCTACTTGAGAGACAGGTAGGATGGTACAACATTCCCATCTAGTTGTTTGATTTCTTTTGAGTTTCCTGTCAACTGCTACCATATGCTTGTGGAGCTGAGAGAACTCTGCATAGTGTCGAGGGTGTACGTGAGCAATGCTTCCCACTTGTGGTTGCAGTGGAGAAATGCATTTGTAAGGCATCTTGACCTATAGAACATTGATTACTCAAGTTTAATTTTAACAGTTGACGAAAGTAGATGTGCTAGCTTTATTAGCTCATTTCAAATAGTTGAACTGGCTGGTAGTCGAGGGAGGATAGTAGCCAGCAAGATATCACGATGAGCTTGAGGTTTTAGGGGAAATCTGAGTTGTTTCTGCCCTCCCTCTTTTCGGGACTTCTTCAGTACTACCTATAACTTTGTTGAAAGTCTCTGGCGACACTGGTGAAGGTGACCTCACCAGGATTATGTGAAAACAGAGACCGAGGTGAAGCTACACCGAAGTATTATTATAAGAATGAATCTGGCCTGCTCTTCTTCTTCCTCCTCTGTTGTCCACGGACCCATTCGAACCCGTGAGGAGAAGTAGGGTTAGGCATTTGATGATCCCAGAGCTTCTCCGGCAGTGCTTGGTATGTGACCTCCATATTTGTCAACCCCGTGTTCTTGAGGGAAGGTCAGGTTTGTTTGATCATCCAACCCTCCCGTTTTTAGTGTGTCTTATTCTGGGTTTAGGGTGGCATGTTTTTTGGTTATCGCGGATGCACACCTCCTGACCGGTTGTATGGCATTACAGACCTCTGGATCAGTGACGATCGCGGTCTATAAGGGCCAATTGGCGTGGGCTGTATGGCAGTGTAGATCGTTCATGGTCTGTACAGGCCAATTAGCGTGTAGGAGGTGTTCACCTTCGATTCTTAAAAAATGGAACCTCACGAACCTATCGTCTTCAATTTCTCACCGTTTGTATGGTTCCCCTCCGTATTTGTCAAACATGTGTTCTTGAAGGAAGGTCAGGTTTGCTTGATCATCCAACCCTCCCGTTTTTAGTGTGTCCTTTTCTGGGTTTAGGGTGGCATGTTTTTTGGTTATTGCGAATGCACACCTCCTGACCGGCTGTATGGCATTACAGACCGTACGATCAGTGACGATCGCGGTCTATAAGGGCCAATTGGCATGGGCTGTATGGCAGTGCAAACCATTCGTGGTCTGTACGGGCCAATTAGCGTGTAGGAGGTGTTCACCTTCGATTCTTAAAAAATGGAACCTCACGAACCTATCGTCTTCAATTTCTCACCGTTTGTATGGTTCCCCTCCGTATTTGTCAAACATGTGTTCTTGAAGGAAGGTCAGGTTTGCTTGATCATCCAACCTTCCCGTTTTTAGTGTGTCCTTTTCTGGGTTTAGGGTGACATGTTTTTTGGTTATTGCGAATGCACACCTCCTGACCGCCTGTATGGCATTACAGACCGTACGATCAGTGACGATCGCGGTCTATAAGGGCCAATTGGCATGGGCTGTATGGCAGTGCAAACCATTCGTGGTCTGTACGGGCCAATTAGCGTGTAGGAGGTGTTCACCTTCGATTCTTAAAAAATGGAACCTCACGAACCTGTCGTCTTAAATTTCTCACTGTTTATATGGGTCCCCTCCTTATTTGTCAACCATGTGTTCTTGAGGGAAGGTCGGGTTTGTTTGATCATCCAACCCTCCCGTTTTTAGTGTATCCTTTTCTGGGTTTAGGGTGACATGTTTTTTGCTTATCGCGGATGCACACCTCCTGACCAGCTATATGGCATTATAGATCGCTCGATCAGTGACGATCGCGGTCTATAAAGGCCAATTGGCGTGGGCTGTATGGCAGTGTAGACCGTTCACGGTCTGTACTTGCCAATTAGCGTGTAGGAGGTGTTCACCTTCGATTCTTAAAAAATGGAACCTCACGAACCCATTGTCTTAAATTTCTCACCGTTTGTATGGTTCCCCTCCGTATTTGTCAATTCTGTGTTCTTGAGGGAAGGTCAAGTTTGCTCGATCATCCAACTCTCCCCTTTTTAGTGTATCCTTTTCTAGGTTTAGGGTGGCATGTTTTTTTGTTATCGCGGATACACACCTCCTGACCGGCTGTATGGCATTACAGACCGCTTGATCAGTGACGATCGTGGTCTATAAGGGCCAATTGGCGTGGGTTGTATGGCAGTGTAAACCGTTTGCGGTCTATACGGGCCAATTAGCGTGTAGGAGGTGTTCACCTTCGATTCTTAAAAAATGGAACCTCACGAACCCGTCGTCTTAAATTTCTCACCGTTTGTATGGGTCCCCTCCGTATTTGTCAACCCTGTGTTCTTGAGAGAAGGTTGGGTTTGTTTGATCATCCAACTCTCCCCTTTTTAGTGTGTCCTTTTTTGGGTTTAGGGTGGCATGTTTTTTAGTTATCGCGGATGCACACCTCCTGATCGGCTGTATGGCATTACAGACCGCTCGATCAGTGATGATCGCGGTCTGTAAGGGCCAATTGGCGTGGGCTGTATGGCAGTGTAGACCGTTCGCGGTCTGTACGGGCCAATTAGTGTGCCGGAGGTGTTCACCTTCGATTCCTAAAAAATGGAACCTCACGAACCCGTCGTCTTAAATTTCTCATCGTTTGTATGGTTCCCCTCTATATTTGTCAACCATGTGTTCTTGAGGGAAGGTCGGGTTTGCTTGATCATCCAACTCTCCCTTTTTTAGTGTGTCCTTTTCTAGGTTTAGGGTGGCATGTTTTTTGGTTATCGCGGATGCACACCCCTGACTGGTAGTATGGCATTACAGACCGTTCGATCAATGACGATCGCGGTCTATAAGGGCCAATTGGCGTGGGCTGTATGGCAGTGCAAACCGTTCGCGGTCTGTACAGGCCGATTAGCGTGTAGGAGGTGTTCACCTTCGATTCCTAAAAAATGGAACCTCACGAACCTGTCGTCTTAAATTTCTCACCGTTTGTATGGTTCCCCTTCGTATTTGTCAACCATGTGTTCTTGAGGGAAGGTTGGGTTTGCTTGATCATCCAACCCTCCCGTTTTTAGTGTGTCCTTTTCTGGGTTTAGGGTGGCATTTTTTTGGTTATCGTGGATGCACACCTCCTGACCGGCTGTATGGCATTACAGACTGTTCGATCAGTGACGATCGCGGTCTATAAGGGCCAATTGGCGTGGGTTGTATGGCAGTGCAAACCGTTCACGGTCTGTACAGGCCGATTAGCGTGTAAGAGGTGTTCACCTTCGATTCTTAAAAAATGGAACCTCACGAACCTGTCGTCTCAAATTTCTCACCGTTTGTATGGTTCCCCTCCGTATTTGTCAACCATGTGTTCTTGAGGGAAGGTCGGGTTTGCTTGATCATCCAACCCTCCCGTTTTTAGTGTCCTTTTCTGGGTTTAGGGTGGCATTTTTCTGGTTATCGTGGATGCACACCTCCTGACCAGCTGTATGGCATTACAGACCGCTCGATCAGTGACGATCGCGATCTGTAAAGGCCAATTGGCGTGGGCTGTATGGTAGTACAAACCGTTCGCAGTTTGTACGGGCCAATTAGCATGTCGATCAGGATACATCTGTGCCTACGCCATGCTCAAGAACCTGATATTGATCAATATAACACCTTGATGCTATTGTTAATTAGCATACAACAAAAAAACAAAAGAAAGACCCACCACAGTAATCAATTGAGATAGTGTAATATTTGAAACATTGGTATTCACAGCTGTGTTAGGCAAATAATAGATGGGTCTAATTGGTCATTTAAGGTCACAAAGCTCAATGAGAAAGAGTTCAAAAAATATCAAGACTGTAGAAAATGTCATATTTGGGTGTGATGTCGAATATAGGGCCAATAAATCAAAAGATGGGAAGAGTCCAACAGCCTTAAAAACCACCAGTAGTTCTACATTTCATTTCTTTCTTCATAACAAGTTGAGGAATGACCAACCAAGACCATGAGATATTTTGCTTTCAACGCCCACTTTTTTAGCCAAGGACTGAGATTCAAATAGCATAATCAATCCTTTGTTGTGTGGCTAAGCCCTCATACATGTTTTGTTTATCACCTCAAGGGGGCATGTCAGAGTCGTGAGGGAGTGGTGGAGCAATGGAAGATCCTTTTTGTCTAAACATGTTATAGCACCCTCTGGAAACTTCGATCCATATCTGCTTGCTCAACCCTGCTAAATAAAAAAAATAAAAGTTAAAAAAAAAAACTAAAACATTAACTAAACATTGTTGAAATAACGCACCTGTGCATTAGGCACGGGGTTCAAACTAGTAGAAGAATATATATATATAACATGTTTTTTAGGTATATATGTATTGAGTGAAGTTGGGGTTCAGATAGAGCTTCTTATTCTGAGATATTCTTTGGGTAAGATGTATGGTGATGGTGTTGTTTGAAAGTGACATTTTGTTCTAAGACACTCTAACTTCTCTCACAATGGTGTTTTTTCTTTCTATCCACTTGTGCTTGTTATGGCTGAAATAGTGGAATCTGCCACTTGTAAGTAACGTGTTTTTCAAGTATATATTTGACTGGCATTATGAATATACCACCACTTGTAACCCTTTCCAGGGTTTGCATATTGTCTGGTTATGGTTGTTAAGGGGGACAATAGCATGTATTTTCATGTATGGTTTCTGATGTGTGCTTTATTCACATGTCTACCCATCAGGACTATCAGGGCTAACTTTGGAACTAATTCATGCATTACATGGACTATAAGGTGTATATGTGCCATGAGACCTTCACTTGTACTGGATAATTGTTGGAATAAAATAGATTATTTGCACATGTCAAACCCACATATTGTAATCTTGAGGGGATTAATTGGACCTTCTTGTTGAATACACATATACATTGTTTTGCTTCATCAAGTGATAAACTATTGTAAGTAAAATTGATATCTTCAATTGTCAATTATCTTCTAAATGTTTGTGGAGCAAGCTACTAAAAGTTGGGGATAGATACACTATTTTAAGTGTGGCAAAATAAATTAAGTTATTTTTCACCTATATCTTAAACCTTATCAATGGGATTGTCATTTGTAGGCAGCCCTAATCCTAGACATGCCTACAAAAAATGTGTACCTAGCTTACCAAAAGACCATAGTTGGCATAATTTGGTTACACATGCAACTATGAGTATATGCATATCAAATATATATGATGATATATCACAGAAATCATCCAAAGGTTGGGATGAAGGTGATCATAGTTGTACCATAGTTACATACACACCCAAAAAGGGGGCAAAAATCCATTGTAGTTGCATAAAAAACCAAAGATAGTTACATGCGACCGGCAGTTGCATCCCAGTTGCAAACATGGTGGTTGCATATGATAGAATTTCTAGTAGTGGAAGAATTATGACTCGCAAATGGTTTTGAGATCCAATGTGTATCGCAAGAGCATGGCACTGTATTCTTCTTTTGGAAACAGGGTTTATAATCATTTGGAGTCACTTTGGGACGCAAAAAAAAAAGTCTATATCAAAATTTCAAAATTTACAATGTAAAAGGGTTTGTAATTCTTGGGTATCTAACACACTAGCTGTCTATCTAGACCTCCTTCCCCTCTTGGATTTCTTCCTTGAATCTTTCTTCCTAGTGTTCTCTGGTGGGGGGGGAGGGTGCTCATCCTCCTCCCTCTCTTCATCGTCCCCCTGCCCCTCCTCCTCTTCCCTATCCTCGCCCCCTGCAGAACCTACATTTCGACTAGCAAATGAACTGGGTCCACTGCTAGTGGTAGCACTGGGGGGAGCAGTGGTAGCACCTCTCTCCTCCTCATCACTACTGCCCTGGGAGCTCTCACTCTCACCCTCAGATGCCTGCATTTCAAAATGCAAAGCTTAGTCAACACCATAAATGAAAATCTTGATTCAAATGAAAACAATCTCAACACAAACAGAAATTTAATCCCAACCAAACCCACTCACTAATAGCGCATCAACATGTTCAAAAAGATGCTCCTTGCCATGCTCCTGGCCCATTGTCATTTCTACAGTTGTGATCTTCCTCTTGTACCTCTTGTACTGTCCCCATAAAACAACAGGTCAATAAAAATGCATATATGCGAAGCGCAGACCTTCGCATATTGTAACTTACAAAGAAGTTTGCGATTTTTTCAAGTCTACGACCTCTTTTGCGAAGCGCAGACCTTCGCATATTGTAATTTGCGAAGAAGTTTGCGATTTGTTCAAGTCTACGACCTCTTTTGCGAAGCGCAGACTTTCGCATACTGTAACTTGCAAAGCAGTTTGCGAAACAAATAACATCGTACCTTTGCGAAACAAACGCCATTTGACCTATCTTTACGATGCAATTCGCATCGCAAAGGTATCCCAAACAGTCTTATGTGACTCGACAGAAACGAATCTTTGCAGAAAAAAATGGAGGAGAGGGAGGATACTTACAAATGTTGCTTTGAGGCCGGGAATGCCACCTTGCCCTAGCCTATGGGTGGTGGGTGGAACCAGTTTCACTCACTCTGCTGCCTTGAGGAACTTCAATGGTGGATCACTAACCTTGTCCACCATTGATTGGCATTCAGCAAGCTTCAGCTCCAGTGCCTTCAGGTCACGGTCAAACCTCCCAGACTCTCTTGCCTTCTTGGCCTTGGCTAGCTGCTCTGTGATCTCCTTCAGCTGCCTTGCTGCTTTCAGCTGCACCTCAGACTGGTAGAAGGCATTCCAGATGTCTTCTGAGAACTGAAACGGCCTCTCCGAGTTCCTGTACACATTTAGGTCTCTCAGGTGAGCACGAATCTTCATCCTGTCATGGTATCTTGCTTGAGACATTGAATTGGAGATCTTGTCTGCAATCCACTGTGAATCAAGCTCTCTTCCATTTCGAAATGCTCCCTTGACCTGATTTATCACTCTCCTCTGCTCTGCCTTTGAGAGAGTGCCCCACTCAACTCCTCGTGCAAAGTTGGTGGAGATAATGTGCCTAATGGTGCTCTTGGCCCCAGTGTATGCCAGCTCAGTTGGAATTCCCTCCTCTGCCAATGTTATCAGAGGGAGCTTCTTCCTCTCCTCCTCCTTCTTCTTCAGATCGAGCTTCTCCTTTCTGATGGCATCCCTCTCATCCTTCCTCCTTTTCTTCTCGAACGTTCTAGGTGAGAGAGCTCCTATTGTTACTCTCTCATCTCTCTTTCTCTTCTTCTCTACTGCCTTGGCTTCTGCAGCCTTCCTTGCCTCCTCCTCTCTTTGTGCTTCCCTAGCAGTCAGCCCTGCTTGCAATGCTTGACCTAAGATGGCTGTCAAGGATGCCAGCCCTTCAGGTGTCCTAGTATCGATTGCAAACAGCTCTGAAGCTCTCAAGTGATCAACAACCATCTTCCTCAACCTTTCCTCATTGTTGTCACCTCCTCTAGACCGAGAACCCCCTCCACTAGTCCCAGCCATTGCAATCCGCCCCCTCCTCTCTGCCCAAGTTTTCCTTCGAAAATTCTCGAGCAATGCCGAGAATGAGTTCAAATTCACTCGTCGTCCTACTCTAATCTAGACCCCCAGAAAAATTTCACTACACCTTATTCCGTTCCAGCTTAAGGACTTTCAAAAATTTAGGGCTTGCGATGTAACTCGCATCTAAACCTACGATACGGTATTGCTCGCAACGACCGTGTAATGCTGTTCGTTTCGCAACATTAAAGGGTTGCGAAGTCGGGGGCTTCGCTAACGTAGGAGGAAGTTAAAGGTTTTAGGGCTTTGGTTTAAGTAACGAATGCAGATGCGAAAAGGGATGCGATGGTAGGGGGTTCGCAAGGGGTTCGCAAAGTTTTAGGTTTAGGGTTTCTTCTCGAGAGTTTTAGGTGAGAGAACTCCTATTGTGCATATGGCAAAGGGTTTCGGGCAACCAGTCCTATAGGCATTGTTGAGCCCACATTGGATGCAGGTATGCATTTCTTTTTGGTTTAGGTAGTCTCAATTTATGAGTTGTCAAGGGTTTATATTGTTGTATCACATGATTTTTGAAAGTCTAATCTGGTCTTTGCCTTACATTTGTGCCTTATTAATGTGACAAATGATATGTCTTCCTCCTCCGTTGTCTCCACTAGTGACTCATCCTCCTCAAATGAAGGCACATTAGCTCATACGCAAGCAGAGGTGTCCCATTCTCCTCATGGTCCACCTCGGCAACTTTGCCAATGCACCAAGTGTGTTGGTCAGATTTCACAAAAGTCATATGTTTGTGCTCAACACATTCAGCGATTTGGGCGTCATCGTGGTCTTACCCCAAGAGCTTCTTCATCTCATGTGGTAAGTGTCATTTTACCATTGTCATTTTTCCTCTTTGATACATGTTATTTTTCATGAAATCCTCTTTGAAACTATTTTCACTTCCATGGTTTGTTGTGGTTTTTTTAATGTAATAGGGTTCCCGTATGACACCACCACCCTATGTTCTATCACAAGGGGTTTTAGTTGCCATAGGAAATGCACTTTCGCATGCATTTGCTGTAGGGATTGGTGCCTCTCATGAGGCCAATAATCCACATCATGAGGCAAGGCCATGTCTGCCCTCCGTTAGACAGCGATCCAAAGCACAACATCCAAGTGAGGGTCATGCTAGGACTATTGTTGAGGGCAGATGGGGTATGTGTGAGTTCACTGGCAAATGTGCCAATATTATCCAGTCATGGAACCCTACAGTGCTTGGGTTGCTTAATAGTTTGCCCTATGATGAGGAGGTTGTGGTTTGGGGTAAACGATGGATTGTTAAGACCTCTACACTTGGAGAGAGGCATGGCTATGGAGTATATGCTTCTGAGGACATCATTGTAGAGGATTCAACTAGTTGTCGTAGAGAGGGTCCTACTTTGTTCCCTTATGGTGGGCCTATCTATAAGAGAAGACATTGGAACATGATCCTCAAACAACATCCTGAGTGGAAGACCTTTGCTCTTGAGATGGACACCTTTGCTGGTAGCACTAGGAGGCATAGTGATGTGAGGGTGATAGATGGAAACCCCATACGTTATGGAAACATTGCTGGTTTCATCAACAGTACGGTGGGGACTCGGCCTAAGCGTAGGGCTAATTGTGAGTGGGTTTTTGTTGAGGGACCTCCTCCAGCACCATATGGCCAGACTTATCATGAAGACCATTGCCTGGTGTTAGCTACTAAGACGATCAGATCAGGAAATGAGTTGTTTACACACTATGAGTGGAATTAAGATTCCACCATTTCTGAACTATGTACTTTGATTAAGACATAACATACCATATCTATATACATGCATTTTGGCATTTTTTATTTATAATGTAATATGCAACTATGCTTGGTATATAGTTAAAATCTTCTGGATTTGGTATTGCATAGAATATTCGACCTTCTGAAGACATGCTGCCACGAAGGTTGAGAGCAACATATCGGGAAATGGGCATGCCACACAAATCAAACTCTTCATCAACTCATTCTTCATCAAATTACTTGTCTGCTCATGATGAAGGTGTCTCTCAACCAGTTTAGGAAGCACCACTGCCTGCAAACCAAGAACAAGCGATGGATGACTTCATGGTTGACTGGTTTGGACTTGAATAGTTGATGATATGTCTGGCAACCCACATGATGAAGGAGCCAATGCAGATGATCCACGTCATCAACATATTGCCTAGGGACAACGGCAGTGGCAAGAGGCGAAGGCACATGCTCAAACACCTATTTTTCAAGGTGCAAGGTTAAGCCGTTTAGCAGCCATACTGGGGTTGTTAAACATCCAAGCAAAACACAAGGCAAGCAATACTATGTTGTCAGACATTTTCCAGTTTTGTCATAGCCTCTTGCTACCTAAGGAAAATGTTTTGCCAGGATCTTGGAAGGAGGCTAAAAAAATCTTATCCTCCATAGGCATGGAGTATCAAATTGTCCATGCATGTGTTAATGACTGCATGTTATTTCATGGGAACAATGCCCATTTAACGGAGTGCAATACATGTGAAGAGGCTCGATATGATCCTCACATGCTTACAAAGAAGGTGCCCAGGAAATCAGTAAGGTGGTTTCCCATTATTCCTCGCTTGTTGCACATATATCGGTGTACAGACTTGGCCAAGTTAATGGTTTGGCATAAGAAACATCGATCAGAGCCTGGTGTTATGAGGTTACCGATTAACTCTCCTGCTCACAAGCATGTGGAGTCAACATGGCCAGAGTTTGAGTGTGACCCTAGGCATGTGAGGTTGGGGTTAACATCAGATGGTGTTAGTCCACATTCACTTGGAGGAAAGGGACGACCTACCTCTGTTTGGCCAGTTGTTGTCATGAATTACAACCTTCCTCCGTGGTTGTCTATGAAAAAAGGATTTTTGCTGCTTTCTCTTATTATCCCAGGGCCAAGTAAGGTGAAAAACCTAGACACCTACTTAGCACTAGTGGTCGATGAGCTCAAAACATTGTAGGATGGAGTATGGGCATATGATGGGAGGAAGACCACTGGAGGAATACCACGTGTATTCAAGTTGAGGGCAATCTGCATGTGGACAATGCATGATTATCCTGGTAAGAAATCATGCACATGCCTCTATATATTTCTTTATTATTCTATTTTGTGATTATTTGTTGTTCTAATATTCCGTTCTTCTACAATCAGGGTTTGGTTTTGTAAGTGGGCTGCAAACTCAAGGCTACAAGGCCTGCTCTACATGTGGCCCAAGTTTCGAGGACATGGCTAAATACTCAAGCCATCTTAGCAAAATTGTTTACCTTGGCCATACAAAGCTTCTTCCACTGGGACATGATATGAGATTAGACCCACTTTTATTTTCATCTTTTGACATGCCTTATGGTGATGAGCATGATATTCCAGAAGCTACCACTTTTGCATATTGGAAGGATGTGGCCAATAAAGTTATTGACCTAAATGATTCTATGGTGTTTGAGGGTAGTGGATTGACAAGGTGGGGTATATTCAACAGCTTGCCTTACTGGGGTGAGCTGAAAATACGTCATCTCTTGGACCCCATGCACATTGAGGGAAATGTGGGAAAGGCTATTATAAAACAACTCTATGGAGAGAAGGATAGTAACTTTAGGGAGGCTTGTGAGGATTTTGAGAGGCATCCCGATGTGTGGATTACTATTGATCCTAACACAGGTATTGAGCAGCGACCATCAGCTCCATGGACACTTACTACACAGGAAAGAAGAGACTTTCGAAATCGCATAGGAGAGATGCGATTCCCTACAGGTTTGAACTTTGATGGCAAGGGTTGAATTTAGAAGTACTCTATTGCTTTTATTTATATTTAAATCTTATATTGGAAAAATAATTTGAAGTATAGAATGTTATCTGTTGGATGTCTAGAATACTTTTGTATAATTTTATGGTACCTTGTTGCAGGTTATGGAGCTAATCTTCAAAAAGCTTTTGGTAGGGACGATGACCACAAGTGGCCAAGGTATCTCAAGACACATGACTATCATCGTTACTGCAACACATATTGCCTGTGGCAATAATAGGCTTAGCTAGTACAAGATGCTCTTTGGTCATTGGGAAATCTGTTGAGATGGGTATGCTCAAAGGAGTTATTTGTAGAGGAGATTCCAAGAATGAGGGTAATAGCAGCAGAGGTGGTATGCAAGTTGGAAAAGGCTTTCCCTCCATCATTATTTGATTGTCAAGTGCATTTACTAGTTCACCTTGTGGATGAGATAGCCATTGTTGGTCCTATGCATTGTCGGTGAATGTATTGGTTTGAAAGATATATGGCAATATTAAAGGGTTATGTCCGTAACCATGCACGAGTGGAGGGAAGCATGGTAGCAGGACACTTGGCAACAGAGAGCATGTTTTATTGCACCAACATCTTGGCCACTATAGATCCATCATGTCCTCATGTCTAGATGGAGGAAAGAGAAGAGGAGGAAGACCGTTTGACTGGTGCCATCAAAACACGTATGTTATTTATTACCTACAGAGTTAATTCAGTTGACCACATTCATGTTGAATAATAGTAATGTCATGGAAGAGTGGAGGAACTTCTATGAGAATGCCAAAAGTATGAGTGGGAGATCAAGGATTTTTCCTACGTTTCATAAGTACATGAAAGAGAAGTTGGTTGAAGTGGATCAATTGTTGGCATAAGGAGAAAGTATAGCATGTTTTCCAGAGATCATAGATGATGTTCGCACCATGGTCCATGGACCACTGAGAGTTGTGATAGCACGTTCAGCAATGTGGACACAAGGAAGACATTTCAAGTATTCATTTTTTCTATTTCATTAGGCATATTAACTCATCTTCATATTCCAGATAAGTTTTTTAGAATGTTCTAGGATGATTTTTATGGGCATGAAGTTTCTATTATCATATAAGTTTAAGACTCACAATGCCTAACACAATATTAATTTTAGGATTTCCAATTTGGATGAAAAGAGGGGCCGCACCTTTGACTGTGGAGTTCAAGGGCAATTCATTCAGGACTCTAGAAGCAGTCGACATGACAGGAATATTGTTCGAGATATTGTGCCACATTATGGAAAGCTGGAAGAGATCTTGGTGGTATCTTATGATGCACATTCAAAGTTTGAAGAGTATGTGTTTAAGTGCAAGTGGTTTAAAGTGAACCTTGCTGGTGCAAATTGCATTGTAGTTCAGGATGAGTGTGGACACACACGGTTAAAGACATCTGTCACCAGTTTTCAGCCATCTCATTGGCAAACTTTAGAGCCATTTACTTTTTCCAGTCATGTAGAACAATGTTTTTATCTTCCTTATCCCCCACACCCAGAGGAGTGGTCACTTGTTGTCACATATGTGCCACGGTCCCGTTCTATTCTAGGTGAGAAACCAGAGGTTGTGTTTACAACCTCTGAAGTGGATGATGACCACGTGTAATGTACTACTCATTAATTTTATGCAAATTGCCATTGAGGCTTGTGGTTCTATATTACTGCACAATGTTCATTGTGTCATTTTCTGCCTATTCTCCTCCATTGTGTAATTTTATTTTCAAGAATAGGAGCATTGCTATGCGTATTTTATTGATATTTTCACTCAGTCTACCAAGGTAATATAGATTATAATAATGGTTAAGTGGATTTATAGTTTCCATTTGGTCTAAAATATTTTTTATTTTTTTATGGCGTTTTGGGAATTAGATGACATTGCGAAACCCTTTTGCGAAACTTCCTTCTCTAGTAACCCTTTCACTACTTTGCGAGTAAACGCACATCACAACTTGCGATACGCCCACCAAAGGAAACTTTTGCGAAAATCTGTGGTGAGGTTTGCAATACATATTCAAACGCAAAATGAGAGGCGCCGAATAACGCAAGTTGCGATGTCTTGTGAGTCTCAAAGTTTGTAGCGATACTCTGTGTATTGTAAATGTTGCGAAGTGCGAAATATCGCTATGGTGGACAGAGATTGAGCGGGTCGCAAAGTTTTGTTTGTCGTGTATCTCGCAAAAACGCTACGATGATTAAAGGTTCATTATCAATTTGCGATGAGTGGTGCACCACAAGTTGCGATGCGTATCGCATCACAAATTTGGCAGATTTTTTTTGCTTTACAAACCCTTCAAGTTTTTTGTTTTTCCTTCGCAAACCCTTCAGATTTTTTGTTTGGCCCTTCGCAAAAAGGCACAATATGTAGTAGTGGAGGGACATTTAGACGGCAGAGAATGCGATGCACCGACCTTAGCAAATGTGCATGTATGGTTGTTACTTTTTGTAGATGACCTTGATCTAACATCGAAGTCAGAGGTGGGACTATAACAACAATTAGACGCACTCCAACAGTTTTGTGTTGAACGTGGACTTGTAGTGAACGTGAAAAAGACAAAAGTCATGGTGTTCAATTCTATTGACCCATGCTAAGAGTTTGTGTTTGAAGGTGACATTATTGAGCGTGTGCAGACCTTCAAATACTTGGGGATCTTGCTCGAAACCACCTCGAACCTGGATAGTGTAGTGGAACATTTAGTAGCTGCTAGTAAGCGTTCACTATTCGCACTGAATCATTGTTGTGCAGAACTACGTATTATGGATGTTAAGTTACGATGTGACCTCTTTAACATGTTGGTGCATTCCACAGCAAGTTACGCTTGTGAAGTTTGAATGGAATCCAAAAAAATAGAGGCTATTGAAATAGTGTACCAAGGATTCCTTAAGTCCCTACTTGGGGTGCGAAAAACAACCAGCACGTCCATCGTGTTGGCAGAATTTGGCAAATTCCCCTTTGAACACTTTGCATGGGGACAAGCATTGCTGTACTATAACCGTGTGAGCACGGTCACTAAAGATTGCATCTTAGGAAAGGCATGGGAAGCCCAACTTGCTATGCTTGTTGTAAGAAAGAAATGTTGGGCTAGATTCGTGAAAAAATGGCTACTCCAGAATCAACCCCAAGAAGTGGCAGGTTTTTTGCCTTCGACTCAATCATTACTGGAAACGACATTTCAACTTGTAGTGACCCGTGCACTCCAAGTGGGGACTACTCAACTGCCGTTGGGAACAGTTCTTGGATCAACGCACATACATCCGATTCGTCTAGCAAGGCTAGTGTAGTCGGCTGGTGGTAGATCTATGACAAGAGGCCTGATCAACCAGGAGGTTGGGACCCCACCCCCTCCAGGCTTTCCCCACACAATGTTGAATGTAAAAAGGGTGAAGGATAATATGCGATTGGCTTTCATTGAAAAGCTCTTTACCAACCGCGAGATTGGGACCAGAGTGCAAACAAGATACTTGTGCTTCAAGGGTATGTCATACGAAAGTGAAAGCTACTTGTGTGACATCAACTGTGTTCAGTTGCGGAAACATCTGGCTCGGTTTTGATGTGGCAACACGCAACTTGAGGCAATGCTAGGTGCATGGAAGGGTGTGCCACATGCAGAAAGGCTTTGTCGAAGTTGCAACTTGGGGAAGGTTGAGGATGAAGAGCACTTGCTCCTTATCTATCCTAATACACAGAAAGTTAGGGAACGTTTTTGTTCGACCCTACCCCTCACCCACACGAGCACTCTTGCTGAACTCATGCAGATTACAAACACGGTCGCCTTGGCCAAATTTGTGGCATGTTGCTAGTACCAGAGGACAATCTGTCCTCCATGATCTACCTTTCGTCTAATGGACTCTCTGGTCCCAAACGGACATAAAATTGTAAATAGTAAACAAATCAACTTATTTGTTGTTGATAATATAAACATGATGAAGTTTTCAAAAAAAGTTCGAACTTCCTTTATAATTTGAATTTTCCAATAACATAATTTATTTTTAATGTAATGGTGAATGCAAAAGTTTTGTATAAAGGATGGGTCTACAAGATTTTGAAATGTTGTCCCAAGGTTGATAGGTTGAAGGGAGGCATCAAAAAATCCAAAAGGGTTTGCAAATAAACTTTTCACCAATGTAAATAATTCTAGATTTTTTAAACTTTTTTTTTCAATATTTTTGTATCTTTTATTTTTTCTTCTCCTTCATCATGTCTCCTTATAAAATTGTAATAACATCATTCTAATGTAATGGGTTTTTTTTTTTTTTGCTTTTGTCACTTGTTGAAATTGTTTTTTACTTTCAACACTACGCATGTCTATTTGTTTATTTGTTCCATTGTTTCTTCTGAATTGTTTTCCTTATTTTTTCCTTATTTTTTAATTAAAATTTATCATGCACATGTAGATTTAATTTTTTTAAAGAATATAAAATTTTAATTAAAATTTTAGGTAAGTAGAAAGGGAAAAAACACATTAAAAAAATAAATAAAATAAATATGGGAAAAGATAAAAATGAAAAACATGGCATAAATATAGAAATTTCAAATTTTGCTTTGGGGGGCTAAAAGATACATGGACAAGTTGGCCAAGTATCTTCCATTTTTGGAAATTATTCTTCAAAGTTTTTGGTTGGTAAGAGAACCCAAATTGGAAAAAAATTTGGAATTCTTTACATGAATTGAGGAGTTACAATAAGTAAACCCTAAACTATCATGTGACAATAAAAAAAGAAAAATTCCATCAAAACTTCTCAAAACAACAAAAAATCTTTCATTAATTTTTTTACCTCTTAGAAAATAACAAAATCTACCAACCTAAATCAAAAGTTGTTTCAAACTATTAAATTCCCAAAATTTAAACACATTTCACTTTAACCAAGTTTTTCACATTCAATAAAAAAATAACTATTATTAATGATAATTTCCCATTTTAACAAAAAAAAATGGATGAAAAAAAATTTTAAAAGGAAGAATGGGGCTTTCATTTGAAACCTTAAATTTCAAAATCTTTGCATTTTATAAATTTTCAAAAATCAAATCTTGAATTTTAAAAAATTGAACTTCTTCTAACCATTTGTTTTTTCAATAATATCATAAGATTATCGCTAGCAATAAGTTTTCATATATAATAGGATGAAATATATATGGAACATACTTATTTCTAAATTGTTGTCATCATGTTTTAAAGTCAAATTATTTTTTTCATTATCATTACCAATTGTATCATCGTTCATATCATTTTGTTTAATCAACTTATTTACAACCTCCTTGGTAACAATATCCTCATTTTCAACAACATTATTTTATGTTTCCATTATCTATAATATTGAATCCAAATGGATATCCTTCATGATGTTTTTCACAACAATGGGTTTATTTGTTGGTAATTTCATAATTTTACACTTTTATATATTTTTTATTATTTTGAAGTTTACATTTAAGGAAATTTTTCTATTATCAAGAAAAATTATAAATTATTTTTTGAATGTTGTTTAAAAATAAAACTCAAAGGAAAAAAATAATTATGTTTTTATTACTAAACATGGTATGAAATTTGAATTATCTTTAACAAAATCATGTAAGGTAAAATATTTCACATCTTTGGTTCAAAAGTATTCAATTTTCAAACATATATGTTACTTCTATCAATTCATTATCCCCAACCATATTCCTAATAATGTTAGAAAGCCAAATATAAGTAGGGAATAATTTTGTCATCATAAATTCAATTAAAAGTCAATTAGAAAATAAATTGTGAAATTTTTTAATGATTTTGAAGTTCCATTGTTCCAATTTGTTTACCCGTAAACCCCATAAATATTCATTGTTGAATAATATGAAATATGAAATTGGTTATGTGTTATGAATGAATTAACTATTATATATAATCATTCAAACACAACATGTGTACATGCAATTTCATTCATATGTTATACACTATTATCCACATATTTATAACAATTAAACTTTCATCATTTATTGTTTCATTATATGTACTTTTTTTTTATTGAACAAAATAAGTTAATGTGTGCATGTAATTTAAATGAATGTCAATGGGAAAATTCATCCACATGAATGTGTGCAATTGGATGTCCATATTAAATATTGGTTTGCATTCATGGATATTATGCAATATAACCATTAATGTTCCCCATTTTATGAAATGAACAATTTTGTATTTATTTAGTTTTTATTTTATGAGCCATTAAGTTTGATGATCATGTTTAAATTGGATCTTACAACTTTGATGTTATTGAGTGGTGTTAGCACATTTTATAAGATACACAATTGTGTTGGTTATTAAATATTGATGAGATTTAATTGCATATCCACTTAATTGCATTGTTTTTAATACTTGGGTCATATTATCATATGGTTAAATTAACTTGTCTTGTACTAACCTTGAGATTATATGTTCAATGAACATCTTTTATTAAACATTAATGAATTATTCAATTATAATAATTTATCAATGGGTGTAAGTTAGAAATGCATTGCATGTGTTGTTTTCTTATGTTTCCAATTAATGATATGTACTTTGTTTCGTGTATTAGATTAATCATGTTACTATTTAACAACCGTGATTATAAGAGAACCAACAAAAGTTTTTCAATAAATATCAACATATTTAATTATTTAAATATGTCTCAATATATTTGAGTTATATATTTTTAATTACATGCACAAATTGTAAAACTTCTAATTTGTCATTTTTTCCCCTACATAATGGAAATTTTATGGCCTTTTTTCATTTAATGTACAAATTTTAATATTATCCCTTCATTCATCCCTATTGTGTTTTTTGTTTTAGATATAATTACAGTCATTAATTCCACTTTGAAAGTGGGAAGGCAATTTTCATTTAAAAAAAAATTCTCTAAATGAAGTTTAATTACAATTCATCACCTAAATCTCCTCAATGGTTTTTTCATTTTCTTATGGAAGCCAAGGTAAGGTTCTTTACTTATGATTGTTAATCAATCAAATTATATTCATTTTACATTATCACTAAGGAACTTATAATAAAAAAGGTTGTTGATTCAAAGTCATAACATTTTGAAAACATTATGCAAGCTGCAAAAAATCAAAGAAAGTCATTAGATTTTAATTATAATGATAATGGTGCTCTTTAACATATGCCCTTAAATAATTTGACACATATCTTCACTTCACCAATTTCACATTGACAAAGTTCAAAAATTCAACAATTTAAATTGTGTCAATAATCATTTTTCATGTGTTTGCGGTTTAAAATTATATGATTAATAGTAAACTTAATTTTAGGGTTAGGGTCAAATTAGGATTTCGGGGTTCAAGTTTGAAATTAAAGTTAATGTTTTAGGTTGAGTTTAAATTTAAAAGTTATTAAATTTTTTAATGTGAGGTTTGAATATAAAATTTAAGGTTTATTTTTTTTAAGTTTAGGGTCTAAAGTTACAACACAAATCATCTTTGGGTGGTACCATTAGCAACATCACACCCTAAATTTTTTAAACATGTCCAATTTTAAGACAACATAGGACTCCTTTTAAAAATTCATTTCAAATTTTGTATCAAAATATTATCCAAATCATATAAAATTTGAAACTTCAATTAGATTGACAATATATATTCCAAATGAATGGTCAATGATTTTTTTTTGAAAGTAACAATTGGGGTTCCTTTGTTCATGAACACAAAAGTTTTTTTTTTTTTTAATGCTTTTAATGTTTAAGATGATTTCAAAAATATTTTTTGTATTTGGATAATAGATAGTGACTTGAAATAATCACAAAATTTTAAGCAATTTTCAAAGGTTAAGATGAAAAAATCTTGAAGTACATTCATGTTTACAAATTTATAATAAATACTTTAATACCTTTTCAAGTTCAACATCTCATTGTTGAATAATTATATTATTTTGAAAAAACATTGAGCACAAAATTGTTATTTTTGGAATCTTTGACAAAATATCAATGAAATTTAAAAATATCTGTGCATGTTATTCGTCCCTAATGTTTTGCGCAAACATTTTACTTCATAACACAAGTTTTGATCCCAAATCCACCCTTGCAAGAAATATGGCATTCAATTTTAACATATCATTAGGCACTAAAAAACAAGGTTTATTTTATACATTTATTACATACACAAAGTCCAAAAAGGGAAAATTTTTAAAACCATACGGTAGAACATTACAATAAAAGGTGCTAGACAGAGTTTGTTACATGGTGTTTAGTGGCAAAGGAGATTTTTTTGAATAGTTTAGGAATCCTATGGAATTTTTGCTTTAATAAAAAAATAGTAAGAAAAAACCATAATTTTCTAAAAATAACATAATTTCGGCAAAATTCGAAAATGTATTACGATATGATTTTTTTTTGGTTTCAATCAACAATTTGGGCCTCCTAATCATTATGCAAAACACCTTGGGATTACAACAAAAAATATTAAACATAACATGCCAATTATAAATACCCATAATTTATAGATACCTGGATGACATACTCTAGAAAATGAAGGAGGGAGGTCGACCATTAATTACTTTTACAATATAACCCATTATGAGGGGCATGATAGAATCTTTCATTCTTAAAATCATACATGATGCACTTAGAGGTTTCAATGTCATAAGGAAATATATATGTTAATTTTTGAAACAATACATGAATTGAACTTTTAGAATGGGAACAACAACAAGTAAGCTTCTAAATGATTAAGCTCAACAAAAATAAGACGTGGAATATAACAACATTTACTTTGTAAAAATTTATAACATTATTATAATCTTAATGGTCAATAATGATTAAATTATAGTGCGCCTTGTGCCAATAACAAGAGAACGCACATGGGAAAGTAAGGGTACCAAACACATCAAAGTATTACAAATAAAGGACAAGAAACAAATAACATTCATTATTTAATCATCTGTAAATGGATTATTGTCCTCCCTTCAAGCTGTATTTATAAGTAGCACACAAATTAGATCATTGCCCCTCAACAATTAAGGGAAAAGCAATTGCATCAAGAGTGGATGGGATTTCACTTTTATTGAAAATTATTGGTCAACCTTGAAACCACAAAAGGATTTATTCACATATTGAACAATTGGATTTACCACAACATCAAATAATGATTTGATTGTTAAAATTGTTGGTTTATACACAAAAAACAAAATGTTTTTGGATTGGATGAAAATAATACCACCCCAACATTATGGTCATCCTCATACTAGCAATTTGCACAAGTGAATTACTAGTTTTGCAACAAACATTAAAACATGTTTTCAAAATGGAAATCAATACATGGATTACATCAATAATCAAATAATAGATTCAGAATTGATAGGAACCATCTATTGGTTTCAAGATGAATTATTTTAAACCAAAAATGTGTAATTGGATGCATGTTACATGGGTAAAGGTGAATGAGATGAGGAACATAATTATGAAGGGATGGGATAAGCTAAAAACCACAAAAGCATTCCCAACCAAGTTCAATTTGCTACACTGGAGGCCAACACTATTACATCACTTTTCATAATGACTCAAACATAAAGGAACAATTGGAAAAGGATCAATATGTATAATTCCAATATCAACAATTGTGGAAGAAATGTTTACAAGATTTTATTTTTTAGTTTCGTCACCTACATGTCTAAGCACATCAAAATCATAATTGCGAAAAGTAGTTTGAAAAAAGTAGTTTGAAAAACTTAGGTTAATAATTAGATTTAAATAATAAGTAGCTAATTAAATAATTAACAAGAAAATAATGAATCATTAATTATTATATAATGATTCATATATACAAAAATAAATGACTGAAATTATAACCAATTAGCCACACTATTACTTATAACTTTTCCTTAATATTTTTTATTTAAAAAAATTAATTAAATTATTAGTTATTAAATTTATTGAAATAATAATTAAGTAAATAAATTAATGATTTAATTATAAATTATTGATGAATACTTCATAAATATATTTAAAATAACTATAGTATTATTAAATTAACCATTATGAATTAAATATTAAATATTTATTTATAAATGACTCATATATTGAATAATATTGAAATATTAATTATAAATACTAAATAGAAATCATCAATTGATTATAATTAATTATAATTAATTAATAAATAGGTAGTTTATTTTAGTTAAGTAGGTAACCTAGGCTCAAAAGGTAGGTAAACATATAAGTAGATAGGTGGATAAGCTAAGTTAGGAAGGTAAAATAACATATATAGGTAGGTAGGTAGGTAGTTAATTTACTTAAATACAAATTAAATACAAATTAAATACAACTTTATAAATACACCAATGGAAACATGCCCCCATGATACTGTGAATAGAACTTAACAAAAATACACATACTTTTCAAAAGTTTCATAATACACTTATGTATACCACTAGGGGTTATCTTGGCACTCGAATAGTGTGACTAAGTTTGGTTCCATTTGCAACTAATGGGACATATGGGCATGATCATGGATGAAAAAAAATTAATGTGTAGGATGAAGAAGTCATTAGTTGTAAATGTAGTTGTAACATAGTTGTAAGAATGGTCAAAGATGCAAATTAATTACATAAACAATTAGAGCTAGTTGCAAATGACATTAGTTGCATATAGTTGCAAATGCATTGGTTGCATTTTGGGAGATTTCTTTTAGTGTTTCATGTATTTGCGGTGCAACAATATCTTGGAATTGATTTTTGAAATGTGTCTAATGTATTTGCAATACAATAATTTATTGAAATTGGAAGTGATTTGCAATGTGTTTCATGTATTTGTAGTGCATCAATTTATTGGTATTAATCAACATTGTGTGTGGTGTATCTGTAATGCATTATCTATTGGAATTCAAATGTGTTAAGTAAAACAATTTAGAATTGAACTTGAATTGTTGAAATGTCCTTAGATTATATCTTGTAGTTTATATCATTTCAAAAACTATTGAACTAAAGAACATTACTCTATTCATCATCACTTACAATTTGTGTGTTTTCCAATGGCAAATCATTTCTTGATCCCTTTGAAAAATTAAGTAAAGCAATTGGTGGAAGCATCAAGGCTTGATCTTTTATGAATGCATGGCACATAGTTGTGTTCAAATTCAACATCACATTAACCATGCTCTTGATTATCTTGTGGACTTTCTTGTCTTTTAACTTGAAGTATTATAGTTGTTCCTTGAAGATGTGGTTGTGAAATTTGGAGTGGTGTTCATTGATATCAAGTTGAGTCACATTGATCTTATCCATTACATCAACAAGAACCTTGTTGTTTTTGTCAGTGGACTCAATTAATGATTAGAGAAAATATATTGTTGCATTTCCTTTTAACCCTAATGTTGTTTGTTACAAGTTTTGATGGTGTGTCAACAAGAATGACAATAGGAGGCCACTAATTGTTGTTGGGGAGTGGTTTTGTTGGATCTTCAAATAAGTTCACCACACTTTTGGCAAATAAGTTCACCACACATTACAAACATTCATGGCAAAATAATGTTTGCATTGTGTTCTTGAAATTTTTTACATTCTTGAAATTCTTCCATATTATCTTTTGATTACATGTTTCCATTTTGGTGACTTTGGTGTAAGTGGTATGTAAATGAGCTATCTTTTTCAGCATTCATGTCTATGGTATGTAATGAAACATTCAACATCTTTTCACCTTGAAATGGCTCCATCAATTCATAATATTTTTTGTTGTATTAATGAAGTAAATGGAACCTTTCTTTATCTTCAAAATACAACTCCCAAAATGAAGTATGATTCCTAGTACCTTTGTGATAGTTTGCGAGCTTCTTGTAATTGGAATTGAATGCATTCCATTTGTCTTTACACATGTTGATTTTTTGAAATCATGATTTTGTGTTCTTTTTGCAATTCTTTGGCATTCTTGTCCCAATGTTATGCAATAGGTATCATATGAGTCCAAACATGACTGGGGTACTTCCTTTAAGTCTTGGGAATCCGATCCAAACACTTCCAAATTTACTTTTTTCTTCATTTTTCCCATGACCTATCTTACATTTCACCCTTTTTTTCATGTCAAATGAATTTTTTTTGCTCCAAATCTTATATAAGCTTCTAAAATATCTACTATTTTCACTTATGAAAGTGAGAATAGTAAAATTTATCCAATGTGGGCCATAATATATCAATGACCTAAAATTTTAAGAAATTTGACTTTTAAAAACTTTTTACATTGCAGTAGGGCATTTGGTTATTGTCACATTCATACATTTTATACACATTAAGACATAAGGTGCTTGTGGTAAAAATCTTGGGCCAAAAAAAGTTATTTAGACATTCCTTATGAGTCTTTGAATTTTATTTTTCTCATGAAACAAAGTCTTGGATTTTTTTCAAGAACTTGGTAGGAATCCTTAAACTTGTTCAATCTTGACATTCTATGCATAGAATTATACCTTTGTAATGTATTTATCTATGAATAAAATCAAACTTTCAATATGAATGTGTCGTTAAGTTTCAACATGTTTAAGTGAAATGGTCTAGTGAATATAAAATGAGATAATCCTTTTGGGTACCCCAACCATGTTTTGACCCATATGTGATCTTGGATCAACGATCTCCTTTTGAACTACTTGTTATGTGCACTTGCAAGAGATGAATGTTAACATTTCCTTGTGTTCCTAGTTGCCATGATGTTGAGGAATTGAAAATTCTTTGCCACCTCAACCAAATCTTCTGTTGTTGCAACCTCTTCTTAGATTGCTCATCATCATGCTTACACCCACTTGTGCTTGCAAACTTCTTAATGATTCTATTGGGCTTCTTCAACTTGTCATCATCCTAATTGTTGTTTGTGCATGTGATTTTACTAGACTACTTGCATGTGAGTTTGCACCTACTTGTGAACGAATATGCAAACTTTGAAAAACCTTTGCTGAATTTTATGAATCCATTGTTGTAGAATTGTTTTGTGATGAAGCTCAAAAATAAAGATAAAACCCAAGAATTATTTAGTTTACCACTCTTATTTTTAAATTACTAATTTACATTATTGCTAGTTGTTTGAAAAAATGGGAATGTATATTTTTGGGTTGATTCTATCATTGTGTATTGTTCATAACATTTTGCTATCAATTAGTTATAGACCTTGTGTTAGTCCACCATGTTAGCAAAACATGTCACCTATCTATTGACAATGATGACCATATGAAGTTTTGCTAACTCAAACTTAATGATGTTCATAATTCAATGTATGAACATGACAAAAGTATCCCATACATGACATTGATAATGATCAATACTAGCTTTTGCTGAATTATTTCATTAGGTTTGTAAAAGGTCTAAGGTAAACAACCCATCACCACACACATACCTATCATCAAACAATTTCCAAATTTTTTTTCATTATTTAATCAAATTGAGTGATTTTTGTGTCATTGGATGGATAAATTGGATGGCTATAAGTGTTGTTTAAGTGTCAAAGTAAAATAACAAGGCAAAAAACATAAGAAGAGGACAAGTGATAATTTGTTTCATTTTTTTTGAAAAAATAGCTCTAAACCCCTCTCTAGTTCTAGCCTCATACCTTCTTGATTTTTAATCTAACATTTGAGTGATTTAAAACTTAATGGGTGCACCAACTAGGGTTTTAACTTTTTATTCCACAAGAAAATATGCATCAATCAAAGATTTTTAACTCAAAATCCTAATTTGTTTTAATTCACCCATCATTAAACATTAAACTCCTTTACACCCCATATCTTCTCTATTCCTTTATCAAATAACACAATTTTTGTGGTGTTGGAAATGCTAGGTGGAGGGTTACAAATTTTCTTAAAGTTTTAGGAATAGAAAAACAATGTGGAGATTCAACCTCCTTTGAATTATTTAGTGTTCGCTCACCAGCCTATCTACTTTAGTAGACCCAATTCAGTAAATTACATCATTTTGATAAGTCTAAATAGTACACGAGCTCTATTGCATTATTTGTACATGTAGTAATAATCTAACGTAACTTAGATAATGGATTTTGTAATTTCCCATTGTACAAAGGTCTACGTTGATCATTACCTTGGATAATGTCATGTTGCTAGGTCATTACCCCACATTAAACACACTCACACAAGATGGGCCCATGCAATGGGGCATCACATGAAAACTTGACCTAATTTTACTTTTGCATCTATATATACATTATGAAGTATAATCTTCCTCCAAGCCTTGGACATACCATACAAATTATATAAGGTGCCTCTAGATTTGTATATCAAATTACTTTAGTTGCTTATGTTGAGGAAAGGGCAAGTCACATCCACGGTGATGTAGTTCTTTAGTATGTCAATTTTGATGCCAAATTCCATCAAATTATATACACATCTTCAATAGCAGAAATTTCTCATCCAAGGGGAATTTACTTCTTGATTTATCACTTGTCCATATCAATGTCTATAATTTAATATAATAGTCAATTGCCCATTTCAAAAATAGACATTATGGTTCAAAATTGTTTACCATAATTTAATGGTCTCACTACTGCCAATTCTATTGTATTAGAATAGGCAATACCTCAACCATTATCTAACATATAAACTCCACACAATTTTTGGGGGGTAGAAATAGTGTTTTTTCAACAAAAATTTGCCACTTTCATATAGATTGGAAAGGAAAAAAATATTGGTGATCAATTCTAACATTTGGCTTATGCATTTTACCCAATTAGACTTGTCGCATGATTAAATTTTAGACTCAATAAACTTTTTACCCATTAATTCATAACATGATGTTATTCGGCCATTATGATGGTGCCATGTTCAATGGGCAATTCTATGTCAATTCAAGATTGAAGCAATAAATTTTTAAAAAATGATTAGTTACAAAAATGTCAAGCAACTCATTGAGGACATTATTATTCATTAGCTATTATTGCAATCCACGGTTTTTTCTTTCTTTCTTTCTTATTTTTTGTTACATGAAATTTAAAAAATTATTACTCATATTTGCGCTACAAAAATTTCCAAAAAATTTCTTAATTTTTTTGGTCGAAGAAATGACAATTTTTTTCCCAAGGATTTTTTTTTTTAATACAATCTAAACGAATGCTTACATGTGGACTACATCATGGTGTGGTATATTGACACTCGTGTTGTGTTTTGAAGCAAGGTTTCAAAACTTAGACCTATGACCCCATTTGGATCTTACCTAAAACCTTACCTAGACCTTACTTAAAGCCCTACCTAGACGTTACCTTAAATCCTGCTTAGACCTTACATGAAACCCTACATTTCTAATAACATAACAATAATCGAAAAGAATAATAAAAGAAAGAAACTTAATTAATCATAAGGAAGATTTTTTTTTAAAACAAAAGAAAATAAAAATTCAAGAAAAGGAATTTGGCAGCCCCCTTCCTAATATTTCAAAAAAATTGGCATTCAAGTTTAACTAAATAAAAAGCAGCTTGTCCTTTTAAAAAAAAATTGATGACCTATTGGTTTAGGACAATCCTCTTTATGAAGGACCTTGGGAGTTCAAACTTGGGGAATTTGCACTCTCTTTTGGTCTAGGGTCTTAAGTAAGGGTCTAGGGTCTAGGTAGGAGTCTAGGTAGGGGTGAAAGTTTGAGCAAAGAACTGTTTTTTTATTATAGAAGGTTATTTCATTCCTTTAAGACTTTCAATTGTGCAATGTAAGGTTCTCAATACTTATGAAAATATTAATTATTGTTCAAGTTGACAATGGTTTGTTTCTAGACCCTTGAACAAAACATTAATTAATCCCTCTCAATACTTGGGTTAATTTTTTTTAATTTTTTAAAGAAATACATGAAGTGCTCTCAAAAAGCTTTTTTTATTTTGTCCATTTATAAAAATTCCTTCCAGATGCTAAGTGATTTGCCAATTTCCAAGAGTAATAATTGCTAATTTCAGAGTTATTTCATTTTGAGATCTAAATTCGAGATGGGTTCCATCTTGGGCTAAACAAACTGAAGTAGTGGTTTAAAACTGAATATTATTACTCTCTACAAACTGATTATGCCTATTCTAATCTCCAACCATCACATTAAGCTACTCAATTCCCAATGAATTATGGAGTAAAAAATTTATGCAACTGGACTTAATGAATTTTTAGAGTATGAAATTTCAAATTTACTCGTACTTCAGAGAGTCCAATTGCATTCCATCTATGTACATACTCTAAATACAGATTAGTGTTTACATGAAAACAATGACATTAAACCAATTAAAAATCATAAGGAATTAAAACACTAATTAAAATTGTGCTAATTTCCCATGCTAATTACATGATTAAAACATACATATAACACATACAAAACCTATATGTATATAATACAACGTCCAAACGTTTCAAGTGGACTACAAGTTTGAGAACATAATTGAAATTGAACAATTTTTACAAGTGTACATGGGTGAAGATCTGTTGCAAAATGCGAAGACTGAATTTATATAAACTCAACCATTCATTCATGTTTGAACTGCACTTTACTTTTTCTACCAGCTTAGATGAAGGAAGATATGTCAACTTAGGAGATAAAAAAGGACACAAAGGAACTGTTCTATAGAGATCATAGAAAAGATTGAAGAACAAAAACACTACAAACTGATCATACACTTGTATGGAAAAAACAAATTGCAACAATTACATGAACAACAGAGTTAAATTGTATATCATGCATGCAATGCAACAAAGTCTGATCTAACAAGAAGAGCCGATTTAACAATCCATAACAAAGCCTATTTCATAAACAAAGTTTGGGAAAATAAAATATTCACTTGTCCATGTGCAATTTTTTTTTGAAAACTTAGTTCTATCTAGAGAGAAGACCTAATTTCAAGCACAAATATTGCAAGCAGTTTTTTTGTTTTTTTAAAAAACAAAAAAAATGCCTGGAAGGAAACCCTAATTTATTAGCACCTATTACGCTATGCTGGTCCAAATGCATCCTACTTCAGGCTACCTTGATAGAATCTGTCACTAGACAACTGCCTCTTTTGTTTTGTTTTTTTTTGGGATTTTCCAATACAAGAGAAAGGGATGTAACTAAACATGTATGTACTGATTATGCATGCATGTGTAGTCCATGACATTTGGAGCTGCTTTGTAGAGAGAGATCAATTCTCTAGGAACACAACAATCTCAGTGCATTGTAGATAGATAGAAGAACTTCAGTGAGCAACAACAACAACAATTTATTGTGATACTTAGGTTTGCAGCAACAGCTCCTCACCAGTGCACTCTGGCAGTGAGACTGGGTTTGTAGCAAACCCCAGCATAACGGATCTCTTCTTCGTCCTCGTCTTCTTCAAACTCAGGGTACTCGGTCCACTTATCCTCGCGCATATCGTAGTATGCGAGAGCTCTCTCGCCAAGTCCACAACAGATTTTTCCTTCGTTAGTTCCCACACACTTGGGAAGCTCTCTGTATTCTTCAGGGGAAATGTAGGTGAAGGGTTCCCTACTGACCCGAGCAAACTCCAGTGTACGAGCTGTGAACTCGTGAATCACGAGCTGGTGCGAGAACCCATTAGCCGTACTTACTGCAGAAGCCTCATCTGCAGCTCCTGCTGCTGTTGTAAGAGTTGCTCCTTCTGCAGCTGCTACGGAAGCTCCTGCTCCTAAGATAGTTGGGCACACGTATAAAGTCACCAGGAAGATGCAGCCACCACAGCTTAGGATCTGCGGCTGCTCATAGTCTACAGAGCTGCCCGGAATCACAATTCGGGTGTACACAGACCATTCACGGGAGCCCACATTGTATGATAATAGGAAATAAGGATTTCCAGCACGAGCGAGGCCGTGTCCTGCGCTGGGTCCATAAGCCACAATGAGGACGAGACCTTCGTAGTACGCGCTGCTCAAGTTCTTTGCCAGTCTCAAGTCCCCACAAAGATCACCAGAATCTGTCTAAGTATCTGTCCTGAAGTCGTATAATTCAGTGGATTTCTCGGCCTCGTATGCTTCCCAGTTGGGATGTTCCACTGAGCCCAATGCCTTCCCAGTCATGACAAGCTGAAAGCTCGCGGTTGCTGTGCGAGTTGTTGTTGTTGCTGCTGCTGGTTCTTGCAATACATATGGATCAGGCGACTCTATAGCGAGTTATGGCCGTTGTCTGCGTCGTGTTCTTCTTCTTCGTCATCTGCGGACTCTTCTTCATCCCATTCAGATCAACTAGAGTCAGAGACTTTGTCCAATTCAAATTCATAAGAGACGACAACGGACCCATCTTCTGCATCGGCTTCAAAGAGATCGTCGCCATTCTCATGATCATCCCCGTCTGCCTGCGCCTCCTCCAAAGAGGCGGAGGCACCATTGTCAAGGGTGGGAACACCAAGGATCTTATGTTCTCCTGTGAGTGGATTCACAACCAAGACGTCCTCGGAAGAGTGTCCGTCCTCAGTGTAGAACAGCAACCCGCCGGCAGACGCGACAGGAAGCGTCACAGAACGTCTGCTTGTGGACTTCGGAACGTGACGGAATCCCACCCACTTCATGGTGCGGAAACAAAACCCGAAGCTCCGGCATGCCCCCGCATCATCCACAAGTGTGTAGAGAGGACAGTACTCCTGTGATGGTTCCGCGCGAGGAAGCAACTGCGGGAACCGTTCCAGACGCAGTCTCCTGGTCCAATCTAGGCTGGAGCTGTAGATCGCCAAGAAGGACGATATAGTGATCCCACGAGTATATATAAATCCATCCAGGTTCACTTCCTCACTACAAATGTAGCAAAGGATTGTCAGCTGAACAATCAAAGCAGCCCAGTTGATGAAATTCTTGGCATTGCGCAGCTGGAGGCCGTTGGATTTGAGTAGCTTTCGTGGTGGCATAGAGTCATGATCATCCTCCCCATCAGAAGAAGAAGCGGATCCCTTGCCATGGGTGGCGCGGTGACGCAGGTGATCCGCATTGTTGTTTCCGTTGGAAGAACCAGAGAAGGAGTACGATCTTTTAGCCATCTATAAACCATCCACAGGGATCATAACAGCCAGCCAGCAAGCTGCTAGCAATTAGTAATTCTTCCTAGCTCACAATATGTATAAAACTTTGAAACCCAAGCTGATGCAGCTCCTACAAAAAATTGTTTCTGGGGATGTGTGCCTTATGTGAAAGGAGATTGAAAGCGGCATGTTAAAGGAGATCGAAAATTGTATGTGCAAACCATGTGAAAACTATGTGAAAACGGTATTAGTGTAAAAAGTTAAAGGAGAGAGAAACAATGGAAGATGTGCAATGCATGATCAGCATGAATGAACACGTACTTGGGTATTGAAATTCTTTCCCCTTGATCACGTCTTGATGAGTCAGTGGGTCCGCAAGCGAGCACCGCTAGGAGTCTATCTAGTCTCTCTACTTTCTTGCTACGTTGCTGAAGCTAACGCCCTCTCTCACTAGTACCCTCCACTTGAAACGAGAGCTACACAATATAATAACTGACGGATTGGACGAACAAGGCTTCTTGCGGACAAGCTCGCGCTCTCACTCCTCTCCACTTCAAAGAAACGAGAACTACACAATATAAATACTGACGAATATGGCTGCAAGCTTCTTGTGCGCGCATTCTCTCTGTCTCTCTCTCTCCAAGAATTGAAACCCCGCAAAAGCAAGCAAATGAACAACAACGCTGCTAAGAACCCCCCTTATAACCACGACCTCCTAGTTCATAAAGAATTTTCACGCACAAAGCACAAACGAAAGCGCTCAGCGCATTTTGAGGTTCGCTCTCTCTCTCTCTCTCAACAACACTCTCTGCCTTGAAATCCCACTCTCCAAATGTGAGCTACTGCAACAACGACTAGCAGAGCGCAGCAGCACAGGACAAGTTTTTTCTTTCTTCTCCCCAAGCTGCAAAGGAAAAGTACAGAAGGTGCGGGAAGGAAGGAGAGGGGGGAGGGGAATGGCCAGAGGTATTTCAAACGTACTTTGCTGCGAGAGAAAAGAAAGATACGTAGAGCGATTGTGGCCTACTACTAACTCTGTTACTGAAAAGGCGAGACTAGACAAGACAAGACAAGACAAACGTCGCAATTACATGAGCAAGCGAGCCAACGATTCCGTGCACACTGTTATGGCGCAGAGAGAGACAAAAAGGAAGGGAGTGTGGTAGGGAGGGAGGAACAAAGGAAGGAAGAGGCCACCAGTCATAAAACGGAATGAAAATGGAGAGCTACACAGTTCATCAATTGCCGTCAAGACACACATCATTTAATTTCATTTAATTTAACTTAACTTTTTTTGTTTATGGGACTAGGTTGTGAAATTTTTCATAAGGCTAGTCATCTAAGGAATCTTTTAAAGCACCTTCTTCCTAAACGTATATATCATGGGTGAAAAAATATTATTATTATATTTTTTAATCCAATTTATAAATGAAATTGGATGTTGATGGATGAACTTCATCCATTGTGGATAAAAGGCTAACATTGCATCTATGAATAATAATGAACCACATCAATCATTATATGGAATATCTTTTTTTCTTTTCTTTTCTTTTTATTGTTGGTCTTATGAATTTTAACATATGTTTCAAAATTCATGTTGAAGTCAACAAATGTCATTTGTGACAAGAAATTTTCACTAAATTCTATATTTTTAGGTATGGATGATTGAAATGGACTTAAATCAACACTTGAGATGCGGCCGAAGGTTGTTTGTTAATTTTAAGAATTTCAATTTTTTTTTAATGATATGATGGTAGACTTTAGTTGGCAACATGGAGTGGACACATTCACCATCATAAGTGTAAAGAAAGATATCAAGCAAATAAGTAGCGTTAAATGGACAAATTTGATTATAGTATCTAATAATTAGGTATGTGTTTTAACAATTTTCTTTTGCTAAAATATATTTAGTGAGGTGAAGGTATACCACCTCTTCATGAATTTTGGGAAATATTAGGCAAGTGTGTGTTTGGCCTTCAAAAGAAGTTTATAATTTCCAAGATTTGGGAACCAATTTTAATATTATCCCATTGATCATTATATAAAAAATAAAAATATCAATCCACATGGAAGCCTTTTGTATCCATAGCTAGTTAAATGTTTCATAAAATTAATATTTGTCAACCCAAGCTCAACAAGGAGTTTTGGAATAGAAACATCGATTACAAGGCATTGTTGTAAGGGAAAGACATGTACAAAGGAAGGTCTTTGAGTTTCAAGGAATTGGTATATTTGTTTTTGTATTTCTAGGGCCATTTTCAAGTGGATTTTTCACCATATTTTTTTGTGACATTTTTTTTAAAACATTAAAGATTCAAGAATGAAATTGTATTTTTAAAAAAATTGTAACCGCAATCATAGGTTTATTATAACAAAACAATACCTATTGTCAAAAATCCACTAGAAATTTGTGAAAACATGTTACTTAAATTATGTTAATAATTATTACTAAAGGTTACTTCACACCTAAGGATAGGTTATCCTGATTATTAGTGGATGATTAAAGGATGCTTGTTAGACCAATGTTCACATCATCAACTAGTAAATTAATTAGTGACTTTTATATTTTGGTTTTTCTCAATTCACACATTGTCGCAACCCCACTTTGGCCAAGTGTGGGGGTGAAGCCCAACACTCCCAAAGTTGAGGACTTGGAGTCCTCCGGGACTCCCAAATTTTTAGAGTTCAACAACAAAGTCCAAAACACCTCGCATTGAGGTGTTCTTGGTGTCATTGGAAAGGTTTTGAAACTTAGATACCGAAAATGGCCTCGCATTGGTCATTTGGACATCTGCAGCCCAAGTTATGGGCAAAAGAAGGGCCGAGAGTCAAATTGGCAGTTTGACTCCCGACCACTAAAAGTCGGGAATCGACCTCTTCCTGACATCCGAATTGAGAATGTGACACGGCGTTGGAAAGATCTTGACGAGGGCTACAACTTTGGTCTAGACCTTGTTGCAATCGGACTCTATAGTCGGGAGTTATGAGCTCCCAAAGTCCCGGGACTCCAATCGGGAAAGTTTCGGGAGAATTTCAGGACTCCAACTTGAGAGTCCCAAGAAAATGTGCCATTTGGATGTAGCCTCCGCCGCGAGCTACAGAGAATACTATATGGGGGAAGGTGATGGCTTCCCCCGAGTCCGGGCCGTGATGAGTCAAGTGAGTCCAAGGTTTCCCATGGCTTGTCCCAACACCCAAAGGGTGCAGAATGAATTTTAACCAACTTGTGGTTGGTTTTGATGCAGATTCGAGTAAGTGAATAGCTTGCCCTCTTCCTAGTCTAATTCCCGGGACTTCTAGCACAACCCTCTACCCCGTTCTAGTGCTGGAAGTCGGGAGCATGCCCCAAGTCCCAACTTTCTGCAACTCTACATAGTTGAACCCTCAAGTGGGTTCAATAAGGGACTTAGGAGTGCGTCACACATTGTGTTAGGTTAAGGCAACGATCAAATGCTACCTACCACCATTCAGGACAACAATGATAATGAACTACGTGATAAAAGAGTGATTAAATTTAATGACGTTGATTACAAAACACAACAACCATTGTAAATATCTTTTGAGCTTTGCCTTTGTAGCTTCCATCATCACATGTAATTTTGTAGGTGGTACCAATTTCTTTTCTAACTTCCTTTGTATAAATTATTTTGAGTTCTTTCATCATAATGATGTGAAATTAGCTTCACCATTGTTCATTTCAATTTCTTACACCTTAATGTGCAACACCTTCATTTATAACATTGTGTTTTTATGTTTTTTGTTCATTGCAATGTTTTCATCAACTTGTAGTGCCTTCATTTGTAGTGTTGTGGTTCTTGTACATTGCAATGTTTTCAACATGTTGCAACATCATGGAGTTGTGGTTTTTGTTTGTTGTAATGTTTTCATCAATTTCCAATGTCATCACCTTCATTTGTAGTGTTGTATAATGCCTTGTCAACTCGCATAACATCTTCCTCAACTTCTACAACACCTATTTTGTGCAATGCTTTCAATCTTTTCTTTTGATTGTTATTTTTGTCCTTGTGTTTTGTTTGTAATTTTTGATGTCCTTGTGTTTTTGCTTGCAATTTTGTTGCAATGTAGTGCATTTTGTTTAATGAATTCTTCCTTTGCAACACCTTTCATCATGAGGCCATTGAAAATAATTCTTCTTGCATTTTTTTTCAACTTGTAATCCAACCACAATAGTTGTCAATCCTTGGTCATGTGCATATGGAATTTGCATTTGAGTCACTTGATTTGATATACAAGTTGCAATCATTTTCTTTGAATGACAACACCAACATTGATTAACTTGTTTTTGAAAGGACGATTAAAATATTGATGCTTCATAGTTCAAAAATAACTTTTGTTGTTAATTTGCTTTTGAGTTAGGATTTAGGTGACTTGGTTAAAGCAAGGTCAATGACTTGGTTTTTCCAATTCCTTATGATGCAATGCAAAAAAAAGGTGGATTGAATAGTTTTAGGTTGGGTGAAAGCATGAAAGCATGAAAACATCATAAAGTATATATAAAAAGTATAGTAAGCAACAAAATACTAGGGTCCTTAAATAAAAGGACTAACAAGTATATGATTTTATGGGGATAATAAAAAAATTTGGGTATATTTTAATTCTTGTTTGCATGAACTTCAAAAGATAAATTGTTATAATCATGTTTTCTTAAACTACTTTCAATTACTTGAATTAAACCTAAAATCTGTGGAAATTTCAAAAAAAAATTCAAGTATTTGAAAGTAGGTGTAATGTTTTTGGTTTATGGAGTTGTTTTTCATAACTAAAATCATCCCCAACCCTTGAAAAAATGACTGTTGGGGATATTGTTAGAGTATTTTTTCAAATCCAAGTGATATGACACAAATTACTTTGAGAAGCTAAAGGGAGGTTAGGGTTTATGTGAAAGTGTATGACAAAGCCTCTTTATATAGTTTTCAAAATGGAAGTGGAGGACAAAACATATGGGATAACATTTGAAGTTGTAACTTAGTTACAAATTAAATTGCAACTAAAAAGTTTATTTCATATCTTTCATCTTCCTTTTTATTTTTATAAATGATATAACTAAGTACATAAGTAACTAACCAGCTATTTAATTAAATAACTAATTATTAATTAATATTTATATTATAATCAATTAACTAACTCATTTAATTCATAATTCATAATTCATATCTAGAAAATAAATCACTGAAATAATAACGAATTAATCAATTATTAGTTACAAGTTTTCCTTAATATTTTTTAAAAATTTGAATAAATAATTGAAAGAAGTAAAACTACACCAAATATGTAAACTTACAAACTGTCATTGAAATTAATATAAGGAAAACCAAATGCTACAATCATAATAAGGAAAAGAAATTGTTACGCCAACGATTCACATCACATAAATAATAGATATGTTAAGTTTCACCATTATGGTAGGTGATGCACAAAATTATGCTTCATGGGTTGTACCAACATAAAAAATTTATAGGAGTTTAAACTATGACAAAATTTTCTTTATTAATATTTTTATTTTTATTTTTTTGGCAATTCGATAGGTGAAAAGTCATGAGATGCCATTCAAGTTTATCAAACCCCCCATTTCCATAGACCTATCAACATTGTAAACTTGGAAAGCATTAAATCATGTAGTTCTATGGTGTAAATTAATAAATGCAAAAGGTCCTACACAAGAGGATTTTATTACAACATAGATATTTTATCGGTTAAAAGTTCAAAGATTAAGTTTATAGCCTTTCAATAAGCCACACAACTAATAACCTTAACATGACCATTGACAAAACACCAAAAGTATATTGCTTGATGTTCATTGAAGAATGTGCCTTCTTCATGTAAAATAGAACCAATTATTGAGAAGCACATGAATAAACTAATCAAGAAACTTTATAATTCAACATGGATGGACCTTTTGCCATTTCATCAACACAAAGTAAAATCTTGCATGGCAGTGTAGAAGATAGTTTGGATGATTTTTTTCTTGTTCAAGAAGTTATTTGTTTTCAAGAAGTTAGTTTCAAATGAAATGTCTTTGATTAATAGGCACTTGTTAGTTTGAGATGGGCATGGTAGCCATTTTACCTTACAAATAATGAAACATGCACAAAAGTTTAGGTTAGACATGATCACCTTACCATCCCACACATCACATGTTTTACAAACATTAAATGTATTTTGTTTCAAACCATTTAAAATATAATTTAGAAAGGTTAGGGATGTAACTATGTATAGAAACAATCACATGGAATTGAACAACATAACTTCAGTTGGATGTGTAAATTATGTTTTAATGTAACTACTCGTAAATAAAATATCAAGTTCAGATTAAACATTACATGTTTATGGCCTTTTCAATCCCAAGGCAATAGATATAGCAAGACTTGACCTTCAAAGGTATACATTGCATCAAACATCAACAACTAAGGAAATGAAAAAAATTACACAATATATAAAGAATTTGACCATAATTAAGATTTGGGGGAGGAATTTGTTTCTATAGAACTTCCACATATAGTTGAAATAATTAAATAATAATTGAAGATTTACTTACCAACAAGTCAAAAAATGGCCAATGTTATTATGTATATGTGTTTCAAAACCCTATACAATGATTAAATAGTACAATTAGAAGAGATAAATGTTGTAAACCTAAATGAAAATAGTCTTGAACTGTTGTAAGAAAATCAACTTCCTCTAAATCAGACTTAAAAATCCATGTGTTTGCACAACTTGTTCACATTGCCTTATTTACTTGCAAAATAAACAAAAGGAAAAAAAAAACCATTATTTGATTGCTCCTAGTCAAATGTTGTAACATCTTTTAAATACTTAGATATTATAAGAAAAAGAACCATGAACAAAACAATGAGTTGAAAAGGAAATTAGAAAAAGAAGGTGAAAGAAAAAGGAGGAGTGATGATTAAAGAGAACATCAATATGGGATTGCAACAAATCAAACAACTCAAAGAATTGTTGAAAAACATGCTAGAACACAATTTGTTACAGCTTGGATTCCATGCTATAAGGGGGTGGGTGATCAATTTCTCCAAAGCTTTCAAGTAGGCTTGGAAATAGATCCATGTGAATACAAGGGTGTGAATCTTGGATGCACAACATAGTTTCAACAAGAGTTTAAGTAACAAACACGATATAGGCAATAAATATGAAGGCGTTGAATAATTAGGTGCCTTCTAATTATTAAATGCATCAAAAACAAACATTGTAAAAAAATGTCAAACAAAGTAGAATACAAGAGTTGTAGAACACAAGGCCATGGTGACCAAGAAAAACACAAGACCACAATGATCATTAAGAACACAAGATCATGGCAAATAGGAGGAACACAAGACCATGGGGATTAGGAAGAACAAAAGACCATGACAATTAAGAGGGTAAAAGCTTACAAGTAGGAGGTGTAGTAGTTGTAGTGTTTCAAATTTGAAAATGCTCCTAATTCAAAACCACTAACATAATTGGTGAAGAAAATGAAGCACCTTGCATTCATATTCTAAAAATATGCACAAAAGTTTAATGAATGAGATGATCTCACACCCATTATCATTGATTTCCAAACCCTAAATTAGACTAAAAATGAAAAACTATTTTAAGAACATTGATCATTAAATTTTTTCATCTAGCCTGAAAAGTAAGTGAAGTCCATTAGTCAGCATACGACTATTTGATTTTAGGTGGCAAAATAAACTCTCATGACATTCCATGTATATGAAAAAAAAAAAAATTCCTCATTTTTGACCCACCCAAACTTTAGGGGACATATTCTTTTTTCATTTTTCACCCATTTTGAACAATTTAAAAAGGTAAGAACACATCTTCTAGTTCCATATGCTTTTATCTTCAATCACCAACCTGTTTTCTTCTTCAAGCTTTGACACACCAAATGATGCAAACCCTAACTCTTTTCACTCTAATTTTTGAAACTTCATTTCAACATCTCAATTAGGATCTCAAATAATGAAGGAAGCTACTAAGAACTAAGAACTTTCAGTTCTCGTTCCCAGTTCCCAGACAACGATCCCCATTATGTTGCCCAGTTCTGAGGCCTGTCAGTAAACCGACCCACCCACCCACTCACTCACTCACTCACTTACTAGTAAGTTACTATTAGGTTTAGCATTTGGTGCACGGTGTCTCTGCAACACAACCGCAGCATCGTGTGCAAATGTTTGTTTGTAGCGAAGGGAAGTGTGGCGAGGAGGACGACGAGGGAAAGGGTGTGGGAGCACGATGGGCGAGGTCGATGAGGAAGAGGAGCTTTTGCAGCGGGCCTTGGAGGAGCAAGCTGCTAGGGAGGTGAGTTACCAGCGTCCTCCTAATTATCCGCCTCCGACCGTTTCGCCTGCTGCATCTGGACCTCCTCCGAAGCGAGAGCCTCCGCGAAATGAAGCGACAGCACCGGCGCCTAGACGTGCTCCGCCTGCGTTTTCCGGACCTCAGGTGAGAAGAGAAGCTGTGGTGGTTGGGCCGCCGATCGGAGACGAGGATGAATCGGACGTGGAGCTTCTCAGCATTTCGTCTGAGGACGAAGATGAGGGGCACCAGCAGGGCCGCCCACCCGCCGTGGTTCAGAGCAGTCATGTGCAAAATAAGGCCGCGGGAGGACGAGGTGGGAGAGGCGGGGAACAACAGCAGCAACAGCAGCAGCAGCTGCTGCTGCAAGATGATGGAGATGATGATGACCTTGGGTGGGATGAGGACGGTGACGATGCGGAACCTACGTGCTGGAAAGATGTGAATCAGGCAGACGTAAGCTGTTATCATCAGTTTTCTCTCTCTTGTGTTTTGGAGATTAGCTGCATTTCAACGTGCAGAGATTGTTGGTTTTTCATCATCAAGGCAGCATTCTTTATGCCACTTTGTCTCTGCATGTAGAAAACCTAGAAAACAGCATTTTCTTTTACCATTATGAAACTTCATCGATCTACATTGCATCGGCATTTATCTTGATGAGCCCTCCATAGTAGCTCCAGCAGGAGCCATTAGCAATTAAGTACATCATTCTAAACCCACTTGTTGATAAACATGTTATCTTATAGCTTTGATTGTCTTTATGACAAACTGGCATCAACAATGCAGGTCTGCCAATTTTCTGGGACAAGGTAATGGGTCCTCTTTCAAAGTGTTTCTTGTGTCCAGAAGGTTCACAAGAGGTTCCTGCAGAGGAGAATGGGAGTAGAAGATTAGTGCTAGATGCTGTGAGGCTCTTGGTGCCCTGAGCTGTGATCCGTTATTTAGAATGATTTACTTGAGGGTAGAATCTCCGGGGGTGGGATTTGAAGTACTTTGGAAGGTGGGTGAGGTGATCTGCAGTTGACAAGGAGAGTGCGGGAGATGCGAGAGACTCGAGCTGCACCAGTTGCTTATGCTCCTGTTGCACGACTTCGCAAATCCACAACAGTGGTGGATGCTGTCTCACGAGCTGAGGGCTTTGTTGACCCTCTTGGCCTTGGGTATGTGCTTGGTGTGCAACTTTTGGAGAGACCAAGAAGATCAAGGGCTCAATACGTCTTCTGATAACTTTATGCTGTGCATTCCCTTGCAGGTTTGTTGATATAAGAACTGTGACCTTAGTCAGGAAAGGAAATGATGGGGACAGTTTGCCAGCATCTGCTTCGGTTTCTTCTGATAAAGAGAACTGGAAGACCCGAAAATTTCTCAAAAGTAGAAAGGAGGGTTCAAAAATAGCTCTGAAGGATGAGGTTGAGTCCCAGGTTGAACAAGCTGAGCTTCCAGCTGTGAGGGATCATGCCATCAGAGGTATCTTTCCTTCTGGACCTTCTTGATTGATGACATTCACTGGCAAGATTTATGTCCACATTCCTGATTCCATGGGAAATTTTTTTTGCCTGGTATTGGCTATGTCAGTTGTGAGGATGGAGATTTCTCACTAGTCACGGGAGTTCTACATTCTTGATGTGTGGTGTGTTCACAGACAAGATAATGTATCACTCAGAGAAGTTTGATCCAAAAGTTTTCTTGGCTCGAATTCATCAAAACACCAGTGCTGCTGACCTTGAGGCTGGAGAAGATGCTCTGAGAGAGGACTTGCAGAGCCGCAAGAACCAGCTAAAAAAGCTTGTCAAAGATCACTTTGATTGCTTCATCTCCTGTAAAAATACCATTGACGGTAATTATCTGACATTGACTTTGGAAAAAAAATCTTCTATGATATTGCCCTTTGGGTCATTGCAGTGCATGAGATTTGGGTTTGATGAGTGGATGTTGCCCATTCATTGCAGATATACACACTAAGCTGCAACAGATAGAATCTGCTGGTGAAGGGACTGGAACTCTTCATCTCAGCAATGCTATTCAGGAGGTTGATTCAGTTGCTAAGCGTGCATTTGCTCCCCTTCTTGAGCGTCAGGTAAGCACTTGGTTTTTGTTCTTCGCCTTGTCTTGTAAGATCTTGTATGACTCAGAGGGCCTCTCTGTTTCAGCTCATGCTGTAACTCAATAAGTGAACCAGGTCTGACACTCTGATTTAAAAATTGTGGTGGCAGGCACAAGCAGAGCGGATAAGGTCAGTACAGGGGATGCTACAACGATTTCGAACCCTTTTTAACTTGCCTAGCATGATCAGGGCGAACATCAGCAAGGGGGAGTATGACTTAGCAATACGGGAATATAAGAAAGCCAAGTCTCTGGTTTTGTACTCTCATGTACGTTAGATTGCCTTCTGTCTTCAGATCACTGTGTTCCATGCAGATAGAGAGAAAAAGGCCTTATTGCACTCCTTGCAATATCTGTTTCATCATTATCTAATGTGTACTGCATGGAGAATGGCTGGCAATTTGAGATCCCAATCCTGTTATATGTTGCAGGTGGGGATTCTGAGCAGGGTTCTGGAAGAGGTTGACAAAATCATACAGCAATTCAAGGACATGCTGTATAAAAAGATGGAGGATCCTCATGTTGAAATCTCCCAAGTATGACATTGTGTATTTCCCTTCTCTGTTATTCTGTGTTTTATTGCAATCATTGTGTGGGATGAAATCCACGTTGCAAAGAGGGGCCATAGCAAGAACGATTTGATATTTAAATGAGTAGGCTCCTTTCAATGGTATTGATGCACTGATCTCAACAAGAACAGAAACAAAGGTTCATTTGTTGTTACAGACAGTAAGTTTGCTTATCTTCACTACTGAATTACAAATGCTTGAATTGCTGAAGTCATAAACCTGTTGGTTCTATTTTTGTAGTTGGAGAATACAATACGGTTGTTGCTTGAGCTTGAACCAGACTCAGATCCTGTCTGGCATTACCTTACCATACAGGTGACAACTCATGGTATTCTTCAGTTGGTTCTTTCTGATGATGGGGTGTGAGCTATCTCCCAATTTGGGATATCATCACTATGCAAATGGGGGGTGTCTCTTGCAAATTTTCTTATCAACATTGATGATGGGCTGCAGGACCGTCGTATTAGAGGACTCCTTGAAGCATGTAGCCTGGAGCATGATGTCCGCATGGATGCACTGCATGGTCGTGTTCGTGAGCGAGTCCAGTCTGATGCTCGATGGAAACAACTGCAGCGAGAATCAAATAAAGCTGTATGTGAGCTGCTTGGGAAGAATCTTTCAATTTCTGCTGGATGGGTCTGGCAGATACATTTCAATTTAGTGAATCTCTGATTTGCTTCAGCCTTGCTGACGTAATAGCCTCACAGCTAGCAATTTAAGAGGTGGATCCCTGGTTTTGCAGTCAAATGTTGATTTTAATCTTCTACTGGGAAACAATGACAAGGAGATTGAAAGGACCAGTTTGAAAGACTCAACTGGAAATGAATCGGATGCTTTGCTAGGGCGCCTCATTCGCAGGCTAACATCTGTGATTGTCACCCACTTGCCCAGTTTCTGGTCTTTGGCCCTTTCAATTTTCAATGGAAAATTCTCGAAGGTACAGTTCCACCTGTTGAACTAGCTATGCAAGCATCATCTGTAAGTAGGGAAGATCTATTTGTGTTTCAATAAGAAAGGCCAGTCTGTCAAATATAGATTGACCTAATTGAAATGGATAACTGCAGGTCACGGGCGCAGCCAATGGTGCCTTTGGCTTGAATAAGCCTTCTGTTGCATCAAACAATGAGAGTGGTCAATATCCTTTTGAGGAGGCAGCTGAGTCAAAAATTGCATCCCACTCTGTAGAGGAAGTGGTGACTATGGTGCACTGCATCATTGCTCTATATGAGTCTAAAGTAAGGACAGAAGGTTCAGAAGAATCTTGCAAACTTTGATGATCATGCCAACATTCTGAAATTTTGTACCACAGGTCATTCTTTTGTATCTGTCTCTGGATCTTGGACAGCCTTGTAATTCAAGCCTGGGGTATGGATTGCTCGGGCTGTTTCAGGTTCAAACTGCATTTCTAGCCCTTGCTGAAGCCACTGTGTTACGACCTTACATGAGGCAGGCTGTGGCAGAAATCTCTGAAGCTTGTGTGGCATTTGAAGGCAAAGATTGTGCTCCTGCTAGTGCACGTAAGCTCATCACCTTGTTGTCTTGTTTCACTTATGATACAGTATGAAAGGCTGATGACACAAGAGGGGTAACTTGTACTAATGAAACCTATTGTTACACAGAAATATTTATAAGGCCTTTCCATCTGTCCTTTCAGTAAACTTTTACACAAGCATCAATGTGTTTGGAGTAATTTTTACACACCCTAACAACCAAGCCATGCTAGGGGCTAGCAAGTTTATGCACAAGCAGTGTACACAGGCCCGAGTTCTTCATGTGTGCAAGAATGCCTTGTTAGAGTACTTCAGACACTGAAAAGGAGAATTGTGTTTCTCAGAGTGTACTGTTTTTTTCAGTACATGCATTGGAACAAAAGATGATCCTGTCATGATTCGTGCCTTGTGGCATTTGTCAGATGGGATCCATTGTGTTTTTGTATTCCCAGCCTTGACATATCCTGGAATCCTACCTGGTGATTGTAGGGTCCCTGCAGTCACTATCACCATCTCTGCTGCCCATCCATGGGGTTTCCATTGTTATCATGTGTCTCCTCATGTTTGAAATTTTCATTCCTTGTATTCACCTTATCTGCAGGACTGAGAGAGAAAGATAAACCAAGGTTCTAGAGGTTAGACTTGATAATGATTTGTGGATTGCTGGCAGTTCAAATGCTGTTGGTGTTGCGGACAGAGGTGACAAGAGTGTTTGTGTTGCGCCTCTGTGCCCTTATGCACAGTGCAACATCCGAACTGGTGAATGAAGAGGATTGGGTGCCTGTGGCAGCAGTTGAAAGAAGTTCCTCTCCTTTTGCAATCTCAGGACTTCCTTTGCGGTTCCGAGACATGATTGTTTCTGCTATGGAGCACTTGACAGAGTGAGATCTCCTTGGCTTTTCCTATATGTGTGTCTCCTATGTGGTGCCAAGGTGATGTTCTTTGCATTTATGCTCTAGAATTGTGCAGTGTCCTGAACTAATTTTCTGTATTTTTCCCAGGATGCTGGTTAGGTTGAAAAGAGGACCTGAGCATGAGGACATGATCACACAAGTGCACCAAATGCAGGACACAGTGCACTATACTTTCTTTGAATGCTTCCTTACTCTTGCTGGTTAGTCCTCACTTGAAAACAATACCTTCTTCAATGCTCCTCATTTGTTTGTTCTGTCTTTCCTAGTTTGGTTCTTTCTATGGCTTCCTGAGGAAGTGTTAACCTCGCTGTTTTTTCTTCATAGTGAAATGGAGATTTCTCTATTCTTATGAAAGATATCTTCAATGCTTCCTCGTTCTTTCTGCTTTGTTTATTGTGGTGTAATTGGGTATTCTCTGAGCTGAAGGATAGTATGCCTCTTGTACTCACTAATAAGACCTCTCAAACTGTGCTTTTGTTATTTCAATGTAGGATTGTGCTCCAGAGATATTTTCTTTAATTCTGTGTTCCAAGGGTGAATTTGTTGCAGAGAACTTGGAGAAACTAGCATATGAGCTGTCTCGGGCTGCCCCACTTGATGATGGTCTAGGCCCTGAGGAGCAGGCTGGCCATGACAAGTTCATGGGGCTGATAGCAGGTGTTGAGGTCACTAGCCCCCATCAGCGCTTGCTTATGGTGTTGAGCAATACTGGATTCTGCAACTCTCTTCTATTACCTGAGCTTTCCAGAAAATACCAACATGTTTGGTCATATTCTGGGTAAATGCCATCATATCCTCCACTAACCTTATTATCTTTGTGATCCTTACCATCCTTAATGGTTCTTAGAAAGTCAAGGAATCCTATCAGTTAGTTTCCCAGATGTAGATTACAGAACTTCACTTCTGATTGTTCTGATGAGACCCTCACAAATAGACAGGCATTTCTACTCCACTTTCCCTTTCTGTGTGGCAGGAAACCCGGTCATGAAGGAGACTTTCCTCTATTTGCTTTTGCAGACCTTCACACTAACAATAAGCGCTTTTTACGTGTAGGGAAAAGGAAGAGGTGAAGGTCAGAGGACCTGGGGGTAATCCAGTCACTGCAGAAGAAGCTACAGCTAGTTTATCTGCTTTGGAAGAGAAAATTTTGGGCCAATATAATCTTGCAAAGGTGAACTCCTTCATTGTGATAGGTTCTTTTAATTAGCACTTTTTGAAATGGGATGTCATGAGGAATAGAGATGTTGTCAGACATGAATCATATTCTGAAATAATTGATTACATGCAAAGATGAGCTACATATGGGTTCAAAGGACCTTAATTTGTGACAGGTAGATTTTCCAAATAAGTTGGGGGTAAGTTCTGATAGAAACTGGAATCGGGTATCCATATGCAGGCTACATCTGTGGGATCTGCTGCAGCAGCATATTTGCTAGATGATGGAACTCAATGGGGTGCTTCTCCACCTGTCAAGGTCAGCTTTTTGATATTTTTCCTGGGTTGCCAAATCCACTTAATGGTTCAAATATCACCTTTGCAGTGTCTTTACTCAGCTGCCAGTCACAAACTATAACTCATTTCATGCAACAAATGGAATTATCAAGTTCATCCATGAGACACAGATGAAGTTCTAATGGTGATTCTGAATTTTTTTCTATCAAATTCTTGGATCACTATTGGTGACCCAGAACTGAAAAAAACTGTTTGTTCTCCAGCTAGTCTGCACATCCTCTCCTGGAAAACTGGAGTTCAGAACTGTTTGGTCACATTTGTGATGTTTTGACATGTGAAGATGTGCACTGCAGGGTATTCGAGATGCAGTGGTGGAGTTGCTGCATCCAGTTGTTGCTGTGCATGCAGAGGTTTGCTCATATTCATGTGCTCTTACATACTTATTTTGGTTCCAACTGTTTAAGCATTCTGTGATCTAATACCAACATTCAGAATAGCTCATCCATCAAGCTGGAAACTTGTTGGGCAGGTATATGCAGGAGCAAATCCTTTTGTGGAGAAGGTGATCAACCATTTGGCAGCAGGGCTTATGGATGCTTTACTTAATGTCTTCACTGAAGCTAAGGGAAAGGTGCTGAAAGTGCTTGATGTTCAAGGGTACTGCCAGCTGATGCTTGAGGTGCAGTCTCCATACATGCCCTAGCTTTTTATTAAACCATGAACTAAACAAAAAAGTGAGACTCTCTTTATCCAGGTCAATGTATGAAGCATTATCTGGTAAGAAGTATGATCAAGTGATTGGACTCACTTATTTGCATGCACAGGTGGAGTACATTGAGGCTGTTCTTGGAGGATATTTCACTGCACCAGCCCGTGAAGCAGCACAGCATCTTCGCAGCTTGCTATGGGAGAAAGTTTTTGAATTTTTTGGTGACACATCTGACTCAGTGCATGCTAGGCGATCCACAAGAGGCAGTGATGATGGCTCAGCAATTGATGGAACCTCCACTCTGAGCTTCTCGGCAGAGGACATACAAGTAAGATTTTATTGATTTGAAATCATCTCTTCTTTCACTTGTGCAGCAAAAGATTTTTTCCAGTTTTACCAAGAGGATGATGGAGAACTCTTTGTGATTGACAGGCTATTGCTCAACAAATCATAGCAGAGCATTTACCAAATGAGTTGAAGAGGACACGAGTTAATGTATTCTGTTTCACTGAAGCTCTCAAAACAGATATGCAAGGAAGGCGGGCTGCCTCTTTGCAACAGCGGACTCAGTCAACAGGTTTTGGAGCAGCTGCATTGAATCTCACGAGGCACCGCCGCAAAAATTCTGGCTCCAGTCTGACTGATTCTGACTCAGGAAAGCCTGGCTCAGGGCTTCCCCCACTCTCTCCTTACGCTGTTTATCCTAATTCTGAATTGGGGAGTGACACAGGGAGTGGTGATATGCGGCCTCGAGCAGTTGGATCTGATCGATTTCTACGGGGCCAATCAGAAGCACGACGAACAAGGCAGATGTCTTCTGCATGGACTTCTCATAATGATGGATAAAGCATGTTACAACAAAATCAAGGATGAATCTTATGAATTGGTGTATGCTCTTCATCCCTAGGAATCTCTGGCTGATACCTACCTTGTCAAGTTATGTTATATAGTTGTGGTGGTTTTGAGTATGCTCGATGATCTGCAAGTCTTTTTTCATTTCATGAGTAGCATTAGGAATATGGGAGCCCTGGGAGCATGCTTGTGAGTCGTACGTACTGTGAAGCTTCTGGCACTGGTTTTCACCCATTTCATTGTCTCTATGACTGCATTCGTAGAATTTTTTTTTCCAATCTAGTGAAGCTCCTTTGTGAGGACCAGACTGACTATATGTTGAATTGGGAGCTTCACTAACTGTTAATGACTGGTTCTGTGCTCATTGGAAATTGTCAGTATGAATAAACCTAGAAGAGGCTGTGTCACATCCCGACTTTGGATGTACCATGACACTTTTCTGCAAGCTTGCATTCCCAACATCATTGAATGTGTAGAGAGGCTAGTGTTGAGATATGAGCAGCTAATTGTGCATGACATTGAGAGCATCTTTTTTCACTTTTTAATTTTGTCAAAGAACAAATTGTTGTGAAGGAAAATGAAGATATTTTGGAATGTTTTGGAATGCTTTCGAATTGTTTTTTTTTTTTTTTGTTTTGGAAATGGAATCTTGAAAATTAATTAATTATTTAACAAACATGTGCTAAACAATAAAGTGATGTCTATGGATTTGCGGGTGTGATCCTTAATTGAATGCTCAAACATAAACTAATCAAAGAAAGCTATTGTGAACCAAACTGTGAAAGCTCTTTTTTTGTCTTTTTTATTTAATCTTTTTTTATCATGTGTTTGCTTCTCCTAATATGATTGATCTATTACTTTCCATCTAGATAATTTGTTTTATTGAGTCCTTGGAAGAAATTAATTTCCATTTGGCAAGTTCCATCTTTGGGATCATATTTAAATTCTACTTGTGTTTTAGTGTTATTTAGTGAAATTTTTTTTCATGTCATTTTTGCAATTCAATAAAAATAGAAAAATATTCAAATATTTTCAAAGGTATCTAATTGATTTTTCAAATTTGTGGCATGCCAATAAAATGAAATAATAGGGCATCAATGTCACTATAGTTATTCAAATTCCAATGCACTAAAGAATGTGGAGTAATGTTAACCATATTTCATGTATATATTTATTTTTTACAAGTGTTAACGTGTTAAACCATTACACCCTTCTTTTATAAATATTAAACTTGCATTTTTTGTAAATATTAATTAAACACACACCTTCATAAATGTTAAACTAGTAATTTTTGTAAATATTAAATGATTACGCTTGCCATACTTCTATAAATATTAATTTCTTATATTTATTATAGAAATTCTAAAAATTTCATTACATTTCAAATTAGATACCAAAACTACTTATAATTGCCCCAAATGCCTTTGATATAACAACCTTGTTAGAAACCAAGAAAATAAAACCCTAAAACATACATTTGTAATTTTCAACTTTATTAAACTCTAAATTTTCCAATTAAAAAAAAGCCCATAATAAAAACAATTTAGTCCAATCCATTATAATTTATTGTAACACATTATTTTTTAAATATAACATTTCTTATAATTCAAATTCACACAATATTAATGTGGTGGGGGCCTATGTGAATTGGAAGCCTTGTTTTTGTTGAACTAACCTCACATGGATGGATGTCTTGTATCTATCCTCGAATTTCACCCATCAATGAAAAATAACAATAGTTTGATCAACCCTTAAAACCCTAAAACTATTAAACTTTAAAACCTCCGAGCCTTAAGCCCTTTAGAGTGTCTTCAGTGGTGAATTGTATCATTAATTAAAAGAAGAAATAAATAATACAATAATTTGAAAATTGGACTATGACATTGAACTTTCAAGTGAATATCATTGCACCTTTTCAAGTTTGGCATAATTTTTTTTTTAATGTTGAAATATTAATTTAAAAATAAAGGTGCTTTCTTACTGAATTTTTTAAAAATTAATTGTTTATTAAAGCTGAAAATTTTCATAGGATTCGTGAGCAATCTAAAAAATTGTCTCATTTGTTGCTAAATATTTTCTAATGAGCTTTGTTTGATGCTTTTTATAAGCTTATAGTGTAATCTTTGTGGAAAATTGGGTTGTTTTTTCACATACTTTTAATTTTAATTTTTTTTGAAATTGTGTATATAATAAATGTAAAAAAGTAAACCAAACCTATGCTGTGAAACAAAATATTTGTGCAAAACATTGGTGATGAATAACATGCAGATATTTTTAAATTTAAATAAAAATTTTGTTAAATTTTTTTAAATAATAAATTTTGCGTTGAAATAAAAAATAAAATAATTATTCTAGAGCGAGATGTCGAACTTAAAAAGGTATTACAATATTACACTTATCCACAAAGGTAGTATCAACAAAAGAAAAAAAAATTGCTTTTAATTGGACTTCACAATGATTAATTAACTCAAGTGTTGATAATTAAATGATGTTAGAGTAAAATATTTGTTGAAAAATTGTGTTTATGGGTGAAGCAAAGGAACATTACCCATTCAAATGCAGGGCACCATTAAAAATGTTCTTAAACCCTCAAATACAAAACCCTAAACCTCATACTTGAACCCCCCTTTAAATCATAAAATGTTAAAACCTTAAACCCCAAAATGCTAAAACCCTACACCCAAAACATTGAACCTCACCCTCGCACCTTTTAACCCTAAAATGCTAAAACCTAACCCCAAACCTTGAAACTCTTTAAACCATAAAATGCTAAAACCCTACACCCAAAACCTTGAACCTCATCCCCACACCTTTTAACCCTAAAATGCTAAAACCCTACACCCCAAACCTTGAACCCCTTTAAACCATAAAATGCTAAAACCCTACACCCCAAACCTTGAACCCCTTTAAATCCTAAAATGCTAAAACCCTACACCCCAAACCTTGAACCCCTTTAAATCCTAAAATGCTAAAACCCTACACCCAAAAGAACCTCACCCCACCCCAATTAAACCCTAAAATGCTGAGACCCCCAACCTTCAATGAGATTTGCAGAGATAAACTCCCATTTATTCTTTTTTCTGTTTTCTTTCCAGCGATTTGGAAATTAGGGTTTAACAAAGCTCTAGTGTGAATCTGCCAATAGAATTTTATTGATCATCATCTGATTGCTTTCAGAGATTCTCTTCTGATGTGCAGGAGAGGATGCAAGGATTTCATCAAGCGGCGACTAGAATCAACACTTGTGAGCTCTTTCATTTTGGTGTGGATGGTGCTTTGCAGAGCAAGAGACGTGAGTTAGTTTTACAGTAGATGATGCATTTCAAGACATTGCAGATACAAGGTCAGACCTTATGATGGCAAAGTGTACCTCCACCTTCTACTTCCTAGGTGTAGGTTTCGGTTTGCCTTGGAGTGAAGGATTTTCTTGATGCTCCAAGCTTATTGCTCTCTCTTCTATGTTTTTGCAGTGCCTGCAAATGCAACTCATCCATCCTTAACATTTTCATTTAGGCAGGATGTTATCATGATTTTTGGGACTTCTTCACACAGGATTAATTCTTGTTTCTTGAGAAGGAAAATTACAAAGGGCGTGTTAGAAGAAATCGTATTTGAAGAGCATCATCCTGTCAAGGTGCATTGTTCTCCCCTAATTGATGAATGCCATGCTCATTGAGGGGAGGTGTTTTCTTTGGACTTCAAACCTGTGTGTTCATACATGAACACACGTACAGGTGATTACCTTGAATGTAGGTATGATGGCTGCTGGAAATGCTATTGCAAAGAAGTAAACTCTGTGCCTGACATTCACAAAAGAGGTTGGTGAGTGGAGTTCCAAGGGATGGCTACCTGTGCAGGCAATAAGATTAATGGGTGCATACTTTCGCTTTCTTTTGGTATCTTCTTTCATTTTCTCACTGGCACAAAGTTTTATCCACTGCTGTATAGAGAACTTTGGATTTGCTTAAGTATTTTTTCAACACCCTTCATCTAACTCCCTGTTCTCTGTTCTGGGGCCTTCATCCATTCATTAGTGCAAATCCACTGTGTAACCAACATGTTTTTAAAACCATTGTTTGCAGTGATGCTTTTGATCCTTGTGATGTAGGTATCTAAGGACAAGCTTTTTTTTTCTCTGTGAGCACAATGGGTGATAATGGACCCACTTATTTCAAACTCCAGGTTTCAGATTGGGTAGGAGTGAAGTGGGGTGTCTATTGTCACCTAGGATGCTACTATAACTTCAATGAAAGAAAAGAGAGGCGCTCACAGATTTGTAGAGTATATAATGAGTCAAAAGGTGAAAGGGTAAACAGGATTGCTGGAGACCAAGAAGAAAGGGAGAGAGAAAGGGGGAGAGAGAGAGAGAGAGATGAGCTTAGTCCACAATGTACAGGAGCTAGAAAAGCCATACCAGGACACTCAACACCTGATGTAATTGTCATAGAGTGAGTGAACCTTGCACACAGTTGTGTGTGATCCATGGCACAAATCAGACAAAATTCTAGGATGAATCTTCAAGGTGCATGCAGGCATTGTGTTGTTTGTGTTAATTTCTGAACAGTTTTGTAGAGTCATTGTAGCAACAAATGCCAAAGTGCAAAACTGCAATACACTAACAAATCAAGCTCATGCAAAAACAAGCAAACAAATGAAATCTGGGGGAGCTTCAAACAATCTCTGGCCACTCTATTCTTTTTCTTGCATTTTCTTGATTTGTTGAAAGATCCTTCAAAGAAACAAATGCTATGAAAGTGATATGGTGATGGTCATCAAACCCAATTTCAGTGATGATACTTGAATCAGGAAAAGCAAAAACTGAATTTTACACTTTGTGTATTGATGTTGGATAAGAAGAAGAAGAGGACATTGGCAAAGAAGAAGGATATCAATTGCATTTGTGCCACTACTGGAGTCTATGATTGCAAAAAGCATGTTCAGACATGGCATTAGAGTTAGGAAAATTTTAAACTGGATTTACACTATATGTCTTGATTTTGGTGAGCACCTTTGTGCAGAGAGGATTCTTCGAGTGCTCCCACCGCACAGAGAGACACACAGTTTTTTGGCCCTTGCTTGTCCGCTTTTCCTGACTGGAGCTGCTGTTGTAGTACAGAGAATAGACCGAAGCACTCAGGAGGCTGCGAATAGATAGAAGAGTGGTGAGCCAGGCCGCCGGCAGAGCAGAAAGAAAGTTACAACAACAATACCGACGACGACAACAGCAGCAGCAGCTATGAGTCTCAAGAACAAGCCGGTGCGGAATGGCTCGAGCCCTGCATCATTTGAGAGACGCAAAAGAGACAAGACAGGTGAGGAGCAGCAACAGCAGTAGAGTTGATGATGGCAAAGAGTTTTCTTTTCTTTTGTTGTTGTTGTTGTTGTTGCAAGAGTCATGGAAATTCGCTTTTTGTTTGTGCAGGACTTCTATTGAATGGATTAGTGGCCGACCTAGAACGCCGCACACAGGTTCCTTTCGAGACTAACAACAACAACTTCCATGTTGAGAGCATTCAAGGCATCCATCGCCTTCTACTCCAGGTAATCCTTGTCGATCATCACCAAGCAGAGCCAGTTCTGATTTGCTTGTTTTTCTTCTCTCTCTCTCTCTCTCTCTCAGTTCTTTCTTTCTTCTTCTTCTTCTTCTTCTTCTTCTTCTCGTTTCTCCCTTGAAACCCTCCCTTGATCCATCAACTGCTACTGCTGCTGCACATTAGGGCTCAAAATCTCAAATCCACTCTTGATTTGTCTTTGTCCTTTGTCCTTCTGCAACTTCATCAACATATCCAGTATTGATTGTCAATCATGTGGTTTGAGCTTTCTTTGAGTTCATACAGATCCATTATTCATGCTGCTGCAGCTGCTTCTAAGGTTTCTTTGTATATATCATGGCTATAGAATTGCTGTCTGCAGTTGCATGGCCTTCTATGTGAGAACTCATGACAAAGTCATTAGGGTTGGGCCAGATTCAAAAGCTTGAGCGTCCTTTTGTAAACCAGCAGCCAAAGCTTGAAGTCAGCGCTCGCTTGAAGCTCCTGCAGGATTGGCTTGAGCACCAAGGTGTCCAGGTTAGATTTTCAGCCTGCATTGCATGCTTATATGGAGTTGGAGGGGAAACAAGTGAGAAATCAACCCAACTCGCCACAAAGTCTTTTTGTATTGGATAGGCTTGAAAGAAGAGACAGGGCTGAGGGAGAGGTAACCCACATAATAACACTTTCAGGAGAGTTACAATGTTACATGTTCCTAAGACTGACCAAGGGGTGTGCAAGAGAGGGTGGGAATTACAGTGAACTTATTTGCATGCAGATTGATGGACTCAGATTGGAAGGAGGTTTTGCACAAGGGGCAGGAGTCATGGCAACAAAGGAGTTCAAGAAAGGTGAGATGATGTTGGTGGTGCCTGCCACTGCCATGATGACAAGTGCCACTGCAATTTGTTCAAAGGTTTGCAACCCTAATCTCTTCTGGTTTTGATCAAAATGGCATAAGTCTCTCACCTCAGTAAGTCCAGGGACCCTGATGGAACTGTCTAGGTTATGGCAATGCTAGTGTCACCTCATCAGGTTTGCAACAGGACAAGAACACCACCGATGCTGATTGCAGTAAACTACTTGTATTCAGCAAAATTGTAGTGTGCATGTGGGAATACTTGCATTAATGATAAAACTGGTAACATATCTGATGGTGCAACAGGAAGATGTGGGGCTCTTGTATCAAGCAGATCCTGTACTTCATCAAATGCCCACCTTGGTTCTTATATTACACTTGTTGTTTGAAAAGGTAAAACTCTACTTCTATGTGTCACAGTTGATGTGTGTCATAAGGTAATGCAAGAAAGGAGGATACAAAGTGTCTTCTGTCTTTGATCTCGGATTTGGTGGCAGCATCGACCAGCAGAAACCCCTTCAAAATGGGCTGGATATATTGCATCACTGCCAGGTCAATCCTTTTCAGCAGAGGGGAGTTCTGAAGTACGTGATAGATTCATCACACCTCTCTCGCTCAGGTGCCCAATGTAACCCACCCTCATCTACATACAGAACTGAAAGCATGTGACACATCATCAAAGTGTGAAGGAAATATGTAGGTGCTAATATGTTTGCTGTGCTGTTTTTTTTTTTGCAGCATGGAGGCAGTTGAAGCACTTGAGGGTACTGCTGTAAGTCCAGTTTCCTGCCCCAGTCTTGTATACTGCTGGTCGATTGGATAGTGGATATGTTTAAAGGATATGTTCATGGTGCAGGAGGTGCAAACCATTAACCTCTAAGTCAGCCTATTTATGCCTCAGGTTTAAAAGCTTGTACAGGTGCAAGCTAAAATGAAATGAAGCTTACGCTCACAAGCTTGTTGCAGCTTGAATGAGGAACTATTGACTTTTTATATTAGAGATGTTGCTTGACTGCTATCACACCTGAGTCTTTCCATTTCTTTTGGAAATGCAAAAGAAACTCAGCATACAGATTTTATGTAATTGCTTGCCCAAGTTTGAGAATATTACTTTACACTTATCTACGCCCACTGTTGGAAGATGATGAAGTCACTGGGGAGTAATGGGAGCTAGTCCCTGCCATTCATGGAGGTGATGGTCTGAGACTTTGAGAATGACATGAGTTATGACTGCACTCATTCTGGTCATATAGATTTTTCTTTGGCTGGTACTGACTCAATTGTTACCTCCATTCTATTCATAAATATGCTGGTCATGTTAAGACACATGACTTCTCCCAGCAAAGTCTTGGACTTCTCTAGAAATTTGGATTATTGAAATGGCATGTGAATTGGACACAAGAGAACCTAAAGAGTAAATTCACAGAGCTTGCCCCAAAGCATAGATAAGGTAAACTTGTCCAAGTAGTAAGTAGAAACCATAGAGGTTCTCAGGGTGGTGGTTGATGTGATTGTTGAGAATGCAGACACTGATTGAGATGCACAAGGCACTCAGGAATTATGCACGTCAATTCACTCATGTGCGTTCACTGCTACGGCAACTACATAGTCACTCAACTGCTATAAGTGATGCTGTTGCATGGTTTACATGGGCAGAGTTTTGCTGGGCTGCTTCAGTAAGTACTAGAATCCTATGTAGTATCTTTGTTGTTCATATGCTGATTGGTCACATGTGCTGTACATAGGTCTACATTTGGGAGATCAGTAATGAATCAACTTGTCATATTCACCAAACCATATTTTGTAAGCTACATGGACATCCTTCCTTTGTTGTACATTGATGTTTATGGCAGGGTTGTGATCGAAACCATGGGTATTCTATATTATCTTGGATCAGTGACCTTGCTCCTAAGAGACTCAGGTATTTGATTGCAGGTTGTCATGGCACGGCAAAATCCTGTCCCAGGAAGGCTCATTCAAGCCAGTCCAGACCTGGCACTCATTCCACTGTTGGACATGTTCAACCATGAGGTAAACATCAAGCCCAACACATTTGAGCATGGAATTTAGAGTTTTTTGCTAATCTTACTGCATTCAAGAGTATCTGTAAACATGGTGAAGGAGCACACCTTACATCAGTCTGAGGCATGCATTATGAATGGTTACAGATCTACACTAGACCACCTGTAGTTCATCACTCAAGGCTCCAAGCCAAAGGTATGGGAGAAGTGCAGCTTCCTTTCTCTTCTTTTTGGAAGAACACACTTTGCTGACAGACAAAAGCATTATGCCATGAACATGAACGAACAACACCACCCCAAGTCCCCGGGTCACCTGACCTTGTTGATGAAAAAACCACGTCCAAACTGAAGAGAACCAAGGACGACATAAACTTTGACTGTGTTTTGAAATAAGGGTGATCATTTTACAGGGATTCTATGTACTTGTTTGAGGTGGACATGTTTTAATGGCTTTAACCAGGGCATCATGTTTTAATGCCAGTGATCATTCATACATCTTGTGGGTTGTTCTTGTAACAGCCATTGGAGTGTTCTATAGTGAAGGCAACATGGTATTTTGTGAGTCCTGAATTGATTTTACACTTATCTACCAATACAAGTTTGTGTACTGTAGGAAGGGGAGATAACATGCCACTTTGATGTATCACAACAACACATGGAGCTGACTGCAAAGAGACCATTTCAGCAAGGCGAGCAGGCAATTACATCCTGAACCCCTTCATAGTTTTAATTCATCCCAGCTGGTTTTTGTAATTAGACCTAATGAGCCTGTGAGTGCATTGGCAGATCTCTCTGGACAATACTGATGCAAGTTTCGTGAAACTGTAGGTTTTCATATGTTATGGTAACCGCTCAAACTCCGAACTACTTTTATACTCGGGTTTTGTTCCTGACTATAATTCCAAAGATAGAATCAAGTAAGTGGGATATGTCAGTGAGCTAGTCTACTCTACTGAGATTCATATATTGTTTTTGTGTGTGCACCAGCAACACTGTCATTAGTATGGATTTTTGCTTGGTAATGATGCCCCCCCCTTTCACTTGTTTGCTACTTGGGTGTCTTTATATTTCTGTGCACTGATAAATCAAGATTCCTCAGTTACTGTAGCAACTGGCTGGCTCAATCTTGTAGGGTCCCAGTGGCACTTTCACAGTTGGATCCTCTCCACCAGAAGAAGGTATCAATGTTTGTTGACAAGAATTTTTTGCTGGTTTTTGCAACTGTTTTGGCTTGAATTTGACTTTTGATTGCAATCATTTTGCTTCCAAGTATTTCACATGATGTATGGTCAAAACCCCTACTTGACATGAGGCAAGACTGTTTTCTCTTCCCTGATGGCATTAGTCCATGGATGCAGGTGGCACTCCTTAAATGGTTAGGACTGCCAACAGCAGGTTGGCTGGAGTTGTATCATGATGGAACACCATCCCCCGAGCTGGCAAACTGGATAAGAGTGGCCAGCATGGATGACCTTGCAGTGGTCACCGAAAATTTGAGGGCCACTATTGCATTGCAAACCCAACAGACTGCAGCTCTCCTGCAAGACAGAGCAACTCTTGTGCAGGGATTGAAGGGGCCTGCTAGTGCAGTACTTCCAGGTTTGTAAAACTCAATATTGGGACAAGTTGCTGATATAAATGTTGTTGCATTGTAAGTCATTTGCATCAGCAGGACAGCAATAGATATTTTGGAAAAAGCAGGTGAATATTCCTTATCAAGAGCATCTCTGCAGTTCTCTCTTGGGAGAAGAATACTTCCTTGCATGCCCCTGAAAGGAAAAATCATGTGCTGATGTTCTCAGCAGGAGATGGAGTCCATGTAGATTTTGATAAGAGCTACAAGGACAACTCAGACAAAAGGCTCACCAACACAGCTGAAGGCAGGGGTGGACAAATAGCAGTCATCCATCATAATTCACAAACCAGAAGTGAGAATCACGTTAGCTTTAATAATGCAGAAGTGACAGAGGTCATGGCATTAGATGTGGCATCAAGTGAATTATTAGAAGATAAGGCAGAAGAAACTAGGACACCGATCTCTTCTCTCCAGAAAACTGGTGAGCTTGAGGAACTAATAGTGGGTGGTTCTGAGACATTGTTGGGAGAGTGTCTTATTCCAGCTGAGGCCACCTTGTTGGCAGAAATATGTCGGGCCCGAGTTGCCCATTTTGGTGAGAGAAAGAAAGCACCAGTGGATGTGTATGCTTCCAAGGGAAACAAAATGGGCTTGCAAGAGGAAGTGAAGGCCCCTGCAAGTAGAGAAGTAGTCATGGCGATGAAAATTTGGCAGCAAGAGAGAGACGCTTTACAGAAGGCAATTGAAAGAGGAGTGAAAGCTCAGTTCTCTGACAAAGAGCTGTGACCACTTGTGATGTTTGGTTTTGGGCAGAGGTTACTGGGTGAAATAGATATGACGATCAAGACAGTCTGGCTGTTTCCACTGCAAATTTGAGATGAAGTCCTCATTAGTGGAAAATTCTTTTGGGAGGTTTGTGCAGTAATAGTTGTATTCATCCTCTTTGTTTCATGCAGAATCAAAAGTCAGAGTAGCCAAGAGTACATGATGTAGATTTCTCCAGGGAATTGTGGATCAAGCTGGGGGCTGATGCTATATTGTAGTTACAATGTCCCTAAAACCTACAGAAAAAACAGGGTTTTAAGTAGTTGTAGATATGTTGGGAAGGTTGAGAATTGTTGAAAAATAGGGCAAAGGTCAAAAGTCCAGTACTTTCCAAAGTTTGGAGCTGCTGAAGACATGGTTTTGTTCAAACTCCAGAGTTTTCCATAATTGTACATCAGGAGGTGGTTTGGTTGAATTGGGAGTGGAAGCTAATGGGGAAAACGCTTCTTATTGATGACTGACTGCGAGAGAATCACCATCACTTGGAAGCAAGCAGTCATCTGTAATATTCCATAATAGTAAGGTACAATTTCTGTTCAGTTTTCCTTTTGTACATAATTGTTGTTGTTTTTATTTTTGATGTTTTTGTTGTTGTCATTGTTGTCATCATCTCTTTTGAACCTACCCATTTGTCTGTTGCTCAATGCAAAAGAGGTTCTGGTACAATGATGCATAGCTTGCAAAACTTTGTTGCAGATGTCAATACAATGTCTTTCATTAGATTAAGTAAATTAAATATTGATAATGAAACTAATTTTACTCCGGTTTTTTTTTCTTTTCTTTTTTTTTGTTCCTTCCCCCCACTTTTGTGATGTAGCCACACCAGCAATCATCCATGAGGAATTAGCCAAATTTGAACTGTTGAAACCCACCCATTGTCTAAAGATGTTGATTTTGAAAAAATTAAAATTAAAAATTAAAAAAGTCCTCAAAATCTGGTGACTTTGGCACAATTTTTTTGCACAAAAAAATCATTTGTAAAAAAAAAAAAAAAAAAGGGCTGAATTTCAGGTCTTCAATAATCATAATAATTACATGTAGGCTTGCAAAAGGTGTTTGCATAATAATAATATTGGCTCTTTCTATTCATCAAAATATCATCCACCTGGTTGCAGCTTTAAATGTAGCATTTATCATCCATCATCATCATCATGTCTGGATTTAGCGAACACGGACTCTCGCCAGAAACTCCGCAAAAAAAGGGGACGAAAAATTTAATCACACGTTTCCGTTTCCGACGCAGCAGCAGCGCGGCGCCGGGCCGCCGGACGGACCCAAACTGCCGGTCCCACCAGCCTACCGGACTCCCCCCCCCCCCTTCCGCCCCCACTCTTGGGTCACTCCGTTACCTACCATCCCCGCGAAAATAGGGTCTAGGGGGTGGGGTGACTCTGGAACCCGGAGGATGGAGGGGTTGTCAATTGTGAAAGGAGTTGGTAGGTAGTAGGTACGGGGTAGAGTGCTAGTAAGTAGAAAAGGGCAGTGTAGTCAGACAAAGAATCTAGGGTGTGTTTTTTTTCTTCGGTGAAGATTATTACTCCATCAGACCAGGGTTGGTAGGTTGTTGGCTGGGTGGTTGGTGGGTGATGGTGCCAGAGACAGAGACAGAGAGATCTTGGCTTGAGTGACCCAACCTCCCATGATTGCACTAGTTTCCATTTTTGATGAAACTATGAACAGAATGGTCATCAGTTCCATTTTGGATGAACTATGAACAGTTCCATTTTGGATGAACTATGAACGGAATGGTCATCAGTTCCATTTTGGATGAGCTATGAACAGAATGGTCATCAGTTCCATTTTGGATGAACTATGAACAGAATGACCATCAGTTCCATTTTGGATGAAGTATGGACACAACGGTCATCAAACTTCTGTGATTGCACCAGATCCATTTTGGATGAATTGTGGACAGAACAACAACCATCAGTTCCATTTTGGATGAATTTTATGGACAGAACAAACATCAGTTCCATTTCGGATGAACTATAGGCAGAATGGTGATCGAACCTCCAAGATTGCACCAGTTCCCCATTTGGATGAACTATGGACAGCATGACCATCAGTTCCTTTTTGGATGAACTATGCACAGAATGGTCATCAGTTCCATTTTGGATGAACTATGGACAGCATGACCATCAGTTCCTTTTTGGATGAACTATGCACAGACTGGTCACCAGTTCCATTTTGGATGAACTGTGGACATCATGACCATCAGTTCCTTTTTGGATGAACTATGCACAGAAATGGTCATCCGTTCCATTTTGGATGAATTATGGACAGAATGACCACCAGTTCCATTTTGGATCAACTGGTGCAGTCATCTGGTGCAGTCGTGGGGGTTCATTCATTCACTTTGGTCGCACATTTTTATGTTTTTCCCAAATTCATGATCCTTCAATCCTGGTTTGAAAATTGAGTCTGGTTTCACATACCCATACTACAAGGGCATCACCTTTAACACATGTCTAATTGAACAATTAATTTAATTTTAAAATCCAAAGTAAATAAATTTTCTCAAAGACTCTTTTGATTTTGATTGAATTGCTTTGATGAAAAAATTCAACATTTTTTTTAATGATAATATAATTTAATGACATGTTTGTAGGTAATTGTCCACACCAATGTTTTTTTTTTCCCCCCAATTTTGTGATGTAGCTCAACATTTCTTTTCTTTTCAATGGTGATTTATTTTATTTTTTTCAAAAATGTAACTTTCTTTCAATTATTCCCGTTTGTCACAAACACAATTGCCAAAAAAAATAATTAATAATCTCAAAAATTGTCATAGTTTCTACACATTGTTCAAGCAAGTAGTTAGGATATGAAAGGATTTTTTTTTTTTAAACTTACTTTCATAGCTGGTGTATAGCCAAATATGACTAAATCTCCTTGAGAATGATTGTCAATGTGACAACATCACAAAACTGAAAAGAAAACGAAGAAAAAAAAAACTAAAATTGGTAATCATCCACCAGAACTTTTAGCCAAATTTGGCTACAGACCGGATATGAAAGTAAATAATTTTAAGAATCCTTTTTATATTTTGGCTACATACTGGAACTTGTTTGTAGAAATTTTTGTTTGTATCAAAATCATATTTGTCAAGTTGACAAATGTGAAAATTTGCCCCCAAAAAAAATGGTGAAAGACTACCCTAAAGCTAAAAACCTATGTTGAAATGGGACAATTTGTTCTCCACAAACCTTTTCCTTGAAAATTTTGTGATTTTTTTTTTTACAACATGGAGTTTGTAACAAATTTTCTTTATAATTTTGAGGTAACAATTTTGTGAAAAAATCACTACCAAAAACAGATCTTAATTGCTTTTCACATTGGGTAAATATCAATAATTATCGTTCCCAGATCAAGCATATTTACATTCAATACCATTTTACGACAAAGCAACTTCAAATGACAAAGTAGATACATTAAGTATGAATCTATTTCAAAGATGCCAAAACAAACATAAGTTCATTAAAAAAAAAAAATCATAAAGATACAAACATTATTATATAAGTGTATGACAAATTTGGGTCTATCCACGCCTCTTTCTAAAGTAGTTGATTTCAATGATAACATACCAAAAAAATGAATAATGCATTTCATGGCTCATGTGGGAGACAAACTATCCATGTGATGTGCATATCAACACAAGTACCAACCAACAAACCCACCACTTTATGTCAATCTTTTTATACATAAGTGAGGAGTTTTGTTGCATACTTCAATTGATAGAATTCAAAACCAATAACTATTAGAATGATTTTCAATTGATAGAATTTTTATTTAAAAATTTGTCACAATGATTTTATAGCTTATCACACTCACATAAAGAACTACTACATCAAAAGTTTATCAAATGACTATCACCACAACAAAATAAGTCCAACAATTTTCGTAAAAAATGGCACATGCAAGCTTGTTTGAATCCAAATGTGCAATGCAAGATGAAAAAATCTCAAAGAAAAAATTGTTTGATTGAACTAGGGTAGAACTGCCCATTATCAAACATGTACCTATCATCAAACACTCTCCAATATTTTTCCCATTTGTTAACCAAATTGAGTGAATTTTGTGTCATTGCACATGAAATTGGAAGACCACAAATGTTATTTCAATGTCATAAGTAAAGGAGAATCATAGACAATATAGGAAAAGGATGAATGATAGTTTGCTTCAAAAAAATGAAAACATTGTTGTAGAGCCTTCTCTTGTTCCAATCCCATATCTTTCAAAATTGTAAATTGTTTTAGCTGCACATAATGATTTTTAATGAATAAAATAATGTTGAGAGGGACAATGTACACCTTCTTTAGCCTAAATTTTTAATCCAATTTAATTTTATTGAATTTTAAATGGGAAAAATCACTCAAAATCTAATCTCTTTCATCTTATGTCTAAAAGTTACGAAATTACCTCTAGAAAATCTTACTCGTTGAAAGCTTCCCAACAATACAAATTCATGCCCTTGTTTTTTCCAACAATAAATATTTTGATTTTGATTTTATGAAATTTTCAATGACAAAATGTTCAATATTGGCTACACCAAAACTCAACATTCATGATTACAAAATTTTACAACTATGTCCTATCTTTAATCATGCAATCATGGAAGACATATCCTTTGGTGGCTTAGGCTATCTTGGTCATACTTATTATTACATAACTACATTACATTACAATCAATGACTATAGTTGTATTACATGATTATCATACCTTGCAATCAATGATTGTAGTGACATTACATGATTATGATAACTTACAATCCATTACTATACTCATAACTCAAATTGCATATGTAATATTGATCTTGACCTTAATTTTATTACTATATCAAAATCCAACCAATAATGTGTATAAAGTAAGGCTAGGTAAATTGGGTAGGCTAAGTTAGGTAGGTTAGATAGGCTAGGACAATAGGTATGTAGGTAAATACATAATTTAATGATAAGTTTAAATATGTTGATATTAGATAAATAGGTAATAGGTAAGTTGGTAATAGGTACATAAATAGTTTAAATGAAAAAAAACCCTTATAGGTAGGCAATGTAGGTAGGTAGGTAGGTTGGTGATGTGTAGGGATTGTGGCTAATAGGTTTATAGGTAGGTGGGTAGGTAGGTAGGTAGGTAGGTATGTTGGTTGGTTGGTTTTAACTGTAATAGCTTTGGGGTTGGTGATAAATATGTAGTTAAGAAAGTAATATGTAGATACCAAGTAATAGGTGGGCAAGTTGTTATTACTAGGTAAATGTATCAAAATATTAAACACATGCCTATCTATTACTTATTTTCCTAAATTTCTACTAAGGTAGTGTAAGAACACGTGAGATAAATGTGTTTGTGATAGTATCTTGACAAAATTATTACATTATTCATATGTCCAATGCATTAATTTATGTAGGATAATATAAAATAACAAATAGTTAGTAGAATTTGTTTGGTATTAATCCTTTCAAATGCAAGTTAGATTGAATTTATATTTATATTTGTTGGATAATCTAACTGCGGTTGCTTTTAACACTTAGGTGTAATTTTGAAGATTCAAAACTTATGTTATGTTATTACTTATGTAGTTCACATAACATTTAAAATATAACTATAATTCTTGAAACATATTACCACACAAATGAAAACCAACATTAGAATTTTTTACTAGATCATCTTCTTGAACATCATCCAAAACAATCAACTAATATTGTTAAATCTTTATTAAAAAAATCCATGTGGATAAAATAATTAGACCAACACATTAAATGCATTCAAATGATCCCCCGTTATAATATAATTGTTAATATTCATGTAAAAGAAAAAATTATAATAATAATGTATCCTTAAATAAACTAAGTCTAGTGAAGGAAAAAAATTATACGATGTGCATCAATAATCTTAAATTTTAATTGTTATAAATGCCCTTTGCACAAATTTCTTAACACTGGAACATTTTAAAACCCTTGTAAACAATAAACAAAATCATCATTGGTAGTGTGCAACATAGCAAAGCATTAATTCATTAATGAATTTAAAAATATATAATCGGATCACATGTGGACGAAATTATGCATTTGAGTTTGTTGGAGCAAGTAAAAATATGTGTCTTGTTTAATAGATAAATCATTGAAAAATATTTTTTTACTTTATTTGAATACACTATGGACATGAAAAAGAAAAATTCAAAATATTTTAAATGAACATGTTTATGATTACGCATTGACTTTATTTATTACAAATATAATTGGTTGGTTAAAGATTTGATCTAGTTTTTAGGAGGTTAGAACATTAAAACTTCAAATATTCTCTCTTGTGACAATCCATACTTGTGACCTAAATGATTATGTACACTTCATAACTTCAAGCTATCACCATAGTTTTGAAAAACATAAAATTTCACATTAAAAAAATGTAGCCATAATTATATAAAATAAACAAATATATGAAAAAAAATTCAATTCGAATTTATTGTTGCCATCTAATTAGATGTAATTGTGAATTTCATATTTATAGTTGTAAATACCATGTTCAATGAGAGGAGTCCTATTTAACTACATAATCATGTAATCATGTGTGTCACGTATCAAAGGTTTTGGTGTAGTGTTAATATCTAATTATTACATATGGTTGAGTATCCATATCCTCATGGAACAACTTCCTCTAGTTCACCCATTGTCCCACTTCTTGCAAAATGTGAAAACTTTTTTAGATGGGCATCTGGGGAAGTGGGGTCAACTTCTCAAGTTTTTCATCCATTTTTTAATTTCCTCAAACATATACCACATAAAAATGATGCCAATTTCCTTGGGATTTCATTCCATTGTGTGACATTTAAAGTGACTTCCATTAAAGTCTAACATCCATTCTTCAACTAAGAGGATCTATTTTATACCAAGGGATCACATGTCCATTGAAGAGTTTTGATTTTACACATAGTTATAGTATGATCATAAATTTAGAACATTAAAAACATTTGATGGATTTTATTATTGAACATGACTAATTAAAATAGCCAAACTTGTGCACTTTTGCATAAGAGATTAAGCTACACTTAAATAATTTCATTTGTTGTCATAATAAAATAAAACATGACCAAAAATTTATAATGTGCACAAGGTTCATATATAAACTATATGATCAAATAGGCTTAAACCTAAATCCAACCTTTCACAAAAAGTGATCTTTAACAAATAAATAAAATATGCAAAAAAAATAAAAATCCAAGGAGAATTGTCTATTAACATATGAAATGACACAAACATGAAATAAAATGGGCTATGTGCAAGGTCATACTTCAAACTACATTCTATTTAGACTATTTTGAAAGGATTCTTAAACACACTCAAGGTAACATGGGAGATTTTTTTTATATATATTCTTTTTAAAAATTAGTTCAAAGAAACATCCAAAGACCCATCATCCATTTAAGGATGAAAGATAAATTATGATGGATGAATTATGCCCACTAATTTCATCCAATATGGATGGAAAAATATGTTCATGAAAAAAATTCATCCATGAACAATGAGCTAAACTATGATGTCCATTTGAAATTTTGTTCAAAGAACTATTGTATGGGAAATTTTTGGAAATTTATCATATGGTCATTCCTAGACAATTTCAAAGATGATTTTGAAAACAATTCCAAATGTAATCTAAAAATTGAATCAATTTTTTTGACAAGCCATTATTTCAAATTCCCCCCTAGTTGGTTCCAAGGAAAAGGAAAGGTGAAAGATGATGAGTGTAAATGCATAGGCTACTTAAACTCAAGAGATTAAAGGGTTTGAAAATTTTCCTCATCAATTTTTTGCACGTGCTACTCATGTTAATGATCTCAAATATGCAAACATAGTGAAAAATTGTGAATATTGTTTTGGAAAATTTTCATTGTTTTTTCAATCTATATTTGGAGCTTTTCATGTTTAGGTTTAATGTGGCCAAAACAAGAAGAAATCTTGTCCTTTTCCAATCCCACCCATTGTAACTATTGTCCAATTTGGCTACATTTCAATCATATTTGGCCATCTTAAATTTACAAGTGGTTTGCTGCACTAATTAATGTTCAATATTGTTCATAGTTGTTACGTTCACTATATTGTTCACTTATGAGTATAATTTGGACCTTATTTAAATTTTTAAATAATTTTAAATTGCTAAAGTAGAATTTGAAATAACTTTTAGTATATTTACACAATACAATATAATGGATTAGTGATTTTTTTGACATTTTTTCAACTATCAACATGGTAAATGAATTGAACCATCAACTTTTAACATGTTGAAACCATTACTTCAGAGTTCCATTTTACACTTACCATAATTTATTAAACCACGTCACAATTTCAAACCCCACATTTATATTAGAATGAATCAGTGATTTTTTCACATCTATTCAATTATCAACATGTTTACATGAGTTGAATAATCCACTTTTAATATGTTAAAATCATTACTCAAAAATTGCATCTTGCATTTATTATAATATAATAAAACACATGCAACTCAATATTTTGTAATTATATTTGAATGGGTTAGTGAATTTTTTCATATTTATTGAACTATCAACATCTTTATATGAGTTGAATTATCCACATTGAACTTATTGAAACCATTATTCAAATAGGGGGCAGCAACATCAAGAAAGAATGTTTTTGAAATAATGTTTTTGGGGTCAAATTTTAAAACACATATATTGTCGATGCTTTACAATCAAATATAGTGAGTAAAAATAATATTGAAGGATTTAAACAAGTTTCCAACTACACAACTTGTCTATAACCAAATGTGGCAATTTTTTTATGGATGATTACCATTTTAGGCACATGATATAAATAAATAAATAAATAATACTTAATCATATTGAAGAAAATAAAAATACAATTTAAATTGTTTTGAACATATTTTACTTATTCAAAGTAAAAATTTAAAAGGTTTTATGAATACATGTTTTCATTGATAGTGAATTTACAAAAATTCTAGGTCAATTTAAACAAAAAAATATTTGTAGATTTATTCATGACATGCAATTTCAAGTTATTTTTCAACTTTTAAATTTAATTTTTTGTAATTATTCTCTGAATACGTTATTGATTAAAATATTTCTATATTACAAGCCCTAGAACCCATTGTAGAATTATATCAGTTATAAAAAAAAAAATTGTAATTTTTTATTAGTAACATATTCTGAAAAAAAATTTGTTGATGTTGATGGCCCTTTTTCATGTTTACAAAATGGTGAAAATTCACCACAAAAGAAATCCCACTTAACATTATTAATATTTATTTTAAATTATAAAAATGGATAAGGGTTATGATGATTTCAAAGATTTATTTTTAAAAATTCAAATAAATTTGATGTTGGAATTTTTTTATGTGTTAAAGGTTGAAATTATTATAATTATTTTAAAAACGTTCCCAATTAGGAGTAACATTGTTTTTTTAAAACAAAATTTACCAATTTTTTGGCAAGTTTTTTTTTGTGTTGTATACATTTTTTCTTGAATTTGCATTATTTTTTTCCATTTTTTTTCAGAACAGGAATTGCCAAGTTAAGAAAAATTGAAACCAAAAGAAAATGTTGGTTGGGGGGAAGGGGGTTAATCCAACTATTTAAAACAAAATTTCACCAAATTCAGTTTTTTTAATTTTACAAAGGAAAAACTGTAAAATACATTCTTACATAATTAAAATATGTATGTGTTGTGTTTTTTTTTCAAAGTTGTGTAATTAATCACTGGTGTTAATGTATGATTAATCTTGCACAACAAATATGGTTTTGATCATTAAATGGCTTTGACTACTTAATTAATGTTTCTTCTAATGACCAAATTCTACCAATTTAAGGGGCAACAACATAAAAAAAAGGATTTCTTTCTAAGAAACGTTTTTTGGGCCAAATTTAAAATATTTTGTTGTTAGATATTTACAATAAAAAATCATAAATAACCATAGTATTGAAGGATTTAAACAAGTTTCCAACTACATAACTTGTCTATAACCAAATGTGGCAATCTTCCTATGGATGATTACCATTTTAATAACATCATAATATATATATATATATATATATATACCTAATCATATTTGGGAAAATAAAAACTTGTAAATTTTCAAACAATGGACATATTTTATGTAGTGAATAAAAATTATAAAAGACTTAATAAACGCACTTTTGAATTTACATTGAATTTACAAATATTTTAGGTCAATTTAAATAAAAACTATTTGTAGATTTATTTATGAAATGTTATTTGAAGTTTCTTTAGTAAAAATTATAAATTAATGTTTGTAATTTTAATAATTTGATTGAATACATTATTGAATAAGCTTCAAGATCATCTTCTCATTTGTAGCATTTAAATAAATGTTGCAAATTTTTTTTGTTAAAGTTTGAATTTCCTAAACAATTTTATGCCAAACACAATAAAGATAAACTTTTTCATCTTTATTAATAAAGTCTTGAAGTGATTTGGTGGTTAAAACCTTAGTGTGGTTCCATGAGGTCTTGAGTCTAATCCTTGAACATATACATCGTGATGAATATACAAACATGTACATCATGCTAAATGGCATCAAAACATTCATGTTGGCCACAAAATTAAGGGGAAAAAATCTAAATTGATTTGATGGCATGTAAATTTGCTATGACATGTTGTGACACAAATCTAATCCATGATTCCATTATTCGAAACCAATAATAAATTATTTGTTTATCATGCCATGACAAAAATGTAATCCATGACTCCACAACCTGGGAAAAGAATGCACCTTGGTAGTTTCATTGGTAGTGGAGTTGTAATGAATTCATTTAGGATACTTATTTGTTTTGTTCTTGCTTACAAATATTTAATAATTCATATTCACATTTGCTGCACAATGTTATGACCTTTCAATCTACTTCCCATGTTGTTATGATCATTAGATAATCCCAATTCACTTTTAATCCTTGCACAAGGATGTTGAAAATTATTATTCCAATAATAAGTTTTTGAAAAATTACCTTGGCATGTAATAAGGAGATTTTTATATTGACTAATGAACCAATTTTAGGTTTTTGTTAGCATGAAAAAACATATTGTGGTGCTATAGGTCATCAAATTAGTGAATGCCCTAAATTATAACATTAAATGAGTCATGTTATTATTGGATTATGAAATATTCACAATTGACATAAACTAATCAAATTTATGATATGTCATACATAATTTTAAGGTTGACTACCAATAAAAACCTAATAATTTTGACTTTTTATGTTCATATGAATTTTCTAGCAAGATAAATAAAACCAACAACATCCATTGTCATAAGTTTCATGTCAGACACCTTCAATCCAATTATACCCACATCCTTTACAATATAAAGTACCAAAAATAACAATTTACAAAATTACACAATAACATAAAAAAAAGAACAACCTAAAAAATTATGCTAGAAAAAATTGAATTCTATTTATTGCATGGTGTACAAATTTTCACAGTAAAAAAATCTTACTATTCCTTAGGAAATAACATTAGATAATTTGTACCCAGCACTTTTCAAATAAATAAATATATATATATACGTCAACATCTTACATGAATGTAAATAATTAAAAGATGAAAATAGATTGTTGGTTGTAAAATTCTTAAAAGATCAATTTGACAAAGAATAGCTAAAAGAAAAATAAAAAATGCATTATCATAAATGAACTTTCACAAAACATCCATGTGACATAAAATAAAAAAATAACAACATTACAAATAAAACTCAACCCTAGACAAATAAAAATAAAATATTTCTTATGTAGTACAAATGCTAAGACCTATGTAATTGAAAATATGAAACACCTAGAAACAATGGGGAAAAAAAAAAAAGACCAAAACATCAAAATTCAAAACATGAATTGTATCATGAACCTTCAAACTTTTATCAAACAATGGAATCAATATTTGAAACTTTCACAAATGCCAAACTTTGATGTAACAACACCAAAACAATATGTGGGAGGAGCTACATGTACTTGTGAGACACAAATAATCATAGTTGTCCAAGTGTAACCAAAAGAGAGGGACCCTATACATCCGCACTGGATGATCGAGCCCCTGATGCGGACCTAAACGATCCTGATCTACTCATTCAAACTCAAACCTCCTAAACCAGGATGAACTCTAAACCGAAATTGCTGATCCTTTCACTACATTCGAAAGGTCAGTTCCTCATCACAACACACCACTGCAGAAACAAAGATTCACGCAACTGAAACACACAAAGCTCATCTGCGAAACATTTCATGTTTTAAATTACAAAATATGTACATTCCGAGAGCACAAGCTCTCTCTGAAACCTTCTCCCAAAACCCTCTGACTCTTCTGATCTCCTCTGCACTCTACTCTTTCCCATGAATGAGTTCTGCAGCAAAGCAACTCACTCCGAATACCAGACGCAGCGGAAAAAAAACAAAACTGGTAATCGGTAGAACTCTCTTTACTACAACTTAGACATATTCCTGGTTCTCTTCCTCTTTCTGCTAGCTATCTTCAAAAACAACAACCCCACTACTCTCTCACTGCCCTTGCATTCCTCCTCTTCTGCTCCTGGTGGCTTCTCCTGCAAGCTTCCGTTCCCACTCCCTAAGCTTCCGTTCCTCCTCACTGACCCAACCATCATTTCTTGCCGTACTCCTTAAACCAACTCCATCAGTTTTAATGAAGATGCGCCACCATTCCTACACACACCAAGAACAAAAACTCCATGCATGCCCATGCAGGATTAAAGAGCGCTGAAAACCAAAAACGACCGTCACTTAAAGAACTAAAACAAACATCCGGCGTTCACACTGAAACAGATCCACCTGTTTTTGTGTGACATATGTAACCCCTCCCTTGTTGAATAGCTAAGTCCCTCAGCTTTGTTCAATCGGGTTCCATGTAGTATATTTGTAAATCCCTCCTTGATCTCTCCCATTGTTTCCCATTGGCGTCCTGAATAATGCACAGGCGACAGCCTTCCTCAAAGTCATAATTCCTTTTTCCATCCACATGCCCAATAAATCTGTATGGGCCTTCCCAGCTAGCCGCCAACGCGCGCTTCTTGCCCGGTCTTTTCATTTTGACCATGGTCTCGTCGGCAATGAGACCCTCAAAGAGGTGCTTGCCCTTCCGACTTGCATATGTGCTCCGTTGTCTCTTTTGTGCCTGCTCAACATTGGGTTGTATACTTGCAATCAGGGTTACCTTCTCGAGGAACTGCGTAGCAATCTGTTCAACATCAACTCCATCATTCATTACATTAGTTAGTGCATTTAGATAGTTGTCAACTCTGAGTCGGGGTGATCGACCTGTGAGAACCATAAAGGGCGAGAATTTGGTGCTTGCTTGCACCCCACATCTGTATCCAAACAACACCTTCGCCACGTGTTCGTCCCAGCAGTCCACATTTACTGGATTTGTGGCCAGAACGGTGACACCATGCTTAATGGTCTTGATCATTCTTTCAGCCATCCCGTTGCACTGTGGCCATTGCGGTGCCATGCGTTGGTGCTGTATAAAATAATCCTTACACATATCGTCAAATTCTGCACTCCACTCCCCCCCTGTTGTCAGTCAGTACAAACCCAGGTACCCCATACTTGCAAATCAAATCATCCTCAAGGAACCTGGCAGCCGTTTTTGCACCATGATCGGCCACTGCCTTGGCCTCGCACCATTTTGAGTAATGGTTGATAGCTACAAGGATATACTTATTCCCTGTTTTGGTTTCAGGCAGAGGCCCCGTTGTGTCCAGAGCCACCCTATAGAACAAATCGCAGATTGGGATGCTCTTGAGCCTCTCATCTCCTGATCGAACACTGCCTGTACTTTTCACAAGTTGACATTGCTGACAATTTCTGACCACTGTCCTGACATCTTCGGTTCGACAGTGCCAGAAATACCTTCGGCAGATCTCGGTCAGGAGTCTTTGTTCACCCGAGTGCCCCAGATCCTCATGCATCTGCAGCACCAGGGACCTCCTCTCTTCGGGCTTTGGTACGTAGAGGTCCTTGAAAAAGAGCTTCTGCTCTTTCCAACAGTAGTTGGCCATTCTCTTCCTTATCCTCTTACGCTCGTCGAGTCCAATCAATTCAGGCAACTCCCCACCTTTTAGTAGTGCCATACAAGTGGCATCCTGCCAGATGTCAGGCCCCTTTCTCTCACCTTCTCCCTGTTCGGCCTCATCCATTATCGTCAAGTTAATCTTGTGGATGTCGGCTTCATACATCCCTTGAGTAGCTAGGACCAATTCTAATTGTTGCCTTCGATCATGATACTTGATCGCGTCCCTCTTGTGACTCGTCTGATCCTGAGTCCTCTCCTGGTCCTCTTCCTCGGCTGCTCTCAATTGTCCTGCGCTGGGTTCAGCTTCATCCTCCGAATCACTTACCACCATCGAGTCAATCATGAACAGGTGGTGGGTATCTGAGCTAGACCACTGCTTGATACCAGATCGACCCCTGTTAAACTCAGTATGCTCACTTGTTTGTCTCCTGGTGCCATGCCACACTAAATGCCGATTACGCTGCACAGATAGCACCTTCTCGGTCATCTCGCCTTTTTCATATCGAGTGCGTGGATCATCCCGTATCTCCTGCTGAAAGTCTTCGTCGTCCATAGCCTTCCCCACCGGATTCCGACTCAGGGCATCAACATTCGCATGCCTTGCTCCTGGTCGGTGGACGATCTTAAAACTGTAGTCCTGTAACAAATCAATCCATCTGCCCCTCCTTCCGTTGGCATCTGATACAGTTGCCAACCACTCAAGGGGCTTATGATCCGTCCTTAACGTGAAATGAGTCCTGTGCAAGTACTGCCTGAAGTGTAAGATACCCTAGATCAGTGCGTAGCACTCTCCTTCCATAGGATGGAATTTCTTTTGAGTCACAATCAATGCCTTACTGGCATAGGCTATGACTTTCTCAAGCCTGCCCTCTTTCTGTGACAGTATGGCACCCACTCCTTTGGTCGACCAATCCACATCAAGGAAAAAGGGCTCTTTGAAATTTGGCCTCACCAGAATCGGAGCTCCAATCAGTGCCCTCTTCAGAACAACAAATGCCCTCTGGCAGCCCTCACTCCAGATAAAATCGACATCCTTCCTCGTGAGTTCAAACAATGGGCTTGCCAATCTTGCATACCCTTTAATAAACCTGCGGTAGTACCCTGTCAGTCCCAGGAATGACCTGACACCTACGATGGTTGTAGGCGCTGGAAATTCCCGCACCGCATCAATCTTACCAGGGTCGAGTCTAATCCCTCCCATTGTTGACTACATGTCCTAGGAACACAACACTGGCAGCAGCGAAACAACATTTGCTCGGGTTCAGTTTTAAATTCACCTCCCTGAGCCTGGAGAACACCGCTTCCAGATGTTGGAGATGAGCCTACCACTCTACACTGTGGACATTCAGGTCATCAACGAAAATCTTCAGGAACGAATTCCCCAAATCCTTGAATATCTCAGACATAGTCCGCACAAAGGTACTTGTGGCATTCTTGAGTCCGAATGGCATGACAGTCCATTCGAACAACCCGCCCTTGGTAACCAGGGCTGTCTTTCCCATGTCTTCGGGAGCCATCCTGATTTGCCAGAATCCCGATTGCAGATCCAACGTAGTGAACCATGCAGACTTTCCCAATTGGGAAATGACGTCCTCCACTAAGGGCATAGGAAAAGAATCCCTTCGAGTCTACAAATTTAGAGGTCTATTGTCCCCACAAAATCGTCTACTTCCATCCTTCTTGACATGCAGCGTCACTCGGCAGGCGTACGCTGAGTCGCTCGGTCTCATCTTTCCCAACTCGACCAACACATTAATCTGCCTGTTGACTTTAGCCTCTTCCCAATATGACAATCGGCCAGGGGTTACCTGACATGGTGGGTACCCCTGTGTGTCAATCACATGCTCCCCAACGTTGCAGCATCCAAGCTCTCCTTTATTCCACGCGAAGACATCCTGGAACTGCTCTAGGACCCTCCATAGCTGTCGCTTCATTCCTTTATCCAGATGCTGATCAATTCGGATCTTCTGACAGATCTCACTCCACCGTGTATTTTCCTTGGGGTTCTTCATAATCCGCTCCTTGATATAGTCATTCTGGTCATCCTGCAGCGGTTGTAGTTGCAGTAATCCAGGTGCCAGTCCTGGATCCTTTTCATTCATGGGCTTCTGTCCACATCGTTCTGCCTCTTCAACCCATTGGATCCAGTCAGCGTAGTCATCACCATCAGTAACCTCCTCCTTCATGAATTCAGCAGCCTTATCCTGCAGTGTGAGATGCAGAATCTGTTGTGGTCCTTCTGTTAGCACCAATTCATCCAATTCGGTGTCGCCGAATTCAGACCCGTTGTCGATCACCCCCACTATCTGACTTTCCCCATCTGAGTTTTCGCTTGAACTTGAATCGGTCTCCGATTCCAGCTCGGCGATTTGCTCATCGCCATTCGGTCTACATCGATAGGATGTCTCGTCTATTTTCTTCAGTGCTCCTGGTGCGCCCTCTTCTCTGCAATCTTTGTTGTAGCTACCACCAACCGAATTCGCGCTTTGTATCAAATTCACCATGGCAAGTGGCAGTACCTCCACATCAGCTCCAGGACCTTTCCGAACTTGGATCAATCCCTGTTCAACATCTACAATTGCAACGATTTTTATCAGTAGATCGAGTCCCAACAAGATATCATAGCTGTCCATATCCACAACCATGAAAGTCATCTTGCATCTCACCTCTCCGACCTTAATTGGGACTTCACTAATTCGGCCGAGTGCTTGTGTAATGGCACCTGAGGCCGTCTTGTATGTCTCCGATCTTGACACCAAGTGCATCAATCCTAACTCGCGAACCACTGCGGCTGCCATGACTGACATGGAGGCCCCAATATCCACTAGTCCCTCAATCAGACACTAGTTTACTTCGATCGTTAGATGGAGCGTCTTGTTCTTGTGCGTCTTACTAATGTACAAACGTCTTAGTGGCGGAGCAGCTGAAACCATCGAAACTTGGGTGTTTCCAGCCTCCGCGTCCTTCTTCTTCCTAGCCACCTTCACCAGGTTCTCCAGATGTTCCAGCTCTCCTAGAATCATCATCACAGTCTCCATCGGTATTAGTGATATTTTTCCTTTAATAAAATGGGACAGAATCTTCGATTTGACAGATTCCTCCCTAATTACTCATGGTCCTTCAATCGTACAGTCAGGAGTTCGTTCCGAGGCTGTGGGTGTTGTCTCTACCGGCATCCTTCATCTCGGCACCCGAGTGTAGGAGAACAAGTTCTCACCCCCACACAGCTCGTTAAGCTAATGCAGGGTCGCTTCCTCACCATCCAGCATTACCTCTAGGAAGTTAGCTGACCCGGGGTGTGTCCTCCCATCCCTAGACTTCTTCCAGCACTTGTCTTCAGAATGTCCTAATCCTGTGCAGAAAGAGCACTTCACACCGCAATTCTCCGTCCTATGCGGTATCCCACATTTGGCACATTTTGGTCGGGGTTCATTACGCCTCGGACATGCTATGGCGGTGTGGTCTCCTTCCTTACAAATCTGACATATTGCAGACAGGGTGGAAAATGATGATGTGGTAGTTCTGGACACATTCCCCTTCATGAAGTTGATAAGCGAATCATTAAATGCATTGACTTGCTTATCCATCGTTGTCTCAGCGACTCCCTCCTCTTGTTCTTCCTTCAGAGGTTCGAACGGAGTTTCGCCGAGCTCACCTAGTACCCTTTCGAGTTCTGTGGCAGCATCCACCATTTCCTCTATGTTAGCATACGCACGCACAACACAAATCTTTTTGATTTCTGGTCTCAACTTACCCAGAAATCGCCTCCTCTGTTCGGCATCGGGGATCTTGCCCCGTTGGAACAGTTTATCCAACCGCTCGAAGTACCGTTGCACCCGTTCCTTCGGTTCCTGCTTGATGACATCAAGTTTCATTCGGATGTCATCAGTGTCAACCTTACCATACTTTGCAGAAGTAGAGTTCGCAACTCGTTCCAGTCGGCAGGCGCCGGCTGTAGCTTTCTAAACCAGTCCCGGGCCTTGCCTCGCAAATTAAGCTTGGTAATTTTAAAAAGTTTGTCTGCATTGAAATCACGCACCTCAGCAGCCATACTGAGCCTTTTAGCCCAGTTGACAGCGTCTTCGTGATCACGTCCCTAGAATAATTCGTCCATGCCTTGCGGACTCGTCATCTTGTTAGGAAACTCACTCCGAATCCAAAATTCTCAAAAATCAAATGTTATTCCGACCATGGAATGTAGCTTGCTCACCTTCATATACAGGTCTCAAAGGTAAAGCTGAAAAGTTAGAAGGTACAAGAGAAAAAGCTTGCTCATCTGAAGATTCTAGCTGGAACTGCCAGCTACCATTTGCATCACACCAAACCCGCCAACAGATCAAACGCGAGCGTGAGCCTTCGTGTTCGATCCTGATGATTCGATCCTCCAACTAGAACAGATCTTCCACACCCGGGATAAACAGTCGAGGAAAATGGTTAGCTGTGGGCATCGACTTGGGCACCCAGATGTCACCGACTCTTGGTATGCTACGCAGCTCTTCGCTCAGTGATGGCGTAACCCTACGCAAGGTACGACGCGAAGTAATATTGGTGCTGCATCCTAGAAGTGGAGACCCATCCACTCGGTCCATTCCTCGCCTTCACCCAGACTTTTGCTCTGGTATGGAAACCACTGTGATCAATCTCAACAACAATGTCTCCGATGCGAGCTCCTTCCGATCGCATCCCACAATGGTCACTATACCAAATCCTTCAAAACGCAAAACCACAGCGCCCCTTGTAGGTCCCCCTTGACGATTGTAGAAATCAAAACAAAGGAGTAGCCTTTCCTCACGGGTCACCCGTGTCAAAATCTCAGGCGATACCTCTTCTAGACTTGACGATGACATGATTGCTTATTTGACATCTCATTTCACATTTTCAATCCTAATCTAGCATTTCCTGATCTGCAACCAGCTCTGATACCAAAAGAGAGGGACCCTATACATCCGCACTGGATGATCGAGCCCTTGATGTGGACCTAAACGATCTTGATCTACTCATTCAGACTCAAACCTCCTAAACCAGGATGAACTCTAAACCGAAATTGCTGATCCTTTCAACTACATTCGAAAGGTCAGTTCCTCATCACAACACACCACTGCAGAAACAAAGATTCACGCAACTGAAACACACAGAGCTCATCTGCGAAACGTTTCTTGTTTTAAATTGCAAAATATGTACATTTCTGAAACCTTCTCCCAAAACCCTCAGACTCTTCTGATCTCCTCTGCACTCTACTCTTTCCCATGAATGAGTTCTGCAGCAAAGCAACTCACTCCGAATACCAGACGCAGTGGAAAAAAAACAAAACTGGTAACCGGTAGAACTCTCTCTACTACAGCTTAGACATATTCCTGGTTCTCTTCCTCTTTCCGCTAGCTATCTTCAAAAACAACAACCCCACTACTCTCTCACTGCCCTCGCATTCCTCCTCTTCTACTCCTGTTGGCTTCTCCTGCAAGCTTCCGTTCCCACTCCCTAAGCTTTCGTTCCTCCTCACCGACCCAACCATCATTTCTTGTTGTCCTCCTTAAACCAACTCCATCAGTTTTAATGAAGATGCGTCGCCATTCCTACACACACCAAGAACAAAAACTCCATGCATGCCCATGTAGGATTAAAGAGCGTCGAAAACCAAAAACGGCCGTCACTTAAAAAACTAGAACGAACATCCGGCGTTCACACTGAAACAGATCCACCTGTTTTTGTGTGACACAAGGTCATTTTTTGAAAATGAAAATGAACAAACATTGAGTTGTAGCATACATTGCAAATGCAATTTTATTATTAATTGGAACAATGATACATATGGCCCAATATCCAGTTCATCATTATTGATGAAATATCAAATGGTAGGTTGCACTTTACTTGCCATGATGAATTTAATATTACATAAATTTAAAATCAAAATTTTACCATTTGGAATAATCAATATAATGTTCTTGTGAAGGTTTTTACAATTTGCACCAATTAATGACATGTTACTATATTCAACAAACATTAAGCCAATTTTTGTGTTCACAAAATTAACTCCAAAAAATCCAAAGGTAAAAGTTTTTGGAAAAATTACATTCAACCAACAAATGTTATCCTCATAGAACAAATGAAACAAAATTAAAAGTTCAATTTGTTATATTATTTTTTTAAAATTTTGAATTGGAAATATTTTAAAATAAAATGTTGACTTATTGAAACATGTTATTTGATTTAATAAAAGGTCAACTTATTTTATTATCCATGGAGGATAACAACCTTCATAGTTCCTTGTAACAAATTACAAAATGTAATAAACCAATACATGATAAATATCCATTCAAAAACATCAAAACAAAAATGTTACATTATTGTCACAATTAATACATTATAAAAAATCCAATATGTAATGATGTCAAATACATTGAAAGGAAAATTGTCTACACAAGTAAAATTCATTTTCCCTTAAAATTTACAAAGGAATGAAAATCATTATAATGATAATTATATCTTATATTAGAATTGTTAATTGAAACATTGGCTATATCAAATATATCTTTCACAAATGATGAATGAAGACATAAAAAGGTTGTGATGCATCCCCTCATTAATGTTTTAGTAAATTTTAACAAATTTACTAAAAAAACAAATAAATTTATAAAATATAACACTCAAAGGCCTCCCTAAACATGTCATACCAATAGTACCCATATTAAGAAACTTCCAATATCATCATCAATTATCAAAATCAAACACCTCCAAAACATTCACAAATCAACTTCCACTTGCCACTTTTGTGTCGTAGATTTCAAAGTGTGAAGACAAACGTTTGATCTTTAAATCATAAATCTTCACCAACTAACTATTGATGCATGGCTTATTATGCACAAAAATATGCAAATGTTATCACATCTATGTTCCATATATGGACTTATAATCCTCCAAAATATTATTATTCAAAATAGACACAAAATTAACTTCAAACATGAATTTTGAAGTTAAAAATGTAAGCACCTATTTCAAAACATAATAAAAAACAAACAAAAACATTGCCGATTGAAATACTACAATGAAAGGATGATCATTTAATTATGATAAAAGATAATTTAGATAGTGGCATGATTGATAATAGTGTCATTGATTACTAGCACAAAGAGTTTCAATTAATAGAGAAAATGATGAAATCATATTTCTCAAATAAAATATGGTAATTTATTTTTAAAATTTGAGCTACCAAGATTTAGTCAAAGATTTTGTAAAAATTCATATATTAATGGAAAAATATTTAAGACCCTTAAATTAATAATTTGAGTTGGGCATATTTTAATTCAATGGAAGTGCATTAAGGAGAAACCCAATTGGCATAATTTTTAGTTCAATGGAGGTGCATTACTTATTAACTACACCCAAACCCAAACCTCACCCTTAAACCTTGTAAAAAAGAAGGAAAAAGCACGATTTAAGTTTTGGTATAAGGTAGTTTAGGCTTGGAGGTGGAATGTTTGGAAAGCAAAGAGGGGGGTGGTGGGTGGTCCTCAAGGCCTTTTTTTTCCCCCTTTAAAACAAGAAAAATAATTCCTACTTCTTGTTGAGTGTCGAATTAGTTCAGAGCAAGAGTCAAGGTGAAGACATAAAATTTGTTATGGTGCACTCACTCTCCCCAAAAGTAGTATTGACCTAATGGAGCATGCATTCACACTTGAGGTTTAAGTAAGTGTAGAATGAAAATCTAGGTGGCATCCTAGGTGGCACCCAATTGTTAAATGGGCCATAGCTTTTAATGGTAAGTGAATGTTAGTTTAACATTAAAATTTTCATGAGAAACTAGATTTTAAGTCCTAAATGGCTAGCTAGTAAGTAGCATGGTGTTGGGGGGACTCAACTCACCCTAGAGTCCCTAACACCAAGTGTGAATGCACCTTTAAAAGTTTACCAAAGCACCAAATGTGAATGTACCTTTAAAAGTTTACCAAAGCACCAAGTGTGAATGCACCTTTAAAAGTTTACCAAAGCACCAAGTGTGAATGCACCTTTAAAAGTTTACCAAAGCACCAAGTGTGAATGCACCTTTAAAAGTTTACCAAAGTAGTTTTTTCAAAGTCTCACTTGGTAGTTGAATTAGGTCAAGAATAATAATAACAAAGGGAGAAGAAGTTTTTTCAACACAAAGTTCAGATCATGTCAGGTGTGTAAGGGGATATTTCTCCCCCTTTGTTGTTGTTCCCTACCATACTGGCACCTCTCACATGATATGGTAGTTATAGGGCCCTCAATGAACCAGCACCCAACCATGAAGGATGGATGATAAGTGGTTAGGAATCAATTTTCTGTTGGGGTTTCAAGTTCACTAGCTAACCATGGTGGTTACTTCGGTTGCTTTCCTTTTTTTTCCCCCTACCTACCTACTAACAACCCACAAGGAAATTGTTAGTAAGTAGGTAACAAAAACAACCCTTACATATGTATAAAACATCTACTTACCTAGTAATTAACCTATTTTCCTACCTACCTACCTACCTACCTATATATGAGACCTATTTGGTTACCAAGGTGTAAACCCTATTATGAACTTAGTCGAGGTTCATCCATAACTGAATAATAACAGGCATCCAGTGGATGGATGGTGTGCATTGGTGGGTGCTGGTTCCCTTTGGCCAATGTACAATAATGAATTATATTCACTTAATTTGAGGAATATTCTCGATTTTTTAATAATTTATTTTCCTTCAAATTATTATTATTATTTGTTAAATTTTATTTTTTTAAAAATGAAAATTCCAACATTAATTTTTACAAAATAATAGAAGTAATGTTGAAGCTGTCAAGGTATTTTTTTTATGAGGGTTATTCATATAATAAAAATTTATGATAATGTGACCAAGCATTCACCAATGCACAAAGCCATAAAAAAACCATGGTTAGATGTAACCACACTTTGGGGAGCCAGATTTGCACCATGAAGGTATGAATTTTGTGTCGAGAGTATGCAATGGATGACTAACTAGGGTTCCACCTTGGTAACTTATCATAGGTATGTAGGGTTGGAGTGTAGGTAGGACTATATAGGTAAGGAAGGCACTTGGTGGCTATCAAGCAAGAAGTTAGGTGCATTTGGGGTGGTTAGTACATAGCTAGCTAACCACTGTGGTTAGCTATGGGACAGGAACACAATGAAGAAAGTGTTTCAAGCGGGCAGTTATTATTTTGGCAATGCCCGAGTCTAGAAGGATGATGTTGCCAATGTAAAGAAAGTGGCTCACCCAACGGTTTCCTGCTGCCCCTCCTCCCCCCCTGCCCGAAACCCCAAATGAAAAAGAAGAAAAGAAAAAGAAAAGAAAAAAGGTGTGTTATGTAGAAGCCTAAATGGTAGGCAAGCGGACGGGTCGCACCACCGGCTGTTTCCGGTCACCCAAGTCACAGCGCGGTAGGCGGCGGAAACCGCGGCTGCGCATTGATGGCCGTGCAGTTACCGTGTCGTGGTGCAGCTCTCGCTGTCTCCGCTTGTGTCAGGACTCAGCGCGTAACAGTCGCGCGGGCGAACTGGGTTTGTCAGACAAATCTGCGCAATTGCTGCAGCAGCGAGCGACAATCCAGGGCATTGACAGGGGAGAGCGGTGGCGCACATTGCAGAAGCAGCAATCGCAAGTTGGTAAAGAAAGCAAGCAAGCAAAGCAAGAATGCAGTAGTTGTCGCCAGTTGTTTCTCACTCTTCACCAGTTGTACTGCAATAGTTGTTGTCTTTTTGTCTTCTTCTCTTACTAGCAGTGTCGCGAAGGTCGGTGGTGCTCACAAGTTATATAGGTTTTTTTTCCTGGATCTCTGAAAGCTCAATCTGTTGGGTGCTGAAAAGCCTGAGCTCTGCATCCAAGCACTGCTGTTGTTTTGTTGTTTTAAACTGGCACACAGCGAGAGAGAGAGAGAGAGAGAGAGAGAGAGAGAGAGAGAGAGAGTGTGTGTGTGTGTGTGTGTGTGTGTTTCTCTCGGTGTTCTTGCTTGGAGGAGGTGTGAGTGTGTTCAGTATTTGTTGGGTTACTGGTGTGAGTAACAAGTTAGTACATGGCTCAGCTTGATAGATCAGCATCTTTGAGTATGCGCGAAGGAATGGCGGCGGTGCAGAGGAGTAATTCCAGTGTGAAAGAGAATAGCAACACACCCATATTGCAGAGAACCAGCTCGATGTTGAAAGGGACACTGCAACAGCTTCCTGCACAGCTCAAGTCGTTGCCGTCCCTGTCCCTGAAGGATCAGCAGGGAGGAGGAGCTGGAGGGCCTAACAAGTTCGGTTCGGCCGCGATCCGCAACCGTAACATTGTCATCGCGGTGCTTTCTACTTTCCTTTTCCTGGCTGTTGTTTCCTGGCCCTGGCATGGGAGCATGATGGGTGCGTCGTACCAGAGGGCGGATGTGTTGCTGGGTGTGAGTCGAGTTGGTGAAGGGGGTACATCTGATCCTTTCCAGAGCAAATGGGCAAATGCTGGTCGAGTTCTCCCATATCATCGTCAGCTGGAAGTCTCGAAGAACCTCGGAAGTACAAAGTTCCTCGTCACACCTGCGCCGCTTCTCGTCCCGTACCACAAGGGTCCAGTGCTAACGGGGGAAGGCGGCGTGCTCAAAGTCTACTTGATCTACTACGGTCTCTTCAGCCCGAGTCAGAGAGCCACAGTGAGTTCGTTCTTGGCATCGTTCGCAGCTAAACCTGTTGCAGGGACTCCGTCGGTTGCTAGCTGGTGGGCAATCACGGGTGGGTTCAAGGATGCTGCTAACGAAGCTGTAGCGAAAACTGTCGTTGCCGGAGAGGCCTATGACTACGCTACGTACAGCAAGGGCAAGTCGCTGCTGTACTCTGACATTGAAGCTCTTGTCACTGGTGCTATAGCAGCTGGTGGAGTTCCATTAGATGCAACTGGCCTCTACGCGGTGCTCACAGCTGCAGATGTCACAGTGCAAGGCTTCTGTAGCCTGGAATGCGGAACCCATTTGTACACGAGTCCAGTGAAAGCAACTCAGAATCACGCGCTTACCTATGCTTGGGTCGGCAATGCTGTGAAGCAGTGTCCCGGTTTCTGTGACTGGCCATACGCAAAGGCTGCACCTGGCACAGGACCCAACACCCCGGCACTCAAGCCACCAAACAGCGATGTGGGCATCGACGGAATGATCATCACTCTGGCATCTCTCATGGCAGGAGCTGCTACAAATCCTTTCGCAAATGCCTATTTCCAGGGAGATGCTGCCGACCCACTAGAGATCGCAGGCGTGTGCGGTGGCATCTATGGTGAAGGTGCATATCCGGGAAATCCTGGCACACTCTTGGTCGACAAGAAAGGAGCTAGCTTCAATGCTTACGGTACTGATGGACGTGGATTTCTGCTGCCATGGATCTACAATCCTGCAACGAAGAAATGTGCAGGCCAGATCTAGAAAAGCGACATAAAAAAAAGGCAGCATTTCACGATCTTGTTTTGCGCTTTCTCTTTCTCTTCATAAAACGTCGAATCCTTTCTTCTCGCACATGCGTCCGAGCTGCCGAACGATGGTGGCCGATGTTGGTTTTTAGGGTTGAGGGGGTTCTTAGGGTTAGGGTTTAGGGTTTTGTTTGAAATAGATATAGCCTTTGCATTTCAGCTTTTTTTTTCCCCCAAATTGATTTTGGGATGCAAAAAAGGAAACCCAATTGCAGATCCAAACTTAAAATCTGCTATTATTACATTACATGAGATGACATATCATTTGCATTTTGATTTTTTTGGTTGTTTTCCCAAATTTGTTGGACTGGGTACACAACTTCAAAGTAAAAACTTCTTATATATTCAAAAGGATTGGTGCAGTTCACTTGTTCTACTAAAGACCATGCTATCTACTACTATTGTCCATTTGTTGGTTGGCTCTACCCTTCAAAATAATGGCATTTGTGATGCACCAAAAGGTATTCCTACATTTTTAAGGATTTGTGGCATAATTGAAGTATCCTCTTGGGCTTCATCACATGTTTCTACCCTTCAAAATTAGTGGCATTGTGATGCACCAAAAGGTATTCCTACATGTTAAGGATTTGTGGCATAATTGATGTATCCTCTTGGGCTTCCATCACATGTTTCTACCCTTCAAAATAATGGCATTTGTGATGCACCAAAAGGTATTCCTACATTTTAAGGATTTGTGGATTAATTGAAGTATCCTCTTGGGCTTCCATCACATGTTTCCCAACTTTAGTATTTTGCATATTTATCATCCCAATTTAGTATGTTGAATATTATTATTATCCGAATTTAGTATATTGAACGTTTATCATCCTTTATGGTTGTCATTTTTTAAGGGCAACTTGTGTGGCTTTGTTTCCAAGAATGCTTAAAAAAGAAGTGCCAAACATGCAAGGAAATGAAGAGCATAAAAAATGGGTGAAGAAGAAACTTGAAATGAATTATCAAGTTTAGTTCCATTGAAAAGCTAAGATTATGTAATAAAGTTTTCATTAAAGTCATGCCATGTTGGGCATGTCTTTCACCTCTTATTAAAGACACCTCCTCTTGGATGCCTCATCCCTTCTTCATTGTTGTTCCCAAAGTTCAGCAACAAGGGACCAAACTTTGGGGTACTAAGGCCTAGGGGGGGGGGGTATGACCATTGGGCTATATTGGTATATAGGCAATTTGGATATATGTGCTACAATATATATTTGGATTTTTTGGCTATATTTTTAAATGGCTATATGGTATGTAGGCTATTTGGGTAATTTGGGCAATTTGGTTCTATTGTTATATGGCCCATGGGCTACTTGGTTATTTGGCTATACTATTATGTGGTCGCTAAGCTATATTGCTATATGGCCCATGGGATATTTGGCTATACTGCAATATGGCCTATGGGATATTTGGCTATTTGGTTATTTGTTACATGGTTTATGAGATGTTTGCAATGTTTAGGTTTTAAATTTTAGTCGTTAAAATTTAGGCTTTATGGTTTGAGATTAGAATTTAGTTGTTCCAGATCTTGTTAGATTTTTTTAGAGTTTAAGTTTAGGGTTTGAGGGGTTTAAGGTTTATTTTGTAAGGTTTAGCTTTTAGGATCAACTTTTGGGGTTTAGGATTTAAACTTTTAGGGGGTTTAGAGCTTTTAAAATAACAACTGATAGTTAAATATTTATATTAGATCTACAATTAGGGTTAAGGTTTGCATGCATAGGATCCGATTTTTAGGGTTTGGTGTAAAGTTTAAAACACACCATCAAAATGAGTGCTAAGGAGTAAGTGTTTTTTTTTTAATTACTAATTAAAAATTTCATGTAACATGATAAAAATCAGCCCCAAATGTGCGGATTTACAACTAGGTTAGATAGGAAGGAAAATATTAAGTCTCATGGGCTCATGGGGACTATATAAAAAATAGTTTAAACCAAAGTTTCATGTAAGACCGCAAATTCAGCAGCCCAAGGAATAGAACTTAGAGAAGGGGTTATTAGGTAAAACTTTCAAGGAAGAAAGCAGTTTTCAAATATTGCCATGGGAAAGGTAAACCCTAAACCTTAAAGCTTCCAACATAAAATTAGGAAAGTAAGAAAAAGTAGAGATAAAATGGAATTTCCAATTATCCATGGAAAAGGGCAAGAAGGTAAAATTACCTTCCAGCCCAATTAGTTGTATTTTCTAACAATGGTTGGTCCAACTTATTAACACCTTTCAAGCTTGTTGCCATGCCTTGTTCAACTACAACCTTCCAACAAGTGGCTTGTAAATTGGTCCTACCATCTTACAACCAATACCTTCCATTAAACTACAATGGTCCAAAGAATAAATGTAACACAACAAGATAGAATATACTAAGAAGAAAACTACAATGTTCTACATCAAACTATAATAGATCATTATCATTCTAAAAAGTAAGTAAGAGAAGAAATAAAGAAAAACAAAATGCAATCACATGATGTACACAAGTTCTACAATTTGTACACATCACTTGCATCAATTTTTTTAGTACAACATTCCTTGAAAGTTCTCCATACAAGAACAATAAGGGGTTCATTTCTTGATTGCCCTTTCACAAGACCACATAATGTTCACATTTCTTCCACCAAAATATGCTCCCTTATCCTAATCTATTCACAAATCCCTCCTAGTGATTGGTAAACAAATATCAATCAACCATCTCGATGGGCCAACCAATCCTAATGGTTTCATCCTCAAAATAAAATGAGGGACGATAAGTGATCTATCACTAGTAACTATTTAATTATTAGAATTCCCATAAGACTAATTAGTTTAGGTGGGATTTCTTCCCTTAACATTTCCTTTTCAATTTCCCTTTACCATACCAAATTTTTTATCCTCTTTTTCATTTTCATTTTAACACATCCAAGTCTCCCTCTTTCTATTTTCACCTTAACACACCAAATTCTCCCCTTTCCTTTATCACAACATCATATTGATGATTGTAGCAACATTTCATTAGCACCACCCTTGAACACATTGTTAAAGTATTGTAAAAGCACAAATACATGGATAGGGCAAGTTTGTGATGCATGGTAGACTTTGGCATTATCACTAGCATATTGACATGCCTTTGACATAGCATAACCAAAAAAAAACCCTATAAATAGGCATGGCAATTGAAGTGGCAAACAAGAAACAACAATTGTTAATGAAGCACTTGGTCAATGTAAACAAATTAGAACATTTGTCTTTCACATATGTGCAATTACATTGTTAAGCAAAGAAAATGAATCAAACAAAACCTTTACTTAATTTGCCATGTCTACACCTATTGTATTGTGCTCTTCAAATATGCCAACAATCACACAGGTGGGCTCCCATGAGTTGTTGATAAAGGTAACAACCATGGTAAAAATGTCATATCTAACTTGGTACATCCAAAAATCAAAAGGAACTATGCATGTAACACATGGTGCAAAAGAAGATTAAAACATATTTTCTTTTGTTTGTCCACAACATTCAAGAGCAATTCATTCACCAATTGCCATTGAAAAGGAAATCAAACATGCCCACATTGATGTAGAACCAATTGTTTCAACCATGGATTTTCAAAGAAGACAAAGGTCAATATCCTTTCGCAATATATAACACTAAATCCTCTAAAAAAGCTTCTTGGACAATATTAGATTTGTGAGAAATGCATTGGTTGCCAAAAAAAAATTGTGATTTGAAATGGCTACACAATTTTCCTTTTTTTTTACAACATCTATTTCATTGGTAACTTCTATCATTTTTTGCATAAACAATAGTCTTCATGCTTGTAATCATCCACCCTCTTATTGCAAAGAAAATCTCTGAAGGGACGGTTGAGACCAATAGAACATGAAGGTTTCCAATAATGTTAATTAAAACAAGGTAAACCTTGTCTTCCAAATTCACCTATGTTATATTTTCCTAGATGTTTATTAAACACATGTTTTTCCAACAAACTTGTGCCATGTTCTTTGTTGTAATTTACAAAACCATTTAATTGTTATTCCCTTGTGCAAACATTTTGTTGACTTGCAATGAAATCAGGTGTCACACTTTGTGGATTGCAAACATTAATTATTCTAGTAGAATCATGAAGAACAAAAAATGCATAATAATCAAAGGTGCGATGTTAGGGGTACCAAATGTCAATAGTCAATAGTTGTGAACTTGGAAAGTGCCCAAGATGCCTCCATGTCACTGTTGCATGTTTCTTGAGATCCAATTGGTGCATTATTGGAAGATAAAAACTCATAATTGCAATCTTCATTTAACATTGCTTCTATTGAAATAATTGCACTTCATGATGCCATTTCTTCAAACAACTTCTTTGGCACACTTGTAAACATATAAAATAGAGTTGTTTTCACACCATGAAAATAAATCTTAATTGGAATGAAAATAAGGTAGTGGGTTTCAAAAATATTTGACACCGTATGTCTCCACAAAGGAACAACTAAAGTAAACAATAAAAATACCCCTTGCCATTGATTAGCGTGAATATAATGACTATAATGGTACAAAGGTTCCTTGCACATGTTTCTCCTCTTGCCTTTTTTACCACAATTGAATCTACCACTTGCATAAAACTATGTAAGAAATACATTTCAATGTCACATTTTAATTGAAGTTTTATTCAACAACATTTTGATCTTGTACATTTTTTGACATGTTAACACTTAAGAAGTAGATTTATAACCTTCATTTGAAAGAACTTGTTTGCACTAAGAAAACCTAGTTGCAAGATTTGTACATTTTTTCATTATATGCATGTACTACTTTAAAAATTTGTATAACATGATTTGTCTCTATAAAGTAAACTAACATAGATGGTTGGTTTTTTCAACAAGCCTCTTATGGAACATTGAATAGAATATAGATTTAGAACTCTTATCAATTTGTCATCTAGATGAACATTTTCCATGTGGGTAATTTACTTGAAGAATTTGTAAATGAATTTGAGGAATTAAGGAAAAGTTGTTCAAGGTTTGTTAGAAAGAATGTTTACAAAATTGGTCCATGGACTAAACAATCATCACCTCCATGGGAAACATGAAATTATCTTTGACCATTAAAATCACATTTAAAAACTAACTTGATTTAGATTTGTTGGACATTCTCATTAGAAATGGAATACATCATGGTGTAATTTTTCAAAACAATACCTTGTAGGTCTTGTCGCAACACCCACCTATCATGTTTTAGTCCAAGGAGGATGCCATGAAATCTTCACAAACAATATCAAAAATGGCAACAACCATTCTTGATTTTTAATAGTAGCAAATTTCCATTCAAACAAAACAACACAAATGACCCAAAACACACATAACATAATATCAACAATATTGGTCAAGAGCAAAATATGCGAACATTTATTTGTTCATCTCATCGAATTCATCAAAATTAGGCCATCTAAGTGATTTAAATTCAAACGAAAGGAAACCAACATTAGGTTGGCCTCTTCAAATGTATTTGAAAAAAAAAATTCCATGTTAATATGACAAACCCAAACTCCCATCTCAAAACATGACACACAATAAATCAATGTCAACACAATTGGAAAAATTTGTTACACTTACACACATGCTTCAAAATCCTATAACCTTCAAAGCAATGGACTTCAATTAGCTTAAGGGTAGGAGGAGAGCATAAGAGAGTCCAAACTTGATGTTATAAATGTAAATGGAAATAATATACATCAGGAAACATACTAGATAGGAATGTTTCTGCATTTCAAGAATTTATATTTCAAAAAAACCTTCTTGAAAGTACAATGTAGTTTTCCATCATGAGATGTGGTTTTGCAAACCCTAAAACAACCCTATGTACTACACAAAATCACAATGAAAACCCAAATGAAAAATAAATAAAAATTATAAAGTATGTGCTATGAGAATATTTTTAAAATTTTCAAAAAGAGAAAAATTGTTCTTGTTGTAGAAAATGTGAATCACTTCATTTGCATTAATGTTAAGGAAACATATTCTCTTGTTTGTGTCCAATACATTCAAACCCAACTTGTAAAACATTAAAGCAACCAACAACAATGTGCCCCATAAGATGCATGAATTAACAAGTGGGGATAAGTCTTACACCTCAATTGAAAACAACACTGATATAGGAATTCCCAATAGCAAACACAATGTTTTTAGTAGCCCCAAATTCCACAATCCAAAATCATTTCTTAAGAAATGGCAACATCAAATAATGGGGGGCTTTCAAGTCATGCGTGTCAAACTCTTCATGCAAAAGCAACATACAATAATTGTTATACATGAGATAACATATACATTACAAATATATATCCATCTTTTCTAATAATAGCAAAGACATGCCAAGAAAACAAGCTAATTTCATGACATCATTTAGACAACAAATGGTGGACTAGAACCAAAAAGACATACAAGAGTGGTGTGTGAATAAAAATTTAACTCAGATATTTAGTATTCCACAACATGAGTTGAACCTTTTTCAACCACTTTCGACATCATGGAAAGTGGGATTCAACCTTGATTTCTCTACTCGCACTCCAAGCATAATGGGCTCATTATAAAACTATGGACAACAATGTAGTTTGGAACACAATAACATGTACATCTATTTGAATAATTTATAAGTAGCACTATTACTTAGATATAAAAGTGGCATTTTAGTCCCTAGCTAGGGTTACAAGTGGCTTGGGAAAATCTCCAAAAATGATTATTGTCACAAGGGCCAAGTTCAAGTCGAAAGTGGACTCTTGATCCCCAACTAAGGTTTAAAATCACTTGGGAAAAGCTCCAAAAATGGTTTTTGTAGCAATGACCAAGTTCAAGTGGAAAATGACCTTTTAATCCCCATATAGGATTACAAATTGCTTTGGAAAAGCTTCAATAATGGTTGTTATAACAAGGGCTAAATTTGCACGGAAATAACACATAGACTAGAACAATGGCCAAGCCATAAATGGTTGTTGCAACAAGGGCTGAGTTCGAGTGGAAAGTGGCCTCTTCATTCCCAAATAGGGTTACAAATCACACGGGAAAAGATCCAAAAATGGTTGTTGTAACAAGGGTCAAATTCAAGTGAAAATAACACATTGTAACAATCAAATGGAAAAAACACAGACGTTGTAGCAAGGGCCACGTTCAAACGTAAAGAACACACACATTATAATGAGGGTTGAGTTCAAACAAAAATAACATATGAATTGTAGCAGGGGTTAAGCTCAAGCATAAAGAATGCTTGGGAAAAACTCCCAAAATGGTTGTTACAATGTGTGTGTTCATGAGTAGATTCTAGGAAAAATGCAAAGCAAGGAGGAGAAAGCTTACCTTGATGAAAATCTATTTGTTTGCACATGGAAGATGTGGAACTCCTCAAGCAAACAAGCACAAAATCCTTTGCAGCAATTTGGAAAAATGTGAAAATATGTTATGTGATGTCATGAAGCAACATCTGCAACAATTTGGAAAAATGTGATCTTGAGCAATGTTGCAAGGTGGCATTTCAAAGGTATTCTAGAAGGCCATGGAACCTTAAAACCAAATACCCAAATTCCTTTAAAACATTCAAATAGGGAGGTGCTCAAGGGTTTCATCCATTGAAAATGGGTGGGTAAAAGGTTTCAATTCTACCCTGGTTCTACCATAATTAATAATTTAGTAAGTAAGGCTTATGTCAACTTTTTAATTTTTGGATTTAATTGAATTAGGTTTTTGATACCTATTTCTAAAACTATTAGTTTTAACACTTGGATCTAAGTATCCACACAACACTAGTTTGGACTACTATTGTGCGGTTCTTAATTTGAAATGAATATTTGGTTCCAATTTTTTGTTTTATTTTTATTTCATAGAACTTTCAATGTGGTTTTGAAAACGATTTTTGATATATACAAAACCTTTAATTCTAAAGTCTTCCCAAGAATTTGGAGCTTGGTTTGAATTAATAATTAGTTTAATTTCATTTACATTGCACCAATTTTTTTTTAATAACCTACATAAATGTGTACCCACACTCATGAAGAGTGGGGTATAAACGCAAGAGAAAATTGGGGAGGTATGCAATCAAGAAAATGAAATCCCAACACCTATGAAATAAGGCATCAAACCCATTTTTTTTTATGCCTTTGGATGGGGGGGGCTTGGTTTTTTGTGAGAGGGGGATGCACTTTTAAAAAGCCTTGATGTTTATAGCTTCAAATATTTTGAACCTATTTTACATGAATAATATCCCCGGTTTAGGTTTTGGTTCCAATTTTCAAAATAGGTGATTTCAAGGTCTGGATTCAAATCCATCTTTTAAATTTTTTGGAACCTCCAATATAGATACCTCAAAACCTAACCTAGAACCTTAAATTGCAAATAATTTGAACTTAACAACATTAGTTTGGACCAATAGTCAAGAGTGAAAAACCACTAGATTATGAACAAATGAAACACAAACAAAAAATAATAATTTATGAAAGTAAAACCCATTTGGGGATTGAATTTCATAGACTAAAAACAATTTTCTATCTATTTCATTTTCATGATCATAGTATGGTTTAGGTTATATTGTAAGATAATTTTACAATGTATATATGTTTGTGTGAAGTCATTATGAAAAATTGTGTCCATAGAAACTTCATTGCCTTACAACTAGAGTTCTGAAACAACTAATATACAATTATGTTGCAATTATCCCATGGAAATACAGGGAATTACAAAAAATGCCACGTAAAAACTTTCATGGAATCCTATTGTAATTCATGGAATTTAATATTATTTTCACTAAAATCACAAGATGAACCTTTATATAATAGTTTATGCACCATATATATGGTTGTGGTCAACCATGTTAGCAAGTTGCATAAGAGTCACGTATGACAATTATAATACAATTGAAATACATGAAACATTTATCAATGACTACTTTGCAACTAATGTACGACCTTGAGAATATGATCACACTGTGTGTATACATTACCACCATCCATTAATTTGGCATTTTCAACTTTTTGTAACTAATATTCAATTATGATTCCCAATGATACAACTAGTCGTGACATTAGATTTTCATTATATGAGTAGTCCTAAGATAGGTTATAGACCTTTTTTTTATCTGGGTTAATATGCCTATAACTAATTAATAGGTTACACTAACTAACCTATCCTACCCAATTACTAGCTACAATAATTATAAATATGTTAATTCTTAAGATAATTCTTAATTTTTAATATCAATAATAATAGTAATAATAATACATTACTATTTAAATTTCATACTAATAATTAAGAATATTATTTACAATATTATTACTTATTAACTATTATGAGCTATATATAAATTAGTATAATTCATAGGTAGACTATGTTAGTATAATATTTAATTACGAAGTAATAATTGCAAGTAAATTGTAACTAGGATGTAACTATTTTTTTTTTAATCCCATACGATTTGTTCTACTTTTTAAATTTGTAAAATATATAAGTAAGTGCATTAGAAGTATTAAAAAAACAATAGGCATTTGGGATGAACCAATAAAAGAAGGTTTGGCTTTAAAAGTTAAACCCAAAGTAAAATATGATTATTTCAAATTACTTGCCTACCTACCTAGCTTAAGCCTAACTACCTACCTACCTAAGCCTAGTTACTTATATATTTAGGTTGAACTAAGTAGGTAGTTAGGCCTACCTACCTCCCAACCTAAGCACCATATGTCAACATCCTATTGACCCTAAGTTGGATGATCTATCATCTAAATTAAACAAATAAAATTATTAAATATCAAAATAAATTTAAAATTGCCATGTGTCTATTGTTTTGTTGTTAACATTTTTTGATGATTTCATCTTGATGGATGAATGAAAACCATATTAACACATCGATGCCTATGTAGTTGCAACATGGTTCTATTTGAGTTGCATAGTAATTGTAATGGTATAGTTGTAATATAATTGTAATAATTGCAATTGTATATGGTTCCATGTACAGTGAGTTGTGTCCATTACAACTCTTGCAACTTGTTTGATAACACTCATGATGTAGAAATACATTTAGTTGCAAATGTTCATTACAACTAAAAAATGTAGTTACAAAACACCTTATTTTTAATAGTGAATTGAACTTCTTCAAAAATTTAATTGTTTTATTCATTGAATTTTTAATGACACAAATTACTCAAAATTCAATAACTCCTATGCTGTTGGTGTAAATTAATTGTCTCCAATTATTAAAATTTAGATGTAACTTTAGGATATGGATGTAGCATTTTATTTTTCTTTAAAAGAAGGATATGTATCCAAAATTTTCTACAATTTTAACTTCAAGATGGTGATGTATTCAATTATTTTTTCTTGCATATGGTAGTAATGGATGAGTCGGCTTTTAAACTTAAAAAAAGACTAAAAATATGTACAAAAGGTGATGCATACCCAAATTTTATATTTTGAATGTTTACAAAGATTTATGTGATTATTTTTACATTACATATTAACTTACAAGATTACACGACGCCATGAAAAATAATAATGTGCAAGGCAATCAAACCTTAGTTTTTTATTGAACTTTGCCCAATGCAATGCAAGTTGCTTACACACAAAACCATCCCACATGCAACATTGATTCAATAAATATAATCATCCATATGCAACTCCTCGAAATATTATGCTTTTTCAATCAAGTTAGAGTTGCCATCAACCAAAGATGTTTATGCTTTCATGTATTTTTTCATATTCACTTTCTTATTGCAAGTAAAATGTGGATCATTAGATCAAATTTTCACCACAACGATGATTTGATCAAGGTTTTCCACTTGTAAGTGGTAGCTTTGCAAAGATGTCATCATCCCAACAAGATTAAAATTCCTTTTGTTTCAATTTGTCACTCAAGAATGCCAACAATTTGTTTGGCTAGGAATGTGACATTTGGATTTTTTTTCTCATTAATGTGCCATTAAGCAAGGGGATCATCACATGTAACCAAGAGTCCAAGCAATTTCCTAAACAAAAACAATTTTCTAATAATGAATGCACATGAAAACTTTTCGATAGATGCTCCAAGACCAAATATAATAGTTTCATTATCAACCTATTCACTAGGTCCATTGGCTTTTCATTCTTGGACAATAAGGTTTTGTCAATGAAAATAAGTCATATAAAGGGGAATGCCTTCGCATGATGTTCAATTGCAAGATGGATTGGATTTTTGTGACCCACATAATTTCCGCACATGCAAATGAATGAATCAAGGATCCAACATCATGGCAAACATGTTATGAATTTGATTTGAATCATAACCTTTCAAAAAAACTTATAAACGTTTCAACACCTTCACAATTTCTCGCCGCGTGTTTTGTTACAAGAAGAGTTCAACACCATACTCATCCAAAACTTTAATCCCATTTGAATCTTGTTCAAATTCAACTTCCATGTTGACTGTTGGGACAATATATGTAGTTAGCGCATCAAACAACAACCAATGACCACTTTGATTTGTTCATCACACAATCTATGACAACAAGGTTTAAAACACTTGTGATTGCATTTGTAATTTTTCACACCTCGGCTTTAAGAAAATTTTAGTTATAAAAACATTGTGCTTGATAGCCCAAAACACAAAACAATGGCCTTTTGGAAATCCAATGCCTATTCAAACATGATCATTTTACTAACAAATATAGTCTTCACCAAAGTTTTTAAATTTCCAATGTTGCAACCCACTTGATTCAACACATGCATTTTCACACTCATGCCTTCATTTTCTTTATTTTTTTGTCCATGCGATCATCTTTTGCAAACTTGCTCAGGCATTCTTCACATTGACATGTTTTAAACATGTAATAACCTTGTTGTCATTGGTAGCATATTGGCATTTTTTGATATGACATGAACCAAATAAGTACCTTAAAAAAAAATGGGTAAAATTTCAAAAGGTGATAATCAACAATAAAATGTAGTGTTGTTACTGTAGATGTTAAGTTATTACTTTCATCTTTCACAAAGGCAACCACATGATGCATTAGAATTTTTTTTTGAAATAAAGTTTATAATTGCCCAACCATGGGAAACCATCTTGTGTCACGTAATTCAAACAAATCGACCATAACATGCATAGGGGTCAAAATTCATTTAAATAGTTGATTACTAAGACAAACATGTGCATTCCACCTCTAGACATCTAGAGATCAAAACATGTACCCACCCTCATTGTAGATGTAAGATTAGGCAACACATGCAAGTTCAATTTTTTTTTTTACCATCATAGGAATCACTTTTTCCACCAAAGCAAAGTGAAAGGGAACACAACACGAGGGCATTAACACAATACTATCTCCCTAGCCAACTATTTTTGCAAGTGGAAAATGGTTTGTAACCTTTGGGCAAATCCATCCTTGGGTGGTACCACTAGGAACCATTTCAAAGAATGATGAAAGAACCAAAAGTGGCCAAATCGTTTTCCTAGGCCCTTTCCTTTAAGTTTTTCAAATTATATATATGTTCATGATTACCCATTGCATGCATTAATATATGGCTTGAAGATTATTTTGGATTAAAAAAATTAGAATTTTTTTGGTATTCCTAATTAAAATGGTTTTTCTAGAAATCGATAACCTTAACTTTGGAAATTCATTATTAAATTATACTTACCCAATTAATTTCTTAATAAAAACCTTAAAATAGAATGACCTCAAAATTACAAAAAAATTCTCAAATCATGTTTCAAATTTGTTTTCATAACCAAAAAGTTCAAGGAAAAGAACCAGTGCTATGTTCTTTATTTTTTTCTTCTAAATGTAATGATTAGGAATATCAAAATACACAATATTCTTGATATTATTGAAATTTCAAAATCCATGGAATCTAATAAATGTATTCATTAAAAATTTATGAAAATATTTATTTAAGTGTTTCTTATGATTTTGCAAAGTTCAATGGGTCTAGGAAAATCAAGGTGTGGCGTTCCTTTTAGTACCACCTAAGGATGGGCTTGCCTCTTTACATATATATATTTTTGGTTTTTCAAAAAAATTACTTGTGATTCATCATTTTTTTGTAAGGATTTATGGCCCCGAAAATGTTGTAATTGCATACCAAAATTATTGAAGTAATAATCATTTGACCCAAACCTTTTCTTCCCTAGATGTCAACTATGATATGTTTCATCAACAAAATCAACAAGGACCAACTTCCTTTCAACACACAACTTAAGGCATGCAAAATTAACGTGGGTCCTCATAGGAACGATCCTATTATTATTGTTGTATTTTATAAAACCTTTCCTTAAAGTAGAATATTAAGACAAAAACATCACCAATAGCTTGTGTTGATACCTTACCCTAAGGTTAGTTTTGTCATTAAATAATCCCCAAAATAATGAAATGAAATTTTGTGAAAATATGAAGTTGCCATGTAAAAAATCATACTAATTATCATAGGCTATACTCTGCATAATTTCACTAGTCATATCACAATATTATAATATAAGATGGAAAAAATGTAATTTCAAAATTGAAAAACGAATTCACTTTTGGATTTTTTTTTTTTTGACCCTAGGCTATAATATATTGCAAAATTTGCGGGTTTACAAGATCCATAAGTAATCCATCATTAACAATGAATAAAATCCCAATAGAAAAAGGGCCAATGATGCCATTTCCACAATGATAAATAACTTCAAGATCAACAACATTAATAGTTTGTAGATACACATTTCCAACATTTGACACATTGCCCTACACATTAGAAGTCCTTACAACATATATATCTTTTTAAACCTTGCCAACAAATTCAATAATGCAAATATTTGTTTCAACCATTGCAAAATACAATGATTTACACCTATGAACAACACGAGAACCTTATAAGAAGACCATGAAAAATAGATCATAACAATGAACAACAAAGAAACAACATAAGAAGAACACAACAATGTGCAAGAAATAAAAGAATGATGGGAATACTACTTATCTACATAGCAAAAGGGCACAAGCAGACGACAATGGTCCTTAAAATTGGAGTAGCACCAATATGAAAAGTGACAATGATGCACTTTTGCACCACACATGTATCACAATATGCACATGCACAACAAGACAACACTAAAGGAAAAAGAGATCACCACATCCATGTACAACAAAACCATCACACAGAGAAATATCAAGACTCAAAACTAAAACCTATATGATAATGCATAACTAAAAAATGTGACAATAAGATTTCTCTCTTGCATAGTAGGGGAACATGATGAGAAGACAGTCTATAATAGTGGAAGGCTACAATGATGCACATGCATACTATGCATGCACCACACCATGCATTTGCACACCGTAACAACATCAGGGGAAGAAGAAACAAGAGACCACCACAACAATGCACAACAAATGAACACCGCACAATAAAAGATTAAGACCAAAAGTTGTATGGTGATGCACAATAGAAAAAGGGGTGACAAGAAGATCACTTACTTGTGTGATTGAAGAACACGATGAAAAATTGATCACAACTAATGGGAACAACACACTACACATAAGAAAAGCATCATAAGGAAACGACACATGAAATAGACCAAGACAATGCACAACAATAAAATAAATGATGAGAATGTTGATGTGATGTGATGAAATAGCAAAAGAGTATAAGACAATGACATTGAGTGCAATTATTGCATTGCTTCACCATCTTTAGTCACTAAATCCACATGAACAAGGAGTCTATCTCTAGCCCTTTAAACTTTAATCAATGTATCAAAATAGCATATAACAACTCTTCTAACAAGGGGTGTGTCACACTATGGCCTTGCCATTTACATTAAAAGTATCTTAAGGCAAAAGAAGAGTTATGGAAACTCAAATATTTCAACGTGCAAAAATGTAATCTTCAAAAAATCCACTAAAAGAAACCAAAATCCTTTAATCTAAGATACTCTCTAATGAATCTAAACACATTATCCTTGCCTTGGATATGTATAAACCAACTACCCATATACAGATATGAACAAAGAACAATTAGTAATATCTATCAAATCTCCATAGCGATTGGTTAGTACTTGTAGGAAGCTCCATTACATTTATATATATATAATGGTGGATAGTTGAAACTAACCTAGATTCAAGATATAGATACAACCATATCTAGGTACTATCCAGATTTAAAGATATAACTGGACCAAGAATCCAGTACCTAATGGGGTTTGGTTCTTACAAAAATGAATTCTAGTTCCCATTTTGAAATTCAGTCCCCCATCCAATTCTTTCTAATTGGGATAGAAACCCACCCAAAACCTAACCAACTGCCTTCTTTAACAACACGGTGTAAGAGCATCTCCAGTGGTGCTCAGTATGCAAACCATGCAACAAAAATTTTCACATGCAAGTTTTAGTTATTTACTTTTTTTGCAACCCCAGCCGTATAACAACTGAAGCAGGTACCGAAAAAAAAGGTGGGGGGGACTACTAATAGAGAAATCATCATGATAGACCAATCAGAAATACTGAGCAGCAGTCAGATCCTATTTATTATACACTCCCGTGGCTGTGCCTTTTACCAGCCACCGCAAAAAAAACGTTGCAATTAATTATGCTGAGCCAAATTAACCGGCATGTTTTGACTTTCTTCATCCAATTTTACTGTGCAGGATGACATACGGAGCACCGCTGGAGATTCTCTAAGAAGTTTCATTACAGTTTCTTTGTTACAAATTCCAACAAGTCATCCTCATCAGTGTTGCACTTGCTTGATACCAAAATTTTGGAAGCTTGTCGAGGGTTTTAAGGTTCAGGAGACGTGGGGCAACACAAAAAGCACTGTTGCAATTGTGCGCATGATCACAGAATTCTTTTGCAGGATCGTTCGAATTTGAGACAAGATTCAAACAAGGTTCTGTTTTTGTAGAAACCAGTCAGTGGGTTGTAACTTGTAACGCAGAATGAAACAAAATGACCCAGGATTTGAGAAAGAGATATCAGTGGATTCTGCTATTGTGCAGGCATTGAGAGAGAGAGAGAGAGAGAGAGAGCGTAGAGGTACACTACATGGGTTGAACAAAAATTCACAAAAGAATAAGTGTGGTGCGCTGTTTTTCTCAACACATGATCGATCACCTGCCTCGTCTGTCTGCTCTTTTCCATTCACCAAAACCCAGAAACCTCACTACCCCAGAGACATGAGGGTTCCATCTGTGTTCGATATCTCTATGACTCATTTTATTTGCAACACAAGTCTTGTTTTCGGTGGGTGTCACTTAACCTCAAACTCATTATGTTTGTCACAGACATGTTTTGATGTCAGCCTTAACAATTTCAGCAATTTTAATGTGTTCCATATGCAAAATTTGTGGTTGGACCGTAACAACCAAACCTGGCTTTGTCGTCCTGAGACTTTAACAAATGAAAGAGAAGAGGCCGTTGCAAATGCAGGTGATGGAAATGCATGTGGGGCTTGGACCTGAACAGCTCGAGCTTGCTGCTGCTAGACATCTGGCTGCAGCTGATGACAGACAATTTACAAACCGGTAAGAAAGTTGTAATCCAAATACTGGATACATTTGTTTCAAAGCATATGTTTAATCTCAAAGCACTAATTAGCTTCAAGACATTGCAACACCTGAAAGCTTTGACTGGTTGGGAGGGAACATCAGATACCCTGAATTACCACAGTTCTTTTCTTTCTTGTCGCTGTCGCTGTTGGTGGTGATTGTTGGGTTGTAAACGGCTGTGGGAAAACACATGTTCCACTGCTGACTAGTAGCTTGCTGGGGATGTGGCTGCTCGATGGTGCAGACTAGGTTGGTTGAAGTGTTGCTGCCTGCCAGTGCTGCTGAAGAATCACCACCTGAGTGCCTGCTGATCTCTTTGTCAGGTTCTTTGAAAACAGGAGATAACAAACACGAAGTTTGCGCATGTCTTCCATTTCTCTCGAAAAGAAAGGTCCCAAAAACATTGCAGCCAACAAACTGAAAATGTGTAACAGCAGAATTCAAATTTCTACACTGTTGTGCATTGCATCATGCATCATGGCTAGGCTCACAAGGAATGTGCCAAAACCCTGTCTGGTAGTATGAGGAGGTAGTTAGTTTGCAGGGTATATTCGTTGTCCAAACTCCATACAATCTTTTTAGAAGCAGTAAGCAAACTTGTGCTTGCTTTATTGAATCCTTTTCCAGGGGTCTCGTCTGTTTTTCTTTAGTCCTCACATCAATCAAGAGACTTCTTTATGTGTTGTTCCTTCAATTCATGAACTACACATCATGCTACAATTGTAGTGGATAAATGGAGATCACAAGACAAGAACAATAAGTAAGTACTTGAGCCCAAGCTGTTGTGTTCCTTTGCTTCCCCGGAACTAAAGAGCTTTGCTACAGCAATCAAGTTCCTAAAAAACTCTGAAGATCTCCGAGTCTGAGATGTGTTTCAATACTTGTTCCGTAGCTTCAAACTTCAAGCGTTCCACTCTACTGCCGCCGCTGCCACAATGATAAGCTACATCATGGCGCAGCTGCTGACAGAACGGCAACGACGCAAGGCAACAAGAAGCACGTCCCATACTGCAGCAAAAGCTTCCGACCTAGTTTCTACATGCTTGCGGACAACAAGTGTCAACAGAATTGCTTAGATTTAGGTACGTACCTCACGGAAGAGAAAAGGAATTTGCGAAGGAAAGTATTCAAAGCGCTCGATCAATTGATCGACAAAAGCCAGTGAAAAGCTCTTAACAAGCTCTCGAGACCCTAGCCCTAATTCTCGTTCCTCAGCAAACAGCAACGAAGACGATGGACGCGCGCTCTTCATCTTGTGTGTAAGAAGCCGCGCAGTTGGAGGGACTGATTCTCGCGGCTTTCATGCTTGTCCATTGCTCTTCCAAGGACGCGAGATCCTTGAGCTCTTACAGATTCTCTCTGGATAGGTACTAATTTGGCATTTGAAGCTTTAGCTTGCTTGATGGCATTGCGGTGTTCCTTTGTAGCATCATCAGTTGCTCAGCAGCAGCAGCAGCAGCAGCAGCAATGCTTGCTACTTGCTGCTCCTACACACCCTCTGCAATCGCTGGCATGGAAATATCGGTGTCCTCCTGCGAAGCGCCTTCTGACAGCCAGCAAGGCTCTGGCACCTACCTTCCTCATGAGTGCCATGCTGAGTGGCGAGCAGCAGACCAAAAGGATGGAGCACAGTGAAGCTGGTGCACTGGATGGCTACTTGGAGCGTGTTCAGGCTTGCAACAAGGGACAGGTCTCTCTCTCTCTCTCTCTCTCTCTCTCTCTCTGTGTCCATCTGTCTCTTTGTGTGCAATCTCCTTTTCTTGTTGAGAAAGGAAAGTGAGACAGGTTTGCTGTAACTGAAGTAGATTTGAGGGGTTGAAGAAGAATGGTTGCCAATTGAGGAATTTTCTCTTTGAAGACAACTACATTGCCGTATCAATTGTTGTATGTTTGGAAAGAGGAGAGATTCTTTGTGATGACGATGGGAAGGACGTTCTTCTCAAAATGTTCACCTATAGATTCATTGTAAGGGGCAAAGTATATACTATCTCAGGAAAGTTCGATATCTCAGGATTGAGGCAGGGACTGCACAATCTCAGGGGGAAAAGGAAAGTTCAGTGGCTGAATGATTGCAGCAGAACCCATTCCAAGATGGCAGACAACATCTGTAACTATTATACAATCACATCCTTGACAGAGGAATTGAAGATCTTGCTGCCATACTTCAGCTCCCAGAGTTTCCTCACAATTTGATTAAGTGGACATGAGTGGTAACAATGGATTTTGCAGGAGAAGCGCAGTGAGTTTCTGCCCTTTGAGGTGGAGGGGAACATGGTTGGGTATGTTCACCATAGGTACATCAAATCTCTGGATTAATCTTCTTCTTCTTCTTCTTCTTCTTCTGGAATGAGGTTGTCTTGCTCTGCAGCCTGCATGATTCATGCTAATGTTCTGCTCATGGAAACAGTAGTGATTGTGCATGGCATTAGAAAATTCCAGGACAGTGGCCTGACCACCATGAATCTCTGCAAACAACCCCTAGGTAGCAACTCTGATCACTGACATAGATTAGCTCTGCAAAGCGTGTCAAAAAACCAAACTATGATTCAAGTGTTTTTTTTCAGATTAGTGGAGCGACTCATTAAGTTCCCATATGTATTTACTCTTGAAAAAGGCGACACACAAAGTGATGGTGTTGGAGAAGAGAAGCTGATTCTACATAGGACATTGACATTAGCTGCCCTTCGCACAAAGGCTGTTGAAGGTGTTTTAAGGGTATTAAGGAAAGAGGGAATTATGCCTGGTGAACGCAGTGAGGTATCTCCTTTGAAGAACTCCTCTGTTTTACACAACTTTTGACTCTGGGTATTGCTTGTATTTTCTTACTGTCTTGAATGCTCCTAGTTACTGCAAGCAGTCCAACAAAATGTCAGCACTTACCAAACACAGACTAGATTGGCAAGCATGAAGGGTGAGTGTACTTGAGTTCTGATTTTGAGCAGAAGTTGCCAATGATTGTTAATATGCTTGGATGGCTTGTATATGTGCAGGTGTTCCCAGTTGTGACAAGCTTTGGGTCACGCCCTCTTTTTGATTTGGACCGAGCAGCTGTTCCATATTTTGGGACTAAAGTAAGTTGTGCTATCTTCCCACTTACCAGCTGTTATAATTTGCTGTGTTGTGGGTGGTCCTCTGGATACTGTGCTTAGTTTACAGCAACCATTTTGAGCTTGTATCTGTGGCTGAGATTCCAGACAGCCTGAAAGTATCTGTACAACACAATGCCAACCTTAAGTGAACTGTGACAACAAATGACAGGCATATGGGGTGCACATGAATGGTTATGTGCAAATTGATGGTGAAAAGCACTTGTGGGTTGCCAAACGCAGCAGTGACCGCCAAAACTTTCCTGGTGCATTTGACCATATTGTTGCTGGTGGCCAGGTCAGATCTTTTCCTTTCATGGAAGGTGTTATGCAAGGGTGCTTATGTTATATCTCATTGGTGTCCCCTTAGTATGATACTTTGCTAGTATTTAGCTACCTGAAAGCTTCCAGGTTTTACGATTGTGGTGACTGTACTTAGCAGCATCATTGCTCCTTGTCTCATAACTGTGTATGCAGCCTGCTGGGCTCAGCTGCAAGGAAAACCTGATCAAAGAAAGTGATGAGGAGGCTTCTATACCTGGTTGGCTAGCTGAGAAGTAAGTTGAACAGATTGGTTCTATTCTCATATTTTGAGACTGCATGCCACAAGCGTTGTAACACACCATACATGATTCTGGATGAAGAAATTTCTTATATCAGGACTTCACGTAGCTCTTTGTAATTTCTCCAATATTTTGTACCTGGAGGCATGATCTCTGCTGAAATGCTTTGGTGTATTTGTAGGGCTGTACCTGTTGGTGCTGTCAGCTACGAGCAGATTGAAGATGAAAGGATGAAAAGGGATGTTCTGTTTTGTTACGACTTAGAGCTTCCACCAGATTTTCAACCGCACAACAAAGGTCTTTCCATAGGCACATACTTGCTGAAAGTCCCTGTATATTAGTTGTTTTTGGAATTGTTGAATCATGTGTTCATTGTGTGCAATTGGTGCGGCTCAAATCTTTGCTAAAAGAATAGCATCACTGTTTTGCTCTAACAGATGGGGAAGTCGAAAGCTTTGAATTGGTACCAGTACATGAGGTGGCTGAATTGGTCCGCACCTCCAATGTCTACAAGCCCAATTGCAACCTTGTCATCATCAACTTTCTATTCCGACATGGGTATGACTTGGTTTGTATTGATCAACTACTGTTTTAGTTTGAGTAGTTTCTCGCTTTGAGTACTGAGTGACAAGATTGGTGGCCACTTTTTGCACATGGAATCTTAAAAGTTGGAGTTGTATAATTTCTGCAGATATATACACCCAGATCAACCTGGGTATTTGCAACTTCTGAAAAGCCTGTGTAGCGGTGATTGCCAATGAGGGGATGCTGCTACTCAGTGAGCCTGTACAGTGAGTGAATGCTGCCTTGATCAATATCAAACAGGAGTGCAATCCAAAATATTCATTTCGGTCAAAAAGTATCTCAAAGGATTCACCAAATTTTGGGCCAAAGGAGTTGTGGGCAAATGTTGAAAGAAATTATAGTTCATGATAGGTCAAAGGATCAGAGATCAAATCAACTTCGTTCTGACAATTTTCAGTGTTGAAAGACAACATGTTTCAATTTATACAAATTTTCTACCAAGATCTGAAGCTTTCAGTCTCATAACAATGCTATTTACAAAATATAGGTATTTGTTGTTTTAGTTCTGTTTCTCTTCAAGATTCTGAACAACAAAGATTCAAAGTACAAACTTTTGAATTTGTTTGTGCCAGGTACATGTTTGATACTGTTTATGGGTATACCCGTTTTTGAGAGCTTATTGTACCTGTTGTTGCACATTCTTGAATGTCAAAAGCAGGTAGAAAAATCTGAGACCTGAACCATATCTACCAGCTCTCATAGTTCCCGCACGTGATGAGAGAAATCTGAGAAATCTGGTTATAGGCCTCAACTTGTCCACAAGCTTCTTTATGCAGATGCAAAGCACCATGTGTCCCTGTGCAAAGTCCAGTTCTGATGGGAAGTCATAACATATGTTGGAAAGAGTAAGAGAGCTTGCTTTTTTTGGCCCTCTCAAAAGATTGAGTGAACACAAAAACAAACTACATGTGTTATCAACTCCTTCCCACACCAGTCCAAATGCCCATTAAAGTTCTTTTCAACTTACTCATGGCTTGGATTATCTTAATTTCTGCTCAAATATAAATAATTATATTTTTAATTTATCGTTAACTTCATTGCATCTACACCTAATGGCTTAAGCTTGTTGTGTTCATTTATTTGCTGAAGCATTATGAAAAAAGTTACACCATTACTTTGAACTTAGATGATCTTGCATTGCACACTATTGAAACTTCAATCTTCCTGCGACCTTATTAAGGTCCTCAAACATCTGAAGTCTTCATGGGATCTTAATAAGGGCTCAAACATCTGAAGTCCCTTGCACACGTACCTTTGGATTGTCCCCCTTGTGAAATTCTCAATAGGACCGTATTAAGGGCTCAAACATATTGGAGCTTGGAGTCCCTTGCTTAGGTATCAAGGATCATCCTTCACAAAATCCTTGTAGGACCTCATAAGACCTTATTAGGGGCTCAAACATTTGGAGCTTGGAGTCCCTTGCTTAGGTACCTGGGATCATCCTTCACAAAATCCTTTTAGGACCTCATAAGGGGATCAAAATGTCTGGAGTCCCATGTGTAGGTAACTGGAATCATCCCTCACAAAATCCTCACAAGACCTTATTAGGGACCTCAAATGTGTCTGGAGTCCCATGTGTAGGTAACTGGAATCATCCCTCACAAAATCCTCACAAAGACCTTATTAGGGACCTCAAATGTGTCTGGAGTCCCATGTGTAGGTAACTGGAATCATCCCTCACAAAATCCTCACAAAGACCTTATTAGGGACCTCAAATGTGTCTGGAGTCCCATGTGTAGGTAACTGGAATCATCCCTCACAAAATCCTCACAAAGACCTTGTTAGGGACCTCAAATGTGTCTGGAGTCCCATGTGTAGGTAACTGGAATCATCCCTCACAAAATCCTCACAAAGACCTTATTAGGGACCTCAAATGTGTCTGGAGTCCCTTGCAAAAGAGACATACCTGGGATCATCGCTTACTAAATCCTCATAGGACCTAATTAGGGGTTCAAACGTCCTCCCTCGAGTCCCTTGCATAGGTACCTTACTGTACCTTACACATTTATTAACAGCTGTAGAGGCCCAATTCTGTTTTTTCCTTTTTAATGTAAAATGAGAAATGCAGAACATTCATTGAAAGTTATCCAGAACCCATGTGCTGGCCTGTATAATTGTTGCCAGCACATTTATTTGCGTAATGACTCCAGAGAGTAAAATTCTTTTTTTTAATCGGCTGCAAATAGGCAGGCACACATGCATCATTATCACACTGATCCATGATGGCAGAATCGACCTGCCAACAGAGCTGTTCACATTTTGGAATCGACCTCTGGAAAGCTATCGACATTCTGGAATATGAGAAACTTTGAACCCTCCGAGTACAGCCGCTCATCTTGCATTATGTGGCATATCCTAGATCGTAGGATAGCGAAATATTCCGTATTTTTTTTGACAGAACAGGACACACCACCTATTACGGCGCGGAATATGAGGTGGGTTGTAATTTTGCGGTGATGAAAACGTGGTTCCCGGAACGTCGAGGAGACATGTGGAATCTGCGTCTTCTACCTTCTGGCGGTGCTGGATCGCCAAGGATGTCCTTTGCGTGTGTTTGTTTCTGCGCTTTGTTTTCAGTCGCGTTCAAGCTTCCATCTCCAGCTTCAAGGACTGTTTTTCCTTCTCTTTTTTCTTGAAGAAGAGGCCGTGAACTTTTTGCTCTCAAATCTTCCAGCGTCCACGCTGTGAAGATTTTTTTTTTTTGCCTTTGTTTTGTTTTGGTTTGGTTTTGTTTCCGCAAGGTCTTAGTCCGAAGAGGCCGTGCAAATTTTTTGTTGCCCCTGTACGCACCATGGGATTGAAGGAAGATTTCGACCAGGCCGCCAAGGATGCGCTCACGTTGCCAGAGTCCACCACCAACGAGGATAAGCTCATCCTCTACGGTCTCTTCAAGGTGGCCACCGTCGGGAAACCGGAGACGAGCCGCCCTGGAATATTCGATCCCAAGGGACGGGCCAAGTGGGACGCCTGGAAGAAGGTAGAGGACAAGTCCAAGGACGAGGCCATGCAGGAGTACATTGTGAAGGTGACGCAGCTTAAGGAGGCGTGAGATTGATATTTGCCTCATACATATCTTTGCATTCAGTTTGCCGATGCAGGCGGCTCATTTGTTTTGTTGCTATAATATTCCTCTGTGTTAGTACAATACGTGGAGCAAAAGAGGATAATGCATCATAACGCTCTTGTCTTGCATATACCTGAGGCAAGAGATGGATTGTGAACAGTACTTTGATTCAATAAGATTGATTTCTAAGGAGGATAAGAACATTGATGGCACTATCCATTGGCTATGGCTGTTTGATTCTCTTTCTTTTGTTTTTGTCAGATTTTTTTGGTCAGGTCTTTGTTTTGTCAGAACTTGTTCCTCATTCACTATTTCGTAAGAGCTTCATATTGGCATCATATAAGTCCAGGGAAAATTACACTGCCTTACTAAGGACATCTTTCTATTTAGGCTGTTGTGACAGTAGCTTTCCATTATGTTTCTTCAACTAGCTGTGCTTGCAGTTATCTCGCAGCTCTACCTGTCAAGCATTAACTATTTGCAGAAGCTGTGAGAACTGTGAATCAAACTGGGACTCACCATGCAGTGTTATCTGTCCTTTTTTCATGTGAACATGTGTTCCCAGAGTTCCTAACATGAATCCATTACATATTTTCAATGCACTTACAACTCTCTAATGAAAAGCAACTGTCCCAGCAGCAAGAAACAAGGCCCTACGTCAATGGCTTTCCATTAAGCTGTTGTGATCACCATTACACACAATTTGTTGTGATCACAGCAGCCCAATGGAAAGAGACCCTAAGAGATACATTCTAACATTTCGAATCTGGCATGGCTGTTCATCCAATCATTCAAGCTAGCCATGACTTCTACTTCTAGCCACTGGAACATTGGCTTGATGCATCAACTTGAGACATAGAAACCAGTTAACTGGTGGCCAATTTGTTGGCTGCTAGATTCAGTCACTACTGTATGTTTGTTCCTCATTATCTAGTTGTTTCTTCTCAGGTGTTTGTTTTGGGGTCTTGTCCATACAGGTGCTATCTTGCAGGTTTTGTGAGCTAGGTTTCTTGGATTTGGCCATGGTACGTACTCCAACTCTCTATAAGCAAAGAAATTATTTCAAAAAAGATGATGGCAGGTGATATTGCAGTACTAATTTCTGCACTTCTTGTGTAGCATCTTGCTATCAGAAGGGTTTTGTCAGAATGGTTGGTCTCAGATTACACATCTGGGGAGGATCTGCAGTAGTGTGGAGCTTGCCACTCTTAACGATTCATGGCAGATTCTAAGCATGACACTGCACATGCTGTTGGGAAGTTCTGTCTGTCCGGTTTAGGGACTTGGATACTAAGGTACATATCTATCACATGTCCACCATTCAGCATGAGTCAAGGTGATGTTGCCAATGTGTCTGAACTGAAGCTGGAGAATGCACCAGCATCATGTTGATGCCCTGGGACATTGTGTTCAGGAGTTCTTTATGACCAAGGTCTTGCTTAACATGGCGGTTTCCATCCTCTTCATCCTTGGCTACATGAAGTACCATCAAAATTCTGGCTGCAAGGACGTCTCCTGTGCATCTTATAATCAGGTATGGCTTTCAACCCTGCTCCATGCACATGCTTGATGTTACACTTGTCAGCCTATGATCCAGTTTGGTGAATGAGTGATAGCTAGCAATGTCTTGAGTGATAAGTTGTCTGTTGGAAACCACATCTAGCTTGTCAGTAAAGGTGTAAGTGCATATCTATCTTGGATTCCATTAGGTCCAGTAGCTAGAGCTGTGCAGGTCATTAGGCAGGAGGTGTATTCAACTGTGTCTAGATGAATATTTACATGTTGTGTATAACTGTGAACTCAACTAGCATGAGATCCACCAGATGACTTGATTGTTGAAAATCTGAAATATTCAATTTGGGTTTGTTGAACCCATTGTTTTTGAAATAGTTGTCAAAATCAGAGTTTTTTCTTTTGTTTGTTAAACCCAGGCTTTGTATTTGAAAGGCAACCTTGTGCAATATACATTATCTAAAAATAAAAGCTTCAAAAGTCTGATTTGATGGATAGGTCCTTGTTTAATGGGTTTCTTGAAATTGGCTATCTGCCCCATCAGCAGTGCCCATGAACAACCCTGATTTGGCAAACAGGTTTTCACAGCTTTAAACTTGGCCCATGACAATCTCACATTTCATGTGTTATGAGAGGGTGTGGAGTATGCAAACAAGTTCTCAATATAAATTTTGCCCAAGACAATCTCATAGTTCATGTTTTATGAAAGAGAGTGGGGATGGTCCTTAGTTCTCACCAGTCTTGTGAGGTTTTGTTAATAACTCCCAGTCGTTTTGTTGGCCTTGCCTTGGTAGGCAAGGATATTGTGTTTAGATTTGCTATAGAGTATAGTAGCTTAATGGATTTTGGCCCCTCGGTAATAATAGGTCTATTTTTATATGAGGATTTTGGAAAGATGATAATTTTGATAATTTTGGCGTGTGTTGAAACTTGAGATTAGTTACAGAGTTATAATATTTTTGAAAGATTAGTTTGGTTTCTTTTAGAGGATTTTTTGAAGATTATATTTTTGCTATGGTGAAATATTTGAGTTTTCATAATTCTTGTTTTTGCCTTAAGATACTTTTTCATGTAAAGTGGCAAGGCAGAAAATATTTGATTGCTAGAGTTTCAACAGGTTCTGAATTGCAGAGTTTCACCAAAGCTGAAAACTGAAAATGAAACCTGGTCTATGGAACTCTGAATTTTACAGCCAGTTTGAATCAGAATAGTATTGGGGTTGGGTGACCTTCTAGGATGTTTTAAATATACTTGGTGCTAATGGCATAGGAGTCCACTAGTTTACATGCCCACTAACATAGGGTGACTTTAGGGATAACTGTATTGTTCCCATTTGTTCTCCAAGTTGTTCCCAATATCATCAAACTTTTTTCATCCCATATCCTTTATCCACCTTAGTTTCCTCTCACAAATAGGTTAGGTTCTCAAAAAAAAAGATTCATGATCCGCAAGATTGCCATTCGTCACGCTGACAAGCATAACCGACCTCGAGGACAGACCATCTACCAGATCAATCAGCGCCTTTCCGTCGCGCTCCAGCGTGGCGTTGGGGAGCAGCTGATTGCCTGCGAGTGTGCCGGCTGAACGCTGGCTTCGCAGCTGACACCAGCGACTGTTAATTAACCAACATCTAAGATCGGGGCGCCAAAAAAAAGATTCAAAATAAAAAATCCTTGGTTCATTTCAATTGTCGATTCTTAAAAATCTGGCAACTAGGTACCAAATCTCAACAAACTCGAGTTTTTGAGAACCATTGATTAGGATTCCATATGCCTGACCCTTACCCCCATCAATTCTTTTGGTGAAAAAGAGAGAATCGCCCAACACTGGTATTAACCATCTCTCTCTGTGCATGTAGTTACCTAGTACCATAGTACCTTGGCCACTTCAACATTGTCCATGGAATAAATAATTAATTTTGAAACATTCAATTCAACAAATGAAATATTCCTAAAAATATTCATCATTTTCCTTCACAATATTTTTTGATTTGGAAGAAATAATTTTTGAAAATTTCAACTTTGTGAAAATAATATAATTAGTGTCAAATTGGCCAAAGTGCCAAGGTAACCCACCAATTGTCATACCTACCTACCTATTGGTCCTATTTTGTACAAGACAGGATAAATGTGAATCACATCCTTAATAGTTCGAGTAGGAATCCATTTCAAAGTGGAGATGTTATGTTCATTGAAGAGTTAGGGTTTGAAGATGCCGGCTACTTTAGGGTTAGAAAACCCATTTCTTGCAAACGGGTGTTCAAAATCAAACAAGGAGTGAACCCATAACCTTTTAGAAACAACTTCTTTGTTCACAATTTCATGCAGGGTTTACCCACAAGGGAGTCATTAGGGGCTTCCAATCAATGGGAAGCCCAATCAATGGCGCACTGGTGGCTGCTGGTTTCGTTGAAAATGCCTGCACCATTCTCCTTGAGAGGAATTGTGGGTAAATTGCCCTTAATATTACATCTGGGGCCCCCTATGTGGGCCTTCCCCCCACAATGTTTTGCCCACCAAACATTCACTCATGAGTGTGGAACCATGCAAAAGAAGCCAGAATGCAGCCAGCAGACCAAAGTCTAACAAAATCCAGTTGCAAAAACTCTACTCTTTGTACTGAGAAAGAACACACTGAAAAAGTGGAAGGATTGAACACCCACTTCATTAGTATAATGGGGTGGTTTCCCTGACATGTCCTACATGAATTGCCTCACACCGCACAGAAAGAACCAGAACATGCAAACCTCGATTAGGAATAGGGGACCATTTTCAGATTGACTCTGTGCAAGATTTTTGGATTCAACATTCCAGAAACCAAATATGAAACTACACAACCCACTTATATCTCTGTCAGGCTTGATGAGGTAGACAGCATTGAGAGCAGGTGGTGGCTGCCTCTGTTTATTGAGATCCTCAACCACTGTAACACACATGACAGGCACTGGAAATTACCCATTCACTGCAGAGAGGGGCAAAACATTCTGTTGCTAGAATTGATGATCAGATTGTTGATGGTTTTATCATTGCAACAAGAACAGGCAATGTATATGTCAGAGAAACAATGCTTACAGGAGATGCCTTCATCAGTGATATCAGCCATCTTGCAAGAACATGATAACATAACCTTCATCATAACTTTGTCCATTGATAAGAACCTGCAATTAAACCTCACAACAATGAAGCCTCACCACATGAATCTCCTGATCCAACTCTCAGAACTCAGCTAGGTTATTGAGCTTCTCCTGAATTACAATGCAACCAACCAAAAAACATTCAACCTGGACTGCAAACAATTGTGATGCAACCAACCAAAAACCCTTCAACCCAAACTACCAACAATTTTGTACGGGAAAGGTGAAGACAAAGTAGTGATTTTCCTCTGGTGTTCTACAACCTGTTCTACACAATCAAGGCAGAGGAAGGAGATTCATAGCCAATAAACCGAGGAGCTGAAAGCAAAGGAGCCAAGAGGATCACACACCTTCCATTCTACAGATCCTTTTCCTTTCCTTGCTGCATGCAGCATCTGCTGCAGAAGGCCTGCATCAAAGTTTCAAAGCAGCAGGTCAGATCAGAGCTGGAAATCCTTCAAGCTTCCAGCAAGCCAACAGCCTCCTACCATCAATGGAATTTACAGCATGAGCATTTGATCCAGATCTCAAACTCTGAAAGAAGGAGCTGCCTTGAAGAACCCAAGTCCCCAGCTGCAATCCTCAAACCCCTCATCAAATCCTGAAGTCCCACTGAGCATGGTGATCTCAAGAAAATCAGAGAATTGTGGTCAAAGGATGTTGATGATGCCCAGGATGCTGTGGTGAATCATCATCTCTCTGCATCAATCTGATTTGTTTTGCAAAACCCTTTGTATCCAGATGAAAGAAGCTCAAAGGGGGCTTGAGACCAAAGGGTGTAGTAGATCCAAAGGGGACCAGCCTCTTGCTCTCCTGCACTGCCCATGCATTCTCTGGATTCTCTAGTTGAGAGACCAACCTGGTTTGCAGACACAAAAAGATGAATAAGGAAGGGTGGAAGAGAAACACAGAAACACTCACGGTCTCATGATATCTGGTGGCAGATGTGAAATCCGCTGCTAAAAAAAGAATCCAACACATCATGTTTGCTTTCTCTTCTCATCCACTGCACACAACTGCAAAGAAGACAGATCCAGCTGTAGCCTTCCCCCCCACAATCCAAAGAGCATGCAGTTGCAAATCAGCTCCTCCTCCCTAGGACTATCTCCATGCTGCTGTTCTTGGTAAGCAGGCTGACTTTTCCTTTGAGAGTCAAGAGTTTGATTGCATTGTAGCAGCAGCAGGAGAGAAAGACCTGTGAACCTTTCACAGCAGTGCATCTTCTTCTTCTCACTCACTCAATCCATCCTCTGAAGCAAATTGCTGCAGCAAACATTGAAGGAAACTGCAGCAGCACAAGACATTCCTGAGAATCTCCTTTGCATCCTATCAGCAGTAAGAGAACCTCTGCTGCTCACATGCACATTGGGCATTGAGCTTGCAAATGAAAGGCTACCTTCATGATGGATGTGCATTGAGCATCAAGCTTGCAAACAAAGGTAACCTCCATGTGCATTGAACATCAAGGTTGCAAACAGTGGTACCTTTATGTGCATTGAGCATCAAGGTTGCAAACAAAGGTACCACTTTTATGGTCTGCCACTTTTATGACTGACTGGCTCTCATAAGGTTATGATCACACTCAATTCTTGTTGGTTTTTTGTTTTAGTTTTGCTGGATCTGGACAAAACAGTACTATGTTCAAGTGTGCTGGTGTTGTTGAGTTTTCTCTGCAACCCCACAAGAGATATAACTCTTGGACACCACTGTGAGGATACATCATGCACTGTGAAGGAACATGATTGATGTAAAAGATGCAGTTATATTGTGATCTCAAAGATGGTCACATATTCCATCTTTTGACAATACTTCTGTCAATATAAACAGTACAAAAGAATCCATGGATACATACATGCTCATCACAAGATTTTGGTAACATAGTTTGTCTTTTTGACAATAATAGCATCTATTCATTTGCCTGTCAATATACCAGTACAAAAGACAATGTACATGTAGCATAATTCAGAGGACAAGAAATGTTCAGATCGATAGAAAGTGTACTGACCTTGATAAATCTGCAATCTGGGAATGTGCGGCCTGGGAAATGATATAATGACAGTGGCAGTGCCTACTGATGTTCATATCTCCAATCCAGGAATGTGCAGCTTGTGTAGTGATATAACAACAGTGCCTGCACCCAGTGGGATGACAGCACCAATTTCTGCAAACCATCATTACCAGGGTATGTCAGTTAAGAAGTGCTCACAACTTCACCAGTTGAGAAATATGCCATTTTGGTGGTGCACGGTATCCTCAGTTTCATACCAGGGGGAACTCCATACCACTTCATGCTACCATAACAACACAGGTTCACAGCACTGGACTTTTATGTCCTGTTTTGATCTATTCTTCTAGGATTCCTTCAATGTATTGTCTATCAGCAGAATAATCAGAGTCTATGGTTCTCTGTTCTTTGTAGCACATCCATGCTTGAAAACTGCACCAACCTATCTACACCAACTGGGACATAAAGCTTACCTGAGCCAGCAACATTGACACTTCCTACAATGCCCTTGACTTTCTCACGTTGCATGGAGATAAAGTCCATAATTCTCTGCTGGCAACACTGACACTTGCTTTGACACCCTTGATTTTCTCATCACTTTCCATGTGGAGAAGCCCATACTTCTCTGCATTGCTTCATATCTGTGAATGCGGTGATGGAGAGGAAGTCCATCATTTCTTCTGCTTGTTGGCTGCACTGCAACAATTCCAAATCACATCAGCAGGAAACCAAGCAACTCAACAAATCCAGTCTCAAACTTTCCCACCAGACATACAATATGGTGAAGTTCACTCTCTCTCCACTACTATCAAGCAAATTAAAAAGTGTAAAATTTGAGCCCAGGCTTAGGGTTTAGGGTTTAGGGCTTGGAACTGGAAAAATATTGCAAGTGATTATAGGAGACAGCACAAAGTGTCATGTCAGACATCAGACTTGGCAGTTGCATCATGTACTTGTATTCAATACCCATGTACAGCATTGCAAACAGCAACTAGTTTGGTTTTCACCAATGCATACACTAATTGTAATGTAAGAGTCTGGCAAGCTTTGCCATGCCTTAATGTAAAGACTACAACAAGAGTTGTCACATCTCTGAATGTCAGGGCACTAACAGTAGTTAGCCACTCAAGAGTGAGATCATCACAAGGGTAAGGGTTTTGGTGTTGGAGCAAAAGAACAATCTTCTAGGAAAAAGTTGCTGCTGCTGCTCCTTCCTTTCATTCCACCACCTGAGCTACCTGGGTTGCCACTGTCTGTCTTTGCACTTCTGAAAGTTTCTTGCAGATCCAAGAAGTGTGCAAGTTGAGTGAGATCATCACTAGGGCTAGGGTTTTATTGTTGGAGCAAAAGATCAATTTTATAGGAAGAAGCTGCTGCTGCTGCTCTTCCTTTCATTCCACCACCTGATCTGAGCTACCTGGATTGTTGCTGTCTGTCTTTGCACTTCTGAAAGTTTCTCGCAGATCAGAGAAGCGTCGGAAACACTGGGCTTTAGATCGACCAGGCATAGCTTCAGCAACTTTGTCCCATCTCATTGCAGAGTCTTTTGGAAAAGCTTTCAATGCAGACAACAAAGCTTTGTCTTCTCCTTCAGTCCAATCAGGCCTGGTAACAGCTTTTGTTCTTTCTTCTGCTGCAGCAGCAGCAGCAGCATTTGATCTGGTGGTACTCCGATTACTACCATCTTTTGGTTTTGATCCTTTGATTGTTGTTGGTAATTTTGTATCCAGATCTGCTGCAATGTTGTGTGTCTTGGGAGTTGTTATCTCCCAGGATCTCTGGCTCAGTGGTGAGTCAATAATAATTCCTTTGTCTGTGCTGTTGCTCTTTCTTTGTGCAAGAAAATTTGCATATGAATCTCCGTCTGAGAACTTCTTGTCTCCCAACAGCTTGGACATTTTGATCACACTTTCCACCCGATGGGCACCACCCAAAGCTTCCGCTATCACTTCCCATCGTTGCAAAGTGCCTCGAGGATGCTTCAGTAGTTGTTTCTTCAGAAGCTCAATCTCATCTCCACTCCATGCCTTCTCAACTTCCTCGTCCTTGGCGGCAGCATGCAAATCAGGAGCAACCCTAAACCCTAAACCGGGTTCCTGCTGCTGCTCCTCCTCCTTCGCATCTTTCTGGAACCCATGATGCTCATCGACCATCATCAAACTCCCCTCTCGCGATGATGATACTCCTCCTCCTCCTCCTCCTCCTCTATCAGCAGCAGCATTTGCAACGCGCTTCCTACTACCATAGCCTTTCTGACCTCGTCTCTCTGTAGCTTCAGCAGCTGCTGGTAGAGTCGTCTCCAACGTCGTATCCTCAGGAACAAGTCCTCCCATTCCGACTCTGCAATCTCCTCCTGTCACAGAAGACGGTGCAAAAGGGCCGACGAGTAATGCCAATGCCAACCAAGCTGCTAGAAACTGCACCAGCCCTGCTTGCATCCACGCGACGCTCAGTAGTAGGAGAGCAACTCCCACGCATACTCCGATTTGCACCTTGCTCAACTTCCTCCTATCCTCTTCTTTGTCATCAGACACAACAGATGGTCCCGATTGTAGCTGAAACCGAGGCCTCGAGTCTTCTACAACATCGAAATCCATAGCCCCGGATCCCCCGCTCCCCGGGACTTGAAAATACCACGCGGATCTTCGAAAAGAATTCGCGCAAGCGAGAGCTCGACACGGACAAACAGACAGACAGAAAGAGATCAGCGGAGTTTCTCGCTATCAACCAGTGCGAGCTAAACCCTAAACAGACGACATTCTGGAGCACTAGCTTTAGGGTTTAGGGTTTAGGACCCAGCATAAAATGATCACTAAGAGAATCCCCAGCGGTGCTCAGTATGTGACCCTGCAAAGATGTTTCTTACATCCAAGTTTAGTTATTTACTCCTTTGCAACTCCACCCATCTACCTGGAAATGGAACTGCGCACGTTGGCGGGACCTAGTACGTATCAGCAAACCACCTGGACCAATCATTATGATTCACCAATTCAGCTCATAAAGCTTCATAAAGCTGTTCAATTCCTCAAGTTCCTTAGAGCTGGTTGAGCAGCACCCATAAAGCTGCTGAAAATGGGACTGCAATTAGGTGGGAACTGGTAAGTAATAGCAAACCACCTGGACCGATCATTATGATTGGCGAACGCAAAACAGGAAGCAGCAGTCAGTCAGTCAGATCATATTATTTGTTACACTCTTCTCTGGCGGGGTGCACATGTGCATGGTCACATACTGAGCACCGGTGGGGATGCTCTAAGTTTTGATGATGGCAGGTGCTCACCTAGCGCTTTCATTTGTATCTTTTTTCAGGTAAATACTTTTTAAATTATTTTTAATGTGGCATCTTTCCCGAGCTCGAAAATAAAATACGTGCACAACATGTGAGGAAAATAGTGGAATTGAATATTTTTATATATAGCAATAAATAAATATTACTATATTTATTTTGTAATGTATTGAAATTACAAATGTATTGATGTATCACATGTCATCATGCATTATGTTGTGTTATTATTATGAATATTATGATATGTGTTTATTTTGTAGATAAAGGTGGATTTTTTTTGAAATTTACATGAATAATATGTTATCATAATTTCAAGTTTAGGATTATTGTATAAAATAATTATCAATGCATAAAAAATATTAATACATTATTCACATGTGATGCACAAGCAATACATTCCATGTATTATCATTTTTTTAACACATCACAAATAGATAATTACATATAAAAAATTGACACTTAATTTATCTTTCATATCATTTTTCAATTGTAAAACTTCAAATTTTATTTGCCATGTATTTTTTTAATACACCAAAAAAAGATTTGATTGAAAGTTGTATGTTTAAACATAACAAAAGCAAAAAAAAATTATCAAAATGCATGGACAAAAAGAGGTAATCATGTTTTGATGTATGTGATTATTGTAAAAAATAATTGATAATGTATCAAAAAATATTAATATATTATTCACACACTATGTGATTGATACATTCCAAGTATGATTATTTTTTCACACATGACAAATCAATGGTTACATATGAAAATTTGATATTTAGTTTACATTTCTCAATACTTTTCAATTATAACCAATTGTTATTTGTCATGTGTATTTTGATACATTAAGGATTTGTTGATATGTTAAAAAAAACTTCAATTGAAAGTTGTTGTGCATGTTTAAACATAACATAGGCAAGAAGAGTTTTTCAAAATACATGAACAAAAGGTTGTCACATAAAAAATTATTGTAACATAATTGTTAATGTATCAAAAAATTACAATGCACCGCTCACACATTTGTGAACAATGCATTTCATATATCACCATTTGTTTTTCATACATAACAAATGGAAGTTTACATGTTAAAAATTGATATCTTTTTTATGTTTCCCATCACTTTTCAACTATAACCAATTGTTATTAGTTATGTGTTTTCTAATGAATTAATTCTTTTTTGATACATTGAATTTTTTTTCAATTGAAAATTGTTGCACATGCCTAAACATTGGAAGAGTAAGAATATTTTTCAAGTTTGACAAAAATAAAATAAAATGAACACTCAAAGGAAAACTTGCAATTTATTTTTTCCCAAGTTGAAATCCATTAGACATTGAATGTGCAACCAACATTGTGTGAGCCCCTAGGTTGGTACCCACCAAAAGAGTTGACCTCAAATAGAACAAAGCTGAATTACACTAAATTCTTAGTTTTCATCAACCTTCGAGAAACATGCACCCAAACAATAATTTCGAAGACAACAGCCATGAAGACATTATGAATTGCACGATTGTTTCTCATACAAATCGATGATGTTACACACTAGGTGCACAATCTAGGAGGAGAGGAGGAGATGAAAATGTTGTTGCCAATTTGAGGTGGGAGCACCAAAGCAAGATGCATGTGTTTGGTGATAGTGGTGCCTCTTGCCATTTAAGATTTTAGGTTTAACAAATCCTTGAGCTACACTATGACTATAGATCTACAATGATTTTGCATTGTTTGATTGCACCCATTGATGCATGATGAAAGATTTTGTATATAAAGTGATGTACTTTTTGCATCCATCCATTTTGATCGAGGCTCAAATGTTGCCCAATGTCAAATGCACGGGGTTCCATATGTTTGCCCAAAAGTGATCCAAGTGTTTGCTTGTAGAAATTTCCAACCAAAAAGTTTGTGACTTGGGATGGGCATGCATTCTTTGTTTCTTGACCAAATTGAACAATTTGAATGGTGACCTATGTGCACCCAAAGATGGGGCACATTTTCTCTTTTGGCATGAAGACCATTCATGCCAAATTACGTGAGCAAACACCTTGGGAGCTAAAGGGGTTTGAGTTGTGAAGAGTTTGGTTGTAAGGTGTTCGACCTTGGTTGGTGAGCACTTTATAATGCACGAATTTTTCCTTCACAAAAGGTAACCTTTTCAAAAAACATAATGCTCATTTCTACAAGTGTTTCATTTTTCAAGATGCTTGCCCTCTCTTTGATTTTCTTCTCATGATACTCAATAGATATCCATGGGTATCAAGGCAATTTTTTAAAAAAACAATCCACCTAGGTCTTGACACATTATAATGCATGTGGCCCACATTTTTACATATAGGATAAGTATGTTAAAAATGGTCGATTAGATGACTTGGAATACAAGTTTTGTCTTTTTGGTAGAGGAGGGAAAATTTAGATTGACCAAAATAAAAAAAACATGTATTGTTTAGAACTTTGATTTTATGCATACTTTCCATACATAAATCTTGGGTGTGAAAAATATGGGCTCAAAATTGCGGCTATCGTCTTATGCAAGCTACAATCAAAATCAAATGTCTAGACAACTAAACCTTCTTTTGAAGGAGTGGCCACCATTTGGGAGGTCAAAAGAAGCTTGAAATTTCTTCAATAAGTAAGTAAGGAGGAGCTCAAAAGAGGGCTAGAAAGTTTGACACATTTTAGTTAGTAAGGAGGTCAAAAGAGGGCTTCATAAAGAAATAGCTCCACCCAAGATCTAGGAAAACCTCGCTAAATTCATGGGTTCATGTTCTTTTTGTTGTAACACTATTATTGACAACAATTTGTCTTTTTGTCATGTGCAAACTTGCCACACTCCCAATATATTTGTTATCTATTGTGGACACAAACAAGGCAAAGACTTTGGTGGAAAAATGCGACAAATTTTGTCGTGTGTTACCACACTATAATTAATCCAAACCCATTTCAAGTATGGGGAATGACTTAGTCTTGGGTCCATGTAATGGGTCACATGTCACACATGCTAGACTTCTAATTGTAGCTTTTATACACACACACACACACACACACACAGATATATTCTTCAAAGGAAAACCCAAATTAAAGTTGCAAAGGAATTCTTAGCAAAAATTCCATATAGTCGGATTGCCAATGAAGTGTGATCTTTGCTCCTTCTCTCCTTCAAAGGCCAACAATTTTCAATTATGATCCTAAAGTTCCAACTTAAGTTGAGAATGAAACATGAATTTGGGATGAATTTTTTTCCTATGTAGGTAGAGTTTTTGCTAAATAGGTATATCAAAGTTGATTGGTAGACTAAAACATATGTCTATCACACCAATTATCAAGCCATCCCTAGGTTACTTTTTACCCATATGTAGAGGGCACCCACTTTGTTCTCAAATTGGGTCATTATGGGGATTACATTTCCTACTTTTAGTCACAAAATCACATGGTACAACGACAATTTTGTGTGTATTATTGCCCTATAGACAATGCATTCTAGAGGGCAATTTTTTTTGGATCCATTGTCAATCTCTCAGCACTTCAATATACACTAGTACAAGGCCAGCTTTGAACACAAGTGTGTTGAATAATTAATTAATTATGGTATGTATATTTCAAAAATATTCTTAAAGATTCTTGAATTTCCTTCACAAAATTTTGGTTTTTGAGCAAATATATTTTATAGAAGAATCAAGAGTTACCAATGAATCTAAAATTTTAAAAAGATTTTCCCCTCCATTTAATAGGTTAACACTTTGTTATTTGGTGGACCCTTTCAATGCTTGAAACCGTGACACCAAAACTGGGTTGGATTGGATATGCGATCCTCACTCTCACGATCCCAAGATGGTGGCAAGCAACAAAGTCGCACAACAAGGAAAGCATGAATTTTGTGACTGTAAACATGGGTGTGTGCCCATTGGGACATGTCGAGCGACAACAACCCACAACAAGGAAAGAATGAATTCATTCTGACTAGAGATGCTGGTGCCTCGCAAGCAAGCGAGCCGAGCCGAGCCGTATTTAACAAGTTTTGCATTGCCCCCCTTTTTTGAGGCTCTAAAGAAAGCTGAACAAGCCAAGTATGAAATTTGGTGACTTTTTTATTCTCAAGCAAGTAAGTAGGGCGATCCATGAAGTCAGGCGATTAGGGGGCGAAGAGAACGGCCAGTTTCGACATGAAACGCCTGACTTGGAATTACGAAACGAAATGACTGGGACCCAAACTAATTTTTCCACCAATTTTGGTGGTAAACTGAGTTTTATCCTGTCTTTCATTTTCCTTGAGCGCCTCCGCTGCTTCTACGTATATTTTCACTGGTCCTACCTGTACAATTGCTATCATTACTCTCGAACCTTGTGTACTAAATGCTAAGTTTGAGCATTTCATACTGAGATTTAATAAAATTTCCCTACTTTGAGTATACCAGTGAGAGAAGGGATAGGGGGGTGACAGAGAGGGTGACTTTCTGTATAACTCTAGTGTTTTCAGAGCATCGTTTTATTAAAGGTTTCTTGGGGACATGGATTACTTACAATGGATGATGAATTTCACAATGGATGTTGGGTGATGAATTACATACATAGTTGGATGTTGGATGATGAATTACATACACAATGGCTGTTTGACTAAGCCACATCAAAATGTTAAACCCCTAATCTTATAGAATATGGTAGTTTATTTGCTCTTTGGCAACTAAGATGGGGTTGTGAAATTATTTTTAGGTGTTTATTTTTTGCTTGCATGTGATTTGCCACATTTGAGAAATAGCCAAACAAATCAAATGGAGAATAACAACAAGAGTTTGCTAGTTGCAAACTTTGCAACTTTCTGTTTCAAGATTCCCTAGAGATTGAGATTTCACATTTGAATTGGGATTTTCAAAGATTTCCTTGATATTTTAGCATTGGACACACACTTATGATCAAATACTTATGCATATCTTTGCTCATTTCTTGGTTTTTCCAAAGGAATTTTCAAGGTTATGGGTGTGCCAAATTCTGGGCCACAATACCTCTCAGAGTTCGAGAAACAAAGGAGAACAAAGAAAAGCATGAAGAGGATGATTTGTGCAAATCACAAAATGTTTGAAAAAAAAGCATTAGACCTCTTACTTTGAGACCTTATCATCCTCATACTTCATTTGTTTTGATGAGTGATCTAAAAGGTTACGGACGCACCAACTTGAGGTTTACAAAAATCTCTTTTGAACTTTAGAGGCAATGGAAGAATATACAAGGATCTTAAGCTCCAAATTACAAGTTATTTTAACATGCCTTTTAAAATAGGTCCTCTAGCCATGTAATTACAAGGCTTAAAAAAAATTGCATCAACTAAACCTTAATTTTTTTTAGTTGAAAAATTCAACTTTGGGCAAACCTTATGAGATAAATTGTGATGATGTTAGGTGCTTGCTACATCATGAAACAAAAAGAAAAAAGAGATTATGTCATCACATTTTGCTTTAATCCCAAGATAAAAACTCAATTTGCTTTATATTTTTAACTTAGTGAATGGCCGATGAACTAGTATTTAGATGACTACCAAATAAAATGTTTCACCCTCGATGAAGAAATGGGCTTGTTGCCTCGACTTATTGGCTTTGTTGTCATGATTTTATGTTTTGTAATGTGTTTCTTAACAATTTTGTTCTACACTAATTCTACACATGAAAGTGGGTACCCATTTAAACAAATTATTAGTTCTAATTGGGTGCCATGTACATGGATTCAAACCCCGTTCTTCTTAAATCAAACTCAACTCCAAATCTTACAAAGTTAAAAATCTAACAAAGTTGCAATGTTTTCGAAGAAGGAAAAAGCTGAATTTGCCAGATTTATACCATAGCATCTAGAATGTCACTAGCGAGGTTGCCCAAACAAATTCTGCTTTGCTCTCAAACTTTCAAAGTTGAATTTGCAACTCCCAAATGGAAAGACACCTAAGGGCCACTTTAGACGAGGTTTCAAGGTCCAAGGTCCCACGGTCGAATGAAATAGAGCAATCCTATTGGCTAAGACCCATAAATTGGACCCACGGCCTTTAGATGAGGGTCCAAGACCAAAAAGTGGCAAATTGAGGCTAAACCTACATGGCACCATTTTGAAGGGAAAATCAATTGATTCAAACCCAAAATTAAAATTAAAACTAAAAATAATAAAAATAAAAATCCTAGATTGTTTTTGGAAAGTTCAGCAATTCCAAAAAAAAATTTAATTACTGCTGAACCTAACAAAATATTATGGTATCTGGAAATTAGGTCACACATCCAATAATAAAAATGGCCACATCCCAATATTGCAAAAAAAAAAAATTGAAAAAAAATATGTTGCAAATTCAAAGGATTAAAAAAAAAATCACCAAAATTTGAAAATAAAATAAAATATAAAATATAAAATATAAAAAAATCACTAGATTTCTAACATCATTCAAGTACGTAGCCAAAATATAGAAGGATGTTTAAATTTTTTTTCCTTTCATATTTTGTTAATAGTCAAAATTGGGTTAAATTGGCTTATAGTTGATCGTCACCTCGACTATATAACAAAATTGGAAAAAAAAAACCGTTGGGAGGCTAAGAGGCTAACTTGATCTTTCAAATACAAGAGTTGTATTAAGAACACCAAAAGAGTGTCTTGCTTGTGATATTTCACCTATGGAGGATTTACTAAGGTTTCTCCAAATAAAAATGAACATTGTTTATTGTAGTACTAAATAGTTGCTAGAAGAGTCTAGAATATGCAATGTTTGTTTGTTTGTTTGTTTGTTGTTGGTTTTGCCTACCAAGGCAAGGATAATGTGTTTTAGACTCATTATAGAGGCATAGTAGCTTAAGGGATTTTGGTCCCTAGGTACTACTAGCTCTATTTTTATATGAGGATTTTTGAAAGATGATATTTGGGCTTGTGTTGAAGCTTGAGATGAGTTAAGAGAGTTATAATATCTTGAAGGATTTTGGTTTCTTTTAGAGGACTTTTTGAAGATCATATTTTTTGCATGGTGAAATATTTGAGTTTTTGTAACTCTTCTTTTTGCCTTAAGATATTTTCTAATGTAAAAAAGGGCAAGGCGACAATGTGATGGACGCAACCACGACAATGTGACGCACCCCCTTGTTTACCAAGTTTTTGAGAGTTCATCCTATTTTTTTTGTGAACACCTTAGTTGTAGCTATGGATTACCATATTATCCATATGCCATGCTTCCTCTCCCATGCTCCAAATGGGGGCCATTTGTATGTATATGTTGGTGTTTTTCAATTGCCCCTATTGAGTTTGAGTGAGTGACAACTACTTAGTTTGTGTGTGCTTCTTCAATTTTTGCAAACCCTAGGCTATTATTACTACCTATCCTTTTGCATGTTTGTTTCTTGTTGTTTGTCTTCCTCTTTGTTCACACACTTTTGAAAGGAATCAAATTTGGGATGCATAAAATTGCAAGCAAAAGTTCAAACCATGCCCAATTTTCTAAGCATTTATTGAGGACTTTTTTGAAGACTTTTTTGGGTAGTGAGTGATGAACTTTATTCTCTTTCTTGTCTTTTTGAGAAAGAACCAAAGGCATCAAACATATTTCTTTTAAGCAGATATTTGTCTCAAACATGGCCTTTCCAAGCCAAAAGAAAAAAGAAAAAAAGAAAAAAAGTAAAAAAAGTGTGTGTTGCCAATTTGCCTCTAAGATTTATCTAAGATTTATTTATTTATTTTAAAGTTTAATTTAATTTAATTTAATTTAATTTCTAAAAAAAAGTTTACATGAACTTAAAGCATAGGGTAAAGCCAAAGATTTAAAGAAAAATTCATGGTTAACAACCACATTAGGAAGTTACATCCGCATCCACGGTGGATGAAGGTGCTCATCCAATTTAGTCCCCTCAAGAGCCTTTTGGGTTCATTGTGTTCCCAATGGTCATTCATTCCCCCATTACATGCCTAAGGTGAACCTTCTAAGAAGATTTAGAAGGCCTTTCTAGAGGCTATTATTTAACTCTAGAAATGTTACACCACCATATATCCGGGGTCAATACACGTTTGTTGAATTATTTATTTATTTATTTATTATTTTTGAAGAATTTCCTAATTTTAAAATAATTTTCCTTAACAACCCTTTTTTTATTTTTCTTTGGGAAAGTTATTCTTCAACAAATTTCAACACAAATGAAAGAGCTAATAAAATATGTTATTGATACCAATGTTCATTATATATAGCTATATATATTGATACCCATTTAATACCCAACTCTTAATGTGTGGGTTATTTATATTAGTCGGTTTTTTTCCTCCCGCACACACTTTCACTTTAGTCTTTTCTCTTGCACACGTTATCATGAACATGCACGAGTCAAGTGCGCCCTCTCTCGCACATTATCATGAACATGATGTGTATATGAGTCAAGTGGCGCGATTTGTGGCAAGCACCTTGTCGGAGGAGCATGTGTGTCTCTCTTTTTATCTTTCTAGTTCTGTTTGATGAACGACAATGGATGAGGATGGATGGAACGATAGACACGGGGAATGGATGAGGATGGATGGAACGATAGACACAGACAATGGATGAGGATGGATGGAACGGTAGACACGGGGAATGGATGAGGGGATGGAACGGTAGACAATGGATGAGGGTGGATGGAACGATAGACACGGGGAATAATTTATCAGTACTGACGGGTCAAGTTTGGGGAAGGTGGCCATGTGATTTAAGACCAGCTGTTGAGAAATTACAAGCCTTTTGTGTCCGACAAGTAATAAGTCGGCCCGTTTACAATTAGTTGCGTACTAATCACAACTTGCAACCCCAAATAATCGGCTCTACCTAGCCCACCCACCCTTATCCCCACCTCCCCCCCCCCAAAAAAAAAAAAAAAAAAAAAAAACCCCCAAAAGTTAAGGCACATGACATTAAACTAAAGCGAACCCAAAAAAAAAAGGATTCATTCACTAATAAGTATGTCGAACCTTCTTTCAAAGTTTCCGCCCGGGGGGGGGGGAAGGGGGGAGGAATAGTCTTAGCCACCATCCCGTTGTGTAATCTTTCGTACCAAAGAATTTGGACCTATTAATATATGGAACTTTCTCCGAGAGTTTAATGGGGTTCTTGTTTGGGGCCATCAATTTACGATAATCGACTCTTGGGGGGGGGGGGGGGGGGGGAGTTAGCCGGGTGTGTTCTAAATAACTTCCTTTGTGCCATCGATACACGCGATGATAAGAGACTTGGGGAATAAGTTAATCCAATGGGTGTGTGTGTTTGGTGGGTTGGGTTTCTCTACAAGTTCCAAAATTCATATGATGATGAAAAAACAAATATCAAGATTCAAGATCTTCTCTAGTTTAAAAAATTAAAAAAATTGTCATGAGCAACATTCATTCATTATGAAAACTTTTCAAAATTCCAAAAAAAATAAATTTATCACCCACTTATTGAATAAGTCTTTTGAAATTTTTTTTAAAAATAAAATTAATGGGAAAATATTAAGTTTTGGTGATACATAATAATAATGTCCAAAAGCTTAAACTTAAATTAAAAAAATTACAAAATAATCATATATATAAACACAATTGAACTCCGACCCTTTTTTCCCAACCCCAAGGAAACAATCCTTTTTTCCATATAAAATGGCAAAGGGATGATGACTCTTTAGCTCTTGATATTGCCACATTGCAAGAGAGTTTCTTTCGTAGCAAGTGCCAATTCTACTTTTAAACCTAACACTCGGAAATGGGCCATTGGTAGCGGTCGGATGCTACCATGTGTGCTTTTGCTTTCCCAATGACATGCTTATCCCGCAAGCTTGATTGATTCTATACTAGGTAAAGCCTTCACGAAGCTGCTCACCCCTAAAGGCTATAAACTTTGGCATAATTGGCTTGGAAAAACTTGTTCTCCAAAAGGTGGTAGAGAACAACAATACCATATCCATCATGGACTTACACGCATCAACACCACAACAACAACAACACGATGAGGATGAGCATTGAGAATGCAATGAATTATTAAACAAAATGAGAGCACCCTCTCACTCTTTGACACAACTTGTCATTGGTTGCATGGAAATTCTATTCCTAAACTATGGCTTCCACTATTTTTGGCCTGGACTAATAGCCATTCTTAAGAACACCCCTACCTACCTATTCACCTATTGTGCTATTGGGAACACGTCTTGAGAACACATTGGGAACCTAATGAGAACCCATTGGGAACTTGAAGGGAACACGTTGGGAACAAAGGAAAAAAAGGAAAAAAATCCTCTCTCCCCACCCCCCACCCAAAACTTAAAAGTTAAAAAAAAAGGCACTTTGAGTGCATGCTGAGCCTTCTCATTCGCTGCATGAAATTTCTATTTTCCAAAACTGTTTGTCACAATTTTTGGCCTGGGCTGATACCCCCCATTATACAGTAATAATTATTCACCTCTCCTATTAACTAGATGAGGTGCATCCGAAGTTCAATTAGTTTTTTTAGTTTTTTAATTTTTTTTTGGGCAACAAGCCAATTTGGTTGGTCCATAACTCAAAAATAAAATGAAACTAAGGAGGTTCCTCAAAAGAGAAGGCTCTATTTTGAAGTATTTGAGTTCCTCTGAAATTTCTTTTCCTAAAAGATTTTGGCACCATTTTGGGCCTGGACTAAATAGCCCTTGCAAAGAACACCCTACCTACCTATTGGGTGATTTTTTACTATTAACGTAGTTTTTTTTAAAGAATTAACTCTGAAATGCCCAATAGGTAGGCTAGTGGCCCCAGTTTTTTTTTTTTTTTTTCCTGGGGGGGTGGAGGGTGGGGGGGACGAAATTTCGCACCACCGTTGCAGCCGCAAACATAAAATAAAATAAAATAAAATTCGCCTGCGAAGTATAAAAAGGGTTTTTTTGGGAGTAAGAAGCGCAAAGCTAAAGTCGTCATATATTAATGGAAAAAAAAGAAAGTCAAAATTCGCCATATTTAGACAATGAGTTCCTAAACTGTCGCCAGAACAAAGCAGAATTCCTGTTCTGACTGACTGACATGTAGCCAAATTTGGCTCATTCCTCTTTCCACTACTGTTCACCTACTTGACAAAATTGGAAAAAACCAAAAAAAAAAAAAAAAACCCCTTAGAATTGGTGGGTACCTAGCAATGTTTTTTTTTTTCATTTTTGGAACTCGAAATTAAACCCAAAAAATAGAAAAAATAGTCGAATTTTCAAGTGAAAAAAAAAAAATTCCAGAAATTTCTTTGTCGAAAAATGGCGAAATTTAGCCCCAAAGAATTAAAAAAACACATTGGTGGCTACCAAACAATAACAAAATAAAAAACCCCACTTCTTACTTCCTCAATTAAAAACTCACCATGATTGATGCCAAAGGCTGCTTGATTAATGAGTGTGAACGGGGACAGATTGGGTAGTAGTAGTAGTAGTAGTAGTAGTAGTAACTACTAGTAAAGTAGTGAGTAGGTAGGTAGGTAAAGAGGGAAAGTAGGTAGATAGGTAGTTAAATAGGTTGGTAGATAAGATACCTAGGTAGTTAAATAGATAGGTAGGTAGATAGGTAGGTTAAAGAGGTAGGTAGGTAGGAAGAAAGGGCGAGAGAGAGATAAGAAGGAGCAAAGGGTGGTAGCGATTTCTTTTGCAACAGATATCAGCATCATTCATTTCCTCTTGTGTTTCTCTACTACTCTTTCTCTCTTCTCTCTCTCTCTCTCCTTCTTTGCACTGCACTTAGGCACAAAGGGTTAGAAGCGGATGCAAGCGAGCACGAGTCTCTCCACAAAGCAAGAACAAAAAAACAGCCACCATCTTCGAAAGGACTGGAGCTTTCTTTCATTCTTTCTTTCTTTCTCATGTGATTTGGATCAAGATTCTGCTGATCAAAATCCTTTGTGATCACATACATCTGTGAGGAAGAAAAAGAAGAAGAAGAATCTTCTAAGTCTCTTGGAAGCTTTCTTGTTTTTGTGGATGATCTGGTTGTAAGCATTCGTCACCAGCACTGATCTTTACAGGCTAGGCACCACCACTACCAAGGGGCGGGGGGCACAGTGGGGAGGGGGCGGGCCTTTGGGACGTTTGGGTGGGGGGAAATTTTTTTCACACATCGTAGACGTATATATGTTAGATCTCTCATCACTGGTCGTTGTTGTTGTTTTTGTTGTGTTTTGCACTTAAGGAAGTTCGCATTTGTTAGGCACTTTTGTGTCGTGTGCAGGTGGGTTGTTGTTGGTTTCTTTTTCTTCTTCTTCTTCTTGTTCCCGCCTGCATCTCTCCTCAAGTAGGCTAGGCACTGCACTTTGGGTTGGGCTTGTGGGATTTGGGATTTCAGGCTAGGCACCGGAGGATCACTGCACTTATACTGTTGCTCTCTCTGTCTGTCTCTTCTCTCACATATCTCTCTGTCTCTCTGTCTCTCTCTGTGTTATATATCTACCTCTCTATCTCTCTTTCTCTCTCTCTCTTCCAGTTTCAAGCTTCTGGTAGAACTTTGTTTTGTTGTTATTGTTTTTTTTTTGGAGGCGTTTTCCATGCACAGTTAGCTTTGTGGTTTTGACACTATATAGTTTGTTCAAGATTTCGTGGAGAATCTTTGGTTGCAGCAGCAGGCAGCTCCAGTTGCTTGCATATCTTTTGTTGTGCGAGCAGAAGACTGTACTAGGTTCAGCTTTTTTCAAGGTTTTGGTTCTTGTGTGCAGATCTCAAGGTTTTTGCTAGTTGAGCTCCTCAGGGGAAAGTCCATCCTCTTTGGAGTCTGTAGCTCTTTTTTTTTTTCCCGTTTTTTGGGGGGGGGTGTCACGGAGCTTTTCTTCGAGTTCTTCAGAGCAGTATATAAGATATAGAAACGTCGGAACCGCCGGTTTCAGTGTTTTTCTCCGAGAGTTGTTGTGTTGTGTTCGTGTGTGTGTGTGTGTGTGTGTGTGTGTTGTGTCTCGAGAGCCTTTGGTTTGTGGGATCAGGAAAGGGAAAGTTTTAAGCACCCTCGGGGCTCCAGGTTCCTCATAGTCTGGTTCATGTTTTCTTCTTCTCCTCCTTAGACTTCTCTTCAGGGACTCTTAGTGCTTCTTTAGAGCTTTGATTTCTAGCAGAGTTGGGTGAATTTTCCCACTCCCATCGACGTGCATACCTTTTAACTTGCACGGGAGCTGGTGATCAGGAGAAGAAGATCGGTCAGTCTCGGCTTCTTCCCTTTTTTTCTGTGGGTTTCCGGGGTTGGGTTGTTGTCTTTTCCTTTTGTTTCTTGTTCCTTTTCAGCACTTTGTTTAGAGTCTTAGATCTAGATCTCCTGCAATCGTGAGAGAGAGAGAGGCAAGTTTTTGGGTCCTCTCTTCTTCCGAGGTCTCTGTCATTAAGCCGTGATCACGCCGTGTTTTCTTCTGTGTGTCGTGCACAAGTTACTGGCGTGGCTGGTGGTTTCTTCTGCGATATATTACAAGCTCGAGCTCCTTCGGTTGTGGACCTTCAAGGCCCCCACAGTAGAGAACTCGCAGCGTGTTGGTTTTGTGTATTTTTCCTAAGACTTTCGAGAACGAGTCTTTGAAAAATTTCAGCACAAGTATCGCAGTGTACAATCCCAGCTTCATCTCAGGCTTTGCGTTGAGACTTCACGTCCGACGAGATCGTCAGAACATTACAGCCCTTTTTCTTCTTCTCTTTCACAAGTTTACGAGATCAGATCTTGTAGAATTCTCCAGTAAGCTCTGTGTGTGTTGTAATATATATACAAGATTCATTTGCAGCTAGAGTTCCGAGGTCCAAGCTCCCCGAGTCCGTCCCTCTTGTAGAAAGAAAAATTGCCAGAGTTTGTCTTCGTTTCTTGCTCCTATCAGACTTCTAAAGATCTGCAGTTCAGAACTTCACACTCCTTAGATCAGAACTAGAGTCTTCTGTTTTCCGTAAGCTTCTTATCCATTTTCAGACTTTTTCGTGGCTCTTGTGGGTACTAGAGATTTCGTGTGTGATCGTCAAGCTAGCAGCTCCTCGCGGATCGAGTCTGTAACTGCGATCTGCAAGAATTTGGGTCTAGAAATTTGGGTGTAGAACGTCTTTGTTTGTTGTGTATCCATCCCTGCTGGGAGAGAGTAGATCTGTGTCCTGGTTCAAGGATCCTTTCGGGACAGAGATTCTTACAGTGTTGTTGCACGTCTTGCTAGCTAGTTAGTATGGCTGTTGTGGCCGATAGATTAGCGTACATGCCGCCCACGGGACACATGAACTTCCCTAGTTGTGCAGCGGGATCACACGTCGGGCAAGCAAGCGGCGGGTTGACAGAGAGGGAGTTTAGCATGCTGGGCGTCGAGTGTGATTCAAACTCATGGCTCGCCGATTTGGGTACCAGCTATTGTAGTAGTAGTAGTAGTAGCAGCAGCAGCGAGAGGCCGGGAATTAGCAGCTCCGACGACGGACTTGCAGACATGAGAAGCTGCTACAGCAGCTTCTGGCCGGGATTTAGCTATGAAGTACTACTAGGATCGAGTGGAGAAGCTCATGAGAGTAGTTTGAGTACTACTAGTTCAGACACCTGCTTCCTACCATCACACCAGCATCTACCAGTCGGTCAGGTGGTGTATTCTTCAGCAGCTCCTGCTGGTCTTCGACCTGTGCAACAGCTCGTTCCTGTTGAACTAAGTTGCTCGGGTTCCATTCAAACTCAACAACCCCAGCAGCTACCGCGGTTCGACGTCGTGCAGCAGCTGCAGCAATTGCAAAACTTGCAGATTCAACAGCAGCAGCAGGAACAATTGTTGCAGTTTCAGCTTCTTGATCCAGCAGCAGCAGCAGCGAGTGTATATCATGAGAATCAATTGCCGTGGTCCTCGAACCGGGGGCGCGGCAGCAGCGAGGCCGGCTGCAGCTTGGGGCCACGGCCTATATTGATGAAGAAGCAGCAGGCTCATGACAAACGAGGAGTTGGAGTAGTGGGTCCCTCGGGATCAGCAGCTGCCGGAGGTGGTCCTCGAGTCCAGCAGACGTCGAAGCTGTACAGAGGAGTGCGGCAGAGACATTGGGGAAAATGGGTAGCGGAGATTCGGCTTCCGCGGAACAGAACACGGCTATGGCTGGGAACTTTCGATACAGCTGAGGAGGCAGCACTTGCCTACGACAAAGCTGCTTACAATCTCAGGGGAGACTGTGCACGTCTTAACTTTCCTCCGCAGCAGAACAACTCTGATGATCAAGTGGCTGCTTCTTTATCGACGAGTGGGTCGACACATTCTTCAGACCCTAACTGCAGCTCTTGGATTAGCAGCTGTAGTGCTGGCGTAGGAACAGCAGCTACCCCTGGCGGTTTGATGTCGGAAAAGCTTCCTTCCACTCTCAGCATGAAGCTCGAGACTTGCATTGCTTACCGGAAAAAAGCGGTGCAGGCTCGTAATGATGAGGCCGGTGGCAGCTGCAGCATACAAGCAGCAAGAGCAGCTACTCCGAGTCCTTGTCTTATGGAGCCTGACCATAATAGATCTGGTTTGCAAGAGTCTAATCTTGAGCTCGCGGTCAGCAACGACGAGCCAGCAGCTTGCATGCCCAGCAGCAGCAGCAGCAGCTTGAGAGTGGAGGGTTCTTGTGTGACATTCGCCAGGGCTCTGCCGGCTGCAGGCGCTGACATGAGCTGCAGTCCGATCGTCAACACTAGTGCAGCAGCAGCGGCAGCTGCTCAGGATTTGCAGGGAAGATCTGGAGGTGAATCTGCTGCAGGAGGAACTTTGATGATGCAGTACCGCAGCAGCAGTCGATCATCACCATCGGAGTTAGTTAGTGATGCTTGCAGCAGTATTGAAGACCCAGCAGCTGGAGCTTCAGACTGCTGCATGTGGGACGAGCTTGTGGACATACTGAACAATTGTGATGCAGCAGCTTCTGAAGCTGACTTGTCATCATGGGCTGATATCGAATTTCCACTCAGCACTAGAACTACTTCTGACTCAGAGCCAGAGCTACTGCAGGAACCTAATCCATCTTTGATCTGCTCCAAGCCAGAAGATGCAGCATCATATAGTTGTAACTATCATAGCAGCTTATCATCGAGTACAGTGGCACAGGGTAGCCACCAGCAGCAGCAGCTACAGGAGGCAGCTAATTTTGCACCAGGCACAGCTGCCGCTGGAAACATGAAGAAGAAGCCACTTCCAGCTCGACTTGTGTGTTCATCATCCACGCTATCACCTGTGCATCAGGTGCGGGTGTGGAGAAATTGCAACTAGTGATCAGATCTTTTAGTCACCAGGTTAATTTTAAGTCTTGAACAGATTCACTTCTTGATCACAACATCTGGTTCACAAGATTCAGCTTACTTTTTAATATGCATGTAGTTGTAGCAATTCATGATCACTACAGTTCAAAAGAGTCGCATTTTTGAGTCGACTCGATTGATTGTAGTTTGATGGGTGGGTGATGAGTATCGCCTAGCTACCATGTAAATTCAGTTTGTACAGATTTTGGATTTCCACAAACAGAATTAGAGCTAGGTTTATATGGTTCTCTCTGGCTTCAATTAGAGAAGGTCCTTCACCAGAGCTGCTGGCTGCTGCTGCAAGACTCTAGATCTAGTCTTCTTGTCTTTGAAGGCGTCAATTTCAGAGCTGCTGCTGCAAGACTTCAAATCTAGTTTTTCTTGTCTTAAGAGACGACAATGAAGAATTTTCATGTGGGAGGAAACTGGATAAAAGGATCTCGCCAGGCGGCCAGGCGGTATGCAGCGCAGGGGTGCGATCGACTCGATGTCTTCGAGATCGTGGACGGCTTGTTTCCTGGATGAAGCAGTCTCTGCGAGTTGCAGATTTATCATCGACATCCATACCAACCCCCGGCCCCCACCTTTTTTCTTTTTCTTTTCCTTTTAAAATATTTTTAAAAGGGTTTTTTTTTAGGGGTTTTTTAGTTGTTTTTTTTAGGGTTTTGTTTGTTTCTTTTTCTTTTTCTTTTCTTTTTGAGAGATTCTGAACAATCAATCGCTTTGCTCTTCAAAGAGCATATAAGACGATTTTGTCAGTTACTCTCATTCGACACACCCAATGATAGATGAAAACTAGATTTCATCCAACCGGATCCCTCCTGAAGCTTCACATCTTTTTGCTTCAAGTTGCGGACTGGATGATCGTCGGGTGTCGAAATTGTTGGTCGCGGATGGACGAGTGCATCCGTCCTCCGTCCGTCCGTCCCCCCGAGTGTCGTGGGGGACTTTGTTGCCTGCCTGCTCTGGGGTCTCTCTCCCTCGAGCGGGTCTTTTCTCTGGTGAGTCGTTTGGATTTCTCCGGGTAGGCATTTCTTTTTGCCGGGTGGGTCGTTTGGATTTCTCCCCAGGTAGCTGATGCTTTTTTTCTCCAGCTTTTGGCTTCTTATTCTTTTTTTTAATAAAATAAAAATACCAGTAGTTATTATTATTATTATTATTATAAACAGTCTAGTTATTAAATTAATAAAATAATGGGTTTTTTCACTTTGCTTTGTTGATCTTGCAACCTTTCTTTTACTTTTCTTTATCTGATAAAATTTGAGAAACTACTTCAGAATTTGACTACTATCTATTTCAAATGCTTTCATCCATTAATGGAATTACAACCTCCCAAGTATACTATAAGAGGGTGGGAAAGATGGATGGATGGATGGATGGGAGGGTAGATGGGTGGGTGGATGGAAAGGGTTGGTGGATGGATGGATGAATAGTTGGCTGGGTGGGTGGATGGAAGGGTTGTCCAAGTTTCAAACCTACCTACTTACATACCTACCTGCCTCCTTACCTACCTACCTACCTAGAGGACTTATAGTTTACAGGTTAGGCCCTTTACAATGTGTCCAACTGCAATGACAATAATTTGTAGTTCTTGAGAATGGATGATTATTGCAAGTTTAACAAATAAGTGTAGGATAATTGTTTTTTTGTTTTTGAACATGTTACATGTTGAAAATAGATTTAATTCCAGAATATTCTGAAAGATTTTAAAAATTATTTGCCTTCACCATTTCTTTTTCTTTGAAAAAATATATGTTTTTAAGGGAAAAATAAGTTTCAAAATAAAATAAATTAACATAAATTAGTGTTAAAGCTGCCAAGATATTATGGCACACACTACACACATTATATATATATATATATATATATATCCTTTGCCTCCATGCACCAACAAACTGCATTTGTTATCTCATTTGCATGATGAGAAGCCGAATGAGTTCACCATGTAATTCATCTATCATGTAAGTATATGTCCCCTCTTTGTGCGTGATGTTTGGCATCTAATAGTTCCTAAAGAAAAATTGAAGTTTGGTGTTGAATAGTTCCTAAAGATATCATGTTTTCAATATCGTGTTCACCAATTTGCATCCCATTTGTTTTCACTTAAATTTGAATTCAATTTGAAGTGCATGCAATGTCATTAAAAATATTTTCATTCAAATGGAACTTAATTTTTCACAAAATTAATTTTCTTTTCATCAATTGATTAGTTGATCATCATTGGTAATGGACAACAAGGCAAAGCACAAGTTGTTAAATGAATTTTTGAATCAATATTTTCAAAATAGCTACAACATATACTTACCAAAAATATTTTTAAAACTACCCAAATTTTTTACTAAAAGTAATCACAAATTATTGAAAATGACTACTAAAAATGTTTATTAAATAATATCAAAATTTATGTTTTTGAAAACGTCGGAGGAAAAATGAATTCCAACAACTGAAATGATTAATATGTTATTAGAAAGCCTTTCGAAGGGCTACAAAATGAACACTTAAAATATTCAATTTGGACTATATTTGAGAAAGTTATGAATTTTTTGAAGGTTTATAACTTAAATACTAGTATGATCAACAACTAGTAAAAATAGTTTTATCATTTCAGCAAAGGTATTTACTTAAATAAGTTTTAGACAGCAACAAACTTTTGAATAAACACTAGACATTTAAGAAGGGGTACCAACTTGCCTTGAGGTTTACAATTCTCCTTTTTATAGTTTTGCAAAAATAGATAGCACCAACTTTGAAATTAGTATTTGAAAATAAAATTTGAAAATATTTTTTTTTCTTTTTTCATTTTTTTAGGCATGTTCTAGAAGATCGCAACTTGAATATTCTTAAATATGTTTTTAGAACCTTTATTTATTTATTTCATTGGAATATTGAAATATCATTTGCAAAAAAATTTATTATTTTCAAACTCAAGTTGCGCATTATAATGTTACAAAATTCTCTTACAAAACTTTTAAAGCTATTTGATCACTCCCACAACTTGTGGTACATACCTTTGCATTGAAAATTGGATTGAGATTCAATAAAGTTTTTTTCTTCAGAATTCATGAGATTTTTTAATTTTTTAAAATTAATTGATTTTCATATATGAAAACATTTCTCAATTCAATAACTATCACTTAATTGGTTTGAAAATTGTGAAACCATAAAATGTGCACATCGCCAATTAAAAGTTTTATGGCAATACCAAAAGCAAAACGGGGTTGCCCCATTATTTGAGAGGATCATGTCATGATCACATCCAAAGAAATGCCTATCTTAATATTGTATAGATGATTGCTTCAAATTTCTTGGTAATCAATGTTCAATAATTGCCCATGCTACAATATTATGTGCAAAAATTTCAAGATGTTTAAGACAGCACATGCTACCTTTTGAAGAAAATTGCGTGAAAATAGTTGTGTATGCAATACCAGTCATGATTTTCTTGAACAAAAAAGCTTTAGAGTTCATGTTATGGATATAATAATTCATGGTTTGAATTTTGAGTATGTCCATTGGTGATTTGGAGGAATGGTTGTTTTTTGTGTTCATGAGGGACAAGTAAAACAAATGACTAACTTGATCATAACTTCAAAGTAGTTTACCTTGGCATGTAGATTTGGGTACGAAGATATTTTCAAAAGATTTAAAAAAAAGTTGGAAAACATTCTTGAATCAATTGGTTCTCATACTACAAAGGTCTCGTAAAGGTTATAAAAGTTTGTGGATGCATATCAAGCAAAGAACAAATGCTCCAGGTTGCCAAGGTTTGAGGAATGAAAAATGATTTTATTCATTCTACCATGCAGATGATGGAAATCCCTCAAAATTTTGGTATATAGAGTTTGCATTTTGTCTTGCAATTGTTCACAATTCTCATCCTCTATTTGTGCTTGAAATTTTAATCATGATGATTGTCAACATGCATAGTTCGTTTTGATGTGTTTAAAACAAGAATTGTTAGGACGAGATATAAATTGCACATGTTCAAAGCCCTAACATATTTGTTGTAGTTTATATGACAAAGCCAAATCGTGTTGTGGATTGTTGTGATTCAATATTGGGAAAAAAAAGATTACATCAAATGTCACCATCCTACTCTTTTGCCCAAAAAATACTTTGTCATGAAGATTCACAAGATATAATTTGCATCACAAACCTTCAACCACTTAAATGGTAAAGGACTCTAAGGTAGGTCTTTGGGTGTTGAGGATTGTTGGTTAAAATCATGTTATGAGGGCAAGTGCAGTTTTTTGATATTTGTTGTTCTTCTCATTTTTAATAAGATTTTGTTACTCAAACTTAGTGTGCTCTCAAGATGTGAAGATGTTATCACATTACAAGCCAAATATTCATTGTCAAGTTTTAAACACATGACTAATTGTTTGCACCATCTTTGAGCCCATATTACATCTAATTCAATATGTCAAGACCTCTTATGTTGTTCAAATGCTTCTTATATGGTTGTTCTTCCATTGAGTGAAGAGGCTAAATGATTCAATATGCTTTGTGTTTTATGGCATTGATGTGGTGACATCCAGATCTAAGTCTTCATTTGCAATGTCCAATGTAAGCATTTAGGGAGTGGAGTAAGTTTTTTCTCTTTTCAATGTATAGACTATATCTAATATGACTAATCATCGATTTGATTGTTTATGCCTTCATAGTGTTCATAACAAACTCCATATCATTTGTTGGCAAATTCAACAAACTAAAATTTTGATGCCAATGTGCATTTCCCACACCCACATCAAACGATCTCTTCATGAACATGCCTGCTTTCCTCAATTGCCACTACACTAGCACACATTTAGAATGCTCACCAAAGTTATAAAGCCAGGTTGGAACCCTCAACTATGTTGAGATAGTTGCGTGGCTAGGTGCGCTTGGCTACACTTCACATGTCTCAGAATCACAACGTTGCATGTGGACATCCTTTGAACACCTGCCAAGCATCCTCTTGGACATCCTTTGAACGAACACTCTCCAAGAATCCTCTGTGCTCCACATTTAGCATACGTGTTCAAAAGGTAATTTACACACAAATACATCACACGTCTGTGCAAACCTTTGTGTTGCATTTGTTGAGATTGTGTGTCCCGTTGTCCTTGCCCCCACATCACACATGTAGCAGGAAAAATGGGTTTCCAATAGACCTCATCACATGTAGGTGCATCTTGCTTAAGCAACCTTGATGCAGCTATTATTACCCCATGTGGGCATCTGAGTCACAGCCACTCAGATCTGTTTATGAATGCATATGCCCGCTCCTCTTCAAGCACTCATCAACTCCCACATTGGTTGAGGACCAGAACAAAACTGCATCTGTCAGGAATCATGGATTCTTGTTACATTTGATGGAAAAACTCTCTAGTGAGATCTTCTCATATTGCTTCCCCCAGCCTTGACACACGTTGCAGAAGCTTGTGAAAACACAGAGTCAAACTCACAAAGATCTTTGATTCTTCAGATCATGCAACATCTCCTCAGTGATGCTGGATTCTGCCTCTTTTGCTTGAAGAGTATCTTGAGCCATTTTCATCAGATATTTCAGCAGCAAATGCTGAGAAGAGAACCTCCATGTACAGGGCAAGAGACAAGCCACGGACAAAAACGACAACAAGAAGCTGAAATGTTGGACTTCAGGTCTACAGACTTCAAAGGATCTGCATTGTTTGCTTTTGCAGTAAGAAGTAGAAATTGACATCCACAGGAATACATGCATGCACAGGAATCTTGCCTGTGGAAACATCTGGTAAAGCTCTGTAAGGAAACAAAAATGCAGCTTCTTGTTGTTGCCTAATGCCACAGATTCATATCAATTCTGGACCATGTAAAAGCTCTGTGGAGAATCAGGCACCAGATCGTATATTGTACAGTTTGCTACATTCTTTCAAGCAATATGCAAGATTGATGGCAGATGACAACAACAAGCAAGCAGCTGTATGTGGGAAACAGCACAAAACTTTGTGGGGTTCTCCCTCTATCTCTCAAGAACAAAAGTGAAGAATTTCATAAGAACATAATGATGTCATCGTTATACCTCAGAATGTATATTTGTTTTTGGGAGAAGATAGGATCTGCGAGCACGCCATGAGAAAGTACGTTTGTCTTGACGCAATCTGTCACAAGAACAAAGAAGCGTGAGAAACTGCAAAAACTCTGTGGGGAATCAGGCACCACTGCATACTGTACAGATGATTGCTACAATTTTCTCGCAAGCAATACCTATGCAAGATTGATGAAGGAGGACAACAACGAGCGAGCAGCTGCATATGGAAAAAACCAAAACCTTGTGGGATTCTCTCTCTCTCTCTCTCTCTCTCTCTCTCTCTCAAGAACAAGAGTGAAGAATTTCATAATAAGATAGTGATCTCATCTTTGTACCTCGGAAGGTATGTTTGTTGTTGGGAGAAGAAAGGATCTGTGAGCGCGCCATGAGAAAGGAAGTTTGTCTTGAAGCAATCTGTCATTTAAAAAACAAAGAAGCGTGAGAAACTGCAAATTCTTGAAGCTAATTTTCGTCAAAGAAGCTGCAACTCTTGGAGCTAATTCGCGTCAAGAAAGTGCGATTCTTGGAGCTAAATGACTATGGTGTTGTCAGATTGCTTTTAGGGCTACCGATTCTCCTTTTGGAATCGAAGGAAGAGATGCAATCACGGAGAAGAAGAAGAAGAAGAAGAGGGCAACGACAGCAATACACAATTCATAACAAGAGACAATTGCAAAGGAGATTGTGTGTGCACGCGCGTGTGGATCTGATCTGTAGACATATCTATGGTCATGGTCTCCTTGATCATCTCTTGGTCGCTGCTGCTGTAAAAGAGAGTTCTTGTTTCCCTGGTGGCGTTTGTTTCGCTGGGAGGAGGAATGTGCTCCGTAGCGAGGGAATCGTACTTGATTCCTGTCAGATGGAGCTGTCCATATGATCTGCAGCAGCAGCAACAGCAGCACAAGAGTAGCGCCGCATGGGGAGAGAAAGCAGTGGCTTCGAGACTCCTGCGACGTTTGTGTGCGCCGCCGTCTGTGCTACTGCACCATGCGCAACAACTCTTGCATCCTCTTGCTGCACTTCCTACCGCGCAATGGATTGAAACCAACAGTGCACTGAAGCGCCATGGTGGTAGTGGTGGTAGTAAGCTCTCTCTCTCTCTCTCTCTCTCTCTCTCCTGCTTCCATCTCGTCATGATGCGTGTTTGTTCGTTTGCCGATCTGCTTCAGACCTTCTTGTGTGCGGAAGAGGTGTGTCCGTGCAAGCGATGGTGATTTGGAGTGTGAATGGTTTTTTTTCCAACCCGTTCCTTCTCTCTCTCTTTCTTTGTGCCAGCAGACCGTAGAAAGGTGATTAAGCAGCGTTGGCGGGAGTTCTTCGCAAATCCTTCACAGTGGTGGGATCACAGGTTGGAGAAGGTAAAACAAAAGATCGTTGCTGTCATCAGGATTGCCTTTGTTTTTGCAGCAAATTCCATACTACATTATTTTGTCCTTGGCTTTTGTCAGTCAGTTTTCTGGTATCAATCCCTGTCGAATGCATTGTGTAGCATGTTGCATTGCTGATGTGCCAGATTTGTTGTGTTTGTGATGTGCTGAAAGGAAGATACAAGGCATCCTGATTTTACACACAAGGAGACAAAAGATGCACTCTGGCTTGACAGTAATGCAAATCCTCCCTGGGTGGTAATGGAGCTGGCTGCAATGGCACCGAACACAGTACAATTGAGCATTTTTTCATGGAATGTGAGACTTGCCAAGTATGTCAAGGGTGGGCAACCTCATAAGACAATGGAGCTTTTCCAACAAATGCAAGATGAAGGCATGATTCCTGACAAGTTCACCTTTGTCCGAGTGCTCAATGCCTGTGCTAGGGTACGAGCGCTTGAAGAAGGCAGACGCATTCATTCACAAATCATTCAAAGTGGGTGTGAGTCAGATGTTTACGTGGCTAATAGCCTCATTGACATGTATGCAAATTGCGGGAGTATAGAGGATTCTTGGAGAGTGTTCAACGGTCTGCCAAAACGTGATGTTGTCATTTGGAATGCCATGATCTTTGGACTTACGAAATGTGCTCAAGCGCACAAGGCATTAGCCTTGTCTGAACGAATGCGAAGAGAACAGGTGAATCCAGACACAGTGACTTTCATGGGTTTGCTGAATGCATGTGCCAGTGTTGAAGCACTTGAAGAAGGCAGGGATGTTGAGCAACAGATTGTCCAATATGGCTGTGAATCTGATGTCTTTGTATGTAATAGCCTTGTTGACATGTACGCCAAATGTGGGAGCATAGAAGATGCCAGGAGAGTGTTCAATAGGATGCACAGACGTGACACAGTTGCCTGGAGCACAATGATTTTGGGTTACATGAAATACGGAGAAGGGCACAAGGCATTGGAACTATTCAAACAAATGCAATGGGATGAGGTGCAGCCAGATCCTATCACTTTCACAGGGGTACTGAATGCTTGTGCAAGCATAGTGGCACTTGAAGAGGGCAGGCGTGTGCATGATCAGATAATAAAACATGGTTATGAGTCTGTTGTATTTGTGGCTAATGGACTCATTCACATGTATGCTAAATGTGGAAGTATAGAGGATGCTGAGAAAGTGTTCGATAAGATGTCCACTCGTGATGTGGTCTCTTGGACTGCAATGCTTCATGGATTTGCCATGCATGGGCATGACAAGGAAGCTCTAGGACATTATGAGCTAATGTGTGAAGAAAGTGTAGAGATTAATAGCATCACCATTGTTTGTCTTTTGTCAGCTTGTAGCCATGCAGGACTAGTAGATGAGGGCCTCCACTTCTTTGATTCCATGGGCTCGGTTTTTGGTATTACTGCAACAGTGGAGCATTATGCCTGCGTTGTTGACCTTCTTGGACGTGCTGGCCATCTGCAGGAGGCAGTTGATCTGATCAACACAATGTCTTGTGAACCCAATGTGGCTGTGTGGAAAGCATTGCTTGGTGGATGCAGAATTCATGGTAATGTGGAGATGGGAGAACGAATTGCAAAACATGTTCTTGAATTGGACCCTGGAAATGCCTCAGGTTATGTGCTGCTATCAAACATCTATGCTGCTGCTGACAAGTGAGATGGATTTGAAGGAAAATAATTCAACAACAGAGAGGAGGGACGGGTGTGAAGAAACAGCCTAGTTGCACATGGATTGAAGTTAATAATGAGATGTATACATTCATAGTTGATGATCAAGTTCATCCTCAAGTAACTGATGCATGCAGAACTAGAGAAATTGTCTGGCTCAACGACCAATGCTGGGTACATGCCAGATACCCAATTTGCACTGCATGATGTAGACAAGGAAGAAAAGGTATCTCATTTGTGTCACGATAATGAGAAACTGTCTATTGCATTGGGCTCATCAGCACACCTCCTGCTACTCCACTCTGCATTTTCAAGAATCTGCTGCAAGTATGTGTTGACCACCACATCACTACCAAGTTCATTTCAAAGAGAATTGGGAGAGCAATCATAATCAGGAATGACGATTGCTTCCCTCACTTTGAGGATGGTAAGTGTTCTTGCAGACATTATCAGTGATGTCAGTGATCCATGCTCTTCTTGTGTGCGGTTGTAAAATCCAACTTGTACCATTGACATGTAGTGAATCAGTGGCAGAATCCTAAATGGTTTGAAAGACTGGTCCTTGATCTCATCTCTTGTTGTGCAGTGTACTCCATAATTGATTGATGTTTATCCCACTGATGTTCCCACCAGCAATTATTTCTCAGGATCTTATGTGTTTCTCATTGATGTTCTGAAAGCTATGTCTCTTGAGTGCTAACCAACTTCATGACTTGAGTCTTCCCATTGCCCCCAAGAACCGTGACAGAAACTCAGGATGCAGATTTTTGCATATTTCAACATGGCTATGCACAAATCAGCATAACTGTAAAGGACAGTAGGAGAGGCAGAGGAGGAGGGTGTTGCAAGAGAAGAGAACAAGAGAGGAGTACTTCTTGCTTCCATGAGGGTGCACATCTTCTGTTTCTACCTGCACACACACACAAGCACAACACACGAATCTCTTTGGTGCTGAACTGTATTGTGTGTGTTTTAGTTTTCTTGAGACTTGTGTAGAGATGGTGCGAGAAGTCTGCTCTTCAGCATGCTCTCTCTTCCACCTCACTACCTTGCTGGCCATCAAGCTCTTGCTTCATGTCTCTGTTTGCATCTCACTCTCATGGAGGAGCAGGGAACAACAGTCTCCATGTGATCATGGTTGCAGGAGAGCCTTCCAGAGACCTGATTTGACAGTCATCTTATTCCATCTCTTGGGCATCTGTCTCCCAGACCCTTCGCAGTTTGCCAGTGTTGGCAGGTAATGTGTGGATTCATCACCACAAGCCACCCTCACAACATCTGGACATGATCAGGATCCTTGAGTTCATCATTCTGAGTGTGATGATGAACTCTGAACACAGTCATGTTTGCAGCATACAGTTACAGCAGCAATGGAATTCCAGCTGCCTGTAGTAGTAATAGTGGATGCCAAGGGTTTCCCATTTCATGCTCTTCACAGCATCGCAGGATTTCTGTTTTCCCTGTCATTGATTCTGTCTCTCATGCTTCTGTAGAATTCCTGATTATTGCGAAAGCATCTGACAGATTTGTATAGCCTTCCTCCAGAAGATGAGTTCATTTTGCATGGAAGAACTTGCTATTGATGTAGCTTTCTTATCTTTCCAGATGCATACAGGAGATTGGGAGTGTCACTGCCACCTTTAGTGCATAATGTGGCACCCATGTCTTGGGCCTCGAAAGGTGAGGAAAACAAGCTGAAGATCTTGGCCGATGCAATGGACCATCTACTGTGTATTCTCCCCCTTTGGAAACTGTACGTTGTAAAGCTTATGGGATTAGCACAACCTATATCAGGCATCCTTTTTTGGAAAGATGCTTTCACAACTGTTGTTGTATGCACTTCCTAGTACCTGAGCCTCTGTTTGCATCTGTAGTTATCATGTGAACATATAATGGGCATAGCCATATGAGGTTTGAAACTTGTGGTTCCAACTTCCAACCTAGGACCTGTCAATGACTATGTGCTTGCAACCCATTACACAGTTGTGGCATTTCAGTTTGTTGACTGCGCTCATGGTGTACTGCATCAGTGGCCACTGTGTGCCTTGTGAGCTCTTGTGGCTATCAGTGCAGCTCTGACTAACACAAAACATGCTTGCAGCAGAACACAACTTGTTCATAGGAACATGCTTAAGTGGAGTGTTTGGATGAATCTTCACCAAAATTCATAGCATGTGTCCACAACCTCCCATTTTCATCCATAATGGACATCATCAGTCTCTTGGAATGCAGGATTTTGTGTGATATTGCCCATTGTTATGTGGTTAATTCATCCATGAACACAATTTCATTCATCATGAAACTTTACCCATATGGCCAATTACACATCCAGTCAAAATTATCCATGCATATAATTTCATTCATCATCATGTTTTTTTCCATTTGGCCAATTTGCATGTTTGGTAAATTCTGTAAAAAAAGAAAAAGTAAAAATTATGCATTGTTGTAACTTAATTATAGTTTTAGAAACTTTAGGAATTAATCAACCGAACAACAAAAATTTCAAGTAATTTAAAAATCCATGCTAAAAATCCAAGAAAAGCAAGCTAAAAATTCATTTTTGACTTTAAGGTTTAGTTCAAAGTTTGCATTATTTCATGTAGATATTGCCCCTTTACAAATTCAAATTTTGTTGTGTTAATCAAGCAAAAAACATAAAACATTAACAATATACATAACATTTGTTTGCACATGCAATCAGTACCTACATATGAATATTTCATATTGCATTCTATAATGTTTTCATCTTGTAATACTTGCATCAACCTCTCAAATTTTTCATTGGTTTGTTTGTCAACCATGCAATACTCGCATCCACAATTGTTAAATTGCATTCATTGTCACCTTATAATACTTGCATCATGTTCCCAAAATTATAACTAGTTATTTAAGCTAATTGTGCAATACCCATATCCATAATCATTAAACTGCATTTTGTATCATTGCCACCTCACAATACTCACATTGTGCTCCCAAATTCTTCACTAGTTTTTTTGGCTAAGTATGCAATATTTACATATGAGTTCTGAAATGTTCATTGTTGTATTAACCAATTATGTAATATATGCATACCTACATGTTTTCCCAATTCAAAATTTGCTTATATGTGAATATAACATGTGTCATGTTCAACATGTGGTTTTGGCATAATACCAATGTGAATATTGCATTTTGAAATTGAGGGTTCACTCAAGGTAAGTTGGAGCAACAAATGCTAGTTTTAGCATGACCTTTGACTTGGATTTTGCATATTAGGTAATTAGTACAACTTGCAATACCAATTTGGTTTTCCAATTCATAATTTTAAAAAATACATGTGTTAATAAATAAAGGTTTTGTCTTGTGATTTAAAGTGGGTTAAAATATATATCCATTTAAAAAGGATATTACAAAATTGTTTCAAAAATGTGTTGAAGTTACATTCAACCTCAAATACATTAATTTTTGTAATACTTTCATTGATGATAATCATCACCTTCCACAATATCTATAAAAAAATTTTATGTGTGAACAATACCAAAGAGGTAGTGATTTAGCCAATAAATAGAAAAAAATTTGTCAAAAAATAGAAGTTTAGCCAAGAAATTTTATTGGTTTTGCCAAAAGGTGGAGGTTTAGCTAAGAAATAAAAAAGGTTTTATGGTAATCTACCAATCATGTAAGGATTTCTAAGAAGAATTAGGATAAGGATAAGCAGGGTCTATTTTCATAGGAGGCATGTGAACCTTGTGTGGTATGGGAGAAGGGGGATTAAGAGGAGGATAAAAAAGGGATTGTGGATCATTCCTTTAAAGGAGTATCTTAAATTAGATGTGGTTAAAAGAGTTTTCTCGAGGAAGAAATGCGTATCTGACATTGGAAAGAGAGGAAGAGAATATGGAAATAAAATCTATTTTTATCATTATAGTGGAAAATGGTTGATGAACTTTCATGGCTCTTTGTTGATGTTTTTGCTCTATTTCGAATATGAGAAAAATATTTTTTAAATGGTTTATATTAAGACTATAAAATTTTTTATTGTGTTCATATATTAGTTTTGTGTTTCATCTATAGGATTAAAAATATTATTTATTCTTTATGGTAAAGACAATAGTTGTCACAAGTGTTAATGTCATGGAATTCGTTCATTTGAATGTCCATCCATGTACTTAACTTTTAGTTTAGTTTCAGTTCACTTTTAATTAAATTTTAATTTACTTCCACTTAATTCATAGTTTAGTTCTAGTTGACTATTAATTCACTCTAGTTAAGTCTTCATTAAGATTTAATCAAGTTTGAATTAATTCCTAGTTAATTCCCAGTCAACTTCAAGTTAACTCTAAGTTAATTCTTACTATTAACTTTCAGTTAAGTCCTAGATAGGTAGGAAGGGGTTCAATTGTTAGTTGGTAGATACGGCCAAGATGGAGAATAGTAGGGTAACTAGGTCAAATAAGATAGTTAGATCAGTAAGGTAACTAGGTGGGAAAGTAGTATGAAAGTCAGGGTTGAGGCAAAACCAGCCCCAAAAAATGCAGCCAATCCTATGGACAGAACAGCCAACTGGTGCATTGGTGGGTGCTGGTTCACTATGGCCCTTGTTAAGAACAACTATCAAGTTCTTGAAGAAAAACAGTTTCTTTGCATATAAATGTTGCTGATTTTCATGTTTACATAACCACAAATCTTTTTTTTTTGCATCAAATTAACTTTCACACTATGATAAACAACATCTCCACCAACCATATCAAAATGGCCTGTACACACCATTTCTCATGGATGTCAAAACACAGGCTTCAAATAGTGCAAAACAAACTCCAGTTTGGGCCAAGAAATGTGACCAGGAAACAGTCACACTCTTGCAGAGTGTCAGTAAAAAGCAAATGACTGTTTTCAATTGGCTGACCATAATAATTGCTAACAAGCAGTGACAATAATAAGCCTCTCAATTTATGCAGTCCAATTTTTCAAATTTATGAGTGCATGTAATTTTTCATATATGTGGGGAAATACTCAGGACTCTACGGGAAGACGTCGCTGGAGATGCTCTAAGTCAAGTACTCGGGAATTGGGAACTGGAATGTACTTGACATGGTGATAAATCCTCACTTTGACACACTTATTTCATGCTTAAGCAAACAAACAAACATCCAGCCATAACAGTCATGCCAGAAAGCATGTCCTTTGAAGGCATGTACTATGATTACTACTTCTTCTACTACTTGAAAGCATGTCCCAACCAACTTAGTACAATTATAAGACTCGTGGTGGACTGACAAACAACAGATGTGAGGTACCAAAAACCTCATCATAATAAATAAGGGTAAGATCCTCTCTACCTGAGAGAGAGAGAGAGAGAGAGAGAGAGAGCAGCAGCAGCACACCAGCCGTGTTGAAGAGTGTCCTTGTATGTGCTCCAGCTACACATACAAGACCCGTGATGATGGACTGACTTTGTGTACTCCAACCAACACATACAAGATGTGTGATGGAGTGAACTCTTTTGGAATACATGACTGAAGTTTTTGTCAAAAAAATACATGACAGAAGATAAAAGACTCTATAAGGAGATTATTATAACAGGGTACTCTTCATTTATACACAACAAATGAATTCACGCTTTTTCAAACAGGAGTTAATGAAATTGAAATCTCTTGGAAAAAGACAGACCTGACCTTTTCCATGAAGACTCATGACATGAAAGCATCTTAATCAATACTGTACCACAAGAAAAAAGCGATAGATTACTAACTTACCTGCATGGTCTCCAAACTCCTGAATCTTTAGCTATCTATGTACCTTCAAATTTGAGTATGTCTGCCTAATCAATTATTAAAAGCAAAATGCACATGACAAGTAACAACTATTATTTTCTACAACACTACTCTCTGCATAACTGTAAAGAAAAGCATATCATTGGTCCAATGCACCAGGGTGAAGGAAGAAAAAGACCTTTTGCAGTGTCAAGATTTTACAGGGAAGTCTTTATGAATTTTCAAAATGAAGTCTCAAGTCCAAAGATGAGGAAAGCCTAACTACATTAGGGAACATCAGCATAAACCTTTGGAGCTGGTAGAATCCATAGTGTATCAAATGGAACTCAAACGTTGGCATTACAAAAGGGAAGCCCATGATGCAGCAGCGCAAGAAGGATAATTCACTGAAGCCCCCTTATTTGCCACAAGCTCCTTTCTTGACAAGGCTAAGACTCTGCATCCCATTAATTGGGCTACCAATGGGAGACATTTTACTCAAAACTATGCACTCACCGTAGCTTGTGGTCGTAAATCCTCACACTAGAGAGAGAGGTAGAAGGAGACACCTTCACCAGACTGAAGCTGCTCTTCCTCAAGATTGCAATGTTTGATGTTCACTGTTGAGCTAATTGATGATAGTCAAACATAGCTGCAAGACATTCCATGTAGCCTTGTGATGGGGGAGTCTTTGCTCCCTACAATGGGGCAAAATTTTGTCAACACTATTGTCTAACTGCAGTGACTTTCTTGAGAACCTGGTAGCAGATTATATTGAAACAACTAGACTTGGGCTCAAGTACAATGATCTGTTTGAGCTTAAACCTGGCACGTCCCTGTGAGTTGCGCCCTCTTCCTTATTCCATAATCTGTTAATCTCCCACACTTTTTGCAACCCTGGAGCAAACAACCCACATCACTTGGAGATAAAAGTGCATCAGGAAGGTCAACTAAGGCAGGGCCATCAAAAATATTCGTAGTTTCTCAGTAACATTGCCTTTCTTTCTCTGAATATTGTAGATCCAAACTAGCAAGAGAAAGAAAAGGTCAGAAGGAAGCACAAATATTGCAGCTCCAAAACTGGAACAGAATATTGCTCATCAAGGAGAACATACATGGGGTGAACAATATGAATATCCAACTGAAATCGATACAGAAATGCAGAAAGGAATTGGCTTGGACAATCTTTATCTCACCAGTGCCAAAAAAAATGTTCAGCCTACTCTATAAGAAGCAAACAAATGCATTCAGGAAAAGGACAGATAGCTTGGAGCTTCAAAAGCAATTGGAATCATGTGGAAAGAAACAAACCTGAGCTGCTGAGCCAATGGACATGTCACAGCCTGTACACAGCTGATGTCCTTTCCCTGCTCCATTACGAACATATGACAATTTCTTCATAGCTAGGACAGCAGATGGTTCCTGGGGAAAAGAATCTTGTTTGAAGCAAGATGGTTGCAAGCTGGTTCCTTCCACAATCATCGGTAAAACCTTCTTGGAAACATGACAGCTGGAATCCAATTTTGACTTGGAAGAGAGCACCAAAGGTGGTGATTCTTTTGACAAAGAAAGCTGCAAGCTGGATTCTGGCACACTTCTAGGAGATATCTTCTCTGAAATACTGCCCTTTGAATTGAAATCAAATTCTTTGGTGGATAGCACTGCAGATACTCCATAGGTAGTAGAATGCAGTCTCAACCCAACTGACTGCAAATTGCTTCCTGATGCATTTTGAGAAGGTGTTTTCTGATCTGTGGGTAGATTTGAATCCAGATTCAGATTTGAGTTTGATAGCACTGCAAATGCTTCACTGGGACTGTAAACTTGCTTCAATCCGAATGGTTGCAAGCTGCTTCTGGGTACACTCCCACTAGAGTTTCTTGCATGAACGTCATACTCCAGTTTTGATTTCTTGGCAGATAGCACAGCAGATGGTTCAAGGCAAATGGAATCTAGTTTCAACCCACATACCTGTGAGCTGCCTCCTGGCACTTTTGCAGGGGATATTGTGTCATAACCAGTAGACTTTATGACAGTTAAAGATAATGGATCATAGGGAGTAGAATCTTCTTTCAACCCTGGTAACTGCAAGCTGCTTGCTGGAACATCTTTAGGTGATACTTTCTCAGAAGTATGGAACTTTGAATTCTCACTCAGATCAAGAGTCTCATCCTCAAGGCTATGCACTTCAACAGAGGCACTTGCCTTGCTTGAAAGCACTGCCTTATCATCACAGCATTCCTCATCAAAAGTTGCGTTGGGAACCCTGGGAGTGCAGATTTCATCTTCAACACAATCCTCATGATCACTGTCAGTCCAGCCCTCTGCAATTCAAAGATCATCAAATCAATATATGGTGGCACCAATGGCACTCCTATGACAGGAGAATCTAAAAGTATTGAACCTGTTGGACAACCAACTTTCTGCAAGATTACATCCATGAGTATCCTAATCTCAGGACACTTTTGATGCAGCTGCAATGTTCTTTGTTACCATGGTTGGCATTAAGAAATTTCCATAGCCCCCACACACACCAACATAAAAAAAACAAGAGGCATTGACTTCATAGAAGGTAATTTGATGGGATCAAAGCTTGCCTGTATCTGAGAAAAGCCCTAGCAGTCCATCAAGTTCATCATTGCATAGTCCGGGGGATGCACTTCTGTGTGATCTAGCAATCCAAATATGCCATGGAACATGGTCACTGAGTTATCCCATATCTACAAACTAAAATGGGCTTCCAATATACACCAGTGGAGAAAAGGGAACACACGAAAAATACTTCATAGAGTGATGCCAAAATACAAGACATGTATGCAAATGATTAGCATCTGTTGAGAGCTCTGATAGCCAATTGACAACAGACATTAAACAGTGGAAATCCATGGAACTCTGTAACCTGTAACAATCTCCTGTAAGGACTCCATAACCTGTGTGGTCTCCAACCTCTTTTGCTACTTTATCTAAAAGATGAGCAGTCAACAATGTGATAATAATGCAATGTCAGAAGGAATGGTAGATACTTTCTGATATTTTACTCTATGTCTAGCAAACCTCTTTGGATGCTCACCTTCAAAAAGACAATGGAACCTAGAAAACAAAACCCAGGGAGGTGAAACAAAACCCACCTTTTGGGATCTCTGGCACTGTCAGAACAAATACATGTGGCAGATGTTAAAGACCCAGGAGGAAGCCTGCGCCAGATCCCACAGTTGTTGCATCTCACCCACTGATCTCCTTCCCTGAGCACACATATATGCATGCATTGTAAGATTGCAGAACTCCATGTCACCTGTTTGGAGCAGTATTAGCCTTGGCTAGGTGCCACTTTTGTTGTCCACATATGCCCATCATTATTTGCAATGAGGTGTGTATTTCAAGTTTCTCTCAAGCTTTGTAAATAGTGAACTTGAGTTAGATCCCTTTCTCTTTTCTTGAATTTTCGCTCTTGATAAAAGGAGAAAAAGAATGAAGACACTCACACCCAGTTGAAGCTCACCGTAGTAAGTTTGAGATGGAAAATGCTCTTTTCATGAGGACAGGAGGATCCTGCAAGAATAGAACTCTGTGTGAGTATGTTGAGCATGGAAGCCAATCAAGCTGAACTACTCTTGATGCTTGTCCAGAAACAAGCATTAACCTTGTACAAATAGCTGAAACCAATTTACAAACATCCAGAAACAAGCATTAACCTTTGGGAAATGAGTGATGATATTGTGGCTGCCACCGTCATTGAGGGCTCACTAAAATTCCAGATTTCCTAAGCAAAACTCTTCACACAAGCATTGACTCTCTCTATTCATATAGAAATTACAACCAGGAAAGCCTTGACTTGCAAAAAAGGCTTATACAATTACACAGGGACATGGTCTCTATTGTGTTCAGGAAAGGCATATGTTGGTATGCAAACAAACTTTCAAAACAAAAGTGAACAGTAGATACTCTTTGTCCCCATACACTGAGCATTGATACTTTGCCTTCCATCCCTGCATCTGTTCAATATCCTAAAACAGAACACCATCCTAACTTATATTTCAGTTTATGCCAAGGGTAAGGATGACTCTTAGGTTGCTTGAAGTTTTGTGTCTAATTCCTTCTGCATGGAAAGTGCTTGACAGTTTCTTGATGCTTGCCAACACTCAGTTGCCAACTGCTCAGTAATCATCAACATTAGACTTCCCTCCCTGAGCTTCACAAATTCTTGGGGAAAAAGCCCCTTGAGAAATCTCATGGAGCTATGAGAGTGGGTTGCTCCCTGCTTTCCATGTGATGAGTAAATTTGGCTTCAAGTGAAACATGGTCCATACATAAACCCTATCATTCTGAAACACACTTGGCCTTGTGTTGAAGCAGTTAGCTTCAGGGTGTTTTTGTAACAAAAAGACTTGGCAACTGCACTAATTAAGGCAATCACCATGGCAATTCCTTCATGATCTCCTTTCTTGAAAAATTAACTCTGATACCCTCTTGCTAAGAATGAGGTATCACTCAATACGCCAAATCAGGTTAAACTAACAGCATTCACCTGTAGGATCTTGACCATACCTCAAACTCAATATATTGTCACCCCTCCCACCCTTATGGTGTTTAAGTCATTCAATAATCTTGCACATAGTAAGGTCCTCAAAATGATATATTCCACATACTTCTCCCATGTGAAAATGCGTCATCACTTCCTTGACAAATGAGGTTTCATATCCTGATCCATGAATTTTTTCTCTGCACATCTTTACATTGAACATTTCACAGGTATCATTTCTAACACATAGAAATAAGAGATGTACAGAAGTAGGGGGAAATAATATGGTCACATACCGTATATTCCTCAAAGTCATGACCTTCAACACTGACAATGGTTGGGACAGCACCAGGAGGTGCCTGCAGCAGATTTTGCCATCCTTCCCAGTCGATATATTCCTCCAGTTCCATCCATAGCCTCTTCCGTCTTGGCCCAAGGGATCCAGAAATTGTATTGACACGGTGCAAGACCTGTGGTAGGGCAGCCCGAATTACTGCCCCCTTTTTCCCTCTGAGCACTTTCCCCACACCCAGAAGATCAATCACCTTCGACTGATAAGCAAGAGAAGGTGAGTCAACTCTTTGCTTCTTCTTGCTGAAGACTCTCCCTGTGGTGTTTTCCAGGTCTGCAGCATTAATCTCCATTAAGGCTGGTTGTTGAGGCAAATCTCCTCTCAGTGCTACTTCATCCAGGGCAGACTTCCCATTGTTGACAAGGTCCTGGATAACTTCATTTGATGATGAGATCATTCTGAGGTTGTTGGTGCAGATGTCAGCACCATTAACATACTGCAGAATATGTACAAGCTAAGGTTGAAAAGTAGCCTGTTATTTCTTCCTCCTATGGGTGATAATTTTGTGAGATATCATACTTGCAGGTGAATGCATATCCTAACATCGTAAGCAATTGTAGGTTTAGAAACATGATGACTGGACTGTTTCTAAACCTACAATTAAATGTAGGAGGCAAACATTACTCCTTAATTGCAGCTATATCTTCACAACACCTATTCTTTCTCATACACTTGCTTTTGATGATTGCTTTTCCTTGAGAATGTAGCACCCTAGATGGCATGCATCCTTGAGGCACTAACTTGTAGTCCTTTTCATCAATAGTCATAAAGTTTAAAAACTCTGATGGACATCAGGACATTTGCTGTTTTCGATTTCCTTCTTTCATCTAATAATGCATGAAGGATTTCAAGTGTCTGCAATTAAGGAGTAATATTTGCCTCCTACATTTAAATGTCCCTCCCTGAATGCAAAAAGAGGTTGATCTGAAAGAATAAACACCTCAAAATGAGGACTGAAAGGTCGACTGACAGAATTCTGTGACCCAACCCAGAGGATCAGATAACAAAGGCTTAAGAGAGACCTTTGAGGTTGCTGCAGGTTTTTGTTTCCGGTAGCTCACATACAATGTTCCTTCTGGTTCCAACCGGCTGAAATAGACTGCAGCCCAACAAGATTTTGGTGAGATCTGAAAGCATCATGTGTTCAGCTTAAACATGGACAGCCTTAGTGGACTTTCTTTTGCAGTAATGGTTGAATGACAGCTGAAATCTCAAAGACAAACACAATTCCTGAACTACTGGAAGAGAATTTACTACACAAGCAAGATGGAATTCCATTCAGAGGAGCCGTGCAAATATAATTTTTTGATTCTTAGAAACTAGAAGGTAGCAGCAAGAGAAACAGAAGGGAATCTCTGATGAACAGTGGAGAAACACACCTGTATCACCACCCCGTATGTTTGCTGATTGAACAAAGGGGAAGAATTTTTTGAGATAATAGATTCGGCTATCCTTGCTATGCCAGAAACAAAACTCGAATGACCACTCCTTTCCAAATTCATCAAGAAAACTTATCCACACACCAGCAGGCTCCACCAGAGAAGGAAAATGCTCCTGATGAATTACAAATCTCATAAAGTGAGCTAAGAAAGTTATACACCAAAAGTTCACTATAGGCTCTACCAGCATGAATGCAGAACAGAGAGAAAAAGAGAGACTGAGCTGAAGTATATTTCAGTTCTGAGTTATGCAATTATTCAACAAAAGATGGAGGTCAATGGGCGTCTATACCAAGCTGGGATACAAGCAAAACATTTACCTCAACCTTCCGTTTGGGAAGGACAAAGTGCCCAGTTCTACGGCAGTCAGTTATACTTGCTACTTTCTCGAAAAGATAAATCATAGTAGACCCAGAACTGCCAGAGTTGTCAAGGACAGCACGAACCAAGGTAGTAACAGACACAATTCAGAGGATTCAAGGGGAAGGGAAACAAGAGCACACCATGCAAAACATTACTACAATTTCATAATACATCCATTTGCAGATAGTACAATTCAAACCTTGACAATAGCAACACAAATCTTCTTTGATTCCCAACAATTGAGCAGCAAAGAATATAAAATATTCATGTGTGAATGGATACAGATTGTCTGTGACTACAGGGGGAAGAACAGTTGGTAACAAAACCTGATTGTCAGATCGCTCATTTTTCGCTGGCATTCAAACATGAGGCACATTTAGAATTCAGAATTCACAGATCTGATGATCAGTAGGGAAGGTAGGGGGTGTTAGGGGAATAGAAACACTCAAATTTCCCAAGGAGTTGTGAGGTACTCTCCTGTCATGTAAACAAAATCGTATTATCTGCACAAACACAGCAGTTGGAACATACCAGCTGTCCATTTGAACCCACATAGTTCAGCATTTTCAAGTCCCTTGTCCTTTGGGTGACTGAGCTTCCAATCAGGAGGCCCTTTTACTTGTTGCTTTTCTGTCCTGCTTGCGCATTTTCCAAGGACGCATCCTACCAACAAGCTTGTTCCACCTGCATGATGATAAGGTTTTGAAAGAAGTTTGAGTTTCAGAACAAATGAGATGCTAACTACCTCACAGAATATGCTACTGCCACCAAAAGGTTTAAACATCTCTCTGCAAGTTACTACCTGGGACTTGGCATGTAGATGCTGTGGTGGCCAAAGCACTTGAACTCTTATTTGCTGCATCTCCATCAGCAAGAGGTCCTTTACCATTGACACGAGGGGTTCTGGATTCCACCTCATGCATCCCTTCCCCAGGAGAACCATAGATGTCAATTGGAGTTGACATTGATTCATGGGTTGGAGAATCACTTCTAAGTGTATGCTCTTGGTCATTACTCTGCCCTGAGAGCTCTGCGCCAGACTTCTGAAGTTGTCTCTGGAGCAGTTGAAAGTGAACAGTTTTTTTTTTGTGTGTTGGAAATCTTTCAAATTCCATAGAGAATCTCAGATTCAATTCACAAATTGCTGATGGCTTTGGACATGACTATACCCGCAAAAACTAACATTCATGGCCAGGAATCCATTCACAACCAGTTCAACAGAGTGCAAACATACTCCCCAAATACTCAGATCTGGGAGCTTTCCTGATAGCACATGGTTTTGGAGAACCTGATATCAGTGTTAGTCCGTGCCTCAATCAATTCATTCTATCACATGAAAGGCTTGACTTTACTAACAACTGTGAGTTGTGCACCAGTCTAGAATATTGCCTCAACAGGTCCTTTTGCATCCTCCTCATTGGCAAGGTTGGATGAGGAACCCAGAGAACTACTCTTGAGCTGGAGCAGAATCTTGCCTTGCTTCTTTCCAGACTTGGTCACTCTGACCTGCACTTCACCAGTCAAAAAAGATTTGATGTTGAGTCCTGATTGAAGCTTCCTCATGACAAATGGAGAAATAAGTCATGCTCAATCCTCACCCAGTTCTATTACTGCCATCAAGGAAAATGTACTGAACTCTCAATGGCTCCAGAACAACTTACATTAGACTGATAGAGTAGAAAACGAGTGCACAAGAGAACCTAAATTTGCACTTCTGTTGGAATCATCTGAGCAAACAGGAAACCTAATGAGCCACTGCTTTCCAGAGGATGAACAGAAAAAACAATCTGAGTGCAGAATGATTGGATCAATCAAAGTCCTTTGAAACACTTGTGTTGCATCTATCAAAAACCAACTCAAATTGGCATATTCTTCTTTGGGACCCCTGTGGAGAGAGCATCTAATTTTGAGGATAGGGAGACAACAGGACCCAAATTTACTCACCAATTCCTGCAATTGCGCTTGTTGATCACAACATTCTCCCATTTCTCTTTTGCTGTCACCTAGTCCTGTAAAAGAGATGGTGCTCAATTTAGATGAAGGAGGAGGGATAACATTAGTTATAGTTACATTTGTGGTAAATAGACCCGGAGAATATAGCAAGTGGGGAATGGACAAAGACAAAGATGGAACTTAGCTATTCCTTGTGCTGCACTCAAGTCAGTCTGATCTGCAATGACAAGAATGGTTGTAGTATTTTACAATCAATTGATAACAATAATCCTGGTAAATCCTACACCAGACACAGCAAAGTCCTAAGCTATGACAGCCATTCCCAAACTATTGGGACCTTCACCTTCATCATTATATTGATGCTCAACAAGCTGCAAAAATCACTCCACACCGCTTGTGTCTGTTCAGGTAGTCAATGCTGATGATCTGAAATACACAATAATGAGCTGAATTACTCGGTTGCACTGTGCAATTGGGAGTCTACATATTAATTTTCTATCACATCTTTGGAGGCAACAGGAAAACTCTGCCATCATGATGTTGGCTAGCTCAATGGAGGAATGGAACAGATTCATCAAAATTAAGCAAAGCTAATTGTGTCCTGGACACTATCTACCTGGAGTGAAAAACCCAATTTCACTCCTTGAGGAATAACTATGGACACAGAACTTAGTGGGCATGTTGAGGAAGAAGCGAACTCTCTCTCTCTCTCTCTGGGGTGAACACCTTCTGGTTGCACCATTTCACCCCAAGTATAGAGAGCACGCAGAAGAACAGGCGGGGCAGCGAATGACACACTATGGTTCAAGGAAAACTTTCGATCAACAGTGGAGTCAGAATTTGAAACAATTTCACCAAATTATCATAGGTTAAGAACAAGGACAGCAATGTTTAATGAATCCTGCTGCCTCGTTGTACTTGGAAGGCAGCAAAGTGCGAGAGAGAGAGAGAGACGAGAATGACGAGAATGACGAGTGTGCTCAAAAGCAAGACGTCCAGCATGCAATCTATTGAGGAAGGTGATAGCTGTAAATGCAGCGACAGCGAAACCGTTTCACATTGCTTCTCCAAAGGCCCTAATACGCGGTACAAGAAGCAATACCAGACGCGGCAGGAGCAGAGGGAGGGTGTGTTTGAAAGAAAAGGAGGAGCGGATTAGGGAAAGAACTCTTACCCCGATCGATCAAATGTTGAATGCTGCAGAGACGCGACTAGGCGCTGTGAACACGATTGCCAACAAGAATCGACCCCCTCGACGTAATATTATGACTATGAAACGCCCGCCGGCTGGCTGCCAAGAACGTCGTCGTGTAGGGGAAGCGCCAAGAGTACGACGACGTAGCGAACAACTCCGAGTCCCATTGTCGTCGTCGTCGTCGTCGTCCCACGGAAAAACAACGTTGCAAACTTGAACGGCCAATTGAAGGAATAAACGACGTGACAAGCGACGATCCTGTCTCTCCACTGTGTGTGCAAAAGACTTCAATGGCAAGAAAAACATTCAATCAAATACACGAAACGGAAAAGGCAGTAACATGAAAACGGCGACGGAACGACACTTGAGGCGCATTGAAAGAACCACGCACAAATAGTCTCCTCTTTGCAATAACAAAAGAAGAGAGAGAAAGAGAGAGAGATTATCGAATCAAGGACAGGAATGCGAAGTGAGAGAACAAAGCCATCGTGCAAAAGCAGCAAACGTCTAGAAGAAAGTCACATCACGGAAGTAACAATCCTCTTCCCACAACAACAACAACAACAATGGAGTTAAGGATATGTAGACGTCAGAAGCGCTTTTCATTGCAAGAAAGTGGACGGGCAAAAAAAATCAAGAAACAAGAAGCAGCAGCGAGAACTAAAGAAAGAAAAAGCAGATGCGAACTGCAGAAGAGAAGCCAGCAGCAAGCGACAGCAAGACATTTTGTTTTTTTTCTTCTAAACAACAACAAGCAAAAGGAATGGAAGTAGGAAGGAAAACCAAAAAAAACAAAATCCGTCAGAAAAAGAGAGTCAATGTTTTACTGTGCGTGATAGGTAGAGATTGCGTCACAAACGGAAAGCTCGTGGAGTACCCACCGGGAAGAGAAACGAAAAGCGCAACAAGAAAAAGCCGCAGCACCCGTGCAACAACGCAGACGCGAACAAAAAGAACAAAACGCTTTCGGACAGAGAAGACGACAGTTCCGGACCAAAACGACGACAGTTCCGACCACAAACGACGACGATTCCGCGCTAAAGAGCTTTACAGTTCCATTCCCGACAGCGTCAGGAACCGTCCACCCGAGAATGCGGAACTGTCGTTGTCTTATGCGGGGGGCGGGGGGTCAATTTTTTTGCGCCTGATCGCCAGTGATATTTTATTTTTATTTTTTTCAATTTTCTGATAGCATCATCTCAAGAGGGATTTTAACATTAAGGCCAGGGCAAATTGACCCCCCCCCCCATATTGGGATCATGGGAAAAAAAACCCTAAAACCCATTTAAATGGTCATATTAGGCCCCCAAAATTATAGATTTGGACTCAAGGACCTTAGTTTTAGTCTATGGAGATTATATTTATTAATATTTGGTTCAGTCTAGGGAGATGATATTTATAAATATTTTAGAATATTTATAAGCAAACTAAATGGGTTTTGAGGTTTTTTTTACCATGATAATATTTTCATGTTACCCCCCCCCCCCATTTACTTTTTTAAAAAGTATCTTAAGGCAAAAGAAGAATTATGGAAATTCAAATATTTCACCATGCAAAAATATAATCTTCAAAAAAAATCCTCTAAAAGAAACCAAAAATCTTTCAAGATATTATTATAACTCTATAACTAATCTCAAGTTTCCACACACAAGCCAAAATTATCATCTTTCAAAAATCATGTTAAGCAATGGGCATGTATGTTGAACAATTAATTAATTAATTAATTTTGAAATTTTCATTTCAACAAATTTTCATTTTATTTTTTGAGGATTCAATAGTTTTGGTTAGAAAAAAAAATTATTTGAAAAAAAAATCTAAAATTTTCAACATTCTTGAAAAAAATATATAATTAGCATCGAAGCCACCAAGGCAATACATAATGAATAATCCAATTAACTTTTGATCCCAAAATATTCTTTAAAAACAATGCAAGTATAAGAATTTTGTCACCATTGCATTCTGACCAAAAACATGTATGTCAAGCACAAATAAACTAACAAAACACAATACAATTCAACGAGCATTCAAACTTTTCAAATGTTTTTTTGCATTGGTTCAAGTATTTCATCAATACCAAAGTTTACAACAAATGTATATCTACAAATTTGTCAAAAAATGATTTTTTTTTCTAATTTTCAAGATATTTCTTGAACGATTAGAGAAGCATTTCAATAAACAAAAAGCTATTTTGACAATATTAGTCTTTGTTTGATTTGAAAACAAATATTATACATGTTTCTAATAATAATAATAATAACAATTGAACAAAGAATGAACTTTCCTCCATTCAGCATCCCTTAAAAAAATCAAAGGAGCACCAAAATCCAATATAGACCAAGGTTGACAAATATATTGCAATGAACTTCAATGTTTCCAAGAGCTTCTAGTTCCTAATTTAAAGAAGTTGAGATTTAGAATACATGAGAACCAAGTAGATTTGAAATTAAAAAAGAAGGAAATACATGTGAATGTAAAATTTAGGTCAAAAGAGGTCAAAATAAAAATCAAGTTTACAAAATCATAAAATACAAGCAAAAGAATCAAAGATAGAGGAACATCTTATGTAAATCAAAAAATACATAGAATATATTTTTGTACTATCATTGTATTCAAAAATTTGTAATCCCTAGAATACCAAGAATGTCCAATAGTTTTAAATTTCACAAATTTCAAACTACATGATCTTCACAATTATAGCCTACACATCAATTGTTGATATTGATTTTAGTATGGGAGGACTTTTAAAGTTTTTATGAGCTAATCTTTTCTACATCAATCTTAAAAAAGTCATGCACATATGAAGTATCATAACCTAATGCATTTTTTGCAATCTCGGAAATGTGTATAAATAGTTGAAGTACACACCTCTCGTAAGTCTAAAACATATTTTACCAACTTGTTGGAAATTCTTTCTCTAAAAAAACACCAAGAATAAGTTAGGTGCAAACATGAAGATGCACTTGCCGGTGTGTACACTTGCAATGTTGTTTACGTAGAGGTGTTGTAACATGAACGTTCGGGGTGGTTGGAATGGCGTAACCACGGGTTACCCACTAGTGTTAAAGGAAGCCAATTTGTGATCCTTGTTTTTATGCATGAAAGTAATCATAAAATAGATTTTAATATAGCATATTTTGAAATATTTTTTAGTTTTATGATCAATATGATGATTTTAAAAACTTTAGTCTAATCAATATTATGTTTTATGTTCTTAACATGCATTTAAGTAGAGTTTTTAAAATCCAAGTACATAGGTGTCTCAAATTGGTTTCAAGTAACTGAAAATAAGACTTTAATTAAATTCTTGACAACTTCAAGTTGTTGACACATTAAAATGTATTAATTATTTTTAATTTTTGCATAGTAAATCCCATATTTTGTCAAATCTTTAGCTTCAAAGTAAGTTCTAGCACATTTTACATGGCTAGTTTTAAATTTATTTATTACATTTTTAAAAAAAACCTAAAGTTCTTGAAATTTGGTATGCAATTTACTATGAACTTAATGAAGTGCATGATAGTCTCATAATGATACTTGAAGAGGTTTTGAATTTACTTTTTTTAAATTTATATCAAAAATAAATAATTGCAATGTTAAAGTTTTATTGTTAACATACTTTTGCATGCTTGCTCCCAAAGGAATAAGCCACTCAATCAATCCCAAGGCTATGAATGAAAAGATTAAACCAAGTGAAGTTTATACAACAACAATAATTATTTCCATTTCAAATGAAAACAATGACAATTTTAATGGAACAATTAATGACATTAAGTTATTGGGAGATAGGGTTACCACACATACAATTGTTGAACATAGCAAGTATGATTAAAGATCTTGGAATAGGGGTGATATTAACATCTAAAAACAACTAGTCCATTAATATTATGTTGAAATGCCAAAAGTCCTATTGCCACACAAGAAACACCAACAAAGTTGTTTATTAAATAGTTACCTAAATAGACCTACATATGAAATGCAATGCACCAAATTTCTTCAAATGCAACCCAAAAGGTTTTATCTCTTGCAAAATCTATTGTCCTTACTACATACGCCTACACAGAAAACAAAGGGAAGAAAATCATTAATAGATTATAGCTAGGGATGTTATTTGGTGAGCATGTGAACATGAACTAGAAAAGATATTTTATGGTATATTATATCCACATCAAATACATATTCGTTGACACATATTTTTGGCATGGTCAAAATATTCATTGACAACAAGAACATATTATTACACCACTCAACATATTCAAATAGTCCATCACATAATCAAACATTCGTACAAACAAAACACTTAAAGGTTCATATGTGGAATGCCAAAAATACTAATTTTTTTTTATAGTCCAAGTTTCATAGGACTTGGTAACATATTTAAAGATAAAAGAGGTAATTATGTTAGGGTTTTGTCCACCTTAATGATCAAATAGGGTGAGAACACCAAAATAGTTTTGAATTTTTCGATGTAAATTGAAGAATACAAAGGAATTTGAAGAAGTCATGATGGTCCTCATCTTCATTTGACATTTAAAGGTCCTCTTCCAATGTGTTGCCATCGTTTTCATTTCCATCTACCTTGAACAACATAGAGTCTTTAGACAACATTTTTTTTTTGTATTGAGTAGTTGGGTTAGCATCAAGTTGTTTTCACATGAGCTTGGTATTAGTTGGTATTAGTGTAAATATTCATCAAGTTTTTAGCCTACTCCGACATGAATCAATTTCACATTTTGCTATGAATAAATGAATGTGGATTTTTATTTCACTCACATGATGATGTCAAACACATTTTCACCAAGATGCGATGGGCAATGGGTGCAAATGGTGCACACCAGCTTCAATCAAATCCCACCATTCATGTGAGAACAAGTTGAGGTCATTAATTAGAGAGGTGTCAAAAAAAAGGCCCTCAATTTTCAAAAAATTCATTGGAGTTGACATTATATATATATATAATGTGATTTATGCCATTGAGCACATATTGTAAGTTTTAATTTGGAAAGGGCAAATGGTACACGCTCTTGAGCCTCAATCTAAAATCCCAATTTTCATTTTTTGTTAAATTTTCAATAATAAAATTATTCAAATTTCAATATGTCCTTAAGTTATAATTCACACCTATTGTTAAGGTCTATGGTGTAATTAAGTAACCTAACATATAGATGACATCATAAAACCAAAAAATTGTCATCTATATTAATTAGCATTTAACTTAAATGTTTGTTAGCTTTTGCCTTTCCATTTGCACCTAAGTGTCAACCTAGATTAAGGTTTCAAAAAAAAAAATTGTAGTTATACATCTTGCATATGGATTCACATGATCATAATGAAGTTAGTGAATGTGGGTGGAGAATAAGGAAAGGAACAAGAGGAAAACTTAAGGAGAACCATGAGAAAACATTTGTGTTACTTAGCATTGTTTTGAAACCTCATTTTTTATCGGTTGCTACTTAACATTGTATGTCACCTAGTTATTCCATGTAGGATTTTGATGTTAGCTAACATTCTTGGCATGAAATGCAACAAAAGAAAAACTTGACTCTCTTAACATTGACTCATCACTCACTTCATAATTGAAGCTTTTAGTTCTAAAAGTTACGAAATCGCCTTCATTAAACCCTACTCACATAGGACTTGGAATAGTAGTCGAATAGAAAAAAACAAGAGTAGCAAGAGCACAACCCAATCTCCCTAAATAAAAAGTTGTTTTGATTTGATTAAATTTTCAATGAAAAAATGGTTCAATGTTCAATTAACTCTTGTAGAGTATGTCTAAACACCATGAAACCAGCTTGGTGCACCCATCATACTCGGGAAGGGCTTTCCAATAGTACCAAGAGTGTGGCCGCAGGCACAAGTGATTTGGGAGATTTTCACATGACAAGACAAGACAAGACAAAAAACAAAACAAAACAAACTGCCTTCACATAGTAGATCATGTTTTCAATGTGCAAATTCAAGCTTGGGTCTGGTAGGAGCAGGAGTCCTGCACATGGACTCCAGCAAAGTTCATAGAGGTTTTAAATGTCCTGCACTGGAGAACTTCAATTTCGTGTTCATGTGAGAAGCATTTTTGTCATCTATGATTCCTCATTTTGTCAAGGAGCCTGGCCCATTTGCAGAGAGCTGTTGGTGACAATTTGTGTAGAACTTTGTCTACTGGCTACAGTGCATCTGAAATAAACAAAACTTAAAATTCTAAGATGGTCATTTCTTTTTGTGTTTTGGTCCTTCAAGCATTTCCACTAGCAACAGGAAATTACATCTTACACAATGATTCCTGATCCCCTGTTTCCTTGAATATCAATCCAAAAGGATCATTCCAATCTGAAAATGCTTTCTCTTTCTGATGGAGATTGAAATGAATGCTGCATGGATTCTGGAGTCATACCAGGAGCTTTCTATATAGACATGAATACTAACCTATACAAGAGACAAAAGGGTTCATTGCTGCAAATCACAAGCTCAAATAAAACATACCTAATATACTCTACACTTCCTACACTGGCATGAGAGAGTTGTGGCAAATGATGAAACACATACCTACAGTGAAGCTGTAACTTCTGTTTAGTTGCCAACCAGTGGTCCTGAAAGCCATAAGATAAGATGACAGCTTTTAGTATCCAATAGAGATCACGTATTCACTTGGAAGAACACCAAACCAAAAACCTGAAAGAGTACTTGAACCTACAGAAAAAAAAAGGACCAACCTTGACTGTGTATGTCATCCTGTAACAGCAAGCCGGATGCAAAGAAGAGAAACTCTTGTGTGTATCCTTTCCTCAAATTTTCAGAAGATCTGATCGCTTTAAGTGCTCAGCCCCCAACCTATCTTTTACCACATCAGCATTAAACAAAGGAAAAATGAATGAATATTTCTTTCTCCACTCTTTATGTAAACACTCCTCTATTCTCTCTTCAAAGTACGAAACAACATATGATCAGAGTCAGAACTAAATTCACGGTAAATTTTATCTGTTGAGTCAGGAGCAAAATTGCTTGCATTCTTGCTAAAACAATGGATCGTCCTGCTCAGGAAAAATAGGACTACTTCCAAACCACAAATATTTACTAAGCTAACCTGTTTGTAGCCATCAAGTTGGAGTGAATCCTGTTGGTCAACCATTTCAAATTCCTGAAAGATGCTCCATGGATTGATGCTGAGTCCAGAAGGGTGAACTCAGCCTGGATGGCTAAGAATCCCACCTTTCTGCACTATTTACAAGAGTTAGTCAACTCCAGGATGAGAACCAAGTGGGGTTCTCATCATGGTTGACCAACCATCATCTCTGTCATCATTGCTGAACCTCAGCCAATTCTCTCTGTACCCTAAACATGCTGAGGAAAGTGGCCAAGCAGACTTGCTTGTTACAACCAGCCATGCCTGAAGCCAACTTCCTCTTCACAGGAACTTTTCCTTGTTTCAGTAGCACACAGCACCTCACCAACCATTCCAAACAATCAAAACCATTAAGGTATTTACCCACAGCTTTTAAAGCTCAACAGGGATATGGACTTGCAACCACCAAGTGGGGTTAGCAAGTTGACAGTCCTGTAGGCCTGCATGCCTGCTTGGATATAACCCACAGAACCAGGGATGCAAAATGTGGATGCTGCAATTTAAAGAAGACAATTGACATAGGAGTCAGGATGACTCCGGTTGAACTCAAGAAGGCTGCCATAAGTACGGTCCGCAACTCCCACATACAGAGCTTCAGAATCAGGGCTGAAGGAAATGCCTGCCAATTCACCAAAGAGATCAATCTTTTGACACTTTGCATAGTCCTGCTTGGTGTCAAACACATGCACAAAGTCTGCGGGCCCAGCCATAGCCGGAAAACACCCCCTCAGAAGTAAAGCGGAGGGAGTGAATAGCACCAATGTATCCCTTTAAAACTCCTAGTGATGACCCAAGGTTTTGAATGTCCCACAGACGACAGGTTGTATCTTGGTTCCCTGTCACAAAAACTCAACCATCTGGGTGCCATGCTGATGCAAATGAATAGTCTAAGTGGCCCCTACAAACTTGCCATGACCTGCAATTTTCAACACAACCTTTTTGTAGGTTGCTGTTATGGGACTCTGCTTATAAGGACCATAACTTTCAAGTTTCCCATCTACTGAACGACTAATCCTCCTTTTGTAACCAGGAGGCAGCTTGCTTCCCTGTTTACTCATTGACATAGCTGGTGTAAACCAATAGACATTCTAAGAGAATACTGGTCAGAGGTTTGGCTGCGTCACCTTGCTGTGCATGGGCATTCTGTGTCTATTGAGAATGCTGACAGAATGTTGGAAAGGATTAATTTACCTTGCCACCCTGACTATCTGAAAGAAGTCCATCAGCATTAAACCCCACCACAATCATCGTTTTGGTATGTGGACTGATGGATGTGTGCTGCACCTCCATCCACTGAATTAGCTGTCCTGTGAAAGATGGCGTGATTGTAAACTTAGCATAAAATCTTTGTGGTAAGTAAGTTTCTCTAAATGACTAGCTCGGTGTTAGGGGACTTCAGTCTTTAACATCAAGTATGAATGCACCAGAACTGAGTCACCCCCCTCCCCTTAAAAAAAGGGATTAGATCCGAGAGGTTATCCAACAATTGACCATTAGTTTTGATATGGGTTAATAAGAAGCTTACTGGAATGGGTCTGATTTTCAGACTTAGTACCAAATCTGATTTTGAAAAAAAAGAAGAACTGGATCCAAAGCTGGATTCCTGGTTCCATTTAGATGTGAGCCAGAATCAGAAACAAGATAGTTCTAATGTATTTTTGAGGATCGGACCTAGTAATCACCTATTGCCCTACCTACGTACCTACAAAACTTTTTTTTCACAGGATAGGTTAACCAGGTGAGACATGTTAGCAAGACAAAACCAAGCAGCAATAATCAACTCAGTTCAGTTTCATCCACAGCTGAAATCAGAACAGATCTACATAATTACCTACCTACCTAGTAGTCATCTATTGTCCTACCTACTACAGGACCTTCTTTCCACAGGACATGGGAGCAAGACGAAACCAAGCAGTAATGATCAACTCGGCCCAAACCCTAAACCCTTTCTTTGTATGCTACAAGGCTGTACTAAACCCTAAACCCACCAATTCCTGATGTTTGGGAGTTTTATCTATAAAGCTCAGATTGGATTTTTTTTCCTTCAAAGAATCATGCTGCCCATAATGACACAAACTATTTTTGCTGGGGTTCTTGAGCTGTAGGTAGGTCTCAAAACTTTGGAAGGTTTCATTTCAGACAGGTGTTCGTTTATTTAGATGTGTCCAGGACCATAACCCTCACAAACCAAGTGCTCATTGGTGAAGATGCTTAGAGTGATTTTTGGTTCTGAAAATTCGGTGACAACTTAATTTAGCATCGTTCCATAAAGTTCCATTGTTATGGGTGCTTCCAATTACCTTTTGTCCTTTTATCAGAAATAGATTACTGTCTGTAATGGACAAAGCTCCTATACAAAAGCCACTGAAATTGGTCACTTGAGCCTCCAACAAATTGTTGGAGGTGGGAGGTTGTGTTCAAAGTGACCAAATACACATTCATAGACAGCCAAAACAACTGGTTCAGAGAGAACAAGGTTGGTAGGAATCTCTGATAAAGTCACCATCATATTGATCAAATAAACTGCAAACTCAAACCTTCAGTAAAACTAGACAAGGGTATCAGTAATGAGAATGAAAAACCCTAAACTTACCCCTGCAATCTCCCACAGAAGCCCTTCCCATGAATTTTTTCCCCCACAACTACAAAGCACCCACATCCCACTATTAAGGCCTACAAATAAGGTTATGGAGTAATATCATCCGCCCGATTGACCTGGCTGGCCTGGACACTGCATGAAGGCTGAGGTACCAAGCCAACATATGAACATTGGTCTCAAAATCCGTGAATCTTGATCAAATCCTTCTTCACCACTCCTGCTTGTACCAGAAACTGGGAAACATTCTTGCGTTGATCACCTTGCAACTGAATCACCTGCGTCCACAAAGCATCAGCCTGGTTAAGGACATTTCTCTGGTCAAAGGACATGCACAATCTTTGACATCCCCTATGCAGTCAGGATGTTACATCGCTAAACTATTTCTCCTTTACACTATACAAACACACACATAGAAGACATCAACAACATTCCCTGCCTCTCTATGTGCTAAACAATGCCCACTAAAATATTGCTGCTCCACATCACAATTTTGTAGAAGCTCAGGGTCCTTTGGTTGACTAGATGGTATGGTCAGCAAAGGGAAACAAAAGACATACCTGACCCAGCTCAGGGTCTTGGACAACAGTTCCATTGCAACAAAACTCCTGCATACAAAGATGACACCTCATTATTTTCATTCCTAGAAACATTCAATAATATCCTTAAAAAGTACTGCAAACTTCTCCATAGTTAAGATTTAAAAGCCAAGGTGAATGGAACTGAGAGATGACCCAATAGGAAGCTTACAGACATTTCAGATCTGACAACATATCAACAAACATGAAAAAGAGAAACCCACCCCAAAACAATAGAGAAACAAAAGGAAGACAAAACTGAGGAGCAGGTGGACCAACAGCTACAGTCACACAAATGCCTGGAGACCCTCAACAGCAAACATGTAACATAGTGACCAGCTACCATGACATCCCCACCGAGCTAGCTCAACAAAACCTAAAAGAGAAGGACAAGACTGAGGAAACCAAGAATAGAGTGGGCTTGAAAAGCTACCAATTTTAAGGGCAATGAAAGAAAAGATGTGACTTTTGCCTGTGCCCAAACATGCATGGCAAGTCATTACAATCAAGCAAATCAACAAGTAATGTACTAAAATAACATGCACACATCCCGAAGGCAAACCAAAAGACAGGAAGAGGAATGGACAATGAACCCTGATATATCCATAGACAGAGAAGAAGGTGATATACCTTTTTGAAATCCTTGAGGATTTTGTTGTAATTGAACTCCTTCTTGAGACCCTGAACTGTTGTTAAGCTCTTCCTTCCGTTGCGTTGCTGTACGCGCACATGGACATAGTCCTTTGACCCTGCCCCTGAGTCCTCAGCATTTGCGTCTGCAAACGGATCTGCACAAACACAAAACATTCTCATCCAACCCATGTTCTTCAATTCCACTTCACATATTCCAACCCAGGACCCAAGCAGGAAACCCCAAAACAAACTGATGAATGAAGTAGGGTCTGTGTGCTCCAAATCAAACCCTTTGAGGATGTGGCAGGAAACGTGGATGAGAAAGAAAAGCAAAACCAACAGTCCACTACATGTACCAGCCTTTTTCACAAACAGTTTTACAGAACATAACAGAACCATGCTCTATCCTTGCAGAAAACCCACACAAAATAAAGTTTAGCCCCCACTGCATGCATCGCTCATTCCAGCAGAACTCCATAGAGCAGCAAAGAAGCTTCCGTCTTGTCTCAGAAAAACAAAAAGAACTCGAGAAGAACACTCCAACGACCTCCACACCGACAACAAAGGAAGGAACACGACCATACTCAAGGACACACACACATCATTACAGCCATGAGGACAACAAGGACACACACACAACAGAAAGATTGAACGCACAAAAGAGTCTCTACAGCACCACCACGCACAAAGCAACAAAAAAAACATCAACAACAACAACAACAAACCAAGAAAAAGTGTAACAAGGCGGCGTCCGCGGAAGAAGCAAAAGAAGACACACCAAAGGCGCCAGGGATCTGAATATCTTGATCTGACATGAACCCTGAACTGTTTTTGCCGCACGGAAAACACCCGCCTGCCTGTGGTGAAAAACAATCGAAACTCCTTCGTTATCGTCCTCCTACTGCGCCCTGTTCTCCTTTTTCTTGTTCTTATTTCCTTTCGCTTCTCGTTTCTTCTTCTTCTTCTTCTTCTTCTTCTTCTTCTTGGCCCGCTTCTAGTAGTTCCAAGACACGGACAAGGTCAAGAATCCCAGAGAAGAATAGCACGAGGACGAGAGCCAGACGAGAGAGAGACGAGAAGGCAACGGGGAAACAGAAGATAGGGCAAAACGCGTAAGTGCGGTGCTCGACGAGGAGCGGCGAGGGTTGACGTGAGGAGAGAGAAAGGGCGGAAGCGTGGGACGGGCGAGGTGCAACATGGCAAGAAGGTCCAAGGGACGCACCCGACCGGTCCACCAGCTGGCAACCCACGAGGACACAGAGTCACCAATACTAGATAGCCACGTCTTCCAGACGCTGGGCAGCAATCTGCCAGCATGGCGAAGATAGGCGTCGTCGTGGCATGTCCCCACCACGTAGCTTCAATTTTTTTAATTTTTGAAACCTTGTGATATATATTTTAGAAAAATTAAAATTAATTATTTATTTTTGGGACTAATAATTGAGATATTAACCATGGATGTGACTCCACTAGTCAATTTTTCTTAATTATATTTCTAGTTTTTCAGAAGAAGACAAATTAAATGGGAACATAATGGGAAAGCAATAGAACATTAAATGGGACTTGTTTCATGGAAAGGTTCAATAAACCTTTAGCCCAATTTAAATGCATTGATAAATGATACTTGGCAAAACATAGAAAGGAAATTGGAACAAGACTAACTTGAAGTGTGTAATGAATTATATTGCAAAATGTTCAATCGCTAATATCATTACATATAGTAAAGGACGTCGTGGTCGTTTTTCGTGAAGCTTTCCATCCATTCATTCATCCATCTCATCATCCATCTATAGATGGCATCATGCAAGAAAGAAAACCTTGGCAAATATAAATAACCCCCCCTCTACACATGTGTCAATGTCTAGGAAAGGCATGCTCGGCCCTGAGGGGGGCACCCCCAAGATTTTGATATCAATATCAGCAACAAACCCAACATATATTTGTTGTCTTCGGTCTTTTCCCATGGTCAGTTTTATGTTGCTATCTCATGGGTCACAAGCAGTGCAAACATCAAGATTTTCAGCGGCCAGGGTCCTGATGGATACATGTGGACTGTGGTATATAGAGAGGTTTTGGAAATGTTTGTAGTTGTAATCTTGTAATATGTACCATCAAATACACACGCACCTACGCATTAGGCACAGGGTTCCAATATCATCACAAATATGAGACAACTTAATTCCCACCCCTATATGATATGGGGTCACACACCAGACATACCCATCATGCATCATCATCTCATGCCCACTACATGACCATGACATTTTACATCTCCTAGCTTTTGTAGATGGCCATATTCATACCCCTGCCCCCCAAACCCCCCTACGCAAATTTACTAGAGTTGCAAATTATTATAACAACCATTCAATGTCATATAGGTTGTTGAATGAACTAGTTGTGTTTGTCCCATACATGCTTGGTAAAACCTAAAATCATACATGCATGTCTATTATCTTAGGGCAACAATATAAAAAACTTAACATAAAGGGGAAAATAATGGACAAAAAATAATCAATTAGAAATGAATTTCATTATGATTTTTATTATTAGATCTTCATCAACGCCATATTGAAGTTTTTTGAATAACATCAAATTAATTTTAAACATTCATATTTCAAAAACGAATTTTATATTAATTTTTCAATTAATTTTTCAATTGACATGTTTTATTTTAATCAATTCTTGTATAATCTTTCAAATCAATTTTGTAAGAATCTCTTTTTTTTTAAATGAAAAAATGAAGCTAATTATTTGTATGTTTTTCAAACAAATTTCATTTAAAAATTTTAGTCATATGAATCATTTTTTACATTTCATAGTGATATGAATGATTAAATCAATTACCCAACAAGTAGATGGGTAGACTTCAAAACAACCCATCAATTGGATGGGTGCACCCAAAATCTACACATGTGCGTTCATTAGCTTGGGGCAATAACAATCACAAAAAAAATTAAAGGTGGAATCTTCACACATTGTTTCTCCAAATCTAAAGCTCAAAGAACATTTATAACTTTCCACTTAGGGCCTCCAATGCCACAAAAATTGTTCAATTTGATAAAGAAATGAGGAAGATATGGGGTGTTTGGTGTAAAGGGGTTTAATGTTTAATGATGGGTGAATTAAAATAGATTAAGATTTTGAATTTTAAATCTTTAATTGTTGCATCTTTACTTTTGAAATACAAAGAAGTTTTGTAAAGCCTTAGTTGGCACATTCATCCAATTTTTAATCACTAAAAACAAACTAAAAATGAAAAAATTATGGGGCTAGAACTAGAGAGAGGTCTAGAGCTATTTTTTCAAAAAAGTTTAAGTAAACTATCATTCATCTTTTCCTTTGTTTTGGGCATTGCTCCATTACTTTTAACATTCAAAGAACATTAATAGCCCTCCAATTTGCACGTTTAATGACATAAAAATTGTTCAATTTGGTAATGATTGAAAATAATAATAAAAGGTGTTCAGTGTTAAATACATATTTGGTGATGGGCGATTTTACCAACTCGTAACCTAGGAACATATTTTGTTGCTACAATCTTGTAATATCACATGAAAATTCATATATTGAAACGTTCATCAACACAAAATAGTTTGCTATTGACTAGCATGCTCGTAAAGCATTGGAATAATGCGAGCCATAGACATGTTCTATCTTTACATTTAATGCATTGTTACAGTACACATATGGCCATAACAAATTTTTACAATCATACAAAGAAAAGAAAAAACAAACAATTCACCATTTTCATGTATAAGGTGGATAATCACAACCAAATAATGATGTGGGAGACACAAAACATAAACATTATAAAATCATATCAATGTTGAATCAAACTAACCAATTATGGGCACAATGTGTCATCATTTTAACTCATTTAAAATAATGTTCACACATGAAAGTGAAGTCAGTGTTAACATGAATATAAATTGATAATGTTCATGTATTTTGATAATTAGATGATGCAACGTGATTATGTGGTTCACTAATAATCACAATATAATTTGTGGTGGTTCAAAATTTGTGAAATTTTTTTAAAAATTGCCAGTAACAACAAGGTATCAAAATCTCCAAAACCACTACTATTAACTTGTTAATCAACATCTTCGTGGCCTAACCCTCCATATGAAGTACTTTGCTTTCACCCATTTGCATACATGACACCATTCGTGTAAATTCATTCGAAAAGGGCATGGGATTGAAGGGAGGTCGTAGAGGCAAATCCAACAATGATAATGTAGCTTGTCAATGGCATGTCAATTAAAATCACATTGGAATCTTCTCATTTATCAAATACAACTAAAAATGAGCATCTTACACATAAGGAGCTTGTAGATCTAAAAGTGCACATGATTTTATCTACACAAAATTGGATTGAAAATGAATTTTTTTAAGTAATCATTGCACAAGTAACATAAAATGGGAAAATGGATAAAGATAAGTGGAATGCTTTGAATTTTAATTTCAATAAAATTGCAGATTATTGTAAGGGAATTGGCCATAACACAAGTTTTTAGGATCTGAACATATATAGATGACAAATGGCATTTGCCACAACAATTCAACTAACATTATTACAAAGTTATTTGAAGTGTTTTAAGGCAAGTGGAACATGAATGTTCCATTCCATGTTAAAGATTCACAAATGGAAATAGAAATTATTCAACTTTTATATTGGAAGTAAATGTGCATGAAGAACAACATTCAACATAGCCATGACACACATTTCTACAAGAAATGTTAGGTGATGATTTTATGACAAATCAAAAACAATTTGCAAATGAAGGTAATTCACATCTTAAGGTGAATGTGATAAACTTGGAAAACTTTTCAAAAATCAATCAGTGTTGCAAGCTTGCCTTCATGAACTTGTTAAGGACAACACAACTAATAACTAAATAACTTTTGACAAAACCAATTGCACCTGAAAGCACCAAGATCAAAAGAAAATGCACAAACATATTTTCACTAATCATCAAAGCAACAAACAAGAACAACTTAAAGTGATGAAGAAGGTGATGGATTCAATGTTATGTAAATAAAAAAAGAATTGTTGCAACAAAGTGCAAGAATGCACCTTCAATGACTACCTTTAATACCTTAAGCATCAAAACAAGAAAATACACAAGATGAATCAAAACATGGTGAAATTTTCTTTTCATTTGAACATGGCCATGTGCCACACTTTGATTCATGATGAAAGTTGATGCCTCCACCGTTACATTTTGAATTAATTTCTTCAAAGGAAGAAAAATGAATTCAATAATGGACAATAATTAAGGTAAGTTATACATAATATTATGTCACCTCAAGATTCAATTTGTAACATAACAAACGAATAAGAGATAATCAATTTCAATTCCAGATTTAACACATCCAAACATAATAGAAAAATAAACAATCAAAACAATTGAGTTTCAGTTTTAACCACATTCAATGTAAGCTTTCAACGATAAAATGAAACTAAAATTTGGAAACATATTTGACCTTTGACACTTATCAATGCAATCGATGTGGTATATTTGTAAGGAGTTGCTTTAAGATTAGACATTATGTAGTTCCAAAAAAATTAAAATCTTGCAACTTAGGTTCAATTTTAATTGTAGGATTCCCAATTTGTTCATTAACTTCTCTTCGAGTACTAAAGTGGACTACATTACTACCATTGTTTTCCAAATTCAAATGAATCATTGAGTTATGAATGTTCAAATGCCTCCCATTCAATTTTATGTCAAGTACATGATACAACAACAAACCACAATGTTAGGCAAGAAAACACATGTAAGTTATTTTTTAGTAGCAATTCTCCTTTTTTTTTAAAGATGTTGAAAGAATTTTCAATTATGTTCCTCCTTCCACACAAATGTTTATTGAACGATGCTTCCAATACAATATGGTGAATATTCCCTTATTTGTGAAGGTTGTGAAGGATCATCAACTAAGGTAATAATAGATAACATTTGTCACATATTATGTATGGTATGATATCGCTTTCATTGTGTTTTAATCAAAATAGGTCCATATGTGTAGTTTTTAATGCAAGTTTGAAATGCACAAGGTCCAAACATTGTTCATGGACCATGGCATTTTGATGAAGTTGTCATTGAACTTCTTCTTGTAGTTGATTTTTCTTATAATTTCATGTTTTAAAGCTTTTGACTTGTATGGAAAATAATCAACTACAAACAACCCTTTCAACTTTTGAATGTGAACTTGTGTAACATCAATGGTTCCATGGACTACCAACAAACCACAAAGCTCCTTAAACCTCCACTTGTGTTGTGGCCATTTGATTTGAGTCTAAAATATTTGGTTCATAGAAAAATAAATTCGTGAAAAACTAAACATGGACAATGAACCTCCTAACTACAAACATCTCACTATAATGGAAATAGTCAGTTCCATGAATGAGTTTGTAAAGGGAGCATGCAACTTGGATGTTCATGGGCATTGCACATCGATATTGCATTTTTTTTCCATGAAGGGTTTCAAATTTGTTATCAACTAATGCATAGATACCTCAATGATTTTGAAATGTTCAATTCATTTGGAGTCATCATATTGAGTAATTAAAAAGTGTGAAAACTAAATTGTGTAATGGGCTTTCACTTAATTGCTAAGTTCGCTACTCATTAGCAACTCATAAATAATCATCATTTTATGAACAATGGAATCCAATAAGTTTTGGAAAATCCTTATGTTATCTAACATATTTTCATTAATCATTGAAAACTTTGATGAAAACATCTTTATTTCATAACACAACATCATTGAGTTCGTGCATGTAAAAACATGTGAAAGAAAAATGTCATCACAACAAACTTGCCCAAATTCATGATGCTCAATCTTGGATAACAACAATGATATGCAAAAATCAACAAATAAGTTATAGAAATATATGCAAAGATCAACAAAATAAAAATACAAATATGAATATGTAAATTGAATTTCATCATTATTTTCCAAGGTTGAAACTACCTGTGTAGGCCGAACTATTTAACCTTTACATTGTTTTTATTCACCCCATCTTTTTGTATAGAAGCCCTATCCTCATTACCAAATACTATGATATGTCCTTGCTACTTCTTTTTATCCATGTTCTTCTTAAAATAAACCTTACTCAATGGGTGTCTTTTTATTGTCTATGGCTAATAACGTGTCACGTTCAAAATTATTATGACATTTTACAATTTTGGGGTTTTAGCCCAAAACAAAGGCTACCTGCCCTTCTCGTAACAAAAAAAAGGATAGCCTAACTTTTGTATCATACATAAGCCACGCCACCACCCACCTGAGCTTTAAGCTTTTGCCAATAACAAGGCCTGCATTATTTGTAAATATTGCAAGCCTTCTCCCTTAAAACTATTATATTTCCCTTCTTAACTTAATAATGCCACAAATAGCCTTTTTTATTGCTCAAATAACATATACAGTAAAACGGTGCTATATTGTTATATATGATGATTTATAGGATTTATTTTTCTTTATTATTCTAAGGAGGGAGTGCAAGTAAAAAATCGATAGCCACACCTTAATAAATAGGGGAGTACACTTGGAAAATAACCTCGTAGATACTTGATTATAAAGATGAATTGGCCTTTTAATAGACCAACTCTTGCCTATGCTCTTGTCATTGCTAGAAAATTAAACAGGTTAAACATGGCCATTTCATAACAGTGATAAATATCATAAAACAAAACTTCAAAAGGATCAAAGATACAAAAAACATACATAATGCACAAGTCTATAGTTTGAAGTTTATAATGACAAAAATGTGAAGTCTATAACAACAAAGTGTAAAAAAATAGTGACTTCATTAATATCAAATACCTATAAAAAAGTTGCACAAACAAAAGATCAACAATGAAAACAAAAAGGATTTAGAGAAGTATGCAAAAATCAAAACATTAGAAGGATCTAATGAACAATGCCAAAAACAATTATGACAAATTTAATGACTTGAAAGCTCCATTATGAAAAAATTTGATAGATATTCTTGATGGATGGGTTTCTAGAGAACAATCAAAGACAAGGAGAAAGTGCGAAGAAAACAATATGCATTGTAAGTTAAAGCAAGTGAAAATTGCAAAAATAAGTAATTGCAAGGAATGAAATGCAAACGGGAATGATCGAATGTTACCTTTAATGATGTGGATCTGTACACACACATAGAGCTTGCAAAGTTGTTGCGCACAGTCAAGGCGATGATGAAAGTTTATCAAACTTCCAAAGTTGGTGTGCACATTTACAAAGTGATGATGTGCCAAACTTGAAAAGTTTCAATAGATAATTGAAAGTGCAAAAAATATCGAAAGTAAATGGTCAGAAGGGCGGTTGTTTTCATTATTATGCAACTTATGAATAAAATATTTAAAAGGTTATGGGTGAAATTTTGGGTTCACTTTTCATTTCTATACTTTCATGTTCTTAATTTATAATCATGCATGGTAATAAAAATTTGTGTGTAATGACCTTAGGATGTAATAAACCTATGCATTGTTGTGATTGTGAAAGCATTTACAAAGAAAAGATTGTGATCCCCATAAATAGAGATTTTTATACATGCACAATGAATTCCCTTTTGGGTGTAACCCATATGAAAGTCAATCTTTATGCTTGTGGATGATCCTAACATAAAGGATGTACATTTTTCCTTGTGATGTATGAGTTGTGTGAATTGTGTATGTTTTGGGTCACGTGTGATTTTAATTTATATAACCTACTTTTGTGTTAGAAAGGATTTATTGAAAAAATAACTTTCATAAGTTTGAGCCTAAATGACTCAACCTCCATGATTACACTAGTTGGGATTTCTTCATTTTGAAATGAAACCCCACTCCAATAGATCGGCGGTTGGGTTTACTTCTAATCAAAGAAAAACAAATGGAACAACAAAAAAATATTTCAATGTTTCATTCCTATTTAGCCTTGTTATACCCCTCCTAACCCCCTTCCCATCTGCTTCCCTTAAAGTTCCCCAACACCTCAAGCTTTTCAACATTTTTCGAGTGTTTTTTTTTTTTTCTTTGTTTTTTTGTTTGTCCCCTTCTTCTCTTTTGTTTTGCAAGTTGCCCATCACCATTGAAGGAAAAAAAAAAAATACATTCCCCCCCCCCCTCTCCTATTTTTTTGGGGGTTTTTTTTATTGCATAACAAGAATAAGAACTTATTCCTTTTCTTCTTACTACCACAAAAGAAGAATTTATTCTTCCATCACCTAAAGTTGCTACACACAAATATTCAATTCCTTTTTAATATAAAACCCTTGTGTCTTGTATTTCTTTTGTCTTTTCATGTTTTCCAATGTGTGTAAGTTTATGTAATGTGTATAAAAATATAAACAAAAGGATTTTTTTTAATACCCATTTGTTTTTCAAAAGCCAATAATAACTTTGTGTTAGTTTTCTTTTAAGTTGCCTTTAGGGTTTTCACCCCATCTAGTTTTTGTACCCATGTTGGGGGCATTAAGGTTTTGGGCATTCCCTTGGGATCCCTTTCCTTCACATCCTATTTTTTCTAGGATGTTTTGAATGATGATGTTTAGCACATAGATGTCTTTCCTAGGTTGGGGGATGTGCTAATGGTATTTGGGATTCACTTGTTGTTTTGCTAAAAGGCCTTATTATCTTTTTTGTTCTTTCCTCACACTCCCACATTTTCAATGTCGGTTAGCCTCCTTTAATTCAACCCTCATTCACATATTAAGGAAATTCTTAAAGCTAGGTTATTTGAAATGTTTAAAAATTCCCTTATGTCGTTGACAAACTTATTTTTCCATCTCCAGAGGCAAACTATGTCTTGTTTTTGGGGAGGTTATCACTTTGACAACATACTTGGGGAGCTAGGGGTTTGTGGCCTCAATCATTATTTTTAAATTTTGGCATGATGATCATTCATTTTATTGGGGGATATTGGGGCCGACAACATAGGTCCACTTCCATTCTAGGTTCACCTTAGGTGGGTTCATGACCTTTTACGTCAAACTATTCAAATTTGCATCCTTCCATTTGAGCAATTCTCAAAGAGAAGAACATATTGTTTTCAAAATAACATTTTGGAAAAATTGCATGCACATTCATTTTCCAACATTAGTTCATAATTGTCTTTTAATTGTCATCACACTTAATTGAAATTTTGTGCATGCCCAAGTTCGGTGCTTAATTTTTTGCCTACTTAATCATCCCAACTTTTTGAATGGCTTTTGACATCTTTTTTTCAATATTATGCATTAGATTGGGCCTCCCTAAGTTTCATGGCTTGTGGTATTTCACAATGCATATGTGGTCATCCCATAGATTCAATAAATATACACTTACTTCATTGTGTTCATGGGGGAGAATGCAATGTCACACATGATGTAGTTCATGATTATTTTGTCTCCATTGCTAGGGATATCAAGTTCCATCTTTCATGCGAGCAAACTCATGTTCTGTTGACACAATCTCTTTAATCATCATGATAACAAATGGATATTGTGTTTACAATAGATGGTATTTACATTTTGGTAAATGTAATTATTGTTGATTTAACTCATGCAAATTTTATTTCATGGGTAGTTTGTTCTTGTGGATTGGTTGTGACCATTTGCAGCTTAAGCAAAGGTTATGTCATATTTCAATTTACACCAAAAAGATGATGTTATCCTTTTTGTAGTAAAAGTATTTGGATGTTTACACAAGTCGGTCAACAACTTCTTCCATCAATGTTCTAACATGACATGGTCAATGAAAGGCTCTCAAAGGCCTCTTCTTTTCATTTTATTAGCAAAAGGGTCATTTTGTGACTATTCAGAAAGTTAAGGCCACCACTATTTTGTGAAGAGCAGTTGCAACAACAAGAGAGGCCACTTCTAAGCTTAGTGATCTTCCTTTTTCACCCATCTCCTCTCCTTGCACAACTTGCTTTGTGCTATGAGTGATGGGTTTAGGCCCTATGTTATTTGGTTTTTCCATTTAGGGCTTCCCATTATGGGTTTTGCGTTTTCGGGTATTGTTTTTTGTTTGGACTCTGGTCCTTTCTTTTTGCCTTCCCTTGTTCCCTTACTTGGTGTTTTTTCTTTATTTTGCTTGAAACCTAAATATAGTAGTCTTCCACTTAAGTACGCAACTTAAACTTGCGTGGTTTGTGCGTACTTAGCCAGTACGTGCGTACTTTAGAATTGTCATTCCCAAATTGCTTGCGTTTCACTACAATGTCGAAAAGACCAAATGGAAAGCGTCTCAATGAGCATCAATGTTGCGAAATCATCTCGAAGCTAAGCAAAAAAAATGTTTCAAGTAAAAGGGCTCTAGCCTGAGAGTACAACATTAGTGAAGGCGCCATCCAAAAGGTGTGGGACAACTGAGAGGCGATCCTAGAATGGTCTGCCTTGTTGTCTAAAGGAGCTAAGGAGAGGATATTTTGAGCTTCCATTGGACTACTTATTGAGCTTGAAGACATGCTTTACATCTAGATTGACAGCATGCATCGTGCCAAACTGCCTATCCTGCCACCTCTCGCCATAGCCAAAGCGAAAAACTTGCTTCCAGTCTTTCCATTCCAAAATCCGATTTTAAGGCATCTTGACAATGGTTAAGTCGATTCAGAGCGTGCCATGGATTGCAAAAGATGCTCCTTCATGGAGAGGGAGCAAAAGTCAACAAGAAGGATCCAGAATTGCTAGTCGCTTTAGAAGAACTTTACGAGATTATCGCGCAATATAACCCAGAAAATGTTTACAATATGAATAAGACTGGCTTGTTTTTTCGGTTGGTTCTGAGATACTTACGCCAAATGACGAATCATGACATGTTCAACTAATAAATTTTGAACCTTAAATTTTTTGCCAACAATTGCGTATTTAAATGGATGCGTACTTAAGCGGGAGACTACTGTAACTCCCTTTGAACCCTAAACCCTGGAGTACACGCCTTTTACAAGTTCCGGACTCTTGGCATGGACTCTGGACTCTGAAGTCTTTGGCGTCGTGGAGGAATAATGATGTTTTACTCTACTTATTTGAATATCGTAGCTTGAAAGAGCACGAATTTGGAAGTGGCGGTGTCAGATATGGCAGTCATGAATGCGCACTAGTGCTTCCATAAATGACGCTCTGTGCTGCGCCACAACCGACTCTTCATCAGTGCGGACTCTCGAGTCAGAGAAAAACTTCTTACATACATTGATTGCAGAGCTACCGTCACATGGGGGACACAATGACATTTGCCAACATGTTTTGCAGCAGCAGCATTAGCCTACTGTACTTACCCTTTTCTCCGTTCCTTTCTTTCTCGTCTCTACTCTCATCTGACTTTTTTTTACCTGCAAATCCCACGAGATCCATGCATTGCAAATAATTAAGGATTAAGGTTTCAATGTTTAGAAGCTAGCTCGCCATTAAGTAGAAACAAGTAGATCAATCAGCTTACCGGTCTTCATGCGCAATTCAAAATATGTAATCTACTTGCTCTCCTCCCGGGGATGTTAGAAGCGACTTGCAAGGCTCTACAGCAGCTGTGAGTATGAAGGCCAAAAAAAACCCCTGCAAGAGGATGCTGCAACAAACGACACACAATGACTGGCTTCAGAGTAAGTAGCGGGGCCCGCATTGAATATATTCCGAGATTACCCTTTGACTTTGTGCCGTATTTCTGACGATATTTCCGGCTTGAAGAACTAATTTCAACAGCCTCCTTAAATCTCCCCCAGCTAGATCATCTTGCTGTTTTGTTGGTATCTATCTCACGTGGACAGTAATAATTTTCATCGCCGTGCACAAGCTCGTGTTGCAGAATGACATGTATAAAGGAGAAGCTGAATTAGGGGAAAATATGGAGAAGAAGTTGTCTCTGAAAGAAGGGCAGCAAGAGCGAAGGATTTCTAGTGAAGAACAAGAAGAAGAAGAAGACCCAGGTCACAGCTGAGAGAAAGATGGAGAGGGACGTATAGACTACACTAAGCAGTTGCTGCGCATCCATGAGTCCCGCATTGGGTTCTTAGCTTGACAAGATCATCTAGATCTATTCAACTGGATGGCAAGAGAAAGAAGAAGTTCTTGACCCAAGCTGCAAGGAGGGTTTAGTGCATTTCCTCTTTTGTTTCGAGATCGAGAATCTTCCGCAACCTGATCATTGATGGAGCGTGCACAGCAGCAGGGAGCTGTTGTTTTCATACTAGTGACATTGATGCTGCGCATTCTGCACACAGCTGTGAGTGCGGAAGCTCAGTATAGTAACTACGAAATCCAGCCGTTTCTGGATCCACAGAATGAAGCTCGAGCGCAGGTGGGACTGCCGCCTTTAGTTTGGAACAACAACCTGGCCGCATTCGCACACAACTGGGCAATGGAAAGATTGGAGTATGGAGACTGTCGACTGCAGCATTCAGGCGGGCCTTACGGCGAGAATATCTTCTGGGGAGTAGGCAAGAACTGGCAACCATGGGAAGCGGTGCAGGAGTGGGTGCATGAGCGCAACTGGTACGACTACCACACCAACACGTGCTTGTATTTCGATGCTTGCGGTCATTACACACAAATCGTTTGGCGCCAGACAACCCAAGTCGGATGCTCACGACAAGAATGCCCTGATGGCAACATCTTCATGACTTGTAACTACTATCCTCGGGGCAACTGGATTGGCCATCGCCCTTACTAATCATGTCAGTTTCTTTCCTGCAAATCTTCACAGGAGCAAAGTAGACAACATCAGAAACAGCTCGAGAGCTCCAAAATCTGCTCATCTTCTTCTGTTTCTTGGTCTTGAGTCCTCACTGCCCCATCTAGCTCCCCGTCTTGTTCTTGTTCCTTCTTCTTGCTCATCATGTCTCCTCCCATCAGCAGCAACCCAACAGCAGGCAGGGGAAGCAAAGGATGGATTCTTTGCAAAAAGGGTTCTTGCAAAAGGATTCTGGATTCTTGTGGATTGTTTGCAAAGTATTCTTGGAAAAGGATTCTGCAATTCTGGATTCTTCACTTTGCAGTTCTTCATATTCTTCTGCAGATTCAAGTCTTAAGATGGAGAGCATTTCAAGCTCATTGTAATCTATAATTCATTATCAATCAAAAATATAAACCACAAGATGATCATCAGCTGATCACCTCAGTTTAATAAGTAAAAAACAAGCTATCTCTGTTTGTTTTTTGCAGCTCTGTTTGTTGGCTCTGCCCTTCAGGGTAGGGAGTAGAGACTAGGGACATTGTGATGCACCCACCCAGAAATGGGCCAATCTTTGATATCCCTACATTCTAGGCTCATGTGGAGTCCACTGTAGAAAGGTTTCTGGCATAACTGAAAGATCCAGTTGGACTTCACCATGCTAATCACCATGTGTTTCCAATTTAGTATGTTGAATATTTATCATTCTTATGGATGTCATTTAAGGTGCAGAGCCATCATGTGATGAGCTGCTTGCCAATTTTCAGAGCTGTGTCTGTTAGGGGGAGAGAGTACAAAACCTACAAAACCATGTAGTTTTCATTCGGTCCTCACATTTTGAGGAATGTTTCACTTGGTGTTACTTACTTTGGTGTAGTTTTTTCATTTGGTCCTCACGATTTAAGGAATGTTCACTATGTGAACTTTGGGTTGAAATTTTGGGAACTTCATGGATCATTTTCTAATCTATCGATGTAATTTGAGCTTGCCAGAAAGGTCTGAGAAACATTATAATGAGCTTGAATGTTAGCTATTTGTTCTCCACCAAATTGACATTCTTATGCGGATTCTTTTGAGGGGTTTTCTTTGGTGTCCTTCCATCAATCTATGACATTTCAAGTGATCTGGCTAAAGAAAGGCGGATGATAACATATAATCTTCCTTTTCAATTAGCTTAGGGTCACCAATATACCCTTTTTATACAATTTTACTTTCTTATTGTCTCTTTTGCTCACACCTTTTCCTTTGCTCCCCCTACTTTTAATGAACCTTCCAAATGTAGATTAAAGATCACTAATTTGTACCAACCTCCTTCTACCTATTTCTCTATGTCCTCTCAATTTCAATTCAAACATTGAACTCACATTGTCATCCTCATGTTCCAAAATTCAAAGGTCTAAACACCACATAAACTTACTCACTAAATTTAAAGATTTTCTGAATATCATTCAAACATCATTGAAATTACTCAAAATCCCACATTCTATGCATGAGAGACCTTTGTTCAATTTCTCAAAAAATTAAAATCCATTCATAATAATCATATATAGTCTCTCATAAACCTTTCAATTGATGCTACAACTTTCAAAACTAAACGATATTCAAGACAAATATAAGAATTCACATGAACATGGAAAGTTTTAAGGCAAGTTGAGTTCCCAAGGGCTGTCAACAACACTTTTAACATTGAGTTTTGATCATTTTTTTCCCCAGTAGTCAAATGGAACTCAATGCAAGGTCTAGTTGCCTTCATTATTTCTCAAAGTTGAAACATACGGTTTCACCATCTTGACATCAAGTCCTACATGCAACATTATCTCAAGACTTGCATAATAATGTGCATTAGAATGGGTTCAAGGTCAATGGCAAGTAGTCACATATTACTAAACTCCACAATACCATATAATAACTTGTAAGCCAAGCCGAACTAGCTTCATATGACATTATTTGACAATAATCATTAGGGGAAAAAGACCTATTACTGCACACCTATTCCCCTATTGCCACACATTGTTGTTCCTTATCTTTGCACACACATCCCTCTATTCATACATTGGTTTTCCCTATCCTTGCACAATAGCACTTGGGTTCTTGTAAACAAAATAGTAATCTTACATAGAAGGTTGTGCAATGGTAGGGTCATTGTGTGCATGATGAAGTGCAATAATAAGGCTTTTCTGATTAAATGAGGTGCACAATCCTGGTGGTGTAATGGTGAATTCAAATCATATCAATTTGTTGGAGGCCACATATTTCACATACTTATCATGGTTACACATTCTGAAAGTGTCACTACAACATAATACGACTTAAGGCTTGAAGGAATTGATAGTCACAATTGGGGTAGATAAGCACACAATAATCCACCCACAATCTCAGGCAAACCATTATGCAAAATCTGCATCCAGAGTTTGGCACATTTCCAGAAGCAACGTCAGGAAGACTCAGTCATGATGTGGGCTAACACTTAAGAGAACCATATCTAATCAAAAACATCAAAGAGTATCCTCATCTAAGCTGCAACATCTCATAACCGTACTGCAATTCACCAAGGCTTCAATCCTTTCTATAGTGGACATCCTCACCCTACCTTGCACTACTGTTCTCTCCTCAAGGTCAGATTGCTTGAGGTTTACAGACTGCAATTGTCTTGCCAGAACCCAAAAACAACGCCAACAAAATTAGCAAACATCAAATCCCATATTCATATATCTCATCTTCTCCAGGAAAGACAAGATTCATCAATCCACGGCCCCACTACAAAAGTCCTGATTTGATGGTTGTTCAGCTAACTAACCTCCTGTAGGGCTCTCAATACAAAAAATTCCTCACCCATTATGGCAGAACATCCTCTAGTTTGATGTCCTGGTTCTCTCACCTGATGGGCCTAAGTTTTGTAATATGAACTCCAGGTGTGATTATGGGACAAATTATAAGTAAAGATATTTTCACTTCTCTGCTACATTGAAATTTCTAACTGTCCATGCAGCAAATGATAGATTTGGAACCAGCTAAGTCTACAAATTATATTGTGATGTAATGGAAGTAACCTTCATTTTCTTGGTTTCTTCAAAAGACCAAGGCCTTGAAGATCTCTTTCATTTCTAAAGATGAAGGGCTGAGAGCCTCATTGGGATAACATTTCATCAGCAGTGCCTCCAGTGACTCATACTTGTCCAGAAAATCCTCCTGAATCCATAAATGCCCAAAGTTACTGCTGTTATCATTTGTATACTGAGATTAGAGTCCAAAAATTCTGGGCATTTGAACCTTCTCAAATAAAAAGAATCTGCAGACATCACAAACCTTGAACTTCTCCCATAATGAAGGGAGCAATTCCTCTGAAGTCAGGTGTTTTTGCATACGCTTGTACAATCCTTGTAGCACTTTCTCCACCTATCCCAATCCACACGTTTGTGTCAGAAATGTGCAACAGAACTTTCTTGTGAATACTTATACCTTCACAATTTTGAGCCCTTGCAGTTTCTAACAAACAACAATATGAATGGAAGTAGAATTTTACCCCTGCAAGACTGGTTTTCAAAATCTTGCGCAGATCCATCTTAGAGAAACCAAGTTGAAATGGGACCTCCTCAGGGGAGATGGTGTATAACAAGTTCTCCACTCGTTGTGCAAATTGGAAGAGCTTCTCAAATTGCTGCACACACAATCATGATATCATGTTCTACCTTGACTCTTTCTTGCCATGTTTATCATCCCTAAACTGGATGATGCCCTAAACCCCAAACCCTGTCAAAGCCTTGGAGTCTGACAAGTATCCTACAAAAATGTTGGAAAGTTAGGGGAAAAAACATTTGGACAAAGATAGCTCCTGCTACAAATACTCATCCTCAAAATGCCACTCCATTTAACATTTTCAAACTTTTGTCCTCAATTCCTCTTCTTAGTGGAACATGTTTAAGACATCATGTGGTTGTTTATGAAGGGCATCCTACACAGAACCCACAGAGTAAAGAAATCTGCAAGACAGAGAAGGCATTATTAAGAAACTCGTTGAGATACATACATAGTTGATAACTGAGTTGATGTAGCGAGTGCAAGCTTGCTCATAAGCCTCACTTGCCTGCTGATAGAAGCGTGCCAATGTCGGCACAACATTTGCAAGATCGAACATACTGTCACCTCAAAATCAAAGTACACAAACATCATCAATATCCTTATCACATAGACCCTCCTTAATTATTCTAATATCAACAATTTTCTGACTATGATCATGCATTACACGAATCTTCCTTTCTAGTTGACTTTGCATTCATGCCAAAGCTTATGCCAAGGGGAAGCCATGACCACAGTGAAAAGAGGAGCCATTGAATAAGAGATTAGAGCCCTCCAACAGAGACAAAAGAGAGAAGATGAAACAAAGGATGAATCAAAAGGGTTTAGGACACTAGCTAGGACACTGACTCAAAGCCTTCCATACTCAACAGTACAAGAGCAACATCAAAATTTATGATGCCAGGACAGAGATCCTCCAGCTTAACATTTGCCAAAAGCTAAGACTTCCAATTGACTTCATCAGCAAAATTGGTCTATCATACTGTATTTATGCTTCTCAAACACTAGTACAATCTTATAAGTCTGCAATTATTGCTAACAGGGGTTGGGCATTATTTCCTGTTACTTCCAGTCTCTTTAAGTTCCTGAGATAAATTTTTTTGCTCTTCACTACAAGGCTATACAGCCTGTCCTTGGGTCTCAAAAGGGATATCCACGTGATTGCAGAGAAAACTATACAGTAATACTTTAAAGGTAACCACTATGTAAGTTCTGGTCAAACCAAAACAAACACAAGAAGAATGAGTGCAGTCATAACCTTTAAAATGTCAATCAGAAAGTATCAGACCATCACCTTTTTCCAGAATGGCAGTGACTAGCTGCGAATACTCCCCACTGACTTCATCAGCTACCAACAGTGGACATAGATAAGTAGACAATACTCTGCTCAAAATGAGCAAATAATTAAACAAAAAACTGTGTCCTGGGTCTCTGTCACATTTCCAGAAGCAACAGGACTACTCAGTGATGGTGTTGGCTAGCACTCAGGTGTCTCAAAAGAGAGGCGAAAGACAGGAACCTGTTTTGAAATGCTGCATAGTTCTCAAGTAAAAGGACATCCACATATTTTGGATCCACCTGTGCGATTCGTTCCAATACAGTAAACATAGTCCCAACCTGTTTTGTACCCAAAGAAAATTAGGATACTAATTGCAAATTCATCAGTCACTCCAACATCTAACACCTGATATTTCACTTGAAAGCAACTGGAGTTTGCAACTCAGTCACATGACTCAATGACTACTGCTGGAAGTTTGCATGATGACTTGCGCTCTGGAACTACAAGCATAAATCCCTGGTTTGTGAAGAGATAATCCATAAGATGGTAAAGGAAGCAAGTACTCAACCAGGGGTATATTTAAGGGGCTGCAACCAACGTGATATCATTCATGTAATTGCCTAAAGAGATATTTCATCTGACACATGGAAGCATCAATCAGTTGAACATCATAGAGAAAGGGAAACATTGTTCTTACCAGCTTCATATAGGCTTGATCAACCATGTCCCTGGAGTTTTCTTGAATGAGGTTCTCCATCCGTCCAGCAAGAGAAGCAAATCTGTACCTCCATTTCAACCCATCAATTTGCAAATAGAGCACATTATGGTTCACTGCTAGAAGCAAAAGTGTTGAATCCTCTGGAATATTACACACTGACAGTAAAAGTTGTCTTGGTACAAACATTACATGGGAATATATGACAGAACACCCATCTGCTTCACATTGCGGTCATGCCTCTCAATTTGGAACTTGGCTTCATCCACAAACTGTTTCATGCACAATACATACAATCCCATCAAAGTAAGCAATAGCTCCAATATCTCTGCCAATGGGCAGACCCCCCCTCCCTGGTATTCAAGCCCACGTGCCTTATATACACATTAGTTAGCAGTTTCCCAAGTTCATTGGATATTTGCAGTTAATTTCTGAGCACTTCAGAGGTGATCGTTTTAGAAAACATTGATATTAACAAATCCAGTTGAATGGATGTGATCTTTACAAACATTGAAATCAGAAGAGACAAACCCGGTTGAATTGAAAACTGATGCGAGACTGGAGGTCAGCAAGCAGGCGGCGCACAAAGCCTGCAGCATCAGCCTTGTGGCCAGACAGATAGCGTTCTGTTACACCTTGCATAGAGATACACCGCAATGGGTCAATTTTGTATGCCCAATCAACCACAGCGTAGAAATCCTCCTGAATGCCTTCCAAAAGCTCTTGAAGAGACTGGTTTAATGACTCGAGTTCTGCTGGGTTCTGCTCAGCTGCAAAAAAGCATCAATATAAAAGCCACTCAAGGTAAGATGAATGATCTCAAATCAGATACAGAAAACAAGCTACCAAGATACTGACAGTCAACAACCTGCAATTTATGAGTAGTGGCAATGACTCCCAAGGTTACTCTCACACACAAGCTTCTAGTAATCTTGTAATTTTCTCTATTACTGAAAAGGGCCATGCAGCAATAAGAAGACAAAACACATAATAACAGACAACAGGGAAATACAAACAAGGACGAAGTAGGGTTAAAAAGGCTCCCCACTTACAAGACTCTATACAAAATCATTCAGAAGACTCTGAACACTGAAATTCCAGAAAAAAATTTCTCTCTATTGAGCAATTCTCTAGTCCTCTTTCACAGAATCTTTACAATGAGGTCACAAGAGTCCAATGAGGAAATATAATTAGTCTCACATGACTTGATGTCTGTGCCATCCATTTCCATAGCACTGATGTCATCATCATCCTTGTCGTCGTCATCCCCCCCAGCACTTGGAGGGTTTAATGGCAACACCTCAAAGCACATGAAGGAGGCAAAAAAAGAGCTCTGCAGGGCAACACAGGAATCAAAACCTTGTCCCAAACTAACCATGGTGCAAGTGAATTGCATTTACATCTGTGAAAAGGGGACAGCCCACCTCATCAACCAATAAAGGAATAAAAATACGAAGCATCTTTGCATAGGCTTCTGAAACAGGCGAGTTGTCCCCTCCACCAGCTCCTTGTGTGGCACCTCCCTGTGTACTGTCTAGCCATGCACCTGTGCTTTTCAACACCTTAGTGCTTGCCCTGAGCTCATTTGCAAACTCTCGTGCCTACTCATCACCAATCAGCATTAACAAAACATGTTAGTTCCACAGTTTGTATAGGGTTCAACTAATAAGAGTCAAATGCATCAATCATCATGTAAGAACTGCCTTGCTGCTAATGGGAAGAGTCATGTCCAAAGCAAAGCAAAAGATGACAAACTCACTTCACGGCGAAGCAGAAGGTTCAGAGAGTGACAATATGCTTTCCTTAGAGGGTCCAATGAGTTTCTGTCCAAAGTCTGGAAACAAACAAGATATCTCAGGACTCAACAGATTTCTCAGTCTTAAGCTGAATGAAATTAAAAGCTCCAGTTGGCACCAGAACAAACAATTTATGGCTGTACATTGAACATTGCTCTTTGAATCTCCTGGAGGTACAAACCTTCAAATGCTGAAGCATACGTGCATATGTGCGACACTTGAACCGTAGATCAGCATGATCTGGTCGCTTAAGCTGCCCCCTCTGCAGTGCACAATGATCATTTGTTGCTCTAACCAATATTGGATGAGTTTAAAACCATAAGCTTCAGATCAAATATCATGCATACAGGAAATCCTTCACATATTTAGCACTAAATCCACTTTACACCATCACCACCGTCTAGCATTCAGAAATTTGCAGGGAAAGACTTGAAGAGCTCAAAGCAACCTCACAAAAAATGCTGACTGTCACTGAATGTCTACATGATTTCAGGATGCAGAGGATATGCAAAGGGATATTGAACACTAAAGGAACAAAATGTACCTGAGAAAAGTAGGACTTGTCACTGATCATGAAATCTACAAGGTTGGAAAAGTAACTTCTCAGAAAGTCAGATGCCCGGCGCACAAATGTAGCCTTAAGCTTCTCAAGCTCAGCACGCTTGTCTTTAACCTGTAAACAAACCACAGTGATGAGTCAGCTACAGAATACATCTGGCAAGACACCACACAAAAGTATATGAGGAAATTCAAACTGCGGTGGAGATGCATCACACATAATCATGCCAATAATCCCTTGGGTCTGCTGCATACCGCACGCATAGTAGCATAGTTTGCATCCAAAAAGGGTGGTTCAAGCCCATGCAATGCACCAGCCAACCAATCACAAGCTTCCACATTTTGAGGCATTCTAGCTTCTTCAAATGTTCCTCCTGTCAAGATTGCTGCATACTGCCACACTCACCACAAGAACATAAATTGGCACAGAAAACATCATTTTCTCCAGAGTAAATGGAGATGTAGATATAAGAAACACAAAAAACTCTTTCCTTTGCATTCAGCAACTGCTCTCCAATGTAAAAAGAACATAGTCATGCAGCGCACACCTCTGGGGGCACCCGAAGCCGCTCCAACAGGGTGTCCATTTCCTGAACCAGGGCACCATTATTCTGGGCCTGCATTTCCAGCATGTTGTTTCTTGCCTCTATCTGTCATAAACACCCATCAGCCAAGCCTCAATCAATAAACATTCTAGTTGTAGGAGTTACATCAAAGGCTAACCTTATTTCAACAAGCATTTACTCTGTAGGTAACAATGATCATCTTAACCCACAATGATGGCATGCTTCTTCACAGGCATAGATACCAGCTTGAACAGTGTTCACACAAACTATATCATTATCAGATTCAAGTTCCCCTTTTCCTACAGTAGACGAGCCACTGAATAAACTTCAATATCAAAGAGTGTTTACCGACTCAATGTCTTCACGCATATGACGCAATTTGACATTGAAGATACCCAACCATTCATCCATGTCATCCACACTGCTTTGGGCAGCATCCAGCTGCAGCAGCACCTGCAGAGCTGTCTTCCTTCTTCAGAACAATTGCCTCACCATCCTCCTCTGACCATCCTGGCCACCCTATCTCTCTTTGGCAACTCCAATTGCAAAAAATCAGAATTTTACTGAGCTCCCTGGACATAGAAACAGGTGTTTTGATATGGGCAAACATACCTCCTCAACAAGGGGTTCACTTTCAAGTATGGCATGCACATTGGCAGCTTCCAAAGCTGTAAGTTCTCGTTTCAAGCGCTCTGAAAAAGCTTCTGCCTCATCAATGCCCATTACATACCTGTCATAGAAGTGGAACATGCAATGACTCAACTCCACATAGAAAACACAAAGAAGCACCTTAGTTCTCAGCTGCCACAAGCTCAATTGCTTGATAATTGCTGGATGGGGCAAGATGAAGGTGTACAGTGCACGTACGTGCCAAGCAAGGCCTCCATATCATCTTCCTCAGCCTTGGAGACAAGCTCCCTTTCCACTGTGACTTTTGCATCTTTCTCTTCACCTCCAGCTTCAATGGCATCTGTGCTGACTGGTCCCCCAATAGGGAGTGACTTTGCATTTGCCTGCATAGACAAATAATAGTTTCCAGACATGAATATGAGTCCACATTGTTGTGAATATTTTTAAAACAACATGAATAAATATCCAGAGCTTGATGGATCCATAATAGATTCATAACACAAATATGAGTCCAAATTGTCCTAATACTTTTGAACCTTTGACTATATAAGGAGTATGAAGTATACATGTTGGACCAAAGCAGACAGCCAAAAATCTCCAAGGTTGACACAATTGCATTGACATAAAGACTACTTGTGAGGAGTAGTACCTGTGCCCACAGTGCCATTTCCACAACATCCATGCCTATGATTTTTGGAATGCGCCCAACATTCTCCTTACATAACTTCAAGATGCCTGTCAAAAGTCGGTTCCTACACAACCATATATTTTCATACAATGCCAGAGTATCAGGCACACAGCCCTCAAGAGTGCTAAAGCCGTTGAAGCCAACTAATAGCATCAAGAATGAGAATGGCTAATGGTGGTGTTTCTTCAGCAAATAATATCAGATGCAAAGGAAACTAGCCTGTCATCAAGGGTGCGCATGTTCCACTGAGGAGGAGCCACTCGTTGATTCTTCAAATTGTCAAACCCCTGCAAAGGTAGACTAGATCTGTGAGCTGCTCAGGTTTGCCAAATAGATGCAGAAATTCTTGTAAAAGAAACGGTTTTTGCATAGCAGCAGCAAAACTCACCATAACAAAGCTACAACCGGTGTTGTCACTAGACACAGCTTCCACTTTGTTGAGGTGTTTCAGCTTGTATAATTTTGCCAGCTGCATAAGATTGCCACAGAAGTATCTGAACAAGTGTACTAGAAACACACAAAAAATATATACCGCTGCAATAGAAAGCCAGCACCTCAGATATGCTCCCAGAACTGAAACTGCCTTCTCAGGGAAGTGGAAGTAAGAAGGGGGAGAAATACAGCTCATAGGTAGGTCACGTTGGCAAGACAAAAAGCAGTAGCTTTGCAGGGCCCATGATACCTGGAGTCCACTGGGGGAGTGTTTCAGCACTTGAATATTGACATTGGACTTCTGTGTCGCAGTTGACTGGGTTGCTGCAAGCCATTTTACCATTGCATCAAATAAATCTTTGAAATGCATCAACAGACCCAAAAACAAGTTGAGAGTTTTCAATACAAGTTAGCATCATATTGAACGACACAGAACAAAAGATATTGTCATATGTCAAGCTGATTGTTGCATTTGATTTCTGTTCTGGTTTACATGTCACCACAAACAATGATCCAGAAATCTGCATCCTGAGTTTCTGTCACACTTCCTGAAGTAGTAGGAAGACTCAGCCATGATATCAGCTAGCAAACAAGATGCAGTATAACTAATAAGAAAATTCAATAGTATCCTCATTCAAGCTGCAACAATCTTGTGAGGGCAAGCTCATTTCATCCCAGCTTTGCCCCCCATACAAGTAAGCACAATAGCCAAAGGCACAGATAGAACTCCAATATCAACAGTAAAGTGGTTGTTGGCATCTCCTGCACCCTAAACACATTCTTCATAGATCCTAAACACATCCTAAACACATGCTTGTTTAGTTGTTCCAAAGGCAATTTGGTTGCAAGTTTTGGAACAAAAGAAACAAGAGCTCTTTCTTCAGCAGGTTCAACACAAATTGTTGTCTCACACTTTTCATTTACTACCAAGGCTCTGACTCTCAACCTAATAGCTGAATTCAACATCAATCGCTGACTTCTGTCAACTCTGCGGATTTGATGGATGCGCGCTATTACGAGTTGTGAACAAGAAACAAAACCAAATCTAGAGCAACTACATCAGATCTAAGATTTTCACCATCTTCAAAAGCCTGTGCCAGTAACTAAAATGCTTGCACATATCATTTTCCAAATGTTTTTCCCGAATGCAAGCTGCCGCATCCTATACTCAGAAGCTCCATGTGAAAAAAAGGGAATAAATACTATGGAATACAAATATTTACACATATACGTATCCTAGTTGAGCATACATACCGGTGACAACCAAGATGCGAGGTTTAGTTGTAAGGCGAGTGCGACGCCCAGCCACACTCCACGACGCTTGGCTCTTTGCCACCCTAAAGGCCATGAGAACTGTACTATCGGTATTCGCAAAGAAAGCCTCCACACTTCCTTGCAAATCGCCATCATCTCCTAATTGCTGCTGCTGCTGCTGCATTGTCGACATTTTCTCCTTCCAATCCCCACTCAGAAACTCAGAATCCTCCCCTTCTTCTTCTTCTTCTTCTTCTTCTCCTTTCTGTTTTCTTCTTCTTCTTCTTCTTCTCCTTTCTGTTTTCTTCGTCTTCGTTGCTCATCAAGCCTTGAGCTTCTTCTTCTTCTTCTTCTTCATCCCAGTGCTCCAACCTAATCAACACTCAGCAACGCTGCACGGATATAGGGCCCAGGAAGAAGGCCATTCTGGCACAGAAAAGAATACTAGACAGGCTGTCGGAAGTCCAACTATTTACGAAACGTTACCGAACCTACTGATGTATCAGTCAGGCGAGTTTTATATGGCGGAATTAATTGGCACTGGGTCCGATTCGGCTGACATTAGCTATCGGTTCGTAATACGGGTTGCCAATTCTGCACCAAAATCGCCCACCCCCGCCGTAATAAGCGACTCATGGCGTAATGGCGTAATGGCTCTGCCCCTTACTTTCCGCAACTCGTGCTGTAATGGGTTCTGCGGCCTGCCCCTTTCTGTTGGCGTAATTGCTGTGTGCCTTCCAGCAAGTTAGAAACCAGTTAGGAATATTGAAAATGTTCCTACAAAAATATTTTTAGTTGCTCCTATATTTAATTATAATTTCATGTTTACATGTAATTTCATTACACTTCATTTGATTTATTTTTTTAGTTTTAATAAACTTGGATCTAAAAAATAAAATAAAATATACTTTTTTTTAGGTGGATCAATTGTACAATGAACACCAAAAAATAGATTATATATCGATTTAAGATGTTTAAATAAATGCCTTTTAAACAAATATTCCCATTTTGACACTAGCAAGGTTAGTAAACTTTGTGGGTTATGCAATTCCATTATAACTTAGATGTATGCAATTAATTATAGGATAAACAACATTTGGATATACAAATTATAATTTGAAAAACTATTATATTTGGTCAACCCAAGTTCAGTCCTCAACTAATTTCATGATGCATTGAAGGAAATAAAAATGAAAATAGAATAAAAAAATCTAACCTCGTAAAAATTACTATCATCTTACAATATGACATGTTTAACACCTCAAATAATCATAATAAAATATTAAATGATTGTTTGTAACCTATTGTATATGATATGATAGGTCTTAACAAATTTATTATGGTGTTAATGTTATTTTGCACGATCATGATTAACCAACACCCATCAACACATCATGAAAGATGGATGATGGATGATGGATGGTCAAGAAACCAAAAAAAAATTGGTTGGGTTTCTTAATTCCTAAGGTAACTAATATATTGCTTCAACTCAAGTTCATCCACAACTAAGTAATAATGGACATCAAGTGGATGGTGCATTAGTGGGTGCTTGTTCATTATGGCCATTTTGCACATCATGTCGATGAATTCGACGTGATTCAATATCATTGTTTCACAAACCTTGTGAATATAATTCACAAAAATATATGAGTTTGATAATCAATTGTTTAACAAGTTAAATAATATGTCGTATCTAAATCATGAATGAAAGATGGAAATGATAGAGACATACACATACATCAAAATACAATTATCATCTTTGAATAAGATTGAAGATACTTGTTTTTCACAAGAATAATTATAAATTAAACAAGGCTTCCATTGTTAATAAACATAGGATGCAAGATTTAACAAACAAATAAAAAATAATACAAAAGTTTTTGAGTTCAAAACTTTTAATATATTAATTAAACCTATTAACAACTAATACCCAAATATATATATATATATCTACAAAATAAACATAACATTATTATGAATCTAATTAAATTACAAAATTTATCTAACATCCAATATATGGGACACTATATTTTTATTCACGTAAATCTAAAACAAAGTTTCTCCCTTACAAGAAAGGACAATAAGTGACTCTACCATAAGAGGCTTTGTTTTAAAATAAGGTTTTACATCAAATTTTACATAAAAATGTGATGAAAATGTTTTATTTAATATCAATTTAAATTGAATGGGTTAGGTGAAAAGTAGATTCAACTTCGGGTGGTATCGTTATGAATAACACACCCCAAAAGTTCAAGATTCATTCAACTTTAGGACAACATAAGACTCATTAAAAGAACAAAATTCCTTTTTAATTTATATCAAATGATTGTTTAAGTCGTGTAGAATTTGAAACTTAATTTGGATTTACAACAAAAATAGTTTGAATATCTCAAATGAGTGGTGAAAGAAAAAGTTTTAGAAAAGTAACACTTTGGGTTCCTTTATTTAAACATAAAACAAATATGTTTTTTTTCCCACTTTTTGGAATGTTCTTTATTTCTTGGAAGGTCTTAGATAATCATCTTTTCTACTTGTTTAATAGATAGTGAATTAAGGCAATCACAATTTTTTTAGCAAATTTTCAAGGTTGGGAATATGAAATCTTGAATGGCCATTGCATTCATGTTTACAATTTTGTGATAATTTTCATTTTGTTTCAATCAACATTTGGGCTATACCTTAATGACCATAATTAATTTACAATGATGCAGCTTCACACTTAATAATAAAAGGTCAACAGTTTGTGAACACATGTCATGAATATTTCATAAACATTTATTTTTTTGGTTTGTGTACCTTATATAGGTGTCTACAAAAATTCGTGTTGTATACATAGGTGAGGAAACAAAGCCCGTGCGGTGCAAGTCAATAATAAAAATCAAAATTTTAAAAGGTTTTTTTTTTAAAAAATTTAATGTAATTGGATCCACCTTTCCTTGAATTTGATGAGGAGGTTCTTAATATCACCACCCAATGAGGGTTTGTCTTAAACTCATTGTTTTAAAAGGGCCTTTTCATATGAACTTAAGTTAAATAGGTTAATATTTTGATGAATTCATAATTTATGCACATTGGTTGCTGCATTGCATATTTTTGTTTTTATAAGACATAAGATGCGAGACATTTGAAAGTTATGGTCATGTTTGATGTTTTTGAAATGTTGGTGTAGAGAAGTTGTATTCAATGTTTGTATAATTACACGAAAATGATATAAGTATTGTAAGTGAAGAATGAATGGTATCCAAGTTGTTTTCATTTTTTTTCATTCTTATACATACTCTCAAATCCACATTAAAGCTTTCATATTGGAGAAGAGTAAATCAAAATAAAATTTCTTTTGTTTGCATGTGAGATAAATATGCATATGTTAAGTTGTATTTTTTAAAACATTAATATGATAAAAGAACCAATTCATTTACTTATAATCCTTGAGAATGATGAATGGTTCTTAGAAAATTGTTATGATAAACGATTGGGTTTTACTAACTTTAATATCTTTTGATGATAAGTTCAATTAATGTCAATTTTGATTCAATGTTGTTATTATAATAATGATTGAATTTGTTTTTCATCAATGTTCAAATTTTTAAAATTTGAAACATTATTCACATTATGGCTTTATCATTATATGTTGTTGATGTTTTAAATATGTCATTGGTTCCATCACAAGACCATTGGGTGTTGCATAATTTCTGACACATAATTCAACTAACATATTTTTTAAAATATGAATTATAGAATGCAAACTTGTAGCTTTCATTTGGATCATTTGAGAGTTTGTAAGATGACATGCATGATGGATGATTATTATCCTTTGTTTTTTTTTTTATAATGTGGATTATGAATTAATGACCACATTCACATTATGTTTGTGCACATGTTTATTTGTATTAAAAAATATGCAATCCTAAAATTATTATATGGTTGTTAATAACAAATTGAATATTATGGTTTCCCATCATTTGGTTTTCATTTCCCCCTTAATTTTAATTTTACCATCGAGTCTTACTTCAACAAGATTTGTAAAGCAATTTACATTAGTGAAACATATTTGATGAGGTTTACATAGTGGGTTGGTTATAAGTTAATCAACATTTTTAAAACCATATTCAAACAAATCTTTTCATATTTTCTATCATGGTATGAAATTTATTTGAAATGTGTAAAAGTGCATATCAAATTGTCACATAATTTTACTTTGTTTATAATGTTGCAAATGTGTTTGTCAATTTTTTTATGTTAATGCATTAACATTATCCTTGATATTTTGAAAGATCCAACTTTTCACATTGGGTGCTTAATAAAAAAATCACTTGTCATGATAAAATCAAGACTAACCAAAAAAATAATCTTAATACATTTTATACACCTTAACCTATTAACTATAACTTTAAGCATTTTAACACCAACAAATGATATTTCATCTATCACAATAAGTTGCAATTGTTCATATCAACATGTAAGCCTATTTAACGAATTTAAAAACAAGTTTGGTAAACTACATAATGATTGTTGGAATTGTATGTTCAGCATTGAAAGTATTGTTAAACTATTAATATAATCGATTGTAGTTTTACCTATAGATGTCATGAGCAAAACTTTGGTTTTGTTAAATATAAAGATATTATTTATTGTATGATCATAATAATATATTAATAATAAGTTTTAATGGATTTTTTAAACCTATTCTACCAAGCCTTATAAAAATTAACAATTGATGAATCAATGTACATTTTTCAATACATAATTCACCAATATTATTATTTTTTCATTTAATTATTTATTTAAACTATGATATTCAAATTCTTCTATCATCTTGGATATGAGAATTTTATGAAATTATCATCTTATAACATTTGTGGTTTTTTGTTTGATCCATTACATGATTCAATCACAAAACCAAATCATAAATCATATTGTTCAATATTAATAATCTTTATAATGGGAATTGCACAATTTGAATCATTTTTTCATAATATGTGTAGATGGATGTGATGTTTTCTATGTTGAATTAATGGAATTATCTTTTTTTTTCATATTTGGATATGGTAGTTTGTTGTTGAAAATATATTAAGTTAAAAAAATTTCATCATGTTATTGATAGTATATGCATCACGCCATGACACTAGTTCCAAGTTGTGAATGTTTTGAATTTTTAATTGGTGAATACAATAGAAGCTCTTCTTTCAACAAAATTTTCATATACTTATATGTATTATAATCTACAAACCTATTAATTTTCGGTTTGTGACATTTAGAAATTTTATTTATTTATAGGTTGTTAAAAGAAATAAACTTTGATAATGATAATGATTCATAATGATTAAGATGATAAATGTATTTGTCTATAATGAATCAACATATTATATATATTGAATTTTTTAAAAGTTGATTTAATGCAACGTATGGTTTTAACACAAAAAAAAAATCTTTAAAAATATATAAATTGATGAATTGAAAACATTTTTTACATTTTGACTTTTTATTCCAAATGTAAATTGGCCTTTTTATAAATATTTTGTTATCCAAAAAATTCAAAATGAAATTTCCCTCACAAAATTCCCATTGTAGCACTTTGTGCCATTTTTTTTCCATTATTGAAGTTTATTTGCGACTATTATTTTGATATAAAATTAAACAAAATGCTTGGGTTTAATTATTAAATGCAACATTTGTTCAGGTTTTTTTTGTTGGGTATTCAATAATAAATATTTACTTAAATATGCCATATTAATTTGCCTCACTTGAAGGGATGATAATTAATGAATAAAATTATTAAAACTCAACAAATAATATTACTCATTTCATATTTATATATTGTAAAATGTATGAAAGTTGTATATGAATATAATAAATGTTGAAATGATGAATGGACAAGATCCATTAATTTTTTTCATTTCAACAAATGGAATATTTCTAAATATTCAATATTATCCTTCACAATATATATATATTGACTTGGAAAGAAATATATATTTTTTTGAAAATTTCAACATTTTTGAAAAACAATATAATTAGTGTTGCATTAGCCAAGGTATACTAGGGCATTATTATTATTATTATTATTATTATTATGATCTTAGGTACCTATATAGGTAGGCTAGGTATTTGCAGCTTCAAAATTGTGCAAGTTGCAAGTTCCAGTGTTTTTTTTTTTTTTTTTTTTTTCATTTCTGGCGAAATTTCACCAAATATTTTTTCGACAAGTAAATTGGAATTGTTTTTGGGAAATTTTTGTTTTTAAAAAGTCCAAATTGGACTAATTTGCTAAATTTTTTAATTATTAAAATTTATTTATTTACTTATAAAGAATTTACAGATTTATTGAAATAAATAAATGTTTTATTTAGTTATTTATTTATTTTATTTAAATAATTAAATACTGGAACTTGCAACCTCCTCCTCAGGCGAGGAGAGGGTTTTGGCACATTCCTTGAACATTAAATTATTTTTTCCATTTTTTAGGGTTATCTTGTGGTTGAGAGGCCTGTACGCAGATTTAGGGCAAATTAGATGAGCTCAGAACTTGGGCTTGGATTTTCCCTCCTCCTTTCTTCTTCTTCTTCTTCTTCACCAAAGCAAAATCAAAATCAGTTTGTGTGTGTGTGTGTGTGTGTGTTTTGTGCAACGAGCGCTTGTGGTGCAGGTATCGATTGTTGGCAAGAGAAGCTCTGGGAGAGCACGAGAGGAAGCTGGGAAGGGGATTGCTGAAAAGAAAGAAGACGAAGAAGAAGAAGAAGAAAACGGGTGCGGGAAGAGATGAGCAGTTGGAATTATGTTGTGACGGCGCACAAGCCCACCAATGTGACGCACTCCTGCGTCGGGAACTTCACAAATCCTCAGGAGCTCAACCTAATCATCGCGTATCCATCCCACACTCTCCTACCGTTTCTCTTATTTTCCTGTGTGTGTGTGTGTGTGTGTGTGTGTGTGTTTTTTTTTTTCAAATTTTTTTTAGCCTTCTCGGGGTTGGTCTGCGGTTGGTTGTTTACGGTCAGTCTATTCTCCCCGCTTTTTGTTGCTGGATTGTCCGTATTACTATCTCAGGAGAGCATGGAGCAGAACGAAACAGCTTGTCTGAAGAACGTATTACTGGGCAAGAGATCCTTGACCTGAGATCGCTGTTCAGAAAATGCACGCGAATTGAGATTCATCTGCTCACGCCGGCCGGTCTTCAGGTAAGCGAAGAGAGAGGGAGAGGTAGAAACGACTTTCAAGGGCAGGCAGGCAGGCAGGCAGATGGATGTCGCTAGGATAGGATTTTGTGGTCATTTGCAATTGCTAGTGTTTTTTTTTTTTTTTGGGGTGTTTGGCAAGACTCTCAGACCTTAAATTCCTGGACATCTTTCAGGCCTTGAGAAACAGATGATATGTTAATCTTTGTTGGTCTCATGTTCTGACATTCAGTATATGGGTGGACTGGCAGCCTATGCTTGATGTTCCAATTTATGGCCGCATTGCCACCCTTGAGCTATTCCGACCTCCGGTAAGCTCTTACACCTTGTTTTTTTCCTTAGGAAGACTCAGAGGAAAAAGACTTGAAGGATTTGTAAATACATTCCCCAGGGCATAATATAGTAGTAGAGGGCATTGCTAAACATCTCCCTGACAGCCCTTTCAGTATATAATTCTCCTTGCATATATCATCATCAGCTTGACTCCTTTTGTGGCAGCATTGAGTTGATGAGGAATACTGCTAGATATTTGTTACAGATTTCAGTGTTTTTTTCTGGCCTATGAGTTTGGTCTCCTGTGAGCTATTCATGTCTCATAGGATGAGGAAGAGACAAAAATTTCTTCTGTGTACCTTTTGCTGATACAGTGACAAAATTTTATGATGTGGGGAAGAGCAGGGGGAGTCACAGGATGTGCTGTTCCTGTCTTTGGAGAGATACAAATTTTGTGTCCTTCAATGGGATGCAGAAACAAGCTCACTTGTGACACGGTAACCTTTTGCTTCTTTTGGTAGAGTGCTGCTTGTCTCTGGGAAGGGAATGAATGGAAACTTGGAGTTTTTAACCTGTCTCGGTGGATTTTGATTTGCAGAGCAATGGGAGATGTGTCTGATAAGATTGGTCGACCGACAGATAATGGACAGGTATGCATAGTAAATACCACTATAGATGGAGATATCACTACATTTTACATTGTTCTAGCAGATTGCAAATGGTTGGATGGGTAGACTTGTACACTAAGATATTGCTCAAGATCAAGCCTCTTTCATTATACTCTGAATTGAATGCCTTGTCATCCAGCATTCAAGGACATGAATGAGTACTAGAGAAAAAGTTGTCAAGTTAGGGTGTAGGGTGCTGTCACTCAAAACTAGCATCAGGAGAAGCTATTTATAGGTTTGAGATAGGTTTGAGAAATCAGGTGTTGCTTCTCTTAGCCAAGTGGATTGAGTAATTTATTCTTTTGTCTCAGATTGGCATTATAGATCCAGATTGCCGGCTTATAGGCCTCCATCTTTATGATGGCCTTTTCAAGGTATGTGTTCTTATTCATTCCCAACTCCATGAGGTTCTCTTTATTTTGGCTTCAGTGAAACAGACCTTAAATTATTGTTCACTGGCTTTCGGCCTGCTGCTATTATATCAGAGTGGAAAACTTGGAAGTGTGTGCTGATAAATACAAGGTATTATATGGTTGTTCTGAGTTGTGGCGACATTAGCAGCTCACTTTGAAGAGTTCTTTCAGTAAGGTAACACTTTTGAAGGAATAGTTACTCTAATGATGGTCAATGGAGTGCAAATATTTACTTGCATGTTAACCCACAATGTTGGGCTCTCCTTCAGGTGATTCCGATTGATAGTAAAGGCCAGCTCAAGGAGGCTTTTAATATCAGGTAAATGTCTCTCAACTGTCTGTGCCTTGGAGCTGTATTTTTCAATCGATAAATAGTGGGGAGGGTGCTGAGTGTACAACTGACTTCCTCACTCATCTAATTCTCGTTGATGGTATATTTCCAGTGGGAAAGGTAGAAGGTTTCAACTTCTGTTTCAATTTGTTGTGAGATCTGAAACCTCTAGAGCCTTATTATCATGTCATCTCTCAATCATATTCAGGTTGACTTAAACAATAGTATGGAGAAGTTCTCAGTACTTATCAAAAAATATTTTGTCTCCAATTGTACACCCATTTTTCTAGGTTGTGCAAACTTGGCCAAGTTCCTCTGTGACAGGACTGCTTCTTTGCAGGCTAGAGGAACTGCAGGTTCTGGACATCAAATTTCTGTATGGCTGTTCCAAACCTACCATTGCAGTTCTCTACCAGGTTTGCCTGTTTTTCGCAGCTTTCGTTTCTTTTTGTGATGAATATTCATTGTTTTCAGCTGTCTCTTAGTTGGATTATCCAGTTTCAAGTGCATCAGAACTGTGGTCTGTTTCGTATTTGTGGTAATCTAATCCAAAGTTTAGGTTTCTGCTCCATAAACATGTGATTCAGCTGAGCTTAGGGGATTCAGATATTCAATATTTGTCTGTGGCAAGGCTAGACCAAGCTGAGTCTTGTGAAGTCTTATGAGCTCTGCATTTCCATATATTTCATGGCCTTTCTCATAGAGGTATGCGTGCTGGATTCGACCAGGATAACAAGGATGCACGGCATGTGAAGACCTATGAGGTGCAGCTGAAGGAAAAAGACTTTGGAGAGGGACCATGGTTGCAAAACAATCTGGACAATGGTGCAGGCCTGTTGATTCCTGTTCCACTTCCACTTGGTGGGGCCATTATTATTGGGGAGCAAACTATTGTCTACTACAATGGTTCTGTATTCAAAGCTATCCCTATCCGGCCGGTACAAAGTTCTTTTTCTAGCTCTTTATTCCCGAGTTCTTATAGTCTCTTTGCTTGCAGCAGATAAGACATGTATCCTTTCTATGATTTTTGATGTGACCCTAGAAGCTTTTGATGCTGTTTTGCAGTGGGATTTATTGTATTCGGTACAAATCTGGGATCCACCAATCTATTGATCAATGCATAAGATGTCCAATCAGTTCTGGTTTGTTGTTGTATATCTCAACATTTGATCGTAGACTAATTCACTGCAACTCACTCGTAAAGCATATTCCAACTGAACCAATATAGGGCCACAAACACGTTTGACGGTTAACTAGGAGTAAACTTTGAGTACATTTGTCATGTGTTTTTTTTGTGGCATGTTCTATTGGGTGGGGTTTACAGGCAATTACAAAGGCTTATGGGAGGGTGGATGCGGATGGATCTCGGTACCTGCTAAGTGACCATAACGGCATGTTGTATCTTCTTGTCATCACTCATGATAAGGAGCAGTAAGAATGTTACAATCTCTGCTCTATTTAGTTTTTATGTTTTCATTGTGGTTGTTCAGCAATAGAGACCCATTGCAGGCATTTGGTAGCATCTGCATCATCTTACCTGAGAAAATGTGGGTTTTCTGTGCAGAGTCTTGGGTTTAAAAGTGGAGGCTCTTGGGGAGACATCAGCAGCTTCATCACTGTCTTATCTTGACAATGGGGTTGTTTACATTGGCTCCAGCTATGGTGATTCTCAGGTTCATTATGCTCACACCTGAAACGCTCTATCATTGCACCAGAACAGTATAAATCTTATTAATCTCACAAAGTGAATCCACAGATATGTTTTGAGTTTGGAAGCCTGGATATAAGTGTAAGAATAGTGTTCTTCGGCGTTAGTTAATGTGAACGAGAGGTTCTTGAAATTTGACTACAATTGTGGAGGTTTGTGGCTTGTCTTGTATGTCTCAGGAGTGGTTTCCAAGTCTTTAATAAGTGACAGCATGAAAGTAGTGTCATTCTCTCATTTTTCAGACTGCTCCTTTTCAATTCTTCTGACTGTGTCATTGATTATCTCACATTTTGTGTATGACTGTGCAGCTCATCAAGCTGAACTCTCAGGCTGATGCCAAGGGCTCATATGTGGAGGTCTTAGAAAGCTTTGTGAACTTGGGGCCCATTGTGGATTTGTGTGTTGTTGATCTAGAGCGACAAGGCCAAGGTCAAGTAGTAACTTGCTCTGGTGCTTTCAAGGATGGCTCACTTCGCATCATTCGAAATGGCATTGGCATCAATGAGCAGGTTGTTACCTTTTCTCTCCCCTACTGCACAGTATTGTGCTCACTGATATCTCTCTGCTCGTAGTGTCTTAAAAAGGTGCTGGAGTGAGAAAATCTGCTGTCTTCATTTTGTTAAATTGATGATGTGGTGCACATAGAAATAATCCTGAAAGTGTGATTTCATTCTTCAACATTCATTGTGCTCAAGCTGTTTCCAGGGTGGAATTTGCAGGCATCAGCAGAGCTACAAGGAATCAAAGGCATATGGTCACTGCGAGCATTATCAACTGACAAATTTGACACATTTCTGGTTGTCAGCTTCATTAGCGAGACACGCATTTTGGCTATGAACACTGATGATGAGCTTGAAGAGACTGAGATTGATGGTTTTGACTCCGATGCACAGACACTGTTTTGTCATAATGCCATTCATGATCAACTTGTACAGGTCAGAGTGATAGCTTTTTAGTTCCCCTTCTGAAACTTCACAAACACCCAACAACTTTATTGGCAGTACTATGCAGGGAACGAGGTTGTTCACTTTTCAAATGACCATGGCTGTGTTTGCAGAAGGAAGTTGTGCTTGTAGCACGACATACTCATGCTTTTTTGTGTTAGATTAGGTCCAATTCAGATGGCCTTTTGGAATTTAATTGCCTGAGAATGGAGGTTCTTTTGCTTAGGTCACAGCAAGTGCACTTCTATTGGTGGATGCAAAAACACGGAGGCAGTTGACTGAGTGGAAAGCACCCGTGGCGATTTCTATCAATGTTGCTACTGCCAATGCCTCCCAGGTATCATCCATTGTACTGATGCACTTCATCAAAGCTTTGCACTACCAGTGGGTGCCCTGGAAAATCTGTGGCCCTGTTATCCTCTTCTCCACTCGTCTGCATGAGAGGATTGTGGTTTGTGAGGAGCAGATTCTTGTAATGTTGGGATGCAAGATGTGAGAACAGTTGTGATTCCTTATTCAGTCTCATTGTCCTGTCATTGTGAACAGGTCCTGCTAGCAACTGGAGGTGGGAATTTGGTCTACATTGAAATAGGACAAGGCACTTTGACAGAGGTCAAACATGTTCAATTGGAGTATGAAATTTCCTGTTTGGACATCAATCCAGTTGGCGACAACCCTGAGTGGACCAATTTGGTAGCAGTTGGTATGTGGACAGACATCAGTGTCCGTATATTTGCCCTTCCATCCCTCACATTACTCACCAAGGAGAGCCTTGGTGGAGAAGTTATTCCGCGGTCAGTTCTGTTCTGCTCATTTGAGGGGGTAAGTCCCAGTTCATTATCTATATATACAGTAGCTATAGTTGTGGCTTAGCTAGGGTGGACACACCAAATCCATCTGAACTCCAAAGTAAAAGTACCCTGAGCTGAAAATAGTGTTGGGATAGGTGGTTTCTTAGTTAGCAAATCCTCATAAGAGTCCACCTTTGAAAGAGTCCTCAACAGCTACAGGGGAAGAGCTTCAAAGTTGCACTTGCTCTTGGGAACTTTGATTCAATTTTCTTCTTTACAGTAACTCCTGCACTTTTTGGTTGAAAGTGGATTTGTATACAGTAGGAGAGTACAGAGTCTGAGGTTTTTGTCCAGCTCTTATGTTCAATAGGTGTGTTCCAAGCACTCTGTGATCACCACACAATATCTTTTCTTGGTATGTGCTGGAACAGCAATTGACTCATCCGAAGGAAAGGGGAGGATGTGGTTTTGACATTGGAAGCCAGCAGTCAATAGAGAAGTTCTTGTACTGACCATTTTCATCAGAGAAGTCCAATTAGTGTGATAGCTGTTTGCAATGTGTGGCAGATTGCATACTTGCTCTGTGCTCTAGGAGATGGACATCTCTTCAATTTCATGCTGAATCCCAGCACTGGAGAGTTGTCAGACTGTAAAAAGATATCTCTGGGCACTCAACCTATTGCACTTCGTACTTTCCGGTCAAAGAATGCCACACATGTCTTTGCAGCCTCTGATCGACCCACAGTGATCTACAGCAACAATAAAAAGCTTCTATATAGTAATGTGAACCTTAAAGAGGTCAACCACATGTGCCCTTTCAATTCTGCATCATTTCCAGATAGGTTGGTTTTCTACACTCATCTGTACATTCCCTTGCCACTTGCATTTCGTACTTCTTTGCATCAGCTGGTAGAGTATATTCATCCTTTTCTTAGAGTGGATCCTTTGTCCTGGTCAAAGTAGGTGTGATCTTTAAAAATTGCTGAAAGCTAAAAGAGATGGAGGAAGAAGGTATGGGTGAGGGTTTATATGTCCTGAGAAACATATCTTCTGTGTATTTTGTTCAGCTTGGCAATTGGTAAGGAAGGAGAGCTCACAATTGGCACAATTGATGACATTCAGAAGCTCCATATCCGTACAGTCCCTCTTGGTGAGCATCCATGCCGAATCAGCCACCAAGAACATTCTCGTACATTTGCAATCTGCTCTGCCAAATACTCTCCTTCAGGCTCAAATGGGGAAGATATGGAAACCCACTATGTACGCTTAATTGACGACCAGACATTTGAAATCATTTCATCATTTGCGCTGGATCCCTATGAAAATGGGTGTTCTATTATTACTTGCTCATTTACGGATGATTTCAATGCATACTATTGTGTTGGGACTGCATATGCTCTACCAGAGGAAAGTGAGCCCAGCAAGGTCTGCTTTATATCTTATTTCTCTTTTTTGTGTGAATATTGTTGTGAATATTGTTTTTCATCTGTATGCAAATTTACTGTATATGTTCATCATTGTCCTACAGATATTTCTGAATCATGTTCCTTTGATTGTGTTCACAGTGATGTGTCTCGTGCAATGAAGTCTTCATCTGCCATTGCTTTATTTGTTTTGGCTTCATTTCAGCCCTAAAAATGTTTGATGTGAGTTGGTGAACTAAGTGCTTGAATTTGCACAGGGGAGAATACTTGTGTTCATTGTTGAAGATGGCAAGCTGCAGCTGGTGACAGAGAAAGAGGCCAAAGGAGCTGTGTATAACCTTAATGCATTCAATGGCAAGCTGCTGGCAGGGATAAATCAGAAGATACAGTTATACAAGTGGACACTCCGGGAAGATGGTGCCCGGGAGTTGCAGTATGAATCATCTCATCATGGTCATATCTTGGCTCTCTATGTACAGTCACGTGGTGATTTCATTGTCGTGGGAGACCTAATGAAGTCCATCTCTCTCCTCATCTACAAGGTTGAGTTCTTTTCATGCCTTTGCAGACCCACCTTCGTACCATACCTCCTAAAGTGTCCAGCACTTGGGTGCCTGAAGATATATTTTGTAACAAAGCTGGATTTGGCATTGCATCTCTGCAATTTTGACAATTTGTAGAATGAGTCCATTGATACACAATGGTATTGGCTAAGAGGTTGGGTTCTATTCAGTCTTGGTCAACACACACAAGGTTTTAATTGCACTGATTCTTATGTGTTAGTTCTGAAACTGACAGAAGAACTACCTTCAAGGTGTTGTTGTGGAGTTTTCTCAGCAATCTCATAGATATGTAAGTGAACAACTGGGAGGGTTTCAAACAAGAAATTAGTGAAGTTCTGACAGAGGAAGTTGGTTCAATCTTACAGCCTGAGGAGGGTGCAATGGAGGAGCGTGCACGCGACTACAATGCAAATTGGATGACAGCAGTTGAAATCCTGGATGATGACACATACCTAGGAGCAGAAAATAGTTTCAACCTTTTCACTGTGAGAAAGAACAGTGATGCTGCAACAGATGAGGAGAGGGGTCGCCTTGAAGTTGTGGGAGAATATCATCTTGGGGAATTTGTGAATCGTTTTCGACATGGTTCATTGGTGATGCGGCTGCCAGACAGTGAGGCCAGCCAAATTCCAACTGTGATTTTTGGAACTGTGAATGGAGTGATTGGTGTAGTTGCCTCTCTTCCACAAGAGCAGTTCCTCTTCTTGCACAAACTGCAGCAATGTTTGGTGAAGGTCATAAAGGGGGTTGGGGGCTTGAGTCATGAGCAATGGCGTTCTTTTTGTAATGAGAGGAAAACTGTTGATGCCCGCAATTTCCTGGATGGAGATTTGATTGAATCTTTCCTAGATTTGAGTAGAAACCGTATGGAGGACATAGCCATTTCATTGGATGTCCCTGTGGAAGAACTTTGCAAGCGGGTGGAGGAGCTGACAAGGTTACATTGATCACATACTGTAGAGCCTCTAGAGTCTTGTTTACTCCATAGTGGACTGTTGTGGCATACCTTGATAGTTTTGCCAATTATCGTGGGCCTAGCCTTGCTTAGCTTTGAACCCAAGACAAGGCAAGCCCTTTCTGATATTCGACTTGGACTTAAACTGGAAAATTTGGATTTCATTCCTGCCACAACTGTGACAAAAGCTTTTAAGGGATTTGCCGTTAAAGTTGTCAAGTATTCAACTTTCTCAATAGGTAAGGCTACAGGATTTACCCATCTGAGGATGATCGGTCTCCTCTGTTGGAGGCTCCTTTGCTCTCAATTTTGAAGTTAACATGGATGGTTCTATAGCAAGCTCCACCGTTGCTGTGCTACATACTGGTTGAGGAAGGAGAACTGCAGCGGGCTGGAATCTGCTTTTCCAAGAAAGGATCTTCAACCCCACTCTTTGGAAACAATCTCTTGACCTTGGTATTTGCACCATGCTTTTCACCTTTCTTTTTTTTTGTCGTTCCTTTTTGGTACCATACTTTGTGAAATAACTGGGCATAGCAATGTTGGCATTTCTAATTTCTGTTTGACTTGCTTATGTTGAAGCTGGGTGACATCAATGTTCATTATCATGAGATGTCTTGAGTGCGGTACATTTGCTGCTACTTTGTGCAGCAAGATATTTCCCTAATGCACAAGTAAGCATATATTGTGCAGGTTGAATTGTGGCCACATCAAGGTGGATATGCCAAAAGAACTTTGAAGCTCAGCCCTGCACATTTTGAAGGAAATATAAAGCTGTCTTTGTTTTCTATGCATCTCTCACATGTTTCAAACATGTTGAATCCTTTTTGTTTCATATGATCTACCCATGAATGGACTTGTTTCTCACAAATTTCTATGCCATACCAGGAATGCACAACGGTGGCGATGATGACAATTTGTGTAAACTTTTCTCTTGTCAATTTTATGCTTTTCACTGTCATTTTGATTGGTTTTTGTTTTTGTTTTTTTATTTTTATTGCAAAATTGTGCTTTGCAAACAACAATAAAAAAAAGTAGGGAACACAAAGGAACTTCATTCATGGACATTTAGCCCACATTGCCCTTTTGTGTGTGCAACTAGGCATGAAGCATGTGAGCCGATTGGATAATGAAACCAAAAGTGGAGCAAAAGGCTTGGTGGCAAAAGTGATGATGGAACAGAAAGTGAAAGAATAAGGCTTTTGAAGTGGTGATTATCCATAAGATAGTTTAGCCAGATTTGGCTACAGACAAGATACGAAAGAAGAAAAAAAACAGAATTCTCCTATTTCCTTGGCTACCTACCTGAACTTATCATAAAAATCTGGCAATTTGAAAAAGAAATTTGAAAATATCTGGCTAATTTGGGCCTTTTTTTCCATGGAAAATCCTTTATATATGTTCAAATCATAATTTTCATGTTAATATTTGGTGAAATCCACTTCTCCCATGGAGAGGAATAAAATATATTATAGGGAAGGGAGTGGTGCCTCCTTCTAAAGGTTGTGAACTATGTAAAGTTAGTGCTTAAGGTTGTCCCTATTAAGTTTATCACACCAATTCTGTTTAGCTTGCATTAATCATCATTTTTCTTGGTTATGTAAGTTGATTTCATGATGAACTTTCATTTGTGAATTTGCCTTAATCCCATCTCAAAGCTCAAACATGCCCTTTTACCCTCAAAGTGTTATGAATTAGGGAACATGTCCCAATTCTCTTCTTTTTTCGTTGTTTCATTTACGAACGCGCACTTGCATCTTTTAAGGAGTTTGGGGGTGTGTCAACAATGTAACACCCCTTGTTTTATAATGTTGGGCATTTATCGAAAAAGACATAAAAGCCTAAGGTTCATATCCATGGATCTCAAAACAAATCAAATAACCAATTCCAATATAGGTATTAACCATAATTTCCCAAAATTTTAATATTTTTTAAGGAAATCAAATAACCACCTTTTATAAGTGTCAGTTATTTCACGGAATCCATTTTTGTGCTCTTTGAAGTTTTTTATATAGAACCAAAACATGTGGTTCTTTCAACCAAATTATTTGTCCAAACTGGAATTAATGGTTTTTTGGTTCTCAAATATTGAACATATGATCAAAACTGATGGTTATTGACAAAATCAAATACATGTTCAACATTGGAATATTCACCAAATTTCAACCCAAAAAATATAATTTTGACCTCATATAAATGAATTCTCATTGAAAAATGGGCCCCATATTTGCTAGATTTATAGTAAATTATTTTCTACTTTGACATTTTTTTTATGATATGTTTCAATAAATAGCCAAGAATATAGATGGATCCTTTTTTTTTATAAATAATTTTCATATCTAGTATGTAACAAATTTGGCTTTTACTTTTGGAGGCTTGCCACTTTCGTTACATTGAGGAAAAAACATTAAGCTAAGCTAAGGAATTAAAAATAAAAATTATCTAAATTTCATTAGGAATTAAGGTCCAATTAAATCAAATATGATTACATTGGGGAAACCAAAATGCTTTCTTGAATTCAAGGGTGGGTGAGAATTGTGTCCATGTCCCTTGTTTACAAATGCATGTTACCACATACATGGTGCACATCATCCTGTTCATTCATCTATGGCAAAAGAGATGGATATGGGACCTTTGTTTGATAGTGGACAAAAACCACACAATACAAACCTTCAACAACATTGTTTTGAATTTTTGGTGATGGGTCAATGATTGGTGATAAATGTTTCAATATTACGATGGTAAACAAATGTTGAATACATGGGTATTAATTACATTAAATCACTTTCAAGTAAAATTAAGTTGTTACTTACAAGAATTCAAAGTAACTACTATTAACAAAGGAAACATGCTCTATTTTTTAGATTTTTATCACTTCTACTTGGAAAATGTTAATTGCTTGCATTTTGGTTTCACATGGAATTTTATCTCCTTTGGTATCCACTAAGAGCTTCTTTCTTCTCCTTTTATTTTAATTGTCAATGGTTGTTAATGTTATTCATCAAGTCACTTTGTGGTATAGGTTGAATTTGAAATCAATTCCAAGTTTTTAATCATCTTCCTTGTGTATCTCCACTAACCAAATGGATTGTATAAATTTCATTTGAACTATATTGGGAACATAATCTTTACCATGTTTTGGTATTCATCAATTTGTTGCCATGAAGATTGGTGATTGTTAATGGTTCTTTTTACTTATACACATTTGTCAAGATTGTAGATATTCATGTTGAATGTTCTCTTGCATACATACTTGTCAATATTCATATTTGTGCATGTGTGTGTATGTGTGATTCTTACTTTTAAATGATGGCAATTGAATAATTTGATAAGTTACCTACAAGCCAAGTGATTGCAACATGCCTCTTGTTCGTGAAACACGGAGATCAATTACGAGCAGAATGTTATGGATTGCCCTCAAATTCATCAATTCATTCATACTAGTATGCAATATCATCTCTCGAAAGCCATTTTCATATATATTTATTTGTTGAACAAATGTATAATTCTACAATTAAACATGTGTATCATTGTTATTTTTATTCTTGTTTGTAAAAATATTGAAAACTAAATGTAGACACTCTTATGGAACTTTTGTATTTGTGTTTAGTTGTATGATCTTCATTACGTGCTTCCATTTTGGGGATTGTGGACTTGTTTTTCTTTCATTTCAACTTTTCATAAGCTTGAACCATTGAAATGAAGTATGTCACCTTCATGTTTCTTTTAAAGCCGATTCAATATTACATTATTTATCTCTATAAGCCACAAGAGGTTGAGAACATGATCTTATATTGTATTTAGGTTGGTAAAATCAAACAAATGCAAATATTTTGAATGACTTTTGATGCACTTTGATGACAATTGTGTTATTGGTTTATAACTAAAAAATCAATTTGTCATGGGTCCAATTCCTTTTTAAGTTGTTGGCTTCAATGAAAAAACAATGTGCATTATGATAGCATTCAAATGCAAATTTCTTTTCTTATGAATGGGTATCATAATGTTTGGTCATGCTCAGTTGTGGTGGTGGTTGAAAATGAGTTCTCTTCATACATATTGCATTCTCCTCAAATTTCAAAGAATTTCAAATACAAAAGGGTGAAGATTAGCCAAAATTAATATTGCCATTATGTTTCAATCGTGTGTGTTATTATTGCTCATAATTCGATAAACAGTTTTTGAAATTTTGCATAAATATTCGATAACATGTTCCTTATTTTCTTTTAAGATTTTTTTTTCCAAATTTTGAAAAAGAAACTTTGAAACTTTTTGCCACATTTATATTTGGATTTTAAATAGGGGACATTTTTTTGTATTATAATGTTATTGTAAAACCCCTGTAGTTTATTGTTTGATAATATGGGCATTGGTACATTGAAAAAGAACAAGATGGCTTTTGTTGAATTTTGGGAATTGAACCCATAACTTATAGGTACATTTTATGGATTTTAACTTTTTAACCTTTGCAATTACCAATATATTGCATGCAATAATTAAGATGGTTTTTTTTTTAAAACCAAACAAATCAACTTATTGGACATTAATTTTGTAGCCCATATTATTTAGTTATTATGGCATTATAATGTCAACATGGGTGGCAACTACAAGAGTTAGGTCAACTTGGAACAATATAATGTGGACTTGTGAAATGGCATTTTATTTGAGTTAAAATTCAAATTCAAGCTCCCAAAAGAGTTATATGGGAGTGCACTATGAAACACACGCACCATAAAAGATAAAATCAAACTAAAAATAATTATCAAATTACATGGGATACATTAGTTAACAAGATTAGAAATGATAACATGTATAAATCTATGAATGTGCCAAATTGCCAATTGGCGATATTTTATGAACTAAATTTGTATGTCAAAGTTGTTGGTGACACACGCATTAATTCATGTCTTAATCCCAATTCAGCCAAAAAATTGTATATTAATTAAATAAACTAGCATTTGGTGATATTGTCCTCTTTTAAAAACTTGGTTGTAAGCAATCATTAATTAACATTTCAGATTTTAAATAAGAGAAGTTAGGATATGTATAATTTTCAATAACTTTGAAACTTTTGGGTTTAATATGGGTGTTTTAATAGAAGGAATTCCATGACTAGGAGGTAGGAGGTTTTCAAAACCTATAACAAATTTGTAGTTATATATGTTTCAAATCCAAAGCCTTTCACAATTTCAAGGAATTTTACCATCTAAAAGATGTCCAAATGAGTCATATGAAAATCAACCCACCCAACATTCCTTGAAACTAACCAAGTGTTTGATAGTAGTCCATTATTGTTGTCTCCATCTTTGAAAAAAATTCTTGGTTATTTGAATTCCAGGAAAATAAAATAAAATTTGTTCAATATTAAAATGCACATTCATTGATTTTTTAAAAACAAATATTATCATTGACCGTGATTCAACCTATAAAGGAAAGTGTCCTTTACTTTATACAAGAATATGCATTTGTAATTTAATAATCATTTCCATGTTTATCATGTTTTTTCTATTGAAACTCCATGTTTCCATGCAAATTATGGTCCACATTAAAGAGACTAAATAGACCAACTTATTATAAAACTTTGGTGATTGAAAACTCCCAAATTGCTTTCACCAAAATTGACACATATAAAAGACCCATTCCATTTCTATAATGGAAACTTGTACAAAACTTGTCAACATGTAACCTTGGACAAATTAAACTGTTTGTTTTTTTCATAGTTGGAAATTGCATGGAATTGAACATAAACCTTGTGAAATAATGTTTTTTTCATTACCAAATTACCATTTTATTTTTTTGTTTAAGTAATTGATACTAGATGCACATTACTTTCCATAGGGAAGAGCACATGTTCACAAATAAATAATGGTTAACAATGTCATGTCTCATCAATGAAGAATGAATTTCAAAGTTTCCGTCTTATAGGGCCACCAATCCTTCATTGAAAGTTGTTTGGGCAAATCTTAACATTCAAAGGAGCTTCCAAATGTTATAGTTCTTCAACTTCATTATGATTAAATTGAATTGACGTCATTTTAGAATAGGGTGCACAAGCAATTCACCATAAGAACCCTTGAAATTTTATAATGATGTTGCACATAGTCGTGAATTTGATTCACAAATGGGCCATGTTAAAAGATACCTATTGACAATTACCAAAGGATAACAAATAAACTCATTAATTCCAAGCTATGTGACCTAGGGTCCCCCAAGTCATCAATTACCCAAATTAATATTTAACAACCATTTTCTTGGGTAGTGACATGAACATGTCAAGATTTTGAATTGTGTTATATTAATGTTTGATTCACATATTCTACATCACTTATATTGTTTCTATGTTGAAGAGTAAAATTGATCATATTTGCTATGCAATTAATTGTTTTCAATATATGAGATTTTTTCGGTCATTTTCATGCATGGGTCAACAAATATTACACATGACATACCACAAAATTGCTTGGATAAAATATAAACATATCTTGTTATTTAAAAGTTCATCATTATGAGATGCAAACATTGTTTGACATGATTGCATTTTTTTCCCAAATATATTTTAGAGGTAGAAATAAATACAAGTCATAACATGACATATATCTGAAGGTGTATTTGACATAGGGGTCATGCAATGAGTACATGGCTTGTGTACCTTACCCATGTCCATTGGCATTTAACCAACAATATTCATAAGCTCTTGGGTTTTTAGGGACACTGATCCCATTAGAATTGCATTTGAAAATATTGTGTGAACTTGGGAATATGTTTATTTTATGAATTTTGTTTGTAACCAAAATGGTGATCAACCATAGGAATATGGAGAAAAAGTGGGCATCATCCTAAGGAAGATTGAGGAAAATGTGGCTATAAATCAAATATGAAATATAGATTTTTAATCATTTAAAAATATTTTTGGCTACACATTGAAAACCATTTATTGGGAGTTTGCTATTTTTAATATTTTATTTTAACATTTTGTGATTGAAAACCTCAAAATCATTTTTTAATAATTTATATATTTTAAAATCTCTTTTTGGAAGAAATTTTTTTCATTTAAAAAAATGGCTACTTATGAATCCTTTAACTGCAATTATCGAATGGGTTTTCAGCTTCTAAAACTATTTCCTCTATTATAAAATATTAAACCTTTTAAGTATTGTAATATGGGCACCATGCGTGTCCACTTAAGTTTTGACCCCAAAATATTCACATAATTTTTGGTAAATGTTTTACCAAGTGATCCTTCCTATGATTAAATATTTTTCAACCTTTTTTTTTACATAATATTAAGCATTGTTGCTTTTGAAAAGTGGGATTTATTTGTTTGTTATTGGAAGATCACACAATTAAATAATTTGTAAATTAACTTGAATATAATGAACCGAATATATATATATAATTTTATTTTATTTGTCAAATTTATCATTGTTTTGGATGTTTTCTCACATTCCCACTTCAATCTTTTGTAATTCCAGTTTGCTTAATTGTAGAAATGGGTCCAAAATAATATTCTTAAACATTGAATGTAACAATAATAATATTATTAATTGATTTGTAGATATGTGGTGCTTTGACAATTGTGATGTCGTTTGGAATAAACCCCAAACCAAGTTTCTCCCCAGGATGGTAATTTTTTGTAACTTTTATATTTTAAAAACCTTTGAATTTTTTTTGGTGACAACCCACTATGTATATATATTTTTTAATTCATTATTTTACATTTATTACATTATAAACTTAAAGACAAATAATGAGTTGAATTGGCAAAAGAAGAAGACACCAACACATACATTTATAATGATTGAATGGATAGAGACAAACAAGTAAAAAATTCAAATGTAGATAGGTTGAATGGGCCTTTGCCATATAAAGCCCACCACAAGGCTAATAAGTTCACTAAAAATTACAACTTTTAATATAAGTAATAATCATTCTAAAGAATAATTTTGTTGTGAATTATAATAGGGTCATTAAATGTGCATCCAAAATTAGAAAGTTTCAAGTTTAATTGAAAGAGGTTGGAATAACAATTAAATTAGCCTTCGATACCATACTATTTGTGCATCAATAGTTTTGGTCTTTATAGTGTTTTTCTTATATTGCCTCAATTTTAAAGAAGTCACTTTATTTCAAATCATTTACTTGTTGCCAATAATGGATAAATCATTGAATCCAATTGGCAATAGGTTACTCATCATACTTGGGATAGAAACAATGGTTGCCGGGATAACTGGCATTGGTGGCACAAACCTACCTTGTTGTTATGTTAGTCACATTATTCTCATGAGCATTTCAATTTTTGGCATTGGAGTTTTTGCTCTAGCGGTAATTGCGGAGGTAATCACCCATGTTCATTCTTCATTAGATCATTGTCTTGCAACTTAATGCATGGCTTTTTTGATGCTTGTATAAACCATTTAATTATGTAATCATTTTCATGTGATACTTTCTTGGATCATGCACAACATTGAAAAATCAACTTGACTTTTTCATTCCAATATAAATACTTGAAGGGCAATGAACTCACAACAAATTGTTGTGTTTACCATGGAATATGTTTATGTAATTCATTCCAAAATGCTCATACATGAATCCAAATCAAGCTAAAAATGTAACTATTATTTTTTAAATCACTAGAAAAAAGGAAACAAAAAATTGTTCATAAGTGTTTTGGTAAGGTTTTAAATATTAAAAAAAAAATCAAAAGAAAACCTTTCCCATTTAATCTACACAACAATCGATTTGTTTGTGTTTGAAAAGAAATCCAATATTTACACAATTGATTGTGCATGTGCATTTTACAAATAGAGGTCAAATGTTTTGGCAAGTTTTAAAGAGACACGATTCACGTTAGATGTTGTAAGTTTTTTGCCCTATTTCTTCAAGTCTTGCATTTTAGTTCATTATCCTTATATATATTTCAATTTTGTTATCACATTTGTCCAAATAATGTCATAAAACTCTTGTAAAATTATTTGGATACATATTGCAAGAATGACCATTTGTCTTTTGCTTTCATGTTTTATTCAGGTTGACAATTTTTTGTCACAAGTGTGTTGGGCATATTTATTTTTATGTGTTGTAGAGGTTGGACATCCTTTCCATACTAATTCCCAAAATATTCAAAAAATGTGGAACTTGGTTTTCAAAGTTTATTTCATTTGGATTGGGTTTTTGTTAATGATTCAATTATTGCATTTTAATTTGTGAACATGTAATCACTTCAAAAATAAAATATGGGTATTGACATATATTTTATTGTAAGAAAATTATATGAATGCTTTTGTAGGTATGTGGTTTGGTAGGCCGATGTTTATTTCAACGTTTGTCACTTGGTGACTTTCAGGTAAATCCTTTATACCAAAAATAAAATAAAAAATAAAATTAATACATGATGAATGATAATCTAAAGTATTTATAGGTGACATTGCGGAACACGTGGAATTTTGGGATGATATGGAGTATATATAATATATTCTGTTAGAGATAAGTATTTGCATACAAATTCCGATCTCCTTTCTCTCCTCTTACTCTTGGGAACCTTGGTGTTTAAGTGTAGACTATTGATCAAATTCAAGAAAATCAAAAAAATTCGCTTGGCAAGGTCCGACATGAACTGTAAGTTTATTTTAATCATGCATGCAATTTTATTTGGTTAAGTGTTTTATTTCTTATAATTTTAACTAAGATTTTTGTGAATATTTTTCCCACAAATTTTTCTTTTGTCTAATTGGATTTTTCAACCTAGAATGAAGTGTTAACTAGGTCCAAATCATGATCAAATGAACCAAAAACCATGTCGAACAACTGTCAAAATTGCAATTTTCTACACATGTTTATGTTGTGACACTTTATTGAAATGTTAATCATGAAAAGGTGTGTTAAATGATTGACATAAATGTTAAGAAAATTCAAAAAATTAAAAAAAATCAAAATTTGGTTCTAGTAAAGGAATTTTGAACTTGAACCATATTTGTTTTAGATAATGACAATTTTATAAAAAATTAACTAAGGAATCTTTTAACAAATTATTTCGGTGGGAAAAAATATTTTAAAAATTTCGATAGTTTTTTGTCACATGTAAATGGGGTGTAATGTGCATTGCATATAAAAAAAAATTTGTAACTTATGATACAAGAAACTAAAGCTTCAAACAGTTAACATATTTTGGTATGGTTTGAAATTAAGATCATTTACAAAGATTAAACACATAATTTGGCAAAATTTGCACAAATTTTAAAATTTCATAATTATTCAACAATATTTAAAAAAAAACATGTTTACATATGGGGGCAATTGTAAGTATTTTAAGTAACAAGGTTCAAAAGATTTCATTCCAAAAATTTGTTTTTATGAAAATATCAAAATGGGTAAAAAAAAAAGACTAAAAAAGGAACCCATAGTACTTTTATTAAATAATATTGTTGGCTTGTTTGATCATAATTTGACCCAATTATGTTCTTGGACTTCCATTTTCTATATTAAATAATTTAGGTAAAATTTTAAGAAAAATTTAAATTGAAATTTTTAATCTAGCTCGAGGATGAGTAATGATTTATCAATCCAAATTTATCTTTCATTTCTTTTGAGTAGGGATGAACGAAATGAAAGGGTTGGAAAAACAAATGCAACAAACATTGGTGACAAAATGAAAGAAAAATATGCAAGGTAATAAATAAAATACATAAAATTTGCAAGATGTTTGCTTGAACTTGGTGTGACCTAGGATTAGAAGGTGAACAAAAACGACCGTAGATTCAAAGAAGGATAAATTGCAACAAATCTCATGTATATTAACATAAAATAAAACTCATAAATTTAGATGGTTAAAATAGTATCATATAACTTAGACTAATTTTTAAAAGTTAATATTTACTTGAATGAAAAATGGGCACCTAAATGTTGGGAAGATTATATTTAAACTAAAAGGAAATTAGTATTTATTCATGTATAACATGATCATATGTTATAAATTCAATCAATTAAGATTGAAGGGTGTTTTAATTAAGATTGTAGATTTTCTATGGCAACTATAATCAACTAACCTTCATTCTATGTCCAACATATCATATTTCATCATCCAACACCATCATCCCAATCCAATTCTTAAAACTCTAAATTCCCATCCAATCGCTCCTCACCATGCCCTACACCAAAACACCAAATCGTAAACAAAATGTCACGAAAAATGTGAAAGTGTGTGGGCTATTCATGTGACATTTACAATTGTGGAAAATTATGTAGTATTAAAAAGAAATAATATTTTATTATGTGTTTATGTATGACCATGCAGATGGAGTCATGAATCTTGGGGTGATACATAAGAAATACAAAGGGAAATCACAATGTCCTAAATATACATGCAAAAACTAAATTGCTCATTTTGCCCATGTTATCAATTGATTGTAATATGAAAACATTTGAAAAAAATTAAAATGAATATAATGATTATTATGAAATACCCAAAATCATTTGGAAAAATAAAATCCAATGATTTTCATTGCTTAAAGGATTTGGAATGATTTGAAAATGACAATTTTAATTGAGAAATTATTTAATGCATAAAATATATGTTATAACATAATGCAACATTTTTTTTTGAGTCATACAAATGTCTTGAAATTAAAATTTGGTGTTTTTAAAAATCATGAGTTTTATTCAATTTTTTTTTGCAAAAATATTTTGATTTAAAAAAAATAAAATGCATTCAAGACATACTAGTCCTTAGTCGAAATGTTGTGTTTGTTGTCAAGACCATTTGAAAAACATTCATTCATAAACATTCATTCAATTAGAAAGTGAAAAGGGGGTTTTCATCTATTACTCAGTTGTGGATGAACCTCAACTCAGTTAATAATTTGGTTCAACCATGGTAACGGATTTTGTAGGAAATAGGGGGGTTTCATCTATAGGCAGATAGGTAGGAAAATAGGTAACTAGTAGGTAAGTAGATGGTTTACACAATAGGTAAGGGTGTGTTTTTACTACCTGCCTACCTACCTACCTACCTACCTACCTACTCACAACCTGCTTGAGTGGGTTGTTGGTAAGTAGGTAGGTAGGTAGAAACAACAGCAACTGATCTAACCACCATGGTTAGTTAGCTAGGGAACTGGAACCCAACAGAAAACTGTTTCTTGACCACTAACCATTCATCCATCATGGTTTAAAAAAAATTAAATTATCGCGGGCATTTCGAAATGCGGCCCTTAAGAACCTACCTTAAGGGCCTTAAGACCCCCTCACCTTAAGGGCCACGTTGAGCTACAGCCGCAGTGAACCGAATGAAGGAGAAGGAAGGTGCGTGGCGAATCGCGAGCCATTCACGGGGTGCTTCAAGGGACGAGAACGACAAACACAAAACACATCCAGTACGCGGATGAAAAACAACAGCGATTTATCAAATCAATAAGAAGCTGTAAAACCGAGTGTTCATGGATGATAAGGAGCCTTAATAGACGAAAAGAAACAGAGAGCTCATTGGATGACGATTGGATGAGGAGGACACACTCCGTCGTGGACGGAGGAGGACAACAAGAAGAGCTTCTGCGGGTATCATCGTCAGCTGTCGTCGTTTTGCCCCAGTGGAGTGCTACTGTAGCAGCATTTGCATTGCTAGGGTTTGATGCATCTGGCGAATTCCGATACCACTTCTCTGCAGATTCATCGCGAACGAAAGAAGAGATGCTGTCATGTTCGTTAGTACAAATTTTTTTGCAGCGATCTGTTTTTATTGGGGGGGTTTTTTTGGTCTTATGATTTGTTGTTGTTGTTGTTGTCGTTGTGGAGTCCGCTTGTTGCCGAGGAGTGTTGTCGCGGGAGTTGTTGATGGCGCTTTGTGGTGACGACGAGTCCAATTGCAGCATCTACAAATTGCCTGCCGAGAAAGAGGACTGAGGAATTTGTGCGCCGGCGGAAGATGGATTTGTGTAAGTGTTGGAATCTCTGCTGAGTTTTGGAATCGGTAAGAAGGCGGAGGGAGGGAGGTAGGGAAGCAGGCAGGCAGGCATGCAGGCAGGCAGGCAGGCAGAGATGGACGTCGTCCAGTTTACGGAAAGCTCTGTAGGGTTACAAGTGCCGTCGGTAATAGGAGCTGTGAAGGATGAGCCTCACTCAGGTTCATGGTCGTCAGATGACCATCAACGGCGTGGTGGTGACTTCTCGTCGTCGACGCGAATCAAGGTGGAGCTTGACAAGGATTTCTTGTGTCCCATTTGCATACAGACAATGAAAGACGCTTTCTTGACTTCGTGTGGACACAGCTTCTGCTACATGTGTATCATGACGCACTTGGGGAATAGAAGTAACTGCCCCTGTTGTGGCTTATACCTCACCAACAACAAGTTGTTCCCAAACTTCCTTCTCAATAAGGTGAGTCTCTCTTTCTTCGAAGGGGAGCAGCTTCTATAAAAGAAGCTGAGACATTGCTCATAACATTCTTCATTTGGGGGGGGGGGGGGGGAAACGGCAGTTAGTTCATCTCGTAGCTGCAGCTTAGAATTACCAGGGGTTACGGGCTTTGTGCATCCATGAGAGCAGCCCCACCCATGCACTGTAAGAGCATGTTTTGGATGTTGAACAGGAAAATCTTGCCAGTTTGGTTCAAAAAAATGCTTTTGGGACAGCATATTTGCATACAATGCAGTCTAAAACCTGCTGTGGACTGGCTAGATTGGTAGATTGGTCCCCATGGCACAGTCTTCCTTCGCTGTTGACTGGCCATATTATCTGCTTGGTGCACTTGCTTTGCTATTAGCGGTCTCCCACTTTTCAGAATCCCATTTTTCAAGTTTATGGGTGGGGCTTGGGATATGTAAGTAAGTAGGAGTGGATGTGAGGATTACTGATATAGCCCTAGATACCCAGTATGAGTGGAGTTGCTCAAGTTATCTTTGTTTTGAGTCTAGCTCAGGCCAAAGGTTAACAAGTTACATATTTTTATGTGCTGTTTACGTCTTGCACAGTTAATGAAAAAAGCATCCGCATCCCAATTAGTAAGCAATGCTTCTCCAGCAGAGCAACTACGCCTCGCCCTTCAACAGGTGACACTCAATCCCTCTTGAGATTTTTGTCCTCCAGACTGATTTTCCAATTCAGAGTGCCTCCAGGAGGCCTCCAACCACTACCCTCTATGTTGGCTGAGGGCTTAGATGAGTGCTTGTACCTCACAAGTTTGTTGCAGCTTGAATGAGGATGCTATTGAGTTTTTTTGATTAGCTCTCTTGCATGATAGCCAGCATATGACTGTGTGTCTTCCTGTTCCCAATTTTTCAGAATTTAAGAATGCAGATGCTTGTATAATGGTTTCCCAAAGTTTTGGATGGATCTTTATGATGCACTGATCTACATCTGCCATCAGGTGCTGATGAAGTCATTGGGAGTCATGGCAGCTTGTTGCTGATATTCATGACGAAGGTGGTGGTCTAATACTTTGTGAGTGGTGACACTCATAAGGTCATGTCATCCTTATAGTGTTGGTTTTTTATAACTGACGGAATGTTTTACCTTCAAAGTGTTGTTTGGGTTTGTTCTGCAAATCTCATAGATGTATTTTTGTTGTTTCCCCTGTTGTCGTGGTTTTCATCCTCATATGCAGGAAGTGTCAGATTCATTTGTGCCATACAGTTTGTTATTGTTGTTTGAGAAAAGGGAACTTAGTGGGTTGGAAAGAGTGTGGGTCTGCAGGGTGTCAATCTACCAGTGAAGGAGCTAGACTCTTTATTGCACTTGCTGGCAGACAAGAAGAGGAAGGCTGAACAGGAGGAGGCAGAGGCTAACATGGAGATACTACTTGACTTTCTGCTCCGCTCCCGGCAGCAAAAGCAAGAAGTATTGCACAAGGTCAGACATTTATTAAAACCTGGATATGTTTTGGGACCATTTGGGAGCCATTTGGGAGCACAGGATATGCTCTGACTTTGTGCTTTTTCATGTGCCAGCTACAAGGAGATCTTCTTTTTCTGAAAGAAGACATAGAAACTGTTCAGAGACAGTGCCAAGATCTTTCAAAGGCAAAGGAGAAGTACCTGCTGGAGAATAGGATGCCCATGGATAAAATATCTGCTGATTGGGACCCTTTAGCGTCTGCTGGGGTTGACAGTGGCCATAACAGTGGTGATGTTTACAGGCCTGGAAGTGGCCATAACAGTGGTGCTGTTTACAGGCCTGGAAGTGGCCAAGGTGGTGTATCTCACTACCCTAGTGGGGGGAATTCTGAAGGCCTTAGCTTGTCCATTAATCCTACCAAGAAAGAAATGTGTTCAATAGGTGGTTCTCTTGACAATTGTCTCTCAGTTGCACAAAGGCTGCCTGATGGGTTGACAGTTGCAAAAAAACGCCGAGTATTGGCACAGGTACCTGTGACTTTACCCTACATTCAAACAATAGGTCTATGCTTTGCTTTATCTGAACTCTGCCTACTGCCAGGAGCACATGGGATCAGTATGTCTGTAGCTGGTCACCACCATACATGTTGATGTTGGAGCTCACTGAACATGTGTGTGATTGTCACTGTTCTTAAACTTCTCTTGTGTTTTTTCTCTGTTTTAGGGGCAGGGCCTCCTCTTTTTCCTGTTCATGGATATCTTGTCTGAAGCAAATTTCTAGAACCATTTTGTTGGGTTATCTCACAAAATTATTCAGGTTGACTTAAATTGTAAGTAGGCGGAAGTTCTGAATACTTCTGAACATATTTTCTTTCTCTGGCTCTCTCAATTTTATGTAGGGTGTGTGGAGTCAACTACTTCACATTCTAGGGAGATTTTCTCTGAGAGTAGCAGTGTACCCATGCAATTGTTTGCTAGGGAGATAAATTGTCCCTGGTTCATAGGTTTGTGGATGGTTTTTTGTTCCTGATTTTCGAGACTTTGTAAACTTCATGTACCTTAACCAAGACTCTTTTGGTAGCGGCATAGACCCAAAAACATCTTGTGAGTTGAATTGTATGTCTAAAGGCTTCTCTTGTAGTTTCTTGGATCTAGCTGTGAGACAAAGTCCTCAAGGTTTATCCTGTGATATTTTTGACAAATGCTCTCAACCAGAGTATGCAGGTATTGAAATGATTAGAATGCCTCATGTTCACTCCAGTATCTAAATGACTGTGAAGCCGGGGGTTATCAATAGTCAAGTTTACAGATTCTTGAGGCTTTGTAGTTGTATGAAGTATTTTATCTTTGAGATGGTCAGTCTTATTGTCTTTCTGAAGGCAAAAGGCTACCCTTTAAAAATTCTTCTAAAGAGAACTAGAGGGTTGCTTCTTAGAGAAAAATTCCTGTTTGGAATTTCCCTTTTCGGCATTTTCAAAATGATTTTGCTTCAGGTCTTATAAGTGGGGAGCTCCTTGTTAGCCCACTTGTTCTTAGTCTTTCCCTTAGTTTTTTAAACTTTTTCTGTCATTCTTTGTTTCTTTGTCTTGTCCTTCTTGTTGTGATCTGTTGCTAGCCAGTAGTATGGCTGAGTCTTCCCATTGCTTCCAGAATTGCAGCAGAAACTCAGTTCATAGGCTGGTGCTTGTCACCAGCCTTTACCCACTGTAGGGAGCTGATGAAGTCACTGGGGAATTTCTGTTATTTAAGTCACTATCATACATACTGCTGTTGATGGTCCCTGAACAGGTGTGAGACTGGCACTTTTGTTCATACCAGTGTGTGCATTATGCTTTTTGTTTGTTCTATCTTCCCTAGTTTCGTTCTTTCTGTGGCTTCCTGAGGAAGTGTTAACCTTGCTGTTTCATCTTCATCATGAGAATGGAGATTTCTCTATCTTATGAAAGATATTGTTGTGCTAGAGAGATTTTGGAACGTATTGCTATGCCTGAGTAGTTTCATATCTGCTTGCAACATTGCCTGAACTTTGCTTTTTACATGAATTAAGTAGAATTTGGATAAAGAACCTACAGTTTTCAACTGACAGATTGTTACTGCAGCAGATGTTACTTGGACTGCACTATAGGAGATGCAGTATTACTGGCACTTGAACATCCTCTCAAGCAGTGTGGTCCTGTGTGTGTATGATTTGAAAGCAGTTTGAAGATTTGCAAGAAGCTTATTTGCAAAGAAGGCGACATGCTGTACGAATGCAACAGCAGAAATGGGTTCAGGAATCCAGTCAAAAAAAGTTGAAGGATGAGAAGCTTCCTGCTTCTCAGAACTATTGTGATGGCTTGGATGATTTTCAGTCTGTACTTACTGCCTTCACTCGTTACAGGTGCCTAATTGACAGCAATGTGTCTCCACAATTTCTACTATCTGTAGATTTTTAAGACCTTCGTTTTCTCTGTACACAATGAGATGATTGTGGATTACCTTGTGTTTCTTCTGTTGGTAGGGCTGGTTTTCAATGTCATCCAGATCTGTTGTTCAGACATGTCCAATAGATTGAACAATCACAAGAATTGACCCTTCAGTCATCCTGTGGGATTTTGGCTCTCTAGCAGACAAGAGATATTTGCATGTTGTTTTGTATCCTGCATGACCCCATCTTTTTATGCTTGGTCTGGGCATTGCAGTAGGTTGAGGGTGATTGCAGAGCTACGCCATGGAGACCTTTTCCATTCTTCCAACATTGTTTCTAGGTGAGCTTACTGATTTGTAGTGCTTTCATAGTGTATGGTTTGGACTGTGTTATGCATATGGCAGTGCTACTTGTGTGCATTTGGGTTGGTTAGTAGCTGCACAACATGATGCGTTGTTGAACCTGTAGGGCGTGCTTTCTTGTCTGGCAGTATTGAGTTTGATCGGGATGATGAGCTGTTTGCAACAGCTGGTGTTTCGAGACGCATTAAGGTCTTCGAATTTGCAACGGTATATTATGAGCTCTGTTATGGTTTATGATCCTGTATGCATGTGCATGTTATGAAGTAAATGGAAACAACTAGGTGTAGGGACTCTCAGTGGTGATATGGTGTCTCTGTCTATTAAACTTCACCAGTGCACCTGAGGCTTCCTTGGTTTGAATTGGATTTGGTAATAGAATTTAAGATCTGTATTCTGAGATGTAAATTGAGCAGCGAGTATTTGATTTTGCCAGGTTGTCAATGAGGTGGCTGATGTTCATTGTCCAGTGGTGGAGATAGCAACAAGGTCAAAACTCAGCTGCTTAAGCTGGAATAAGTATATCAAATCCCATATTGCCAGCAGTGACTATGAAGGAATTGTCACTGTTTGGGATGTAAATAGCAAGCAGGTACTCTCTAATTTCACTTTTCTGACATGATATTTGTCAAATCTGAAATCCTTATAACCTTATTATTGGGTCATCTTTCAGATCTCTTTATGTTGACTTATATCACATATATGGAGTCCTGATGAAGATATGATCTAGAAGGATACTTTGAGGTGGGGCTTTCACATGTTGCTAGTCAATCTGACCTTAGGTATCTTGTAGTGTTTGTATATCTGCAACCCATTGAGGGACATGTAATGTATGGTACTGTACATGGTGAGTTGAAGGATCAGTGTATTCAAAGTGTCATATAAGTGGCAGAAATATTTCCCTGGAGTTCGAACATGTCTCAACAAGCCTTGCACCATTAATTGTTTCATGGTGTGAAGAGGAAGTACATGGTAAGCTGAAGCATTATTGTATGCAGAGTATCATGGAGTATGAGGAACATGAAAAGCGAGCTTGGAGTGTTGACTTCTCTCGAACAGAGCCAACAATGCTGGTCTCAGGGAGTGATGATGGCAAGGTGTGCTATTCTCTCCTGCACCTGTTGGTCAAACTGTAATTACAGCATGTGTCTGTATGCTGATTGGCCAGGAAGATACATACTCAAGTGCATGGGTTGAAGAAAAACTGGCAAGAATATATCTTGATCTACTAGTAGTGGCTCTTTGCAGGTGAAAGTGTGGTGCACAAGGCAAGAAACAAGTGCCATCAACATAGACATGAAAGCCAATATCTGTTGTGTTAAATACAATCCAGGTTCCAGCAACTTTGTTGCGGTAACTTTCAGCTGCACTATTTCCCTGTTCTGAGATATCTCTTTGTAGGATACACATGCTTGATAAGTGTTTCAGTTACCTACAATCTCTATTTGGCTAGGCCTTAGTTCAACTAGCTGAGCAAACTTAAAATTCAATCTGAGAGTGCACTGGGTGTTTTGTACAGGTTGGTTCAGCAGACCATCACATACACTATTTTGATCTGCGAAGTCCGAGCTTGCCTCTTCATATTTTCAAGGGCCATCGAAAGGCTGTCTCTTATGTGAAATTTATTTCACCAAATGAGCTGGCCTCTGCATCTACAGACAGCACTTTACGGCTTTGGGATGTTCAGGAGAACTGCTCTGTATGGGTTTATGCTTTACTTCCCTTCATGTCTTTTGTCTTCATCCATTCCAGAGTTGTTGTATAGCTATGTGAAATCTGCTTAGCACCACATCCTGAAGGCCTGTTTGTGTTAGCTTTGGGTTATGTGTGTTCAAAACCTAAGACCTTGGTGTCTGTGTCATGGTACATATTAGAGCACTAACTATACATTATAGCATTCAGCTTGGCTGGGCCTTCTGTGTCTTTTCATACATAACTGTCAAGAAGTATTCAGCCAGATTTAGAAGTCTCCATGCTTATTCAGAGTTGACATTGTAAGGTTTGGGTTTGCAGATACGAACGCTACAAGGCCATACAAATGAGAAAAACTTTGTGGGGCTGACTGTCAACAGTGAATACATTGCATGTGGCAGTGAGACAAATGAGGTCTTTGTGTATCACAAGGTATGCCATGCTGTTTTAACACGACTTGAAGATTGATGATTTCTCTTGGCTTTTCCACTTCATCCAAATTTGGAGACTGATTGCATCTGGAAGATCAGAATGAATCAACATCCACAAGATGCATAGTTCTTGGCAAATGTGTGTTGTCACTAACATTTTGATTTTTTTGGGTTTGGGGCTGCAGGCAATCTCAAAACCAGCTGCCTGGCATAGATTTGGTTCAGCAAACCCTGAAGAGAGTGACGATGATTTGTCACCGCACTTCATTAGTGCTGTGTGCTGGAAGAGTGAGAGCCCGACCATGTTGGCAGCCAACTCACAAGGCACTATCAAAGTACTGGTATTGGCCCCTTGATCCTTCAATCTCTCTGTAGAAGTAGTTTCAGGTGGTTTATGTCACCACATGGCAAGCCAGTCTGTTACAGGAGTTCTGGGCTTTTTACTTTTTATGGGGCCTGTAGCTGGAGTTGTGGTGTTGTACATGGCCCAATATTCCTGAATTGTCATCATCATCATCACTTTCCCGCAATTGCTTCTTAGGAATGGAACAGTGTGCTACTTTGTTTGTAATGATTGCTGCGGTTTCTAGAAACCCAGGTGTATTTTCATGGAGCTGCAGCGAAGATTGTTATGACTGCACTTCATAAGAGAACTGTTGTAGATTACAATTTTTTCAGGTTTTGTAGTTGTCAAGGTTGAAAAAATGAGACTTCTCTGTAACAATCTTGTAAGTGTACACATCAAACATGGAGTGCACATGCAAATGGTGTTGTACATTCCATACAGTGGCAAAATTAGAGGCTGGCATGTGAACACAGTTGGTCATGCAGATGTATAATTCAGCCATTTGTGGTTCACTTGCAGTTTTCTGTTTTTCCTAGGCTGGCTCAGTTTTGACGCACAGATGATAACCCATTAGTCATCCCAGTTTCCAAAGAAACTACTTGCCTGGATCACTTAGTACCAACATACACACATCTACAAGGAGATCTATCAGATTGATGATTCAACACAGAAGTCATCTGACAGATTCTAAGCCCCTATGTTTTGTCAGTTGCAAGGGAAAGAGATTATGTATTGAATACCCGCAGATTTTGCTTCAGACTGCTCTAAACAGTCACCTAATACTAAATGGAAAACAATCTGGTGGTGCTGTGTAAATCTGTGTTTTGTTTTTGAAACAAAGTCTTGTTTTTATGAGATTAATCAGCATGAGGATCATCATTCTTTCAGTTGCTCCTTTCAATTAACTGCTTCCATATGTTCTGTGGGTTGCTGGAATACTTCCATGTTTCAGGGAAATGTCTCATGCCTTTTGGAAAAGGGTGGTAGGTACATAGACCTCATGCCAAAGTACTTACAAGTAAAGTACTTATAATAAGACTGACAACCATCTGAGAGACAAAGAAATCTTTCGAGAGATACAAAGCTTCAAAAAATGGAAAATTGATGGAATGATAACTCAGCTTTGGAGTAATAAAGAGAATTTGGAATGAACGAGAGGCATATGAATCATGTCAACACCTACATGCTCTGGTTGAAAATGTATATCAAAGATATCACATGATACACCTTGAGAAATTTGCTTCACAATTAGATTCAAGGAGTTATAAGGCAAGCCTTTACAATTCAACTCATAAGGTGTTTCTGGATGTACGCTACCACCAAAAGAGTCTTGGTCTAGGTCTCCAAATTTGGAATATCAAGAACAAAAAGATCATACACAAACTTATTAGATTGACAAACTTCCATCTCCTTCACCATCATTCTTAAGTCTTTCTCGCATTTTTCAAAGTGAAACTTCAATTAAACTTTGAAGTTCTATTTCACTATTAGAGTACATTTCCCATACATCTAGAGCTTTTTGCCTTCCCATAGGGTTCTAGTTCATTTATGGAGAATTGTGTATTTGTGGGTTATGTTATGTATGAATTATGTTTTGTGTATGTGATAGGATTTGTTTCCTCCTTTTTCACCTCCTCTTCCACTTCCGCTTTTGCTTTTTTTTAATCACCTTTTTCAATTTTCTTTCTACCCCTTCCTCCACTATTTCCTTATTGTCCCAAAGTGACCTGTAACATTTGAATAATACTGTAATAGACAATCAAGATATTTTTTCAACAAGGAATATTGACAGTATTATATTCTTGTGAAGATGATGGAAAACATGAAGCAACACCAATTACATGATGAAGTCAAGACACAATGTAATTAAATTGTCAAAAACCCACTTCATAAGCTTGCACATAAGAGATCACCAATTGTCAAAGATAACATTCCATAGTTCTTATTTTAACATAGTTAGTTAGAAACAGAGCAAAATGTTTAAGATTAATTATGAATTCAGGATAATTCATGAATATAGTTATCAACATCACTGTTAATGTCATCATTCATGGATGAAGTTCATACATGAATGTTCATTTATCCTTGTCCATTTTCATGTATGTATCCACACCATTGAATATGGCTTATTGTACTTACATTGTACATGGATGATGATGATGGATGAATTTCATCAATGTCCCTGTTTCATGTATAAAATCCATCTAACATAATCCATTTTCATCCATTTGATGTTCATTCACATAGATATGAATGAAATTTATCAATTGCCATTCATTTTTTATTCATAATATGTAGTTAGGAATGTGTTTAAGAAGGTGTTTTGGGTGATGGGTCCTTTGGAAGTCTCCATGAAAAGCTCTTTGAACTAGGTCTTCAAGTTAATGTACATGGAAATAGTTCTGTCTCAATATTTTGAGTATGTTCTTATGGTTTAGCCTTGTTCATTTTTGTTTTATGTTTCCAATTGTTTGATGTTATGAATAAAGTTTTAATTACATACTTTTATTGCATATTTGATGACCTTGTCTTTGGGTTATAAATGTTGTGTGATCTTGATTGAAATTTATGCCTACCTTTGTTATGGTTTGTCCTAGGTTTTATTCATCATGGGAAATCTTTGGTCATGATCATTTCCATGTATGCAACATGAACCTCATTTGAATAACAAATTCACATTCTTTAATTTTTTAATAGGCATGTGTAATTTCATGCTAAACACTTTCAAACACAAATACCCATGCTTCGCCAATAGGCCCATGCATATAACACACACACTTGTGATTGTCATCTTATCAATTACTTGATCTGATAGATTTTTTTTTTATTAAAAAGGTTGGCCAAATTATCTTGTCAACCAACTTGGATTCTTAATGTGATCATTCTATGTAATGCCAACAAATCTCCTCAACTAAATTCCTTGTAGTGAAATGCTCTTTGTTTTGGTTTTGGAAAAAATCTTTCACTTGAACAAATTGTCACTTGATAGTTAGGACGACACTTACAAGTATTGAAACTCACTCTAATCTCCAATGTTAAAACCCTTAATATTTTTTATGTAATTGAAATTTACAAGACATTCAAAGAACAATTACTACATCATCAATCACCCAAAGTTGAATATGTGATCATGCAAGGACATGCTTACAACATTGTGAGTTGTGTGAAATCATGTAATAGAATGAGTGAACTTGCAAGCATTTTAACATAAATATGATTAAAGGTCAAAATCTTGACTAAACAGAATATGATAACAACTTAACAAAACACCTAAGGATGATGCACAATTGCTCTCTTGCATGTGTGGCTAACCATTGGGAGAATGTACACAACTGAATTTGATGCCTCACGAGGATGTCATGTTAACACTCAACATCACAATACTTGTACTCACTGACAATTAATCAAATGAATAAAAGCTAAGTTTACAAAACCATACCCAAGTTTTTTATCCAAATCAATTGCAAACTATATGTGATATGACTTGATTGAATGCTACAAACCACATTCAATGCAACCATAATTGTTAACTCGCAAGATCAAAACAAAACCGATACAAAGAATTGCATGTCAGCTTTCTTGAAATCCATGTGGCTAAAAAGCCACAAATGTGTGAATCACACATTGGCTTGGATGCAATATAGTTGATTACTATCATAGGGACAATATTAGGATCAACTCATAGCCTTTCATCAATCTCTCTCACGAATCAAGAATGTAATGATAGACAAAAATGCAATTTCATTATCTTGTTTTTCTTATTGATTTAGGAGTTGAGTTGAATTTTTTCAGGGTTTATTAATGAAACATTATAATATACAAAAGCCCATGTTGTAAAGAACATAAAGGTGATGTCATTCTATCCTTTTAAGTTTACATTTAAATGTGAAATTATGCTTTAATAAAATTTATGCACACTCAATGTTTCAATTATCAGTTTAAAACTAAACTTTTAGACATATCATTGAAATGGTTCATTAAACATTAACTTGTGGTCATGCAGTCCCATATGAGATAGTTCAAGAGCATCTTGTCTCATTTTAGAAACTAACATCTAATACATTCAAGATTGAAACATTATGAAACAATTTGATTCACATTTTTGTATAGTCATCACACTTCCCAACCTTGGAAAGTAGATATACTTACACAGTTCCATTATGTTAAGAAGATAGCAATTGGCGTATGCTCAAGATCAAATCCTTTTTTTGAATTTTTGACACTATCCATATGCACAGAGTTTAAACTTAAGACACAAGCTTACACTACTTAAGTTGTGCCTTGCGAATCTGTAAGAGGCAGCACCAGCAATTAGCGGATGTCAGCATCTGCAATATGAGAAATAATCCCCAAATCTCTGGGAGCACATTGTCTGGACTACAGTTTCAGTCACATGGCAGTGTGGCTGGGGTAATGAGTTCACAACATTGTGAGAATTTTGTGATTGAAAATATCATGAAACTTACCCTATATACATAACCTACAAAATCACACTAAACATATGATGCACTACCCGCCACATGCCCCGCAGCAAAAAATACCAGCAGAGGGCAGACACAGCACCCAGCAAAAATACAAACACAAAACCACTGAGTGAGCCTTTCACCAGTTGTCGTGTTGGTGCTCTTTGCATACTGCAGGTAACACATTGGAGTTGCTTACAATCTCCTTTACATTGATCCCCAGACTTGGTGACAACATTCTTATAAAGCTCTCCTCCAACAGCAGCAGCATCACCACTGGTAACTGCTGCTTGCACACGCTGGGTGCCTTCATTGGAGTGCAAACAAGTGATAGTGAAGGTAGTCAAATGTGCATCTGTTGCTGTCACACTGATGGAGCTGAACCTTGGGTTTGCTGTTCCTGCCTGTGAATACTCAGCTGCTGAGGCTGGTGGTGCTGGAAATGAGCCCAGCAAATGGAAAAGCCTTTCAAGTCGTTTTGAAGTCTGTTCATTTGGATCACTGCCCATGTCTGCAGTCTTGAGAGATGCTGGAGTCTGTAATTTCTGTGCACTGTACTTGGAAGGATGACAGGTGGAAGAGGTGCACTGTGTTCCAGTGCCTTTTTCATTCAGGTCGTTGCCTACTTGTGGGGTTGTAGGATGCTTGCTCTCTGCATCAAGCCAGGACCACAACCCAGAATAGTCAAATTCTGATGAAGCACCAGATATTATACTACCGGATGAAGCCACTCCATGACTGGTGCTGTTATCTGGAGTGATAACTATATCCTCAGTTGTTGTTGGCAACAGTGGCATATCTGCATAAGCACAAAATATGTGTCAAGCTTCCTGGAGATTATTAATATGGATGGCCACTTGAACAGTTAGATCCTCTGTGATGAGAAACTTATGACCATAAACTGTCATTTGTGATACATTGCCTATCTATCCCCTGAAGTGTGCAGCAAGGTAAATAAGAACCACCTTCAGAAAACAAATCTACTGTTGCTCCAGATGTATGTCCTTCAAATGTGGCTGACTGGGGTAATAGGCCTGTAATCAGATAATCTTCCCATTCCTGTGGATTGATGTGTCTATCCACAGTGGCAACCTGTAATGTAACAATATTTTCAGAAACTCAGTGCAAAACTGAAGCAAAAAACCTCACATGGAAACAGCTTCAAATGTGAACTAATGACAAATTCTGTACCCCTGTTCTTATGCATGTCAAGACACAAAAGTCTTCGGCATGCAAATTCAAGAAAAAATACCAACAGGTACCTCTCCGTCACACGGAACAGAGGCGGAGGAAGCAGATGCTCGCCACTCCCAGATATAGTGGCATCTCCCTATACAAGACTCAACATACTTCTTACGTTCAGTTTGCACAATAAATCCTAAAAGAAACAGTTACCTATCCTAGAACAAATTAGCACATAGTCCACAATGAGTTCCCATTCCACCAAGACCTGGCTGGGCTCACCTCATGTTCAGACTGAAATGAAGGATGCTGTATCGCAGTAAGTCTCTCTGCAATTCTCTGCTCATGCTGTTGAGCATCAGGTCTTGAGGCTTGAGTGGTAGAATCTGAAGGTCCTGTAAGCTCAAGCATACTCATTGCAGGCAATGTTTGTGCACCAGACAAATTGTACTCAATTGTAATTGACCTCTGCACCGGTCCACTGCCAGAACCCCGCATTTGCAACATAGACCTTCGCCTAGCCCTGCCTTGTTCACTCTGTTGAATTGGCAAGTTATCACTATGACGCTCTTGCAACTGAATGGCATATTCTTGAGACCAGGAAGGTGTATCATCACTTGGGAAAAGAAAATCATTCAACTCAATGTAATCACCCTCTGCTATCTCCCAAGGTGTAAGTTCCTCCCCACCAGACAAAAGTGGGGGTCCATGACCTTCTATCTCTGCCAGAGAAAGTTCCCCTTCAGAACCCCCAAGTGCTAGATCCTCTTCAACTACCCCACGTGAGATAAACTGGTCAATGAAATCCTCCCGTCCATCTCGCTCCACAGGGACTCCCTGGTCTCCACTCTCAGCAATCTCCAGCATATCCTGTAACAGAAGGGCTTCATCATCCAAGCCTGGAACTTCACCAAAATCTTCCAGGAACCCCATATCATCATCATGGGAAGTGTGGACTTCCCACTCATCAGTCAATGGGTAGATCATCTCTGAACTCACTGTTCCCCCCTTCAAATACTCATTCATCATCTGCAAGAATGACACACAAATTAGCTCCTGAGGAAGCCAGCAGGGAGGGAAATAGAGTACCATGTAAAAACCAAGAAAATAGTACCTCTGTAGCTGTCTACACTGGAGTATGATTGGTCTCTGTACCTCATACTCCAGCGTCTTAAGAGGGCCTTCTGGGATGACAGCTGCAGGGCTGTGGACAGAAGCACCCTCTGACACCTCGGTCTTGACAGCAGGAAGTGGTTCCAGAACTAGGACAGGCTCAGGCAGGCCTCCTGACTCTTCAACAGGAAATTCAACCACTGTATCCTCTTGTGGAGGTGACTGGTAGGCCTCTTCAATGAATGCTCCCCCATACTGCTCTCCATTCTTGGGACCAGGTCCACTCTTCTTAAAGACACGGGCCAAAACATAAGCATCCTGTAAACCCTCCACACCCAGGACAGTCAGTTCAACGTGCCAACAACCCACACCAACTTCCTGAACAAAGAGAGATTTGAAAGGGTGCAACTGAAGATCACAGAAAATTCTGCCTATTGCCAGCCTAACTGAACATCTAGAGATAAACCCAGCATAAGGATCATCAGGACTGATACCTGAAAGCCCGGCACCTCCTCCTCTTCAATGCGATACTCGTGCATGACCCAGTCTGTGCGTTCACCACTAGGAGCTCGACCCCTGTAGAAGACAAGAGTTTTCTTCATCCCAATGTTCCGAGATCCTGTCCGCACAACTCTGTCCTTCCCAGTGGCCTTCCAGTAGCCCACTTCAGTTGCACGGTTGGTTCTAGATCCATTCGGGTACTTTCTGTCCCGAGGACTGAAAAAATACCACTCCTGATCATTGCCTCCAATGCAAGACTTGTCTGCATTCATGACCAAAGAAGGCTCATCAACCAATAATTACAATCCTGACAAACCAAGAGTGAGCACAGACAATAGCCAAACGACAGGAAAAACTGAACCACCCCACCAGAAACATACTAATCACACACAAAAACTTCAGAGAAAAAATGATTTTGTCAAGACATCGTCTTGACATCATCTTAACATCTTGTCAAGATGTCAAGATCTAAAAGAGGACCACTTACCAGGCAAGTCCCATGGCTCGCACTTGTACAAATCAACTACGGCGATCACATCAGATTCCAAGGGGCGACCGCTAACTTTGCGCTTCAAATAGTATGCAACGAGCTCCTCATCGGTGGGATGGAATCTAAAACCAGGCGGCACTCGCGCCATGGTCTTTCTTCTTGGTCCGCCTGCAAGGAGAGAAGAAGAAGAAGAAACCATGGTCTATAACCACGCCTCGGAAAAGAAAACAAACCAATTCACGGCCTTTCGTTCCCCCAACTCCCTCAAGTTGCAACCTCTGAAAAGCACCATCATCAGAAAATCAAAAGAAGCAAACAAAGAACTCGGCAATCTTCCATACCTCTCTTTTTTTTAACGACAAGGTTTTGCAGCTTGGTTGCTCCTCCTCCTCCTCCTCCTCCTCCTACTCTCCTTTGTTTGTGTGTCTCTGTGTCTCTCTCCACACAACAGATTTCTGCCAAACTGTTTTCACAGAACTCGCTTTCGACATACAAGCAACCACCTTCTTCTTCCCCCGCTTCCTCCCCCCACAAAACCCGAAGTACTCGTGGATTGAAGGAAACAACGGCGATGAGAATTGAAACAGCGAAAGGAGAGACGAAAAAGCCTGGCTCTTGCAAAACACAACAGCTAGTTAGCTAGCTAACTCACTCGCTCGCTCGCTCAACACGAAGCTCGCACAATCGGGCAATCGGCGATCATGTTTGGCATCAAACCCCAGAGCTCCAAACCCTTCTTCTCGCGAACTCGAGAACTGCAGATTCTCGTCCGCTACTGAGCGTTGGCTTGAAAGGGTTTGGCGAGGGAGGAGGAGGCCAATAAATAAGGGCCGGGAGGGAAGCCACGCGGCAAGAGCGCGAGACGCGCTTTACGCGCTTTCGTCACTGCACGCGGTGGCATGGGGGCCACTAAAAAACTCGGGACCCTAAAATATTTTACCGACGGGGCTACGATTCATAGCTTCCTAGGTCCTTAAAGCTATTTTTAAGGACTCCATCCCCCTTGAAGGCCCTCTACTTTTGCAAACAGGCCCAATGGCATTTATTTTAGGATAAATCCAGCCCCTCAAGTTGGTGGGTAGTTTGTGACAGTACTTAAGAGTCAGCGCTTTTTTTTTTTTTTTTTTAAAGCTAAAATTTATTTTTTTCATTTTTGTATTTCTATATTTTAATTTTTTATTTAAAAAATTACACTGTTGGGAGTTTTTTTTTTAATAAAAAGGAAGATTGTGTCTCAACATTCCTTATTTTTTGGACAAAAAAAAATCACCAAAAATACATATTTTGGGTCAATTTTGCAATTTTTTTCTATTCCTGGTTGCTTTTGGTAACCAAATTATAAGATTTTAATTTTTTTAAAAGGTTTTTAATAACAGGTTGCTGTTTATTGGTAAATCCCTCTTGGAATTAACACTCCAGCAGAAAACTGAAAAAAATTAAAATTAAAATAAAATAAAAAAACCACTGGTAATAATAGTTGGGTTTTAATTTTCAACAATTGTGACATTAAAAAAACTGGAGATTTTGTTTGTCAAAAATTTGGAAAAATTACACAGAGAATTGTTTTTAATCAATAATTTTCTCAAAATCTTGGTTAATTTTTTAAGAAATGTCTTTCCCCCAAAAAAAAACACTAGTGACAATGGGTTAGTTTTCTTTTTCTTATTTTTTATTTTTTACTATTTTTATTTTCTGGGTTTCTTTTACTTAATTTTCTGAAAAAATAAAGAGGCAAATCAAGGGCCCATGGTGGGATGGTAGTAACTTGGTAACCTTGACATTTTAAAAAAGAAAATACAAACAAAGCTAGAAAACAAAGTAGGTACTCAAAAATGATTTTTAAATAAATTAAAAACACACTCATTTTTCATGTATTAAAATTTAAAATAAATTTTCAAAAAGGACATTATAATATGTGAAACCTTTAAAAAAATAAAAATAAAATCATATTTTAAAGTCCAAAAAAAATTTGATCCACCAACAAAAATTTAACATGAAATTATTGAACTATATTATGATTTACATTTAATTCAACTATGTTAGTTGTCATCCTTTGACAATTTATCTTAAAATTTGTATTGAAATCACATCTAGGATCGGACTTCTTTTAACATTATCGAAATGCAAAAAAAGAAAAAAAAAAAAAAAAGGTTGATTATAACACCCAATGCAAATTATTAAAAAAATTTAATATTCATCTAATTATTTCAATATATTTTGAACCCCAAAGAGACATTTCCATCCTCGGTCTCAATTTTTTATTTTTTTTTAAATTGCACATGCATTTCACTTTCTCTCCCATGAACCAAAGCTTCCATCATACTTGCAACAACAACTTTTCAATACCCAATTTGCTGCACATGTTTCGGTGGTTCAACATTCAATTGAAGGGGGAGGACATATGGGACTGGAGTGAGGAGCTATTAGGAACACCCTTGGGGAACACATTGGGAACCTTGGGAACTTGAAGGGAACACATTGGGAACAAAGGAATTTTTATTAAAAAAATCTTGAGAACAAGTTGGGAATGCGTTGGGAACATGATATGAACACATTGAAAACTTGAAGGAACTTGGTGGGAACACCTGGGGAACATCAAAATTGGAAAAAATGCAAACCACTCCACCACTTCCCAATGGTAAAAAAGGGTAATGAAATCTCATTTTGAGTATTAATTAAACAATTTTCATACTCACCTAACCAATTTTCAGTCCAAGTAACTTCCCAACTTCGATTCTTATCTTGGCCTACTATCCCATAGTCCCCATGTTGGCAACAATTTGTGGAAAAAAAAAGACCATATATACCCATATATACATAGTTGGAGCCTTTGTGGTTCATTGCATTCCCATTGTTCCCCACCATAGGGAATGGCCATTGTGATTGCAATGAACCAAGGGGACTAGGCTAGGTAGGTAGGGAAGTATTCTTACACCTACTTCTTAAGCGAGAGGGATCTTCGAGATGCATTGTAGAATGTGAAGAGCACACATTTTGCCCTCTACCAAGGCAAGGTGGGATGTTTCAACCTAAAGATGGTTGTTGTAGCCCACACCCAAGCCATTTTGCATCCTTTTCACAAAACCAATGGATGAAGGTCTTTGGAATGTTTTCATCACACATAGTGCAAATAACTATTAGCTTTTTTTCTTTATGCAATTGAACTCTCCACATGTTCACTACTATAGCTTTTATGGAAAATGGCCCACAAAAAGCTAGGATTCTTTTTAGCTCTATCATTTGATGTTGAAAGAGGGTTGAAGAATTCTAAACCATTTAGTAGGAATGTCTTTTGTCAAGGAGTTGTGATCGTTAATGAGAATCCAACCTTTTCTAACCATGTAATTGAAAGAGGTTTTCGTTATCATACACTCGATAGTGAGGGTTGAAAATAACGTTTTGAGATTTTTAGAATATAGGTGGAAAGCACATTATTTGGAACCTTTCTTAATGAAGAACACTCAAATTCCAATCTAATTTCCTAGCATCAACCTTGAATTTGCATGTGTTTGTGGGAGACTTTAGTTGAAATCCATGCTAGAGCAAAGTCAAAGAAAATACATAGGAATGCTTTTTTTAAGTATGTGGAATTCTTGGGTTGCATCATTGTAATAATCCAAAGTGAAGTTGCTAATGATGTGCATGATCACAAACGATGAGTTCACAATTTCTGAAGTGACAACTATCATCGACTCATCAAAGCTAGTGTGCATGGTAGGAAATTCCTAGGTCTCCTCTATGCATTAGATTGACATCAAATTGATAAATTCTTGTCCATGGGCATTTTTCAATTTCCTCAAATAGGTAAAAGTCACTAATCACCTTTTCGCTCTTCCAATTCTTAACCTATATGTTTCATAGATCCCCAATAATGTGAAGCCCCTACCTATGTAACTCTAACCATGAACTTTATTCCTCTAAATTGAATATCCCATCGTAAATTGAAAATTGGCTCCACAAGCATTGGGGAGTCCATTTAGATGGATTTCCTTATTTCCTTCAATGCTTCTACAATCTTGCTCAACACTTTCAAACCAAGTGCTAAGGTTCGACTTCACACCAAACATCAATATTTCAATAAAAACGTCAATTAATTTGATTGATAATGCATTCAATTCCTGTTATATAATACATTTTAACAATATGTTTTCAAGAAGAAAAAAAAATGATCTTTCAAATCTTTGTGTATAGGCCTCCTTTTTTTTAAATGATTTTTTGCTTTAAAAATATTGGATTGTTGATGATAATATATAATATTAGATCTCCCCACATTTTAAACATATGTCTAATCAATAGAAATTTGTATATATTTATATTATAATTATTTATTAATTGACTTAAATGAGTAATATTTAAGTTACTAAACACTTGATATTATGTTTTTTTCATACTTTATAATCTTATAAAAATTATTAAAATTATGTAGAAATTTATTAAGTTATATATATTTCAATATCATAGTTTTAATTAAATTTTACTACAAACCATCTTTTTAAAGGTTTTTTATTTTTATAAAGTGGTGTTTAATATAAAAAAAATTAATTTTTAAAAATCATATGACCAAAGGTTTTGATAAACATAAAAACATAAATGTTTAATATATTTGTAAATTAGAATTTTATTCTATAATTAGAATTTAAAAAATGAACCCTATAATGAACTATTTTGATTTAGAGATAAATGATTTTATCATTTAAATTTAAAATTATGTAAAGTTTTAACATTATATGTAAGAAAATTAATTATTGGTTTATATACGTTTATTTTTTGGTATTTTAATTTTATTCAAGTTTATTTTTGAATAATATTTTTCATCTAATGTTTTGGAAAGATCTTTTCATTAATCAAACAAAATTTAATGCAAATTGTAACATGTTTTTAAAAGTTGTATGAATGCCAAATCTTTTAATAAATCAATAATTTTATATTCAATAAATAAATATATTGCTTTATAATATTTTTAATTAATTTTTTGATAATTTGAATTTTAAAAAAATGAACTTGAATTAATCAAACATAGTTGATTTCACCCATGGTGAAATTGCATTAGGTTAAAACACTAACTATTAAACCCATTTCAATGTTAAAACCTCGTAATGAAATAGGTTAGTGAAATAGGCCCATGTTTCTTAATGGTGAAATGACAATTATGAATAAAATCCCATTAGTTGCCTTAAACAAGTCACAAATTACCATTTGGCATAAATGATATGATGTCATGATGATGTCGTCAAATTTTGGATGAATTTGAATATGTCGTAATTAGTGAATAATGCAAATGATATACCTACTTATTTATTTAGTTTATACACCTACCTATTTATTTATTTACCTTAGGTTAAATATCTATTTAATTAGGCAAGTAAGTAGGTAGGTAGGTTAATTAAAATACTAGATAAGTTAACTTGAAGGGTAGGTGCATAAATATTTTTATTTTATTTTGGGTTAATTTTTATTTTATTGGTTCATCCCATATGACCCATGTTTTTAAATATGAAAATGTAAAAGTAAACACCTTTTTTACATGTTTTTTTAAATGAAAATAAAAAACAAAACATATGGCATAAATTTTGAAGTTGTAAACTAGTTTGTGACTAAAAAGTTTAATCACAAATTACTTACAATTGAAGGTTTATCACATATCCTTCATTTTCATTTTAGCCTTTGAAAATTATGCAATTATTTATATAATAATAATTCATCAATAATTTTAATTACGTAATCATATAATTGAGTAACCAGTTATATTATAATTAATTAATATTTATTCAAATTATTAAAGAAAATAATATATTAATTTTATTATTAATTACAAATATATATTAACTATAATTAACTTAATTATTATTTTTGTCCTAGTCATTTTAGTATGTTAATTCTTGGAATTCTTATAATTATAATAATTAATGTAGATATAATTAATGAATTAATGAATTGAAACTCTATAAAACTAAATTTGAAATAAATTAATATGTTGATAATAATAAGTAATTTAAATAACTAATTACTATCATTATTGTTGAATTAATATTTTAGCTAAAAGTTAGCCCAATGGGGATAATTATAACCTTTTTATTAATTTTTAATTATGTCACTTGTTGGAGGTATTATTAACTGTATTAATCAATAAGAATATTGTTAAGTAAAATAAACTTTGGAAAAGCTTGTAATATTACTTTAATATATATTTTTTATATTCCAAATACAACTTCAATATTATCAAGATATACATATATACATTTATGTATGATTAATGTATTGCCACCTTTATATATACCCTAATGTGAGGTTAATATTTTTGAATATTTTTTAAAACCAAGCCCCCCGACTAAACCTTGAACATATTGAAATAAACCATAGCTAAAGAATGACCAATTTTGTGTTGTGGATCGAAACTCAAAGGAAATAAGAAAACATCTTCAATTTGTATGTATAAATGGTCATGCCTTTGATTCATGGAAAGAAAGATGTTTATGGAGGTTTTCCAAGTTGTGGGGTTGGCTTTCTTTGTCGTTCTTGTGGGTTGTCAAATGAATTGTAATTGAGGAGGTGAATTCATTTCATTTAGGAAAAAAAATGGTACAAAGTAGCAAAGTTTCATAGTTGAAACATGATGTTGTTGAAGGTCCAATTCAAATCTAAAATAAATATTAACACTAGTTTTTTGCACTTTTTGTGTTGTCAGATTTAGGCTTTGTTCAATTCTTTTGTGTTGTATGTGATTGTGTGACCTATAGTTAATGGGATGTTTACTTGTTGTTTATCAACATTTTGGGAGATTCAATAATGGTTATGTTTGTGAGTGTTTCACAACAATTTCAAACTACAATGAATTATCCCTAAATTCCAAGACCATGGGTGGGCACAAATTAGTTTAAGTTTAGTTGTGCCTTTTACCAACAAGTTAATAAACTATGCAAAAATGTTCGTCAAAACCATTTTGTTAAGCTAAGTAAACATGTTTTCATTTCTCTTCATGCAATTTTACTTTGCAAGGTCACATACATATTGAACATTGGTGGAGTTCTCTTATATTTGGTTGATTTAGTGACATTTAGCAAAACTCCAATGTGATTTGTAATTTGGTTTTCAAATAGTTATAAATCACAATCCATGTTATGCGTTAGTTTACTAATTTATGCTCATCATAATGAAAAAAAACTATGATCATGGTTCATTAGGCTCACTGGGCCAATTGCTCACAATGCAATTTGAGAACATATATGTGGTAATCAATCATATCCCATTAATTGTAAATCACACTTGTATGTGAAGGTAGTATGGCAACATGAATGAAGAGATGTATTGTTCAATGAACTAATGATATATAAAATTAAATACACTTCCTAGAGTTTGTCTTAACTATGAAATTATATTTTTATTATGGTTTTTCCTTCTTGAATTTTTTTATATGTGATAACATTTTAGACACCTTTTTCAAATGTTCAATGCATTTTATCATGTTTCAAAATGTCATCCACATATACAACAAAAGAAGAAAATCCAACATTAGAATTTTGTGTTTGCTTAAGTATTAAAAGAACAATGCACAAATCAAACCCAAACTAATAGTTGAAATCATTATGAGAAAAAAGGTTGTTTTACAACTAGCTTTATAACTCAATTTTTGAGCTGCATTGGACATTTGCAATTCACTATATTTATACATTGTGAGTGTTATGGACAAGTTGCATGAATTACAAAGTTGCAACTCATCATATATATAATGCAACTCATTGCAATTTCCATTGTAACTACACTCACGATGTCATGCTAATGTCATTAATTGTCATCCATCCATTAAAATTTAACACGTGGACTATGAAGATTTTTGGACATAAATATATTTATTTTTGAAATGTTCATTTCCATTGTCCATTATTATTGTTGATGACGATCCAAGATTATGACACGTGGCACAATAAAAATTTAGCCACATAGCATATTAATTATATTTTGGGAAAAATTTAAATAAATAATTATTTTAGTAATTAAGTAGGTTGCACATGCCCATAGGTAGGTAGGTTGGTAGTCTTAGGACCTAAATACCTATGTACTTACTTAAAACCTACCTACATAAGTAGGTAAAAAAGTAGGACATGTTTACTAACTAAAGTAGATAAGTAGGTAGGAAAGCACAAGATAAAGTGAACTAAATAATAGCCATGAAAATAATATTTTTTAATTTTATGTTTTTGCTTTTAGGCTAAACTTTTATGAGTTCATCCCAACATGACACATGTATTTTAATATGAGAATGCAAAAAGTGATGCCTCCTTCATATAGTAAGCAAAATGAGATTGAAAACAAAACATATGAGTTAAATATTTTAGTTGCACCCTAGTTACAATTAAGTTGCATCTAAAAACAATTTCCCACATGTTTTGTGTTTGACTTGAATCTTGTAATTAATATGAATTTCTAATTAATAAATTGACACAATTATTTGAATTAATACATAAAAATTAATTAATTAATTAGTTGGCGAGTTTTATTTATTATTTATTATATAAATAATTATCTAATTTATATATTTATTAATTATCTGAATTAACTAAGAAATAAATACATATTTAAATTTGATAAATGAATTCAGCATAAATGTTTATTATTCAGTTGAATTAATTGGTTCATAGTGATTAACTATATTGCATATTATTATTTATTAATTATTTATTTAAAAAATTAATTATCAAATATCAAATGATAAACATGAATTTGAGAAAAAAAAATTCGAGGTATTATAAACCATATCCATAAGTACACATTTTATTGAATGTTTAATAGAATATACACATTGTGTTTGATTTCAATCCAAAAATAACATTTCACATTCCATGGAATTCTATGATTTGATATGTATGTATGCCAACATGATACTATGAATTGCAATGTAATGGAATATTATTAATACAACAATTGAACACCAATCACAAAAAAATAAAAATAAAATGCTTGCTATAATATTTAATAAATAATTATATAGTTAATTATGAAAATTTTAATTATTTTAATTAATTAATTTCACAATTTATTTGAATTAGAGTTATTAATTTAGAATAAGGGATAATTATTTAATCTAATTTTTTATAATAATTCAATAAATTAAGCCATCTTTTATTTCCTAATTATTATATACTAAATATGTCACAAGATGTAACCCTCATGGGTGCCAAGGAATTTTGCAAAATAATCAATTATTATCAATTCCGTACTTGCTTATCTAACGTAGAAAAATTATAGGTGTATATGTTTGAATACTTTGATGTACTTCCAATATAAATATTTTAAATATAATTTATGTAGTAATGGGATCCAATTTGAAATTTACAAATTCACATTTTATAGTATGAATTGATAGTATTTTTATTTGTAGCCAAATAGTGGCACTATAATGGCCATCCAATTGTAAAATAGTGCCGATATTGTGGCCCCATGTGGCACATGTATATGTATCATTTAGTGGCATTTAAGTGGCCACATAATGGCATAATTATGGCACAATAATACAATAGTGGCCATTTAGTAACAACATAATGGCTAACTAGCTACATGAATAGACTTCATAGTTAAAGACCAATTACAAAGCTTGTACTTCATAGATGGTAGGAATGTGGACACATGGTGTAATTACTCGTATGAAGTTTGTATGTTAATTACAAAAAGTTGTTAAATGTGTAGCTCATTTTTAATAATCTTAATTTAATTGCACATTATAATTCCAATGCAGCTTCTTAAAAATCAAACATAATTGACTACATGTGTGTAAATTATCGTATATGAAACACTTTGGAGCTAAAGTTTTAGAGTAGTGCAATTTTCATGGACATGATTTCTCATAATGAATTATTAAAATAACTTTTGAAAGTTATCCATGAGCTACCAAATCAAAGTGTCTCCCTTTTCCAACTTAATGCAATTAGCATGACAATGAAACTAGCATATTTCAATATTTATTTTCATTGAACTAAATTATGGGAAATATTAATGGTTTTCACTATTTTTAAAAAGGCTAATGATTTGTGAACTATGTCATCTTTAACAAATTACAATTTTCGTGTCCTTTTCACAAAATTTGAAAAACAATTTGTGTCTGGGCATCTTTTTTAGGCAAAACATAATATGCACTTATATGACATCAAACACATTGTTTTAACCAAATAAGATAAACAATTTATCAAAAAGGAATCATTTGCTAACATAGTAAAATTCTTTAAAATCAAGTAAATGATGAAAAACCTCAAAATGATTTTTCATTGCATAAGAAAATGTAAGGTTACATTTGGTCTTATTCGCTTTTTTATATTTGGTCTATAACCAAAGAATGAAGTCTATATCAAACATCATTTCAATTCAAGCATTGGAGTGAAAACCAAATTGTTTAGTTTTTCCAATATTAGACCTAAAGTACTTTGATTTTCATTTTTGTCAAGCTACCATTTAAAATTGCAAAATAGGAGAACATTTAACTATTCTAGTGGCTAAGGGCAAGGTTGCATAACTAGCCCATAGTTAGATGGTTGGGTGTTCAAATCCCAAGTGGACCCATTATCCTCATGCCTTGTGAGGACAATAAACTACCTTGGTGGTTAGTCAATCATTTAAAAAAAATGTTCATGGTAATATTTACATGATTACATTAAGTTTTCCTAATATAAGATGCATCAATATGGTTCCTTATTTTTCCATAAATAAAACATTATGATTTTTGTTGAATCATGTCAATGAATTATTTGTACATATTCAATCCCAGTCTCTTTAACATTGATATCATTTGGCATGATAATAAGTCTTGTGTTAGTCATTTAATAGTTTGAATTGGCTTCATTAAAATTGTGCCCCCAATGCCCAATGCTTTGAAAAAATCCACAAACATTGCAAAATTTAAGAATTAAAAAATTTCTTCCATTGTTATCCATTGTTTGGTATTCAATGTTAATTTTAATCATCTTGGTATTTCCATGTATTCAATCTTGGCATATTTTGATGTATCCTACAACCCAAATTTTATTAAGGTTAATGCATTGTTTTTAGTCAAATCCAATAGCAAAAATACTAATGCACCATGGCCATTTAAACCACTTAATTTTGTATTCATCATTTTAAAGCTTATTGAAATGTTTGGGTTTCATCATTTGGTGTAGAAGTTCCTTTAACAATGGAAATTGGAACCTCTAATTTAATTTTCATGCATGCTTTGATGATTTTGTTTGTCATATGACAAATATTCAAATAATCAAAGGATCAATTACTCCCTCCTATCCTTTTTGTCCTTGGCTTGCATTACAAATATTTGCAAGAAGATTATCATGACATTGTTTTTTTGGTGGTGAAATTTTGCAACTTGGTGAATGTTTTCTTAGATAATGAATATAAACAAGGAAGTTTTATGATTTTAAGGGATTTTGGGCCAATTTATAAAATAGAATAATTAAATTAACCTTACCTAGACCTAGGCACTTCCTATGTCGCCACTTGCAGCAACATATTTGTAAAAATGATGTAGTGCACGTAAAGCAATTGCCATTCAATGTTAATTAATGTCAAGGATCTTCATCAATGGACCTATTTGAAGAATTTGAAAACATGAAACCTAATCATGAACATGGTTGTTCATTTTTGTGAAGTCTCATGCAACTCATTATATTTAGTTGTTGGATAAACATAGAAATCAATCGTATAAAATAAGTTTTTAACGACTTATTCTTTGCATCATATTTTAAATAGGCTTACATTTTTGCGATTGAAAAATCATTTGGAAAATGGCTATTCTTATCTACATTTTATTCCAAATAATCTTACTTATGTTGTAAACTTCTTCAAACAACACCTTCCCAAAAAAACTCCACTCCAACAATCTCATGCTTTAAATCTAGCATAAAAAGTCTCATTCCAAACCACTTAGAAAAAGTTTAAACTTCAATTTTTACTTTCAAGCTCCAACTCCAATGATTTCAAAGCTTTAAAAAAATGCTTGAAATTACAACAAAGAAAAAGAGAAAATGTGATTCTTAATTATTTTTTTTGCTTTATAAAATTATGCAAAAAAATTTATCATCAAATTTGTGCATTCAACAATAGGAAAATCATGGTATCCATTCGTCCTTGCAAAAAAAAAAAGGTTTACTCATCCAATCCCAAAATTGCATTCTATCCATGTTCATGTCAATGAGTACATAAGCCCAAACATATTTAAATTGACATGAAATTTGGGCCACCATTTCAATTCAACCTTTCAAGCCCAAAACAATTCTTAATTTCCACAAATAGTTCACATGGAGTTGTTCTGAAATGAATATCAGTTAAAATGCAAAATTGAAGTTTCAATATTCAAGAAGAAGCAAAATTTGCGAGTACGAAACCACTTCCAATTAACAATTTTGTGGTCAATATAATTATCATTATGTTGTAGGATAGCAAAAAGGAGAATTGTAATTGGGTGTTTTTGGCAACCCACTACCTTTTTAAAAAATATTTGAAACAATGCAATTTTACAGATTTTGCATTTTCATCTAAAGGTTTTTTGATATGGAATAATATTTAGAAAGCTAAATTTATATAATTAAGGAGGAGGGACATGCACAAGACTTCATGTAATTGAAAGTCAATTTTTACAAAATGCTTGGGCCATTTTAGGTTAATGACTTTTGGCATGAAAAAACAAATATGCATTGTTTAATAAGACTTAAAATATTTAAATTTTTGTTGAAAGGCATGATATGGGGATGAAAATAAACTTAATTTAACAATATTGTGTATAACAAACATTCTTCTATTTAGTTAGAGATTTTTTTAGTGACAGGACTTTCAAAATTTTATGAATCAATTGGAAAGCGAGTTCGAAATTTTGTGAAAACATGAAAAATCATGTAAGTTATGCAAACATAATGTTTAATGAGTGTGAAATGTATGTGAAGGTTTTTTTTGTTGTCAAATGGTTTTGAGGTAAAAATGAATGTTGCATTATCATCTTAATAGTTCATTTACATACCGTTTAAGCTATCATACATTTGAATTATAATGTTGATTTAAAATAGAATTATGACTTTGTTAACCTTCCAACTTAATCAATATAAGTATGAAATTAATATCAACCATTTTATTTTTGAATAGGTGTTGGAATTAACACAAATGTAACTTTGTGTTTAATACTTCAAATGATCTGATTGTGCAAAGGCCTCCATTACAAAGCAACTTTGATTACATGCGTGATCAATATGGAGTATGGCCAAATTTTAGTTGTTTATTCCAATAGAGATGGTGCTACATGAACTTTTTAAGAAATAAGACACATTCATAATCATAAAGGTTTTTAATGGTAATCTAAAGTTTAAAAATCAATTTCTTTCCTCATCCCCATGTAAGTTCAACTTATTTCCACACAACTAACATAATTGACATTATTAATACCCAAACATAAACTTCATTTCAACAATGAGATCAATTTTATGTGTGAATTTATAGAAAAAAAAAAAAGGTTTGAGGTTTAATGTTTGAATTATGGATTTTGGAAAGCAAGTTCATCTTCTCAAAATAGTAATCTCATAGGCTCCCAGCCCCAAGGCTAGGATCAATGGACATGCGTGTTAAATTTAATTTATTGATTTCAAAAATCTTCTAATGTTAAATTGGTTTTTCAAAATGTTTTCAATGACACTTAATAAATTGATATTAGTGAATGATAATAATTTCATATGAATATAGTTAATTATTTTTCATAAAACAACCACATTTTTGAGATGGAAACATTTTTAAATTGTTATGATCTTTTACCATCATTTCAAATAAATTTGACAATAAATTGAATAAATTTTTGTTGGTTGGATGGAACACATATATTAACCCATTGCATTTGTGATTTCCATTTGGACCCAAATTAAACTTCAAGGGAATGAATTTATATATATTTATATAGAAGATCTTAAATATTTGAACTTTTAGATCCAAATATTGAATTGCAACACTTATTTGCACCTTTATTTTAACTTCCTTAAAAAAATAATCACATATTTCCTTATCCATAAGGGGATCATACGTCAATTGTAATTATATTTCCTTGTTCAATTGTGAAAATTCCTTTCTATTGATGTTTATGTTCTCATATGAAAGTTTATATATATAACACTCTCAAAATTGTATGTGATATGTGGAATTGATATGCAATCATCATTGATCCATGTTCATTCAAAAATATGTGTTAGAACCAATGGGATTAACTAAAATCAAAATAAGTTGTTTGACCAAATTAAAACTTCAATCTAATTTAATTATTGTTAAAATATTTGCAACAAACAAACAATAAGGTGTGATAGGTTTGCTATATTTAAAAATGTTGTTTGTGAAAAAATATTCACAAATCAATTAACAATAAGATGAAGGTTATAGAACTCCTTTGTAACAATTTCTCTTTGTAATGCATTTTGAACAAATATTTGCACAATTTTAAAAAGGTGATCCTTGAAACTTGGGTGTCCTCAACATGAGTTTATGTGGCACCTTATTAGAGCTATTGATTGTAATTTTAATACAAGAGGGAAAATACAAATGCCACCTTTTTGAAGGAAAAAAAGGTTCCATTGACTCTTCAAGGGAAGAAAGGTAGTTTTATGCCCTAGTCCTAAGATTTTCAAGGGTTGGATCAAACATGTAACAGTTATACATACTAGCTACAAAGCTCTTTTTTCCCTTTTCCTTTTGTCATTTGTATTGATTTTAAAGCAAATAGCACTTGGGGATCATGGTTTTTGTGATTACCTTGTCTCTCCCCCTTGTCTCCATTAAGATCATAACCATGCCTCTCTCCTTGTCTCCATTAAGATCATAACCATGATGCCTTTCTCCTTGTCTCATTTTAAGATTCTTTAATTTTTATTATATTAAATTTGAATACCCTTTTTCATATAATAATCCTTTTCTTTTTTGAATCCCTTCTTTTTACTTGAAAATATTGATGGGTTTTGAAGCATGATCCATAATACTCTCCATAATGTGCTTGTCAAAACAATCCTTGAATCATATGTGAAATTGTTTATTTTTTTTTTATTGTTGACCAAAGATCAATTATTTTTGTTTCATGCATATTTGTTGAGCTCATTTGGAAACCATTTTTTTCAAACATTCATATACTTAGATTTTTTTTTAAAACTTGAAAAGACATTTAGTCAAAATTATTAAATAATATGGAAAGTTTGAAATAAAACATGTTACACAACCAAATGGAAAGAATTTGGATGATTATAATGATAACACTTGTGTTATTTGTCTTTGTAAAACCATCATTTGATGTGGGAGCTACGGAGTTTGATTACAAACCATGTCATATTGCTAAGGGTCAAGCCACACTTTATAATTGTGGAAGAAAATTTACCCAAAATGGTGACAATATTGCTCATCTCAATAACATCTCGATACCAATGCGGTATGGTTAAAATCATGGAATTTTTATAGGAGTTAATCATTTAGTGTTTTAAAATGTTAAAACTACATTGAGATTTCTTTTGAAACATAAATGCTACAAATTGTTGCAATTTGATTTTTTTGGTGTACATTCAAATTTTCATATCAAACGAGTAATGAAAAATTGAAGTGCATATGTTGATGCAATCATTGGAAAAAATAATGTTGTTAATTTGGTTAATATTTTCCCAAAACAATACAACATAATGGGGCCACAATAAATTTTTTTTTGGTCATCTTTTGGGTAGGTACCTAGTGAAACTAAAAGATGGTACCAATTCAAGTGAAGTTGATCGAATATGTGAAAATGCATCAATTAATAAAACGACATATTCTGGCTATTGTCTACAAAAGTATGAGTATTTGCCAAAAATTAAAAATAAACAAATTCCATGTTAAAGAACACAAAAACCATCCAAATGTTAGTTTAGCTTTGTTGGACAATTTATGAAGTAGATTTTCCATTGAAAAGCATTTCAAGTACTATAAACATCCATGTTAATTTTGCAACAATCATGAACATCACCCATGCATGCATGCCATAGATATACAAACTTTTGATAATGTTTTCTTTATTGTTGGGGATACCTCTATAGGTATGAAAATGTATGGATGGGAATGTTAATGATGATAACGGGACAAGATTTATCTCGAATGCTTTTAGTGGAAGTAAATTACATCGATCATGTTGAAGTTGAAGGCACATTGAGATTAGCCAACATTCTCAATGTTACCGAATTCAAACCACTTAGTTGGGGGCTCGATAGAATCGATCATCAACCCAACCAAGCTTTGCTTAACCAAATTTACACGGTTATAGGTGGGGGTGATAATGTACATGTCTATGTGGTTGACACGGTATTATTTTTTGGTCCTACATTGGTTTGCTAACATCTTCAATAACAAGTGTTGCATGTGTATAAGGAACAAATTTAACAATCATTTATATATAACAAACTTGCTATTGAAATACGTATTTCAAAATATAATATGCTTACATCATAGTTATAATTTTGAGTTTAATCTCAAAGAATATAAGAAGGAATTCAAAGGTTTATGAAAATTTTGTAAATTTGGATTCTTCTTTCATACTTTTCACATACGTATATAACCAACCATCTTGTTGTACCTATGTGAAAAGTATGTTGTATTGATGTGAATGACATTTGGGTCCATTGTTATCTGAAAGAATATGGATGGGATGTATGTATGGTGGGTGTATGGTTGGGATTTTTTGAATTAGGGCATACGATGTACCCATAAGGAATTTCTATATCAAGATGGACGTGTCAACAACCAATCGGTGCCAATGAGTCGATGTTTAAGTGGTTTTGATGGGGTAGGGGATGGATTAGGGACTAATGATTGTAATGGACATGGCACTTTTTGTGCAGGTAAATTATTTTGTTTTTTTTAAAAATTGGCCATCACACTTAGTCTTATGATTTGAATGAAATGTTTTTGTATAAAAGAAATTACAAATACCTTTTTATAGAGAAATATGGGTCTTTGCATCCCTTCTAATTTAAATTTGATTTTGATTCAATAGGTGAAGATATATAAGGCATAGAGCCCACCTTCAATAGATGTTTTACATGGCTTTGGTGAACCTCATATATAGTAATGTTAGTTACAACATACTATGTTATGAGATGTGTTGATCCTTTCTTATTAACCTTAAAAGATTATCGTAGCCTAAGTAAGGTTAGTTTACACCATTGACAAAACAAATAATTATTTTATTTTTTCAAAAAAAAAGATTTTTTTTTCTAATTTTGAAATTATATTATTTTCCATTATCTACTATAATATTGTGATATGAGTAGTGAAATTATTCCAAATGTAGCCTATGAGTAATTATGATGATTTTCAACAATGTCGACTTCATATTTTCATAAAATTCCATTTCACTATTTTGAGGATTAGTTAATGACTTGACCTTAGGGTTAAGATATTGCCTTCTTCTCCAAGCTCCCCATTCCTTACCCAATGGTTTTGGAGAATCCCTTTTATATTTCCACCACATTTGGACAATTCTTTAACCTAAATATGGAGTCAATTATAGGTATGTTGCCGATTAATTAGAAGTAACATCGAAGTAAAACCTAGCATGATCTACAAATGAATTGAACTTGTAACTTGGGGGGAGATGTATGTATGTATGTATTAAATGAATCAATGACACCCATAGACAAATTAGCTTTGGTCAATTGATTTGTGTTAGATTTAGGTATAGATATGAGTAAGCCACTTTGGATAGCCACCCATTTGCCATATTGAAATTCCATTAATATTACCTACTTATGACTTATGATTTCCTTGGCCAAATAAATGGGAGGTTGCCATTGTTTGCATGGTTCGGAGTTAACCCATGGTAGGTAAATATCAAGTAGGTCGATGGTTAGTTAGTTAGTTAGCTAGTTAGTGAGTGAGTTAGTTGGTTGGTTGGTTGTTGCAGGTGTGGTGGCAGGTTTGGTGAGTGGAGTGGCCAAGAATGCATTTGTGCATCCGGTGCGCACCATGGCATGTGATGGGATGGGTGGGTATGGGACCATAATGGCAGGGATTGAATGGATAAGCCTCAATGCCATAACACCAGCAATTGTGTCCATGTCCATAGCTGCACCAGCTTCCATAAGCATTGATCAAGCTATCACCAACCTTGTCAACACCATGGGCATCACCACTGTAAGCCCATCTCCATTAGTATATAACAACATCAAAAAACCCTTTTTCTACGTTAGCAACTTAATCACATGCCACCATGCAATTAGCTTTGCCATTGGTATTTTTTTTGGGGGAAAAGATCAAAATCTCAAATTCAACCAAAATTCTTTTGCCTTAAACCAAATCATTGTAATTTGGGAAAATGGGTTTTGGTTTTGGTTTTGGTTTTGGTTTTTTAACCCAATGACCCAATTGTGCTTATATTGTGAGCTTTTGTTGCATTGTGAGATCGCGCATGAGAGAAGCAAAAAGGGACAGATCTTGAGGGGAAGATTATCGTGAGAATTCAGGTTGCAATTGCGCACGGCGTTATGAATTTTCACTACAATCTTTTCCTCAACATTTTGCTGGCTAGCTGTTCCGAATCATGTTGTTTGAGTGAACCTGCGTGGCTGCTGGGTACCAGTGTGAAGGTGGTATTGTTGTCGTTGTTGTTGTTGGGTGAACGTGTGTAGCTGGTGGATACCAGAGTGAAAGGGTGTTGTTGTTGTTATTAGGTTTTAAGAGGCATTGGGGCGGTTCAAAAAATGATAGTTTTGAGTGTGGTGATGATGGATGGCAGGTGGTGGCAGCAGGTAACTTCTTGGCGTCCGCCTGCAACTATTCGCCTGCTCGATCCGCGTCGGTCATCACCGTCGGCTCCTGCAATAGCCTCAACACAATGAGCTGGTTCTCCAATTTCGGCTCCTGCACCAATATCTTTGCACCTGTACGTACGTCCATCTCTCTCTGTGTCTCTCTCTCTGCCTGCCTCTGTCGAGTTTACAAAACCCTAAACCCTAAAAAACCCTTAAACCCCAAAAACCCTATACACCAACCATACTTTCAGCCTATCATACTTTCTTTGATGGTTTTTTGGATTTTTGGTCGGGGCAAGAACTCTGTTGTGGTGTTTGAGGCTATTGCCACAATTATTGTTCTTGCCCATGCTATGGATTGCACCATGCCATATAGACAGAAACATGTGAATTCTCTATATATTTCTGTCACATCTGAAAAGCTCTAGCAAGCTTTTGAGATCACCACCGGTTGTCGCAGATTTGGTCTTTCAACTTCTGCTCACTTTCTTCTATTTCCACTCAAAAGACATTATTTGATACATCATCTTGTGTGCCACCTTATAGATTTGCTTAAATCCAATGAGATTCAAGGCCCAACATCAGGTGTCGAAGTTGACGCAGTTCCCACTTTTGGAGACTTTTTCTTGACTCATTTCTTCTAATGTGAGGATTGCCAAACAAAAACCTGGCTGCTGCTGTGTTGGAAGTCTCCTTGCCAAGAGTCTAAGGCTCTTGTGGCATCAACCAAAACCTGGCAAAAGTGCAGTTGATGTTCAGTAGTCCCAGACATTGCCAGTCAGTCATATAATCTGATGATTTATGAGAGAGAGAGAGAGAGAGAGAGAGAGAGGAAGGGGGGAGGGAAAGAGGGAATGTGAAGATGACGGACCTTTGGTTTTTGTGAAGTAGATCAGATGTCTGGGAGGAACTAAACCGCTATGAATTCAGGTTTGTGTTTCTTATGCTGTTGTGATTTGGAGCATGCGGGGCTGAGGGATTTGAGCATCTTAGTAGACATCTCTGACTTATGTTGATCTCAATGTGATTCCCTCTTCTTGTATGTAAAACAAAGTGGTAGGATCCATGGTTGGGAAAATTAGCCTGAGGGGAGGTTTTGGTACAAGTAGGAGACCTGCAACCATGGGAGAAAATGGAACAATTATCAATAAGGATAGACACTCAGGTACTTAGACAAATGTATGTTAAGCATTTAGGGTTTTAGAATGTGGGGTAGATTATCTTAAGGTCAGTTGCAGTAGCAGATATTTGTCTGTGAAAGAGAATAGATGCTGCTCATGGGCTATATATGTGCTGTATGCAACAGTTCAAATGTTGCTGTTATATGAGTAAGCAATTGCTGGATGACTTACTTTAGAATCAAGGGGTTCTGGAATCTAGGTCATGGGTTTTAGCTGCTATGCTCAAATGCAAAGCTGAAGATGTTAATGCTTTGGTTATTGCATTTTTGTGTTCAGTTAAGGAATGAAAGAGGGCAGGGAATCATGGAGGTGGGAACAGGGGGAGCTGATAGTGAGTACATGGAATACGAGTGACACAGCCATGTCCACTCTCTCAGGCACATCAATGGCTTGCCCACATGTGGTAATATTCCCTGTGCTTTTCAATAGTCTTTGCCGAGCTTATAGACTGTCTTTTGGTTAAACCCATCAGGTGCCATTGATTAGATTGCTTCATATTGGCAAGGATCTTATAGTGGATACACAATTTTCTTGTTCAGTTGATTCAAAGAGAGCATAAGGTGCAAGAAGTATGATGCTGTATAAGGTCAGTGATGCAACAGGCAGGTGTAGCAGCACTGTACTTGCAACAAAATGTGGGTGCCAGGCCTTCAGATGTGAAGCAGAGCCTCCTGGATGCATCAGAGCCAACTGCAGTTCTTGTTCTGCAGCCTAATACCACAACCAAGCTTCTGAATACAAATTGGAAGGCAAATGTGTTTAACATCAGCCCTCGCTCATTCTATAATGTGTTTGAGGGCACCACACAAAACAGTTCTGTCACTCTGACCTTGAAGCCCCGCAGCATTGTCCTTCTCACTCCAACAATCGACCCTACCATTGGTGAGCTAAATTCTAAGCCTTAATGAGACCCGCAGTATGTAAATGTTGGGTGAGCTAGCTCTAGAGCTTTAAGACCTGTAAGACTCACTGTTGTCATTCTCACAAATGTGCTTTTAGACTTCACCCTCATGCTTGAAGCTTGCGACTCCTGGTTTAAACTCTGATTCTTGAGATCCTAAACCTGATCCAGTCATTCACATCTTCGAATGCAGTCTGAGAGGTGCTTGCAGATATAGGCATCTTAATCCTCAATGAGGCTCAGTATCATAACTAAATTTTTGGACATGTGGTAATTGTAAAATTAGACCTTCCTGTCAAATGAGATGAAGGTTGTGTTTTATGAACTTACCATGTGTGGAATGATGCAGGCTTCTTCCAACCTCCCCGGCTTTTCTTTGCGGTAGACTCCAGCTGGTCAATGGCACAACCCATCAACCTTGTACTGTACAAAAATCCTGGTATGTGATTTTCCAACCCAGTAGAGTCCTATAATGGTAGTGGAGAGATCGACACTCTCATGCTGTCAAGTTCCTTGCAGTTTCACTGGGGTTTGATTAGTTTACATATATGTATGTTGATACCATTGTGAACAACTACATGTCATCTCACAGCAGGAAAACCCTAAACCCTAAACCTTGGTGATCACCGAATGCAGATTATTTGGATCACAGCTCGTTGATATTGTGGGTGTTTACCAGCGCTGACCCACGCTATGTTATGTCTCCTGAAGGCTATGTCAGCGTGCTTGACAGTCGTATGTTCCACCAGCTCCCTTATTCAATTACACTGACCTTTCTGCACCACCTTAAAGGCACTACAACAGAGTATAGCCTTTCTGAGGGCACTAGAGGAAAATGTACCTTCAGGTAAATGCTTTGTAGATTTGATGTTGGATGATATCCTGGCAAGTGGATGCAGAAATTTGCCGGTGGACATTATTGAATCCTTGTGGTCAGACGTATGGAAATCCAAAAATCATCCCAAGCATCCCTTTTTACTATATCCAGGACTCAAACATATACCAAAATATATACGATTTGAGCTTTGATTCTTGCCACAGTTCAGGCCCTGATGTTATCTTCCAATATAGCCCAACTACTGATGTGGTAGGGCTGATATTCTCCAAAGTTGAACATTGTGTGCACAATTTGATGAATATTAGAGTGCTGCTTTTTTCATCCCAATTTCTCATCTGCATGGGAAATGGTCAGGACTAATGAAAAGCCTGGGTTGATGATGGGGCGGAGGGCAGAATGTATCAGTCTCGCTGCTTGGACCAGACACAAACTTTGATACATTACTTTCAGTGTATGACAAGGTGAGACAGGGCAACACAACAGTTCTCAACCGAGTTGCATGCAATGACAACAGTCAGAGCAGCATCCAATCTGCAATCTTCCTCCTTCCCTTGATAAAGAATCACACCTACATGATTGTGAGTTTTCTTGGCCAGGTCAACTTGTTGACTCTTCTGGAATGACTTCATCAGTTCTTGATAGCTGTAGGACATGCTTTGTCTGGCCCTTTGTGAATGACTCTCATAAGGTTATGACTACTCTCATTGTCATTCAAATTGTTGCTGTGGAGATTTTCTCTGCAATTTTATAGATATGTGGTGATGTGAGTGACTATTACTGTAGGCACAGGCTGGTTCAGTAATGGGTGGTTATTAGGTCCTGATTGTTTGTAGTGAATGTTTTGGTGCACATGAAGATGGTGGACGGGTGGGGAGGTGGAGGTCTTTTTGACTTCAATGTAACAATTTCTAACTGTAAGCGCCATCTCTCTTCTGTAATGGATTTTGATCTTACCTTGAATATTAGACCCTGTGTAGAAGCAGAGGCTTCATAATGCCAGAAGCCTTTGGAGGCTTATCATAACCCTAAACCTGGCATAGCCTGAAACCCAAGAGTTCAGTTTCCATCAGATGCCCAAAACAACATCATCACAAAGTCAGAGGTTCATCATGTCCTGGAAGTTGTTGGAGAGGATAATGAATACACATTTTGTGTATTCATGGGTTTAGGGTTTAACCCTAAACCCCAACTTCACCTATAGCACCTCCGTGAGTGGTGATTCTGTTACTTATTAACCGGGCAAATAGAGGCTGGAGTTTCTGCTCTCAGTGACAAGATGAGGTTTTTGGATGATGAGAATGGACAGCTACAACTTCAGTGGTGAACCACGCTGTTGTGACCACAATGTCTGTACAACCAATTCAGCTAACGGCACTGAGAACTGATGAGTATGCATGCACACAATGGAACAGTAGATCTGGCTGCCCAAGTGTAGCACTTACAATGACACCATCTGGTGCCTACTTTTGGGGCACCTCTTCTTGGAGCGCTTGTGACCAGCCCTGTGGAGGGGGAATCCAGGTTTGTAATCCCACAAATGCTCATTGCTTTTTTCTTTTCTTTTTTTCCCATGTCAAACTTTTATAGAGATGTTTCTTTGGATTGTCCAATCTAGCCCATGAACTGCAAACGCTAGCCCTCAATTTTGGGAGAATAGAGGAGGTACTCAGCAGGTGTGAAAGGGGAGGGCAGCATGCAGTGATGCAATGCTACAGGAGTAACTACACTCAAGTTGATCAGGCCTACTGCACTCACATTCGACAACTGCAACTCAATCAAGTAGACCATATTTTTCTTCTCTCACAAATCAATCATAATCCTCTCTTTTGCCATCTAGTGTTCAATACCCAGATCCTGGAAACACCATATGCACATGCTGAAGCAGACCCATGTTCCATAGTTGGAGAAAGCAATTCTTGGGTTGTTTCCAAACAGAAGCAAACAATGAAGTTTCAGATGGGTTGATGGATGCAGAGCTGCAACGTGGTTGCGTGCAGGTCATACTCTGTGTTTGAAGGACCTTGGGGTGAGTGCAACCAAACATGTGGTGGAGGTATTCAATCACGGTGCAAAGCCTTCTCTCTCCACTTTCTTCTCTCCCCATCTTTTTCTTTTGGGGGGGGGGGGTGTTGGATAGGATTGTGTGTTTTACATGAGGAATGTTCCTGTCAATAGCCCAACCATTAAGGTGTCTGGTTACTGTGTGAGCTGTTGTGGGATCTAGCACCCACTAAATCCTTGTACTCTCTGGGATATGCAATTTAGCTATGATGGGGATGACTGCAAAAAACTCCTTATGGTATTTGTTTTGATACAAGGATGGTTTTTGATTGTATGAAATGGCAGAGAGGTGGTGTGCATAGATGACCTTGGCAACACTGCCCCTTCTCAGACCTGCAGCAATTTTGCAACTTTTTCAAACCAAAGGGCATGCAACATGCAGGCATGTAGTGGTTATTACTGGGATGTGCCCAGCTGGAACTTCTGCAATGCTCCCTGTTCTGGTGGCAAACGCTTCCGGGATACAATCTGTAAACAAAATGGCTCTGTTGTTGATGAAACTTTCTGCTCCAGCAGCCTTGCACCTGTCAGCGAGAGCCTTTGCAATACTCAAGTACTTCTACTAATAGTTTGCTTCCATCTCTTGTCTTCGTATTAAGGCTGCAATCCTGGAGACTTGTGCAGAAGTAGACTGCCATGGAATTTTTATTCAGTGTGTTGGGATGATGTTTTCTGTTCCAGCCATGTCAGACATATGCGTGGCTGGTTGGCCCTTGGAGCGACTGCCCTGTTGGGTGTGGATACAACAATACCAGATTTGTTGAGGTTTCTGTTTTGCATCACCTAAACCCATTTCAGATCTTTGTGTTAAATCCTTCTCATTTCCAAGTCTTCTAAACAAGTCTGATTTTTATTTTCTGGTTGAATGAATTTTGATCCTGAGTCAAGCTTTTTGGTTTGTGAGGATGATGCAGTGTGTTGATGGCTGGGGTGCACGAGCAGATGACTCACAGTGTGATGTCTCTAAAAAGCCAGTTGAGAATATGGATTGTCAACACACCAATGTCACTTGTGGTAACTGCATGCAAAACAATTGTTCTGGAAATGGATATTGCTCCGTACGGCTCTTCAACCTTTTGCTTCTTCAATTCTTTCTTTCTTCTTTGCAGATTATACATTATGTTAATTATGTTAAACCCTAAATGCTCAACCCTAAGCCCTTAGGCTATATTTCTAAGAGCATCAATTCAAAAGCTTTTGGTTACATGATTATACTAAATATGTTTGAAAGTGGTATTTTGGTGATTTTGGTTAGCAGGCAGGACAGTGTGTTTGTAGTGGGCAATGGACTGGTCTCTACTGCGAAACCTTAAACTCTTGTGCAGGCCTGCCTTCTGGGTACTACAAGAATGGGACTGTTGGTTGCTGTCCTTACCACCTTGTGGACATAGACCAGAATTGTTGTCTCACCAGTACTGCTGCACTCACATCCGTAAGGCTCTCTCTAACTCTGGAACTAGTGGTAGAGTGTACAATGTTGTTGCGGTAAGACTCCATTGTGGCTTCTGGATTTTCATGAAAATTAATTGTTGAGTTATGACAGGATGGGTTATGTTGTGAGGGAGGTCAATTGGACGCATGTGGCAAATGCAATGGAACAGCCATGTCAGCTCTCACAACTCTTCTATGCAGCTTTATACCTTGCATCAGTCTCTTAGAAATTTTTGTGTCTTTGGAAAGTGTATTCAGAGTTGGAAGATTTCAAAGCTCCATACTTTGTGGCATAAAGCTTGCTGTATCACAATCTTCAAAGTAGGATTGGAAGTAGTGATGCAGCCCTAAATCAGATATGGGACCCCAAACATTAGAATATTGCCTCTAAGAGCTATCTCATGAAAATCTGTAGCATTAGGTTTAGGACTTGGAAGAGTGGTATTGTTAGGACTCAAAAAAAGAGTGGAAATGTTTTTGAGGGATGGATGGCAGATTTGTGGATGCACAAAGCATGTGCTGCAACACTGTTCGTGATGAGAAAGGCATATGCTGCAAGAGTGGAATTCTGGACGAGTGCCACATATGTGATGGTGATAGTACGAGCTGTGCCACCAACATCACTGTCACCCTCATCTTCAACTCTGAACTTGCAATCCCGCACAATGATCCCAGTTCTTGGAAACCCTTCATGGTTGCCTTCATTGCAAGTGTTAGTCCCGAAAGGCCTAATCTTCTTGCTCACCAATTTCATACATAGTGCATGTAACAAATGCAGTCCTTTCCCAGAGTTGGTGTACATCTACTGTACCAGTTGTTCCAGAATTCAGTGTTACTCTTGACCTCACACCTCCTGTCTCTGTTTATTGAATGGGTTGTCAGCATCTGCAAGTCATGATGAAGGAGAAAGGCATGATGCCCTTCAAAGACCACAAGAAACCTAGAGAAACCTCCCAACAAGCCCGTGTCAAAAACTTGATAGTGACCTGATTTTTGGTCCTTTCTCTGGGTTGAGATTGATTGTTCAATGAAGGCTATGGTGAGAAAGAAAATTGTTTGTGGAGAGATTCTTAGGTGTAGTGGAAATTGTGGGAAGCAGGTGGGCAGCGTGCTGGGGCTGGGGGATAACGCATTGATTTTGTCAGCAGTGCAGCTGTCGAGCACATATATGAGCAGCTGTGATGACGATGATGCAACTCCAGAGGGTTGCTTTGCCATGGGAACTCCACAAGTCAAGGGCACATTTGACTTCTCTGTATTGCCAATACCAATGGTAGAATGCCTACACCTCCCACCAGATTTCAGAAGTCACTTAGCTCGCACAATACACAAATTAACATGCAAGTGTGTGAATGCTATTCCTCTTTGTGTTGTTACTGTCTCAGAAAGAATCATTGGGATGTTTCTGTGTTGTATGAAATGGGTGCTTATGATGCTGAGACCCTTGTCCCTGTTTCATAATTCTGTGAACATTTTTCAGGTAGAGCTGGGAAGTATGGTGATCAAAAAGGCGGACATTGCTGATACCCTTTTGTCCCTGACAGGTGTAGAGCAGGTCAGCTTCTTGAATAGCCTGTAAAACTCACAATTGCTTGCATCAAGTAAGGAAACTGACAGTTGAAAATCTTGAGTGTAATGTGTAAGCTCTGTAACTAAACCATTATTGCTTCTGCGAACTGATTGGTTCAGACATCATGCAAAAAAAGGTACCATGTCTGTTGTAAGCCCCAGAGCGTGAATTTATATGGGGTTTAGGGTTTAGGGTTTGGGTCTCAAGTTCAGGTCATATAATATTATTATTGATGAGCTCAATTAAGATTGTAAAGAAAATGTTGTATTTTGTATGTTTTTGCAGGCAAACTTTGAAGTTGAGAGTGTGACAAATGCACAAAGGGCAGGGATATGTGGGAATGGAATGTGTGAGAATGGCGAACGCTGTGATTCAAGTAGCAAAAGTGTAACATTACCAGGAAATACAACTTGCTGTTTGATGGACTGCCCTTTTGTATCATCAACCTGCCCTATACCTCTCAGTGGTGCAGGTGCCAACAAATCCTGTGCAGGCAATGGCATCTGCCTAGATGCTAGTGGGCAATGTAGCTGCTTTGTAGGTGCGACCCTCCCTTTTCTTCAAGTTAATGTTTTGCTTGTTAGATTAAACACTATTTCTTGGAGTGCTGTGGTTTCTGTATGTGATCCTTACACTCAACTTGTTTCTCCTCGTACATGGTATAGTTTGCCTATTGGCCAGGAGCATTCAATCACACTTGTTTTTGTGCCAGTGCCCATTTTCCTTTTTAATGTGCATGCATGCAACTGAAGAATTAATCATGAATTTGGAGGGGACAGGGTACAGGGGCGCTGATTGTGGGCAGTGTGCGCTGGGTTGGAAGCCCCTGAACAACAATGATGACAGTGGAAGCTGTGTCAAAGTGGCAAGTGCTGAACAGTTTGCATCAATGGGCTTGACAACAACAATGAGAGTTGCACCCCCTCCAAGAAGTGAGTCTGGCAGCAGTTCATTCCAGGCTGGTTTCGCAACTGCTGCTGTGATGGGATCTGCCATCATGACCTGCTTGCTTGCTTGCTACTGTTTCCGCAACCGGTCGAATCATCTGCATCACCACATGCGCCTCAATTCTGATTCACCAAGCCCCTATCAGAATCCTGGAGGTTCATTTCTGATCACTCTTGTAAAACCCCATCACTCTTGTAAATAAAGATAGAAATATTGGAGTGACATCTATCATGTACAGCATTGAGTTCCTTGAGCCATTTGAGCTTTGCATGTGAGACCTATTTGGGTGGTGGTTTTTTATGCTGGGAATTCAAGACCTTGTTTTTCAGCTTGAGGCCAAGGATTATAAGTAATTTTGGGGCCCAAATTGGTAATCTGGCCAGTGCAGAAAGGGACAGAGATGGTATCTCTAATTCTAGGCTTCAGGGATCATACGGCAAACCACAAGTAGCAAGAGTTGTTGAGCAAGTGGAGATGACAGCAACAAGATGTGCCCGCACAAATTTAATGGAGGCAGGTCCAAGCAGTACAAGCCAGGAAGACACTATCAACATGGCTACACAACGGGTCATGTCATCACTATCACCAGTAACCAGTTTGCATGACCGTGTTGCTGTGCAAGCAAATACTGCCACTACTGCACCCCAACAAGAAGCTGGGGCCAGTTCGAGTCGATCCAAGTCAATTGATTTAGGGCAACCCAGTGAAGACCGTAGCATCAAATCTGTCCATGGACAGAGCCAAACTCTCAAGCAAAATCCTACAGCAAGACTTCTGCTGCCACCACCACAAGAAGCTCGATCATTGCCACCGCCTGCAACTCGAGTGCAAGACAATCAGTCAAATCCATCCACAGCAAAAGACCAACTAAGCTTGTCTTCATCACGGCCTCTTTCACCCCCACTTATTCCTGGACCTCCACAAACTAGATCCACTCAGGAGCTACTATCAACCTTCAATGGATTGCCACCAACATACCAGCAAGCAGTTTCACAAAAAACAAGCATTGAACCAGCAGCTATATCGACATATAACCTGTTGCCACCAACTTATCAGCAGGTAATTTCACAACAGCCACCAAGATCATCAAATGAAGAGCCTCCTCTGGCAGCCGCTGTTGCTGCCCGACTACCATTGACATATGCGCAAATTATTGCTACTCGGGCCTCACCAACTCCCCCACGAGTGGAGACATTGGATTTCATGTGAGACTCGAGCTGCTGCTGCTGCTGCTGCTTTACAAGCAAAAAGTATTGCTACTCAGGCCTCACCCACTCTCTCATAATAAGTGGAGACATTGGATTTCATGTGAGACTCAAGCAAAATGATTATAGATGTTGGGCTTACTTCTTGCCAGCAATAAAAACTGGTGGAATGTGTGTGTCTGCAAAGACATTCAACATTCAAAACTTGTGCAATGGGTGTGTGTCTGCAAAGACATTGAACATGCAAGACTTGTGCAATGGGTCTGTTGTCTGCAAAGGCATTCAACATTCAAAACTCGTGAAATGGGTGAGACCACAAAGACATTCAGCATTCAAAACTTGTGCAACGGGGTGAGACTGAAAAGACATTCAACATTCAAAACTGTTGGATCAGATGTGTTTGCCAGTACTGATTTCATGTCATTCTGTGTTTGTTGGGTGGATTCTCACCTTTAGAGCATTGTTCATGCCAAGCTCTCGACCACTCCAAGAAAGCAAATCCATCTCTTTCATTCTAGCTCAACGAGATCAAAAGGCTCTCTCTTTCTCTCTCTCTCTCTCACACACACACATACACACACACAGTGAAATGGGCCACTAATTTCTGTATCCATCTACTTAATTCATTGACCTGTACATGAGTTGCTCCTCACAAAAGAGTATGCAGCTTTCCCTGGATTCGTTCCCAGAGCAATTAGCTGTTCAAAAGCCTTTGGCAAAAGTCTTGTTTGCCAGCTATGGAAAAAACAAGGGAAGAAGACTTTACGAACAAGAAGGAAGCCACGTTTGGGGAAATTTCGACAAGATTGACATGAAGGCAGGCACTCGCCAAGCTAATGGTGCTCTGTCTGCTGCGGCTGTTGTTGCGCCTGCTGCTTTTGTTGCTCTTGCTGAAGCCTACGAAGTTCTTGTATGGCGCGAAGGTGGCGGATCTCAATGGACCAGGCCATCGCATAGGATAGCAACCCTATCATGAGCAACGCGTCATACAAGGGCTGGATGCTGTCGGTGTCCATGTAATTCTCTGTGTACCCGTTCCTCCAAGCCCGCGCCCTGCGCACGACGGCATTCGGGCTGAAATTCTCTCGCATGAAGCCCGACACGTCCTTCGCCCTCACATTCGCCAGTTCCCGCAACCCCGTCGCAATCGGCTCCGCTCGCCTCCATCTTTCAAACCTCGACATCGTAAGAATTGCCCTCCAGATCTTCAGATCCTTACTTGCACACACTCGAATGAATAATCCAAGTCGATTCGATCGCCGCTAAAAACTTGAACCCTTCAAACCTTCAAAATAGAAATCCAATCCTATCACAAACCACTCCCACCACAAGACAACCCGCAATTCGACGCAATCCGATTTCAACAACAGAGCATGAAGAAAAAATCCACTCCTTTGTAATTTGACGCAATCCGATTCCAACAACAAACTATGAAAAAGAGGTCCCCTCGTTGTCACAAAACAACCTGCAATCCGATCCAACAACAAGCTAGGAAGAAGAAATCCACTCCTATCACAAAACAACCTGCAATTTGTTGCAATCTGACTTCAACAACAAGCTATGAAGAAGAAATCCACTGCTACCACACAAAACAAGCTGCAATTTGATGCAATCCGATTCAACAACAAATTGTGAAGAACAAATGAAATCCCGTCACAAAACAACCTTGCAATTCCATGCAGCAGCAAAACAAAATGATGAAGAAGAAATCAACTCCTATCGCAAAACAACCTTGCATGCATTGGATGCAGCAGCAAAACGAAATAAAATTGAAGAAGAAAACAACTCGTATAGCAAGTCTACAACCTTGCAATCGGAGGCAGCAGCAGCAGCAGCAACACAAACGATGAAGAAAGCCGATGTAGGAGCAAAACAAACCATGAAGGAGAAATCAACTCCTATGGCAAGACAACCTTGCAATCGGATGCAGCAGCAGCAGCAGCGCAGCAAATGGTGAAGAAGTACTCAACTCCTATCGCCAAACAACCTTGCAAAATGCAATTCTGCAACAGCAAAGCAAATGATGAAGTTGAGAAATGAAATCGTATCGCAAAAACATTCTTGCAAATTCGATTCTGCACCAAAGCAAAGCAAAACAAAACAAAAAAAACAAATTCACGATGAAAAAGAAATAAAATCCTGTCACCAAATTTTATAAAATAAAAAAAACAATAATAAGAATAATCTTGCAATTTTCGATTCTGCAGCAGCAAAAGCAAATTCACTACGAAGATCGAAATCCAATAGCGCTATTACCACCAAAAAAAAAAAAAAAAAACAACTTCGTAATTGGAAATTCAACAGCAACAAAAGCAAAATATATGTATATATGAAGAAGAAGAAGAAGAAGAGATCAATTCATACCTTGCCGCATTCATTCCTTGGACACTTGGATCTGCAAATGATGAACTTGGGAAAGTAGTCTAAAAGAGTTGGTACCCATTTTAGTATTATTTTTAGCACGTATGGGAAAGTGAGTGAAGAGCCCATCGGTCATTCGCAAGTGCTTTTATCCTTCCAATTTTACCCACCCTCCTCTGTTTGCTTGCCAATTCCGAGCCAGATTACCGAATATAGTCTACACTAGATTCGGTTAATCCGGCTCCTCTCGCCAGTTATTATTATTGGGCGTAATGGGTTTGTGCCTCGATTCTATTCCGTTATCTGCCTCCTCTCGTCGGTTACTGGGCGGAACGGGTTTCTGGACTGCATGCTTGAATTTTTAGAATGTTTTTTTGGGGTTTCTAGTTTTGTTGAATGTGTTCACTTCTGACCTAATTTTTTTTCCCATGCATCATCCAGCAGCAGACAGCATCTGTTTGATTTCCATTTATTCAAAAAAAAAATTATCTTTGAAAATTTTAATTTTTTTTTTAAATTGAATTTTTTTGGGTCATGCATCCAGGAGAAGAGAGCATATGTTTCATCCCTGGTGAAAAGAAACAAAAAAGAAAACGAGAAGAAAAAAGATGAGAAAAAAGACGAAATAGAAAGAGATGAGAAGAGGGGGAGGAACGAGTTCTCAAAACAAAATTTGGAATTTTTTTGATTTTTAAATTTTTTTTGTAAAAACAAAATCCTGGAAATCAAGTGAACAAATTCTTGCAACTTTTCAATTTTTTTCTTTTGAGAAAATGGGGGAAAAAAAAACATGAAAATTTTGTGATTTTTTAGGGATTTTTTCACCGTTTTAAAAAATAATAAAACTAATTAAATTAATCACATTTAGACCTAGGCACTTCCTAGGTCGTCACTTGTAGCTGCACTTTTTGTAAACATGCTACAGCCCACCATTTAATGGACAGTTACCATTTAATGCTAATTAAATGGGATTCTCGCCAGTGGACCTACTTAAGGAATTTGGAGAAATTTCACAACTTGGCAATTTTTTTTAAAAAAATCAGAAAATGGGGGGAAAAAGAGAAAACACTGAGATGGTTTGGATTTTATAGGGATTTATTTCCGCCATTTTTTGAAATAAAAATAATTTAAATAGCCACATCTAGTTACACCTAGGCACTTGCTAAGTTGCCACTTTGTGGTAGCATTTAACGAATTTATAGTAACTAGGTAGGAAGTTGATATTTCAAGTAACTATAACCTGGTAAAAGCAATTTAAGTAACTAGGTACGAAGTTGATATTCAACACCCACATTCAACAAACTATCAAGTTATGCACTTAGGCACACCCATCAAATATTGAAAATGTTCATGCTTGTCAACAAAAAGTCCCCTTGATCAAACTATCTACAATGATATTCTCCATGTTGCAATACACCTACTTAACAAAACCTTTTTTTAGTCTCCTCTTTCACCAAATGATGATGATTCTCGATATGCTTTGTGCAAGCATGAAAGACTGGGTTCTTTGATAAAGATATATAACTTTGATTATCGTCATATATGACAATGGTTTCATCTATGGAACACCAATGCTCCCAAAAAGTGATGAAAGTCATATTGTTTTTTTTGTTGCTTGTGAAGTTGTCATATATTCAACTTTTGTTGATGACATAACAATAGATGTTTGCTTCTTGTTGTTCATTTAATAACACCATTTCCCAATAAGAAAACATAATTTAATTTCGACTTACAGTCATCCATATTGCCAACCCAATCTTTATCACAATAGGCACACATTTGTGTGCTTCCATAAACAATATTATAATCCTTAATATTGGGACATTTGCTTGGTAAAGATTCTTTTTGAAATGCATGTGGCCATATTGTTTTTGTCGATTCCTCAACTATGATAAATGTTTTTTTCGAAATTCATCTAGCCCTTCATGTTCTTGTTGGAACTTTGGTTATGGCTTATGTTTCTTTTGAAACATGCTTGGCCCTGGTTATGACTTTTTTTTTTGTCAGAATGTGCCTAACCCTTCATGTTCCTTTTGATACCCTAATTATGGCTTACATTTTCATCAAAATGCATTTGGCTTTTTATGTTTCTTTTATAACTTTATCTATGGTTTACATTCTTGTCAAAATGCACTTGGCCTTTCATGTTCATTTTAGAACCCTAGCTAATGACTTACATTTTCATCAGAATGTGCCTAACCCTTCATATTCCTTTTGAAACCTTGTTGTGGTTTACATTTTTGTCAAAATGCATCTAGCCCTTCATGTTCCTTTTGTAACCATGGTTATAATTTACGTTCCCATTAGAATGTGCTTGGCCCTTCATGTTCTTTTTGGAACCTTAACTATGGCTTACATTCTCATCAGAATGTGCCTAACACCTCATTTTCCTTTTGGAACCTTGGTTATGGTTCACATTCCTTTTGAAACACGTTTGGCCTTGGTTATGGTTAACATCATTGGCAAAATGCACCTTGCCTTTGATGTTTCTTCTGAAACACGAACCAAAATCCATTATGTTTTTTAAATGGAAAATCCATTTCACTAAAATCCAATGTGAATGTCTAAAATTAACTATAAATTGGCTCACAACCCCCATTACTTGTACAATATCAAATCTTATGCATACCATTTCATACATGAGATTTCCAATAACATTTTCAAATGGGATAACATGTACTACTTCCAAATTTCCATCACTTTGACAACCCATGTCCTTCAAAAGCTTGCAATTGGTTACAAAAGGAGTTCGTATTAGCTTTCAACCATTCCAAATTGCCTCAATGTACTTCCAATGTATTTGTTTTGGTTTAAATAAATTGATTAGTCTTGTCAAACACGATTTATTTATGTCCTTAAACAATGTTGGATTTCACTTAAATCCACCATTTCAAAAAAAATTGAGATATTAGTTTTGGTCTCTTTCAACAAAGTCAAGTCAGGCCAAAATCATATCATCAACATACAAAGCTATGATCACATAAAAGATTTTTTGAGCTTTCTTTAAATAAACATAATGGTTAGCAAAATTCTTTTCAAACTATTGAGATAAGAAATATTCATTCATTTTGTGGTGCCATTCATGAAGAGATTACTTCAAACCATACAAGGATTTTTGAAGCTTACATATCATACTCTCCTTACCCTTGACCACAAACCCTATGGATCTTGCACATATATATCTCCTTTGAAAGATCTACATTCAAAAAAGTAATTTTAACGTCCATTTGACCTTGAAATCTTCGATGGCTAGAATTGCAAACACAATTCAAATTGATTCTATTCATGCAACAATGGAAAAAAATTCATTGAAATCAATATCTTCAACTTGTGTACAAGCCTTAACCACTAAACAAGCCTTGTGCCTTACCACAAAGCCATTGACATCATATTTGATCTTTAAAATCCATTTGCAACTCATTGGTTTGCCATTAGGTGGAAGAGGAGTAAGTATCTAAGTTTTATTTTTTTATAAAGTTTGAAACTTAAAATCCATGGCCTTTTTCCAATGTTGTGAATCTTCACCATTCAAAGCCTTCACAAAATAATGGGGCTCATCAACATCAACAAGAAAAAACACATGAAAGATTCACAACTTTTTCAACCATTGTTAGATTTTTTTGCACCTATTGGAGAATTATTTCATCCTCCATTTTTGGTTTTGACTTAGAATCATTTGTTCTAATCTAAAATCCAACTTTGAAACAATTATTTTCTCGTTAAATTTTTTCAATTCATCAAAGATAACATCATAAACAATAGTAACATATTGGCTTATAAGGTTGTACAATCTGTACCTTTTGGTTTCTTCACAATAACCAATGAATATGCATTTGACACTTTTGGAATCCAATTTTGTCCTTGTTTCCTTTGGCACATGAGCAAATGCAACACAACCAAAAACATGCAAATGACTTATGGAAGGTTTATATCCACATCAAATCTTTTCTAGTGTCATGCTAAAAATTGCATTGGTAGGGATTCAATTTTGGATATATGTTGCAATTGTCATTTGCACTTTTTGTACCTTAGGTCACCTAGTTTTTACCCTAGGTTGCCTAGGCTTTTTGCTTTAAAATAGGCAAATGGACCAATTTCATAGGTTACTTACACTAACACCTAGCCTTTATTTTAAACTACCTAGCTATTTCGCCTTAGCCTAGGCCCTCCATTTAGGTTGGCCTATTTGGTCTTCCATAGACTACTAAGAGGGAGAGGTCACATCGTTCTCTCCATTTGGGTTATCCTTGCACATGATGCCTTTGAAGGCTTCACATTGACCATCTCAATAACCCAATTGGATTCACATATGAGACATTTGTGGATCTAATTGCTAGCTATGGGAAACTCATTATAAGCTTGAATGTCACTAACCACTTCTATTCTTGGTGAAGTGTGGGGACTTAGAATCAATTGAAGACATGTGCATGGCAAATACCTTTAGGGGTTGAGGCCACCTTTAAAATCTTCATTTGGACTTTTGGTGAACAAAAGTTATGGAATACCTTTGAGACACACAAAAATACTATGTGGACATGATTGATAATGTACATGGAATGTCCCCCCCCCCTTCCACCCACGAACATGGCAAAGCCTTAATGATACATTTTACAACCAAGGATTGAGAAATTCCAACCAATTTATATAACCTTCCTTTTTTAACAACTTCAACAATCACCTTGTTTGAATCAAAAGTCTTCAACTAACATTCGGTGGCATTAAATTCCACCTTAAAGCATGTTTTGTTAACTAGTTAATTGACAATAGATTGTTTTGCCAACTTTGGGACATACAACACATCTTGAATACACTTGAAAGTCCCATTTGGCAAGTTGAAGACAATAGGGCGTTTCTTTCATACATCAAGCATAAGTCATTGTTTCCAAAATATATTTTGTGATTTAAAGTAAACTTTTCGAAGGTGAAAAATACTTGTTTCTAAAAGGTCAAATAGAAGTTTTTAAATCAATGAACCATGTATCCCTACAAACTAAATAAATAGATAAAACAATCGCAAGAAGTTTAAATTGCTTATTGTGACTATTTGTGAATAAGTTTTGAATTTGTTTTTCAATCTTGTTTCTTCTCGTGACATTTTCTTACAAAATGGCCTTTGGTGCCACAATTGTAGCAAGTTTTTTTTTTCATTTGCTTTTCATTCGTGAATTTTCTCCAATCTACAACCCTTTTGAACTTCCTAGAAACATCGTTAACAATTAATGCTTCATGTTATATACCATGGTTAAATTGCACTTTTTATTTACATCGCAATTTTTCTTACAACAATTGATCAGTGGGGGTACTAAATGAAACCACAAAGGTATGGAAAGATGGTGGCGAACTCCCTAAAATTATGAATGTTAAATTTTCATTTAGAAGCTGGATGATCAATGTTTGCTAAATAATATGAATTCATCTGAAGCTTGTTAATATGAACTTGCACTAAGGTGCCTTCCTCCATTTCAAAATTATAAAGCTATTGACATAATTACAATTTGTTGCCAACTTTTCTATTCTCAAATTTTGCACAAAGCAATCCCATGCATCTTTTACATTTTATGCACGTGCTACATGATTCAATAAAGAATAAAAAACATTAAGAGAATTGTTCCATGAACCAATTTATCATTTTTCATGAACAAGTGATGTTTAATATTGCCTCCTTTAGGATCAATTTCTTCAAATTCAACCTTTAGTGGTAATAAATTTCATGAGGTGATTTCTCACAAATCTTCTGCATGCAAAAGACATTAGTACAAAAGTGAGGTGCAATTCACTAGCCTAAATCATTATAGGACCTTCACTACTAGAAATCTTGTCATTTGCAACCAATCACTATGCAATTAACATGCAACTGATTGTCATTTGCAACTATCTTGGTTATGTTTACAACTACAAATTTGGTTTGTATATTTTTTGGGTTATACAGTTGTGCGTGTAACTAACATGCAACTAAATGTGTACAACATGGACACATGTCATAAAAATAATGGCCTAAACTTATACATACTTAATTTATTATACTTAATATATTTACATAAGTTATATATAATAGTGTTGTGTACCTTTTAGTACTAAGGTTAACCCCATGTTAACTTAGGCTAACCTAAACTAACCTAGGTTAAATAACCGTGGTTAAACTAACCTAGGCTAAATAAACAAAAAAGTTAAAGTAACCATGGTTTATTAAGTCAAGTTAAACTAAATATGGTTAATTTAAATTAAGTTAAATAAAATCAAGTTAAATTAACCATGGTTAACTTAAGCAAAACTACACCAATTATGGCTAAAATAATTTAAACTAAATTAAATTAGGTTAAACTAGCCATAATTAAATTAAGTTAGGCTAAAATAATTATGGCTAAATTAAATTAGGATAAAATTAAACATGGTTAAATTTATTAGGTTAAAATGAATATGGCTAAATTAAATTAAGTTAAACCAAACTAATTACGGCTAAATCAAGTTAGGCTAAATTAAATTAGACTATATTAATTATGGCTAAATTAAATTAAGCTAAATTAAACCAGGCTAAAATAAATATGGCTAAATTAAATTAGGCCAAATTAATTATGGTTAAATTTAGTTAGGTTATAATATTTATGGTTAAACTAAATTAAGCTAAATGAAATTAGGATAAAATAAATATGGTTAAATTAAATTAGGTTAAAATATGTATGGCTAAACTAAATTAGGCTAAATTAGGTTAAATTAAGTTAGGTTAAATTATGTTAAATTAAATTATGTTAAATTAAACCATGGTTTAAATATGTTTTATTTTATTTTATTTTGGAACATTTTTTCAGAAAATGTAAATTTGATTTTTTTTTTTCAAAATCAATTAACATGATAATATTAAATTTTATTATAAATAATCATAATTATTAATTAAATGTTTATTATAATTACAGTGGTAATCAATTATATATATATTCAATAGGTATTATGTATTTAAAATTTATTATTTATGTTAAAATATCAATGTAAATAAGTTACATTTATTAACCTACAAATATACAAACATCCTAAGTTAATTATTAATTTAAGCTATATAATAATATTAAATCATATTTTTATTAATCATAATTATTTAAAATATCCTATAATCATCTTTGAAGTGCAAAAGAAAAGGAATAATGAAAAAGTAACAAGAAGAAAAATAAGAAAAACAAGCTTTCCAAGTTACAAAACGTTTCATTTTTTATTTTTTTTCATTGGACCCCTCTTACTTTCAAACCTCATAACTTTCTTATTTCTTATTCATTTTAAACGATTTAAAACGCTATAGGAGCGCCACCTGAAGTCCCACAAATCACATTGGAACTCTAATAACAAAAAAAAAGACATAAAATGAACTTTCTGGGTGTTTAAGAATCGGCCTTTGTAGTGTTCAATAGTTTTGTTTTCGAAGTTTTTTACCCCTTTTACTTTGGTGGGCCATAACTTTCTCATTTCTAATCAGTTTTTAACGATTCTTAGTGTGTTAGATGCGCCAAGAGAAGGGCTTTAAGTTTGTTTTGCACACCAAAAACAACAGAGCGCTCCCTTGACTGGTATAATTTAATACATTAGTTGCATCTAATGTGCAGCTAAATTGGTTCATGAGGTTTGCAATGGAATGCTTTAACCCATATCATTTGGCTTCGAAGCTATTTGGTTCAGTATATAAATAGGAGCAATAGCAATGTAGTCACTAAGATTATTGCCATTACAGATGAATGAATGAAAAATGCATGACCCTTATGAAATGGTTAAACCTAAAAATAAAATTGGATTATTTTAAACTTGCCTACATAACCTAAGCCTAACTACTTTTCAACCTATTTGCATACCTAAGTAAACCTATTTAATAGGGTTTAATTATTACCTATGTACTTATGCGCCACTTGTCAATATTTTATTAACCATAAATTGGATGATTTAAATTTCATTGAATAATATTTAAATTTTAAAAAGTATGTGAGTTTTGATTGCCACGTGTCACCATATGATTGGTGTTGAAATGAACCCATGTTAAATGATGGTTGATGTTCCATGGTGTGCCACGTGTCATCATCTTAATGGCAAAACTTAATGATTGAGATTAATCCAATGAATTTTTAAATTTAAAAACATAAAAAAATTAAATAGTGCCACATGTCCACAAGCTAATTGTTTAATTTTAAACATGAGTCATATTTTGATTAGTTGCATTGTAGTTACAAAGAAAGTTACACATAAGGTGCAACTACATTAGATTTGTATGTATGCACGAACATGTATATGAACATTGTGTATACATGTTGCATATGTATTGTCGCATACAACTAAATGTCTTATGCAACTACATAAATTTGTAATTGAAGTGTCGCATGCAACTAAATTTTAATTGTAAACGACAATTACAAAACCCAAATTTTTTAATAGTGCTTAAAGGTGAAATAAGTGTATTACATTTTATTGATTTCACCCTTGTGAAAGTTATTTCACTATAATATCACTATGTAAACATCATGTTTCATTACTAGTTGACATAATTCACTATTATAATTTACTATAATAAATAGGTTTTTTTTCTATTTTAAAAAAAATTAATATACGCTACTTTATGATACCTTATATTATTTTAAGCTATTTTAATTATTTTAATTTATACTTTATGTTATTATAAGTTATTATAGGTTACCCTATTATTGTACCTTAAACTATTATACGTTATTTTACATTAAATTATATTAACTAACTTATAAAATTTTAAGTTATTTAAAATTAAATTATTCAATTAATTTTAGGCTATTCCTTAGGTTATTTTATTTTAAGTTAATATATGTTATTTCAAGTTATATTTTAAATTAAAACTTTATGTTATTATAAAATTATTTTATCTTAAGTATAATAACTTAAAATAATCTTTAAAAATATATAATGATCTAAAGTAAAATAAATAAAAAGAAAAACCAATGAAGAATAATTTAAAATACCCTAAATATAATAACTACTAATAACCTTGATATTATAACATAAAATATCCAACAACAATTTATAATAAAATAATCACTAATAGTCATAATACAACATATAATAACCAATAATAACTTATAATACAATCACCATGAATAAACATTAATAAAATACCCTATAATATCCAATATTAACCACCAATAGAATAACTATCAATAACCATCACTAGCCACTAATAAAAATACCACCAATGGCTTAATTTGGAATAACCGCCAATAAAATAACCACCTATAACTAATAATATAATAACCATTAATAAGCACTAATATCCAACAACAAAATATCCATCAATAACCATTAATAGAATAACCACTAATAAAATATCCATCAATAACCATTAGTAGAATAACCACCAATAAAATATCCATCAATAACCATTTATAAAATAACCAATAGTAGTCATTAATATAACTAGTGGGTACCCATGACCTTCGGCCACTGTGAAATCTCCCAGTTCCCCATCCATGTCCTGAAAATCATGTGCCAAAAAAATTCCAGGTCCTAGATCATGTGAAGCCCCTTGTGTGAAATCTAGGTCCCAAAATTGAGATCCCACATCCTGAAAATCACGTCCTAAAAGTTTTCAGGTTTCCTCCCCTACTGCCCCCCCCCCACCCGTGCTGGCCCCCCCTACTGGCCCACAGGGAACCTACAATAACTGCCATCGGTTCCGTCGTAATGTTAAAACGCAGAACGTCTTGTGACACACAGACGGACACACAGACACCAATGTAACTTTTATATATAAGATAGCCATTAATAATCATTAATAAAATAGCCACCAACAACCACTAATATAACAGCCATCAATAAACATCAATATCCACTAATATAATATCCATCAATAACCATCAATATAATATCCATTAATATCCATTAATAAAACAACCACCATTAATCATTAATAGAATAACAACCAATAATCATTAATAAAATAAACACCAATAATTATTAATAAAATAACCACCAATAATCATTAATAGAATAACAACGAATAGTCATTAATAAAATAATCACCAATAGTCATTAATAGAATAATAACCAATAGCCACTGATAGAATAACCACCAATAGGCATTAATAGAATAACGACAATAGCCATTAACAGAATAGCCACAATAGCCATTAATATAATAGCCACCAATAGCCATTAACAAAATAACCACAACAGCCATTAATAAATTAGCCACTAATAGCCATTAATAAATTAGCCATCAATATAATAGTCGCCAATAGCCATTAATAGAATAGTCACCAATAGCCATTAATATAATAATCACCAATAGCCATTAATATAATAGTCACCAATAGCCATTAATATAATAATCACCAATAGCCATTAATATAATAGTCACCAATAGCCATTAACAGAATAACCATTAATAGCCATTAACAGAATATCCACCAATAGCCATTAACAGAATAACCATTAATAGCCATTAACAGAATATCCACCAATAGCCATTAACAGAATAACCATTAATAGCCATTAACAGAATAACCATTAATAGCCATTAACAGAATATCCACCAATAGCCATTAACAGAATATCCACCAATAGCCATTAACAGAATATCCACCAATAGCCATTAACAGAATAACCATTAATAGCCATTAACAGAATATCCACCAATAGCCATTAATATAATAATCACCAATAGTCATTAATAGAATAGTCCACCAATAATCATTAACAGAATAGCCATTAATAGCCATTAACATAATAGCCACCAATAGGCATTAACAGAATAATCACCATAGGCATTAACAGAATATCCACCAATAGGCATTAAGAGAATAGTCCACCAATAGTCATTAAAAGAATAGTCCACCAATAGTCATTAAGAGAATAGTCCACGAATAATCATTAACAGAATAACCATTAATAGTCATTAACAGAATATCCACCAATAGCCACCAACAACCATTAATAGAATAGCCACCAATAACCATTAATATAATAACCATCAATATCCACTAATAAAATAACTATTAATAGCCATTAATAGAATAGCCATCAATAACCATTAATAATCACCAATAGAATACGTACCAAAAGCCATTTATAATCATTGATAACCTTAATAACAAAAACCCAATAACTATATATTAGAATTGCTTAGGATTGCCAAAAATAATTTTAAATGAATAATCTATAATAAACAAAAGTAACTTAAGGTGAAATAGCCTATAATACCTAAAATAACTAATAATAATATAAGGTGAAATAACTTTCAATAGCCAAAAATAACTAATAATAACCTCACATAATCGAAAATAGTTTAAGATGAAATAATTTAAAATAATCAAAAGTAACTTATAATAGCTGTAAGTAGCCTAAAGTGAAATAATTTAGAATAACCAAAAATAACATAGAAAAGCCAAAAAAACTTACAATAGCCAAAAATAATTTAAGGTGAAATAAACTAAAATTACCAAAAATAATTTTAAATAACCAAAAGTAACCTAAGGTGAAATAACCAAAAGTAGCCTAAGGTGAAATAGCCAAAAGTAATTGAGAATTGCAATTAATAACCATAAATAATGTAAGGTGGAATAATCTAAATTAATGTAAAATAACCATATAATAATTGAAAGTAACTTAACATAAGTAATATTATTATATTAACAAAAATATTATCCATTTATTAAACATTTTTTTTCAAAAGAATGGTCATTAAAATGTTATTGAATAATCATATTCAACTTTTTTTTGTTCAAATGATTTAACATTTTCAAAAGGAAATAAATGTAATTATTTATATTACTGAATTTATTTAAAAAGTAAACTCGAATCATTTCATTTGAACAATTTTTTTGTTTTTTATAATGTTTAAAATGAAATATTTGATAAATAAAATGTAATGAAACACATTAACACAACACGTGAGGTGGTTTGATGGTAGGGGTGTTTGCAACCATTCTAAAGGTCAAGGGATCAAACCTCATAAGTGGTGTTGTGTGTGGTCAACAATGATAAGTTGACCGAAGATTCTCCTATTTAATTCCCTATAATAGGTGCCTATGTTGATTATGTGGCCAACCTACATATGTTAGTTTTTAACCTAGCCTAGGTAGTGACACGCATCAATAAATCATAGGCTGAATATCATGAAATTGTCAATAATATTATATATTAAATCATTTAATTTTAATTGATTTCCATGTTGGCTAGTTAATAAACTAGCAAGTGAATGGCTTGGTAAATTTGTATTTCACTTAAAAATAATCTTGTTTGACTAGGTACTAATGAAATAATTCATTGTTTGTAGCAACTGGTCCTTGCTCACTAAGGGGTTAATCAATTTCATTAGGTAAAAATGTTTAAATTCACTCAAAATCTAGTGAAACCCATAGTGAATTAAGACACATTTTGGTGTAGTGAGAAGTTCCATTTTCATCTTCCATGTATGGAAATGATTGCCATTCAACTTTTCAATACTTTAAACATTAAAAGTGGATGCATGATTATGAGTAAAAAATGATAGAAAACAAAACACTTAAAGCTTTGAAATTTTCAACAAAATGCAACAAATACAAAAACATACCCAATGTTTAAAAAATTTCAAAAATTGTAAAAAAAAACTTTAATATTTCCTTTTTTCAAAAGCAACCATGTTTTGGTACCATGTTGGAAATTGAGTAAATTGATGATAAAATAAAGATGATAAAAACATTGATTTTTGCTACAAGCTCTCCACCCAACCTTAGTATCACACAAATGTTGTTACAAACCTATGATACACCCTTGAACTTTGCTTAATCTAAATATGAGGTGAACACCCCATGTAAATGCTACCTATCCTAGAAGGCATATGGACTTGAGTCCATCATCTCATGCATTGAGATATTTCACATTAAACTTAACTAGAGGTATTTAAGTAAATTTACTTAACATATCTCATAGTCCCAAAAGTATGTGCATGTAACACAAATATTTCAAATAATTATAACTTGGTAAAAGTAAGTTAACTTGGTACGAAGTTGATATCCAACACTTCTCACCCCCACCTAGTCTCACATAGATTTTTCCTTTTTCTTTTTTAATCGATATTGCCTCTAGGGTGCAAACACAATAAAAGGAGCCATAGGGTGTGTAACAAGTGCTCAAAATTGTAATTTTATAGTTTTGAAAACTCACAAGAGGATCATAATAAATTGGATTAGTACAAAATTGTTTTAGCCATAAAAAAATACACAAATGCACATCATCACAAAGGATTTAGAGTTTATGCAAAAGGATAACACCCATCGCCTTTGATTAACAATGAATATTCAAAAGTGTGAAAAAATTGATGGCTTACCCATACATAATCATCATACATATTGGTATCCATATATTTTCACAAATGTGAGCAACATTGGTCCAAGTTTTAGTTCACCTAGAATTAGTGATAACAAGCTACAATTGACAACAAATTGTATATTGTAGATTCTTAATCTTTGATTAATACAACGTTTGGCATTCTTGAAACAAATGGCAATTTTCACTAAAAATTTCTTTGACTATTTTTGTATGAACTCCATAAGGAGCATGAATGGTAAATCATTTATTCAAAACTTACTCTAAATCAATACACTTAAAAAAGAGTAATGTTTAGCCATTTATTCAAATATAACTATTTTCTAGCCTAATGGTAATTTGTATATTGAGTTCTTCAATTAAACAATAAGGGTCCAACAAATCCACATTCATAAATTAGAAAAAACTTGTGTTGATTCTTCAAAAAGAAAGTTGGAACAAAGAATGACCTAAAATCAAGCAAATCACAATTTAGGCATGGAGCACACTATAAGCAATTGAAGTTACCATGCACCTTTTCCAAGCTTGATTGGCCCTCAAAGTGCCATTGAATGGGACACCCAAGTTCAAGCGAAAAATCCACAAGTGTAAGGTAAAGCCCAAGGGTGAAGACATTATCAAAATAAGCAACTTGGGAAAAGACCATAGCCAAATTTGGCCCCGCATTTTGGTAATGTTGTCTCATCTTGAGCCACTTATTTTGATAATGCCCCCACCCTTGGGCTTTGGGCTTGGCTTTGCCGATCATAAAGCATGAAGTGAACATTTGCATATGTAGATCATGACATGTATGAGAGGAAGGGTCCTTACACATCTACTCAAGTGGCCCTCCAAATACACTTAGGAAATTTGTCCAAGTGCTTGATGTGGCTCGGAAGCCCATGGATGATGTGACTTAGAAATGGCAAAGGGGCGACTTGAATAGTATTACATCTATGAATGATCATATACATGATCCACTCCCTCTAAAGGTACATTCACACTTGGTGTTAGGGGCTTTAGGATTGATTCTCCTAACATCATGCTAGTCATAAAGCATGCTTGAATCCTTCTATTTTTTAAAGAAAATTGGAAATTCTACTTGCCAGGACTTCATATATATATACCCTTTGGTGATTTCTAATTTTCTTTTAAAGAAAATTAGAAAAAAATTTCCCCCCCAAAACAAAGAGAAAAAATTTCCTTCTTATTTATTTGAGGTTGAAATTTTTGCAGCATTCTTCCCCTTTGTAGTTGGGATTTCATCAAACTATTTTGTTGTTTGGAGGCTCTTATGAGTAACTTCCCAAATAATGACATTGGGAGTAATTAACTCCGGAGCCTCAGCCTTTATTTTTCTGGCTATATATATATATAGAGAGAGAGAGAGAGAGAGCCAAAAAGTTATAATTAAAATTTCAAAAGTGCAATAATATTAACAATTCAATGAACATAGTTTGCTATGTTGTGAATCCATGTTTGTGATGATGTTATAGACTCTCGGAAAGGGGTCTTCAAGATGCCGCGGCATCTCTCCCCCCTATCTTCTTCACCATGGATGGATATACCTAAGAATGGGAGGATATTATTATGGATATCCAAGGATTCAAAAATGGCTATTGACTTCAATACACTCTTTTCATGTCATGTCATGTCATGGGGATAATAGATATTTACTCTTTGACAAGCAATTTCATGTATGTATACATGTAGTAGCCATAGTACATGGAACTTTAGTTCATTGTCAAACAAATGATAAAACGTTTTGTTCATTTGTCAACAAATGTTCATCTTCATGCCATGGGAGGAGGGGGTTGGGATGGTGGGCCATGGTTTGTCTAATAATGTTCATCTGATTCTAGGGCATGGGGAGACTAAATTTTCATCTGATTCTGGGGCATGGGGAGACTAATTTTCATCTGATTCTGGTGGGTGTGGGGGGGCATAGTTGGACTAATTTTCAGCTAATTTTAGGGCATGATTTAACTCATTTCCAGCTCAATTTAGGGCATGGTTGGACTAATTTTCAGCTAATTTTAGGGCATGGTTGGACTAATTTCCAGCTCAATTTAGGGCATGGTTCGACTAATTTTCAGCTAATTTCAGGGCATGGTTCTAACTAATTTTCAGCTAATTTTAGGGCATGGTTCTAACTAATTTTCAACTGATTCTGGCTAGGAGCAAGAATCAGCCAAACCCTAAAACCCAACTCCATAGTACCTTTTGTGACAAGCAAAACCCAAGTGAGACTTTTTAGTTTGCCAACTAAAAAACGTGAGCGAGCAAGCGAGCGAGCGAGCGAGTGAGTGAATGAGTGAGTTTTCTCTTCCTTTGGCCTACAAGAAAAGGGGCCACTTTATAGGGCTCTCTATACACACCTAACCCTTTTGGTGTGTGATGATATATAATTGCTTGTGTACAGAGCAAGCAGTACAGCAAGCAAAAGCAAGCAAGTTCCTAACACCTGCAAAAAACCCACTACCTACCCAACTTTTTCTAATCATGTTTTTGGGGTTGTACATCCCTTGTGTATGTATGTATGTATGTATGTATGTATGTTAGGTATGCATACAAAGAAAGAGGGAAGATCTCGGCTGCTTCTTGTTCTTGTTCTGCTGTTTCTGCTCACCATGGTAAAAACAATAGTGTAGGTACAGGTTTACCAGAAGCTGTAAAATTTAAACTCAAGTTAGACAACTCAACTACAGTTAGGGTCACTACATAAACCAGTGCATGTAATACAAAAGTACTACATAGTACCTACTAGTCAATCATGTATGTATGTATGTATTTTGTATGTGTGTATGTATGTGTGTATGTATATAGAGAGAGATGGAAGGTCTGGGCTTCTTCTTTGCTCTGCTGTTTGCTGATTTCTTTTGGTGTTTTTATCTTTGGCTGTGATGAGGTGAATCGGTCGCGAAGAAGAGGAAGGAGAGAAGGTTAGTAGTATACGTTTATGGCTTCTCTCATCTCTGTGTCTTTTCTTCAACACCCAATTTGTGTGTAAAGTAGATAAGGATGAAGCTTTTTCCATTTCATTTGAGCTTCTTGGCTTTGTCTGCTTTTTTGTCTTTCAGTAAAACAGGTACACTTGAGGAGCTATAGACGGGGGTGATTATTGGTCTTTGTTAGCTCTGATCATCCAAGTGATCTGTCTCTGTGATCGCCGTGATGTCGCTTCACGTACCCATTTGGCGATCAGTGTTGCAAATTGGGTTTGGAATTTCGTCTTCTGGAAGGAAATAAGGACTCGTTATGATTTTCGCTTTTCTTGTTGTAACCCTCTTTGGGTTTTTTTGGGGGTATGTGTTTGTGGTGTGCGCGTCTCGTAAGATTGGAGGAAAACTAGATCCATTCCGTGATGTTGCAAAAATTGTGAGTTCATGGGGTAAGAGAAAAAAAGGGGGATGGATGTGATGATGAGATCAGGGTTTGGAGCACCATTTTGTTTTGTTTGTAGATTTGGATTGAAGTGGCACTTGGTGTGTCAATCTGGTACCTAGGGTTATGGACCTGACTTGTGGGTGTCTAAGATCTGTGCTGGATTTGGATTTCTGTGCACTTGGGTGTGTCCACATGTGGATATTGCAATTCTTGCGTGCTTAGGGTTACGAGCGCCTAGGGTAGTTGGTTCTAAGATCTGTGCAGAAAATTTGTTTTATTTGGATGGCTTCTAATCTTGGTGCGAATTTATAAAGCTGTAAAAGGGTTGCAAAAGCTTGCAAGGAAAGGAAATTTTGCAAAATGTCTTTTGCTAGTGTTGAAAAGGCATTTTGATGATAGATCTGTGAGGGAGTTTTGGACATGTGTACGGTTTGTGATCTTTGTGCAATTCAGTTGAGTTCATGGTTTTTTTTCGGAGTTTTCAAGCCCTAGTTTTTATTTGAGGGTCCGCTGCTGTATTTTTCTCTTGTGCAGAGGTGAGGAGGAGGAGGAAGTTCATGTGGCAATCTCCTGCAACTATTTCTTTTGTATGTAAATTGCCTGGTCGTTGTGTATTGTGGAGTTGCAGAAACCTAGATCTCTGCACAAATTTCTACTGAGTAGATGCAAACTCTATGCCTGCTCCTCAGCATTCAATCCCTTCTTCCTATGGTGTGTAGATTTGTGGGTCGGTGAGCTTTTCAAGTGCTAGTGGGAAAGGATGCCATGTGTTCTGAATTCTCACAACAAATCTGTCAAGCTAGTTTCTGTGGGTACTTATTACTTGTATGTGTGTGTTTGCCAGGACCAGTCATTTATCAACTTGATTAACTCTCCTGGAACCTAGAACTCAAGAGCCCCAAGTGCAGTATTTATTGGGATGGTGGATTGTCGAGGCTGGGGTTCATTGCATAGTGCACTAGAGTACCATCACAGCATGGCCAACACACTCACAGTTACTGATCAGATCGTGGTCCATTCACAGCGGCATCAGCACCAGCACCAACACCAGCGGCCTAGGAAACAGAGCCTGTCTGTGGCAGCCTCAATGCCAACCTTCTGTGATCAAATCACATCATCAGGAGCAGTGATTGATATCATTATTTTGATTTCAGTTCTAGGTTCCTGTGGGTTTCTCTTCACCCCTTACTTTACATTTATCTTTGGCCAAATGGGAGAAGTTTTGCCTGGGCTGTTCATGTTGATTGGGGAGGTCATATATCAAGCTCCTGTTGCATATGCATTTGGAGTCTTCCTTTTCTTCATAGCTGTTGTAGGTGCATATGGAATTTATGAATATAGGTCACGACAGTGTGACAATCCCCATTGCCGTGGCCTCCGTAAGGCCATGGAGCTGGATATTCAGCTTGAGACAGAGCAATGTGTGAGGACATCACTTCCAATTGCTCATGAGCTTCCCTGGAATGGTGGTTTGGAGCTTGGCCAAGATCCAAAGGAGCTGGAGGCAGAGCTACGAAGGATGGCACCACCTAATGGACGAGCCGTCCTCATTTTCCGTGCTCCATGTGGATGCCCCACAGCCAGATTTGAGGCTTGGGGTTCCAAGAAAGCTCGCAGATCCAAGAAATGAAGGAAGAAGATACATGAGGGGCAGATGATTGCACAAAATATGTGCTATCACCCATCGTCATGCTTAACAGAATTGCAGCCTCTTGCAGGCTGTCAATATAGAAAAAAGCAAGAGTCCATGAATAAATGGACTATGCTATGGGACTCAAGATAAGAACCAAAATTGTGAGAATTTTGAGGTATATATAATACTGAGGTTTTCTTAGACACTATTTTGATTCTTTGTCTCCAGGTGTGTTCCTCAGGTGGCTGCATTTTCAGAGATTGGTAGCTACACAAGAAAGGACCTTCATTGTGTGAAGTTCTTTCTTCCTGGGGCAGTAATGATTTCTGAGATGGATGCAGGGGATGCCACTGCCATGTTATTGGCCAGTGATGATTTGTTTTTTCATGTTTGGAATGATTGTGGTCCTTCCCCTTCTAAAACATTTTGTGGATGGTTTTCACCCATTTTGCTTGAGATGGAGGTCCTGTCACCTCTTCATTGGTGTCTCAAGTTTGCTGAATTATGCTAAAGAAGCTGGAGTGTCTGTGCCGATAGGAGATACCTCAAATTTCATACCCAGCAACTTGGCTATGCACATTGGCACCACAAGTAGGAGAAGCCCCAGGGTGAGGGAATACCCAAAATAATGGCATGATGATGAGGCAGTAGCCTGAGTCTGGCCCCACATTTTGGGACACCTGTGGGCACTAGCCATTGTAAAGCACAAGGAAAAGGTTATCATGAACATAGACATACATGGATTACAAGGCTTAGAAGAGGGCACTTTCTAAGAGTAAGCCCAATGGCAACAGTAAAATGCCCCTGTACAGTACTTTTTGGATGAAGATTTGCAGAGAAACACTGAACCTGTTTGGGGCCTGGAGAAGTGCAGGCATCTTACCAGAGATCCTAGAGCGCCAGGAGGAGGAAATGACTGTTTCTCACTGGCCAACTATAATGATTGCCCCAGATGGTGATAGTTAAATAGTCTCGTTTTGTACAGTCCATCTTTTCAGGTTCATGGGTGGAGATGGGGAGAGATACTAAAGAGTCCACACTGGATGTGCTAAGAACTGATAGAGGGTTGCGGTTGGGCATGCTCTTACTCCAAAAGTGGTAGGGATCTTGTGCCTTCTTATAAGGGGAAGATTCCTTGCACTCTTTAGAGAGTAGGCATAATATCCATCCTCTTTTCGAGGAGGGATATTGAGGGATATCAGGTTCCCTCCAGGAGATTTCTCCAAGAGCCTTTAGGTCCAAGTATTTGGTTTGTTGGCCAAATTATATGTGGTTGATGCAATAGGGCGTTCAGGGTATGGAAAGATTGCTGTCCAAGCAAAATTGATGTTGCAATGTCGCTTCTTAAAAGGTCAAGAAACTGCTTTGCTCAATTGTATACTCTGGTGTACTGAACCTACCCCTCACAGTCCAGCGCTAATAATTCCCAAAGTCTTTATTGACAACAGCCTTGATTTCAACCAGGCTCCAGCTTTTTAATTCTCAGAGATTGGGTTGGAACAGAAAACTCCCATATTTCACAGCGAGGGAATTGAACTCTCCACTTTGTACTTTTAGGCAAATGTGTATCATGTTGTCACACTAACAGCAAATGTCAGTGCAACAAACTGGAGCTTTTGAGAAGTTCTTACTCATTGAAAGTTCAGATCAAGGCTGCCAGGCCCCTTTTCTTTGAAGTTTGAAATCATTTTGGTAATTTTTTTGGTGCCAAACACGGGTGTCAACTACAGTCATGTTGACTGTAATCCAGGTACAGGGAGATAAGATGTGTGTGCAAATCTCTTTCATGCAACTGTTCCGACTTGTGTTTGATTACCAAAGAGCTCAAGGCCTTCAACAAGATCAGTGTATTGCCATACTCTTGATTTCCATTGCAAGGAAATTTACAGTACAGAAATCCTCTTTTTTACTCAGTGGTTATGTGACATTTGCAAACTTAAGTATACATGTCATCATGCTCACACTCTTATGCTTCCATGTACACATATAGTGTCTATCAAAAAAAATTGCCCTAACAAATTTCACTCCTGCACTTTGCTTGAAACAATACTCTTTTGCTCTCTTATGTTTCCAAAAAAGGGCATCATCACAGGTGAGCAAGGAACAATTCCAAAGATATAAAATCAGTCAGTCAAGCCAAGAGTAACAGGTGTCTGATTGGAGGATGGATATTGGCTTGCAATGAATTTCAATCTAAACTCCCTGGCAAAAAGACACAAGCTGGTATCTAAAGCATGCATCCTTTGTCATATCTACAAAAATGCTCAGAGCTATGGAATTAAACCTGATATGCAAGTAGCACGAACGGATTTCAGAAGCAAGGCAGAAGTGGTGATATGTTCACACAAGAGCCCAGAACTTTAAAAATATTACAACAATTACAAACTCTAACGCTACCTAGGGCAGTGGTTAAACCATCCTGAGAATCTGTTTGCCAGCTGCTCTTTCCTCCTCCGCCAGAACCAGATTGCAGCACTGTACTGCTCATTTCGCACTTGCCTGGTACTTGCCCGCCAGTCAAATTTCTCCACCTCAGTACGACCTGCAAGAGGAGTTCCTGGTATATGAGTAATTTCAAGACATTGGTAGTACTTGAGAATTCCCCCAATAAATACAAGCTATCTCTCTCTTCCTCAAGAGGTTACTTAGTCTTAACTGCTCTGGAGACTACATTCGAATGTGAGACAGTGCAGGGAAAGAGCTAGTGTAGATAAAGACCATATATGCATATTCTAGATACAAAACAAACCGAGAAGACAGAAGCCACTGCTACAGGTATTTATTGGAGATCTAAGGTTCTCAGATCCTGCCAACCAAAGGCAACAGCGTTGAGGTTGCTGCACTGAATCATACACAATGTTTTGTGGATTATATTTGCATAATTAACATTCACACCTGCCTGAAAAATCAAGCTCCAAGTATTCACACACCCATGCATGAATATATAATGAACAGGTGTGACCTGCCCTGACTCTCCCCTTTGAAGCACTTATCTAAAAGAAGAGTCATAGAGGCCCAGAGGTGGGCTGTACCTGCAGCACCAATCTTCTGTCGTAGCTCAGATGACTCCAACAAGGCCATGATTTTGCTTAGGCAATCATCTAGGTCACCAGGTGTATATAGAAATCCTGTCTCCCCATCCTGGGTTACAATATCAGGAATCCCACCTGCCCTGGCAGCAACAACTGATACTCCAGAAGCCATAGCCTCTAGGACAACAAACCCAAGAGTCTCAGACTCTGAGGGGGTGATGAAAATGTCTGCACTTGCATATGCCTGCGATAGTTCCTCCCCTTGAAGCATGCCTGTGAAGGTGACATTCATCCCTTGAAACATTTGCTCCAAGTTGGACCTGCATTAGCACTTATTTCACGTATTTTTATGAGCACTGTACATAATATACAGATGACATTAGTATTTAGAATGAACGCTCCTTATCAAGATGAAGTAGTCAATCATCTGTATGATGCTTAGATGACACAAACCATTGACAACTTTCATCTGAGAATAGTAGCCACAGTTTCAATTCTTGTCTGTTTGACTGCCACAGGTAAGAAATGCATCATACACCAAGACCTTCCAAATTCTGTCCTAATAGGCAAATTGACTTAACTCCATTTATACTACTTAATCTACCAAATTTTATGTCCACAACAGAAACTGATGTGATAGCAAAGTTGTCTCAGTAACCCTCATGCAGTTTTCCATCATATCAAAAGAAATCATTCAGGTACATGCTACAAAATTTGGGATTCAAGTTCTGTTCTAACAACAGATAGGCATTTTTAGGTCTTATTTATATAACTTACAAAACACAGCTGAGCTCACCTGAAAGGTCCATCACCCACAAATGCTAAGCGTACATGTGGTATCCTCCCCATCACCCTGCAATTCAGAATGGAAACCTCAAAATTGATAATGTGCAACCTCCCAGTCCTTAACAAGCCAATCCAAAGCCCATTAATTGAAATCTCACTATTGATAATGTGTAACCTCCCAGTCCTTACAAACCCAACCCAAAGCCCATTAATCTAAGGCTTTTCAAGATCTTCTACTCTAGATCAACCTCAACCAGATTTGCAGGCTGATCTGCCTACTCTTCTTCTACTTGTTATCCAGCCCATAGGCATGAATACATGTCTTTGGTGTCAAGCTATTAGCTGTCATGGAGAACAAATACGAGAAAAGGTCAGGCCATAAAACCCACTTTTTGAGAAAATCAAGATTTTTTTCAGCTCCCAGTCTCCCGACATGCACAATGAGAGGTGTATCAGGTACTCCATCTCTGCAAGCCAGCAACATGTCAGAAATTATAAATATTTATCATAAGTGAATACCACACCTGAGAATTTAGAAACATGTCCTTCCTGAAAGAGTTGATTCATTTTCTTTGCTTTAGATACCATTAGACCACATTCAAAATGCAGCTAGGAATGACACTCTGTGAGCTTGAACCATTGTGTTTTAGTGTGGAACCAAATGCGCCCATGCAGATACACAGGTTGATAAGGTTGAAGATTTTCCAGACACTCATTTCCTAGAAGCTACCATGAAAGTTGGGTTTGCATCTGACTCAATCAGTGAAAGGAGAAAGCAAGCTTTGCAAAGATGGATGTCACAGATGTGCAATCTTTTGAAGCTCTTGAATGTGATTGATCTTCAGGAGTTGCAGGTCTATTGCACAGATGCAGACACTAACTCCTCTCTTGCATAGGCAAGATCATGAAGATGAGCAAAAATAATTGGTGGACTTACGTCAAATGGTTGCGCATTTCCTGGCTCTTGAAGCGTGGGTGGAAGCTGTCTGAGTCCACACCCTTTTGCCATATGCGGATCTTTTCAGCTGGGGACATCCACCCAAGAGAGCCAATAAAGACATCAGATTTACCCTGGTATTATCTTCAGTAAGTAAAAACTGGAATTTAAGAATTGGAAAATACAATGTATCGGTAGCTCATCCAGCATTAATAAAAGCATTCCATTTTGTGTTTCAACAACAGTTTACCTGTGGAAGCTCCAGCAGCATGCATCTCCTTACCAAGTGCATGTGACATGACCAATGTGAGATCTGCTGCCCTGTGCAAAAACTCTTCACACACAAAACAAGGATCATTAAATTTGGTTCTGAAGTCATCATCAAAAATTCTCTAAGGTAAAAACAAGCACACTACTTCCAATCCACTCTTAGCAGGAACCTTATACTGTATGTACAACTGTGGTATTCATGTCAAGCCAGAGAAATATGACATGGTTCAAAAATAAAAGCAGGCGACTTACTGATCACAAGCCACATGGGTGTAACAAGCCAACTAGATGTGTATTTTGGAATGTACCTGCAAATCATGCAAGAAACATCTCAGAAAACAATGACCATTCATTGGGTAGGGCAAACAACTGACTTAGGTGTAAGCAGAGTACACAATTAGAGAGAAAGGTGGCCGAGTATGGAAAACTGAGAAGACTTCATACTTACATCGGTACATGAGTGTGATAAGCCATCACCATAGGAACACTAAGAAGCTTGGCTATGACCAGTGCTCCAAACACCTGCTTGATTTCCAGATAATCCATTAGACATTGTTCACCATGTGAAGAACCCATTCCTGACAGCACTAAGCTCTACTGGCACCCTTAAGACATGACTTGGTCCAAATGATTCCAAAAACATCCCAACCCAAATAGATTGGAACCATAATGGAGCTGATGTAAATTTCATCCCGAACAATCCAGAATGGTGTGCTTATCTCCTTGTAGGGCCTATTTAGCTAAGTACAAGAGAACACTAAAATAAGGATGTTACAACAGCGAGTACATTACCATTATTCCAGGAGATGATGCGTGAATGATGTCAGGCTTGAAGTTTGCTACCTCCCTATAGATACGAGGGCTCAAAGCCAATGACAAGGAAAGTGGCTTATACCAGGGAAAAGGAAGACTGTCAAAAAAAAAAAGAAAAAAAAAGCCAGGCCAGACAGTAAGGATAACATCAGATGCTCACTGGTGGTCCTGGATACAACAGAAGTCTTCTATAACAACCTGAACACCAATACAACAAAAATCAAGAATTGATGCCTCACCTCCATGAACCGATCACCTTTGCACCATAAAATTCTGCAGGCACACCTACATTTGTAGTGACAACCAGGACCTGCACACCCAATTACCAAAAAGCAACCAGAACTCAGATGGCAAACCTTTTGGGAACATACCTAGTGAGCCAGTTGCAGGAAGAGTTACACATAAGAATTCAAGAGATTTCACTTGTGCAGAGCTATTATATTATATACTTTTTTGCATTCTCCAATTCCTAAACATTCCAGCATTTGGTCTTTTAAAACAATCTCAAAGTTTGCACATCTCAAGCCTCTTACCTCATCTCCCAGCTCCCGCAAATACCGAATGAAGTTTTGATAACGGTTCTTGTACCCACACACATACCTACAAAACAGCACATAACAAAAACCTATACCATCAAGCAATTGCAAGCAACTGCTGTGAACCAAAAGATTATGTCTCCTACTGCACAAGACACAGGGTAAGAAGGTGAAGGCAACATTGTCCTCTGGAGAAATCTTAGTTCCTGTCTAGCAAAATTCTATGTCTGTTGAAATTGGGAACAATAGTAGGATGGCTGGAGCTGCTGAACACCTTGTGATTGTAACAGGGTTATTATAGCCTGCTAAAGTTTGACATTCAAATTGCATTCTGACAGAAATAGCAACAGTCTTTACATGGAACTCTTCTTCCTCTCTGCAATGCATCTGAGACACTTCCTGCAAATCGATATATGGAATCACTAGTCCATATTGTGCAGAGACGAGGAGTCTTTTTACAGTTGATAGAATGAATAGATGTGATCTAGGATTCTTAAGGGTAAACAGAGGTGTGCGAGACATACGCAAACGGAGAGGGTTCCACGAACAGAGCAATGCGACGCGACTTATGTGCCCACTCCCTGGCATTCTCTTCCTCCTCGCTGAGCTGCGCGGAGTACACAACCGTGATATCCCCGCTGCTGTTGCAATCCGCAACCTCGACCGCTTCTCCGTTATAGCCGCTGCCATCACTTGTGACAGGGCTCTCCAGCGTAGTCGATTGCCCCGGGACGACGCCCAATCCGGGCTCTAGCGCGCGCTCGGACCAGAAAGACGAGTATCTAGTGCCGAAACGGGAGTTCGTGGCGCTCGCTGCACATTTCAGACGACCAGCTTCTTCCGTGCGACTGCTGCTCTCCACAGATCTGTCAACTGGCAATAATAATGCATTCGAACAACTGCGGCTCCCAGCTTCCACCACGGTCCTGTGCAGAATCCCTTGCGACGACACCTCTTTCGGCGGTTCTTCGCAGCACGAAGCGCTCGCTGTCTCCATTTCTGACTGCGCCTCGCCCCCGAGAACTACCTACCACCAATGGTTCCGTCAATCTCTTCCCCGCACACTTCCTCTGGCTCTATCTGTCACCAAGCTTATTCCGTACCTGGTACCAAAGTGTTCCTCCTTCCTCCTCCTCCTCCTCCTCCTCCTTAAACAATTCTTCACCAAATTCGCATGTAAGTAAGTATTTGTCCTCCTACCACCCTCCCTCAACAATCTTTGATGACCAAAGGTTTCCTCAATCCTTCACGACTCCTGAATGAAATAGCACAACACTCTTCTTCTCAATACAATACAATGCTTCACCAAGTCTTGTACTGAATTACCGATGATTCAGGGATCAGAATCCAGGACCAGTCACACAGTCTGTAAATGGAATGGCAGCTCTCACTCAGTCAGCTTCTACAATACAATGTACAATACAATACAAAATGCTTTAACAAGTCTTGATCGGAAACACCGATATGACTTCAAAAGATGATAACAACAAGTCACACAAAGATAGGGAGAAAGCAATAGAATGAATGCGTCGGTCACGTCCAGCTTCTTCACCAACGCGACAGACACAACCACCTCAATTTTTTCTTTCCTCGCACAAAACATAACAACAACAGCGACAGTTTGTGCGACGACTTCGTGCGTGTTGCACACGACTCTATGAGTTTATTATGACGTGAAATACGGGAAAGCGGCCCCCACTTTAGAGGAGTTGCTGGTATTGTAGCAGCAGCAGGAACAGCAGAGTCAGAGGAAGAGGAAGAATTGTTTTTTCCATTGCCAAATACTATAATCGATTTTGCTACTGTAGCACATGAGGCAAGGAAGATCACACGAGATCCTTTGCTTCTTTAGTTTCTTTTCTTTTGTTTTCTTTAGGGAAGGCGGGCGAGGGGTTTGTCAGAGGCGGGGCCAAGAGAGAGAGAGCGAGCGAGCGAGCGAGCGTTTTATTTTGTTTCTATTCGAGGATGCAAGGGCGGCCGCGTAGGAGTGGCATATCCTGAGCGATCCTAGATGCTGTGACCAGGCTCCTCCTCCTCCTCCTTCTCCTTGCAACTACAGCAGCACCAGCAGTGCAGCATATGCTACGAATGTGCAGATCTGCTGCTTTCCGTCGCCAGCAGCATCTGGTGAACATTCCTGCAGCGGCAGGAGCAGCAGCAGCGCCAGACCCGGACTTAAGTGCAGGAGCCTGGAACCTGAAGTTGTAGGTACAGCAGGAGGCCGAGGGCTTTAGTGGAGTAAGGGCCCCTTGCCCAAGGGCTTTAACGTGCGTAAAGCACACGCCTGCCTGCGCTCTGTTTAAAAAAAAAGAAGAACACACGTATAAAAGCCCAGCGGGCATTACGGTCGGCCGTAAAGCCCATTGTAAAATCCGCTGGACTATTATGCTGGGTAAAGGTATTTCTGGATAGTGTTTTACTACAAGTCGGCAGCCCACATTCTTAGGACCTGGAATCCTGAATTGGTCTACAATGTAGGGTTATATATATATATATATATATAATTATGAAATAAATTTCAATTTTTTAAATTGTGAAATTGAAATTTTGGTGATTAAAAAAAAAGAGAGAGCATAATTAATAGGCGATTTGGGCGAAATAACTCTTGATTTTTTTATATTGCATTTTTATTTTTTGACAAAATATAAGAGGATTCAAAATTTGCTTCAAGTGGAATTGTGAATTTTGTAAGATTAGGGGATGTTTACACTAGAGGGCTTGGGCCATGGCCTAGAGAACAAGGCTCATGGTACCCTACTTTTTAGATGAGACCATGGGAAAACCCCATGGGCCATGGCTCAAGGGCCTCTGTTCATAGTGTAAACCCCAATAATTTGGGCCAAAAGAATTCTCTAATAATGATTTTGTTTAGGCTTTAAGAGAACAAATTTTATTGGGGGAGAACCAAAAAGTCCATCCCATTTTACTTTTCAAAAAAGAAGAAGAAGAAGAAAATAAAAATCCCATTTTATTGTTGTTTTAGGTCACAAAGGGGTAGCAATTTTGTGAGGAAAAAAAATAAAAATAAATTCTCTTCAATTTTATCTTTCAAAAATATTGTAAAATTATTAAAATATCATAAATCAATGACTAAGACCCTAAACCCTAAACCCTAAACTTGGGTATCACTTGAAAAGATGAAAAAGAGTTGAGATCTTCGTAGGTGGGTGGTAGCATTTTCACAAAAGTGTTGGTACAAGTGATGACCTAGGCAACCTAGCAAGTGCTTAGGTTTAGATGTGGCTAATTTAAATATTTTTATTTTGAAAAATGGCGAAATTGTCCCTAAAATTCACAAGTTTTACCTTTCTTTTTCTTTTTTTCTTTTTTTCTTTTTTTTTTGGGAGAAAATTCACCAAGTTGTGAAATTTCACTACACCAAAAAAATAAATCTAGTTACCAATAGACCTCAATTTAGGGTACAATGATAATTCTAAGGTCTTCAACTTGGAACTAATTTATTGACTTAGTCTAATTTTTGAAACTGATTTTAACAACTTAAAGCCCCGATCATCTGAATCTTAATGTAGGCAAGTAATCTACATGGAATATGTGACAAATGCTCTACTTTCAGTAAACATTAATCTATCACAATAAAATACACTCCATTTTTTCATATAAAAGCAAGTGGAGATAGGAAGCCAATGTAGGCCAATGTTGTTTGGTTTCAAAGGAACCCTAAGTATTGTTGGTTTTGAAACTTTTTTGAAAATTTTAAAACCATATATTACAATCTTTTCTTAACAAAATTGTACCCAATTTGGTTGAAGACCAAATTAAATTATATTTTTATTACAAAAAATAAAACATAATCTTTTTAGTGTAGTGTATTAGTTTGTTTAACGAATTCACACAATCCAAAATAGAGATTACATAATATTAATCATGCAAAACTCAATTGAACTAACTATTTGCATAAAACTAGGGTTGAATTTTTTACTTTTTTTTCAAAAAGTTATAACTCATCTTCTAAAGAACTTGAACCTATTTAAAAAGGGAGAACAGCCTAGTTTAGGTTCCAATACCATATTTAAGAAGGATGATTGCTTGGTCTAATTCCAATAATGGTTTTAGCAAAAAAGTTGATATGCTCAATTTGGGGATCCCATTTTGGTTTTCCCAATTTGGACCCTATTGGACCCCTATCTCAAGACTTTGTGGATACCACCAATTAAGAAATGAGGGACAAAAGAGGGGGTCAAAGTGGGACCCAAGTGGGTATGACTTTATGAATATCTTTATTGAACCTCTAATTTGGATACCTTATAACTTGACCTAGAGGCTAGAACCTAAACTTGAACATGCCTAAATTCAAGAGCATGTCAACTTTGATATTAACCTTGATTTAAGGTGTAGTGATAGTTTTGAGCAATGATATTTTTAAAAACTTGTTGACGTTAAGTTATTGGTTAGCATCCCAAGAAGGATTTGGCAATAATGATGGCAAGTTTTTAGAACTTGTCTAAATATATTTTTTAAAATCCTACCAAACTACAATCTGAATCCAAACATGGTGAAAATGTTTCAATTTTTTTTTTCAAAAAAAGAAATATTGTGACAAAATATTTTTTTTACTTTTACTTTTATTTTTGGCAAAATTGGTGGTTTCTAATGCTTCTACTTACAACCTTTAAACAATGAAAAACTAATATGTAAACATGGACGAGATATTATGACTTTTAAATGATTAGTAAAAATAAATGAATACTTTTGATTGGTGGCTTTTGAATAGTCTTTCACCTATGCTTGACATCAACAACAATTGTAGCTAGTACCTTACCATGCCTATATGATTTGAGGCATTAATTTTTTTTATGATAATTATGAGATTTTACATTGTTTAGTTTATGTGTGCTAACAATGATGGTTATAGGTGTTAACATTGGAACGCACTATGGAAACTACACCAATATCAATGTGATAAGGAGTTGAGGTAATATTAGGCTTGTATCAATCTATATGGATTTAAATATAGAAGATATTCTTACCTCATACAAGATATTAATTAAATCCAATCTTGAACCTAGTACCAAGACCACGCTAGCATGAAAGTTCCAAAAAGTATCCAATAGGGTAAACATGTCAATGACCATATATTTAGTTGGTTATTAAAGTCATGGTCATTGGTCGTTGCTCAAAATGTCATGGAGCCCAAAGAGATATTGTAGCCCATCATTGGGTGCACGAAAACAAAAAATTATGCCCCCCCCCAAGTAAGGGGGTTTCTCACACGAAAAAAGACCTCTCTAAGCATTTTACACCCCCATATCATACACGTGGCACCTTAGGATTGGACATGAAAATGTTGTTGCATGTTCAAAATCTAGCCATTGAACAAACATTGCAACATCGGATAACAAAAGTGTATCTTTGAAATTTCGTTCAAAAAGCATATTATTGGCCAAAATTCTACAAAAAGAATGGGATCCTAGATAAATGATGATGGGAGCCTATAAAGTTCACATAATTTTTAAAAATGAAAAATAAAGGAAGTTGCTACTAAGCTTCCTCATCATGGTGGTGATTGTCCCATCCACCAAACTCATCTATTCGCCTTTCCTTTCCTCTTAATCTTCACTTTTCGGTGTTCCTCTTTTTTTTCTTCCTCCTATTGTTTTTGCTTACTATCCAAACTTCTTGGTGGTTTTCGCCTTCTTCTTGTTCTAGTTGGTATCTACTATCAACAATTTGAACTTATTCTTAACTTTCTTGATTGTGCTTTTGATCAAATAATTCAACTTTCTTCTTCGAATTGTTCTCAAGTAGCTTAGTTGGTGGTGGTGTGGTTTGAAGATCTTCCTTTTCACCTTCTTCAAGTCTTCCTCTTATGTAGTTACAACAATTTTTGGTTCAAGTTTCAAGTTTTTTTTACTCACCTTTTCTTGTTTTTGAAGAGTTGCTACTACTACTAGTTTGAGTTTCAAGTCTTCTTCATTTCCTTTTTCTTACTTTTGAAGAGCTACTATTGTTACTATTTTGAGTTTCAAGTCTTCTTCACTTCCCTTTTATTGTTTTTTACCACTTACAAGTACTATTGGTTCAAGTCGAACCTCCTTTTCATTTCCCTCTTCTTGCTCTTAAATAGTTGTAAATGTTGTTGGTTTAGAATGAATCTTTTTACACCTTCCTATTCTTATTTTATTACAAGTACTGTTGGTTCAAGATGAATATCATGTTCACCTCTCTCTTCTTGTTTTTGTTGGTCATCCAAACTTGAATATTGCCCAAGGTGGTGGTGCGTGCAAGTTTCCTCCTCTATGCCCATTAGTCCACCTTCCTCATTTTGCTCTTGAAGAGCTATTGTAGCTACTAGTTCAACCTTCCTCCTAAACCCTTCCCTTTCACCTTCCTCTTCATGCTCAAATGGTTGTTATTAATCCAAGATGAACCTCCTTTTCATTTTCCTCTTCTTACTTTTGCTTGTGGTCCAAACTTGACTAATGTTTTTTTCACCTTCCTTTTCTTCTTCAAGTGAGCAGTAGTTGTTGTTGGCCATTCAAGCTTTCCTCTTCTAAAGTTTTCCTTTTTGTGTTCATGAACAATTATTACTAGTGGTGCAAACTTCTTCCTCTTCACGCTTTAAAACAACAACTAATGCTATTAGTTTGAACTTTTTTTTTTGCTTTTCACTTATGCTTTTATCTAATTCTTGCACTTGATAAACAATTGTTAGTGATTCAAGCTTCCTCCTCTTTGAGGGCTTGAGTAATAACTACTACCAATTTGAGTTTCTTCCTTTTCACTTTCCTTTTCTTGCTCTTGAACATTTGTTGATGGTTGAAAAATTCCTCTTCTTCACATTCCTTTTCGTGCTTTTGAATAGTTGCTATTGGTTCAAGCTTGGACTCCACCTCACATTCCTTTCTTGTTCTTGAATAGCTCATAGTGGTGTTAGCTCTTTCCTTTTTGTTTTCCTTTTCTCACATCTGAATTATTATTATTGGTTTGAACTTTCTCAAAAGTCACAATATCCTCCTTTTCACCTTCTTATTATTGGTTTTCGATTATATAAATATATATATATTGAGTTTGATTAGGTTGTTGTTTGTGTTGACAAGTTCCAATAGTTTTGTAGCTCCAATGACAATGCATGGTTAATCTTAGTCTATTTTACCCTTCATTTTCTTTGAATTTGGTCATCCATTAGGAGGTTGTTGCAGCCTAGTTACAACATGTCTTTGAACTTTTATTTGAACCCTGCATCTCTCTCTAGCCTTTATTTGAGTTGTTATGGATCCTTCAATCTGTAATGGTTTGGATTCTATAATATTTGTTGTTTGCTTATAAATTGCAATGTAACTATTCCTTTGTTTTTCACATTGTAGTTATGGATGAGGCTATTATAAATTCAACCTTTGCATGTTTATCATTGGACCTTTGAATTGTTCGCTTAGTTGTAGTTTGGGAATCAACCACCTTTCTATTTTGCTTTACTTCCCTTTCCTTCTATTTTGCTTCTATGATTCCTTTTACAATTTCCTTTTCAATTGCCTTCCTCCATAAAATGTCTAGATTTTCATCTGAAGTGACCACATGTGATTATATGTAGTTAATTAATTAAAAAAATTCCTTGGTTTTTCTTTTAGGAAGGTGAGTGAGCAATAACAAGTTAGTGAAATTCAATGCTTCTCAGGTTTCACTTGTTAAATTTTGCTATTCATTTTCATGTTCAAAAGCCTGGCTCATAACTAAGTTAACCTTTATTAACTCCAATTTTTCCTCCTTTATAACATCAAGGTTCTTGGCCATGTCAACATAATCATCTTGAGATTGAGTAGGAATTTCATACTTTGTAACTTCACATGTTGCCACTATGTTTAAAAGGTATTTTGTAGTTTCAACATCCCCTTCACGACTATCTTCATTTGCATCTTCTAATCATCTTGCTTTTGGTTTAATGCATTGTATGGTTTTGTATAACTCATTCGGTCTAATTTTTTATCCATAGCTTTAGGGTTTAGGGGCCAAATTTTAGTAGTTTTAAACCCTGATGTGATTTTTTTAAAGTCAAAGTTTGATTGAATGCCCTATCTATCCACCTAATTAACATGATTTTGTCAAGTTCAATATAATTGTTCTTTGCCATAGCCCCATTATTTTCTTTTGTAAATGCGATTTTGAAGGGCTTGAAGCACGAAACATATAATGGTTGTAGAACATGTGAGATATGACTTGGCAATGTTATCATATTACCAAATTTTTGTGCATGCTCTATAACTTTTAATGTGACATGTGAACCATGGCCATTTATGATTTAAAAATGATGGTTGGATTGAGATATTCCCCTTAGAACTGACCTCTTGAAAAAGGATACAAACCCTTTGAATAAGAATGGAGTCATCCATGATTTTTTCTACATGGCCATATAGCTCTTTGGTTTGCAACTCTTGATAAAATTGTCACATAGTCTCTTTCCATGAATATGTAGAATGCTAGTAGAACCCCTCCATCTATTTTCACATCATAATTCATTGTTAACCATTTTCTACATCTTGGAATTGTGTTATATATATATTGGGGTCCTCACCTTGGCAACACTTTTGCTTTTTTTTGCATGCATACTTTAATTCCAATGTCATCAAAGTTCCAAATATGGTTTGTTATGTAGTTGTGTTTGTTGTACAATGTCTCCAAGTTGTTGTAATGTTTGGCATACATTATTGGTCAACCTTTGGGCTTTGTAGACCTCAAGCCCTTTTGTTTGATGAATGCTAAGTTTAGGGTGGCAATGTTTGGAATAGTACCACCATCTGTTTCCAAATGTTCCATTTCATAATGGAGTAGGCCTAGTTTGAGTCAAATTTTCCACTTCAACTTCAATTGTTGCAAGTTGATACACCATCCAACCTCTTGTTTTGCTAATATCCAAGTTATTATGGCAACTTTTTCCTCGTATGTCAACACTCTTCCAAATCCAAAATTTTGGTTCCTTGTTCACCCATTCAAATGATTTAAAAAGGAACATACCGGTATGTTCCAATGCCTATTTTCTCGATGTTATTATTCCCTTCTCCAATGCATCCATTGCTTCTTCCAAACGTTGATTTATCCATTTCCCTCTTTGATTAGTTGGAGGAGTTCTATTAGCCCTTATTGCTAAGTTGTATGTGGATATTGGTGTAGGTTGGACATTTTCCTTGTTTGCATCTGATTGTCCTTGTGAGACACGTTGTGGTTAATGGCTATCCCCGACCGTTTAACCTTAATTTCCAACAATAAAGAGATGTTTGATCTAGCTTTACAAGAAGTGCAACCTTGTGCCTCTTGTGATCAGACCAAGATTGCAAAAAGTATGTTAAATTAGGGTACAACAAAGTAGCATGTGATTCTAATATATTGTTGGATTTGATTAGATTGTAAAATTCCTCAAAGTCTTCCCAAACTAAATTGAGATCACCTATTGTTGCAAGTCCTTGGAATGTATTTCAAAGTTTGTTGGACTATAGCATGTTGAAACATCCTTCTTTTAAAACTTGATACCCCATAGTTTAGAATCTTTGATTTCTGTATCCAACGATAGAACAAAAATCTTTTGTATTTGAGATTATAAAGTATATCTATGCAGGCAATTTTAACTTTATCTCCTCCACCTTCCTCATCTTCTAGTTTGCATGCTACCACTAAATTTGGGGAGCATAGGCCTTCAACAGATTTTGATGTGATTAGAATACTCCAACTCCTTTCTTGCTTCTACCTTGCCCTTGGGACAGAAAAAACTTTATCTTTTCTCTTACTTCTACCTTGCCCTTGCCATCATAATATGCTCCAACTCCTATAGAGCTTTTACCTTTACCTTTATCAAAGCTTTTTGATCTTCTATGTTTGTTCTCAAACTTCTGGCACTAGGAATTAGAATCTCTAGAAAGGCTTGCAGCTCATCCTTTGCCTTCTCAGCTAGACTAGACATGCTTGTAGAACAAAAAATATGAATTGGAGAAATAGATTTGAGTTGTATTCACAATTTTTTCATGAACTTGCTTATTGTATTTTTGGAGGGAATTCAGCATCCTGAATTTTGGGGGAATTTGCATTTTGTGGCCTTTAGGGTGACCATAAATGTCTTAATCTCTAGGATCTTTAGTTTGTTGCAAACTAGAGGGGATATAAACACACAAAGGCAATAGGTAGAACTCTCTTGACTTCTACCGATTGTTTTTGTGTGTTCATATCCTCTTGTTAAACAATACATTCCACCCCCCCTTACCAAACATTTGCCTCTCCTTGTGTGCACACCTAACACCCATGGACCATACACTTGAACCTCTTCAATGGTCTTTGCACCCCCCAATCAAAAAACACAATGTCCCTTGGATATTCATTCCCCTGCTGGACCCAAAACATTACAAACTATTTAATGGTCATATGCCAAACATACCACCACTGGGTAACAAAAATCCATTGTGACTCAAATAAAGGACTTTTGTGGAAAACAATGCACCAAAGTTGCCATGAGGATTTTTCCTTTGGAAATTGTCATCTTTAGACCCTATATTATGTGAGTAGGCCACCAAAATATGGCAGGATTCTTAAGAAGCTTTCCTGCAAGTTCATACCTGACCTGTAGCCAGATTTGGCTATTTCCTCTATAAAAAATGGATGAATGATTGCCAGTGTGATGAAATCACAAAACTGAAAATACAAACCCAGAAACCCTGGAACAATGGCTTTTTTATGTTGCCACACTGGTGATTATCCACAAGGAGATTTAGCCACATTTGACTATATACCAGTTATGAAAATGAAAATAGGTAGTTATTAATTTTTAAATATAAATATAAATATAAATATATATCTTGGCCACTTGCTTGAAAAAAGTGTAGAAACATGACCTATTAAAGAAATTTTAAAGACTTTTTGGCGATTTTTTCTGGTAAATGAGGAATATTTGACAGAATATTGTTTTTTTGAAAAAAAAACATTTGCCAAAAAAAAACCACTGCCCTAGAATGGGGATGCCCAGGCTTGAGGAACTTGAATCATGAATTGCCCTCCATCCTGTCCTCAAATGATGAAACACCTCCTCCTAGTGTTTCTTATTGGAGAATTTTTGCCAAATTTTGACCTGAAAAATATGATTTCGACCTATACAAAAGATTTCTCATGGCAAAGAAAAATGACCCAAATTCGCCAGATTTTGAATTTTAAGAAAATTCCAAATTGCCAGAGTCTTATGATAACTTCTAAGAATAAGGTAGCTAAAAATATAGAAGGATTCTGTTTTTTTTTTTTTTTTTCCTACTTTCATATCTAGTATGTAGCCAAATTTGGCTAGATTGTTGTCTGGATGATTGCCACTTTGGCAACATCACAAAATCATTACAAGAAACCTTGCATCCTCCACCGGGGTGCCATTTTTGAGGCCAGGGTACATTGAGATCCTCCGGTTATTAAGCCTGAAATACCCTGCTACCTTGACAGTTTCGACATTTAATTATATTACTTTTCAGAAATGGTTGGAATTCTCGGATTTTTTTTTGAAAATTAATAAAAAATTGTGAAGGAAAATATTGAATCCTCAAGAATTATATTCAATTTATTAAAAATGAAAAGTCTAAACTAAATAAATAAATTATTCAATGGACATGTGTGAAAGCTGCCAAGGTACCCATTGGTACCCATTTTCCTTTGCCCTAACTTATTTAGGTCATTTTATTTTTCTTTGTTTTTTTGAAGTGGAAGGTAAAGTCGTAAGGTGGAGGCATCCCCAAAGAAGGGGCTTTGGATGATGTGAAAATTGAGTTCTGGCCCACATTTTGGGAAGGTTCCCACGAGAGGGCTTCACCCATCATGAAGCATGAGGCTAATATTATGGTGAACCTTAACATATGTAGATCATGCGGTAAAGGAGGGGGAGGGTTCTTACAACTACTCATTAAGAGTGAGAGGGAGGTTAGGTCTCAAAGATCTAGTAAGCTCAAGGAGACATAAGCTCCCTCCACTCTTAAGGAGTCATGGCCATAAGAGCCCTCCTCTCTTGGAGGAGAGATGTTCATGAAAGTGACCCCCTTGTAGTGTGATTTCACCTTACAAAACAACATTTACAACCAATTTGCATCATATGATGTAAGATTTGTCAATGTTCAAACACAAATGGTCAATTATTTTTTATATTGATCATGGGTCAATTATATTCAAATTTAGGTCTTTAATAAGCTTTTAACTTTTTTTTAATCCAATCGTAAAAAAAAAAATCATTAATTTAATCCACTCTCCACCACAAATACATACCACAAATGGGCTATAACCAATTTTATTTTGTTGAAAAACACCCCTCAATGTTCATGGTTGCACATTGAAACCACTTTTGACAATCATATGCATTTAGCGATCTCATTGCAATGGGAAACATTGCTGGGGCTATAATTTTGTCCCTATTTAGCTTCTTGAGGAACATGGTTAGGGTTATCATTTTGTCCCTTTCTCACCGAGGGAAGGTTTTTCTCCTCATGGAAGTTGTTTTCCCGACCAATGATATAACATGGTTGGTGCTACCATTTCAACTACCCTTTTCTCCTGGGAATTTTGTTTTTCCTGAGGAAGTTGCTCCTGAAGGAAGATGGTTAGGATGGTGCTTTATTGTGATCACCTTAGCTTGGCTTCGAGAATCAGCGTTTTAGGTGTATGGTGACATATATATCAGCTGGGCAAGCGGATATGGAAGCAAATTAGGCACAGATTTATCAGTTTTGTCAATCGATAAAAGTAAATGGATCAAAAAACAAAGTTGATCTGCAGCAAAAACAAAGCGTTGGTCCATGCAGCGATTATAAGCGGTGCCGGACTGTTTGTTTCCGAATGGATCAAGACTGTCTAGGAATGTAATAAGTCATGAGCGCAGGGTTCTTAATACCTACATCGGAGCCTGCAATAGTTAGTTGTACGTATTTTCCTGTTCAATTTCCGGTCGTCTATACAAATTTTAGACGTGCAGGGTTGCGCTAATTAATACCTTGCAGCTTGCAGATTAATAAGGTTTGTCTCAAAACAGTCAAGACCGGTTATAAATGTAACTATGAGCACAGCAGCTTAATGGAAAGCCACTAACATAGGGCATTGTTTCTTCCTGCAGGAACAGTAACTTTCCATTGGAGAGCTCTAGGTGTGGTGAAACTATGTAATTATTCGTGTTAAGAACTTTGGGAACACAAGTTTCCATGAAAAACACAAACAGATGTTGTTGCATGGTGAGTCATAGCATGACTCCTTGCTCTCCCAACACCTGCAATTGGTCAATGCTTGACTGGGGTAGAGCTGTGGGTCAATGCTTGACTGGTAAAGCTGTGAGATGACTTTGAGCATATCTAATTGAACAACTTCAATGGAAAGCTGCTGCGACCACAAATCGCAACAGCCTAATGGAAAAATGTCCTAAATGTACATGTTCTTGAAGCTATAACCAATGGCATTACAGATAGGAACTAGCCCATGTAAATAGGGCTGGAGTGAACCAGCAGCCACCAATGCACCAGTTGCGGATGAGCCCGTTGAGGCCGTTTTTCGGATGAACGAAAATCCCATCCTCCCTGCCCGCATATATATATATTTTTTCCACCTCTTTTCTACCCCAAAATTTTCCCCCCTCCTACCTACCACCTACCAACCCCTCCCCCCCTCACTCCATCGCTAGAGCTCCACAGACGTCGAATGGGAACGAGCTTGGAGCTGGAGCCGGGGTTGTTGGAGCAGGAGCTTACAGCAGGAACTTGGAGTTGCTGAACTCTATCGCCAGAGCTCCAAACACGTTGAGCGAGAGCGAGCTTGGAGCTGGAGCTGAGGCTGTTGGAGCAGGAGCTTGGAGCTGCCGAAGCTTGGAGCTATTGTTAGAGCAGGGGAGTTGTGGCTAGAGCTGGAGCGGGACCCATGCGAGACCCAGGTAAGCCTTCTTCTTCTTTTTTTGCAGCAAAAGAAACAAAAAGAAGAAGGCAACGGCAACAAAGCTGTCGTCGCCTTCTTCTTCCTCTTATTTCACTGCGCTGCGGCACAGTTCCACGAGAGGAAGAAGAAGGCGACGGCAGCAGTTGTTGCCATCGCCTTCTTCTTCCTCTCGTGGAGTTGTGCCGCAACGCAAACTCTTGTGGAGCTGCGCTACAACACAGTGAAGAAGGTGACGGGCAGCAAAACTGTCGTCACCTTCTTCTTCCTCTTGTGGAGCTGCACTGTAGTGCAAACTCCTGTGGAGTTACGCTACAACACAGCAAAGTGAAGAAGGCGACGGCAGCGTTGTTGTCGTCGCCTTTTTTTTTTTGTAGCAGTAGCAACAGCAGCAGAAGAAACAAAAAAAAAGGTGAGAGCAACAAAGTTGTCATCGTCTTCTTTTTCTTCTTGTGGAGCTATAGCATAACGAAGAAGTCGACGACAACAACGTTGCCATCACCTTCTTCTTCGTTTTTTTATAGCAGAAGAAATAAGAATTTTTTTTTTTTGTTCATTATAGCATAAAAGGGTTGTAGCGCAGAGGGCGACAACAGCAAGTTTGTATTAAAGAAGAGGACGACAACTGCTGCCACCTTCTTCGATGGCTTTGCTGCAAGGAAATGGCGACCTCCGCCTTTGTTTTGTGGTTTTGCTCCGAAGAAGGTGATGGCAGCAATGTTGTCACCTTCGTCTATGGTGGCGATTTTTTTTTTTTTTTTTGTTGCTTATGATTAGTTCATTATAATTAACATTTGACAATAATTGGTGGTTTTTTGTTTAGGGTTGGAGGTTGTAATGGGGAGGGGAAGAAGATTAAGGAAAAGTGGTGGTGGTGAGTTGGAAGTTAATAAACAAGATGTTTTTACATTAGATGAAGCAATTCTTTTGCCAAATGTTGCTGTGTCAGATGAGGTGATTCTTCTTCCATATGTTGCTGGAGGAGATGAGGTAGTTGCTGAGCCACATGTTGCTACAGATGCGGCAATTGTTGAGCAAAATATTGTTGCATCAAATGTGGCAATTTCTCAGCAAAATGTTACTACATCAGATGTGGAAACTGCTCAACATAATGTTGATGCATTGGATGAAGCAATTGATGACCGAAATGTTGCTGCATCAGATGAAGCAACTGGTGACCGAAGTGTTGTTGCATTAGATCAGGAAATTGGTGAGCAAAATGGTGTTCTATCACAATTGAAACACAAGGATAACATTGGTATAGATTGTTTTAGAATTTGTGGACATTAGAAGTTATGGACATTAGATTAAATACATATTAATAAATTGTATAAGTTTCTTGAAGTTTAATTATATCTGCACCTTCCATCATTTGTTGGAAGGTGTGGGATTTTTTTTGTCAATTTTTTTTTAATGTAATACCTAAAAATAATTCATGTTTATAGGAGTAGTATGTGATTGTGTGATTTTATGATTTGTAATACCTACATTCTGTTTTTTTGAACTCTCATTTTTAGGTTTAGGTCCAGAACTGGAAACTGAGCAGGCTTCTCAGCCACTTGCACCTCTTTGTCCACCTAATTTGGTTCGGAAGGACAAGGAATGAACGAAGGTTGGGTTGAAATGGAAGTGCAAAGTTGGCACTTGCATTGTCGCATATTGTGCCAAATGGTTGTTCACCAAACATTTGAAGGAGGTGCATGGCTTGGTGGCAAAAAAATCCAAACCTGGGAGGCCTTCAATTGCTACAGAAGGTCTTCGACATCAAGACCATGCCAAAATGAATGCTCGCATCTTGGGAAATGCGACGGTTGTGCAAAGGCAGAATGATCAAAAGGTGGTTAGTTGTGGAAAAACCTAGTAGCTGTTGCAAAACAGTGTCCACCATTCCCAAAACTAGCTTTGGTCAAATTAGCTTCAGAGCAATTGTTGAAAGTGTTGGGCTTCAATACTTGGGGTGTGGGCAGTGTGGCTCAAGATGCAACATCACGGATGGAGAAGGATGAAGATTTACAAGGGATGATTCGATCCACCTGTTGTGTATATGCACAACAATTGAAGACGGCATGGGATGTAAAAAATTGGGATCGAGAGTCTAGTCAAACAAGTCAAACAAAACAATTGGCAAATGTTTTGGATTTTCATGAATCTAGAATGATTCATGGAAGGTAAGAAACAATAATAAGCAATGTTTATTATTTTTTTATTGCATTTCATCCAAGGTGTGTTAGGATTTAACTTGGTGGTTTTTGGGTGTTTATAGGGTTCAGGGCCAAACACATGAAGAGTTTGTTGTAACTGTAGTTCAGGTTGAGATGCAATGCCGCCATTTTTACATTGCTCGTCATGCAGCAAAGGCTGCAAATGCAATAGTTGCATACCGGGCTAAACACGGGATTGTAGATACTAATATGGGTTAGGGTTTCACTCTATATAGTTAGTTAGGTTTTGTAGCCATTTTATTTTTTGGACTACCCAATTTTGAATTTCGATCCTTTGATATGTTATAGAGAACCAACGTTTTTTTTTCATTGGGTTCCTTAGTAATTTTTCATGCACCCATTTTTGTACATTTTTTATCAATATTATAGTATCTTCTACTCACACTTGTTTTATGGGTATATGGTTAAGCATATGTCTTCTTTGTCATAATTTTCTTAGTACTTGAGATGTAAGAATCAAACCAAAGATCAAAATGAACATTGTGCAATACTTGCATCTAATATAATAGGACTCACATCACCTGAAGAGTTTTAAAACAATACACACATTTTAAACATATAATACCTACATCATTTTCTATTATAAATTTCATAAGGAGATTTTCAAATATGCAATACCCGCATATAAGTCCCATAATAGTCGCTGGTTTTTTTGGCATCTCTTGCAATACCCGCATATAAGTCCCATAATAGTCGCTGGTTTTTTTGGCATCTCTTGCAATACCCGCATATGGGCCACAAATAGTTGTTGACATTCTTCATTCCTTGCATTACCCGCATATAGTTTCCATAATAGTCGTTGGTTTTTTTTGGCATCTCTTGTAATACCCGCATATAGGTCCCATAATAGTTGTTGGTTTTTTTTCATTCATTGCAAAACTTACATTTTGTCATAAAATTAATTCAAAATAATAATTAATTTAGGTATATAAAAAGACATATTTTGGGTACCCAAAGCACTTATTTGTTTTTTTGAAATGACATTACATGCGGATATTGCATCTAGGGTTTAGGGTCTTCACATAAGGTTTGCCTCAATCACCTATGGATTATTTCGGTATGAACTTACATGTAAGTATTACATCTAGGCCTTGGTCTTCATTCAAAGGCGCACCCAAACTACATATTGGGTATTTCAAAACAACCCTACATGTGGGTATTACATTTAAAGTTGCCTTTTCATTGTAGGTTTTACCTTATTCACCTATGGTTTATTTTGAAATGAACTTGAATATGGCTATTACATTTAGGGTTAAAGTTTCGTATAATTTTGACCCACTATATGATTATTTTAACCAAGAATTTATTTACTATATATCAGAAAAGTATATAATAAAATTTCAATCAAACATAGGATTAATATGTGGGAGAGATCATTTTATTATTATGTGAAACATGAAAGAAAAAGTAGAAATTTATGTGCTTTGATTTTTTTTTAACATAGTTTAAAATCTTATTAAATTAAAGACTTTATATTTATGGTTTTTGAAATTAGTATACAACTTTAAAAGGGGGGAAGAAAAAATGAACATCTTTGAAGAAATTTTAAGCTTGAACTCTTTATTTTTTGATCTCAACAAACTTTGTATTGCATTAAAGGTTGGGTTTTCACATAAGGTTTGTTTCTTACCTTTGTGTGATAACTCCAACCTAATTTTCCTAATCTCTTTGAAGAAAATACAGAATGAGATTGTATTGTTTCACATATGTCTAAACCCAAAAATTTCCCCCCAATTTGATATAAAATATTTCTAATAATTAATGTATTATCAAGAAATTTTGTCATATAATTAAATAATTAATAGACCATTATTTCAAATAATTTAGATGAATAATTATCAAGAATTAGATAATCATTTGTTTATTTGGAATAATTAACTAATCATTTGGCTTAACTTTATTTACTTGGATAATAAAAAGTTGGATCTAAAAATCAGATTGATATTTAATTGATTAACTTAAATATATTTTTGTTTTAATAAGTTATTGAAATCAATATTTAAGATAATTATTCCATGTTATAGATTGTAAATTCAGTTTTTTCATGAAAAATTCCTACACCAAGATAAGCTTGATCACAATTGTCATTGTATTATTTGTTCCACAAACAATACAACCTCTTTTCAAATTCATGAAACAAAGTAAGAATCATGGAACTCTTAATCAATAACCTTAACCTCTATACACACCTTTGTTAACATATTAATTTGAAATTAACTAATAATTTTGGAATGACCCAAAATATAGGTATTACATTTAGGGTAGGATCTTCATTTAAAGAAGGCTTAACCCCCCACATGCATATTTTTTGTGTGACCCAAAATGCAGGTATTGCATTTAGGGTAGGATCTTCGTATAAAGATGTTTAAACCCCACATGCGTATTTTTTGTGTGCCCCAAAATGCAGGTATTGCATTTAGGGTAGGATCTTCATATAAAGAAGCTTAAACCCTACATGCGTCCTTTCGGAATGGCCCAAATTGCAGGTATTGCATTTAGGGTTGGGTTATTTCAAAGTGATTTTGCATGTGCATATTGTGTTTAGGGCTAGGTCTTCACTTAAAGGTATCCAAACCATTTAGATGGGTTTTTTTGAAACATGGGTATTGCATTTAAGCTTGTTTTTTCATTTCAACTTGAAATACCCAAATATATACTTACCTCTACTAACTGGAATTTTGAGGTTTTGTTGCAATACCTACACCTGTACTTACCTTTACCAACTGGAATTTTGGGGTATTACTTGTACTTGTATTTACTTTTACCAACTGGGATTTTGGGGCCTAATTATAATACCTGCATTTAACACTAATATTATCATTATCCTTGTGTTTTTGCATTTCACACTTTTTGTGTTTATTACTTGGAAACAATAATAAGCTTTGTGCCATATTAGATTTCATGTGTGTGTTGAATACATGATGTTCAAAGAATTTGGGCTATGGTTTCCTCCATACAAAATTGATTCTAAAACAAAAAATTTAGTGCTAATGGCAACAATCTTGATTAGTAATTGAAACATTTATTAAAGTAAAATATTAGTTTTGAAATATATGAACCAAATTCCTATACATTAAATCATAAACCATAACCCTACAAATCCAAATGATATTTTGCCATAAGCCTTATTACAACCCTAACTATACAAACCCTAATAAAAAAAAGATTTAGTGATATATGCCCTAAATCCAAAAAACTATACAAACTATACAAATCATATAATGCAAAATAAACAAATTTAAAAGAACATAGGAAAAAATTTCGAAACCAAAATTCAAAGGTTTTAAATTATAAATATTTGTTAACTAAAAGAAAATACGTTAATCTTTAAAAATAATCAAATAAATTTCGTACAAAACCAAAAAAGAAGATATGTCTTTTACCTTTGTGTGATTTTTCTAACCTAATTTTTCCACTTTTTTTGAAGAAGGTATAAAATGCAATTGTATTACTTCACATATGTGTAAACCCTTCTAAATTTCCCCCCAAATTTAGCCTACTTTAAATTAATTACTATACATTTATGAAAAACTCATCAATTAATTTATGTCTCAACCTTAAACCTAATGGTTAAGTTAGTAGGGTATATAGTTAATAGAGTAGTTAGGTTAGTAGGGTCGGTCGTTAGCACAGTAGCTTGGTTAGTAGTGTGACCCAAAATGCAAGTATTGCATTTAGGGTATGATCTTCGTATAAAGATGCTTAAACCTCACATGCGTACTTTCGAAATGGCCCAAACTATAGGTATTGCATTTAGGGTAGGATCTTTGTATAAAAAAGCTCGAACCCCACATGCGTACTTTTGAAATGGCCCAAACTGCATGTATTACATTTAGGGTAGGATCTTTGTATAAAGAAGCTTGAACCCCACATGCGTACTTTCAAAATGGCCCAAAATGCAGGTATTGCATTTAGGGTAGGGTATGTAATTATTAGGGTAGCTAGGTTAGTAGGGTAGGTGGTTAGTACAATAACTAGGTCAATAGGATAACTAGTTATTAGGGTAGTTATGTCAGTAAGGGATAATAAATAAGGTACCAAGGTTGGTGCAATACTTATGAAGGTAGAAAAATGAGCAGGGTAGCTATGTGTGAGGTCAGGTCCAGGGAAAAACGACCAAGAACCAAAAAAAAAAAGTACAATGGTCAGCATAAAAAAGAAATGGACTGTCATGAACCCCATTCGGCACCGAATGAAAAAATGCAAGGCATCTAGTGGACAAAACGGCCAATTGGTGCATTGGTGGCTACTGGTTCACTTGACATTGCGACTCTTTCACCTGTTTTCGTATGGCAAGGTTTTACCCAGATATAGTAAATTGTCGAATCACCACCTCAATCGCTGCATTGGATAGGCTACGGTATACAGGCGATGGAACCTGATCGGTCGAATTGACATCCGTGACCAATATGGATATTCCAAAAGATTCCTTATTTATCCATTTCATTAAATGTTTTTTATTGTAATGTACAGTAGAACCTATCTAAGTTAATACTGCTGGGATCGAGGGTTCTGTATTAATTTAGACAAGATATTAATAAAGAGAGGGTCATTAAATAATTTTCCGTTCGCGCTTTGTAACATTTGTACAGTAGAACCTGTTTAAATTAATACCACTTAAATTAATAACCAGTGATAATTAATATGTGCCTGTGGAGTTCAATATAAAAAATTTCGGGACCGCCTGTGGAGTATCAATTATTAACTTTTGGAGGTTTCTTAGTAAATGTATGGGGCCCAACTTGGGACTGGACCACACATATTAATTATCACAGGTTATTAATTTAGGCAGTATTAATTTAGACATGTTCTATTTAGTAATAAAATAATAAAGGGGGGATACTTCGGAGCAAACATTTTAGATTTTTTGTTAAATTGGGAAAGCAATTGTATTTCGAAGGAATCATTACCAGGGTTTTTTTTCCCAGCTTTTTGAGATCGAAAATGTGGTACAATATTCCAGAAAATAAGTAGAACTTACAATATAAAACACATTTTTCCGAAAAATTCCTATTTTTTGTTGAAAGAACCACAATATTTTTCCAGGAAAAGATTAGAAATAAGTAGGTGGTAATAAGTTGGTAACCAGGGTTTTTCTTTCGATTTTCTGATATCGAAAAATTAGTAAAATTAGTCGAATTAACACTAGCAAAAAATTCAAATTTATCTCTTTTTTTTCCCCCCCCAAAAGGACAAAAAAATTGTCCCAAAAAATACTGTAGCAGGTTTCAACTAATCAGGTCGTAAATAGATAAGTTCCTAAAGAGATGAGGTGGACCAATGCGAGGCCAGGGATGGTTATCCATAATCGGGCTGGTTATCTGCGTGGCGAAACTTGAAAAACATTTACCTTTCTGGCGAAACTGTTGTAAACTAAAAATTGATTTCCTCAGTGAGCAAGCCTAGACTATAATTTGTTCCTTTTATTTCAAGAATTTGGTAGGATTAAAAAAAAAAAAAATCCCTCAAATTAAAAAAGGGGTTGCTTTTGAATGCCTAAAGACCCGGTAGATTTTTCTTACTGTATTTTTAGGACGATTACTTGCCTGAATTTTGCAGTAATTGAAAACTGTACCTTCTGAAATGTGGAAGGCCCCAGTACTGACAGGCTGTATTGGGCCTTCCTCATTTCGGAAGGTGCAGTTTTCAAAAATCCATTAATCTGTCTTTTGCATATTTGCATCGTTTTTCACATTTTATCAGTTTTTGTGTTTATCTAGACAGGAAACAAAAAGAAACATCACCGCCGGTCTTTTACGGAAGGGAAGGGTCTGAAAAATAGATCCTTCCGGATTTTCGACCCGTTCCCTCGGGCTTCCGGCCTGGGCCCGGGATCTCAAATCCGGAAGGGTCTATTTTCAGACCCTTCTCTTATATCAAATATGTTTTCCTTTTTGTTGTCGGCTGCAACTTGGTGGTGTTAAAAATTCTGGTTCCTCCCATTGTTCTTAACAAAAATATGAAATTTGGGTGCTTATTTAAATAAACATACCTATTTAGTGTAGTTCAACTATGCTATCCAAAATTGCACCAAGGAATGTGAAACAGAAAGCATCAAATTAATAACTAAAATAAAGTTGAGATCTAACACAGAAATATTGACTCTCTGATGTGAGTGACGCTTTGCATTGACAATTTAACAAATTGTGGCATCCAATTAATAAATGAATGGCATGCTTTAACATATATAGTGTAGCCTGTAGCCCGGGTCCCAAGTGCAAACACATTACCCAACTAATTTTTCCATCCAAAACCAGTTTTTGTAATTTAATTACATTTCAATTGTTTCTGAATTTCAAGTGATTTTTGATGATAAAATTACTCTCACTTTAATATATCCTACACCTTAAGTTCAAAATATATGAAAGTAACTTCCATAAAATCATTGATGGCTTCCCAACAATACTAAGAGCATATCCCAGTTTCACTAAATGAAACTAATTTTTATTTGACAAAATTGTCCAAATATTTAATAACTCTTGCACAGTAGGTCAAAACTCTCAACATCATAAAAACACTTTGGTGTGCAACCATGGCCTTTCAAATAATACCATTTGCATGGCAGGGGCTGTGATTTGGGGAGATCTCAAGGTGACAAGTAAACGAGCTTTCATAATAACACTAGTGTGAACCCGGTGCATAATGCACCCATCGACCTCCCCCCTGCCCGGTCTTTCCCCGCCTGTCCCACCCCTGCTGGCCCCCCCCACCCCTGCTGCCCCCCCCCTGGGATTTTTTTTTTTGTTATGGAATTCTTAACTGCCGCAGGTTCTGCCTAGTGTTAAAACGTACAACATCGTGTGACACACAGACACCACTTTAGCTTTTATATATAAGATACCATCATCACATCACAAATTACACCATCACCATCTATCCATTTGAAGAGGATAAAGACATTATTTGAAAGAGTGCAAATTATTTATTTATCTATCAAAATCCAACTTTCTCATTTTCTTTGCCTTAAAAGTGTGAGTCACAAAGCTTAAATACAGATATTGATATCAGTAAATCAACACAAACAATATTTTTTATGGTTTATAATGTCATGAAAATGAACAAGTTATCATATCATGTCATAAAAAACCAGAAAATGTGACAACTTCTATTTACAAGTCATAACAATTATTGACCAGTTACAAATTACAATGCCATTTCCAAATTAACAGCAAATTAGAATAAAAAGAAAATAGTGTTGTCCTGTTAAATTTTGCTAGATTGAGGAAGGGATAAAAACCTTGCCAACAAGATTTTAATGATGATATCCATCTTCAAATGAATTGTGGGGATTTATAAATAGTGCACTATTGCAGATAATTAGAGAACGTTCTCTTCCTTCCCAAACATATCCTCTTGATGTTGTAATTTTTAATATCCCTCTGGAGTACATTCTGTATCACAGTGCAACACCAGGGTAAGGTCGAGTGTCATGCTGCAGGGATAAACTAGGTGACAGGACACATAGGCGTAGTAGCATACAGACTTTTAGTTCACCTGCAAGAAAGGGTACAAAGGTAGAAGATTTTCCACCACTATACATAAATTCCCTCAGAATTTGGAGAAATGGCAAGTGAAAGATAATTTTTTACTAGTAGGAGACAACTACTTAGAAGGAACAGCTTTCCCTTCCTCTAATATTGAATAATATTCAGAAATGAATGTCAGAGTATTGTTCCACTTATTTAATTTGGGGTTTAGGGTTATTTCCCCCTTCATGTTTGACAAAACCCCTTGCATGAATGTTAATTTGCTGTCAGTACAAAGTCACTGGGGTTAAGGGTTAGATATACTTGACAAAAACACCTCCCCCCACATCCCCACCCACCTCAAATGAATGTTCAGTTCTGTGTCCTATACTGTCACCAGGGGTTCAAGGGCTTTAACCCCCAAAAAATTAATGAACCCTGCAAAAAATGTTTGCTACTATGTCCTTTCAAGCACTAAATAATCCCCTCACTGTCAAACCCATATTAGCTTTTGTCCTACAAAAAGGGTTTAGAGCCAAGGAATAGTCACTGTTCCATGTGCCATACGGCAGTACAAAATGGGGCAGAAATGAGCCACCACAGAATAACCTTCACTTCCGCACAATCATCACTATCATCACTATCATCACTATACCCTTCATATAAGTAATCCCTCAAGACCTGGAAAGGCATATATTATGCATTGTAATGCAGCTATATAATAAACAAATCAGAGGACCGCCTACTTTGTATTGAATTTCTAAGGTGGTATCCTGCAGGTTTGTCTTATGTTTAGGCACTTGAGAGCTCGGTTCGCAATTGCTTGGCAGCCTTCACCATGTTGGTGAGGGCAGGCACAACTTCGGCATACTTGCGGGTCTTCAATCCACAGTCTGGGTTGATCCAGAGAACCTTGGATTCAAGTACTGCCAACATCTGCAATGCCCATAAAAATATGCACATGGTTTTATTTAGTCTCCATATTGAAGACAACTCTTGTATTTGGCTAGTTGGAGAGTGAATGGGCCCTACTGTGACAGGGAAGAAGGTCGTATCTGTACATATCAGAAAGACAGATAAAGACACAATTGAAAAGAGTTTAGTTGTGGGAGCTGTTACCTTGCGTGCACGCTCTGCCATTTCCTCAAACCCAGGCACACGTGGAGAGTGGATGTCATAAACACCAGGGCCAATACCAGCACCATACACCACTCCCTCTCTGAAGACGGACAGGAGCTTCTCATCTGATCGAGAGTTTTCAATTGTGATAACATCAGCATCCATATCAATGATGGAGTGAATAATATCATTGAAATTGGAGTAGCACATATGTGTGTGGATCTGCACAGCATTCAACAATGAAATGATGCTCTCAGCATTTCAAGTTCATATCTTTCTTTTGCCCAAATATCTATCAGGAGATTTATCAACCAATGTGTCATCACATCTCTCAACTGAAGAAAATTTTGTGACAGACCTGAGTAGTATCTTTCACCCCACAAGCAGTGATGCGGAAGCCATGCACAGCCCAATCCTGGTAGCTAGCTTGTTCTGCCTTGCGCAGAGGCAGACCTTCACGGAGCGCAGCTTCATCGATCTGAATAACAGTAACTCCAGCAGCCTCCAGATCTTCAACCTCATCCTTAATAGCCAAGGCAATTTGCATGCATGTTTCAGACCTACACAGGACATGACAAGACAATCAGAGTTGCCACCCATCACAATCTTGCTGCAGAAAGAGATGACTCCCAGCCTCACATGGGGACTCAAAGCCTCACCTGGGTTGATCATCTCTCACAAATGACCAGTTGAGAATAGTCACAGGACCAGTGAGCATGCCCTTCATTGGGCGCTTTGTCAAGCTTTGAGCATATGTTGACCAGAATACGGTCATGGACTTGGGACGGCTCACATCTCCATAAATGATTGGGGGTTTCACGCAGCGGGAACCATAAGACTGAACCCAGCCATTTCCAGAGAAGCAGAAACCTTCAAGTTGCTCACCAAAGTACTCAACCATGTCATTTCTCTGCAGAAAAACCATTGCAATTCATGTCAGCATCAAAGCTGCAAACAAATGTATCAACCATGTAGGGAAATTGATCAGCAAAGCATGTGACATGCACTATTCAAGCACTGAAGTATACCTCAGGTTCACCATGGACAAGTACATCGATATCAAGCTCTTCTTGCAACTTCACCACACTACTAATTTCACCCTGGATAGCTTTGACATACTCCTCCTCTGTAATCCTGCAATATCAAATCACCTCTACATTTATTTCTGGCAATTGCAACACTAGACAGAAGCAACAGATGACCAAGCTTCCTGATTAGCCTAGCTTAATTCAGTGTACAAAAACCTATCTCTCTACAGATGCAAAGAATGTAAATAACATCCATAGTTTTCCAAACCATCTTCAGAAATAGAAATTGTGCTGAGGAGTTCCTTAATACTATGGACCTCAGTTGAACAAAGTTGTGAACTAGTGGTAATAACTCACTTGTTGTTCTTGAACTCACGGCGAACTCTGCGGAGCTCAGGTGTCTGAGGGAAGGAACCAATGGTGGTGGTTGGTAGAATAGGCAGATTCAAATGCTTCTGCTGCTCCTCCAACCGGATGCTAACGTTGGTGGCACGTCGATGTTCAGAATTCTTGAGTTCAGCAGCCTGTCAACAATGTGTACAAAATCAGCTCAATAATACTGAAGATTGGATATATGATGCCTCAAGAAATCTCCTAAATTAGCAAATCAATTGCATTTGGGAACTTACAGCCTCCTGCACTGCCTTGTTGTGAACCCTTGGGGAAGACCTCCTTGATGCCAGTGCAGCAGCATTGGCAGAGAGAAATTCCTGCAACACAAGTAATCAGCAGACAAAGTGAGCAACTGGAATCAATTGACAGATTCAAACACTGTACAGACTCTAATATGTCTCAACAAAGGGTCCATAAGTCAATACTCATTCCAATCCTTCTGCACCATGGCTGCAGTCTCATGCTGTTTTGACAACATACCTCATCTTTCTTGCCAGAGATTGCATTTGCAAGGGCCACAACCTCCAAGACCTTTTGGGCAGCAAATGCAAGCCAGGATTTTAACTCGCTATCCAACTTGGTCTCATTTTTCAAGTCCACAGCAGTATGCATAAGGGAGCATGATGTAGAGACAACAACCCTCTCTGCAAACCAACCCAACATAAGAGACAAAATACAAAAGGTCAAACTAATAAGATAAAGCTTTTCTGTCTAAAACTGAAAATAACAGCAAGTAATGACAAAGTACCTTTTCCAAGAGTTTTTGCCAAGTCTTCCAAGATGGCGACTGATGCTACCAAATCGTTAGCCCAGACGTTGCGGCCATCAACTACTCCTGCAAACAGAGTCTTGCCAGCTGGAAGCCCAATCTTCTTGATAAGATCAAGGGACTTGGAACCACGGACAAGGTCAAGACCAATGGCAGAAACAGACTCCAACTCAATGACCGTTCTGCACACCCACAAAAACAAAGAAAATAAGAAACAAGATGATTAGGACTGACCATGGGAAGCAGAGCTAGAGAATAAATCTCATGTGTTCCAGAAATCAGGCCCAAATCATGCACTCACTTGTAAGTTTCCTCAGGCATGTCAGCAAAGTAAGTTTCCAAAAGCAACTTCACACCAAGACCAGAACCAAGGATGGAGTAAGCCTTCTTGAATGCTTCAAGCTTGCTAGCCTCCAGATCAAGAACCAATGTAGGTTCATCAATCTGCACAAACTTGGCACCAGCTTCCTCTAACTCTCCCAACACTTGCCTGTTAACACAAAGCCCACATTGAAAGTCACACACATTGCTAGTGGGTTGATGGCAAGCACAATGCAATAATCATAAAAACAAAGATTTCACAGGGGCTCTGGTGGCAGCCATCAGTTAATCAAGGAGACTTTCATCCTACTTACTTGTACACTGGCAGAAGGGAGTCAAGAAGGGAAAGAGTGTCGAAGTTCTTGGGTGCAGCCTTGTCAGCCTTAGCAAGTAGAAGGTAGGAGACTGGTCCCACGAGCACTGGTACAGTCTCAATGCCAATCTACAAAAGCAAAAAAGAGAAAGAGATATCACATCCCAGTGCACATAAGGCTGGCCATAGATGAAACATGAAGCAACATGTCCTGAAATGATCTGAAGAAACTATCTTCTGCAGCAGATAAGCTGACAAAGCCAGAAGAATTTCAACAAAGAATGTGTACTTACCTCCTTGGCTTCCTTGTACTCACTGACAGCCTTCCATGATGAGAGGGCAAACTTTGTCTCAGGACTGAGCTCCGGGACAATGTAGTGGCTGTGCAGAAAAAGAAGAGATGATCTCTACCATGAGAGACTCACAATGTACCGTGCATGCCTAGTCTGAAATCAGATCCTCCTCTATAAGCTGTGGCAACATGTCATCACAAGCAACACAGTCTAACAGAGTACTAACAACATAGCCAGTCACCCATGCAAGATAAAGATGTTCCCCACTGGCACAGTAAGAACCGCTTGCTTACTAGTTGGTGTCGAACCACTTCGTCATTTCCATGGCAGGCTGCGTGGCGTTACCACGAGCCATTGAGAAGTAGACATCAAGTCCAATCTCACCACCAGTCCAACCGTAACGGGGAGGGACCGCTCCAACAAGAGCTGTAGTGTCCAAGACCTGATCATAATACGAGAAGGTGTTGCTTGGGATCAGTGTGACACCAGCGTCAGCCATCTGCTTCCAGATCGCATGTCTCAAGTCCTTGGCCGTCTTCTCGAGATCAGATGCAGCCGTCTTCTTGTCCCAGAAAGACTCCAAAGCAAACTTGAGCTCCCTCTTGGGGCCCATGCGCGGGTAACCAACCACATGAGAAGTCATGGTTTCTGTTTTGTCACCTGCTCGCATCATGTCAAGCATCGATTGAAACAAACGACCAATAGTTATTTCTTACAACCAACAACATCGGCAAACACGAGAAAGAAGACCATTTCTGTGCAACAATAGCTGAATGTACTGTAACAGAGGACGAGGACCAATGCTGTCTACAGAATAACAAATGTTGTACATAGAGCCCTCGTAAACCTCTGAAAGACATTTGTAGCTCATCATTCCTCGAATCCAGAAGCTGTTTTGTGGCTGATTAAAAAAGAAGAAGTTCACCTCTCGAAATCTTACCCATTGCCGTGATCAAACTTCACTCACTTTTTACAAGCCTCGAATGCAACTATCTTCCTCCAAAAATCAAAGAAAAGAATCCGGAAACTACTCATTAACAAAGCCAGAGACAGACAGGACGTTCACTGTAAATAAAAACAGTTTAAAGACAAAAGAAAACCTTCAGATCCAAATCTCAACCGAAAACGAATAGAAGAGCAACACGACACATCAATACAGATCTTTCAGAGCAAGGAAACCGCTTCAACAATACAGAGATCTATCAACATTGACCGGCAAAAAAGTTCAATATTCCCGGAGCAAAATGCAAGATCTAAGTGCCAAAAGAAACATTTCTTTTTCGTCGAACAAAAATGAGCGAAAGAGGAAAAAGCAATAGTATCTCCAGATCGCGAACACACGCCAACCGATCCACAGCAGAAAAACAAACAAGCAAAAACAAAAACAGAAGCGAGTTTGATCAAAGCATTTCTGACACGGAGAGCAGAGAAAGAAATGAAGAGAAGTGCTGCAGACGGTACCTGATGTGCGTGTGAGAGAAAAAGGAAAGACAGAGAGATGGCGAGTGCGTCGCAGCGGCAGAATCCACGAGCAAAACCACAAAGAGCCACAAAACACAATCTCTGTACGAACGCAAAGAGACACAACACGGCGCTATAAAGAGAGAGAGAGGAGCATGTGAACCTACCGACCTCACTACTACTTATCTACCTGCCTTCCTACCTAGTTACCTACTCATTTCCCTATTTACTTACTTACCTGCTTTTTCTTACCATGAAAGTGAAGCAATTTTCTAGTCTGTTAGGTAGTTTCGGATGTTTCAGTATCAGATTTTATATACTTTCCGGCTCGACTCAGATACCCGGATATCGTGCCTATTAACACCCTGGTGAAGTTGAACTACCATAAGGTTATCAGGTAACTATGTAGGGGAAATTTATTTACTATTACGGCGGCTTGTGCCTCTAGCTATTACAGTTGTCACGCCACGGGTATACGTTGACTTGTTGATATCCGGGTGGGCAGTGCTAGTGATTTTGTCTTAATTACCAACCAAAATTACCTCTATTGGCAAGTTCGAAAATTTTATACTATGAAATTTGCTGTCTTCTACCATTTGGGTTAGTATGTAGTAGGCTAACCAAGGCTGGAAGTTTTTCCCCTGGCCAAAACCCGTAGACGCAAGTTTGTGTTTGATTTGGTAAGTATGTTGTCAGCTTAGAAGGTGAGTAGATAAACGTGCGCAATGGTTGTTTCTTTTCCTTGTTACTTTTCATTTTTACTCTGGGCTTCTGGCTTGTGGTTGCAGGCTGTGTGTCAGAGTGGCGTGGGCCGGGAGTGGTCACCTTAAGACCCGAGCTCGGCTGCCTGCCTACCAGTCTTTTTTTATTGGCTGAATTTCGCCAAAAGGGCGAAATTGAAATTTTAAGAATTCGAAAATGTAGTGATTTTGGAGGTTTTCAATCGCCAGAAGTGAGGAAAAAAATAAAAATTTTGAAATTTTTTTTCTCTTTTTTTTCATCTGTAGCCAAAAAATGAAAAGGATGACTAGATTTTTGTACTTCACATATGGTTAAAAGCAGTTTTGGCTACATCTTTCTAGGGATATTGGCCACTTTTTCTACATCTTCAAATGGACGATCGCCACTTTGGCTAAAAAACAAAATTTCGTAAAAAATCACTGCTGCCTACCCGCCTCCAGCGGGGGGAGGTCTCACACGTGGGGGACGACCGCACAGTTCGCTTCCCGTTGGGAACGAAAATGGGAACGGGTCGTCATCCCCCCGGACGGGTTGTCCAGAACCCTGGATAAGTGTTAGCCGTTAACAGTTTTTCATTTCCAATTGTTTTCCGTCACCATTGATAGGTGTCTAATTGTTGACAGTTTATTGAACCTGGAACAATGTACATAGTTTCTATGCGAACCTGCAAGCCTTGGAACCATCCCAATATAAAAAGGCAGGCCAACGACTTACTTAACCAACCCAAACGTAAACCATTACTTGTATTTCTATTTGGTCCCCACATTTTGAGGAATGTTCTTCAACAGTGTTTTAGGGTGAGCGCTGAGTTCAATTTTCGGGAACTTCATGGTATGTTTCCTATTTCAATTCGTTAGAACTTGCCAAAAGGGGCAAAGCCATTTTCATGATTGTTATAATAGCTCCTAATGATAGAAAAGTTTTTGGCTCAAAGATATTCACAACACAAACATGGGTCTTACCTTCTCCAGCTAAAATGAAAGATGACTACATTTTATCTGAATGTTTGCTTGAAAATGGTTTACAAAAATCCAGTGTGCCTGGTTGGCTCACGACTCATGACATATTTTCATGCTGGTGTGGCCACATCAATATGCTTTATTGTTCATTCTTCAAACTCCAAGATCAAAGATGGGTACTTGAAAAAGTTTCAAAATTTCAGTAAACTCAATTTGGTTGGCACTGATTGCTGCATCCTGACTCATTTCTGGCATTCTTAGCTGAGATTGGGTTAGGTCCTAACTCCCAACCACTTTTCTTTTGGGAGGGGGGGGGGGGAGGGTGACAATTATTTTGATGGGAAAACATGTTTTTTCCAAAGACATTCACAAAATAGCATAATTTTGCTACAGAAAATTCACTTGTCCTTACATGCTCAGCTGGGTCTCAGCTATTTGGTCATTGCCAGACTCAATTCCCGTTACCTTAGAGATGCTGACAACCAATGCTTTGAACAAATGAAAGAAGCGTTTCAGCATCGTGAGACCAGTGTATTTTTTTCAATTTTATGATATCAACAGAAATTGGCCAATTTTTCAGAAGAAAGAAAAAAATAGTCGAATTCTCACACTAAACGTTCCCAAAAGTTTTGAATTTTTTGGGTTAGAAAACAAACAAAATGTGTGAGAATGAAATCACTGCTTAAGACCCCTGAGTATTGGATCATTCAAGGAGCCTGGGCAGAGGATGAACAAGAGTTTCAAATTAAGGACGCCATGACAGGGGAAGCAAGAACTGGTCAAGAAATCATGGGGTCAATGATGGGAAATATACCTATTGAGTATTTTGGTTTGCTGTTTGGTCTCAAGTTTTCTATAAAACAATGGTTTTTCAAGCTCAATTGGTTCATGCATAAAACTCTTGAGGCCAAGAACTAGGAACCAATTCTTTAACCCCTCATATGTTCTCATTATTTTTCGCTTGATATCATGCTTCATCTCACCTTTATTGCTTTCCTCAAATTCGACTCAAAAAATAAGAATGCGTCATGAAAATCGCCAAAGATTCACAGCGTGCATGCCAATGGGAAGATAAATGTGGAGGGTAAAGCCCCAGGGTGAGGGCATTACTGAAATAAGGGTGCAGAAGGCAAGAGCCAAGCACAAGCCCAACCTCAATAACGCTCTTGCATTGGGCTTTACACAGCATAAAAATCAACGCAACCTTCAAAGAGCAGGGCATTATGTTTTTTGCAAAGCCTATCACTAGAATAAAATGCCTGCATTGAAAACAAAATGGCCACTCAGATGGAAGAGGAATAATTGCACAATATAACATGCCCTCCAGATGGAGGACTACAAAAATTGCAAGAGGTTTTTTTAATAAACCTGAAAATGGAAATGAAAGAAAGACAAAGGAAAAAGAAGGAGGAGCTGAATTAGGATTAAATTTGATCATATGTTAGAGATCTCAAGCAAGAATCACATTCAAGTAACATTGGCCCCAGGGTGGTGAGTTGGTTAATCCAAGTTGAGAGTTATCTTTCTTCACCCTTGGGATCATTACAGAGCCAAAATGTGATGTAATTAAAAACGCATTTCTGAAAGAAAGTGATTGACAATTGACTCTTAGTGGAAGTCGTTTGGAGTTAGTTCCACCAATATGATCACTCCATTAGGTTAGACCTTGACCTCAAACCATTGTATAAAGTTACGTTTAAAGCCTTCATTTCCTTAAGCCAAAAAACGGAGATGAGGAAGTCACATGCCACTTGGTTAGTACACAAGAGTTGATGGAATTTTTGAGTTAGTTGGTCCAGTGATACCCCTATGTCAAAAGCCACAGAGAACCAACAGCCACTGGTCCGTGAGCCATTGGAAGCCTGTTTTGACTTACTTATGGATGAAACCCCAACTCAGTTGATGTCAAATTTCACCTGGGTAAACCATGCTGTAAAGGATAGGTCCTATAAGTAGGTATGTAGGATAATAGGTGATTATTACATAAGGAGGTAGATGCATTGTAGATATATGTTTAGTACATAGGTAAGAGCTAGTGGGTTGGTAGTAAGAACAGAAAACCTGGTGATATTATTGTTGTTTGGGACTTTCTCACACACACACAGGCCCTACAGCTTTCTGAACTCAAAAACTGTGAACACATGCCAACCGTGTTAGTGGCCACTGTGATGTGTTATAGCTGGCTCTGACATCTCAATATTAGAAGCTATTTACATGTATAGCAATTGTATCTATATATATATATATATATATATATATATATATATATTATATAGAGAAAATATTTTTAAAATATAAATAGGTGATGATACAGTCATGGTGAGCAGAGACCAAGAGAGATCCAAATATGAAAATCGTGTGCCACAATGTTTTCACCCATGTTGCAATCTACCTAACTAACATGGGACCCATTTTAGTATTTCTAGAGCCAACTAGCCTACCTCTCAAATACAAATAAGAAATTGCATCATGCGCTTCTCATGATTTTTAAAATCTGGGTGAGTCACATAAAATAGAATCCACATGCCTCCAGGGGAAAGAGGGGAATCATTCACAATTTACCAGCAAAAATCCCCCTTTGCCAGTTGTTGAGGCAAAAAATAAATGTACCAACGCGTTGTTGTCATAACAGAGCATCAATCATGTGCCCAAGCACTAGGTAGTGAAGTGATATAGGTATTTTGGCTTCCACCAAAAAGGATAGGTAGGTATTGCGTGACAACTGGCCTTAAACCATGTACATCCCATGATGTCCAATTTTCTTTCTAAACTGAGCCAGTTTTGAGGTTTTTTCATTACCTTATTCAAAGGGGGCATTATTGTTGTGGTCAGAGTTTTTCCTTACAGTGAAGCAGGAGGCACCAAGCCCCCAAAGCCCAAAAATAAGTCCCGCACTTTTATTTATAGTCCAAAGATCAATCAGTGTGCTTTCCAACAAGAGCAGTGACAGGTGACAACTTACAAGCATAATCTATTATGCAATTCAGAGTTGGTAGGTGAATGTCTCCCATTGCAGGTATTTAAGGTTGAAGGTAGCCTTAACATTTTATTTTGATGGGTTATTGTTTCCTTGCCCTTCATAATGAGGGGGATTTATTTTTTGGTATGCAATCCAAAGATCTTTTGCTAAGTATTCATCTTTCATCTAAAAGATATTTAATGGGTGTCAAATGTTTTGTTTTTATCTTTGAAATCGAGACTTATTATGATAACATTAATTTGAAAGGAACCAACGAGAGAATAGCGTCTTTCATTTACCTTTGATGCCCCCTTTTACATGTAAATCATTTATCTTATATTATTGCTTATGTCAAAAGTTGAGAAATGAGAGAAAATGCAGCGTAAGTGCAAGGAGGCACTCCACAAAATTAGTGATGGTTCAGGTTAAGGTCATTTCTTGATAAGCACTAATCTCATCAACAAAAGCTCCAAGTCAATCACATGTACACCTAACAATCAATTTGGATTTCACTTTTTTTATTAGCATTAATCTTTGTTAAAATAAACACATGTTTGACACCCATTATTGAACAATTCAAACAAAATTCAAAAAAATTGCATCATCTTTATTTTTAATCTATCTCTTTTAATCTCCCACTAAAGAAACATAAATATGTTGCATAATTGATTTAGAAAAGAGATTTTTGAAAGAACAATATCATGCACATTTTTTCATGTCGCAACCCTAGCTTTCGACTCGCGACCAAGGCAAGGGGTTGCAAGGTTGCAAGCCAAGAGGAAGGAAGCTCGAGAATCAAGGCAAAAGCATGGCAATGTTACAAGCTAAAAGGAAGGAAGCCTGGGAGCGAAGGCAAAGGTATTGGAAGGGTGCGGGCCAAGAGGAAGCTCGAGAGTTTAAGGAAGTGCGAGGGAGTGTGAGGGAGTGAACACTCACACTCCCAAGGCAACTCCCATTTTGGGAGAGGGAGTCCCAGTGGACTCCCGAAATTTCAGAGGGCGAGTTGAAGGGTCAAATCTCAATGGATTGTTACGCTCTTTATACCATTGAAAAGCTCTTGGAACGTAGATGTCTAAAATGGGCTCGCATTGCTCTTTTGGACATGTGAAACACAAGTTATAGGCAAAAGAAGGGTCGGGAGTCAAATTGTCAGTTTGACTCCCGACCATTAAAAGTCGGGAATCGACCTCTTTTCGATGTCCGATTTGAGAGTGCGACACGGCGTTGAAAAGCTCTCGACGAGAGCTACAACTTTTTTTCAGATCGCGTCGCAATCGGACTCTACAGTCGGGAGATCTGGGCGTCCAAAGTCCCGGGACTCCAACCCGGGACAATTTCGGGACTCCAACTCGGGAATCCCAGGAAAAATAGCCATTTGGATGTAGTCTCCGCCGCGAGCTACAGTGTATACTATAAGGGGGAAGGTGGTGGCTTCCCCCAAGTCCGGGCTGTGGTGAATATTGTGTGTCCATGTTGCCCGTGGCTCGTCCTAGCACCAAAAGTGCTCCAACTATGCACTAACCACTCTGTGTGGGTTTTGTGCAAGCCCGTGTGAGTGAATAAAGCTTGTTAACTCTTCTTAGTCCCATCCCGGAACTCCAACACGACCCTCTACCCCTCAAAGTGTTGTGAGCTAGGGAGCGTGTCCTGACTCCTCCTTCCGCTATCTTTCACTTGGATTCACATTTGAGTCCTTCAAGGAGTTGGGAGTGCGTCACTAAATTGCATCATCTTTATTTTTAATCTATCTCTTTTAATCTCCCACTAAAGAAACATAAATATGTTGCATAATTGATCTAGAAAAGATATTTTTGAAAGAATAGTATCATGCACATTTTTTCAAGTTGTCCAATTTCATTGGTTATCTAGCAACTCTTTGGAAGTTGTGAAAACTTAAGAAAACATTTCAAAAATATATATTGTGTAACATATGAAATCTAAGATGATATGAGAGTAATAAAAAACAAGTCATTGTCCCCTTTATTTTTCGTTCATGGTTAATGTATTAATAACAAAATGAACACAAGTGATATATCCTAACTTTGTAAGGAAATAATGGCATGGTATCAACTATAATAGCTTAAAACCTTAGGCCAACTATTATACAAATGCATAACACATCACAATTGTTGGATATGATCCTCATTTTTTTTTTCAATAATCTTGCTTGTGTTTTTTTTTAATATTTAAAATTTAATTTTGACCTAGTGCTTAAGATACTAGGTTGGTTCTTTGGCTCAAATTTTTATCTAGATTAGAATTTTGGTAGACTATATTTGAATCTAAGGACCATGTAGCTAACCTCATTAAAATTAAAAGTTGAACTTGGACTAGGCTATTATCCTTTCTTAAACGAGTCCAAGTTTTTTAGCTATATGAATATAAACTTGTGAAAAGGAAAACAACCAAACCTTCCATATTATGTATGTTATCGATTTTAATTGATTATACAAAACAATCAATACACTATCTTTTATATTGAAAGTTGTGTAATAGTTGGACAAAACCGATGTTTTGTTAGGCCTCAATCCCAAAGGGTCAACAACTATTGCTTCTAGTTAGTAGCAAAGGTTGGATTTGCTTGACAATAAATTGTTTTATGCACATAGTCATTTGTTTGTTTTGGGGTTGGATTGACATTGCGGGTGTTTTATAAAAGATTGTTGTGATCATACATGAGAGGTAAGAGGTAAATGATTTTAGGGTTGGGTTTTGGTGGGAGGTGATAGCTAGTTGTTGAAGGTGAAGGTTTTTTTTGTAGTTTTTATTCATAGAGATTGGTATTGCTTTGCAAAGGGGAATTATGGTTTTATTATTTTCATTGAATATTGTTTGCAATTATTGGGTTTCCATTGTAATTCTAGCAAGGTTTTCTTTTATTTTGTTTTGCATTTGAAAGTGGGTAACGTTGTGGCAAGAAGGAGTACGCTATGTATTTTGGTTGGGAGGTAGTGTGGAAGGAACATGGATGAAAGCCTTCAAGAGTTGTAGGTGCACAATTTTATTTATTTATTTACTTTTCACTGTTTTTATTTTATTATAATTTTGTTGTTTTGTTTATTTGGCTTATTGCAACTTCAGTGAATACTTGAGGTGCATTTTCTTCTTTTTGTTTTGTTTGACCTTCAATGTTATATTGTTTCAATAGATTACAACTATAATTTTATTTTATTTTCAAAGGCATCACATCAAGTTTGGCTTTTTAATGTTTTTGGTCTTTTTCATTGTTTTGTTGTTATGGTTTTTGTCATCCATAGAACCACAAGTATGTTTGTTTTGTTTTGTTTTTTAGTTTTGTGACTTTGTATTTGGTTACTACTACTACTACTACCTTTCATGTTGATAACTTTTTGTTCATTATTACTATTGTTGTTTTCACATTTTGAGTTTGTGCCCCTTGGTGTTGTTGTTTTCTTTTGCTAATCAATAACATTATCCATTTTATTGTTCATAATTAGTTGTAAATAATGAACTTCTACCATCACTTTTGGGACATTGACTTCATTTGTGAGGATATGCACAAGGCTTTACCACGTGCCATGATGTTATTTCCTTTTGTTTTCATTTTTTTTTGAAGAAGAAGTTATCAATTCTTGCAAGGTGTATTTAATATAATAGCATCAAAATTCAAACTTTTATTACCCCGACAACCTCAATTTCGAATTTTGTGACGTCTTTTCATGTTTTTTTTTGGGTGCCTTGAGGTTAGTTTGGTACCCAACTGTTTTTTTAAATGCCATATTTGGTTGTGTCTTTTGTTATTACATAAGTTTTCCCATTCATGTTGGGGTTATGTTGATTCTAGATCAATGTGCAAAGGTTTTGATTCATAGATTTTATTTTTGATGTTAACTTGTTAAGTTTGGTACATGGTTTTTTTATATATGTTTCTAATTTTTGGAATGTTTGGTTATAGGTTGCAGGGAAGCCCATGATTCCCATTGGGGCGTCATATTTGGAAAACATTTGTTCAAAGTGTCACCCTTGACCAATAGGGATGGTGGTTATTATTATGTTGCTTGTAGATGCATGGTGATGTGTGAGACATCATCACAAACTTCATGGGCTATGACTCGACAATAATAATCGTGCAATTATTTTTTTTCATAGGTTTGTATGGAATAAACATGGATGTAATTCATTTATTTGTATTGTTTGAATATTGATGTCATGCGTATTGTTTGGACATGAATGTCATATGTTATTTGAATTGTTTAAACACAGATGTTCTATGCTTATTCATGTTGTTTACACATGAAAGTCATAATACAACTTCCATGTTTAAATAATGCATGACATTCGTGTTAAACAATATAAACCTATGAAATAATATATTTTGCACAAATTCGAAACAAACCCATGAAGCCTATAAATTTGTGATGATAGTCATGAATTAGTTGCACAATCCAATAAAAAAAGTGCAAAAGATTAATACAATTGCATTCTATATAATCCTAAGATTCAAACACTTCTTAATGTTCATTTTAATATGTTTACAGATTTCAAGGCAAAACAAGGCTTGTATATAAAGCTTTTGAAGGATAAAGCTTTTATTGGTGGCTATTAGTTGTTAATTTATTAATGGTTATTTTATTTATGGCTAGTGGTGGCTATTTTTGGTTATTTTATGTTATATTATAACTATTGATGGTTATTCTATTATAAAATATTTTTGAATATTCTAAGTTATATTATCATAGGCTATTGGTAGTTATTTTATTGTAGGTTATTCTAAAAAAAATTCATAGGTTATTATTATCTATTCTATGTTATTTTACCTTAGGTCATTATATTATATTTTAGATTATTTTAAAGTGTTAGGATAAAATAATTTAAAATATAACTTGAAATAACATATATTAATTTAAAATAAAATAACCTAAAGTATAGCCTCAGGTTACTTGAATAATTTAATTTAAAATAACTTAAAGTAAAAATCCTAAAATAAGCTAGCTAAAATACTTTAAGTATAATAACATATAATAGTTTAGGGTATAATAATTTATAATAACCTATAATAGCTTAAGGTATAAGGTTAAATAATTAAAATAACCTAAAATAATATAGGGTATATCATAAAGTAGCATATGGTATTTAAAACAACAACATAACAAAAGCCTATTTACCATAATAAATTATAATAGTGAATTATGTCAACTAGTAATGAAACACGATGTTTACACAGTGATATCATAGTGAAATCACTAAAATGCAACGAACTTATTTCATTTTTAAGGTCCCATAGTGATTTAAACTAATGAATTACATCCCACTTTTGTAGTAATGTGATTGTGGTTGATTCATCTTCAATAGATTTTGGGTGTGCAATAAAATAATTTTGGTTGTATGGACATCACATATTTATCTAGTTTTAGTTTTTAAGTATATGGATTGGGCAAATTTGTGAAAACCATAGTGTTATTTTTTAAAAAATTACAAACAAGATGGACATGGTTATATTTTCTTAAAAGGTTTGAACATTTTGCATATTGAAAATTAATTATATTATTTTTTTCCATACACATAAGTATTGGGAAAAATGATGGAAGGGTTTGTAAGGTTTTGAAATTCAAATATGTGAATTAGATTTCATTTAATGTTGATTTAAGTGTGTGAAAATTTGTAGGATGTATTATTCAGTTGGTGTATAAAAATGCAAAATAAATTATTATTCATAATGAAAATGAAAAAATGTATATATGGACTCATAGGTTTTTTGACATGTAGATTTTTGTGTTTATTGGTGTATAGATTATGTGAATTTTGGTCTGATAATTCACAAAAAATTTGAAAAGTTTTGAACATTTTGTACATTGAACTCAAGGTTATCAAAATTGACATGACATAACCATTTTATGTCGAATGTCATGTTGATGTTTATCGACACATTGACCGTTCCATTAGGACCAACATAAGAAAAATCATTACACCCAAGTTGCCCCATTATGTATGGTGACTGAAAATGGATTTTATTGCCATCCTTATGGTGATAATAAATTTTCAATTGCCATTCATGTGAGAATTGAAAACTTTTGGTCACCAATCCTACAGTGACTAAGAGTTTTTTGTTGCCAATCTACAACAACCAAAAGCTTTTTGTTGCCAATCATGCAACAATTGAAAGAAGAAAAATTCGTTTAATTGACAATGGATTGATCCTCACCATTGATTTGGTGATGAAATTTGCTACTGCTTGGTAATAAAAATAGACCTTACAATCTCAATTCATTTTCTCCTTTGAAGTGTGCGGGGTTTATTTTATTTAAATAAATAACCATTGCCATGTGCCTTGAGAAGGAGAGGTGAAATCTTTATGGGTGTTTGAAATTTCAAATCATCACATTACATTTGCAATTGGTGATGAATTTCAATTCTAGCCTTGAAGGTGGACGTTAAAAGAGTAGTTACTTATGGTAATTATGAGTTAGTATATTTCTATTTACTTAGTTATTGTTTTAGGAATTACTAGCTGGATTACACAATTTTTATTTCCATTTTAATTTTAATAAGATATTGGGTTTTTTTGTGGAAGAATATCTCGGGGGAAGAGGAAGAGATGTATACCATTGTATCATTGTAGAACGTGGAACTTTAATGGGGTATGAAATAAATATATTTTGATTTCTAGAAAGCTTTGTTTTCATAGCTAGAATTTGTTGTTTTGATGTTTTTAATCATACTTTCATTACTAAATTTTAATTTTGAAACTCATTCTTGATACATCTAAATAAGTAGACTTTGTTAATATTAGTTTTATTGCATTTCAATCCAAATTTTAGACCAAAATATAGAAGTAGAGACTTTATATTTACCATTTGGTGACCATCCCAACGTTTGAATTTAGAGTGAATTTCAAAATGTTATTTACGTCTCGTTGCTGGAATTTTTGTTTCTATAGATAGATAGTGAACTTCAATTTTGTTTCTTGTATTTCTTTTCAAATCTTGATCATAATTTTTTGTTCAAAAAGTAGATATAAGCAAAATAGCTAATTGTGAGGATTATGTTCTAATGCATAAGTTTGTTCAAATTTGAATTAAGATATGGAAAGATGCAAAATATAATTGTAAGTGGAAGTTTGAGGAGACAATTAGATCATGTTGTATTACATGAACAAGTGGCAAATGGTGTTGTTGTTAGCAACAATTTGAATGCAAATAAGGTAGATCAATGGTTTGAAACACCTAGAAAAGTTTATTAGATAGAACATAAACATCCATGGACAAAAGAAAGACTTGCATGCCAAAAAATGCCTCAAGCAACATTGATTATTCTTCATGAAATGCAAACTGGTGAAACATAGAAATGCACCAAATGTCTACTTTAAAATTCCAGGGGGGGAAAATGTAAAATTGAAAATGCAAACTCACATGTTGAGTTTAAATGAAGGAGTTGAAAATCTAAACTTTGATAGAGAGTTGTACTGGAATCAGCATATCTGATGTAATGACATAGATCTAATATTTTGATTCAAAACAAAGAACAAGGATTCAACATGTCAGAAAGGGAGGAAATAGTACCAAGGTATAGATATGTTTCACCTCCCTATTATCAAAATAGTAAGGAGAATGAAGAGTTTGAACAAAGAGCCAAAATTTTGAACCTTTGATTCATTATATGTCGTTGAACAAGAAGCTACAACTTGGTGTATCAAAATGTCCAAAGGAATTGAGCCAGTACTTGTAACTAGATAAGAAATTGTAGTCTTACCAAGAGTAGAACAGATAGTAGCGTAGGTGTTCCTATGGTTGTAAGAGTGAGGTGTAGTGAACCTAGATTTAATCAGCAGAATGGAAACATAGTTAGAGGAGTTCCAAGGGATTGGAATAAAGGAATTCATAGTGTGAATAGAGTTCCAAATCCAAATTCCATACTACACATATTACCATCAGATTGGACATTATATCAATGAATGTCCATTTATTGAAAATAATGTGAGGCAAGGATTTTTTGAGCATTTCTAGGATCTAAATCCAAAATCTGCAAGAGTACGGAATCATGGACATATTAAGCCAAAGGATGTATACCATGAGAGGGTTAGAATTTTAGATAGATAATTCATCTAGAAAGAAAACAAAATGGAAATGAGAGTTCAAACTATGGCAAATGTAATACCTATTTTTATAGCTCTTATACCAAATATGTTACATCAAAATAATATTGGAGTTACCTATGCAGGAACTTCAAATTCCAGAATGGAATTAGTAAGGCCAATGCCTAGTTTATAATTAGTTACTGAAGTTCCATTTGTATCAACATCGATCCATATTGTTGATGGTGTTAGATCCAGACTGCAAACTCCAAGGGGAATATAATTTGTGAGTTTGCATGAATATATATCCATAAAGGTGAACAAAGTTTTTGGTAATCAACCATCAATCCAAGAGGAGGTGGTTTAGATCCAATAGGACCTCCAAGACCTCCAAGATATTTTAGATTACCAATGGTGAATCTAGGCATGCCACCATTGCCACCAAACAGACCTTATCGTTGGCCATTTAACTATCTTGAATATGTCAAGGATTTTGACCTAATGTTCATGTCAAAGTGTTTAAAGTTGCCATTAAAGCAAATAATGAAACAAATGATGCAAAAATTATTAATCTATTCAATTTTACCTTCAAAGATATTGTGTCTAATTAGAGTAACAATTATATGGGAAATTACCCATATTGTATTTTTGCAAAATTATAGTTGGCTTTGTGTAAAAGGTATTAAAAAATTCAAAATGAATGAACAAGTTTACCTATAATTGAAAAACATGAAGCATGAGAATAATGAAAGAATGGAAGTCTATCATGAAAGATTACTGAAGTTGGCCAATAGTTTCCAACACAAGATAATAGATAGTTTTTTAATTATTATTTTCATATTTGGATTATAACCATATTTGCGTGTAACAATAGCAAGTATGAAGAAAAAACCTCTGCAACAACATAAGGAAGCAGCTTTGGTTTGTGAAGAAGGAATTTTTGAAATAGAGGCCATAAACAATCTATTAGTACCACAGAGTAGTAAAACAATATTAGTTCAATTTTAGATAGTCCTAGAGAAAACAGGAATGTATTATACAAATTGTCACAAAACAAATCATAATGCTGAAACTTGTAAAGTCAAAAGAAAGGAATACCTTATTCCTGCAATCTCTAAGATTATTATTCAACAAATTAAAGTACAAAGGCCTGTGAGGTATTCTTGTCATATTTGTGGTGACACTAGACATAAGATCATAGATTGTCCTAAGTATAATGATATGCAAAATATGTTTAAGAACAAAGGAGTGAAGCCAATAGATAAACAAGTTGTGGTAGAACCCAAGGTTTCAAATCCTTCAATCCATATGGTGGATGTGAATATGGCCATTACTAAGAATAAGGTCATTAAAAAATAGGTGTTTAAGGACAGAGAGCCAATTAAAAAGAAATTTATTGCTCATTGGGAAAAGGAGCAAAGATTACAACAATCTTTTGTTAAGATTATACAAGAGATGCAAGCAAAAGACGCACCACAAAATTTGATTCCAAAGGAGAAAGCACAGTGGAGTACAAGTTGGGTAGGATTGCTAGAATTTGAGGTGTCCACAACCAATTGTATCACAAAATTTGTTTACCAATCCTTTCAACAAAATTATGTCTATGGAACAAATATTTTAAGATATCAATAAACAAATGTTGGAGACTACTTATACTTTGAGGTTAGGTCAATTACTGAAGATAACACCAGATCTTTAAAAGAATATGTTGCACAAATTGAAGCCAAAAGAATTTAATATAGTTATTAAGTAGATTTCAGAGCGTAATGTAACCATAGTGGTTGAGACACATTATGAACTAGAGATAACAACTATAAAGGTAAATAACCAAATGGTAGTTATCCAAGTACAAGTTAAGAAGAACATTGTTGAAGTTGTTTTAATAGATGGAAAAGCAAATGTAAACTTTATAACAAAAAACCTCATAACAAAATTAGGATTCCCCAAACCAAAACTAATTACATACCGCCTTAGAATGGCAAATCAGAGTATGACTAGACCTTTAGGAATCAACAAAATTTTGAAAATCACATTCATGATATTCCATATATAGCCACATTTATTGTTTTAAAAAATAGTGTGGTAGATTCTAGCTATTCTATGTTGCTAGGAAGACCTTGGCTTAGAGATGTAAAGGTTACACATGACTGGGATAACAATGTCATAATTGTTCAAGGTAATGTAATAATCAGAACAATATTAGTTAATAGGAATTTGGGAGCATAAACCAAAAGACCCCAAGTACTTGTTTGTTCTGACTTGATGGAAAGGTTAACATATGAAAAAAAAAATCTAATCTTTGAGATAGAACCAGAATTATTGTCAATTGGCATAATTACAATATCAGAAGAAATGGTTTCATTATTGAATGTTGGAGTGTTAGAAATGAGGAGCATTAAGGAATCTGATCCAGAGCAACGGACATCAGATCAAACAACTATAGAAGTGGTGCCTCAAAGAGTGAAATTAGAAGACTTTTGTGTCAGACCAAAGGTTTCATTATAAAACAAGGTTAATCCATAAACCTATTACCATCATAATAAGGATGATATTCAAGTGTATGAGACACGGGCAAAAATACAGGTAAATTTTTTTTAAATAGCAGGTTGGACTTTGATTGAAGAACAATAGCTTGTTAAATTAAATCTTGGCACAAAGGCAAATCCACAATACATCAAGGTAAATTCACAATTGACAAAGGAGATGATTGAGGAACTTCAAATGTTACTTAACGAGTTCAAGGATGTGTTTGCATGGACTTACAAAGACCTAAAAGGTATACCTCCTAAATTGGCTCAACATAAAATTGGGTTAAATATCGTAATTCCACTAGTAGATCAAGTAAAGTACAAATTGGACCCTAATTATGCTATAGTGATCAAACAAGACATTAACAAACTATTAACACTTAGATTTATTCAACTAGTAGAGGAGGCTACATGGTTATCACCCATAATGGTAGTGCCTAAGAATAATGGCAAATTGAAAATTTATGTGGATTTTAAGAAGCTCAATAAAGCAACAAAAAAAAAATCCTTATCCTTTGCGATTTTCTAATGAGGTATTGAACATTGTAGGAGGGTATGAAGCCCATTCATTCCTAGATGGATATTCATAATACCATTAGATTTCTATAACCCCCTAAGGATAGATACAAAACAATTTTTGAAACAAATTGGGGAGCTTTTGTTTGGATGGTGATGCCATTTGGTGTCAAAAATGGGCCCACCAACTTTCCAAAAAGCAATTAGCAAAGCCTTTAGAGAATATTTAAACCAGTTCATGAAGATATTTTTGGATGACCTCATAGTTTATAGTGATATGGAGAGTCATTTGATGAAGCTTAAACTTTGCTTTCAAAAGTGGAGAGAATATACAATTAGTTTAAACCTAAAAAAATGTGCCTTTATGGTATTTTCAGGATTGATTTTAGGGTTCATAGTTTCCAAGGAAGGAAAAATACTAGACCTTAAGAAGGTTCAAGCAATAGTGAACATGTCGGTACTTACCAATCCACAACAGATTCAAGTTTTTAATGGTATGGCTCAGTTTTATAGATGTTTCATTATGAACTTTGATTTTATCATGGCACCAATCACTAAGTTGATGAGGAAAATAGAACCTTTTATTTGGAGCACATAATGTTAAGAAGCTTGGGATTAGATCAAGTAGAAGTACATGGAAGCATTGATTTTTATACCTCCAAATTGGTAGTTGGAGTTTCATGTGCACACAAATGCATCATTGTTGGCAATAGGTGTAATGTTGGCACATAACCTAATTAATAAGTATGACCAACTTATCGTAGATTGTTCAATAAGGCAAAATAGAATTAGAAGTTTTAGCAATGGTTTATGCTTTGCATAAGTTCAAACATTTTTTATTGGGAAACAAATTTGTTTTTTATGTAGACCATATGGCTCTAGTGCATTTGTCAACAAACCGCAAATGTCAAGAAGGATAGCAAGATGGTTGTTATTCTTCGAGTATGAGTTCATAGTAGTTTACAGACTTGGTAAAACTCATGTAGTTGTTTGATGTTTTATCCATATTGTTAGACATTTCAGAACCATTGGGTGTCCCAAATCAAACTGTGGATGCATCATTATTTTTTGCAGAACCTACATGGATGCAGGAAGTAAAAACCTATTTAGAGATAGGTCAAATGCTTGAAACGCTGAACCTAGTTGAGAAACAAAAGTTGGCCAGAAAGGCGGAACCTTTCACTCTGAAATAAGGAATTATGTATATAGTGGGATAAGACAACAAAATGTGTAGATGTTTGACCACCTCAAAAGCACATATTATTCTAAAGGAGCTACATGAAGGAATGGCTAGAAGACATTTTGCTGCAAATATTATTTCAAAGAAAATTCTGGATGTAGGATATTGGTGGCCAACTTTATTCAAGGATACTCATGACTTTTGCAAAAGTTGTGATAACTATCATAAAATTGGAGGACTCAAAACAAAAAGTTTGGCCAAGTTGGTAACAACACCTTTAGAGGAACCCTTTATGAAGTGGGGTCTAGATTTTATAGGTCCAATCAAACTAGCAAGAAGATTAATAAGAAACAAATACATTTTGGTAGCTAAAGATTATGCAACCAAATGGGTAGAGGCAAAGGCACTCAAAACCAATATTGCATAGTTACAACTAGATTTCTATATGAGTGTATTCTAATTGGATTTGGATGTCCATTGACCATAGTTATAGATCAAGGATACATTTCATCAATGACACAATAAACATCTAGTAGAATAATTTTCGTTAAAGCATGTTAGTTCTACTACATATTATTGATAGGGAAATGGACAAGTAGAGTTTATTAACAAAATCATTGGTAAACCATTGACCAAGTTGGTTAACGAGAAAATAACAAATTGGGATGAAAATTTGTTCACAATTTTGTTTTCATATAGGAGTACTTACAAGGTGGCAACATGTTATACACCTTATTAATTATTCTATGGTTTGCATCCTCTAATGCCAATAGAATATGTTATGATAACTATTAGTGGGGACTACAAAGATGCAAAACCAACTAGAATGTTAACAACCAAAATTATAAAACTAGAAAAGTTACAAGAGAACATATTGGAAGTTCAAAACAATGTGGGAGCCAACTAATGGAGCAGATTTATGTGGAATCAACAGAAAAATATTGAGAAAAAGTTCTAATTTGGAAATAATGTCTTATGGTTTCCCAAAGGAGAAAAAGCACATTTAGGTAAATTCAAGAAAAAATGGTTTAGTCCATTCATGGTACAATATTGTTTATTCAATAATATTATTTTTCTTGTTTTTGTTAACAATTTGGAACCAAATTAACCTAGTATTAATCAATGTTAATAAGTTGAAACCATACACATATGTGGATCAGACATTGAAGGGGATTCAGAGTTTAGAGGATTTTTTATAATCTCTATAGTCCATAGATGAAAACCAAATGGAAGAAACATTTGATGAAGATTCAAAAGATCAAAGAGAAACAAAGACCATTGGGACTTATCAGACGGTAGTATCAGAAAAAAGTCATAGTAAATATGATAAGTTAGTAGGTTATGAACAAATACTCAACCCATGGTTGTATAATTTCATACTTATTAGATTGTGGGGTAGATAAGTTAGTGACATTAGAACAAAATTTTGTAGACTATACTAGGTCATTAGACTTGAAAATGTCATTAAAATTACTCGATGCCACATCAAATTTTTTTTTTGGTCAACATGTATTAATTGTAGCCCATGTTGATGTTAATATGAATTTAAACAAGAAACAATAGATGTCAAACAATTTGAAAAAAATACAAATCATTAAAATGTTGGCCCTAAAATGAAAAGTGAAATGTCATTTCATCAATCATGATGATAATGTTTCAGAAGGCAACAAACACCAGAGTGACTTTTTGTTTTTGTTTTCCACAAGCATGTTTCAATTGTATTTTGTCTTTAGAATGAATGTTGAAGAAAGTTTTATCGAGAAATTATAAAGACAATTTAAAAAGAAGTTGTAGAAGTTGAAAGAGGAGCAAGAAAGATTGAAAAAACAACAAAAATTTGCAAACATTTTTCCTTTGTAATCTAAGTTTCCAAAAAAAGGTTTACTTTTTCCTTCTCCAGTTTATTATTCTTCTTCTTCTCAAAAGTCTTCTCCGATATCCAAGTTTAAGAGCATTTGAAGCAATTACAATATATATATATAAGGAAACATTGAGGAAATATAACTTTAGAAAGCCTAGATAATAAGCATGTCCGAAAAAGCAAATTAGTCCCATTTCTATTTTAGATTTTGAGGAAGACCAGTAGAAGGACAATTTGCAACAACGAGTAGGTAACCTGTGGCTATGCCACTCCAGCCACCCCGAACGCCATAAAAGGCCATGGCACCTCGCCTGGCCCCCCGCAGCGGCTGCCCTGGCTACAATTCGCGAATGTCTGTGATCTCATGGTGAGGTCTCACTTTTGAGATCCCTTTTTCCAGGTCTTGAGAATATGGGTCACAACTGTCGCATAACCGTGTTAGGGTTTGGAGCTTTCACTTTTAGGTCTCAAGGTTAGGTCGCACTTTTGAGATCCCGTTTTCCAGGTCTTGAAAGTATTGGGCAGAACCGCAACAAAACCTTGCTTGGGTTTCAAGGCTCGTCATGGAGCTTTGAAGGTGAGGGTCCCACTTTTGAAATCCCACTTTTCAAGTCTTAAAAGTATTGGACAAAACCACAACAAAACCTTGTTTGGGTTTCAAGGTTCGTCATGAAGGTCTGAAGGTGAGGTCCCACTTTTGATATCCCGCTTTCCAGGTCTTGAAAATAGAGGACAGAACCGCAACAAAAACTTGCTGGGTTTTCAAGGTTAGTTATGGAGGTTTGAAGGTGAGGTCCTGATTTTGAGATCCCGTTTTCCAGGTTTTGAGATTATTGGACAAACTGACCCATAACTGACGATACCTCCTGTCTCCATGTCCCTAAATAGACAGACCCCTCATTTCTTGAGACCTGAAGTTTTGTCCACACAGACAAACAAACACCATGTTGCTTTTAAGTGTAGGTAACCCGTGGCTACGCCACTCCAACCACCCCCAAGAAAAGGAGGGAGGACAAAAAAAAACGAAAAAAAAAAAAAAAAAAAAAAACCCTTGCCCGATCCTTCCCTACTCGTCCCCCCCCTGCCCGGTCCTTTCCCGCCCATGCCCCCCCCCACCCATGTTGGCCCCCCCCTTGATAACGGCATGGAAATGCAAGCGTAATTGAAAATTGCCCTGCCCCTACCCTGCCTTGATCCGCCTGGAAATGCAAGTGTAACTGAAAACTGCCCTGCCGATTCTACCATGTTAAAACGCAGAACATTGTGTGACACACAAATAGACGTGTTAGCTTTTATATATAAGATAGCAACAATTTCCATCACATCAAGAGGAATATATTCATGAACAGATTTTTTAAAAGAGTTCGTATTCCCAATAAGAAGCGCACAAAGAAAACAAGTTGGCAAGCAATGGTTGCAAATCTACATGGGAAAAAATGCATATTCATCAAGATGATGAAATTAAGTATGTCTTTACTCCAACAAAGTAGAGTTACAATAGTAATTTGAAGAACATTTTGCTTTGGACAAGTTTTGGAGAGGAAGAGAGAGCCTAGGCAAATAGAGTTGGATTAGAGGGCATGTTTGAGATTGAATGGAAGACACCTTGCCACAACATTCTATTTGAATTTTTGAACAATTAGAAGTTGGATCTTGAACATAACAAAATCAAAGTTATGTTGGGGGATGAGCAGAAAAAAAAGATAAACATGTCTTATAAGAGGTTTTTAAAATCTGCCATACAAGAGAGATAAAAGCAGTCCAAGTATAAATGTTTGATGCCAGAGTAGCATTGGTAGATATAGTAAGTAGGGTCCTTGACACTTACAACACCAAGGAAGGGTGGGTTGTGAAAAAGATGAGGTCAAAGTATGTTAACAGAATTGTTACCATTTTGCCAATTATTTACAAAAGGTTAAAGTGTAATATTTTAACAATAAGTCCACTATGATGATCTCTAGAGTTTATCATGGAGAGTTTATTAATTGGGTTGTAATCATGTATTTTCAATTGGTCAAACAATTGGTCAGATGGGACAAATGTCAAAAAATATGAATGAAAGAATAATCAAAAGAGAACTAAAAAATGATGTATGCCATTCTACCATAGTCCTAGAAGTTTTGTTTTAGAAGTGGTTTCCATTAGAAGGAGCAAAATCACAAGAGAAGAAGAAATAGGCAAAATAGCCTCAAGAGGATAGAAGAAGAAGAGATAGTTTTAGGGAGAGATTCATTAAGAACTAAAGGCCTTTGAACCTTACACAAATCTCTTGTAAAAAGGAGAAGCAGTAAGAGACTAGGATAACTAAAAGAGTAGTTTTGATGTCTTAGTTTGATGATGATGAGGAGATAAAGACTCTACAAAAGAGGCAGATAAGGCAAGAGTATACTGCAATGAGAGGCAATATTGATCCTCAACAAAGAGCAAAATTGTTCAGGAAGTAACAATAACAAAATTAAAAACAAAAAGAGAAATCCATATCTTTTTAGTTTGATTTGAAACTACTCATTCCTCCCAAGTAGGAGCAAAGGTTAAATGGGCAAGAACATGAAAGATGGTCCAAGAAGGAGCTAAAGTCTCAAGTTCAATAGTCAGCAGAGGAGAAAATACAAGATTTTGATTAGGATCCACCAAAAATACAACAATTTGTTCCATCACCATAGAATAATGAAGGTATGTTGCCTTCAAGACCAAGTTCTACAATAGGCATGAATTTATTTGGAGAAGTCTAGACTTCACACAAGAGTCTAAGTTCATTAATACAAGTTCCAAGGGTCAGACTCCTAGGTTTCATACACGAAGGTTTGTGCAAGGGATAGAAGCATAATTGGATGGGCATAAAAAAATTGCTACTATGTTTCAATAGGCAGCAAAATATAATGTATAGATGATAAATGTTTTGTTTAGATTTTCTGATTTGGAGATCAAGAATAAGCAAATTATAAAGAATGATAGATTTGTTCAAAATTTGCAAAGAGCTTTGGAATAGGAGCAAAAGCTCAAAATAGAGTTGTAGGATAGGAACAATGAGAATAATTAGGTATTGGCAAAACTCCAGGAAGCCAGAAGATCAATAACATGGAAAAGCAGAGCAAAGATTTGGAGAACATTAAAATAGAAAAGGATTCCTTGCAGGCAACTTTAAAGGAGACAAATGCCAATTATTAGGGTTTAAAAGCAGAGAAGGATACTTTAAGTATAGAGCATAGCAAACTTAAGAAAGACTACAAAAACATGGAAGAAACTCTCTTGAAGCAATAGAAGGAGGCGGAGGAGCTCAAAGTGGACAATGCCAATGCATATTAAGTTAAAAATGAGATACAAAGGTAAGTTGACCAGAGCCGTGCATAGATGGATAGAAATTTGTGAAATAGATGGCCTTTAATGAAAATTTAAACAAACTTTTAAAGGAGACTCAAAAGAAAAAACCCTTCAATTATGATATTGTCTTTGGAGAAAATAGTGAATTCAAGAAGCATAATATTTTACTTCAAGTAAAGCTCAAGGCACTATCAATGGAGGAAAACGATGCAAACTTATGGTTTATGACATTGTTCAGAAGGATACTGGGAAGGTTTGTAGAAAGTATGAAAGGAATGAAAGGTTGTATAGACACAATATTTCTCAGATGGAAAAAATTATGCCATCATTTGAGTATGAACTTTTAGTTATGTCTCTAGAACTAGAGACTTTAGATGAGCAAAAGGACAAAGGGGATACAAATGAGGCATGACCATTTGGTACAAGAATAACAAAGGAGCCAAAAGACCTCAAAGGAGGAAAGGATGGCCCTAAGAGGGAGGTTGCTAAACATACTCTATAACAAGTAGAATTTCTTTTATAGGAAGTCAGTTATCAAGAATATGCATTTGCAACTACAACAATATAATATGAGGAACATATCATTCAAGAGGATTAATAGGGTCAAATTAGGCTTATGTTAAAACTACAACAATAGGATTAGACTTAGATTACATTAGATGTTAATCAAATCAATGGTTACAAGTTGTATCAGAGTTGTAATAGCAGGGTCAAAAACAGATCACATTAGATCTATAATTACAACAACAACTATAAGTGATTATAAAGGTGCAATCACAAGAGCAAAAAATAACCTATCAACAAACAATTGCACAATTGTCAATATGGACATTAGAAGAGCAACAAAAAATTAAGTATACAACAAATAATTAAACAATGTTTTAATCTGAAATATAAGAAGAGCAAATTGTAATACAATTGGAATGGATTGTAGTGTAGACATATTAGATTTTTGAATCATAGAATAAAAAATAACAACACATTTAACTTTCTTAACACACTTTTGATCTAAAATTTCAAGATGTAATTCAAAATTTAATTATTGTTTTAAGAATTATTAACTAGATTACATCATTTTTATCATCATTTGAATTTGAATAAAACATAGGTTTTTTTTGTGTGGAGGAATATCTTGGGAGAAGAGGAAGAAATGAATACCATTGTATCATTGTAGACATGGAACTTTAATGGAATATGAAAGAAATATATTTTGATTTTTGGAAAATTTTGTTTTCATAGCCAAAATTTGTTGTTTTGATATTTTTAATCCTATTTTCATTACTAGAGTTTAATTCTAAAACTAGTGTTAAGTACATTTGAATGAACAGACTTTGTTAGTATTAGTTTGATTAAGTTTCAATCTAGATTTTAGACTAGAATATAGAATTAGAGGTTATGTATTTAGAAGTGGAGTCCAATCTATTATTAAATACCTTAATTCTAGTTATCAAGCTTATTATTTTTGTGTTTTTTAAATGGAAACATGGCAAAACATGTGGAGTCCATGGTATTTGATGCCGTAGGATAAGGCAAGTAAGGTGGAATATAAGTTTTACAACATTGTCATTTCATACTATAAGATAGGATGCTTTTCCATTTAGGTTATCAATATGATGGCAGTGGGTGAGCTAGAGTTACAATGTGTTCAAGAGCACATCCATGGATGAAAGCCCTATTTGCTTAATGTGGCAATTTTGTCTTTCTACCATTAAACAACATGGAAGTATTAGCCCATTTCCCTAATGAATGAACAAAGGACATGGCCATTGAAACGTCGAATTTTTCAATGGAAGGAGAATATGTTTCAATGTTTCAAGTGGAAGAGGCTCCAACTTGCATCCCACTTACAGACAACACAAAAGGTTATAATAGATCCATAAATAATGACACTTTAACCCTTTCGACAAGTTTCATTGCCTTGAAGGATTGAATTCAACTAAGAAATAAGATTTGGACAAGAAGTGGGCAATTTTCTTTTATGAAGCAAATATCCCTTTCAATGTTGTGCGACATTTGATGATCTTAAAAGTTGTGAAAGCAACCTCCAAGTTTTGAACCTATTACAAACCCCCATCATACCATGAATTGTGCACATATTTGTTAAAGCAATCCAAGATCAATTGTCCAAATATGTAACTAAAAGGATGTGACATTCAATTCACAAATATGGAGCAACCATTTGTTCTGATGGTTAGGACAACATTGGACGATGTCCATTGTTGAATGTAATGTTTGCTTGTCCAAGTGGTGATGTATTTATAGGTTCCATTGACATAATTGGGGGGTGGAAGAATGTCTATTACATATGTAATGTATGAGTTGGATACATTGAAACCATTGGGGTCAACAACATTGTACAAATTTGTACAATAGTGTTTTGAACATGTTAAATGCACTTGACTTTATAATCCATCATTTTCCAAGTTTTTACTTTTAATGTTGTGTTGTTCATTATTTGGACTTGTTATTGGAAGATTGGAGGAAAACAACATGGGCGAAGCAAATTGTAAAAAAGGTGAAAGCTATTGTTTCTTTCATATGATAACACCATGCACCACTAACAATCTTTCATTGTTTTGAAATCAACCTAATGTTTTAAGCCCCACCAAAACATGATTTGTAACATTTTTAATGGTTGAAAGGTTTTTTAAGCTAAGACTCGCCATTGAACAAATTGTTGCTAATCCTGATTGGACAATTTTTGTCAACACATTGTGTGGCACCCATCGTTAGAAATCATTCACCAAGGCAAAAGTTCAAATTCACATGAGGAAGGACACATTTTGAGATACTTGTGCCAACTTTGTGCACATGGTGGAACTGATTTTAATGTTAGTAAAGGCATTTGATGCCAAACAACTTTACATGGGGAAAACCTGGCTTCTCATGAAAACATTGGAGTGACATGTCTTATCATTATGAGATCCACCATTTGAATTATTATCAAGCCTTGTAGATGTGATCTAAAATCAATTTTACCAAACGTGGAAGATGTTGACAACCAACTTACCTTGTGCAAAGGCCCTTTTCAATCCATGGTTACTGGGTAAAACTTGCCTACATGATGATGCAGATGTGAAAGAGGTGTTAAACAAAGTTTCACAAAAAAATAATTAGTATTTCAACTACCTATGCCTAAGCTTTAAAAGACTTCACAGATTTTATCAAAAGTTGAGGTCCCTTTTTTACAACCCCCTAATGAAGGACCTCAACTTGCTTCCACATGAATGGTGGGATTTGATTGGAGCTAGTGGACATACATTTACACCCATTGCTCATTGCATTTTGGTGCAAGTGTGTTTCTGCATTATTGTGCAACCAGAATTAAAATTCATATTCATTTGTCCATAGTAAAATGTGAAACTAGTTGACATTGAATTGGGCAAAAGACTTGGTGTACATAAATACTAATAGCAAGCTCTTGCGAGAATAACTTGGCATTAACCCCAAGTCATAGTACGAGAAAAATATGTTGTTTAAAATTTTGATAAATGCAAATGAAATTGAGTCATCAAGCAAGGACCCTAAAATGTTAGATGAAGACAACGACCGACATGACCCCTTTGAATTCCCGAATGATGACGACATTCCATTTTCAAAATTGTTGTTTGATTCGACAATTTGGTGGGGTTCAACCATTTGACAATGACGATGCAAATCTGAACATGCCTATACTTGATGATTTTATTCAAGTGCTTGACGCACTCCCCCCCCTTTGAATGTACATATTCCAATGGTTCCAAGTCAACACATGCCCATGCAAATCAATGGGTTCCATCAAAGTGCTACCCCCTAATAGCTCTAACACACCATTAGTTCAAATCATCATTTTGGAACCAAATGCACAACACACACTAATAAACACCTTGAACATACAAATAAACCTATTTGTCAATCTATCCAATATTGTAGTAAATGACATAATGGATATTACATTGAAACCACATGTGCACCCATGTACAATCATTAACGCAAGTGCACCCCAAGTTGTGCATCAAAGTTTTTATAATTTTGAAGTTGCAAGACCTTTGGAATCAACAAAACATGATTCAAGTTCTCACCATGCACCAATTGGCCAATACCTATAGTGTCTAACATCCATGATGCCTAAAGTTGATGTGGGGTCAAGACTAGCCATTGTGGCAGCTTCCATGAACTATCTTTTGCCACCTATACAATATTCATCCACACATCAAGTTGCTTGAAGGAAGAGGCCAATTAATCAAACAACAATTGTTTTTGTAAGCAAACAAGATTATGAAGGACCACACACCAATGATGGCATTTTGGATATCAAGGGATGGTGTCTCACCAAATGAATTGTGACAAAACATTTGGGGCAAAACATCATCACAACCTTGCATGTGACAAACATTTTAGAGGCAGAGGAGGGGTTCAATGACGATAATGGTGATAATGGCATTGACATTATTGATGAAGCAATTGAGGCCCAAAGGACAGCGACTATCATGAACCCTAATCCCAAAATCCAATTCCTAGGGGAATAGAAAGGCTAGAAAAAGGGGAAAATGGGGGGGGGGGGATCAAAAGAAGAATAAGAAAAAAAAAGAAGGAGGAATTGCACAACATGGTGATTGATTCAACATTAAGGGAGGGGGAATAAAAAAAACCAAAAAAAATAGGGGGGGAGGTGGAGGATCACACTACATGGCAATCAAAACATTTTTGGTTGCCATCAAGGGGAGTCGAAAGAAGAAAAAAAAAGAACAAATGGGGAGGGGATCCAAAAAAACCAAAAAAGGAAAAAAACAATGGTAGGATTTTTGATGGCGAGTGATTGCCACAGTCACACGGTGACTAAAACCTTTTTTATTGCCATAGTTAAATTTTTTTGTAGTTCATGCAATGTGTTTGTGTTTATTATTGTAATGTATTATTGTGCCAAAATTTATGAGTAGCCATGTTTCAACTTAGTGTTACTTTCCCACAAATTTCATATGAAAAAAATGGATAACTTGTCACACATGTTTCATGTTTACTAATTAACATAATTGATTCATAAGAAATTGAATCCATAAACATTACAATTACAATAATACACTAGGAAATAGATTGGGTTTGTAAGATCAATGGAAGAGAAAATGTGAACTTTGAAAACTTAAAAGCATTATCTATCCATAGGTATTGTTTGATTCATTGTCATTATGGATGAAGGTCAAAACACATTCAAAGGAGCCCAAATGGCATTAGACGTCAAAAACTATCATAAAAACTAGAGCTTTATTTTATTTTTTCCATTTAAAACCATGGTAATCTTGGCATTTTTTTTTTTTTTTGACACATATGAATGTTAAATTTTTTTAAAATAAAAACCATTTATCCAATTTTAGGTTTTGGTTTAGTTAAGCTTAACTTTTGAAAGTGAGAATTTCTATCATTAAGAAAGGACATTTTTACAAAGGATTTTCAAAAGACTCATATAATAAATAAAAAATTGACGGTAAAAAAGTGAGATGATAATAACCTATGTGACACACTAAAAAAAAATTTCAAAAATGTGGAATTTTAAAACTTTGAAAATTCAAAATACGTACATTTGAAAATTCAAAAATTCAAAATTTCTAGCATGTTTTACCACACATATGAGGTATAATGTACATGATGTATTAAATTTTTAAAAATATAATATATTAAATTGAACCTTAAAAAAGGAACATCTTTTTGGTATGATTGGAAATTATCATTATTTTTCAAGATGAAACATAAAATTTGCAAGGAATTTATACATTTTTACAAATTCAAATTTATTAATTAAGAAATTTATTGGGAAATTTTAATAAATTTTCATAACAAGTTGCTAAAATAATAAATAAATAAATTCATTCATATGAAAAAGTTATTTAGGGGAAAAAATACATGTAGTCTTAATATAAAGTAATGCTTGTAGCTCCTTTGAATATATTTTGACTCATGATGCATTTTTTGCAAATAAATCAACAATGCCTACCATTTTGACTTTTTATTTATTGTGAAACTATGCATTTAGGTTATGGGGATAAATGAAACCTTGCCAAAGTGAGGCAATTCTTGGTTTCCAATGTGTTGAAAATCAACTTTCATGATCAAAGGACCCATTTGGTGGGGTTTGGATTAAGTGTTTCAATGCAATGAGCTCAATTTGAAGGCCATGCTTATATGACTGCAACAATTCCCCCTCCATGGTTGCACAACTTCTTAAATGAAATTCAAAGTTTTTAATCATTAGAATTTATGTCCCCTTCCAGGGCATTAAATTAAGAAAACAATGTTTCATGTGTACATGTTACAATCTTACGAATAAGTATATTCAACTTCACCTTACAAGGTGCTTGTCATTAACATCCTAATGATTTCACATCATCGCATTGGTTTAAATGAAACAATAACAACTATTCAATATATTAATAATTACAAAACACATGAGAATAGATAGGGTCTAGGTGTATCATTATAACATGTTGAATTGTAAATGTGTCACACCAATCACAAATGAACATATAGGATCCAATATTGTTGAAAACCACTAGGCTAACAACAATTGTGAACCTATGTTGTTTGAAAGCCAAAACTACATTTTGTTGGTGGAAACTAATGATTATTGGTCAATTGTCATTCTTTTCACCATTGTTACATTACCATCCTTAACATTGAATGCCTAAAAACACTTTGTATTTATAACTTCAAACTACAACAATATGCTACATTACAAAATGTCAGTACATTGAAGGTTTATGACATTGAAAAAAACACCTCTACCTTAAACTTATGCTGTATCATTAACATAGACAATTGTTTTGCAAGGGGATAGTCATACCATTATTTATATATATATATATATATATATAACTTTCATAGAAACTAAATTATATATTATGTGATGCAATAGCTTTGATAAACACTATGATACAAATGATAGGGCTTGTGAACTTTTAAAGTGTCCGAAAAAAGACATGGAGTGAAGTGGTTGTCAAGGACTACCTTCCCCATTTTCATATGTTTTATAAATGTAAGCCACCATCATAATTGAATGACACAAAATAATTGAGATCTTGAGGGTCAAGTTATTGCTGATACATTGAAACACTTAGCCTTCAAAAACTAATACTCTTTAATTCTTGACACATTAAATTCTCATAACAATTAAGTTATAAAATAAAGTATCATGGGTCTATTGAAATTTCAATGAAATAAAATTAGTGTGCAACTGTAGCATAGTTGCAATATGGCTAGTATTACAATAATTAGTTTGGAGGTTTATGTAAGAATCATGATTCTAATATTAACAATACTATCATTCATACCCAACTTTGAAACTAGTTTAAAACTAACAAATTTTCATGTCCATTGGACTATCCATGTGTATCACATCAGCCTTGCAACAAATAAACATTAAAAAAATTACCATATCAACACACAAATTTTTGCAAAAAATACATTTCTTACACAAGATGTTCAATGTCACAATCAACAAAAAAAATTATACCTCCAAGCTACAAGGTGGGTAGGGCTTACACAAAAAGATGTAATGCCACGTGAGAAGGTCATAATAGTGTAAGAAACTTCAAAATGTCCTTGGAAAATGCATGAACAACCTAATATTGAAAAGGAATCCCATGGAATGTGCTTATGTTAATTTGAAAATAAATATATTAAAAATTTTAATATATTTCTATAAAATCTAAAGAAAAATCATTTAAAGTTTAATAACTTTTGCTCCATTGGTTTTTAAATTGCAAAATGACAAGGTGAATGCGTGAATAGATGGATCAATATTGGTGTCATGATGCAATTTTCTATAAGTGCATTTCATTGAAGTCTTTTTGAGGTGTATCGAAGGCAATATTTAATCTAATAAAATTTGGGTTAAGTTATCAATTATCAACTTAAATAAGAAGACATACATGTGACCATATTGTCCTTAAGTAGGTGGATGCACATTTTTGAAGTTGTAACACACGGACTAATCTTATCATAGCGGAATTTTTGGTGAAATTTTTAATTTGAGATTTTTTTTGGAAATGTTTGAAAGGGATTCAGCATGTCTTGCGCCAAATCATGAAAATTTTAAAAATGAAGTCCTTTCAAAAAAATATTTTGTAAAAAGGTAGTTATGGACTTTTTAATGGTCAAAATTGATGTGTTTTTTCTGAAAGTCCATATCATTTTGAAAGAAATGCATTTAAAATATTAGATTTGTCCACACATGAATAAAATAATGATCTTTACTTGGGCCAAAAATGTGTGGAAAAAAACAAAAAAATTGATGGATCATTGTTGTTTAATTATTTAATCATCTCGGGCTTGAAAAAATACAAAGGAAATGAATTTATGAGCATATATTCATCTACCGTTTTGATCCACCCATTATGCATTCACTCAACAAACATGATCATTCCCTTTGTCTTGAGGACTTTCAATGGTATCAAAAGTGGAGTGAGGGGCTTCACAATTCAAGAGGGTGACAAATGTGATCATTTTGAAACAAACAAACATACAATCACCTAATATTGCAATATATAGATGTAATAAGGTGAAAAATTGACCTTGACAAGGGCACGAGATAATTCAAGTGATTATGATTTCTTCACAAAGGTAGATCATGATTGCTTATTGAAAGTCAAATCAAACAATTCTGCTTATATTTTAATTCCTTAATACAACTTTATGTAAAAGATTCATGACATTTCAAATGCTTGTCACTTAGAGCATGAATAGTATTTGCAACCCTATTGGTGGGAAAAAATAGTGACTTCTGGTTATCTTAGAAAACCATTGTCATGTATAGCTCCCATGAAACCCAGAAACGGACATTGTGTAAATCTTGTTAATTTTACAAGTGAAATAATACTTGTTTTTTGAAGGTTGCAAAAAATTGGTTGCATTGTTATGTTATTGGCATCATGTACTTTTCTAGGGTGTGATGATGTGAGGAACAATGTGTAGGGAGTATCTTAATAGTGCATGATCTTCTCAAGAAATCACTTTGAGTTTGAACTGCGGTTTACATATTTTCACATTTGAGAAAATGATGTGTGCGAATGTGTCCATTGTTTGGCATGAGTTATGTTTTAGGATTGTGTGTAGATGTGTAAATGAAATTTCCATCAATGTACAATATTGGAAGAATGGCATGAAAACAATAGTAAAATTGAAGTTGTATTCCAACATTATCATCATTGTCCGTAACCTATCACTATGATAATCATACTGACAACTTACTAAATTTTTCAACAAGGAAACCATGTCACAATTGTGGTTGTTTCAAAAAACATGTAAGGTTATGATCACATTAGCACTATGAACGATTATAACCCCCATTTTGTCCCTATGCTTCAAATAGTGCATAACAAAACTTCACGAATTTTAGCTCAAGGCATAGCTATTTTGAATAATTTGAACAACAACCATCTTTTTTGCACAACACCCATTTTTTTTCAATAGAATTTTGTGGCTTATGTCTTTAGTGTTTGTCTTTTGGTGGAGGTTTTGGTACTTAGTCGTTCCTTCACCTCCTTGTGGCCTGCCTCTTTTGGGCTGTTTGCTTGCCTGGACTTTGGTCCTTGCCCTTGTTTTTTTTTCTCTCCCTTTCTTGGGTGCTTTCTTTTTATGAAGTTTGGCAGGGTTTCATCATTTTCTTTTGCTTGCCTTTATTTTCAACTTTAAAGTTAATTATTAATAGGTTGGGTGTAATGTCTTGGAGTTTTTTAGAATTGTGTTGTGGTCCATATTCACAATGATATTAACATAAAATGAGGGTGGATTTAGGGTCTAAGACTGTTTAGAGTTTAGGGTTTAGGAAATATTTCATGTTATCAATGTAAATGACCACAAATGTTATATGTTGAAATACATATGTCATGTTCTCCTTGACATATAACATATAAGATGTGATGACCATATTCTGTTCCATCATGTCCTATAAAACTTATTCCATCACAAATTGGTGAGTGAATCATTGGAGTAGTTACTTACCATCCTTTGCAATGAAGGCACATTACACACTTCCTTTATCTTCTTCTCCATTCACAAATACAAATACTCATGGAATTTGTCTTGCAAACATCTTCTTTTGAACATTTTGTTCACTTCTATATTTTTCTACCTTGGTACAATTCACTCCATTACAAAATGATGTCAATACTTGAAAGGACCTAGAAGACGCCATAGAAATCCTTCTAGGTATAACATGTTTCAGCTCTGCTGTTCTTGAATAACACATAACCTAACTAGTTACACCTTATTAATTAAAATATGGTCAGCATCCACTAAAACTACATATTTACTGTGGCTTTCAACATACTTTCACAGAAACTTCATCTCCTTAACAATGCTTACACACATCCCCAACATTAATGTAGTCATACCAAACCCTAAACACCTTCACATTTCCAACACCTTCACAAACATACAAATAAATACATTACAGCTATGAGGATTTGTTGAGAAGATAACAAAACATTGTACAAATAATCCGTGCAAATCATTAATCACAACTATCATGAGTAATAATTTCCATACTAATAATTTGACTATGTAACAAAACCCATCCAACAATATACAAGATCACATTCAAAGTTCCAATGTTGCACATGGTCAAACTTGAATTTGACCATGACAAAGTTCCACACCAGGATGTGCCTAATCTTGATCCAACTCATAAGCCCAGGTGCCTTCATAAAATTGCTAATTTAGAAGACCTTGTCTTGCAGATCTTTCCTGCTAGTGCAAATCCAGCTATTTGAAATGTCCATAATATGTGATAAAGTTTAAACCTCATGCAGTTTTGAGGGAAGAGAGCTGAGGCAGCATCTGATGCTGTCTTGGTGAATGACCAAGATAATGCCTCGCCTCAACAAACGATCAAGAATGGCACAGTTCAAGGGTTTGAACCTCACTTTCCTCAAAGATATTATAATCATATTTTATTCAGCTACCCCAAAAGCAACAACAAAAAGATGGGATCTCATGAAAACAAGAGATGATTGATGCACCACCCATTTGTGGTAGGTAGGAAAATCAACACAGAAAAGTAACTATAAGATCTTTATGGGTGGGGTAAAACCCAAGGGTGGGGGCAATTCCAAAAATAAGGGGCCTTGGACAAGGCAGTAGAGTCCAGCCCCACACTTTGAGAGTCCCCCACCGATTGGTTTTGCATCATAGCTTACTGGATAGAAAGAGCTGAATTAACTATAGGCCCAGAAATCAGAAATGGCAGATCAGTGAAAATAGTCTCTTTCAAGAGGAAAGGCATGGTAGCTGTACAAATTTTCCACATTCTGAAAATATTGTACTCTTGTCACTTTCTTTTGAAAACTAAATACTTCATGTGAAACATCTTGACCTGAGTCCCAAATATATAAATCCCAAAATACAAAACAATGAGATCAATTTCCCTCTGGGTTTTACCTGGGAAAACTACTTGATCAAGTTTAAATTCCCACCCAATGTTTTCCTACAGCAGTCAAAAGGTTGGAGAAGGTGATGGACTTTCAGGATCAGAATTGGGAAGTATCAATTGGTCATGAGTGGGCCTTTTCCTTTTTGGGCTCAAGATTGGAGTCACAACTACAGAACTTTTTGAGGTGAACACTGATGCTGCTTGTGCTCTACTACAAAGGAGAAGCTTATCAAGCTGATGAATCTGGGTACTTACTTTGTTTGATCATGAGCTTTCATTTGTTGTTGGAGTCTCAATCTGGAATTTTTTGAGCTGAACAATGATGACACTCATGTTGTCACAACCCTCCTGCTGCCGAGTGCTTGGGGATAGGCAGTAGTCAAGAAGCTCCTCACACAAGGATGAGATTGATTTGGCCTGTTGTCACAAACTAGCAATTTTTAGACATTTGCATTTGTAAGACATAACACAAAAGCAGCTGATTTTGTCTATCATCACAAATATCCATAAACACCAATAGGTGCTGCTACTTCATGAGAACTATGAAGACAGTGCAGCATTTAGACTAGGAAGACAGCACAGACAGTTTTCACAGTGAAGTGGCTGATTTTTATCTCCCGTAGAACATCAACAAGATAAGATTCTATGAGAATTGCTTTTACCTCTTGAATGGGATACTATGAGAACAGAAAACAATGGCAAAGAGATACTCACATTTGGAAGCCGTTGATGTACAAAGTCGACCACCCCTTGACTTGACATGACATCCCTAAAAGATATCAACAGGTTACATTACTTTTGTGCCCACCACAAATTTCTGGTCAGGGTAAGGTACAAAGCAGTTGCTTACTGGTTGGAAATTGCTAGATATGGCTATGAAACAAGCACATGAGAATGAGAATCAAGAATGATTAGAAACAGATCCCCAAGGCCACAAACTGACTCTGTGGATCAATTCCCTGAACTGAGAAATAAGATACACAAGAACCAAAAAGAAACATACCAGATACCATCACAAGCCAACACAAGAAATTCATCACCTGTCCCAAGCTCCACCTGTACCAAGCAACTCCACCATAAGCATTGATACCTCATGGTAGTGGTCAACATGAAACAATAAAACTCAGTTGAAAGAAGAAGTCAGTAGTTCTGGCCAAAATGTTCTCCTATTACTTCCCATCCCATGCCTCCTGTTCATGGCTTAGTGATTAAAGCTTGGCTTATCAGGTCATAACTTCCACAATGAGAAAATTCTCCCCAATAAGCACTATTTGTTATATTGTCAAGTGTTTTCAGGAACTCAAGGATGGGGTTCATTTTTACCAAGTGAAAGTTTGTCATCACTGTAATAGGATTGAAGAGCTTTAACCATATTCTTCTTGAAGAAACTGAAAATTAGGAGAATGTTGGCACGCACTTGTCTCACATCAGGGAAGCATGTAACTATCTGCTTCTCAGGTGGCAAATCAGTTTGATACTTGAACTTAACATCACCTGCATTCACAAATTCCAAATCCAGAGCTTTGATTAAGAGCTTATATCCAAAGACAAAATTTGACCTTTCAAAAAATGTCTGAAGTTTCTACAGGTATTCTTGGTGTCAAAATCACTCATGGCCACTATACATCCAGAAGATACCAGTAAGAAGTTGCCATAAGTCAATGAGAGCAACCCTCATATTGGTATAGAAATGCTACATACCAATTGCTCTTGTAAGGTTAAGGCTACCATTCACGCGGCCAGCATGAACGAAACCCCCAGCAAACAAAATCCTTCCTCTCTCAACCTCTAGCTCAGGCTTATGATCTAAAGACAACTCCAGTGCCTGTAAATTCCCACATAATTCACAAAAGAATTCATGAATCCATCAAGATGTACAAAAGAGACCACAACAAACCTCTCTCTGCAAGTGCATGCAGCATAGTCTGTGCTTGTTCACTAAGAGAAACAGTATTGATTTCTCACAGTTCCTGATCACACAAAATTTGTTCATAGCATTCACATTTTTGCTTCTATACAAATGGCAAGCTTGCATCTGAGGGATCCAAGGGCATAACACATGCACTATTGTGGCTGTTTAATCAGGTCTCAAAAAACAAGCAATGGAGTTACAGTTTGCAAGCACCTTGCCATGGCGGGACATAATGCATCGGGAGTCTCCAGCATTGGCCACCACAAGCTGGTTTCCTCTTACAACTGCAACCACTGCAGTACTCCCTGCAGTGGGCCCTGAAAATGTTGAATGGGTGCCCTGCATTCACGCACCAAAACCACATGATCAACACTGGCTACAGCTAGAGCATGTATCCTACTGCCTTCAAGACCCACCAATAATTATAATGCTTGTAGCCAGTAAGCTGAGCCACATGGCATTTTCACTTCTGGTGAGTCTGGTCACACAGTGAAAATATTGCCATTTGGAACAAACGGATGATCATATGTTACTGTTTTCCATGTTAGTGTTTGAGATTTGTAAGGACAAACCAACTGACCCCTCAGCAGCTACAACTTCCTCAACTTCAAGCCATAAATGGTGCCTTGAAAAAAATAAGCATGTCAAGATGTAGAATCTGACATATATCAATCCATGAAATTTGGTGTGCTTAATTCTTCTCATGCAACCAACTCTGGAATTGCTTTTGTTTGGCAGTGGACACCAGGTGACAGTCATTTTAGGGCAAATAGCTCAATTGACCTAAGAAAGAAAACAATGCATACTTGTGCATACAGTGAAACAACTTTGATTAAACATCTTCAAAGAGAACAGGAATGCAATCTCTCATTTGGGGCTTAGAAAAATAAGAAATAGTGGATTGAAGAGTGAAGGAAGACCTCTTCCTGAGTCCAGTCCTCATCACTTGACTTTATGAAGATTCCGTTTGTGCTGCTGATGGGGGATGCAGGGTCATCCCTTGTACTCCCTGTAGAGGGGCCATCCCACATTCCACTAAACCTGCGTCCTTTGTCTCCAAGGATCTGAAGCTCCCTCCAGCCTCGCTCCCCCTTCATCATTTCATCCATCCTGCATAACAAGCACCCAATTGGTCTCATGTCTTCATGCCCAAGTTGTGTTCCATTGACTCTTGATTTCCAGGGATGCTTAATACAAGATCCATAACTTTGATCTCTTTGTGGACAATTGGAAAAAAAACAAAAGAGCATCATAATGTCCAGAAGAATCCATTGGAGTAATATTAGAATGTGAAAACTCCAATAAAGAATGAGAAAGAGGGAAAGAGAGTTAAGAGATGAGAGATGAGACAGAGACAGAGTGAAAGCAAGAAATAGAGGGATTTTACCGTAGAAAGGCATATTCAAGGGCTTTACCCAGGTCACCAGATTGATATGCTTCAGACTTCAAGACTTCCTTATGCAAATACTTGGCACAGAACTTAGACACTACTTTCCCTGCAACACCAAGAAGATCTATCTGAGAAAGACTGAAGGGAGAAATCCAGTACACCATATGAAGCGCAAGGTCAAAGGCATGCACAACTCTACAATTTAGGGACAGAACACATTCTGCTCTTGGAACTCTCTAATTAACAAGACACAGCAATAATCCTTCCAGAAAAAAAGTTCCTGCCAAGATGAGTTATACACACACCTCCATGGCCATCATAAACTCCAAAGATTGAAGTATCTTTGTCCACATCCAGAATTGCAGTATGCTGCACAAGGTTTCGAAGCACAACTTGCCATTAAATGCCTTTTGACAATGCCAACTCTCATTTAGATGGGAACAAATTTGCTTGTCACTTTCTCCATGGCAAATTGCAACACATTGTCCAATTGAACCCTTGGAACAAAGGCAAATTTTTATTGCAGCCATAATTTCAAACAGCCAGGTAGAATGTTTCCCATTCTTTTGTTACTAGAAATTAATGTTTGCCATGTGCAGCAAAGTGCAATGTCTCTGCTTTGATTAACCCTAAATAAAACCTTTGCTTGCACTTTCATTGGACAGATGTGCAAAACAAGGAGCCTGCAGATTGTACACATGTCCATTGGCAATGGTTTAACTGAGATTCTCAATTGCATCTGAGTTAATATATTTTGCTGTGAAGAAGCAAGCAAGCATTTGTGCGTTATTTCCTTTTTTTGACGAGAGAACCCTAAGTATCTGTATCAGTTTTTTTCTTTGGGGGGGTGGTGGTGGGGCAAAAATTAGGGTTGAGAGATTTAAGAGAATGGACACACACCGCATCTTCCATCGATTGGCGCCAGCCTTGCATTGCAGATGAACCAAAACGCAAGTCTTCATTCTCTCCATCGTCAGATACCTTGTCGGTTTTCGGCGTGCTAAGGTATGTTCCCATCTGGAATTCTCACCGCACATGCAAAAAGAAGAGGAGTTGTTACAAAGCGGTGCAGCAGAACTCGACAAATCGTCCTTGCACTCCGAACCAGCATCGGTGTTCAACAAATTGAGCTGGAGATCTGACCAAATGACAAGGTTACATGTCACAAAGAAGCCTGAAAATCACCCAAAAACAAAGAAAAAAATTGCAAAAAGAAGAAGAGATCAGAGAATGAGATAAAATGACGAACAAGACTCATGGTCCACAAGAAATAACAAAGCAGCAGCTACACAAATACCAAGCAAAGTTTTTTTTTCCAGCAGCATTCCGATTCACTGTTTCATTGCAGCAAAAGAGAGCCAAAAGACAGTCAAGCTGCTCTTCTTTCTTTCCTCTGGTAGGTCATACGACATCGCCACAAAGCTTTACACATAAAAATAAGAACAATTCCAAAAAAACACACACAAATAGATACACAAAGCTGCAAAGAATCTTTGTCGAAGAGAAAAAGACACAAATTCCATTGCAGAGCAAAAGCGCACCACAAATCAATCAAATCCCGACTGCCGTCCGTTTTCGCACACCTCCGGAAACGGAAAACTTCCGAAACCGCTCGAATTCCGTCCGCAAAGCGCAAAACGGGAAAGAAAAACACAGAGAGACATACACACACTCCCAACACCGAAATCAATATGCAGCTTCCTGTGCACTTACTGAGTTCTTCTAGAAACTCTGAAAATTGCCCACCCCCCCCACCCACCTACCACACCCCACCCCCCCCAACCAAAAAAAAAAACCCTAAATTCAAGGGCACCAACGGACGGATAGGTACTTAACGGAGTAAAGTAACGTAGTGTTTTTCTTTATTGGCGAGATTTCGTCAAAAAAAAAAACATTTTAATCAAAAATTCCAAAAGTAACTGATTTTGGAGGTTTTCAATCGCCAGAAGTGAAGAAAAGTCAAAAGCAATAATTATCTGAAGATTTCTATATTTGGTTTTCCATGTGTAGCCAAAAAAATATTGAAGTAGCGAGTAATTGAAGTTCTGTGCTTCATATAACGTTTGTAGCCAGATTTGGCTAAATCTTCCTAGGGATGATTGCCATTTTTTTTACATCTTCCTTTGGCAGATAGCTATTTTGGCTTTAAATTAAAAATTTCTCAAATAAAATACGGAAGTAGTAGAAAAAAAAAGGGGAAATGGGTATAGAGAATTATTATACATATACTTTTTTTTTTAAAAATTTAAAAAATTCTTCTATGGAGCAATTAGTAAAATAGATTTTGGCAGAAGGAATTTAAATGAGAACATCTTTAAGAACCCTATCAAAGAAACCCTAACTCTATTCAAATTCTAAAGAACAAATTGATGCAGTTTACCTTGTTTATGTTTCTGTTTTTTATTTTTATTTTTTCCGGGTGGCGAATTTTCGTAAAAAATTAAAAAAATTAAAAGGAATATTTCGTCACGGATTCTTTACTTTCCAAGAAAAAAAGTCATAAAATTTTGAGATTAAAAATAAAAAGAAAAGAAAAGGAAAATTGTCATCATGGGTGCACTAAATATATTCAAATTTCATAATTGCCATATGGGAAGAGCTATTCAAATAGGTTTCACCTTAAAGGCTAAATTCAAAAGATTTTTTTTTGGCCCTAAAAGATTTTAAAATTTAAACTTAACTTAGGTTAGGCAACCTAGGTTGAACTTAGGTGCCATCTAGGTTAGGTTAGATAATGTAGGGAACCTAGACTTAGCTTAGGTGCCAAATGGCATATGGTGATTAATGGTCATTTGAAATCCTTTTGGGTTGCCATGTGTCAACTTTACGTTGATGGAAATTATAATTGCATTGCATTCATAACTATAGTTGTATGGACACATCCAAATATGAATATAAAATCAATATACATGTATTTTTCATTGCAAAAGTTCATTCATCACTTGCGATTGTGGTCAATGGCAACTTGTCATTTTTTTCTTGATAGATTTTTAGTTTTAAGTATTGTTTGTGACTAAAAATGAATTGTAAAGATAAATAAAAATGACAAATTTTTTTTTCTAGTGGAAGTTAATGAAACCAATTCATCAACAACACTTAAATTATCTTCCATTGAATCTTGAGTTTTAAATTCATGGAAATTACAACATGTAATGCATCATCAAACAACTAATGTCCATGGGATTTGTTTAAAACATCAATACTTAGTGATAATGGGAAAAAGGTTGTTCATAATAATTTGAAAGATGTGCCATGTTAAAGGAGCTAGCACTTGTTTAGTAACCCTCATAATAATTTATTCACTATGAAAAATCTACGATTAAACAATTAGATTAATAGTTAATTTTTCATCATAATTACCACATGCAACTTAGTCACCTTGGACAAATCACATAAAAATCTAATCACAAAAGACAATATATGGCACCAAATTGTAATGTCAATCGCATAAAGATGCAACTTACATAAACTTTCCGTTCATCTAAACCAGCTTACATGGTGTTGTCATTTTGCAACTAATTTTATGATTAAGTAATGGAGTCACATCATTTATGTTTATTTTAATATTTACTATCTAAATATTAAAGTAATATTATTCTTAGAAAATTTGTATATTTCTGTTATTGTTAATTTCATTAAATTCAACCAATATTGTGTTGAAACATGTCATTACATAGGTTAAACTTTTAAAACTATTTTAGGTTGCTAGGTCTACCTATGGTGCTTAGTTAAGTTCATTTAGTAAGCACCAAACCTAAGTAAGCTAAGTAGGTAAGGAATATTTGATCAACATCCCACCATTGACCACAACCCATGCCATTTGTGGGGATAGATTTTTGAACCCCAAGGATGGTAATCAACTTTTTTACCACCAAGCCACTTTGCTTGTTGTGAAAAAATAATAATGTGCATTCTATTTAGCCTACTTCATTCAAACATTACACAAAACATCAATTTTGATATTTGATATCTTATTCATTTTTTTTCCAAATGAAAATACTAAAGTTTAAACTTAAATTTTTTTCAATAATGTACACACACACATTTTTCCTCACAAAAAAAAAATTGATATGAAAAGAAAACTATTTGAATTTTTTTATTGAAGGCAATTTCAACAGCCATTCCGTGAAAAATTCAATCATATGATTTATAAATGGATACTATAAAAATAAATAAGAATACATCTTTCATATCTTAAACCTTCATTTGATTCTAAAAATTATATTATATAATTTTCCTTTTGATATATCATAATTTAACCATAAATGGACCATAAATAGATTCAAATAGAAATATATTAAAAGCTATTATATTAGCCATATTATTCTGATGTACAAGATTAATATAGATATCAATTTTAATTTTAAAATGTCAATTAATGCCACATAATTAATTAACTTTATGGAACTATTAATTTCATTATATTTACACATATAATATTTTAAGTCTTATTTAAAATTATGATAAAAATTTTATTTAAAAATAAATGATTTCTTTTCAAATCTCAAACCTTTAGTTGATTTAAGAAATTATATTATAATTTTTTTCTTAAATAATAGATCATAAATGTACAAGAAAAAAATTCAATTTAGGTGTAAGATATATAATGTATTCATTGTATAATGTTTATAAATGGGTCATAAATTCCTCCTACTACCTAGCCTATTCAATAAATAAATCACATTGCTTACTTAATTAAGTAATTAATTCAAAAAAATCGCATATCAACATAATAAATACCTACTACTTAACCCACATACATATGAACTATTAGTTACTTATTAGCTATTACTTATTATACTTATTGCCTATTTAATAGAGTACTTGCATAACCTACGTAATAAATTAATTACACTTATTACTAAAACCCTAACCTATCGAACAAATAAATTACATTACTTAAATAATTAAATAATTAATAAAAAATAATTATTCTAAAATATGGGGATGCAAGTGGGGATTGATTATCCAAGGCATTCATTGATTCATTTCTAAGTGTTAGTAAAATGCTCTTCCACAATAACACATGATGATTTTTGGATGTTTCCATGGTATAGTGTGAACAAAAAGTAGTCACAATTTGACATTTTTCATTGCAACACATTTTCTTTGTGCCTCTATAAATATTTGGAAAAGGTTATTTGATGGAAATGTGCAATTAAAGGTGGATAACATCCTAAATTGTTATAATGTTTGAAATAATTGGTGCACATAACAACAATTCAATAGTCAATTGGAGTAATTTTCAATTTGCAATTATGTGTCACAAACATTGTAATGTGAGAAAAGGATTGAAAGATATTATTTTTGATGGAAATTTGTCCATGAAACTTTGCACTACAAAGAAACCACCATAATGAATAATCTTCCACATCAAAAATTTCAATTTGTCAAGTTTACATTATATGTTAACAGAAACATTCGATAGTACATTATGTTATTATAATGTTGATGATTATGATATTTTTAAGTGATAAAATGTTCTTCCATTAAAGATGTAATTGGCTTGAGTATTGTTTTCATCATTTTACAAAAATAAAATGAAAATATTAAATTAATGAAAAATGATATTCTAATGTCAAATAATGTGTTTTAAATAACATTTATAAAATTATTGGTATACATTTACATAAAGAGACTATTATGAATCAATTTCATATTCATGGTTTTATTTTTAAATCCAAAATCAATTAAATGTGAATTAAAAAAAATTCAAAGTGAATGAAATTTTACATGTTACTAATTTTGATACTACATGTACTTCTAATTTTGACATAGTGTGTACATCATACCATGGAAACACCCTTTTTCTCCATGGCCTTTGATGGGTGTATAAGTGTTATTTTTCATCACACATGCAGTAGGTGCTATGTGTTCTTCCTTCTTTTAAGCTTATACCTATGAAAGTGGGAACAAGAGGCGGTGTTAGAAATTAAGTAATAATGGGGAAACTGAACAAAACCATGACACGGTTTCAAGTAATGAAGAAGGTTTTTAGGTTTAGGGAAAGTCTAACAACAAAGATTCAAACATGTTGAAAATCAGTAGTAACATGCATTATTGTGTTGATTTCTATACCAATTTGAATGTGACAAAATTAACTAAACTTGAACATGAGTTTAAGAGGTAGATAATGAAATCTTATTGTTGTTGCCTATGTTTTTATGTTTGGTATTTTTGTCTTTCTCAAGCATTTTTTATGCAAATTGTTGGCAATTTTGCATGGTGCAATGGCAAGAACATATGGTATAGCAAGGGAAAGAAGGAAAAAATGATGATTGTTTTGAATTTGTGATGGTTTCATTTGTGTGTTGCAAAACATCCATAGTAATGAAAAATTTGATATCAACATCATGGCCTTGACTATACTTTTCTCCAAGAGCTAACACCTTTTCCACTTCCTTCCTTTGGAGAAATGAGCTTTGGTGAAGTTGAGCAACAACAACATGGATGAAGTAATAATAAAAAGTAACCACCCATTATAGGTATTAATGTTATCATAGAAGCAATAGCAGCAACTGCGGATGCACATGCGATAGTTAATAACAACTATTGGGAGAAGGAACACAAATGAGAGTTGTCACCACCATAGGTAATAACCAAAGATGTGGTCAATATTATTACCAATGGGAGAAATCATGAGAAACAATCTACATTAGGATTGGTGTTCCATCAAGAGCAAGATGAAAGTTCAAAACATTGTTAGAAAATCTGGTTTTTTTACTAGCAAAGTATGGACCATTTGACTGGTCATTTTGGTTGGTCAAATTTTTGCTCATATCAAAAAAACAAATTTGTGGCAAATAGGTAAGTAGGTTGTAAAAAGGCAAGTAGGTAGGTGGTAGCCTACCTTAGCCTACTTTATCCTATTTGACCTACCTTAACCTAACCTAATATATCCTACTTAACCTACCCTACCTACTTTAGCCCCTTAAACATGTACATAGGCTATAACGTTAGGAATTGAACCTTTAACCTCCCCAATGTTAAACCAAATCCTTAAATAATGGATAACACCATCAAAAGTCGTTTAACTTTTGTCAATTTTTTTACTTTGCATGTTTATTTCGACATATCAATACAAGAATATGAGGTATGAAGGTAGGTAGGTAGGTGGTGGGTGAGTAGGTAAATAAGTAGGTGGGTGGGTAAATAGATAAGCAAGTGGATGGGTAGGTAGTATGTATGTAGGTAGTACATGTATGTAAATAAGTGCGGGGTAAGTAGGTAGGTAATACATCCATGTGGGTGGGTGGGTGGGCATGCAAGTATTACATCTACGTATGTGGGTGGGTTGGTTAGTAGGTATTATATTTAGGTAAGTGGGTGAGTTGGTATATAGGTAGTACATTTAAGTAGGTGGGTGGGTTGGCAGGTAGGTAGCTAGGTTGTAAAATTGTAAATGGGAGGTAGGTATGTAATAGGCATAAAATGTCCCATTGATTAAAAAACATTGGTCATTTTGATTAATGATGTCAATTTCTTATGTTCAATTTGACTAAATGTCCCATTTGCTTAAAACCCATTGATCATTTTGACTAGGGTTGTTTGATTTGACTAGATGTATTGGTTAAATAAGTCATTTTAATAAAGTTGATTGGTTGAAAAATACATGTTTCGGGCCTTTAGTCAAAATGGACATGTCCATTAGTAAAAAAAATCTAATTAGTCAATTTGAACCAATTTTTCTAGTAGTGTTAGCATATCCAATGGTTACCAAGATTAAACAAACTTTTGCAAGAGGTTCCTTAGTATGTGAAACAATAATTCCATTTCAAGCTCTTTTTTCTTTAAGGTTCATAGCACATGTTGTTTGTTTGTTGGTATGTTAGTCTTTTAGTCTGTCATTGTTTGTTTATTTTTTTTCCTTGATTTGTGAGGTTTGCAGGTCATATGGTAAATGAAAAGTATTGGAAAACTTATAATGAAAAAATGGTTTGTGTGTGTGTGTGTGCACGTGGTGGGCCTGTGTCACATTATGTTGCACTATGTTATTATGTTTTGGATGGGTGGAAACTATGGGCTTTGAAACAACTAGTTAAACTTCAAACCTTGGTTTGTGGCCATAAAATGAAAAGGCAAACAAGTACTACACTATGAGTTATGGAAATGTTTATTTGTCTTCAAGTTCAAATTCGTGTTTGTCATGTTTAAATGTCTAAGGAAGGCAAGCTTTATAAAACAAATTGCTACAACACTGGCAAATTAGCGGCTCCTGTGCAAATCAAGATGGTTCAATAATGTACATTTTTGAAATTACAAAAGATAAATATATTTCTTTAAAAAAATATTCATTTCTATTTTTTCCTTCTCTCTTCTATCTTTCACAATGTCGAAAAACATGCACATAAAGGATTAAAATAGATGAAGTTAACTATTTACTGAAATGGGTCTATTTTATTTTCCACCTTTGTCATTTTTCACCTGGTTGTTGACGTTGATGCTTCATCATGCAAGTTTTAGTCATAATGCTAGGATGCAAGCTTTACACAAAATTTTGAAGATGGTGCTTAGAAACATGAACAAATTAAGTTCACGTGCCTTTCTCATAACAGGTAGTAGTGTAAAAATTGTGTAAAAATTAACATAGGTCAAACACATGTTAAAAATATCATATCTATGAAAATGTTGGTTGACAATGATAAAGGAATACAACTTTTGAATAAATACTAACACTTGAAAGGTGTTCAAGGCTTTGTTCACGTTACTGTGACACCATAACCCTTCTAATCATGTGTATTTTAAGTAGGCATTTGTCAAGGGGAAGCTATAAAATGTGGGTAATATGTAAAGGAAAAGAGAAGCAATTGTTTCAAGTGAATTTGCATTATTTACTGCTTAAGTATAATTTTTTTTTCCTTTGATCATGCACAAAAATTGCATGTTTCTAAATCAACATTTGAAACAAAAGGACTGCAATGAAACTCAATAAAATTTCATTTATTTTTAGCAAGGTTTTCAACTTGAAAATGCTCTTTGATATCATTAAAGTTAGGTTTTGAAATTACAACCTTTAGATCTTTTTCCAAACATTGTTGCATGATAGTTCTTGTACCTTCTTTAAGATTTAGATCACTATCATCAAGGTCAATTGGATCACAAATCTTTATTTCTTGGGTAAGATTGATGAAAATAATGTTTTAGTTGCATTCACTCCCTATGTTTCCATTTGAAAATCTAGATTGAAGTTTTGAAATAGGCCTTATTTTTCCCAACCTTTACAAATCATGGTTTTTCTTTTGTTGAGTTGTGTCTATGCATAAAAAAACCAAGCACAAAGGTGAGGTTTGCTCACCAACATTCAAAATCCACTTTTGGATCTATTTTGTTTAGTAGTTGCTCCTTAATGGTTGAACATGTGGACACATATGGAATTGTTACTTGAAAGAATGCTTGAATGGCCATTGGAGAATTACATCTACATGTTGAAACTTTCATGTACAATTTGTAGGTATGAACATTAAATAAACCTGCGGGTATTTTGATTTCATCTAATCCGTGAACAAATTAGCAATCAATGAACGAAATCATCTTTTGATTCTCTCGCAAATTTAATTCTTTTGATTTTTCATGTAAGGAATCAAAATCCTTTGAACAAATTGTTGGTTTGTTTCAAGTGTGGACCAATGATCAGTAGAATACATAAGATGAAAACTTGCTATTAGACAATAAATTTTTCTTGTAGGTTTTGGAGGGAGCCATTTGATTGTTGATCCTATGAAAATAATTTACAAAAGTAAGAGGTTTCCATTAGTCAAAGATGATACTGCGATTATAATTTGTCTTTTGTCCTCAATCCTTAAAACATGAATGTTTTTTTCCCCTTTCATCTCCCATGTCCTTTCTCCTATTATAGGTATTAGATGAACACCTATTTGATTTGTGTTAATCACCAATGTTGCAGGGATGTTATATGCTTTTATAAGATAAGCTACCTTGTAAGACATTTCTATCCTTTCATTTATCTAATTTGGTGGTAGTTTTATTATTGTTGTGGTAATTGATTTATATGACCAACCTAAGGTAACATTCATAAAATGCTTCACCCATGGTACTGTAACCTTGAATGAATCAGTTAATATGTCGCAACCCTAATTTTGGGTTCGTGACCAAGGTAAAGGGGTTGCAAGGTTGCAAGGTTGCAAGCCAAGAGGAAGCCCGAGAGTTAAGGCAAAGAGGTCGCAAGGGTGCAGGCCAAGAGGAAACTTAGGAGTCACATCACATACTCTTGGGAATGTAAGAAATTTGAGGGAGTGTGAGGGAATGAACATTCACACTCCTAAGGCAACTCCCACTTTGGGAGATGGAGTCTCGGTGGACTCCCAAAACTTTAGAGAACAATTTTAGAGCTCAAAACTCAATTTCTTGTAGCGTTCTTCATATCATTGGAAAGCTCTTGGAACCTAAATGTCTAAAATGGGTTTGCATTGCTCATTCAGACATCTGAAACACAAGTTATGGCCAAAAGAAGGGCCGGGAGTCAAACTGCCAGTTTGACTCCCGACCAGAAAAAGTTAGGAATCGACCCGATTTACTTGGCTGCAGACAACATGCCACATATCTTTGAAAAGCTATCGACGAAAGCTACAACTTTGCTTTAGACTGCACCTCGATCCGAGGTCTGCTCGCAAAGTTATGGGGCTTCAAAGTTGTGGGCGTCCCCGTTGGCGCAATTTCATACTCCCACTCGGGAGTCCCGGGAGGGAAAAACCATTTGGATGTAGGCTCTGTGGCTAGCCACAAAGTATACTATAAGGGGGAAGGTGGTGGTTTCCCCCAAGTCCGGGCCGTGGTGAGTCTTGTGTGTCCATGTTGCCCCTGGTTTGTCTTAGCACCAAGGGTGCTCCAACTATACACTAACCACCTTGTGTGGGTTGTGTGCAAGCCCATGTGAGTGAGTGAAGCTTGTGAACTCTTCCTAGTCCCATCCCGGAACTCTAACACGCCCCTCTACCCTTCAAAGTGTTGTGAGCTAAAGAACGTGCCCCGACTCCTCCCTCTTCTGTTGTTTTCTACTTTGACCTACATTTGGGTCCTTTGAGGAGTTAGGAGTGCATCATAATAGTTCAAAAGTTCTTTGTTCAAAAAAACCATGGATGATGGGTTGGACTATGGGTCCTAACAAAGCTTGTCGAGATGTTTTAATGTTTTGTAATAAAGATTGAAATTCCTATTTCAATTTTGGCCTATGCTTAAATATTGCAACCCATTGTCGTGACATTATGAAAACAATATATTTTTTTATGGAATTTTAAATCCTTGGTTTGAACCTTCCATCAAATGTGAACCATTCTACTAAAGAAGATCTTACAAGCTTATCAAATGGACATGTGTGTTTTCTTGGATTTTTTTGGAATGTTTGTAGATAATGTAAAACATTAATTACATTCATGTGTTTCTTCACTACAATCTGAATTGAAGGCCAAAATTATGGGTCAAACCATTGTGTGTAACTATTTTTTTTCTTCTTGGGCTTTCGATTACTTGTTGTTTCATCACTATCTTATTTTATTTGTTTGTTGAATGAATGTAATGTTAATTAAGGTTGCAAATTTGGCCTTCCAATTGGATGATTAGTTGTTTTCATTATGGCTTTTTGAAGATTGGTCCTCTCATTATCGGCTACCAACATTTTTACTTCATGACATAAGGCCTTTTCATGTTCTTCCTTTCCAATCTTCTAAAACAACTTGGAGATCATGGTCTAATGTGCTAAGATTTTGAATATTTAAATCTCCTTGCTAAGGACTTGGTGCAATTGGAAAGAGGAAGAGGTTTGTAATACCCAAGGCAAAGACATAGCTATATTTGTAAGTCATTCGAAAGAATGTTAATTTTATGAACATTATCAAGAATGGAATAAATAGGTGGTTGAAGAAGGTTGTAAGTTGTAAACTTCTAAGCGAAAACATTTTAATGCATTAAAGAATAGGTAGGCTTAAGACAAGATAAAAATGAAATTATGAATATTCATGTTTGTATAATTTGTTCTCATTGTAATTCTTTGAAATATGCTTATCGACAGATATATTATTGTGGTTGTAGTTAAGATAAATAAATTTTATAGCAAGGTAGATGGTAGAAGGTTCAATTTAACCAATTTTTTTACAAGAAGCTCTAAATTGAGTCACATGCTCTTATAAAAGCATTCACCAAAATCATGTCAAGGAAATTTCTTAGCATTCATAACTCAAAAACACTTTCAAACAATAAAAAAATATAGGTGTTAAAAAACTACCTTTTCATCTCTTCCAAATCTTACACAAGACATTTAATGATTTCAACAATACAAATGAAACAACAATAAGTAAAGTATTTTGATTCATAATTTTCCAAATGTTTGTTGATCTTGTTAAGAAAAACTATAATTGATTCTTGATCTTGACAAAGTTAAACATGCAATTAAATACACATATTGTCGCAACCCCACTTTGAGGCAAGTGTGAGGATGAAATTCACAATCCCAAAAATGGGAACTTGGAGTCCTTCGAGACTTCCAAAAACTCAGAGCTTGATTGCAAAGGTCAAAACACCTCATATTGAGGTGTTTTTTATACCGTTGAAAAGATCTTGAAGTGTAGATGTCCAAAATGCCCTTGCATGAACCATTTGGACATCTGTAACACAAGTTATGGTTGAAAGAAGGGCCAGGAGTGTTTGACTCCCGACCACTAAAAGTCGGGAATCGACCCGATCTTGATGTGTGCAGGTGGAGTGTGACACATCGTTGGAAAGCTCTTGAGGAGAGTTACAAGTTTGCTTTAGACCTCAACCCAATCGAAGGTCTAAGCTAGGAATTATGAGCTCCCAAAGTCCCGAGAGTCTAAATCGGGACAATTTTGGGACTCCTCCTTGGGAGTCCCGAGACAAAAAACCATTAGGATGTAGGTCCCATGGGCAAACGTAGAGAATAATATATGGGGGAAGATGGTGGCTTCCCCCGAGTTTAGGCCGTGATGAGTCAAGTGAGTCCATGTTGCCTGTGGCTTGTCCCAACACCAAGGTTGATCCATAATGAAAACTAACCAACTTGTGGTTGGTTTTGATGCAGGACCGAGTAGCTAACTAAGTTGTCCCTCTTCCTAGTCTAATCTCGGAGCTTTTAGCACGCCCCTCTCACCCCTTTTAATGCTGGAAGTTAGGAACGACATCAAGTTCCAAGTGCTTCCACATTTTAACATAGTTAGACCCTCTTTGGGTCTAACAAGGAACTTGGGGGCGTGTCACATACATCCACTAAATAGGTTGTTTTAGTATGTACATTCAACATGTGACAAATGTTTAAAAAATTATAGTTTGAAATGGTTGAAAAAATAATAATTTCATTATGCTAAAATGAATTAATTTTTTTTAAATATTTGTTTTTATAGTGACAAAATTGACCGTAAACTATGGTATTTATGGATACAAGGTGCCTTCCAAATAATCTAAGAAAAATTTCAGAGTGCTTTATGTATTCAAAATCTTAACATTTGAATTTGCTAGAATTGCAGTCTCATGGAGTGAGATAGAACTTTGTAAAAAATTCAACATTTTCTTATTAGGAGCTGCAATTTTATTTAATGATAGTTAATAGAGATATTGGGAAGTAGTGTCATGGAGTGAAGGGGTGTCCCTTTTTTATTTTCAATGTTCAATAGAATAGAGTTGTGTGTAGGCTTGAAGATTAAAAAAAAAAAAGTCCAATGGGATTTGGTGGTCTAAATTTGCTTTCTTTCTACTTATCTTGAGCAACCTTTTTGTTAAAGGAATTCTCTTTTGGGGTCAAAGTAGCAACCATGCACAGACCGACTTAGAAAATTCAGCGATCTTCCTTAGGAAGATTTAGCCAAATTTGGCTATAAATCAAATATGAAATTAATTTTAATCATCCTTCTATAAATTTGGCTACACACTGGAAACCAAATATAATAGGGATTTGACGATTTTTTAATTTAGTTTATTCTCACTTTGGATGATTGAAAACCTTCAAATTTACAGTGTTGTCTTTTTGGCAAAATTTCGCCAACTGGCGACCCCAAAAAAAAAACCCAGTGCGACCTCTACAAAGGATTTTGTTTTGAAAACTTTAAAAAAATTCGCCATATTTCTTAGAAAAAAAAGAAAAAAAGGAAAAAAATCGCCAGATTTAGACAGTGAGTCCGTGTAGCTCGCCTAGATTTAGGCAGGATTCAGAAAAAACTCTACTGTCCGCCTACGACAATCGCCGTTTAATGCGAATTAAAGTTGGGGATCCATGCCAGTGCACGTACCGCAGGAATTTGGAAAAGAAAAAACCCTGCTTTAAAAACACTTCATTTTCAAAAAACAATTTCGATTTTTGGCGAAATTTCGCTCATTAAAAAAATGGCTGATATGAGAGAAGTAATAGTTTAGTGTGTAATAAGAAGTTAGAGGCTAAGTAAAATCTTTTTGGAACCCTATTATATTCTGGCAACATCCTAGATGTTATGATCTAAATCTGGCGAATTGGTTATTATTATTATTATTGTTTTTCCTCTTCCAAATATGACGACTTTGTGCCATTTTTTCAAAAGAAAAGCCCTTTGTAGGATTCGCAACCCCCGTTTTTTTAATTTTTTCGCTACGTGGCAACAATTCGGCCCAAAAAGGAAAGTAACCCACGTTGCCAGTGTCCTTTTTAGGTTAAGAAGCTGATGATTTGCAAACTGAGTACGGGACACGAGAATAGCCCAGAGCAGATTGTGATCTTAGATTTGCATTGGGTGCGTCAAAGAATTCTAGTAGACTAGATATTGTTACCCACAATCTCGGATCTAGGCACAAGCTTTCGCCATCACAAGAACCCACAACTTGGAAAGGTCAAGAACTCAAACCTTGGTAGATTGTGATCTTACATTTGCACTGGGTGTGTCAAAGAATTCTAGTAGACTAGATATCGATACCCACAATCTCGGATCTAGGCAATCTTTCGCCATCACAAGAACCCACAACTTGGAATGGTCAAGAACTCAAATTATTGACATGGCATTATTTCTCCATATGGTGGTACATGTAGATCAAGTTTTTGTTTTCAACCAGCAGTAGCATAGTGGAATCTGAGGGCTGGCACACTTGAACCAACAATACCCAAGTTTCTTGTTTTCAAGAGTACTTCCAGGTTCTCTTCAAAATCCTTGTCACCAGATCACATCCGGCTGCAGGTGTATCTTGAATATTTTTCTGTACTGAAAGTTCACACTTTGATGCTGGTTTCTGTTTCTTTGGGAAAAGTCAGTAGTTAAATTTTTAACCGCTCTAGCATGTCCAGAAATTAGCTGCCAGTTGTAGTCGTTTGTGGACATGGATGTGATACTGTTAAGCTGAAGATAAACTGTGAAAAAATGTGATAAGCTAGCAGTTTAGGGTTGAGGGTTTTAGGGTACCAATCTTGTAGCAGCAGCTCCTGCAACCTTTTATACCCTGTAACCTTAAGGCATGGCACTTCACCAGTAATGTCTTCTTATCGCTTTAACTCAATAGGAATGTGGTTGTAGAAAATCCGAAGGAAGTAAGTGATGCATGGGGATTTACAGGTCCTAATTCTGCTTTTACTACATACTAATTTTGGGGTTTCTCTTTGTGGATTATTTTCTTGCAGAACTCATTTGAATGAGGAGTGTCTAGGGAGTTGACATGACCTATATCATCACTGAATGTTCATTCTACAGTCATGATCTTTGGAGTCAAGCATTTGATTCAGCAGAAAACCCTAAAAACTCAAGGACCCGACAAGTTGTTAAACATTTGTACTGCAGCATGTCTTGAATGTGATATCATGTGTCTAGTTGGCCTTTCTATCTCATAAGAGCTCTGCAAAAGGTCCATACTTTACAAAACAACAATATGCCGTATTCTTCAAGAGTAAGATTCCCAGCTTCACTTGGCATTCCTTTCTCGGTAGCACAGCTTTGAGATGAATTTCTGTTGTAATTATTCTGGGGAACTTGAACAACATATCGGCATTATTTTCCTTCCATATTTGTCTTCACTTCACATGGTTGTTGGGTCAGATGCAGGTTATACCATGGAAGATGAAATTTCGATCAGGTTTTAAAAAGTAGATGAAATATTTGTTTGTTTGGATCACCTCTCCCATTCAGCACTTGTGCTCTTTTCATGCAGACAAAGATACTATGCGGGATGTCACTATCACTGCTGCTTATAAATTTAGCTGCTGTATTGGAGAGGGCAGATGAGACTTTGCTACCAGCAGTGTACAAAGAAGTCTCACAAGCATTCAAAGCAAGCCCATCAGACCTTGGATCACTCACATTTATACGAACTGTTGTACAAGCATTGTGTTCCCCTCTGGCTGGAATGCTAGCAATGCAATACTACCGACCATCGATAATAGGCCTTGGTACCCTATTCTGGGCACTTTCCACGGCTGCTGTGGCCTTTTCCCTGACCTTCACACAATGTGCCCTTTCTCGGGCCATTAATGGCATTGGGCTAGCAATTGTTGTGCCTGCTCTTCAGTCTTTTATTGCTGATAGTTACACAGAGAGTGGCCGAGGGGTTGCTTTTGGGTGGTTAAACCTAGTAGGGTCAGTTGGAGCCATTGCTGGTAGCACGTCAGCTACTGTCATGGCTGGCTACAATTTTGGGGGTATTCCTGGGTGGCGCTTGGCATTTTTCTTGATGGCTTGTGTAAGTTCTCTCATTGGCTGGCTGGTACATACATTTGTGGTTGACCCTCGAGACAGGCTTTCTAAGAGCGGCATAAGTAGCGACAGGATCACAAATGGGTATGCTATTTTGTTTCTCTGCTGTTTTTGCTTCTCCCTGGCCCATGGGGTACAATTAGCTAAGTACACTTAATGAAGAAGATAGGCTGTCAGGTTAGATCAAGTATTTCAAATGGGCCTTGTGGAGCATGTCACACAGCAACGTGTAATATAACTTTGAACTGCCAGACATACCTGGCAGAAGCAAGGGAACCAGAATCCCTGGCAGGAAACTGGGCAGCAGAAGTTACCAACTGGCAAGACATGCAACTTAGTTTTCGGTTCAATATCTCAGATGCACACCAGAATCAAATGCTTTTGATCTTTTCCTTGTTGAAATAGATGTCACACTGAACTCAAGCACTGGATGTACTGTTTTGTTGACAATTATGGGCAGAAACAAAAAGGAGAAGAGTCTTCACAGCATGTGGCTGGATTCTTGGGTGGCTGTTAATTCTGTCATTAGGGTGAGAACATTCCAGATTATCGTAATGCAAGGGCTTGTTGGGTCACTGCCATGGATGGCCATGGTGTTCTTTACTATGTGGCTGGAGCTCATAGGCAAGTTGATCTACTAACTCTTCCAATTTGTAGCTGTTGACATTTTTGTGAGAGTGTACGATCCATACTTTGGTACCTTTTACAGTCTTTAGTATCAATGCATTCAATTGCGTGCATTTTATCTATGGAGTGTACCTACAAATTGCTTATGTTTAATAACCCTCTATCACTTGACCTTTGTATCAGGATTTGGGCACAATGGTGCAGCAAGCTTAATGGTCATATTTTCAAGCAGTTGTGGCATTGGAGCTTTGTTTGGGGGCTGGTGTGGTGATCAGTTTGAGCAAAAATTTCCAGGGAAAGGCCGGATAATGTGTGCTCAATTCTCATCATTCATGGGGATTCCATTTTGTTGGCTGTTGCTGTATGTCCTTCCACAAGACTCTGAAAGATGGGGTCTTTTCGCAATGACACTTTTGTGTATGGGATTGACAATTAGTTGGTGTCAAGCATGTGCAAATAACCCCATGTTTGCAGACATTGTCCCTGAGCAGAATCGCACTGTCATCTATTCTTTTGATCGTGCTTTTGAGGGAGGATTTGGAGCTATAGCAGCACCCATGGTGGGGTTGTTGGCTGAGAGAGTCTATGGTTATAGGACCAATACTGTGATTCCTGAATTGGGCTCCCCAGCTGAGGCACTGGCCCTCTCTCGTGGCCTTTTTACTGTGATGGCCATTCCATTTGGTCTTTGCTGCATGTGTTACACTCCCTTGTACTTCACTTACCAGAGAGATCGTGATGACGCTCGTCTCTATAATGCAAGGCATGCATACAATACCATGAGTGATGAGGAGTTTGACACCCAACTTTCCATGGAGAAATTGTGATGTGTCTTGATCTATTTTTCACAACAAGATAGATCCTGAACAAATTTTGACAACTTGGGGCGCACAGGTTTGTGTGAGGCATGGTCCAATGGAGATATCAACATACCCTGCTTCTTCTAACCCCTTGGATTTTCCATGTAGATGTAAGATATCTTTGTGAATTTTAGCTTGAAAATGGGAATTGGAGATTTGATGCCACAATATATGTAACTCTGTTCTTCAATACAATTGTGTCCATTTAAAGTTTTATTGCCTTGTGCTCAGTCTAACAAGAATGATCACAATAGGAGAAAATATTTGGAAGTAAATTTTAACCATTTGAACCACCTATATGTGGCACAGGTGGCACCCCTCATTGAAGACAAATGGTAATAGGTTTTCCTGGCAAAATATGCTTCTGAACCAAATCTTGACATGTGAGAAAACATTTTTCTCAAAGGAGCTAGAGAGAAATATAAATAGTGAAGATCTGCTTTGAGAATACTAATTGACTTAATGCCGGCATGTGTGATAGCCCTGTGGGCTCCCCATGTGTGACAAGGTATGCTGGAAGAGAATGTGGATTTTCTCACTTTTTGTGAGAGAAAATCCACATTCTCTTGCACTCAATTATTCCTAGTTGGCAGACTGAAAGTTCCCCAATTTTTACAGGTAATATTTTGGTCATCTAGTGAAATATCTAGGAAAGATAGTCTTTTGTTACACACAAGGTTCCAGAATAGACAATCTCAATTCTATCATATGACCTAGATTTTGTTACATTTTGAGATGCATTACAACATGGATGTTCTACATTTCCAATATTCATCTACACAAGGTTATATGCACATGATTTAAATATCGACAAACAAACTGATTCTGGGAAGACATGATAGAAGATTTAGCTCAAAATTAATCCAAGCTAGATACTTGAAGAATGAAGACATAAGATGGAAAACAAGCCATACCACTTCTTCCATTGGGTTTACAGACAGCCTTTACAGATTGCGATTAGTAAAATCCCAATGCCTATCTCTTCACCCTTAATGTGCTGAAGAAACAAATCAATAATTAACCACCACCAGGATGCTAATGTCTTAGAATAGTGCAATTTTAAATTTCCAATCTATGTATTATGCTCTTATAACCACATGTGGTAGATATGGACATGATCTTGGCATGTGTTGCAATCTTGTGGACGGTGCACAAAACCAAGGGTCATATACTTCACACCATTGTAAATTCCAAATCTTGAATTGCAATACATGTGAAATCTTCCACTTTCATCATTTTAAAAATAATGTCTAATCTTCCACTTTGGTTGATTTGATATGGGCGTAAAACATAAGATATGCAAAAGCCAGGTGTAAGAAGGTCTCAATTTGTTGTACTAACCTTTTGCAAATTGACTATATTACTATTACAACACATGTCCAGACTTAATTTTGAAAGTTGAACAAGTTTCAAGAATAGTGCAAATTGTACATTTATCAATACTTATAGACAATGTTCAAATATGAGGTATAGTATTATTAATCTTCCAAGAATGTTTTTCCAAATTTTAGGGTTAGTCAAATTTAATGTCAAAGCAATTGTGGAAGGAAGCCAAACAGTATAAATAAGAAAAGAATGCAACCACAGAGAAGAAATTAAGTCTGATAAGAAACATTGTGGCTGTGGTGAATAGTGCAAAAGTTGACAATGATTTACTAGCTACCTTTCCTAAGTAAGAGAACTTAAAGAAGGGTGGTAGACAACAATTTAACCAACACGCCTTTAATGACCAAGAAACCTCAATGGCTGATTTGTGATTCATGATGTTGCATTCCTATGTTTGTTGATTTGCACATATTGTAGATATCATACGTAAATGGTGTGTACAAAGGGGTGAAACCCAAACTTTTATACAATGGAATTCTTTCATGAGTCAATTTCAAAAATTATCTATTGTGGGATTGTTTGTCATTATATCATTGTCATTCCCAGTGCATTACATCACCACAACACTTCTATGTTACTCACTCGAGTGTATTTTGTTTTGTTCATTTTTTGGGGGGAAAAAATTGTCATTTTTTTAACAAGAAAACTATGAAATATTAAAATATTTGTTTCTCTATTGTAAATTTGACTAATTTTCCTTTTTTTTTCACAATATCACAAAATTGAGAAAAAAAAAAAAAAAAACCCTGCTCAATTCTATTATTTCCATTTCCTTACACAACTTATATCAAAACATTTAGTTGTCTTAAATTCCACAAGCTCTTTCATAAATTATACTTCAATTGAATTACCCATGAGATAAAGTGAAACAAATGAGATCTACCTTACATCTTGGGCGTTCATTGCTTACACGGCAAGCAAGTGAAATTACTTTTTGAAAATGACTAATTTTTCTAATTTTCTGCAAAAATTCGCCAAATTTTTGGATAAAACATAATTGAAAGAAAAAAAAACCAAAAAAAGAAGGAAAAAAAAATCCCTGCTCACAACCAAATCGATTGTGCCATTAAAATCCAAAGGCAGAGCGTAGAAGAAAAATTAGTGGGAAATGTTATGCTGCTATATTCCACGGTAGGTTGAAAAGAGTTCATCAGCTACAGAAGACTTGCACCATCCAATAACTTGTAAAACAAAACAAAAAGAGATGCGCTGCAATGCAATTTATATGATAGAAACACGTACGGTCGCAGGAATCCATTTCCAACGGAGGCACTAGTGTGTATATATAGTACTGAAGAGGACATTTAGTTGTGATCTTGTGTTCGAAAACGTTCCCCATCATCATTCGACCTTCACCACTTTTGCCTCATGCTCTGGTTTCTTGGGGGTTTTAGGTATGGTAACTGTGAGCACACCATTCTGAACCTTGGCGTTGATGGCCTCGACGTTCGCGTTCTCCGGTAAGCGGAAACGCCGCAAGAACTTTCCGTGGGAACGCTCGACACGGTGCCATGTATCTGTGTTCTTCTCCTCCTCACGGGTACGCTCGCCGCTTATTTCCAGCGTTCGATCCCCTACTAGAGTCACTTTCACGTCATCCTTTTCCAGACCTGCACAACTTCCAAAACCTCACTTCCCAAAGTTAGCACCAAAAGGAGCAGTAGTAGTAACTAGACTTATAATCCTTGTAGCAAGAAACAAGACCCTATGTCAATGGCTTTCCATTATCTAGGATGCTGTGACCACAACACACCAGCCTTATTTTTTTTCTTCTGGCGAACTGGCGCAAAATTGCACCCAAAAAAATTTTAAAAGCCAAATTTGATCAAACCCCAAAAAAGAGTTGGCCAGATTTTGACAGGTTCCTAGAGTTAAGTCAGGTTTTCTACTGTTTGGAGAGTTTTCTAATAACTTGTCGTCACCACCAATGCTAAATCCTTTTTGGGGATGATCGGCACTAGTGCTCCAAAATGAAAACAAAAGGCCGCAACACACTGTGCCCACTGCTTTGCTGTGATCACAACAACCTAATGAAAGAGACCCTTAACAGCTCGCGACAGTACACAAATGGTTTGTGACAAGAACTGTTCAACTCATGAAGGCAGTATCGAGAGTAATGCCAATGCATCGTGAAATATTCACAGTCGTAGAACCAATCGGCAACGTAGCACACTAATATATGTTGCCAATTCTTCCTCACGGTTCCGAACCTGTGAATATTTCCGAGGTCCTTTTCTGCATGTCTCACCACGGGGTGGAAGAAATGGTTCAGGAGGGCAGCGTTGTACATACCCGGCAAATCGGCAGTGACGACGTGAGCTTCGGGAGTTTCGACCCAATCCACGCGCGTGTTGGCAACTGCCTCCACATCTTTTCCCACATTCTTCCCCAGGAAAGCATTTGGCCAGTGATCCACCGGGTCGAAGACTCCGAGTTCGAAAAGATCGAGAAAGTGGTTACGTCCTCTGCCGCCGAAGAAAGGTGTCACCGCCATGGCGAGTAATAATATTAGTGATGAGTACCAAGTCCTTTCTTATGACAATGTAAACAGAAGTCGCAAGGAGTAGAACTAATTTTGCAAGATCGGAACAAACAAACAAACGCAAACTAAATTTGCACGATTGGAAACAGCAGAACAAAATTTAGGAGTCAAACAACAACAGTAATATCTCCTTGGAAATCGAAACTCAAACTGCTAGTAGTGGAAATGGAAACAGGAAAGAGGAGAATGGGATTGATCCGATTGGGAAATTGGAAGTAAAGCCGGAATTTATAGCGCTCTTGTGACGATGAACGAACGAATGATGTTGGCAGTGCCTTGTATCTTCTAGATGACTCCACCAGTGTGATCGTCCTGAACACCGGGATAAGGTAATGTATGGTTCCATATAACCATACAAGTCACATGATGGAACATATTACCATCAGCCTTTTTTTTCATCATTTTTGTGATGTAGGTAGGGTAGGCCAGCTCATCATCAATTGCTTGCCTCCGATTGAACACTCATTTATGTCTTCATCATATGTGCTTCATTTTGAGTGATTTAAAAATGTTATGGGAGCGCTACCTCAAGCTTTAGAAATTGTCTTTGAAGTGCAAAAGAGTAATGAAAAGATAACAAGAAGAAAAATAAGCTTTTCAAATTACAAAAAGATTTTTGTTTTTGTTTTTTCTCTTTGCCCTCCTACTTTCAAAGCTCATAACTTTCTTATTTCTTGTTTATTTTGAACAATTTAAAAATAAACTTTCCAACTTATAAAACTCATTTTATTTTATTTTTCTTCTCTTTGTATCCCTTATTATTTTCAAAGCTCATAACTATCTTATTTTTTGTTTATTTTAAATGATTTAGAGTTCTACAGGAGCATCACCTAAAGCTCTACAAATCATCTTATAACTCTAATACTAACAGAGCAACATAAAAAGACTATATTGGGTGTTTAGGAATTGACTTTGGTAGTGTTCAGCGGTTTGTTTCTTTGAGTTCTTGGACCCGTTACTTTGAGGGGTTCTAACTTTCTCATTTCTAATCCATTTTCGACGATTGTTAATGTCTCAAATGCCCTAGAGGAGGGGTTCAAGTTTTGTTTGGACATCAGAAACAACAGAGCCCTCCCTTTGGATATAACCTGCCCTGAGCGCTTAAATGTTCGATCATGGACTGGTCTACCCTAGCACTAGTGGTGATCATCCAGACAAGGATTCGCATTGATGGTGACAAAATATTGGAAAACTCTCAAAACAGTAGAAAACCTGGCACAAAAACGTGACTTAACAATAGGAAGCTGTCTAAATCCGGCAAAACAATTTGTTGGGGCTGTGATGAAATTTCATGAAATTTGCAAGAATCTGCAAAGGAATATTCTTCTTAGAGGGTGCAATTTTGCGCCAGATTTGCCAGGGGAAAAAAAAAGGGAAAAAAGTCTGAGTGCTGGTTCACCGACAAATGGATGTTAGAATTTCATGATATCAACTAAAAATGACTACCATCTGATTTCTCACTTTAGGTTATAGGCTACATGTAGTGCACTAGTAGTAGGCTAGCTCTATCCATCGGATGATGCCGCAAGGATGAGCAGGAAACATGGGAGGCATGCAGGCACAACAAGTGGCAGAGGGACGGTGCAACGTATTTAGACAAAAACTGGTGAACACCTACAATTGGTATAGGTATACACCTGCAGGGGTACATGGTCATCACCTTGGGCGAGTCAGCACCTACACTGGGTACCATGGTTGAAACCCCCAAAATTCCTTCTGAATATTGTAAATATTCCCTGCTTAGACTAAATCAGGCTGGGTAGCTGCACCCATCACCAAACACACGCTGGTGACCACTTAGGACAAAAAGTTTTAACCTAGGCCAGTCAAAGGTCCTTGCTTAAATTGGCTAGCGTGCATTTTGCACCTTATGATCAAACCTCTGGTGACAAACAAATGTGTTTAGTTTTTTTTATTCCTCACACTCGGGCAGAATGTTTGGTGATAAATATTGTGTTTGGTGATGGGAGTGGTTCCTTGCACTTCTAGAAAATAAACATTCCCTAACCTAGCAACCCAAGTGTTTGGCCGTAGGTGTAAAGTAGTGCAATAAAGAAAAATAAATTCCAACTCACTTCACCAAAAATAAAAAGTTTGATAATGGGGAAAAAACCACTCTTCTTTAGATATCATAAGAAAATTTAATTTTATTCATTTAAATCATTAATTTTACACCTTGTAACACCCTCAGCGACAAGCATTACTAGAATTAGGTCCACCTGGTGTGGGTCCTTATTCTGGCCATGCCTGTGATTTGAGGTTGTTACCATACGCATAATGTCTTCAATGGGTAGCCTTACCCTATACTAATTGTATTTCTTGATTATTAATCTATTGCAAATGTGTTGGAATTGATGACATTTTTGTTGTGACGACCTAGCCTGATTTTTTAGTGTAATTGGAGGGCATTACGCATATGTGCAGAGTTTGTTGGTGCTGGTGACTGGCGCAGCAAAGCGGTACACTTGCTAGAAAAGAGTGTAATGAATGTGATCTGACTGGTGCTCCCTGTCTCCCATTGGCAATCATAATTAGTGGTCCAGGTGGTTTGCTATTAGTAGTTTCCCACCGATTTGCATTGCCTGCTCACTTAGTAAGCACCGCTGGAGATGCTGAATATGTGACCCTGCAAAAATATGTTTCACATAATTTATTTATTTGCCACCTCACCCATAAAATTAAAATTGGGACAGCAAATGGGTGGGGGATTATTCATAGCAAACTACGTGGACCAATCATTATGATGGGCCAATCAGAAACACTCAAGTCATATCTATTACAGAAAATGTGCACAGCACAGCGTTGTTTCGGCTATACCAACTGACCAGAAGTCAGATCAAACTTACTATTACACTCTTTTCACCAACCACAGCAAATTGTGGAATTATACTGAGCCAAAACCATTTTCCTAAGCCAAATCGGCATATTTTGACATTTCTTCATCCAATTTTGCTCTGCATGGAGATGCTCTCAAAGAGATAAACCTGCGTAACACACTATGTGCGAGAGGTACTAAGCGCACTGACAACACACCACGTCCAGTTATGCTACAGTGCAGTTCGCACATGAGGGTAGCATTAAGAGAATACTATCATTGTGGATGCATCCTGATTTGATTTCCAATTCCATAAAAGCAAAAAAATTCCATTTCTTTTCATGGAATTTATAGAAAGAAAAACCAAACTTAAATTGCAGCTTGCGCGTTGTGTCATTCTGGTTCTTGTGCAGGGATGTTCTACGATAACGTCTTTCATTCCATGTTCATGAAGCTGCTTGTCTCTGGCACTGCCTTGTTGGTTTTAGGACATTGATTGTGAGCCCAACATTCTCCCACTTTGGCATCGACTGCATCGACGTCGGTGACCATTCTCCGTTAAGCGGTAGCGACCGCAGAACTTTCGTAAACGAGCCCTCAACAAGATGCTATGTGTACCTTGGGTCTCCTATTCGCGAGATCCCTCACGGCTCAAGTATTTGCAACAGCGTTAGATCACCTTTGCACGGTCACTTCGGCATGACCTAAACCCATGCAGTTCGAGAAGCATAGTTCGCAGTGAAAGTAGTTAGCAAGTTAGAGTGAAGACTTCTCTTGCGGTACAGAAAGCTGAACCCAACTTTGTACGGGTTTAATGTTATGTTTTGCAACGTCTGAAAGTGTGTAGCAACTGATCCTAGTGCACTACAATCCAGAACGTGCAAGTTTGATCTTGACACTAGGAATAATACCGCGGCTTCCGCGATTCCTCACAACTCGAACAGGCAGATGAACATCTTCCCAGATTTGGGCGCCTATGAACTTCCGAGCTCCGACTTTTTTTAATACAAATCTTAAGGACAACAAATTTTATTAAGGATTTCTTGATGGTTTCCTGTGGGTCCATCAAGAAAAACTGGAATGAATTTCCCCTATGCAAACATGAAATGGTTTGTTTGACAATGGGAAAATACAATGATCCCCCTATTTCCACAATGGGAAAATTAAAATAAAACATGGAAATATTGGTCTCACAATTCCCTTGGAGAGTTTTCCCTGTGCGCGCTTGGTGCTGATATTAATGGTCTCGCTGCTTCGATTCCACACAAGTCGAACATGCAGATGAGCATCTTCCCGGATTCGGCGCATGCATGGATGAGCTCCTAATCGGAATTTGAGGCCTCGAAGTAGGCTTACCCATACCGCCCACGTTTCCAAACAGGAACGTGGCATATAAGACATACAGGTCGTGCATCCCAAACTGTGTTCGACCGTGTTCGGGTTATGGCGGTGTTACTGTTGACATCTTGGGGAATGCCCACTGGAGCAGGCATTTCCCAAGCGTAAAGGGTAGACATATTGTGATGCGGCCAGAAATGGGCCAAATTATGGTAGGTTCCCTACATTCTAGGGTCGTGTGTAGTCTACTACCATAGTACATGGACTGCCTCAACACCAATTCAATTATTTGTAGAAATGTTGAAGATTTCAAAATTTCTCTTATCAACTCAAGAACATTTTTTTTTGTTGAAGGAAAATAGAGAATCTGTAAGAATATTCAAAAATATTTTATATTTCAACATGTAATCTTAAAATTTGATCGACAAACATGTGTTGGAGCTGCCCTTGTACTACAAGTATAGAGACATTTTCTTGCATGGTATCCACTTGGGCTTCAACATGCTACCACCATGTGTTTCTAATTTAGTATGTTCAATATTTTATTGTCCTTATGCATGACATTTAAAGAGCAGAGCCATCATGCAATGAGTTGTTTGTTTGATATCTCAAAGTTTTGTAAGTTATGTACGAATGGTGGTAGGTCTCTTCAATTGGTGAAAGCATCTTCCATGTGCTGCAGCTAGGTGGTTTCAAATACAAAGGAAAAAAAAAATCTTGACCTTGGAATGCTTTTTAAAAAAAAGGTCATCACTTTGACATCATCTTTTTCAAGGTTCAAGATGAACATTGATTAAGTCAATTGATTACATTGACTATTACTTACAATTATATTGATGAAAAATTGCTAAATGTGTACATGACTTACTCTGAAACTAAAAAGAGTTCACAACTTTGTACTTATATCATATCTTGTTGAATGTCAACATCCTATCAAAGTAATGTTTGGAATTATGGAAAGCATCTACTTGAGTTAAGGTGAGTTAAACATTTCATTGCATATAATGTTCACCCCAGCTATGGTGAAGGTAACATTTCCATGGGATGATGACTTTGTGCATATAGTATTAGGAGAAGTAATATTTACATCGCAATGCTTATCATTTATTCAAAGTTGGCTAAAGCTTAGAGACAGATTGTAAAATTTGTAACAACTTGTAACAACTTGCAGTGTGATCACACAGAAGGTTGAACAAAGAGCTCATTGTAAATCTATGCTTTACTCATCTTTATTCTCTCATTGTTCTGTTGTTAATTTTCAACATATGTTAAGGTTAAAATTTCAAAATTTTGTTAATTTCCTATGTTTTAACTTCTGCCTGTTTTGAAAGCAATGAACCTGAATAAACAGATGCCTTAATTTATTCATCAGATGCACAAAAAATTTCACAGCAACGGTTCTCACTCACATGTTTCAGCCTTCATACAATCCTCTTGCAAAAATAGTAGTCCTGTTTATGTTTTGATCGATCAGACCTCACTCCTATGCACCCAGCTGATCTTCTCTATCTACTGAATATTCACACCCTGGTCAGTACTCTCTAGATAGAACAATTGCCTTCCTAGCATCTTGCTCTCCCTCTCCCTCTGATAATCCTGCTTCCAGAACCACAACTATGCTTCACCTCTAAGCAACAGGCGGTATGCACTACTTCTAGAACCTTCTGATTTTCCGCCTCCACATCCATTACCAGCAGCAATCACCAGTGCCTCCAAAATTTGAAGTATCATCAATGAAGCTGTCAGAACAGCAACTAGTGACACAACAGAGTTCCAGTGAGCAACATACATGCTCAATCCCTAACAGTCCAATGTACTACTCTATTTCCATCCAACCCAATGTTATCAAATAACTAATAGTTGTAATGAAGCCTCTTGTGCAATGACTCAGCACATAGCCACAACAAGAACTAGGAGCATCAATATCTTGTGCTTATGCTCATGCATTGTCTGTTATGAGAAACAAGAACCCAAGAGAGGAGGAAGAAACATCAAAGTAATCCCCTCATCAAATTAATCTCCTCACATTTTAATGACACATTTTCATTAATCAAACCTGCAAATTGGACCCTAGGCCCTTAGACGCATCCACTGTAGCCTAGGAAAAAAACATTTCTCTTAATGTGAAGTTTTCAATTTTCTTCAAATTGGATAGAGCTCATATAGAGATCAAACCTTCCATTTTTCCAGCATCACATGAAATCTCCTCAATTTCAAATACAGGAAGGAGGTATGAAAAACTAAATGAAAGGCTTGCATTCCACAATTCAGCATATTCATATTGAATAGTCTTTAATCTCCTAAATCTCTCCCTTGAGCACAGGTCTGAATATGCCAGGTTCTCTCCGTCCATTCAAGATTTGATGCTTACAGTATTGGCTAATCTGCACCAATAATTCATACCAGCTGAAACTGAAGCTATGTTATCAATGCCCTATGCAGTAACAGTCTCAGCCAGTCATGACCCACACAATGCCCAAGGAGACAAGTAAAATACAAATTACCAAACATAGTCAGACACAGTATCAGTGATTCAGATACAGGGAAAGAATTCAGATATGACAGTGCAAACAGTAGGACAACACCTTTTCTTTACATGAGGAAAAAGCTGTGAATATGGGATGCATCTATAGAGAATCAGGGGGACTGCTTCAGACTAACAGTCAACTTCCCTGCCAGGTTTGATCATTGAGAGTTCCTTCTGATAGTGAACTCAAAACCAGACCAACCCTTGTAATATTTGCTGACTTCCAATGGCAAATATTGTTGATGATAGGTGCTGTAACAGTAGTGTCTTAACTGGTTTTTCCATTCCTACCCTGCACTTTCTTCCCCCATACCAGCCATCATGCACATGTCTAGGCATGCATGAAAACATCCTGTGCTGCTTATTATTACATGTCCTTGCCACTACTCTAGCTTTGTTCCCTTCACATTTATTCATCCATTGAAGTAGTACACTTCAAATAATTTGCTGAATATTCCATAAACCAGTAGCATCTATGGACTGCTCATCCTTGGAATTAATGCATGCTGTTGACAAGAACCTTGCATCACTCCTCCAAGCACAGACTGCAGACACAGGAGACAAAGGAATTAGATAAAGACCACATGCCTAAGGTTGAAGCTAGGTAACCTACAGTGATCAATCTTTTGTACATGAATGAAAAAATGCAATGTCCGTCTAGAGGCAATTTGTGTGAAGGACACTATGCAAACAAAAAGGTGGGTTACAGAATCACTGACATGGTAAAAGCAACTGTTATTGACATCAGTTGATTTGGGCTTAAACACTGAATTCATGTTGCTAGGTCTGTGATTCAGCACCATCTTCTTCAATCAATAGGTCTTCAATCTGATGTCTGCAAGTAAACCCAACCTCAATGTGTGATACAGAATTGATGATAGCTGTTGACAGATAACACTTTACTGATCAGCATGAAACCTCCATCACATTATCCCTTTAAAACTGATAATAGAGAAAAAAAGAGGAGACAGCTGCCCATAGTTAGCAGCTCAAAGCCCAGACAAGATAATGGCTTAATGTTGAATGTACATTCAGACATTGCAGGACAAAAAGGGCCTTTCAACAGCTGTGAGACAAAAGGATAGGATCTCACCTCATCCAACTGTACTTGTCTTTAAATTGTTTTTGAGCTCGCTCTCTCATGGATCCTGGCAACAACTCATATGTCTGAATTCCCTTTTTGTGTACATTGGGAAGAATCTGGAACCTACAACTTGCACAGCAAACTGTCTGGAAAGCGATTGATTGGTGTGTGAAAGAGTGGATCCCTCTATCAGAACTACCACAGTATTCTACATCTTCCTCATCAAAGTGCCTTCCGTTTTCCTCCAAAGATACTCTATCAGTATCTGAGTTGCAATAGTCTAGTATATTCAATGGGGAACTGCAGACTAGACACAGTACTTCAGATCCTGAACTGGTGCTCATCTCTTTCTTGTTTATAGGAGTAATGTTAGTAGCAAGTAAATCTTTGCGTCGACAATTTGCAAGGTATGTTGAAGGACATTCTGAGTAGTTGAAACTAAAGGGCATCAGTTTTGCAGCAGTACGGGCAATGGTATATTCCCTTGAAGCATTCTCTTCCTGCACATAATGACAATTCCTAGTAAGAAGCCAAATGATGGTGTCTCCACTGTCTCAATGCAATCTCCACTGGTATAAATTCAGCATGCATGTGGGAATTAATTACAAGATTCTCCAACATTTTCTTTCCTTTCCTCTGGCTACAGAGATTTTCTAGAAATGTATTCATTCCTTCCATGGTACACAGTGTTGCAGGGGAGTTACCTGAAGTGAAGTTACAAATGTGTGGGCCAGGTTGTTGATACTGCTTGATCTATCAGCCATAGTAGAGAGATTTCTAATAAAAACTGTATCCAGACTGCAGAACATATTCCCACCCCATCAGATCAGTCTATATTACTAAAGCTCAGTAAATCTTGGACCCTCTGTCACATGAAGTTCATGAGTCATGATACTTTCAGAACAAGGAAGAACCATGAAAAGCTCCACAATAACAATCATTCAGTCCAAAAGAGTAAAGGAATCACACACTTGGCTCCGTGGCAATGCAAGACAAGCTCTCGACTGATGCAATCTCGCAGGGGAAGTACCACTGGAACAGGCCACCTAGAATCCAAATATTGAATGTCTGCAGGCAGAGAATATCCTTGCCCCTGCAAAGAATTAGTCCATAGTAAGCATTCCTGGTCCTGCTTGTTGCAAGCACTGTACAATGCAAGCGTATCAACAACTGCAAGACATGTCATCAAGATAGAGATAACAGCAATACATAGGTCAGTGTTGTATCTAGGACAAGGTAAGTAAACTCTTCATTCTTCAATTACCACTCAAGCATGTTTTCAGGAACTACTGCTTCCTGATATTGTCCTCCACAAATCACACATTTGGCAATCACAATAAGCTTATTGAGCTCATCACAAGGAGAGGGGGTATTCAGGCATATACTATATCACCTTAGCAGTTGCAGCTAAAACACGTGCTGCTATACGTGTGGTACAAAGACCTAACACAAGTTTGGTGTATCCATGTTCTTTGGCCACCTGCACAATCAGTTTTGCTCATGTGAATGCCACCTGATTCTCATGTTTTAGGTCATGACCCACCCTCCAATAAAGAACAAGAGGATTCATGCTTCTGCCTACACTGCAATGTTCAGTTGCTCCATAATCACATACATGCTGAAATTGTGAAACTTTCATAAGGTTCCCCAACTCTTCAAGAGTTCAGAAACAAATATATCTCAATGGTTTTTGAAAGACAAAAATGGAGCAATCTGAAAACACAGGTACAATTTAAGTTTCCTGAAGAATTCTGAAATACTGCAGGCAGGAATGCAAAGGAGGATTGCGGCAAAGTTTGCAGTGGCTGAGCTACAGACCTGTTGCAGAACATGCATGCGAAGATACTCAATCAAATCCTCCCTTCCTGTCATATCCTGCACACTCTCCAACAAAGCTCTGAGCCTTTGTGACAGCCTTCTTCTCTCCTCATTCTCATTGACCATGCAGTTTCCTCTTATACTTGTAATCCCACATTCAGTGCCAGCACTTGGACTCATGGCAGCTTCATTGTTCACCAACAGCAAGGACCCTGCTGCACTGTGAACAGAAAGTATAGGATTTTCCTTTTGACTGATTGCTGCAAGTTCTCCACCGAAATGCAAGGTTTCCATCGCTGTGGCAGCGTCACCAGCGAGACTACCATCTCTGACGTGAGCCTGTGAAGTACTACTTCGAATACTTGCACAACACTCATTCTTGAATACATCTTCCAGTCGAGCAATGTGTAGAGTTTCTAGCCGTGGGCTTCCAGTGCAGACAATTGAACTGATTTCGTCTTCGATAAGCTGAGCATCAGCCGAAGAAACTTGCAACACAGCAGCTTCATTGACGAACACTACACCAAGACCAAAAACAGTAAGCCCACTGCGCTGATCCCTGGAGGCATCCATGTCACTCTGCGCCTTTGACCTAATTTCTCGAAGAAACTCCAGCGCCACTCTGCAAAGACCAAACGGCGATTCAATCAGAAAGGGACACAAACCCACATACAACAGCGATACTGTTTCTGATAACAACACAAGGCTCCAGAACCTCATAAGAGATCAGAGATGGATGATCTATAACCCTAATCAAGCCACTTGTTGAGCAACAAAACGGAGCAAACCTAGAAGCCGGACCACCAGAAAAGGCAAGGAGAACGTTGTCGGACGGCGTAACGAGGGAATGATTGTTGATGGCAGTCTTGAACTTGGAGAGGAGACTGGCATGAAGACACCCAAGACACATGGGTTCCGACTGATTGGCCACAACCCGTGCAACGACTCCCTCCTTGCACTTGACGCAAAACACGAGCTGGCTACCAGCGGGCTTCTTCTGAGGGGCGCAACAAGCTTCTTGGGAGCCGCAAGACGACGAGCCACATGTGGTCGAATCGCAAGCCATGGCTGCAAAGCTTCACCTGTGTGCACAAAACCCCTGCTCCGTAGCGCGCAGGACAGAATAAGCAACAACAAATACAGCAGCACACCTGCTTTGCATTGCCTGTTGGAGCCAATGCAAATCCTAAACCTGGGCAGTTTTTTTTCTTTTCTTTTTCTGTGACGAAATTTCGTAACTTGGCGATTTTTTATTAAAAAAAATTGGGAAAAAAATCACGAAAATTTTGTGATTTTCAGGGGTTAATTTCGCCATTTTTTGAAATAAAAATAATTAAATTAACCACATCTAGACCTAGGCACTTCCTAGGTCGCCATTTGTAGTAACACTTATGTAAAACTGCTACAGCCCACTTAGGACAGTTGCCATTTAATTTTAATCAATGCAGGAGACCCTCGCCAGTGGACCCACTTAACAAACTTGAATAAAAACAACAGCCCTGAACCTGGGCCCTTAGGGTTACGGTTCGAATTTAGGATAGTACCCAAATATTTGCAACAGTAGCCATGGGTCCATTTAAGATTTTGAAATATAATTTTTTTGAACAACCCCTCTTTGATCCCACATGAGGCAATCTCTTCATCTCTCCCCAAATTTAAGAGAAGAATATTGCGGCCAAGGCCCCTATAGTTCTCTCTTAAAGCACTCTGTCTCCTTTTTCTACGTCTCCCTCTCTCTCTCTCTCTCTCTTTATGGTCACTTTGTCTCTCTTCTCTTTTGTTCTACAACAATAAGGAACAAGGCTAAGCACCATCACATCAAGCAAGTCTTTTGCAGTGTCTGTAACAACATCAAATAGCATTGTGTCAAAATTATTTCTCTTCATGGCTATAACATCATATTTCCTTCTTTCTCCACATCTCTCCCAATCTCTCCACATTCCTTTCTCTATGTTTACATATGTCTTTCTATTTTTCCTTATATGTGTTTTCTCTCTCTATCCTAATTGTGTTTGTATGTTTACAAAAACCCAACACCATCAAATGAAAAGGACTCACAAGGGTTCATGAATTGAATTGAGGTAAAAGGGTTTAAGCTTGGCTCTTTCGATCTTTGCTTGCCTCCATATTTTTTGTTTATGTGTGTTAATGGGGATTGTTGTCTCGTCACTCTAATGTTGTAGCTTGATTATCATTGTTGTTGTCATTCATGAAGAACATGAGTTGTTAATCATTCTTTTTCCTTTTACCTTCTCTCTTTTTTCATTTGTGTTTGTTAATGTTTGTTTGTGTTCCTACAAGAAGGCAATGATTGTCATCATGTGAGTCAACATTTATGTCATCGAAACCACTTAAATTCAAAGTTCAACCAGCTTTGACTTTCCTAATCTCTCCTTTTTTATTCTCTTTGTCTTGTTTTTTTTCCTACCTCTATAAACCTAGTGCCCCCATCATCAACATGTGCACCAACTTCTCTCATCCCATCACCTCTTGTATAAACCTTTTACACAAAAATTTGTCCAAATTTGTCTTTCTTTTTTTTGGTATGTCCTTCTTCTTTATCTTTATCCATTTTCTTTCTATATTTAGTTCTTCGACCCTCTTTCTTTTTTGCATTTTCTCTCTCTTTGTGTATTTTTTATTTGTCCATCTTTCTTGACTAGCATTGCTTTCTCTACTCCAACCTCTCTTTCTCACCTTTTCTTCTATCTATGTCTGAACTTTCTTTTTATCCCTCTCTATTTTCTCTTTATTCCAATTTCTCTCCATCCTTCTTTCTTTTCTCTCAATGTCTTAATCTTTCTCTCTATCCCTTTCTTTTTTTTCCTACTCTTTTTTCTTTTCTCTCTTTATCCCAAACTTTACTTTGTCCTTTTTTTTTCTTTAACCTTATCTTCTATCTTTGTCTCTATCTCTTCTTCAGTCATTGTCCTTTCTTTTTCTCTTTTCTAAATTCTAACAATTTTTCTTTCCCCTCTATATCACAAGAGTTAATAGAACTTATCACAAACCTCCCATAGCTTTCCGTCAGTTTTCCTTGTATTTTTGTTTTCTTTGACTAACCATCACTAATGCCCTTAGAACTAACTAAAAACCCTTGCTTCTTTCATTTACTATTATTGAATGGAAGGTTGTAACTTGGTTAAGACATGCCTAGCAAGTTGCACTTTTACCCTTTTTTGTTCTCTAACATTTATTTGTTGCACAAACTCAATTCCAAAGCTAAACCCTTTATATCTTAGAGGACGGGCCTAAAAACCTACTTTAAAATTGTTGTGAAATCTTTCACCATCAACCTCAACAATAAATCTTATGTCATTGAACTTAACTTTATCTTCCTTAATTCCTTTGAGTTATTTGCTCAACTTGGGTAAATGTAATTTCAACCCTTCTTTATGTTCTTTCCTCTTTTTCTTTTGTTTTCAACTCCTTAATTATATCAACAACTTCTTTGTCCAATGTCTTATGTTTCAACACTATTAGATATTGGTATGATGTGACCATGTGTGAATTTAAATAATCCCTTATGGCTCCTTGCCTTTTTTTGGTGATAATGGCAAAAACAATGGGTTAATTAATCTTACAACTTTTTAAAGTTTGACAAAGGATTGTTCATGGAACTACTATAGAGGGTTTGGTTGTTCGCCGATGAAAGTGGTACGTGAGTTGGGTCATTTGATTCAAAAGTAGGATCTTCCAAGTTCACCACTAATTGATCCTTTCCATGGTTGTTTGTTGGGGTGGTAGGACTCTTGAAAAACTCCTTTGGAACAAATATGCAAATAAAATCAACCATTAATTGAAAAGGTAATTTGTCATCCAATCATTTTTTTGCATTGTCATGCATGTTCTCGATCTACGTTACTTTCTATAATCTTCTTACATCCTTAAACCTCTGAAAATGTAAAAAATAAGCAAGGTTATCCCTGTCACATTAATAACACAATTCATAGTCACCACATTAACTTCACATAGCCAAAACCTTAACACCGAATTGTCATCTTGTTTGAATTCCTATCTCATTTGAATTCTAAATGTGATTTAATGGATATTTGTGTTGTGTATACAAGTTTTTAAGTTGTGATAAAAGGTATGGCATGTTTCCCTAATTAACCTTTTTGCCCTAAAAACTTCTATTCCTTCTACAAGGTGTATGTTGATTTTTGAAACACATTTTTTGAACTAAAACCATTAACTACTTTTTAAAACATCATTCCAAAATGGGTAGGTCCAGTTTGTGTGATTTCAACAACCTTTGATTTCAATTGTTGAAAGGTGACAAATAAACTAGCCTTTTGCATGTTTTGAACCCAAATGGTTAATGCTTCATCTTCTTGTTATGACATAACACACCTTAAGGGCCCATTTTTCTTGCTTATGGTTTTACCATTGAGGTGATCTGAAAGTGAGGTCAGTAGGATGTTATAATACTTACTAACCTTCTTTAACAATGTGTGTCCCCTCTCCACTACATCCATGGCATCTTTTAGTTCTTAATCTGTACACCTACTTTGCTTAAATGCATTAAGTTGTATATTAGTTCTAGCTGAACTTTGTATTGTTATTGTGATAAGATAACATTGATGTTGTGGTTGGTTGCAAATATTGATTCACCTATGTTGTTGAAATGGTAGGTTAGGGATGTTGGTTTTCTTGGTCTTCACAATTGATACCTAAAACCCCACACCGTTGCTATCTTGGCACATTGAATTGTGTTGGAAAACATTCTACTAGTAATGCAACCTTGGTAGATGGCTATAGGGCCTCCTCTCACATAGGCAAACTCATTTCAAACTACTCCTAGACCCAATTGTTAACATTTAAGGGTCCTTATTTAAGTCCCACAAGAAGCACGAATTGGTGTTAAAAATATGTTAGATCTAAAGATATCTAAAAATATGTTAAATCTAAATAATGTTGGGTTCATGTATGTTGTTTTTTTTGTTCACCAAGGGATTAGTTTCCAAATACTTGTCTATACTTTTCTATGCATGAACCTTCAAATTCATCACTTGGTTACTATTGTTAAATGTTGCCTTGGACCCCTATTACCAAACAAAAAATTGCATAGAAACGATCTTAAATATGTGTTCCAAAATGCTACCTCACAAAATTTGGATGTCTTGCCCCTTATTCTCAAACACTTAATTTCCCAAAGGCATTTTACATTTTTAAAATTTCAAAACACAAGATTCATGGTTGAACATTTGGTCATAGGTGTCTCCTTTAATGAGAATCAACATAAGACAAAATTGATAGTGTTGCTAGAATTTTCTAAATTGGTGTTCAGTCGTTGGCCAACAATCAATGAAGGGCTATTTTGCCCAGTTGTTAGGGCAAACATTCAATTCAACAATGATTAGAGTATTTGCATGTCAACTTTCTCACAAAGCCAGCATACTTTTTTATTGGATATGAATTTGTCAAAGGAGCTTGTTCATCCCTTGTGCTTGATTGGAATTGATGGGGTCTGACTTTTATCATTACTTCCATCACACATTACAAGCCATATGTTTGAGGTAAAGATTAGTTTCACTACACAAATGAATATGCTTCATGCCGATGTGTGGGATTAATATTGCTTTCAAGATGTGTGGGATTGAACTACCTTGGAATGGACAAGTATAGGAATGAACTATACAGGTGTTAATCTGATGGGTTGCTTTAAGTTTTAGGCTGATTATGTACTATGGAGTGGGCCTGTTCCATCCAGGAATGTGGTGAGCCTGGTAGGGTGAGCCACCATTCTGTTAGGTGGTAATGGGTTTTTTTGCAGCCTACTCCACACTTAACTAGTTTTCAACTGCTGAGTTATATTTCAAGCACCTTTAATATCCGTCGAATTGCATAGAAATTGACCCTGACATCATCAAAAGTAGAGCATGCCCCACCTAGGAAAATGCCTCTTAAGAGTGCTTGAATAGGACTGCTATATAGTTATGTACACCCACCCTTAGTGGATAGTCATGGCAGTTTGTCACTGCTAATTTGTGATGAAGATGATGGTCTAACACTATGCGAGCAACTCTCATAGGTTATGAACACACTTGATTGTTGTGTAATTCCTTTCGAAGTGACATTGCTGAGATTTCTCTACAATCTCATACTTTTACTTTGGAATAGGCAACTGTAGTACAAGTTAGTTGGCTCACTCTACAGTTTGCTTGTCACGCCAGCTGGTGTTTAAAATTTTGGAGCGGGCCTGACTTTGGTTTGGAATCTGGATGTTGTTCAATTCAGAAGAGTTTTTGAGTACCCATCAAGAGCATGGAAGAATAATCAATCTGCACCCTGAACACTGAACAAATGAGAGGCAAACATTCAGATGTTCTTTTCGTTGCTTACACAGTCAGATTGTTCTATAAGTTGCCTTGTGTGGGAGATCCTGGTCAGGCTTGGTGCAGTCACTTTTGCATACTGTTTGACACCCTCAATGCATTGCAGTCATTGGCTGGGTGGGCTTTGGCAGAATATCTTACTCTATCTCTGGTCCTTATGTCGATGCTTCATAAGTGGATGAGCTTGACAGTTTGGTGACTGGCAACTAATTCCACTCAGATTGTACCCATACATCCCTCCCTCTCCAAATGCCTGCAAACTTGAAGCAATTAGCTCTTGCACAGCAAGGTCCTGCTACTTGGGAATCAGTTATCCACTTACCTTGTGTGGAGGATATCCTCAATTGTGATACTATTGTGCAAACTTTGTAACTTGCTGGGTGAGTGGAGGTTCAAATTCAGGAACATATCATGAGAATGGAAAGGAGAAGAATGATCAAGAAGTATTGTTTGGTGTTTTTCTTGCTTTAGAATCTTCAAAATCTAGGGCTTCCATATATGATTCATGAGGGAAATTTTAAAGGCCACCTTTCTCCAGGAGAGATAATTCTCTTAAAAGAGCTGGATTTTATTTCTTTCCTTTCTTAGTGGAACTATTTTTTCTGGTTTTTCTCATTCTTTTGTGTTTTCTTCTTTCCCTTGGTTTCTTTGTGTTTACTCCTCTCTTTTTTGTGCTTTTCCTCTTTCTTCTTCTGTTTCTCTTCTTTCTCCTTGATTTCCTTGCTTTTCTCCTTCTCTTTTGCAATTTGCATCACAGTTGAATCTCCTTCTCTTCTACACTTTTGCATCATGGTTGAATCTTCCCATTACCATTACCATCATCAGGCTTGTGACAAAAACTCAGCACATTGGTTAATGTATGACATTGACATCCACCCACTGCCAAGAGTGAGCTGCTGATGAGGCTGATGAAGTTTCATCAATTGGGGATATTGTGCTAGCTGGTCAATACCACACATGTTGTCACAAGTCTCTGAACATGCATGCAATTGTTGGTGCTGTTGTTCCAAACCATCCCTCATCCCAGAGATCCTTTTTCCCCCTGTACATTAGAAGTTGGATCCAAAATCACAATAACCTCATCATCAACATCTCTCAGTTTTACTTAGGTTATATAAAATTGAAGTGCTATATACTTATGAAAAAGATAAGCACCCTTAGATTCATGCTTGCATCAATGCAGTAGCATCATGCCTTGGTTCATCTACAGCAAGAAGATGATATCCTCATCTTCCTCATCCCTGGCTTTCTGAGCTTGAGTCACATTTTGATGATGGTCTACGTCCAAGCAATTTGACCACAAAGTTCGGAGTGATTCACAAGAACCTGCAGCAGATTGAAGATATGAAAGCAAAAGCTGCAGACACTGGGGTTTTTCTGACTGCATATCAGTCAGAGAAGCAGGGACAGGAGAAAATCTCTTACAAGAAGAGCTGAAACTCTTGAAAGCTCAGCTGAACGTTTCAAGTTAACAACAATAGCTGGAAAAGGCTTACAAGTAGCTACATCAATCCAATAAATGTTGAATTATCTAATAACAAAGGATATAATGCATCAATGAGGCAGATAATGTAGTTAATATGGCAGCATCTGCTTTAGGAGGCATCATTACTGCTCATTGACAGAACTGTTGAATCCAAACACTGGATCACAAAATGCCACAGATTGCATGAGAACTGGTCTCAAGTGATTCTGGGGCTCAGAACATGCATATTCTGGTAGCCTACAAGCAGTGGCCTGTTTCCATTGCCTGGAGAGAAACCCTAATTTGCATACTAGCAAATTTTGGGTGTGGTCAAGAGGTGAAATCACTTTAGCAAGCCAAGGTTCACACTCTGGAAGAAATAGCTTGAGTTCAACAAGTGTAAAGTTGTAAAAGGTTACAATGAAAACCACCTCTTGAGAAGAATACAGATTTGTGAACCATGTCCCAGATGGCTGATTCTGTAGCTGTGATAACTGTTTGGTGAATCTGAGCAAATCTGGGGAGTGCCAAATCACAGAAGCGACGGAGTGCAACAGAAGTAAAGGCAATTTTGTTGCAGCATATGCTGCAATGTTGCTTGGATATGCTACCTAAATACTACCAAAATTATCACCAGATGCATTTTTGGAAGCAATGGCAAGCTGTGGTTATGATGTCAGCTAGCACTCAAGAGGCATAGCCCAAGAACTTTTGGCAGTGGTTCATATCTTGTGAACTAGAGCTAAGCTGGAAGCAGCAGATGCAGGAGCTGCTGCACTAACTTGAGCTACCCTGATGATCTTGCAAACTACTGGTGTCAACTCCGGATAGACAGGCCAGTGACCGAACACGTTGTGTTTAAAAATCTTTGGATACAGTACGAAGTCCTCTGTCCATAATGTGGCCTAAATGTAGATGATTTCTGTCTATAGCGAGCGAGAGATGATAACTATAGTACAACTTTTGCAAAATATGGATGAAAAAATTGGTCTTCCCTTCGTCGCTGGGTTGCATCCATCATTTGAGGCGGGAAATCGCCTCATGGTCGCCGGTCCCCCGGGGGCCCAGTGCGGGTTCGAGACACCGGTTGCCCGAATGTATCTCGGGTTTCAGGAGGTAGATTGGAGTGGTGTACCCAATGTTATGATGGGTAACCCGGTTTCATTTGAAAGGGCATGTTACCGTTCCCCGCCGACCCGGGCGCTAGACTCGACCCGGCCCGGGCCAGCACCTTCATGTCTCTCGTTTTTTAAAAACGTTGCTCTTTCGTTGTTTGAGTGATGATGCTATTGGAGACCGATTTTGGGGCAAGAATTCTGGCTTAAGTACTTTGTGTTGGTATTTTGTTGCAAGCACTTCACTCCTGTTATGTAATAGAGTTTTTTTCGGCGGTGGATTTGAGCCCTTTCTGGCTTTCTGGAGGTCTGTGGGCGCTGAGGAATGCCAGGAGATGTGAAGCTGACTATTTTTTCACTGTGGAGGCTACTGGCTTTATGAGGCTGGGCTCGATTTTTGCAAATGTTGATTCGGTGCGCACAAGCAAGAAAGCAAGCTTCCATTTCATTTTCGTCCTCTAGGTTTTTGTTTGATGCATGTCTGGTGAAGTTGTTGGGCTTTGGGGTTCGGTTGGAAGTCTGGGAGTTACCAAGCTGAGTATACCTGCTAATGGCTTTCGTCCTCGTCGTAGAAATGGTTTGTGGTGTTCCAGGGACTTAGGGTTTGGTATTTCTTGCTCATTTGACCTAATTGAGCAAGCGTTACAAATTTCAATCCTCCATGTCTCTGTTTGGCGCACATTTTGTAGCCTGTTCTCAATTCCTGGATCTCTGTGATCGCTGGGGTTTTAAGTAGACGCAACGACGGTCGACTTATCTGCTGCACACTTCCCTCATGAGAACCAAATTTGGAGTTCTCTATGGGTCGAGGCGATTGAGGATTTCTACGTCAACGGTATGTATGATGCGGAGCTGCCGGATGCGACGGGAGTAAGCTCACGGTTGTAGAGAGGCTTCAGAAGAGAGTATCGTGGCCATCGGGTTTAAGGGAGGAAAACGAAGCTGAAGATTTTTTAGGGTTTAGCATAGCGTCCTTCATCCTGCGTTTGTTGCCACTGCTATTACGGAATCCAAGAGAGGACGACGACGCCATGAGACGCTCAACTCTGAGCACGATCAGTCCGTCGCAGCTCAACAGGAGAGCGTCAGGAAGCAACGCTGCAGCACGGATGCTGGGTAAACAGTCCCGCTTGTCAAGTGGCATCCCACTGCCCGGCGGTGTGAACAAGCTAGGAGGGCCTCCAAACCTTCCCCGGCGTTCCAGCATGCACGGGAAAGTCTCACAGCTGCGCGTTGATTCCAGGCCCATCAATGAGAAGAGCTTCCAGCATGATTGCATTCGCAAGTTAACAGCTTACCTGACGACACACGGTTACAACGTGGCGATTTCTACAAAGCTCTTGGCGGCACCATCGAGCAAAGAGGTCCTCAATATCGTCCAGTTCCTCTTCCACCAACTGGATCCAAACTTCAAATTCTCAGCGAAGCTTGAGGAGGATGTGCCTCTGATGTTCAAAAGAGTAGGCTATCCCTCCCAGATCAGTAAGAGTGCTTTGTATGCAGCAGGGAGTCCACACACATGGCCTGGGCTTCTTGCAGCTCTGGCCTGGTTGGTAGATCTTCTGGTATATCAAGAGAAAAAGGAGACTGGAGATGAAGAAGCTCCTTTTGATGACAATGGCTCAAAACTCATCCTGGAGTATGCCAATAGATCTTATGAATGCTTCTTGGGTGGAGATGATGATGAATGTGAGCGCCTCGACATTGAGTTCAAAAAGCAGTTTGATGACAGCAAATTGCAGCTTGATGACAAGAAGCAGAAACTGGAGAAGTTGGCTACTGAAGTCCAGGCTAAGCTACAGACCCTAAAGAAACAGCCATCAGCTCTGTTGACACAGCAGTCCAGGAATGCAGATTTCTTGAGTGATATTGCCAAGTTTGACCACATCAATAGCAACCTTCAATCCCACTTGCAGGCTGCAGAAAAGAAGCTGGAGGATAAAAGGCAGGAGCTTGTGGCAAAGAAGGCAGAAAGGGAGGCCATTCTTACAGGGAATGAGGAATTGAAGCAAAGAATTGCAGCACAGCAAATCAATTCCGTTGATGTTGAGCGAATGAGGAAGGAGCATGAGGTATTGGACACCAATCTGCAGCAGGTTGTGGCTAGAGGTCGTGAACTCCTTGATGCTGCTTGGGATCATGAAGTGCGAGCCTCAACAAAGTTAAAAGAGCTCGAACAAATTGTGGCCCTTTTCACCCAGCAAGCTAACAAGTAAGTCCATGATTACTCAGTGTCTGTTGGTCACCATGGGATAGGGAATTTCATTGACTTCTTGTCAACTGGCCATTCATGTCAATATTGCATTGCCACTGGCTTGGTGCAGATGGAAGCTCATCTTTGGAGATCCCCATTTAGATAATGGAGGCCAGTTCCACATTAAGTTGAATTTGGAAGCAGACGCCCCGTATGATATTCTTGGTGGGCCCTTGAAGGGTGTTGTCAAGCCTGTTATTAGGGGTGTCATGGAAAGTAGTAAACGGTTAACAAATCAAGAGAAAGATGAGACGCTTGCACTTATGCAGCAAGTCCATGCAGCAGATGTTGCTTGTCAGGAGAAGATTGAGCAGATCAAACAGTGTACAGTTTTCCACAGGAAGGTGAGCATTTCCTCTGGATGTAACCCTAATGCTGAACCTGCATTCATCTCCACATTTAATTGTCAGGCACTTGTACCTGCATTGGTTAGTAACAGCAGATAGTGATGCTGAATGTGTGGGGCAGTTGGAAGCACAATATAATGCACTCAAGGATGATCTAGATACCAATCTTGCTTCAAAAATTGCCGATCGTGAGGCTCTTAAATCCAGCATTGCTGAGAAGGAGCGACTTCTCAAGAGGTCAGAAGCAGAAGCAGAAGAGCATTTCAAGGTATACCACAAATTTTACTGTGATTTGTTGTAGCTTATACATTGACATGGCTCTGTTGCAAGCCCACTTTCAGTTCTCAAATTGGCAGACAGTTATATTTGTTCTCATTTGATCTGCTCTGGCAGCAATGGGAATTCAAGTATCAAATGGGGATTGCAAGCTGTAACCTGGAGCTGGCAGCAAAGAAAGATGAGTGGGCAGATATGGTGACAATGATTCTGAATGCAAAAGAAAATTCAGATGTGGCACTGAAGAATCTTGCAAATTTGGCTGCTCAAGCATTGGAGACAGTGAAACAACAGTTATCTAGTGATGAACTTTCTTGGACTTCACAGCCATTGAGATTGGAGTGAAATTGCCACACAGACAGGTATCTTCATCAATGTATGCTACCTTTTTTCTTTCTCATCAAAACCCCTTGCTGTAGTTGTATGGTTAACAGGCATCCTCATTAATATATGCTACCTTTATTTCTCATCAAAACCCCTTGCTGTAGCAGCATGGTTCACCCTGGAGTCGTTGTACTCATAGTCAACATAGTCAGCTCTTTTCTAGTTTCATTAGTCCACAACATGATGATTAAGCTTGTGACTAGATACAGGATGGATCTCTATGGAAAGGCCATCAATACATTGGCTTGTTTTGGGCACCATGTGCAATCAAATAATTTGAAGGCAGTTTTCTTGCACTCTGGCACACAGTCTATGAACTAGACAGAAGAGTGGCATTCTACTGTTTGAAGCTTGATATTCACTGATCTCTCCTTCTCATCTGTAATGAACAAAGGAGTGGAGACCCTTTCTACAGCATTCTTGTGAACTCAAATTATGTGGGACTGGGGACTTGTAATTACAAAACACCACAATTAATGGAGAATGCCATGGATTCAGAGTTTCTCAATAGTTCAATTAAGATTCTCTGGATGTTTCAAATTACTCAATGTTTTGTGCAGTACTTCAGTGCTGCAAATCTATATGCCAACAGAAGATGCAAACCTCTTTGGATACAGAAAAACAACATTGCAAAATGGTTGATAGGCTATTAAGAAAGTCAAAGAACACGCACACTCACTTAGAGACAAATGTTTTCCCAGGTTTAGATTACAGCATAACCAACAGTCTTGAATTCCAGCTACAGAGAGACACCCTCCTGATAGCAGTAAATCAAAGGGATTCCATTTGTGCAATGGTTTCATTGCCTGATTTTGATGAGAGAGCAGCTCCTTGCAAATACATAACAGCATTGGTGTTTGTGTCTCTATCCACTGAGCCCCAGAGTCTGGATGATGGTTGTGTGCCATGGGTCACTCAAGTGCTGCAACAAGTTCTCCACAGGACCCTTTCCAGTCAAGTTTGATTGCACCAAAAAGCCCAGAAATGCTAACATTGCCAATCTTCCTGCAACATGCAACACAGATTAACAAGTGAGCAGCCTGAAATTTCAGTTCTGGAGAGATAAAGATGATGTTATGAAAGCTAAAGAAGAGAGAAATGAGATTATGAGCAAAATTCCTCTGCAATGCCATTCTTATTGACATGAAACAGAAAACTGAATGCTAGAACTTACCGTTGGCAATCTCTTTTTCCTTGTATTCCAAATTGGTGGGGAAGTTCAAGGGATTGAAGATGCCGCCTGGGTATCCGACTTCACCAGCTGGGAGACTGTAGCTCTTGAAAATGGGGTCCTGGTTGACACTGCCAGGGTACTTGATGTCCTGCCATCTCCGGACTTCAACGTAGTGGAAAAGGATGAACTCGATGACGAAAAGAGTAGAAGCCGGGGCGAAGTACTCCACCTTGCCAGCGTCGTACCAGAGAGGAGCGTTGATGATACCTGCTTTGGTGAGAATCTCTGGCAAAAGCATGCCCGCTACTCCAAGCATAGCCCAACGTCCGTTCTGGAGCTCCGCCTGCACGTACCACTTGAGGTTCTCCGGGTCTTCAGCCAGACTTAGGGGATCAAAGCCATTGTCTCCTGCAAGACTGCAATCAACACATTCAGTTCATATTGTCAGGAGACCACATCTAGTAGAATGACACGGGTTTTGTGAGGCTGCGCACATGCTTTTCTTGATGACACGGCATTGTAAAATAATTTGCACATTCTGAAAGAAATTGGATACAAACAACCGAAGAGTTTTGAACTACGTCTTAGTCCGTCTCTCGGCTCCATGTACACGATAAGATCTCGAAACATCATTTCAACTCCAGCGTGCACGCAGTGTTGTGAATCCCGCACGACGGGAAGCCATTTTCCACATCAAGGGGACTACATACATCAAACAACGCCCCCTAAGCTGGCCGTCCCCGGCTTCATCTACCGCTCACGGTGGCCTCGCATAAAGCAAACCAAAACCCGCAAAATTTCGAGAACAAACTAGGCCAAATCACCGTGCCCTACAGTACTGCACCATCTCTGCCGAAAACTAAAGCTTAAACTGACAAATGCCTGAAAGTAGAACATCTAGAATTCTGCTATCTGAAACTACACTACCTGCCATTGAGGTAAGGAGGAGAATCCAAGCCGGGAAGCCATTCGCCTTTCTTGGCCTGTATTTTCAAACTGCCGACGGGAGTAGTAGTAGCACCAGCGGCTCCGACTCTAACGTTCCTGGTGAGCTTGGAAGCATTGGCGCCGGCCAAGAACCCGGACTTGCACAAAGGCGAACATACCCTGGCTGCTTGCATGGTGACGGACGCCATCTCGAGCTCGGTATTTTCCGGTCTACGAAGGAATTTTGCACACGGACGCCAGCAACAGTCGTGCTCGACAACCAACGCTCAACAAAAATTGGCAGTCGCAAAGCTTCTGGCCTTCTTCTTGTTCCTTCATTTCCGCCCCCCCGTTTCCTTGGGTCGCCCGCCTCCGCCACAACACGAAAGCGCAGAACTTGCAGACTTTCTCCCTTCTTCCCCACCCTATGTTTTCTCGGTTCGCCCCCCGCCCCCCATCCCCCACCTATGGCACCCAGAAATCTCCCGGTCCGCTCGGCTTTCCATTGGGTAGTGCGCGGTCGGGGCTGACCAATAGAAACCGGTGAAATCCTATCTGGATCGCCTCTGCTCAAACACGTGGAGAGATATGATTCGTGATTGGCGCTTGTCGGGCATTGGTGTGCTGAGGATTTATCTAGGTGGCGCCCTGCTGGCTGGAAGTTTAGAAACCATTTTTGTGGCTTTATGTCATCCACAGAATCAGAATTTCATCTGTCCATCAGAGCCATAAAATTTCCAAAACAGTTCTTGATATCCGTATTTCTTTCTGGCTCTAGCCTACCCAACCATCTCTTTTTCTTTTTCAATTTCCTTGCAGTGAAGAGATCATAAAACCCACCAAATCTTTTTCCCAAACACTTTTGTAATCTTTTGAAGATGTTTTAACCAAGATTTTGGATAATTGTGTTTTTCTGGTATAAATTTGATATATTTTGTCAATTTTTTTGTATCATAAAATTGAAAAGAAAACCCTCATACAACTTGGAGAAGAAAACAACATTGAAGGTGCATTCACACTTGGTATTAGGTACTCTAAGGTTGATTCCCCTCACACCATGCTAGCCATTTAGGACTTAAACCTAGTTACCATGAAAATTTTATGTTAACCTAAGATTCACTTAACATTAAGCTATGGCCCATTTAACATCGGTTGCCACCTAGGATTGCCACCTAGATTTTCATTTAACACTGACTTAACTTCAAGTGTGAATGCACCATGAGTCAAACCTCACAATGTACTCTAAAGAACTTGTCACTTCAAATGTTTAATTAAGTATTATGTGATCGGTGTCTAGGGGCAAGCTCTTGTGTGTCCCCTTATCAACAATAACCAATGTCTAGCCAACCCTTAGACATTGGTTATTGGATGGAATCCATTTTTTAAAAACATAGTTTGATAGGTAGTGGACTTTTGATAGGTAGAAACTTGGTAGGAAAAACCAAATTGCAACAATGACGTATTAGACTTTTCAATGCAAATGTAAATAATATATTGTTGGAAACATCAAATTGTAACAATATTTATCATTGCATGTTAAGGGTTAAAGACCAATATGTTAGATGAAATTGTCTAAACCAAATTCAATTCAAGTAATAACATAACATTGGATGAACAAATACTAAGATCATACTTTCCATGAAGGTAACAACTACATGGTCAAAATTGTAGCACTTGTTCAATGTTAACAAAATTGGGCAAACTCATGGTTTATCATACCAAGTTGGAATAAACTAACTCATTGGTTGCAATAAAATCAATTATATTGATAAAGAAACCATATTCAAGTGTATACTCTCAATATAGTTATAGAGTGTAAATGACTTGATTACATCAAAATATGGATTTTATGATTGGTTTTTTTTTATATTATAATCAAATCAAATCAAATTCATCATTTATGTTATTTTAAGTCATTTTAAAGTCATGGATGTAATGTTTTGGCATATTTGAATTGTCACATCAATTAATTATGGGTACTACTACAAGTGTATGAATCCTAAATAACATGCTTGTCAATTTTCAACTCAACTTAAGATTCAATATTTCTCATGCAACCTATGTATACTAATGTAATATACATTCAAAAATGACATTGAACCTACATATGTAAGGAAGGCTATGGATGAAATTGCATGAAGATGTGAATACAATTGGAATTCAATAATTAATAAAAAATGACATCAATTTAACTTCATTAAAATCCATCTAGATTTAAAATCTAGCCAAGATTGGATCAACCATTTAAAACAACAATTGACTAGGATGGATTTCCAGGATGGGTGTGACCTAAACAAATCTAATAAAATACATGAAAAATTCAATCACATGTAAACAAAATTGGATTGAAAATAATTTGAGATTAAATTGAAATCAATTAAAAAATCATATATATTATAATGAAGGTTTTTTTTTTTAATATACTATTATTATTATACAATTGTGTAACTGAAGATATATTATTAATTAATTTAAGTCCAATCTCCAATAATCTATTTGTATCAATCATCTACATTGATTTTCATCCTCATCTATCTTATGAAAGAACTTATGATCATTCATCATTCAAATTTTATTTTCCCTCTTATGAGAATAGGTCATATTATCAAACATTGTACACTTTTGATGCAACCACCATTTCTCTTTTAATGTGTTCAAGTTGTGAACTTGTTCACACAAAACCACATTTACACATTTCTATGTTATGCCAATGTTGAGGTTAATAATATTCATATTTGAGTGAATGGGTGGAAGCACTATGGGTGAACCACTTTTCACTCAAAAAAGTGATGTATAACAAGTATAATAGGTGTGCAGTAAACTGAAATCTTGATGGCATTTTTTAAAAACCCTAAACATAAAAAAAAGAACTTTAAAATGTGAAAGACAACATTTTGGAAGTCAAAGCTCATTTTGAATCAAAGTTAAACTTGATCCAATGGACATATAAAGAGAATTGGATAAAATCAATGTGCATAAAGTATATAATGTACATCTTTTCAATAACCATAAGGCTTCATGTTTGTGGTTTAGAACACATTACCAAACCAAAGGAAAACGAAAAATAATACTACGCCCACCTATAAAATTTCTCCTTTTTCTTATGGTAATGGTCTTTTCCCAAAACTAAAAGTTTATTATGCATTTACTATTCACAAAGTGCAAAAAAACACAGTTTTTGAATGTATTTTCAACCAAAACTTTTACACTTTTAAATGGTCTTAAATTTAGTTGATGTACATCAATCTCATTCACCACCAAAAATTTTCTTTACAAAACTCCACCCATAACCTTTAGTTTTGAAATATATTTGCAATTTTTCACACTTTGTGATGTGTATTTTTCAGCACAAATATACTTCATATGTTCAAGTTTGTGATCTTTTGTTGGAGTTTCTTTTTTAAATAAACTAGTTTAAGTCTAAAGTTGATGTAATATACTGAAAATGAGCAAAAAAATCTAATTTGTGATGTCCACATGTACCCAAAAAAACAAATGCAGAATTTATATTTTTGTGACTAATTTGTGGGGGGCGTAATGTGCTTTCACCCAAATCTTGGCTACAACTTTCAAAGTTTAAAGTTTGATAACTACTTGATTAATAAGAGATGAAGTTAAAGGTTCTATGATTTCTTGATAGTTCTTCCCTTCAAAACTTATTCAAAAAGAGATGATAGGAACCAAACTTGGATCCAAGCATCTTCGTCATGGATGTTACCTTCCAATTTGATCAACATTGTGGATTTGTTGGATTTTCCTATTTGCTTTCCAATAAATTTCATCCGCAATGAAGCTTTACAACTAGTTATTGTTTGCCCATCCTAGTCAGTAGTATGTGGTTTCTTCACAAAAATCTAACGTAATCTTTATGGGGTACAAAATTGCTCTTCCAACCAATATGTCATAAGATGTAACATGCATAACCATTGTTCGAGCATGTATTATGGCATAATATGTTAGTTTATTGGAATTAAATTGAATCACAATTTTTTGTTTGGTTAAATTTTGAACCTTCTCCAGTCTACCCATAAATGTCAACATCTAGTATGGGTGTGATTTGAAATTGACATTGATCAATCCAAGACCATCCACTGTTGCCTTGCCCAACAGTAAAGGTTGAACACCTACGTCCAATAGAATCTTCTAGGGCCAATATCAATGTGTCAACAACCCCTTCAACTAGAAGATGTCATCCTCATTAAACACCACCACCACGTTAGGAATAAACCTTTTCAGTTAATGGTGAGATGCACAAGGTTTTGAAGCTTAGCCACAACCCCATTCCAACATTTTAGGTGAACCTTGGGCACTTTTGTTTCATTGGCCTTGAAAATGTGTTGGGGAAACTTAGTTAGTTTTGATAGGTTTTCTAATTTGGCCACCATCCCTATTGTCCCCACCTCACATAACGTGGCCACTAGGCAAAACACCATTGTTGATTGAATACTAGAAATGACCATTGTTTCGACAAAAAACAATGATGCTTGGTACATTATGTTTCTTGCCCCCAACAAACTACTTGATGCCTTGGTTCTCGAACTGGAACTAGACACCTTCCTTGATGTAATTGGCACACCATCAAAAGTTAACACCCCCATAGGGTTGCGAATTATGTCTATGTGAGACAAAACTTGGCATTGAGCCTCATCATGTCAAGGGTCTAACCTCTCACCAACACTTTGAAGTTTTAGCATTTGAATACTTGCTCTTGTCATTGGTGTAGTCATGTAAAACATCTTTATTGACTTAAAAACCCTAACTTGGTTCCCATCATCATGGTCTCTTGAAACATTTGGCATAGCTTCATATAGAGCCATTGACCTTGAAAATCTAGTTACACAAAGATATCATGGGTCGGCATTGGAATTAAAAGATGGGGTGTTTTTTCAATCCTTCACTTATTGTGATTTAGATGCATTGGATTTCACTTGGGTTGTCATGTTTGTAACTTTTGGTGATTCAAAAGATATGACTCACATGTAATACTATACCCAAAAAACATGACACAAATCACACAAACTAAATGCAAAAGAGTCTTACATAAAACACTTAAAACTTGCAATGACAAAACATGTGTGTTCAGTAATCTCAAATCACCAAAAGTGATTTGAGATTTCACAACTTGGAATTTTATCCTATACATTAAATATTTTGAATCACGTTTACACTAAAAGTAGTTCCAATCTAACTTACCCTACTTTACCTTCTATAACTAGGATGTAAACATGGAACAAATTAAAAACTCTTGACATTTCCTTGGTATAATGGTTTAATTCTCTCCTTCACAACCAATTCTTGAGCTTGACATTGTTGCACACGACTACTCACAATGAAATAATGAAAACAATGAGTTGATTTTGTGAAAATTAAGTTCCATTTGAATGAAGATATTGAATGACATTGCATGCAACTTAAATTGAATTCGTACATTGAATGAAATTCAAATTGAACTTAATTAAATTCAAATTCAATTGAAAAGAAACAAGATGCAAATTGGTGCAAAATGTATTGAAAATATGCTCATCACTTCCATCATTCGTGATTATGATTTCTGAAAGGACATACATCTAAAAAGACATCTTTCCATTTCATTTAGAGCATTGAAAGCTATTTTGGTAGGACAAGACGACTAATGGACCCTAAACATGTCTACCCTATACAAGCTGCAATGGTATTTACACCACTTGCATGGTCCAAGATACTATCTGCATTTTGTGAAGCCATCTTCCTGCAAGATAACAATCATGCGCATTCTCCATTAATAATATCCATGGACACAAAGCCCTGTTGATGACCTAAATGGAAGCTAATTGAATCATTGCCATAAGGAGAGGATTCATTTGCTCCTAATTTGAACTTGAGTTAGTCTCTTTGTAATAAGTAAGGCATTGTGCCCTACTAGACTTCTTTGTCCTTATTGCAGCAGCTGCTGCTGATTATGCCTTCAAATTTCTCATTTTTGGAGCAGCTGAGATGGTCCAAGAAAGCTTGAGTGTTCATTAGGATTAAAATTTCAACAGTTTTGTACATCTGACAGCAGCTGCTGATGCCTTCCAATTTCTCATTTTTGGAGCTGAGATGGTCCCAGAAAGCTTTTAGTGAAATCAGGATTGAAATTACAACAGTTTTGCATCTGATTTCAACTTGAGCGATAATAATTTGTGCTTCAGAAACTCAAGGATGATGAACTGCTGGCTTTTGAGCTAGTAGCTAATCAACTAAAGTAGTGACATAACTGAGGATCATGAGTTCTGAATCTCAAATGTGCAGCATTTGTCCACATTGGGTGGCTTCAAACCTGTCATGATGATAGCTCCAAAGCATTGAAGACTGAAGAGTTTTGCAGCAGCATGATTGATGCACTCAAAGAGGAGGAAGAGACATGGGTTTGGACATCATAGTGGTTCCTCAGAGATAGTGGAAGATGATGGGCCTGCTGCAGCACCTTGTTCCAGGTCAGTAGATGAGTTGTAAGGTGGTGCTGCTGTAACAACAGTGGCTACAATGTTGTTACCTCTGCTCAACAAACGCTTGAGGCTAAGTTCCAGTTGCACCTTCTGCATCATGTGCAAGGACCTGCTGCTGCTTGGACGAGCTTCAGCAGCTGAATCTGCAACTGCCACTGGACTCCTTGCAGGGGTAATTGGCTGCATCATGTCAATGGCAACAGAAAAAGCCTGACCTGAACCTGAACCTGATGCATGAAAACCTTGTTGTGCAGTAGCCTCCAAAGCTGAATTCAAGCCTGTTGCGTAAGATTGAGCATTTTCATGTGTGCTGCGCATCCCCCAGAACAACACATATGGTGGAATGCGAGCTGGTACTATGGCACTATTGCTGACATTAGACTGTTCTTGTCCTTTGGAAGAAGGCCCTGATGAAGAAGTTGTTGCCAGAGCTTGACTTTGCTGAGCCTCGTCCTGAAGCTGCTGCTGATGCTCCAATTGCAGACCCAAATTCAAACCATGGTTGGCAACTTCCTCCCATGATTGATTCTGTGTTGAGCCTTGAGCTGACATACCTGGAGTTGCAGAGCTGCCAATATTACTGCTCAGAGATGAGCCTGCCTGAGCTTCAGTAGTAGACACAACTGTGGATTCATCGACCCAGAACTGTCGATATGGACTAGAAGGGTTTGATTCCAATTCCAACCACAGATCATGAGCTTTGTCAATGTCAGGCTTCATGCTGGTTCTGCAAAGAGGGCAAGTGGAATGGGAAAGGAACCACATGTCGATACAGTCCAGATGGAAACTGTGATTGCACTTGGGTAGCAACCTCCCTGTCTCCTTCTCCTCAAACTCCTCCAGACACACAGCACACTCAAGCACAGTCCCTTTTATATTTTCTGCTTCCCTGCAGTACACAAAAGTAGGCAGAAGCTCCACCACAGCCTTGTCCAATCCAAGACCCTGATCGAGCAGTTGAACCTGTGCTGCAAGATTGCTCTCCCCTGCACTGAGGAAATTCATCTGCTGCCATATTCTCCTCCAGCTCCAGCTGCTACTCCAATATGAGAACATCGACTGTGTTGATGATCTACCCCCAGCTCCTCGTACTGCATTCTGTGTAGCACCAGTGTTTCCAGCTTGCTGCAGGGTCCTCCAGTACCATTTGGCATAGATGTGGATGCAGAGAATGAAGAGCACTACGCCAAATAGTACTGCCACTGCAACCACCAAGATCTTGCTGTTCACAATATAAGTACTTGCCACGGAAGAATTCTCATTGCCAGAGGAGGTGCTGCTGCTGCTCCAGGCAGCTACAGGGCTGACAGGGGCCATCATATTATTCTGCCAAGAAGCTGAAGACATGGTACTACTACCCAAAAACACACAGGCAAAGGAAATTTACAAGTTAAAAAATCCTCTCTCCAAGTTGTGACTGAATTTTGGTCGAAACCTGGACAAGGGTTCTCCAGTCTATGTGCAGAGAATTAGTAAACTGCAGCAGGTGCAAATCAGCGAGTGTGCACAAAAACGTCGTTGTTGTAGGAGATCACAAAAAATCAACACAGAATTCATTCATTAACAAATTCTTCTTGAACCCGTTAATGAGAATTTTCCTTCTCACAAGGATTTAAAAAGGAAGTTGTGTCATTAAGTAATCCCAGCTCACGAGAGACGACAGCTTCCTTCCTCCACTCATCATAATATTCATCACATCAGCTGCTTCAGATGCTTCATCTTTTGCCGCTGCTACTGCTTCTTCTTCTTCTTCTTCTTCTTCTTCTTCTTCTTGGCATCATTCCTCCTTATCACATTATAACCAGGGTCTGAGGATCATGATCTTCTTGCTTGCTTACTTACTTATCAAGCCATGGTGTCAATTTACAAAGTCGTTACCACAAATACAAGAAACAGTTGAATTACATGAAGTACAACAAATTTTCCAATTTGGAAGCAGGCTCTGTCCAGAACCAAAGAAGCACACATAGCAAACAACAACAACAAACAATTGATCCAATCTGAAAACTGGATTGCAACAAAGTAATTCCAGTCAATACTTAGATCTGAACACCCACCCAGCAGCATATCTTCTTCACTCCCACTAGCTCCTTCTTCTTCTTCTTCTTCTTCTTCTTCACGCCCACCAGCTCCTCTTCCTTCTTCTTCTTCTCTTGAACTTTCTTCTCCCTTTCCCAGCTACAAAGCAAAAGTTTTCCTTTCTCTTGCAAAGAAGATTGGACAGGCTTATTTTTGTTTGCCTTTTGTTTTCCTCAGCAAAGTCAAGCTTCTTTCTCATTTAGGAAAAGGGGAAAAAAAGAGAAGAGAAGAGAAGAGAAGAGAAGAGAAGAGGACTAACTTTCCCCTGACTTGTTTGATGACCAACAACAACACTTCATGAATTCTTTGCAATTTTTGGGTTTTTGGGTTTTACCCGTCCTTTCTCTTCTTCTTTTTTATACTACATCAAACGTCAGGCACTGGGACGGACCAGTGTTGTGCGGTTACGGGAGTGCTTAAATTAACCGGCGGTTCCGATTCTTTGCAAATTCCGGAATCAAATACCCATCAAATCCAGTTTTTGGGGACAAAAGGGGGGCAGAATCATAGAACCGCCGGTTCCTGTTCATTCAGAAACAGCAAAGAATCGATCGACAGTATTTTCATGGAAGAACTGCAAAGAATTGACAGTTTTCACGGAACAACTGGGTGGTTAGAAAGGGCAAATTTTCAAACAAATTGGGAACCAAGGTTCTCTACCAACATCGGTTTTTTTTTAATTATTTTTATACCCCCCGGGTAAATACATATATACCCGGGCTGATAACCAGTAAGTATATCTGTAGCAGATTCTATTGCCTGGTGCTACTACCTTCACCTTCCCAATTGAGGCCTCTTTTAGTGTAGGGTAAAGTCTGCTGCTGAGGGCTTTGCCTAGCGTAGAGACCACTGGGTTCAATTTTTTTTTAAATTTCTTTTGCACACAAAAAAAATTTAAAAAGAAAAAAATTGAAAAAAATGGGGATCAAAAGGAGAAGTGTTGAAATTTTATTTAAATGGAAAAAAAAAATTCAAAAATTCAAGAAAAGAAACATCATTGTACAAATGCATTCTGACAATGTTCAAGTTTCACAGCCCCACATGACAAGTGCTTTTAAATTTTTATTTATTATTATTTTTTTAAAGGAAATGACTTATGCAACCAAAATGGTTATCATCGAAAGGAAGCTTTTTAAAAAAAATAACAATCATCCTAAGAAAATATACCTAAAATCAACTTCAAGCCAGATATGAAGTATAAACATTTAATCGTCCTTGTAAAATTCTTGCTGCACACTCAAAAAAACCAAATATAAAAAATCTGACAACTTCAGAAAAACGAAAAAAATTAATTTCAAAAAATTAATAAAACCAAATTTCAATGTGTTAATAATTCTTGACAAGACAAAAACTTAATTTCCAAAAATAAATAAGTAAATAATTCATTTCAACATGAATGATCGTGCCATGTGGGGATACAGTACCTAATGGGTACCACGGAGGGAAGGGAAAAAAAACGAAAAAAAAAAAAAAAAAAAAAAAAGCCCATGGATTTCTTACACTCTTGTAAATGTACCAGCAAAAAACAAATAAGCAAGTCTTTACTTGGCTGAATTTAGCCCAAGAAATGTTAAATCCAGTAAAAGGTCCAACTTGGGTATATGATATTGGTATGGATATCCCTCCTAGAAAAGAGGAGGGATACCATGCCTATGTATAGGTTTAAGATCCCTCCCACTCTTTAAGGAGTAGGTGTAAGACCTGACCCCCTCCTATACCTCATCATCTACATAAGTACAGGTTCATGATAATTTTGCATTGTGCTTTAGGATGGGTAAGGTCCATCCATGGGTGGCGGGGGGGTCTTACCAAATTGTGGGGCTGGACTAAATTAGGACCTCGCCGTAGGCCCCTCAATTTGAGAAATGCCCCCACTTTGGGGCATTACCTTACACTTCTTGCAAAAGCTTTTCTGAAGAAGGGGTGGGATTTCAATATCTAGTGATAGATACAAGGATCTTGAGACCAAGTTGACGCACCTTTACTCATGAAATAGTCTCAAACCAAGTTGACGCACGTTTACTCATCAAATAGTCTCAAACCAAGTTGACGCACCTCTACTCATTAAATAGTCTCAAACCAAGTTGATGCACCTCTACTAATCAAGAGCTTTCCAAAGATACCAAGAGTGCAGCATGAAGTGCCATGGTTTGGGAGATCTCAGCATGACAAACAAAACACAATAAACTACCTTGCTTCATAGATAGATATTCTAGTCATAATAGAAAAATAGAGAAAGAAAACTGGCAAGAAATGCCACTGAGTTAGGCAAGCATGTTGAATATACCACCCATAGTTCATGCCCCTGCCTAGCGTTTTTTCTTCTTGAGTTTTGTGATGTTGCTCAATATACGATCACCCATGATTGTGTTTAGCCAAATTTGGTGATATTCAAAGTACAAAAGTAAAAAAATCTTAAGCTTACATATTGTAGGTAATTGGGGTGATTTTTGGGAAAAAAATTAAAATTCATTTCGTTTTTTGCAAATTCTTTTCATAAAAAAGAAATTAACTACAAGATATTTTATTTAAAAAATTATATCAAAATACTGAAAATTCATCACCAAAAAAATCACAGCCCCTGCCATTAGCCTATGCCAAAAATGGGAAAGAACACAAATAGGCAAAATAAATTCTTGGAGCCAATGAGACAAGGTAGCATGCACCAAGGGGCTAGGTTTTTGTTCTTGGGGGGAAGGGTGGGGTGGTGAACTTTTAAACTCCCAATGTGTTCCTTTCAAGTTCCCAATCAGTTCTTCACATGTTCCCCAAGCTCTCATTATGTTCCCAAAAAGTTCCCAACATGTTCCCAATAGCTCCCCATTTTATCCTTTATCTTGCTCTCCGAACCTATATAAGCACCCCCAATGGTTTTTATTGTGTGATGAAATTTTGTAAGTTTGGCCAGTTTTTTTTTTCAGAAAATGAGGAAAAAACACAATAGAAATTGTGATTTTAGGGGTTTTAAACCTTTTTTTCTGTAAATAAAAATAATTAAATTAGACACATCTAGAAATAGGCATTTCCTAGGTCGCCACTTGTAGCAACACTTTTGAAAAAATGCTATAGCCCACCTAGGATAGTGGTCATTTAATGCTGGGGATCCTCACCGAAGCTTGATTAATTGTTTTTGTGATGGGCCAATCAAAGATGCCCATCACAAAAGGGAAAGAAAATTGAACTTTGGGGGTTCCCGAAACTAATTAATATGGGTCACAATATACTTTGAAAACAACATACTACCATAGACTTTGAACCCTAGTCTTGGTTAGAAAAGAAATTATGGTACTCGCTTTTGAGGATTTCATCCTTAGTCGTGAGGACTGGTCCTCACTTTGATGGACTTTACATTATAGCTCAAAAAAGGAGGATGAGTGGTACATTTAGGATCAAAGTGAGGCTCAAACTAAGGATTATTTATGGATAAGTTTAATGTGTCAAGGTGTATTTATGAGTACTTTTCAATGTTATTTGGGTATTATTATTATTATTATTATTATTATTATTATTTAAATTTATTTACTCATCAAGTAAAGGTATGTTGATGGTCAAAAAATTTCATCCGGTTAAAAGTTCGTGTATACAAAAATTAATTGTTTTGGGTAGATGGGTAAGGTCTGGGTACCCCCTTAACATGTACCCCTTTTTGGTGTTAAAAATGAGTATGTATTTTTTTATTTATTTATTATTTAAAAATGAAGGAAAATGTCCATATTTTGAATTTTTAAAAACTAAATTCAAAGGTCAAATACAATGTCGAAATGCAAGAATCAAAGTGTTTCATTCAACCTTGACTAAGATAAACATACTTATTAGTGAACATTTAAATGTTACATTAAAAGTTGCAAACATCTTCCTTCCCTTGCATGTATCTAAAATTGTATGGGTCATGTTATTAGTGGTTTTCTCCATTCAAGCTGAATTGATGAAATAGAGACCAAGCTAAGGTCCCTAAGAAGTGTGGAAGTACGCATTTGAAAGCCCAATTGACCCTAAGAAGCTTAGGGTGAAAGGGTGAAAGCTCCCCTCTAATAATTAGGATATCATAAGCTTGATTATGCAAGTTTATTATGGTAACTGCGGTTTGTGATAATTCAAAATAAGCAAATTGTGGCCCCTTATTGAAGACTATCTCAGGTAAGAACCAGTGTGAGGTGGGTATTTGTTTAAAAAAAATAATAGTCGGGTTCAGGTATTTGAAAATAAAAAAATTCAAAGAATCATGTGGGTCTGGTTTTTTTAATCTTTTAAAAGGTTTAAAGAACCATCTGAGTTCAGGTCTTAAAACTCCAAAGAAGGATGGTTATGACGTGAGGGCAGGGGTTTAAGGTATGCGATTAACTTGGTATAAAGCTCAATTCTTTATCAAAAACACGGACGGGTACAAAAAGGTTTTTTTTATGAGGGTTTTTGAAAAACACCCCCTTAAAAACACATGTTGAGTCTTCTTGCAATACATTAGTGTCGTTTTAGATTGTCAAGAGATCTTACAAGGCAAGCTCTTGACAATCTAAAACGACACTATTGTTTTGCAAACTTGAACACATGTGTTATTTGAATGTACAAGCACCAATCACAACTGAGAATGCATATTGATGATTTGTAACAGCTAAATGAACTTGAAGAGTTCCTTTTTTCTTTCAATATAGAAAAAGCAAGACCCAATGGGCATATATGCATATACCCAGTTCGATACCCAATTAATACCCTGCACAAAAAACAAATACCCGCCACACATTGGGTAGAACCAACAGTTACCTTACCAAAAAGGGTTACTTTGATCATTCGATAATTGTCTAAAGATTGAAATGAATTCTTGTGACAATATGAAGTTGAGGTGTTTAAAACTGTCTTAATGATCACAGGCTCTGATGATCCGAATCATTTCACTAGTCATACATATGACAATATGATAGTAAACTACTCTAAATCATGAAAATTTTAGATATTAAAAATGATTTGAATTTCTGAAAAAAAATTATTAATCATTTTGTCATTGTGGAAGGTGATCCTAGCATACAGTAACTTGCATTATTTATAATCAAGTCCATTGCTGAAAAAGTCGGGTTCAAGTTCAAGAGCAGAGGGGGAAAAAAGTGCACAAAATTACAGCTCCAAATTGCCTTCAATATGTGACAACCTAAACCCAATCTCAAAGCAATTGAAGAACCTTTCTAGTGTATTTGGAGGGCACCTTAGATTTGTGGATATCGCTCCTTGGAAAGAGGAAGGCGAACCCACCACTTGCTCCAAGTTTGACTCATTTCAAACTTTGTCAATAAAGTTCTGGGACCATCTTTCCTCTTTTCTTCAAAAAAAAATTGTCTTGAAAAATCAATCTTCTCACACACACTTCAAAGCCAAATCCCCAACCCATCTCATTAGGCCCATCTTAAAGTATGGACCATGGGTCTTTTGGATAGTCACCAATTGGGTCCTAAGGTCCTAACCAACAATCCAAATAAATTAAAATTCTTTAGAGGGCCCATGGTTGGAAGGAGTTGTAAAGCCAACTTGGACCAAATTGAGGGAGTCCAAAATAATTACATATATATGAAACTTCCAAAACTCCTTCCAACTCCCCATTTCCAAGATACCACATAGATGAACTGAAGAAGCCTTTGGGGATATGGGAGTGATGGCCCAACCACCTTCACTATATGTGAGGAGAAAATATAACTCCAAGCCTATTCATCATTGCCACGTCAATATTTTCTTTGAGTAAAACTTTGGATTGATTTTCTTGGCAAAAAATTCATCTTTAGTACTCAAAATCATTCAACCAATGTAAGAAATCTAATTGGTCTCTAGTGTAAAGCTGGCCTTGATGTAAAGTTATGGTGGTTTTTCTACCATCCTTCTTATGGGAACTTGAGGAGAAAGTTGCCACAAAGTTTCAAAGGTAAACCTATGCAGTTTGACAAAAGAAAAATGCACCCTAACATTTGCCTTTTCAACCAACCATATGACACCTTCTAGTAACTCCATGGACTTTCTTTGATTTTGAAAAGCTCTCATCTTTTGCTCAAAAAAGGGTGGCACAAGGGATGCCCATGGATTTGGCACGAGAGATGTCCATGGATTTTGGGTTTTGCGATTAGAAGTAGAGTAAAGTGCTATTCATTTCTTAATTCATATAGAATCACAATTGCTTTGGATTTTGTATCATATGAGGTAAACCTCATATGAAGTTTATGGATATTTTGCTCTACATGCAAATTCATTTTAGGTCTCCAACAATTTTGTCTGACTTATTCCTCACAGTTTGGCATTGGTATCTTAGACATTGTAAGATTATTCAGTTTTTTTTTAAAAGGTAGTGAATATTTTATTTTATTTTATTTTATGTTTCTTTTCATAGGAGAAAGGCTCCAAAATAGAGGGTCCTTTCATGCTCTCTCTTCCCTAGTTAGCCTCATGGCCTTGTTGGCATCTCAAAAGTAGGAAGGCACACCCATTTGCAACCCATTTCCAGTACAGCACCACTAAGAAGTTCTTGGTTACAAAGGATGTCACCTTAACCCATGGAAATATAGGCCCTACACTCAAAAGGATAACACCTTAAATGTCCACATGATATAGAATTGCATAAGAATTGCACGAGAGATGTCCATGGATTTTGGGTTTTGCAATTAGAATTGCAATATGGAATAGGTTCCCCATTGTGCATTTTGCACTTTGGGGTGTGGTCTTTTGTTTCGACTTGGGTCCTTTCTTTTTTCTTCTCTTGTTCCCTTGTTGGGGTTTTTTTTCTTTTATTTTTGTAATTATTTATTTCATAGGTTGTATAATTTGGGAGGTTCCTCTTCTTATTTTCCATCTTCATCTACTTAAGAAAAATCTTATGCGAATATTATTTAATGTAAATTCAAGAATCTCACAATTAAAAATAATGATTCGATTTTTATTTTTTTAAACTCATGCTTCAAGTACCAGAAGGTTATAGAATAACAATAATAATAACTTATTTCAGTTTTTTTTAGGTACCCTCTTTCATTTTGTCATCTCTTGTTTGCTGTTATTCGTAAAGTTCAAAAACATAATTAAATAATATAATGCTCATCTAACCATTTTCGACCTGTTTTGAATCCCTAAAGAACAATTACATATCTTGTTTAAAGGTACTTTACAAATAACTTTATCAAATAAAATGTGTAGAGATGATATTTTGTCCAAGGCACATTGGAAATTACACAAAACAATGCATCTGACACTTTCCACAAAAGTAGAAGCTAGAAACACCCGGACCCCTTGACATAGAGTCAAAATATTTTTTGAAAATTTCAACATTTCTGAAAATAATATAATTAGTGTCGAATTGGCCAAGGTACTAAGGTAGTCTTCTTCCCTCTAAAATATTTTATGGGTGCTGCTCTTGCACATAAATAATTTTGGGGCCAGATCATTTTTGGTGCTCAATGATCCCTTTGAAGAGGGAGTGGGAGAAAAACCATGGGAGAAGAAGAGTAGAGCAGAGCAGAGCTTGGTGCTGCTGCTGTTTACTAGAAAGTGGGTAAAAAGGCTACTGCCAATTCTGACTCTGGGTTTTCTTCTGGGAGAAATTTTGCCAAAGTGGGCAATTTTTTTCTCTTTTTTTTGTTTTTTGGTTGAAAATGGCGACTTACAAAAGTGTTTCCCAGCTTTTCTGGTCACCATATTCCAGAAAATAAATTTAATTTCCATTATTTTGTAACAAGTTCTGGTAGGGTAGCAAACAATAGAGAAGAATGCTCTTTTTTTTTTAAAGAAAATTTATTTCTTGTTTGTAGCCATATTTTTTTAAATTGTCTTTAGGGACGATCGCCAGTTCAGCTACACTTCTTTTCTTTTCTTTTCTTTTTAGTGGAGGTAGGCCTGAGGGCTCAAAACACAATCTGAAATTTCAGAGTGCCATGTGGCATCATTTCAAACACTTTGAAAGTAAGATTTTTTCTTTTTTGGGAAGGGGAGGGGAGGACAAAACAAAACACTGAAATTGACTCTCTTTAATCAAGGTCATTGATGAGCCCATTATGGTGACCTGAGTATAGGCTTATAGTTTACCCTACCTTGGACCTGAATGAGGGCCAGAATCATCAGTAACCTGCCCAATCACTGGCATTAAAGGCAGGAGATTCTGCACAAAGTGAAGTAGCAAATAAGGTTTTTTTTTTTTTTTTTTTTTTAGAACCCAATTTTTTAATATTAAAAATTGGAAAATGTTTCCAAGAAAATAGAAAAAATACTCAAATCTACACTTTGAAAAAAAAACATCCCCAAAATTATCCCAACTTTTTCATAGAAAAAAATGAGAAAATTGCTCCCAAAAAAAAAGAATACTGCTCTGTACTAATTTAAATTGCAGACCTGCAACTGGAAATACACCCATTACAGAAAGGGCCTTGAAATCACTCCTCAATGACAAATATCTGATCTTATGAGAAAATTGTTGAAGCTTCATATCTTAGAAGTCATAATTTGACTGCTGTCAAACTGCAAAATTTCAAAAGCTGTTTTGAACCAATTTGGAATGTAAACTGGTTTGCAACCTCCATGGCTTTGGTGGAATGGAACACGGAGAACAAATGTGGAGTGGTAATGAACTAGGGGGGCCTCTTTTAACTGCAGAAAAGAGAGCAACCAGAGGTTTCATAGAAAATGGTGGACAGAATCTTGTGTTGTTGAATTAATAGGGAGGCAACTGCAGCAGCAATGGCAGCACATACATATAGCATTGTGCTTTGGGATTTGGGTCATTCTTCTCCCTTTGCACTTTCAGATTTGTTTGATTTCCATCTGCAAGACTTCGGTGCACTTGTTCATGCATATGCTTCGCAAGCAGGCAATAGTCTGCTGAGAGCTAGATAAGCGGACAACTCCTTCCTGCTTTGAGAACCTGATGAGTGCAAGCTTGGTTGAAGTGCAGAATTGTAGTCAACCAGGTGAGGTGGAGGATGACATACTTATGGAATTGCTTGGTTGGTATTCTGATGATGATGACCTGAGCTACTGCCAAGAAGCGGAAGTTCCACATTGGGATACCGGGAAGATTAAGCAGGCAGAAGATGACAAGAGGAACACCAGGATGACAGACCAATAATGGAATTACTTGCAACATTAATGACTGACTAAGGCCTCAGCTGCTCCCAGAGATGCAGGTTCCACATTGAAATGCTGGGAAGAAGGAAGGCAGAAATCCATAAGAAGAACACCACAAGTCTTGCAGGCAGTGGTTGGATAACTTTATGAAGCCCTTCACAATATTTTATCCTCTACCAAGTAACATTTCGCACTGGTGTTGTACGCTGTCACCAGCAAGGTACTTGCAGTTGCAAGCTCATCTAAGGAAATCTGAAACCTTGTAGAGACAACTCTGCATGCAAAAAAATAAGTTTACCAAAAACAGAGCAGAACTTCTACTGTGCCTATTACTGTGCAATATAGCATTTCCTCTCAATCTGCATCTACAATCTCCACCTTTGTGGTAAAGGACAGAATCTACCTAATATCACACAGCCTACTCAAATTTTTCACTTCACAACAAAGTTCAATGCATCGAACGATGCTCTATTGCTTCAACAGAGATCTATGGATTCTGATTTAACAGAATGCTGGTTTTGATTGTTGATTCCCTGCTGGGCTCCAGGAGCTTCCATTTGATTTGCTTTGCTTGATATCTGATCAGCAACAATTGGGTTTAGCCCTAAACCCTTACCCACTGGAACCCCTTCCCCTGCCGCCTCCATCCAGACCTTGGAGCTATAATCTTAATGCTCATCTTCACACCAAGGTTTCAATTGCTTTTATGCAAAACTCATGTATCACCTGCCCTCTGGGTGAACCAGCTGTGAGAAAATATCACCAGCAGAAGCATCTTCTGAAGCAGTCCCCTCACTGACACCTAAGCTGTGTTCTGTGGAGAAAGTCAGAGATGGCTCAACTGACTGATTTGCTCTGGGCTGTGCATATGCTGGTTGAGATAAGCTGTCATTGGCAGAAAAACTGTTGTCCATGGAAGCATTGTCCAGCAGTGCAGATGTTCCTTCAGATGTCCCTGCAAAGTTCTCAGAGGAGCTCTCCTGCAGTTGCAATGCATACTCTAGATTCCAAAGCACATCACCCATGGAAGGGCGGTCAATGCCCTGTTCTGCCAAGCATTTCTCAGCAATATCGCCAAACTTGCGAAGTGATTCAGGGTTGCAAGCACCTGCTAGACGGGTGTCCTTGATCTGGTCCAGCATCCCCATCTTCTGCCACTTCAAAGCCCACTCTGCCATGTTCACTTGTTCCCGCGGCAGTGCTGGGTTGATTGCTGGGCGTGCACACAACACCTCCATGAGAACCACACCAAAGGAGTACACATCAGACTTCTCTGTAAGCTGTTGCCTGCGGAAATACTCTGGATCTAAATACCCAAAGCTGCCCTTCACAGCTGTGCTCACATGGGTTTGTTCAAGACTTGGCCCTGTCTTGGACAATCCAAAATCAGCCACTTTGGCTACAAAATTCTCATCCAGCAGAATGTTGGTTGTTTTCACATCCCTGTGTATAATGCTCTGTGCTGCACCTGTGTGAAGGTAGTGTAAGCCACGTGCAGCACCAATGCAAATCTCTAACCTCTGCTTCCATGACAGATTTGGCAACTTAGTGCCATAAAGATGGCTGCGCAAAGGGCCTTTGGACATGTAATCATAGACCAAGATCATCTCCTTGGAATCATCACAATAACCGATCAAGGACACAAGGTGGCGGTGCCGTAACTTTGAGAGCATTTCAATCTCGGTCTGGAATTCAGCCAGCCCTTGCTCTGATTGAGGGTTACCACGCTTCACTGCCACCTTGGAGCCATCATCAATCTCCCCTTTGTACACTTTTCCAAACCCTCCCACTCCAAGAAGTAAAGACTCGTCAAAGTTGTTGGTGGCTTCCTGGAGCTCAGCAAAAGTGAAGAATCGGCCCATATTTGATGGTACTGACGATACATAGCTTCCAGCCCCACTCTTCCCACTCTTGTGTGAGTGTGTCATCCCTCGGCTAGTGTCTGAGCTGCTTCCGTGCAAAGGCAGGGGCAGCCACATAGGGGGGGTGGGCTTCTTTGCCAGTTTTGGTTTACGAGAGCAACAATAGTAGATGAATGCAGCAAGCACAACCACTGCTGCTACACCTCCGACCGCCACACCTATGATCACTCCCAGGTTCTGCTTGGAGCCCCCCCCTGTTGGAGCTACCACAGTGCTTGGACTAGATGGAGTGACTGAAGGGTTAGGTCCCGAGAGACCACCTGCACTGTTATTCATCTTAAATATCTCAAGACCATTCAAGATTGCATCCTTGACAGTTGCAGAAGGCGCTGGTCCCATTTGTACCCACAAATTAGCATCAGGGCCTGTGAACATGGGTGCAGCAAAGTCGTCATAGAGGACGACATCTGGATTCCCGACAACTGCAATAACATCAAAGTTGCTCGAGACAGTCTGGTTGTTGATGTACACATTGAAGACACGCTGATTGATGACAGAGTCAAAAATTTCACAGAAATGGAGTCGCACAAAGTAAGTGTAGCCAAGGTCAACAGGGAAAACCCAGGAGATGTTGTAAGACAAAGTAACAGTTTGAGAGCCTCCAAGCGTTCGAGCAGTGGCATAAACTGCGGGTGGTGCAATGTATGTAGGATCATTGCCATACTTGATGAGGCTGAATTGTACACTGCCTACTGCTCCTGTTGCTGCAGCAAAGATGTAATTACTATCTGGTTCCCAGCTGCGATACAAGCCTTGTGAATCATTCTGAGGGCTCACACTAGCACCTCCCACATTTATTCGGTACATTGTCTGGAGAGCTATTCCAGGCAACCCGAGTATTTGTGGTGCCTGTTGACCTACCAGAGTTGCATCATCTGTCAACAAATTACTCGGCATTGACACAACCTCTAGAGCATTGATGAATGCATATGAGTTTGGCTGTGGTGAGAAAGACAGAACAAGGGTTGGGCTGGTAACATTGATGAGGTATTCTCTGAAGACCAAGGGTTTGTCAAAGGAACTGAATGCCACACAACTGAAGTTGTTGAGCAGGGTGAACTGATTGGCAGACAGAGAAAAGAAAGAGGCATTGGGAGTGAAATTCCCAGAAGGAAAAGGGTAGAAGTAAAGACGAACCCAATGCCTTCCTGGTGACACCTTAAAAGTGTAGGAAGACTTCTCCGTGAAAAACCTCGCTGATGATACCAGATTAGGGTAATCTAGGTTTGCATTGTTCTGGACTGTGCTCCCCACCACTGTGGTCCCTTGCGGTGCAGTGAGGAGCGTGTTTGAGGAAGAAGAATTGTCTGGAACAAACACTCGTCCATCATCTACTGTGACATTGGCAGAAGATCCACAGCTCAGAAGTATGTCGTCCGTAGGCGTAAACACCTGTGCCTGTGTAGTACCCACACCACTCATGATGGCAAGAAACGCCAGCAACAACAACACTTGCATCATCCACATGCACAACAAACCCGTTCCTCTTCTACTAGTAGTAGTAGTAGTACTACTGCTACTACTACCCCTCCCACGATGATCTCCATATCCTGCCACCACTTTCCTAGTGAAAAACCCCATGTACATGTGGTGTAGCAAATCTTGTCTTCCAAGCACACTGCCACGACTTGGCTCACATGAGGAGTTGTCCTTCTTCACTTGCTTGCTGCTCACAGACTCTCTCCAAACTGCATGCAAGAATCCCAGGCGAAAAATGCAACAAAAAAATTTAGAATTTTGTTTTGTTTTGTTTTGTTTTTTTTTTTTTTTTTGAAACAGAAGCAACAACAACTACTCAAAACCCACAGAGCTTGACATCAAAAGGCCCGACCTTCCTCAAAGCTCTCTCTTGCTTGAAAACTGCAGTGGAAAGATGACAGAAACAAATGCTTAGAAAGAGCAGAAAACACGTTCGCCAGCAGCAACGGGCCAAATAGGTGTCTACTTAGAGCAGCCGGAAGGCAGTAGTAAAATGCATTCTGTATTTATGGGTAGTACTTTTTGGATGAAGATTTGCAGAAAAAAACACTTTTGAAACTGCTTTGGGGTCTCTGGAAAATCCGGCTTCCTCCGTCCAGCTGGGTTTGCACTCTCTGGCAATGAACTGGATGAGCTCGAAACTGGCCAACTGTTTCTGACAGAATTAAATGCAAACAAACCCAGTTCGTCAAAACCCATTTCGCTTGCGTGATGAATGAATTTGATGCCCACTTACATGCAAGGACAGCTTCTCTCTCTCTCTCTCTCTCTCTTCCAGCCTTTTTTTTTCGGGCTATATATATATAGCCAAAATGCTATATTACAAATTAAAAGTGCTGAAATCAGAGACTTTCAATAGCCATAATTATACCAAAATTTGATCAGTTTCGCCATATTTTCGACACATGGTTCAAGTATGTAGCCAAATATACAGAAGGATCTTTTTTTTTTGGTACACATTTTTACTTTGTTATTTAGCTTGTAGCCAAATTTGGCTAAATCTTCCTGTGGATCATCGCCACTTTGACTTCATTACAAAATTGACCCCAAAAAAAACACTGCTCTCTTCCGCCAATTCAGGCTCTCGATCGCCTCTCCCGCCCACCCTGCCTATACTGATACCTTCCTAGCTACATACTTTCCACACCTACCTTGTTGCCTCGGTACCTGTCTTGACTTACTACCTACCACGTCAATTTATACCTACCTAACCAGTAATTTCTTTTCTTTTCTTTTCTTTTCTTTTTTCCTTCTCCCTTGTGTTTTTGTGTTTGTGTGTGTGTTTTTTTTTCTGGTTTTCCTTTTCTTCTTTGCCTTCACCTTTTCTGGGGTATTTTTTGGGATTTTATAAAGTTAGTCCTAAGAGCAAATGCTATTGGGGAGCAATATTATATTAAAAACTTGGGATAATTTTTTCTTCTTGACAGCACTATTTTGCGTATTTTACACCTCGCAGAATTTAGAACATAAATGGTCTGAAATTATTATAGCTCAGGTTTGGGAATGATAATGGATTGTCTTTTTATTTTAGAAAGATCTCGGATGGTTTTTTCTTTTCCTTTGGGCTTTCTCCATAGTGTCCCTTGTTTCTAGCTACACAACGAGAACAGGTAGGTAGATTGCCAGCATGTTCATGGAATTGGGTGGTTTAGAATTCCTTTGGTGCAAGAGTTTTGGGCAAAACCAAAAATAAAAAACATATGTTGCTACTAATTGTAGGTAGTAGTAGGTTGAGTTAGATGATCTAGAATTTGTTTGTTTGTTTGGCATTTGGGGTGGGGTGGGACACCTATCTTATGACTACTATTCTAAGAGTCAATAATTGAACCCTTATACGGAGTGTTGATGAAGAACTGACGTCTTGTACAACATATTTGGGTCTTGAAAGTGGTGGAGCACTTGGAAGTTGGAGTGCATAGCTATGCTTGTTGTTGTCTTATTTATTTATCAATCGGAAACCTACAAAACAAGGTCCACCCCTCCCCTCCCCCTCCCCCTCCCCCTCAATAATGGGCATTGTAGAGGATACCCCTTTATATTGGGGATGCTAAACACACCATGGAATTTTGTGAAGCTTGTCATTTTGTGCCTAGCAGCATTTTGTGGAGAAACTGTGTGTTTCTAATGTTCATTGCAGAACAAAAAAATTGCTATGTTGTGCAACCACCTCATATCATGGGATTTGAAACTCCTTGAGGTGGTTTCACAGGGAATCAAGATCTGCTCATTTTCACTAGTTTACTTCCTGCCAATGTTTTATATTGGAGTGAACTTTCGCCTTTTTTAGACCAAAAAATCTGGGAAATTTTCAGATGTATGTGTTTTAGCTAGTGTAATTTGGACCCATTTTGCTATTTTAGGGGCAAAATTTTGCCAGAATTGTGACTTCACAATTATGAAAGAAAGAAAAATCAAAGGGAGTTTTACTTCCCAGAGCCGTGTACCAGCAAAACAACAACGATTTCATTTCATTGATGTGCATGCAAGTTGGAAATGTTCTTCAATGATACTGAGGGGGCAGGCAGGTGGAGTTTGGGACTGGGGAGGGAGTAACAGAAGGGGTGGCAAGGCAGTAGTAACTATTATTATTATTGTTGTTGTTGTTGTTGATCCTTTCCTTGGCTTTGCTTTTTCCGTGCTGCTCAGGTGTGTCAATGAACTTAGAAGTTGCTTGAGAGAGTCTTGCTGCGAAACAAATGCATAGTGAGTGCAAGGTGCAACTTTATTGCATGAAAACACACTACAACAACCACAAGGCTCAAGAGGGAACCAAAATGGAACAACATACAATAAGCCTTATCTCTTGAAGCATGTCAGCTTTTTTTTTTCTTTTTTTCTTTTGGTGACAACCTGCAGAATTTTCCCAAACTGGCCACAAATCATGGCTTTTTTGGGTTTCTGACCGGCAAATTTTTTATTTTGTTTTGGGTGCTAAAATCACCAAGAGTAAAACATCAGGTTTCAGTAAGTAGCCAGAAAAGAAAAGGGTTCATAAATGATTTTACCATCATATTTCGTTTTTAGTCAAATTTGGCTAAATCATCTTATGAATGATCACAACTTCTGCTACATCAAATGTTTATTAAAGAAACTTATTTTTTTTAAAATTAATTTAATTTAAACCCCTCCTTTTGGATCATTTGGTTTCTTCACAAACAAGCTACATTGGGTTTTGATCAGAAAAAATGTGGTTCAAATTTCTTAATCATAGGAGATGGCACCTTATGTAGCGGAAATTGGAATAAGATGAGCAAAGCAAGGATTGCAGCTTACAGGGAAAAGGTTCTGCATCAGTGTTCTGTTTTTGGTTGGCGAAATTTCGCATCCTGGCATCAAAACAAAAGCCCTTCCTTTTGACATGTACAAAGGCTTGTTTTGGAGGGGAAAATAGCACATTGTCACCACCTTATGAGGAAATTGGTTTTGAATAATCCATATTTAAGTTCTAGCATTTAGTCAACACATAGCATGATTCCTAAAATTTTCTATTTTCCTCTCTAACTTATAGCCAAATTTGGCCAATTATTATTTTGGATAATTGTCAACCCACCTACCTCAAAATTTTGTCAACCCAAAAACATTGTTCCACATATTAGGGGCGAGGATAATTTATACGAAATGAAATTTACATATTTTTGGGTTAGGATTACCCACCTAAAACTTGGTCCTTATGTGGGCTACAATAATTGGGGGGAGCTCGTTAAACTCGTCTAAGGACGTTGTAAAAACAAGGATTGCTCGCCCAAAAACATGTATGTTTGTTCTTGTGAACAATTTCATAATAATAATAAATAAACATAAAATTATTGTAGCATAAGTTTATTAATCAAAAAAAATTACCCCAAGGCTTAACACAAAATAATAAGAACTATGAAAAAAGGAATATGAATTTGAAACTCCAGCCACAACCCCTTGTACACTTAAAAGGAGGATTCGATAGATTATCATCCCCATTCATTTACATGTACTAAATGTTCTTGTTCATCAACACAAACCACTAATGTTATTCGAGATTTTTATGCTTTAAAAACTATCATCATTTTAAGAAGAAATCTTTCAATTATTTGAAATCATTTTCCTTACGATCTAATCAATTTAACATAAATTTATTTCTAACTATGCCCAACCCAAAATAGTTAACTAATTATTCATATGAGTCCAAATTTATGTCCTCAATCAAAGATCCTCAAAATAAGGCCCATAAGTTGAATTATTTATCTTCATACTTAAATCATCCTTGTAACCCTAGGCCACATTATTATTTCTACTTCTTCTAGATTCTGAGCTTGTTTTCAAGAATGTTTTGTCATGGTTCCAATTTGGGTTTCACATCTAGCAAAAGCCCCAATCCACTATGAAATCCCGCACAACTCTGGTGTTCTACTATGGTACGAGTGTGGGTGCCAGTTGACCCAATACGAGGCAAGGCAAGGCAGGGCAGAAAGTATATATTTTAAAAAATGATCCATGAAAAATCCCTTGGCAGAGGTGAAAATCATATTTTTCAGGTCAAAATTTGGCGAAATTGGGTAAAAATAAATTTTTTTTAACACACTGATTTCCTTGCACCTCCGTGCAATATGCAAAACATGTTCCAATTTGCAAGGCAGAAGAAATGATGAGACCTGCAAACTACGCAAAATTGGTCAGCGAATGTCTTCTAATCACATAACGCGCTATTGTGAGGGATGCAACGGCTGGAATTCGCTACATGGACACCATCTCACGGTCTGCTGCTGTCGCTTGTAAGTGCCGGCAGGCGAGCAGGACGAAATACCTAGGTCCATAGTCCATACCTACTACCTCCTCAAATCTCCGCGTTGGCAACTTGGCAGGGGCTAAGGGTGAGTGAGTAGATGACTGAGATATTCCTTGTTTTTATTAGCGAGTCAGAATTTGTTTGGACTCTCTCTCGCTCTCTCTCTTTCTTTCTTTAGTCCTCTCTTGGTGTGAAGATAACACACCAGAAATTGTCTTTTTTTGGGTCTCTTCAAAATTGCTCAAACACCTATATATACACTAAAAGATGGGGGGATGATGGGTTGGATTGGTGAGACTTGGTAAAAGTTAAGCTTCCAACAACCAGATGCTCTTCTTCTATATTCTTTAATTTGTGTTCCTTCTTGGAATTTTTAGAACAAATGTCAACCTAAACAATCGTCAACTAGAATCCCCCTTCAACGAAAGAACCCAAAAAAATTGGTCTTGGACTTTTTGACTTCATTCCTATTTTGCTTGCGTGCTTGATAGAGTGGAGGTAGTGCAACAAATGCGTGGCATATCAACATAAAGTCATTGCATGGAGTATGACTTGATGTCCCTTCGATTTCCCCTTCTTTGCTTTCATTGACAACATTGTGATAGGTGTAATTTTCAAACTAATAGAAGTTGCAAGTTACAAGTTGATGGGCCAAGCAACCCCAGAACTTGACAAGAAGTGCAAACCAGTGTTGGTCAGTTATATTTGTGAACGTTGGTTATCAACAATCCATATTTGGATTTTTGTCATCTCCTATATTTGGAAGTATAAGTAGTTGGCATATGTAGGTCCAAATGATATCCTTATGTTTATGTATATATGTGCATTTATGTTTTTTCATTATGCATATTCAATAGTTTTTTTTATGAGATGATTGTACATATTTTTTATATATTTTTTATATAACTTGTTTTAAGGGTTTTGATATGCATGTGTATATGCATATTTTTGTGTACAGTTTAGGGTTTTCAAGATTTCTTGTTTCTTCATTTTTATTTTTCTTACAATCTTTTCCTTGCATCAAAGCTTTATCAAGGAGAACTTTGGCACACCCTTCTCTTATGAGCAAACTTTTTATTACATCAAAGAAAACTTCACACATTCAAGCACACAAGTGTCAAAAGCACTCACATGCACAAACTTTTTTTGGGCAAAATATGATTTTGTTTGTTGTAGGTTGGAGGTCAAAAACATTGTGAAACATTTGAATGTTGGTTTGTTAAATGTTTAAGATTATTATGTTCCAAGTTAGAGTAAATTTTGTTCCAACTCCATGGAGGTCTATTATCATTTGTCAAAACTCATTGACTCGTTGGGGTTGAATTTAAGGTTGCAATTCATTATTGATTTGTTTAATTCATTAAGTTGAACTTTTATGCAATTTATTAAAGTGGGTTTTTTGGCAACTTGTGAGAGTGAGCTTTTCTATAACTCATCGAAATGAATTTTTTTGCAACTTGTTGGAACTTTATTACAACTCATCAAAAGCTTTTTGTAACTCGTAAAAGCTTTGTTACAAGTTGTTTTGGAGCTCTAAACAACTTGTGAAAAAATTATGAAAGCTATGGTTTACGGTTTAGGATTTTCGATGATTTTGTTGCAAGTCAAAGTTTTGTTGAAATTTGTTGAAACTTTATTATAGTTTGTTGGAATTTTGTTGCAACTTGTTTCATTAAGATTTTGTTGCTTGTTTAAACTTTGTTGTAATTTGTTGAAATTCATAGCTTCGTTACATGTCATGAAAATTTAAGGTAAATGTTTTTATGACATGTTTAGGTTTGATGAACATGAAATCAATTTGAAGTTTGAGGCTTTTTGTTGTTATTTTATTGTAGGTTGGAATGTTATTGGAGGTTGTTGAACATTTGTTGTAATTTGTAGTTCATTGAACTTATGTTCGTAATGTGCAATGTGCATTATGCACCATGGTTATAAAAGGTGAAACTATTATTGTTGAAGATAATGGTGGGGTTGATGAACCACCTACATGTGAAGATGTGACCACAAATAGTTCAAACATGAAATGTGTGCATCTAAAAGCTAGCAACTTGTTGGAAAATGACATATTGTAGCTTGCAATTATACAACTTCAAGCTACACTTTGGAAACCACACCACCCTGTTTCAATTTGTGGGGTTCTTTTGTTGTGAATGATGATTTTCATGTGGATCTTGAAAATTTGCAAATATTATTATGTATCGTTTATAAATTGGAAAAAAATCATGTAATGTTTTATCCCAAAGTTCTATTTTGATGAAGAATTTGTTTGAATAAAATAAAATAGATGGGATTGCTCTTCTGAATACTCGTGTTGATATTGTGCATCCTAGGTTCTTTGCTAAAAAAATGCGCAACTTGCAAAAAAAACAACAATGGTTGATGATAATCATTTATGACAACATGGGAAGGAAATGAATGGGACCTTTAATTTTGTAATCACCATTTATTTTGGGTCCATGAACCCATACAAAAATAATGATGGGGCACAACAAATGTTTATTAAGGATTTGGTGTTCAACACTTGCAAAGGTTGTTGGACACTTTTTAGTACTTGAAAACATCTAGTTACAAAGGTTATTTTTATGCTAGTGTCCCCAAGTTTCATTTCCTTCTCATATTGTTCTTTGAATGAAATGTTTCCTACAATGGTAAAAACAACTTTGGAATTGTAAATAGTTCCAAATCTTGCATATATAACCATTGTTTTTGCAAAATTTATTTTGTGGAAGTTTAAGGGCATTGTGGACATTTCAAATGCCCTTGTGATAAACTTTTTAAATGAATCATTAACTCCCCCCTATGCATGTTATTGTGGACATATTTGAAATGAATGAAACAAGTGGGTAAAATTTGGCTATTCAACTTGAATCATTGCTTTCAAAGTATGGGTTGACGCATAGTGCAATTACAATTGTGAAAAATAAAAACAATTTAACAACCATGGCATTTGCATTACGCTTAATCATTAATTGCAAACCTTTGAGGTTTACCAAAATTTATGAAAAAACATGTTTTGGGCATGTGATGTTTAAGACTTGCGAGTATGTGACTAATGATGACACAACTTCTAAAGGTCTAACACATGTGAATGTGAAAGATATGCAATTTGCTTTACAAAAAACAATTACATCAACAAAGAAATCCAATAAAGGTAAGTAGGAATGGGAAAAAGCTTACATTGAGTTTGGGTTGTCACCTCGAAACTTTTTAAACCCCTATCAAAACCAAATTTACATCCAAAGTCATTATGTTTGAAGAGACCGTGGAACATAAAAATCAACATCATTTGTTATGGAATGCAAAAGATTATCACATTATAACAAAGAGTTTCAAAGGCCCAAGTGTGGGCTATTATAAGGGTAGTCACATTATGTTTGAACCTTATAGTCATGGCTTGTGTTATGAACCAATCCTACAATCATTGGTTGTTGCATGATGTGTGACATTACCATGACTATAACTATCAAATTATAAGCTTGGATGGCTAAAATGGTGTAGATTTCAAATGGATCTAGAAGCTTTGGACCAATTTGATTATGAACTTTTCTTTTTCCAAAGAAACATGTGAGAAGAAGTTGTGAAGGTTCTAAAATGTTTTTTCTAGTTTTTGAAAAAACAAATCAGAACCAAGTTAATAACATTTTTGCCATAATGTTAGATCCTTGATTTAAATCATTATGAGGTGTGGAAAATTTGATGGAATGTGGGGATGTAACTTGGCTTGCTTATAAGTATGATTTGAAAGTTGTGATTCCCCTTCTCATGGTCACATGTTTTGAAACCCTAAGCTCTATTGTTGAAGCATCGACATTTATTGGTTGTGGTGATGAACTTAAATATGAAGTTAACATGTTTGAAGTTGCAACATCCTTTGAAGAGTTTTCTTGAACATTTGCCACTAAAAATTTATCTTTGTTTAACAGGTTATCCATACCCCTTACCACATGTCAAGATCATGTTGCTTAGTGCACAACCATGAAAATTAGTTTCCAAATGTGGCATTTTTGGTCAAGTAGATTCTTGACATTCCAAGGCTACCCAATTGAAACAAAAACAATGTTTTGTTTAATTGGGGCATTGACAACTTTTGTGGTGATGTTGCTTGCAAGTGAAAAACTTGGATAAAGTCATCACAATTGTTTAAAAAATTGTCTAATGATCCATGCATTAATTTATGCGAAATAAAAACATGAAAGATTATGTAAAAGTTGAATGGTATTTGGTTGATGACAACTTTGAGTTCATTGAAAAAGAAAATTACTTTGAAGATCTAAATGTATGGAAAGTTGTTAGGTTTTTATATGTGATAATTGAAGTGGGATTTAGGGTGTTGATGGGGCAAGCAACTTGCACTACAATGGGCATAATTCTTTCAAGAATTGGGGTTCAATTCCCCTACAACTTACTACAATTTTAGGAATTTTCTTTTAGGTGAGTGGAAAAAAATTATGTTAATATAAATTTGAATATGCATAACCTTCGTATGTATCTATAGTTCATTTGAATTTTAAAATTGGCAAATTCATATCCACTAAAACATTTAGATTTAAATGTAAATCCATATTCCCCTTTACAAATAAGTTATTGATTTTTTTCAATGCAATTCCATTTTCTTAGATTACAAAATATGCCTTATTGATATCTTGGAATCAATTTTAAAATGTGATATTGGGCCAACACTAGTTGGTGAATGCATACTAAAATGGATCACTTTTTGAATCATAGTGCCCATTTTTGTAGAGTGCCCTTTCTTTGGACACCTAGAATGAATAATAAAATTTATTAAATTGAGAATTTGAAATTGATTATACATGAATGACTTGACTATGAAAATACCTATATAATTTCTTAAAATAAAAATACATCCAATTTTCACAATGGATTTTTGAAGTACAAAAATATGAACTTGTCAATAAACTAGATAATGGTAGAAACTAAAAAGGTCCACATTGAATTCCATTCCAAATTATCTATAATGATTCAATATATGGTGTAACATCAAATAATAAAATTTTATGTAAAATTATTTTTTCAAAAATCATAATCAATTTTTAATTTGGAACTTTTGAATGGTCAAAATTGAGCCATATTTTCATAAGTCCCTAACACATTTTATTTTTTTTCAAATTTCAATGTTTTTGGTTAGAGGTATATATATGTGGAATCTATATGTGGGCTTTTATTAATATGGACTTTATTGTTATTGGTACATGAACATTATTACCATTGATCCCATGATACCAACAAAATGTAACAATTTAACATTGGACTTTTGTGGATTTTTGTTTTTCCAAAAAATGAGCCACCTTAAAGTACATACACCTTAATGCAAACCTCATTTGCTTAGCTAAAGATATATCATTTCTATACTTAATTTTGAACTAATCTTAAACAACTTCTAAAAGGGTTGGATCTTTACAAAATATTGGTGAATAATTTATGCCCCTTGCTAACATTTGGGGTGGGATTGGTGAACCGATGGGGGAAAACCTTTTGATATGTCTAAAATACTTAAGGTGAGATAATCATCTTTAATTAAATTTCAAATTATCATGATTAAATGTGCATTGATGCATGGTTAAGAAAAATCATATTAGAATAATATGAAAATAACACTTCAAAGTTTGTGCGATATATACACAGCTATGTGTCATGTTCTTGAAAAGGTCTTGTGTCAATGCTACATAATTCCATTTTTTTTTCATTTAAAAATGGGCCATCAACCTAGATAATCAAATTTAATTTGTTGCAAATCAAGTAACCCAAATAAAATTCACACATCAATTTTCCTTCCATTTCATTCATCTTTGCACCAAATGTGATATAGTCATTACAAATTGGCCAACTTGACATAAACAACATTAAACCTAATATATATTAGAAATTCCCATGTCAATTAGGTATACAATGGTGTATCAAAATTATGTAATCCATATGTACATTGGTTGTAACATGGCACATCAAATAATGGAATGAATGAGAAAAAAAGGAAATTTTTGTCATCATATTTACAATGTTACAAAAGAAACAAGGAAAGCTTGGATAAGCGTCGATGGGCATCCAAAGGTTATGTCCTTAATGATGTCAATTTATGTATTAGATAAGTTCAATATACACAAATGGTAATTTGCCACCCCAAAAAGAACTTTGGATGAGGATTTCATGGGCTTAATAAGCTTCATTTGGATCAATGTGGGGTTGTGATGATTTTGTAAAATTCTCATGCATGAAAACACTAATGTGCACACCCTTGAGCATGAAAATGGGGTCTAGATAAACATTGAATTTTGGATTCACTCTAATTTTGTTACAAGATATAAAGGCTTTGGTTTAATTTTGTATTGACATGTTATAATTCTTTCTACTTTTAGCAAGGTGAAGGGGCTATATCCAACTAATAGTTGCATGGGGGGTTTAAGAAACATGTTATGAAACTAGGAAGTCCTTATGAAACATGAAATCTTACCATTTGGCTATGAACTTAACATTGCAAAACAAAATGAAGTTGCAAAAAAAAATTCACACAATAAACTTTTAATCTAGGCTTCATTTCAACACTAAAGTCTTTACATAATCTATTAACTTGGGCTTCATGTTACTTTGCACTATTAATGATGACCAATTGACATAAGGTCAAAATACTTATATACTTAAAAGTTAATTAAATAGAATATTTAAAAGATAATTAGTTTCTAGACATTAGTAATTCATAATCCTATATATTTTCCATGAAATCACTTCCACTTCCATTAATTCTAAAAAATGATATTGAGTTTTCATCTATTAAACATTAAAATCGTAGCATCCATGGTGTCATTTTGGGCACTTTCGTTGTATCAAAAGATTTTTTTAAAGGGCTTTTCCAACATCCCCCAATGTCTTTCCTACCATGCTTCCCACTAACACTTGGTTCAAAAACCTTAGTGCTCACAATGTCTTTTAATATGTACTTATTAGTGTCCTCAGACATTGCGTTCAATGCCTTCAACAATCAACATCTTGGTACCCTCTATTGCTAAAAAAATAACATCATGTCCACCTTAGCACAACTAGTGTTTCCAAATGTGTCTTTTTGACATCCTTACTATTTTTTGTTGTTATTTTGTCATTCCTTGTTGACATTCTTGGCATTTTGTTGTTCTCCATCTTTTGTCATCACTAGTATTGTTCAATTATGTTTTTGTCATGGGACAAGTTTAGGTCATCCCAAACTAAAACACCACAACAATTTGAATTTTGAATAAGGATGTTTGGATTTGGGAACGTTTGCTAAGCCAACATCACATCTTGTGATGTCCTTTCAAGATCTTGGCTCAACAACAATCAGAATGATTTTAAGGCCAATTTCTTTTATAAAAAATGTGTCAAGTTTGCACTAATTCTAAAAGAGACCAAAGTTGAAGGGGGAAATATATATTACTGATTCGAAAAAAAAGAAGTAATTAAAAATGGAAAAAAAACCTGTTTATTTTTTCCAAAAAAAAGGTGGTTAAAATAGGTAAAATTCCACCCCTAAATCATGTGTGAAGGTGATATTAAAAGATTGTTAGATGCCATTTCCCATTAAATATTGACAAGGTATGTTATACACAATGACCCTACCATCAATTTAATATCAATCATTGATATTTATGATAAATTGGTCATAGCTAGGGGAATTTTTTAAAAAAATTATTTTAATGTACATCATGTGGTTGTAAAAGAAAAAAAATGCATGGATTTTTTTTTCATTTTTTTACATTACATTAGTTATGAGGAACCCAAAAGGGATCTCACATTAAATGATGTCATGTTCTAGGAACCTATTTAAACATTTAAAATTTTGTTACCAAACAAAAACCAATATGGAAATCTCACAACGTGATCTTTAACTTTTTGCAAATCTAATGACTTTTTTGTCCCAAAAAAATAGTGATCAAATATTCTTTTTTCATATTTATTTTTCACATTTATGCAAAATTTCAAACCAAAAAAAAGAGACTCATCATGACATGTGTATTTGAATGTTTTCATCGCATTGTCACATTTTAAAAGAATTACATGAATTTTTTCGTATGATGGGTGCCATAATCATTTTTGGAGAAAATATTTTCATGTTTTGTTTTGTTATTATAGATTGGTCACAAAGTCAGTTGGGCTGCTGGGTGCACATTTGAGGAGGTCGCAGAGAAAACAAAATGTCAAAAGATCAGAGTGGTTTATCTGTAATAGAGATGATGTGTGGTGATTCCATGCAACTCAACCTCCTTGACAAGGTAAAAGATGATAACATACATTGATGACTGTTTTCCCTAGAAAACATGATGATGGAAGCAAGCAAGTATTTGAGCATTGGTAAATGCAAAAAAATGGGAAGTCAGAAAGCTGTAGTTCTCAAACCAATTCCAAAAGCTCAGCAATTGCAATGCTAATTAGGTTTCCTTAGGTTAAGTGTACAGTTCTTTTTGTCAACATTGCTTCTTCAATGTCGCGTCGATGCCCTCAGACCTTGGTCACATACTGTCTCCACCTGATTGTATTGCAGTTATCATCTTAACTCAAAGAAGGTGTTTGAAACATGACAACTCCAGACCAAACATCATACAAACAAAAAATCATGGGAGGAAAAGAAAAGGAAGGATAAAGATTGGGGTTTTTGTATATAAGCATGGAAACACTATGTTGTGTATCTTGGGCTATCACAACAGAGAACATTTGTAAACAGGTCTGAACTTGTCATACCAAAGAGCTCAAATGTACTTGGGTGATCCCCATAAATGATGTTGACTAGGAATTTTCATCATTTTGGTCCATAACATAATGGTGAACATGGACTCCACCAGCATGCTATCAATATACTGTCAACCATGAAGCATGCAGTTTGAATGGAAGCACAATTAAAGCAACATATTATTTTGGTGATTGTCCTCTCAGGAAAATGGCATTGTGAGTTGTAGAAAGAAAAAAATATTCAAGAGGAAGGTTAACTGAATTCTTGAATAAGATTCATTCACAGCCAACTACACTCCCAAATCTACTTTACATCATCAACTTATATTTCACAAAGATAAACCCACACGAGCCTCTGCAGATTTCAGATCAATCACAAACATATCCCCAAGGTCAGAAAACGTTGTTGCACATAAAGGTTGTTTCTGACAAGCACATACACAATAGCAGTCATGTTTGTAAGAAAAACTCTTCATGGCCAATGGAGAGTCAATGGTTGGTCCTGTAACAGAAGCATAAGAACTTAATGCGCATGAAAATGTGTACAATATGATGGAAAAGTTTACTCTCACATCAAACTCAAGGGGAGCAAACACATGCCTTTGTTGTCGAAGGACTTCTGTAATTTGTCTCGAATGCACATATTGATCACCTAGAATCATCAACTAGTGTTGATTTTCAGCAAAAATACAATGTATTTGGGACCACTTGCAAAACAAATTTAACATTAGATGAAATTCAATTCTCTGCAATGGGCATTCAAAGGTCTAGCATAACATCCACCACTGACTTCATTAAATTGGATACCGAGTTTCAGCCATAAGTAATAGAAAAACTCAGCCATAATACTCTACCTAGCTCAGCAAAACCTAAAAGACTGAAAATCCTAAGAAAACCAAGGTACACAAACAGAAAGAGAAAAAGAGACACAGGCAAGTAAAGGAAAGAGAAATAAGATGGCAAACCGTGAGAAAGAGATTTAGAGGACTAACTACCATCCAGAACGTATGGTTAACCAACAAGATATAAGGTAGATAACTTTATTGACTCTTGGTATATTTAGACAGTTTAATCAGATCTCCAGGGAACTTCACAAAAGTTCAAGAACAGCAGCACACATAACATCAACTCTGTACTCTCAAACTTTGTTATGGACTTCTTCACACCTCCATTACAATGCTCAGTGCCTAGGTTGTCAGGCATAGCTGCTGGCCAAATTTTCAGGAGGCTGCCTGGAGCCCAATAATACCTGCATAAACATGTTCCACATTATCATAACAATCAACAACTGCATTGACTGCAGTGGTCATGAACCAATTATCCATATCTATGAAATTGGAGAGAAGTCTCCACATTAAAGGTAACATGACCATGACCCGATCCAAACAAGTCAGTCGTAGAACTCCTCAGATCTATCTGTGCATGCTCCTATCCACCAAATGTTCCAAAGCCAGGTTAGTGATAAGCAATTTCTTCTTAAAATCTAGAACCTCCAAACTAACAAGCACAAATCACAGCCTCACCACAAGCCAGTCTACCACCCGCATTCCCAGTGCTCTTGCTCAATTCATGACCACCTGGAACATAAAATCACAAACAATCTCCTGTCAGAATGCAATAAATCAACTGTCAACATTCACACCTGTGCATAGTGTGATATTAACCAGCACAGAAGAATATCTACCCACTATATCAGCAGATTTACCAACATGTCTCATGTATCTGTCATAGTATCTAAACTAATGCAAATCAACAAATGGAAGCCAATCTGCAAGGCAGACAATTGTAGCAGTTCTGCACCATCACTCAGTAAAAAGTGAAAAAAAGAAAGAAGATGAGCCCCTTCATATGAATCAAGGACACAAGATTTATTGATTCAAGGAAATCACCACCACAAACACACCACAAATGAAGTATGGAGCATACCTTTGCCAAGATCATCAGGGTCAGCATGAACCACCACAGCCCGACCAATGATTGAGTTTGCTCCACTCAAGGGAATCTGGTCAACAATTCCAAAACAAACAGGGATATCAACTCCTAATGATCATACCCATCACATCCACTGTCATGTTTTCCAAGGTCTATGAGTACCTAGTCAACAGCACAAATCATTACTTTCATAACCTCTCTTGAATGCATCAGTCAATGGAATGCAACCCACTCTTGGCAAATGGCACCATTATGGTTTCAGCACTGAGAACAGTTGCCAAAGAAACATGTGCAAGCCACAAGGAGGTAAGGGAAATCCAGAAGGCATTAGAACTGTGCCTGAATGTCCTTCACAGAAATCTCTGCAACACCTGCATGAAAACATCACAAACCATGGATTATGAGTAATCATAATCTGCAAGTACAATTACTCACATGCTGACAATGTTGGTGACTTCCCCATCCCAGCATCTGGGATAGGCAAACTAGTGAACATATCTTACCATCCTCTCCAGCTGTAACATTGCCTAGATCACCAGCATGACGGATTGTATCCTCAGGAGCCCCATGCTCCACATTGTTAGGGTTGAAGTGAGGACCTGTCCACATGATGCACACCATGCAATTCAAGGATGGAAAGAGAGGATATAAATCCTTTAAAACTCGTTTTGGCCAAAAGGGAACTGCAGAATTATAACCAATTTTGTTATTATTGTCTTTCTCACTAGAAGGAGAAAAAAGTTGTAGCAAGTTCATACCAGTGGACAAGCAGCCATTGGTAGTGTCACCCAGTGCATGAACGTGAAAGCCATGCTTGCCTGGCTTCAGTCCTTCAACCTTTCCTGTCACAGATGTAGGGCCTGTAAAGTGCAACACCATCAACAAGTCAGATCTTGATTTGCTTATAAAATTCTCTGCTGTCAAACAACTGTCAGATTGCAAGATCCCAAGTTTACTTTCTATAGAGCATCTCAAGCAGTGGTCAATATGCAACCCTGCAAAATATTTCTCACATCCAAGTTTAATATTTACCTCTTTCCAACCCAACCCATAAAACTAAAGCATGGACTGCAGATAGGTGGGAGACTACTAATAGCAAAGCACCTGGACCAATTATTCTGATTGGCCAACATATCATAAAATGATCCCTGCTCATAATGATTGGCCAATCAGAAACAGAGAGCAGCAGTCAGATCATATTTATTACACTCTTCTCCAGCAGGTGTTTGCTTTGCTGTGCCTTTTACCAGCCTCAGCAAACTGTGCAAAAATGTGGGCCAAAACCATTCTTCTGAGCCAAGTAGGTATGTTTTGACTTCTCTCCATCCAATTTTAATTTGCAAGGTCACATACTGAGCACCGGTGGAATTGCTCTTAGTACAGCATTTAACAGTTTCTCTGCCGTTGTTTCTGGTTATTGATAGCCACACCAAGAACCACAAACTTTGGTCCTCATCTCCAGTTCCAAAAATGCTCAAGTCAAACTCTTCTTCTTCTTCCAAATGGCAATTTGCCGCACGAAGGATCAAAAACCATGTGCGGCAACATCCTATTCCATTCCCCCTTCGCCTCATCATGAGGCATACATCGGAAATTATGGCGGCAATCACAAGAAAAGCCAAGCGATCGGCTAAACAAAAATCCAGCAAAACATGTGAACTTCAAAATACCTGAAGAAACGTCCACTGAAATTCACCCCATCCAGACTGACACCGAAGAAGGACTCCCAAACAAGAGAAGAAGAAGAAACCCCAAATCATTGGCAATCTCTCGCGAAATCCACAACGACGACTCTATCAACGAACTTAATTACAGACTCACAATGATACATTCAATCCATCACCCCGTTAACATTAAGAATCAAGGCAAAAAAACTCGTCGAAAGTTTCAAAATCCCGGAAAGAAATCAAAACTGATTATACATCTCCCACAGAAAGAAAGGCCTTTTGAAAACCTTTTCTCCAAATAGGAAGTAAACAGAAAAGCGGTTAGTCACGACAAGGCAAGAAAGAAAAGAAAAGAAAACAATAGCCAGCAGGGGAAAACCATAACCTTCGCCCTCTTGCTGGAAGTGGACGACTCCGCTCACTCCTGCGGTTCCTACCAAAACTGCCACAGCCTTTAGCGGCGCCATTGCAACCAACTGCTTGCTCGCACACACCTGTGCGCGCTCGCTCGCTCGCTCGCTCGCTCGCACGCAAGCAGAAGAAACAAAACGACGAAGAGAGAAACGCAAGCGAGCAAGCGAGAGCACGGATTTGTTTTTCCAACAACGATCGGAACAAAGCAATGAACGAAACCAGAGTCGTCTTTGGAGCTTCGTCAAAGAGCGCAAGAAATAGCGCGCGAAGGATCCACGGGTTGTGACCGGATACATGCTTGCTTGGTGACGTGGGAGATGCCATGTGTCAAAGTGGAGGTGCGAATCAAGAAAAAAAAAGTATAGCCAGGGTTTCTTTTAAGGATTTTGTGATTTAGCCAAAATGGCGATCATCCAGAAAATAATTTAGCCAAATTTGGTTACATAATAGATTCGAAAATACGAAAATAAAAATAAAAATCGTTCTTGGCTACTTTCTGAGAGTTGTCATTAAATTCCAGCGATTCGGAATTTTTTGATTAAAAAATCTTGCAAATTTGGGCAAATTTTCCAATGAAAAAATCCTTTGTCTAGATCGAAATCATATTTTTCAGGTCGAAATTTGGCGAAATTTCGCAAGCAAAAAGAAACACTGGGAAGGGTTGCTCCCTAAGGCCTCTCCTAATTTGAGGGTACTAGCCTCCTGTAAGTCCGAAAATTAGGGGAGGCCTGTTGGAGTAGGCCTTCCCAAGTGTGAAGCCTGGAAGAGTTTTTATTCAAGTGGTGGAAGGTCTGCATCAGTTTTTTTTTTAATAAATAAATAAATTTTTAATTTTAATTTATTTTTACAGAAAGTTAGAAAATTCATGAATTTTTTTGGTGATTTTTAGGGATTTTTTTCATCATTTTTCGAAATATAAAATAAATTAGCCAGGGTTAGAATTGGCTCCTAAAGAATCGGACCTAATGGTCCATAAATTACTCTTAGTAGCGAATAAATTGCTTTCATTTTTGAGTTTCATGCTACTCCCCCCAAAAACATGTCAAAATTAGAGGCATCCTCTCCTAATAAATTATGGATAGGGTGACAATTTCTAATCGAATCTGTGTAATGGAAATTGATAATCAAGTCACGCATCACAATATATTAAACTTTCCAATTCTTTAAGAGGCTTGGCTAAGAGATAATCAACCGCCATTATCAAAAATGGGGCCATATGATACCTTGGGTGATTCACAAGATTTAATTTTCACATAAACTAGAATCATTAATTCTCATTGAAAAAACCAATTTATAATTGGCTCTACTCATGAGAATCCCCCGACACTAATGGTGCATTCACACTTGATGTTAAATCAATGTTAAATAAAAAATCTAGATGGCATACTAAGTGGCACCCAATGTTAAATGGGCAATAGCTTAATGTTAAGTGAATGTTAGTATAACATAAGATCTTCACCATAAATAAGTTGAAGTCTTAAATGACTAGAATGGTGTTAATGGACTCAACACTAGAGTCCCTAACACCGAGTGTTGTGAATGCACCTTAAGAAAGGTGAGAATTGGCTCCCAAAGAATTGGACCTGATGGTCCATCCCATAACCACCCCATTATTAGAAATGGGGGTCATATGATACCCTAGGTGGTTCTTAAGACAAATGTATTGGCGGAAGGGCTGCTCCCTAGGGACTCCCCTAATTTGAGGGTCATAGCCTAATTTGAGAGTTATATGTTGAGGGTGGAGATCCAAAAATTAGGGGAGCCCCATTGGAGCAAGCCTACCCAAGTAAAGGTTTTAAAATTCAAATGGCGGATGCAAGTGATCAAATGGAAGGGTCCTTCAATTGACAAACAAATCTTTTGTGTGGGGGTAGATGCCTCAAAATACAAAGTGCAAAACTTTGGAGTGCTTTACACATAGGGTAAGGCCCTAGGATGAGAGTATTACCAATTTTATGAAATCTGATTTTCTTTAAAAAATTACACGGCTATGTAAAACAATGTAAATATAAAATAATGCAAAAAAATATGATTTTTACGTGAGGAGGGGAGGTTTTGGATGATAAGCCAGCTAAATGGTCCATTGCGAAAAAAAAAACCTATCAAAATATACACCCACAACTAATTCCTATGACTTTGCAAGAAGGTATGGTCATTAAAGGTGTAATAAAATTATCTATAAACTAAGGAAACAACACTAGAACCCTCAGTTTGATCATAAATAGGGTGAAATTCAAAAAAAAGAAAAAACATCAGCATTCAAGGGTGGGGGGGACCTCAGTTTTTGTGGTGAACTAAGTTTCACCCTGTCTTTCTTTTTTCTTCAACGCCTTCACTGTTGCTGCATATATTTTCACTGCTCCTACTTGTAAACCTACTATAATTAGTCTTGAACCTTGTGCATTAAATGCTGCTTTTCAGCCTTTCATTCCCAGATCTAATAAAAATCTCTTACTTTATGGATACTCATGAAAAAAGGGTTTGGGGTGAAAGGAGGCCCAAAGACAGGGTGACTTTACAAATAATTTTAATGTTTACACCTACATGTCCCAAAACATTTACAAAGGGCCATGTAAGTGTATTTGACAAATATTTACACTGGCCTTGTGTAAGTGTTAAAAATATATATATACACTGCAACAGGATAAGTGTAAGTGTAAATCATTTACATGCCATACATATGGCTATCAACACTTATACACACAACACTGGTATGCACAAGTTAAGAGGGAATGGCCTGCTCCCCCAAGGCCTCTCCTAAATTTGAAGGTTATAGCACATAGGCTATGCCTTCAAATTAAAGGAGGCTCACAGTAGCAAGTGTTTCCTAACCAAAATTACAGAATTTTCTTTTCCTGTTTGTCTGCATGCAAACTAATGGTAGAAGGTCTCTCCAATTGATTCGAGTATTGTCCATGCACTGAGTTGCTTACAAATATGAAGAGAAAAACCATGCTGTACTTTGCTTTGTGATGATTGAGAGAAAAAGAAAAAGAACCCTGTACATATAAAAAAAAAGGCGGGGGATGGGAACCCATCCCCAAGAAATACAAGGCAAATTAAAGCAAAGGAACACATGTCATGAAAGAACCTAGCAACAAGGACTCCACTAATACATTAATAAAATTGAACACTATAAATTAAAAAGGTTGTTTTAATAACAAATTGGTTAGCAAAAGATCCATTAATTACAATGTGTGGAAGAAATGAGAAATGTTTTTCAATGCAACAACATGTTGAAGATTCACAATGGACTACACATGTTGGTTGGAAGGCTATGGACACACATTGTTGAAAATAAGAAATAAGCATCATGGGAACTAAAGAATATTGTTGATGATGGGCTATAGTGGTTTGAATACAAGAATTAAAAAAAGAGTCAAAAAGAAAATGAAAACCACCATAAGTCTTTATGGCAAAAGGAATGGAATTATCTCTTGATATGATCACATTTTTTCCTAAACGGCAATTATAATTACATGCGTTATCATGGACAATGCATGTTATCCCTTATTCCACTTAGTTAGATCAATTACGACAACATTTACTAAGATTTGAAAGTTGTCTTTGGTGATAAGAATATTGATTCATTGTCAAGTGTGCTAAAGAAAAAGGTGGGAAACCTCTTTTTGCATGTGTGCTCCTTTTTTTAAAAACAATAATTGTGACAATATTCTAAAAAATATTGTGGGCCACAACACATTCATTCCTAGATGGGCCCTAAAACAAATGGATACCTAAATCATCAATGATATGTTTGCATTGGCAATGTGAAAGATGTGCAACTATAGAATCTGGCAAGCCAAAACAAGTACATAACATTATAAAGAAGTGAGTTGAAGACAAACAAATTGTAGGTGTGGTAGGATGGGTTAATAACTAAGCACCCATGGATGAATTTGCATAAGATAAGAAATTTATTCCTGCGATGTTCGATATTAGAAATGTGGCAAACTTTTGTTCATGTCAATAGTCCATTAGAAAAGATTATAAGTGAGGATACAACTATATCATAAAACTTTCAAACATGGGACATGTGAATAAGCAATTTCAAGTGGTAAAATTTTGGTATCTTATAATGTTAATTGCAACGGAAAGGTGTTGGTTTTTGACAAGTGCATTGCATCAAGAAAAATAAAGTGATCATTGCACTAAAAATGAATGATAAATGTAAGAACAATGAAAACCCAACATCCCAAGAAGGTGAAGGCAACAAATTAAATAACCCCCTTGAAAAAACATGTAAAATAATCTGACGACAAACCAAATGACTCACAGTAATGCCAAAGGATCATGTGCCCAATAATTTTTCCAATGTAAACATGGTATGTGGATCAAATTCAATGTAATGTTGCAAGATACTTGGAGACAAAAATATGATTTGCAATAGATAATTTAGGCACTAGGCATAACAAAGTGAAACATCACAAAAATTATTTATGGATCTAGAAACATAACACTACAAGAAAAGTTCTTTTTTGCAAATTGATTTATGACTAGGTTGTTAGTCATGGAAAACATTTATGATTACATGACTATGTAGTCAAATAAGATATGTCGTTTAAAACACCTAGTTGCTAGTGTGGTTCGATCGTAAGATAATTTGCGATTGTGATTTTACAACTGTAAAGTTATGGAGGTCATCAATGCTTGATGAGATTCATAAATTATGGCCATTGGATAGAATTCATTAAATAAATAAGTATGTTCTCCACCCATGCCATGTAAACACATGGTATAAAGGCTAAAATCCCAATCTATATGTTAGGAATGTAAGCCTTAGCCTACCTAGGAATGTAGGTTAATTTAACTAGCAAACTAAGATAGTTAAGTTAGTTCACTAAATTACAAGTGTGAGGATTTAAACCCTCACCTCCACATTGAGGGAAAAAATCTTTTTTACCCACTTAACCATTGCACCACATGATTATTACATGACAAAAATTGTTACCATTTGTTATAAACATTTTTTAAAACCTATTTTATAAGTTAGGTAGTTAAGTACTTACCTAACAACTTAAAACCTACTTAATAACCTAGTAGGTACCTAGCTTGGTAGGTAATAAGTAAATGGTATTTAGAGATAGTAGTAAATAGCTATTAAGTAGGTACCTAGTAATAAATAATAGGTAGTTAGTTAGGTATGTACGACCTATGTAGTAGGTAGGTAAGTAGGTAGGTAGGTGCTTAGTAGTCTAGGTACATATGTAATACCAATCTAATAGGTAGGTGAGTAGGTACATGTTACCTATTTAATAGGTAGGTAAATGGGTACTAGGTACCTAGGTAGGTATGTGCATATCACATAGTAGGTAGGTAGATAATAGATAGTATTAACCCATAGGTACTAGTTACTTTATAGGTAGGTGGTAAATAACTAGTAGGTAGGTAGCATCTAGTTAAACTACTAACATAAGTCGGTTATTAATGTATGTAAGCTATCCATGTAGTCTCAATGTAGTTACAAAATAGTCCTAATTTAGTCATGTAGTCATAATGCACTTGCAAGGTAGTCACATATTTGAATAAAAGTATATGACTAAAGACATATGACTACATGACTAGATTAAGACATTAGTTGTAAATGTCCAAGTCATGAAAGACACATTTTGGTGTTGTGTAAAGAAGTTAGTTATGATGTTCCATTATGATATTCTTGAAACATTTTTGTGACAAAAGACTCCACAAATGGCATAAAATCCATTGGTGCACCTAGGAAGATGGTTTACGTATGAATATAAAGTTTGCACTTGGAGTTTTGAACTTATAACTTAAAGTTTAATGTGATTTTAGTCTAATTACATGGATGAATATGTCCATAAACAAACGATTTCATATGGATGAATGTCATTTTTGCATGGATGATTTTCATTTATGATTTGGATTATATAAGTAAATCATTGCATGAAATTCATCCATGATTGAGAAGTAAAAAAATTCAAAACGATTTATATTCATCTTCATTTGTTGTCCAAGTATTAATATTTTTCAACTTGAATGTCATTTAATAATGATGGATAATGAAAATGTGACAATAGGGGAAAATATAATGATGGGATCAACAATTTTCATCAATAATGTTAAATGTTTTTTTAAATATTGTCATGGGATGAATGCTAAAACCCCCCACCCCCATTGTTATCAACAAAATTCTATTATAATTTGTTGAAAATTAAGGCACGTTCAAAATAAATAATTATTAAATAAAAGTCCATTGTTATCTATGAGAATAGGTTGTTTGAAAAAAGTTAATTAAGGTGCCTAAAACTAAATTTTTGTTTATTTCAAAAACTTATTGTCATCAATGACATTAAGTATTTTAAAGACATTTAAAGCATTCAAAACCCATCATTGTCAACAACACTATAAAGAATTGAAAAACATTATGGCACCTTCAAAAAAGAATGAAAAAAACTTCACATTATCATCAACAACACTTAGTTAATTTGATTGAAAAAAAAATCAAATTAAAAAAAAAATGACCATGGGGTGGATGTTCACATAATAATAGAATTTATATTATATTATTCAACAAGTGTTATATCACATAAAATTAAATTATGTTCCATGAACTTCTAATTAATCAAAATTATGGGAAAAAAAAATCATTGACAAGAATTTAATGATAAAATAAAATATTCATCCATAATGCAGATGAATGTTTACATTCATCTCCATGTTTGGTTTTAAGTTCACTTGTACAACATTAATTTTGTTGTGAATTTTTGGGGTTTATTTACACATGTATAAGGAAAAGGACATTTTACCATCCCAAGTTTCAATTTTAAACTTGAAGTTCAAGCTCTAGGTTCATGTAATAATTTGCCTCGCACATGTAGTATACAAAAATATGCGTTAAGTATAAGAAAACATGAAGGAAATGATATAAATGCGTCTAATCCTTGCGGAAACCAAATTACACACCTCATATCATGAGCATGAAAACAACTAAGTCTACAAGATTTCTTACACCAAAATGAAAACATAAACAAGTTTAATTCCAAATCCAAATCATGAAATTAAAAAAACATGAACAAAAATACAACATGTGTAAGATAAAAATCCAACAAGATTTTATTGCAAATTGAACTAAAATAGAACAAGCTTGTGACAAAAAAAATACCCAAAATTAATGTTGAACAAACTAAATGTAATGTGGGATTCTATCTCTATTTATACCCATTGTGCACCTAGCTTCAAAAAGCTTCTAAAGAAACTTCTAACCTACATGTGGCCCATGTTCACCCAATTGTGGCCCATGTCCATCCATGTGGGAATAATGAATTATGAATTAACTAAAAGTTAACTAGAAGTGAAGTAAGATATAATTAATACTTAACTGAAAATTAATTAAAAATGAATTGGAAAAAGAACTAAAAGATAACTAAAATGAATTAATAATTATTTAAAAGTTAATTGAAAGTTAATTAAGAAACAATTGAAACTAAATTAAGAGTTAAGTAAAAGTTAATTATAAATCATGGATGAATATTCATATGAATGAATTCGACAGTGTTGGCATTTGTGACACTTCATTAGTTGAATGGAAAATCTTAATGCTACAAACTCCACTTGCAATTGTAAAAATGTGAATACCACATTTGAGATAAAACCAATAATATGTCTATCATTGGTGATCTAAGGAAAAACAAAACAAAAATGGGTTGTTATAGTAAGGTGGAGAATGTGAAAATGTGTTAAGGCGAACAACTTTCCACCCAAAAGATCACCTTGTTGTGTACCAAATTCAAACAAAATAACTATGAGGTCCATAAGTCAAAAAACTAGTGAGAATTAATGGGGATGGGCACATATAAAATCATTGGACAAATGAGGTTTAACTAATAATATATAGAGTTTGCCAAGAATTAGTAGTTTAGCTAAGAAGAAATATAGGTTTAACCAAAATATACAAATTTAACTAAGAAAAAATATAGGTTTAATTAAGAGAAATAATTTTAATTAAGGAGATATATAGGTTTTGCCAAGGGATATAAGTTTAATCAAGAAATATAAGTTTAACAAAAATAATATATGTTTAACCAAAAGATATAGGTTTTGTCAAAAGAAAGAAATTTAACTAGTAAGATATATAAGTTTAGATAAGAAATTTTAATTAAACCCAGAAATATATGTTTAACCAATAAGAAATATAGGTTTAGCCAAGAGATAGAAGTTTAGCCAAAAAATATAAGTTTAACCAAAAAAAAAAAGTTTAGTTATGAGTCAGAAGTTTAGCTAATAAGAAATATAGGTTTAGGCAAAAAATAGAAGTTAGCTAGTAAGATATATAGGTTTAACCAAGAAATAAAAATTTAATCAAGCAAAAATATAAGTTTAACAAAGAAATAAAAGTTAACCAATAAATTATATAGGTTTAGCCAAGAGGAGATAAGAGTTTTGCCAAGGTAATTAAAGGCATTATGGATGTCCATTTATATTACCATCTAATTTAGGTGTAAATTCAACATAACACAAACCCCATGGACCACTATTTCACATTCACCCCATGTTGCAACACCACATTAATGAAGATTAAATGTTTCACAAATGTATGTTTTAACTAAATGGTGAGTGTACGGGTGACCAACTGATAAGTCACTTTCAATCACAATGGGTTGGAGTCATTGATTTACTTTTCCAAATCTAGTAATTGTGATGTTACAAGTAAATGCAATACGAGTCAAGGAAGATGATCACAAGCAATGTGCCCACATATTTTAAAAAGAAATCAAAACCATTCAAAAAAAATCTAAGACAAAACAATTTCATAAAAGTTCGTACACCATACTTAAAGGATCATTAGATGACATACATGGTGAACATGCCAAAGCAAAAATAAATGCTTGTTGGCTTCAAGTTTTTTTATATCTTTGGATGGAAATCATCAACAAAAAGGGGGAATTCAACTTTTTATGAAGAATGAAAAAGGTGAAAGGTTGTTGTGGTTTTATCAAATAGGACTGTCAAAATGCTTGTGTGTTAATGAAGGTGGAGAATTATCTTTGAAAGACATTTCCAAAAATTTATGGGAAATTAAAACCTAGGCTTCAATCATGGTCTCCTCATGTAATGTCTCCTAATCACCCGTTATGTATTAATCTTTTGGTGGCCTTTCTCGCCACCTCATGGAGGAAAAAAAAAACACTAAAAAAGGAAAAATAAAAATGCATGCTAAGGTGTAATGTTGGATGGGTAAGTGGCCATACAAGTTAAAACATTGTGCAAGGCATGCTGAACATCAACATGAAGAACATATGGAACATGGTGGTATGATTGAGGGCATGGTACACCCATATGGAAAACATCGATGATATCTATGAATTTGAATATGCCCAAGTGGAAGAAGGGAGGAAATTCAATAATGTTAGAAGCATTGCAAACCCTATAATTAATAAATTTTTATGAATAAAAATATATTAATTAATGACGAACTAATCTTACTTTTATTAAATTGAGACAACCACATGCGAAACATGAAACACAAAACACTAAAATGCGAAAGTGGGGCCCCTTATGAACAATAACAAGCAAGGAGTAACTTGTGATTAATGCAACAAACAAAGGGTACAATGCGTTAATGTACCATGTGAGGTACCATGTGACGGTGAAAAAACTAATTTAAATAAATAGATATCATAGATGTTACTTTCACATGATGAATGAAGATAACTCATATGGATGTTCATTTATAATTCATAATTAACTCTTGATTCATTCATAGTTAACTCCTAATTAATTTTTGATTCACTTTTAATAATTCCTAATTGACTCATACTTAACTTTTAAATTCATTTTTAGTTCACTCCTAATTCATTTTAAAACATATTCAGTTTGAATTATATGACCATTTCTTTAGGTTTCATATTACAATTTTAAAGTTTCATTCACATTTCAATGAGGGGTAACAATTTCATAATATATATTTTTACTGATTTTTGGATCTATTATCACTTATCTTCATATTAAAGATGACATTTATGTGGGAACAACCAAATTATGAACACCATTGAAAAATAATAGGAAACAAAAATAATATAAATTGTTTAAGTAATGTTTATATTGTTACCATGTCGAGAATATGAAGTTTTCTAAATAATTGGAGCATCCTTATATGTGCTCAGTATATGACCTTGCATAATAAAACTCAATGAAAATAGTCCATATGTATGCCTATTTGGATTTAGAAAATGGTTTTGTTCTTGCATATTTATAGAATTTGCTGAGGTTAATAAAATGACTACACTTAATTATTTTCTTCCAACCCTACCCATAAAACTAAAACTAGGAGTGCAAACTAGGGTGGGAGACTATTAATAACAACCCACCTTGAATAATCAAATTATGTGGTTAATTTGAAACAAGGAATATTCAATAAATACAATTTGATTGAGTGTTGTAGGGTTCCTTTCGGGCTCTAAAAGTTGTGTCACAATACAATCCTTTAGTGGATTCACTAGATTTGACTGTTGTACTTCATTTATAGTTTCCATTACAAGGTCACAAACAAAACGTTATTGAGATGCCTTTGTGTTATATTTTGTAGCAAGCTAATGAAAATGTTGTTTTCTGATATTGAATGGCAAAATGTTAGGGCCTAGGGAACACCTCCAAATTAATTTTCTTGTTGTGAATTTGATTTTCTCTTGTGAATTTGGTCCGAGACAAGTATTAATCCAAATGTAAATGTCTAAATGGTTGATCATTGTTTTAAATGATGTATTTGACATTTATGGGTGGGGACAAGCAATGGAAAACATAAAATTATTTTTTTATATATATACATGTATCTTTTCTTTCTGCGTGATGGAGATGTTTTAAGTGTTATTATTAAGCCATATTCGTAACTAGTTCACAAATGTGTTGAATAGTTTTTTAAAAATCATAATTGTTGATTCCAATCTTGATTTTTGTAGTTTTAAGAATTGAAACAATTTTCAAATTAAAAAAAGTAAATCATTTCATATTATGTTCAATGATTTAGTTTTATTTATTTTTTCATGCCCAACCAATTTTTACTCAATCAGTTTTTTAATTTCATTTTCACATACTAAGATTTAATTGATCATTTTTTCAAATTTTCATAGGCCAAAAATGAATCAACAAGGTTCATTATATATATATATATAATGAACCTTGTTCACTTTTCAAAAATGTAAAAAAATAAAATAAAAAAATTAATCCTTTTACAACTCATCTTGCTCAAATGAGCCTTCAAATTCATTTATTTCATGTTCTAAATCTAATTATGTATTTATCAATTTTATCAAAGTATTGGGAGCCTTATAACCCATCCTTGCAGATCATTTGGCCAATTTTTGTTCACAAAGATTAAATTTTCAAGGTATTTTAGTTGTAAGCAATATTTTTTCAAATCAGTGAAAATTCTAATAAAAGAAAAAAATCTTTCAATTTCAATTTGAAAATTTATAATTCTAAATATCAATCTAGTTATAAAGCTAATAGTTGAAAACATAATGTCATAATGAATGCTAAAAACAACAACACAACGTGAACATGAGGCAACAAAACAACAGAACGAGTGAAAGGCAATAGTAGCAACATGATGAACATTGATTAACAACAACACAATGAACACAAGAAAACAACAAGAACATGATGGGTGCCTAACAACGACAACATGATAGGTGTTAGGCATGAACAACACAACACTAGACAATACTAAAAACATGAGAAACACAAAACATGAGCAACAATGTGATGATCACCAAACAACAACAACATGATGAACACCAAACAGCATCAAAAACATAAAAAAAGGAAAGAACAAAAAAATAAAGATACCTAAATTGTGATGGTAGCCCTACCAACAAACAACATATGATCATGCTTCTCATGCAAGAAAAGTAGCACCTTTTAGCACTAAACCTAGACTCCACCTCTTAACTTTTAACCGAAACCTAAACTTTGTTTCTAAAACTTTAACTTTAAGTAACTCTAAATGCCATACTTTTAAACCCCCTAAGAAATGGATTCAACATTATTCATGTAACATACTTGAGTATCAAACATTTGAATTAAAAAAACCTTGACTCTTTAATGAATAGATATTTTAATTTTCACATTTGAAAATTTAGGTATCAACCCAAGTAACACCCAAGGCTATACCCAATTAGTTTTTTGTTGGAGAACTAGTTAAAAATTAGATTGGTTTTGAACCAATGTTTGGTATTTGCCTAACATTGGTTCCTATGTAAGTTACTAATGCCCTTGGGGGCTAGTGTGTTTTTCTTCCAAATTTATGAAATAATTGGGTTGGCAATCATGCACAAAATGACTTATCCATATTTGGCTAAAGGTCATGAGGGAAGTAAAAGCATTGAAGGTTCTTCCTATAGTTTGGCATCTAGTGTTGTTGTACAAGGACATATTCAACATATCTTTGTCAAATAATTAATTAAATATGAAGATTTTATGTTTTTAAAAATTCCCATGGGCCATAGATTTTCTATTTTCCTTCACAAAAAAATGTTTTTGAAATTTTCAACATGTTTACAAAATAATTTAATTAGTGTTGAAATTGCCAAAGTTGCTAAGCACAAGAAAATCCCAAACATATTTACAAGTACATGATTATTTTGAAAGTTCTTTCCTTGTCACATTTTGATGGCTAAAAAAACAACACTCCATAATTTGCGACAAAATCCTTGCTCAATAGTAAACTCCTTTGAAGAAGGTACAACACTAAAAACCATCTCCATAAAAATATATTCCATATGGCAGAATCTTACAATTATCCTGTAAATGTTTTTGAAAAGAACCTTGAACCTAAATAGGTATACTATAGGAAGATGTTAATGTCTTTGGCCGATTTAACATTTTCCCTATACTCTGCTCATGGAATTATACTATTCTTTGGGTATGAAATTTTGGGGTAAGGAATTTTAAGCTAGCTTAATATTGTATCTCAATATTTTAATTTATGATAGGAATTGTATAAGTGACTTTCCACAAGTAAAGGTCGACAAAGCCACATAGAAAATCAATAGCTCTAACCTATGTAAAATTTACAAATTTGTAGTCTCAAAATTAGAGAAGTTTAATATCCAAGTGGCTTAACAAGTTTCGCACTTCAACGACTAGCTAACTTTATAGATCATAAAATTTGAACATCCAATTATAATTTACTTCTTATGTGATATTGCAAAAATAATAATTTGGAACTACAAATTATTATTATTATTATTATAGGAGGTGCCCATGACTATGGTCTCACTAGATGGAATGGATCCATTAAGAACGGATGCGAAGGTCAATCCACAATCAAACACAATGAGGGTTGCAGCTATGGGCAACATGGGGGCGAATTCCAGGACTAGGAAAACATAATGGAATGCAGTTAAGTTATTTCCAATAGGGGTGCACGTTGTGTAACCATCGGCAATCGTTTGAGTGGTGAGGCATCCCATGTTAACAAATAGGAGATGTACTCAAGTGCAAACATAAATTTTTATTGAAAGGAAATTAAAACATGATGTTCATAACACAAAACATAACATTAAAAACTTTTCAAAGTTCTTGTCACATGAAATACACAAACTTGTGCAATGAAGAAAAGAGAGCCAAATCATCAACACCAAGGTATTTAACTACAATATCACATCACAAATAACCAAACTAATATAAGTAAAGAAAGTAACCTAGTGAAAGTAACTTAGTTATTTTCCTAATTCAGTAACTAATGAAACCTAACTAGTTAAATTTAAATTCTCAACATCCCAAAGGTTCCAGAGTGGTGACGAAAAAAATTCTGAAGCCCATTTCGGACATACGTAAAATATCGACCATTATTTGAGGAACTCTGAAAAACAACACAGTCGTGAAAAAAATAAAGAAAATGTCACTTTGTCGAGAGTCGCAGTTGGACTCACATTTCCTGCATTTGGTCAATGGTTGTCTAGAAAAAATGTGAAGTTACTATCAGCACAAGTAGCCTAAAAAATAATGAAAAGCTGCTCTGCAACCATCACAACAGCTTAATGGAAAGATGTCCTAAAACATGCATGCAGATGGGATTCGTCACTAATGAAATGTACAAGATGGACGATTAAGACCGTGTTGGAAAACGTACGCCCAATAATCGTTCCGAGCCAAGGCATACAATATGAACAACTTCGGACAAACTTGAATGTTGTACACTCCTGGCGTCGCAATGAGATTTTGCAGCTCTATTATTTAGTCTCCAGTTTTGGTGGATGCTAGAATAATATCGAACACACCCGCACTTTCGATAACAAAATCCACACCGTTTCCATCCAACGCAACATTTGATGAATTAGCTACATCGGCCACCGCGTATAGCTCCCGATATGGTAATGGGTTCAATCCCAAAAATTGAGACGTTAATGTAATAAACATCAAGATCATTATAGGAGCACGGTGATATGTGTACAACATTAATGAACGGTGCTTTACATATATCAATGACCCTTACCACAATAATCAAACAAGTTATTACCATCGTTGAATCGTCCATATGGGGTGCCTGACGAGGTTTCACCATAAGGGAGCTTCTAATGTTGGTTCACATGCCCAACCAGTGTTATTGTGTTGTTTCCCGGGTTGTAGTTGCCCGTGTCAATATACGAGTACCCTATTCCAAACAGGTCTTTAAACGCCAGGGTTCTAGCTCCAGCCTTCCCTGTTATAACTCCCTATTTACAAGCCAGAGTGAACCAACAGCCACCAATGCACCAGTTGGTTGTTCTGTCCATTAGATGCTTTGCATTTTTTCATTCGGCACCGGATGGGGTTCATGACAATCCATTTCTTTTTGTTGTTGACCATTGTTTTTTTTTTTGGGTTCTTAGTCGTTTTTCCCTAGACCTGACTTCGCACATAGCTACCCTGCTCACTTTTCTACCCTACTCACTTTTCTACCTTCATAAGTACTACACCAACCTTGGTACTTTATTTATTATCCCCTATTGACACAACTACCCTAATAACTAGTTATCCTATTAACCTAGATACTGTACTAACCACCTATCCTACTAACCTAGCTACCCTATTAAGTACATACCCTACCCTAAAAACCCTACCTAAATGCAATACCTGCATTTTGGGCCATTTCAAAAGTACGCATGTGGAGTTCAAGCTTTTTTATACGAAGATCTTACCCTAAATGCAATACCTGCATTTTGGGCCATTTCGAAAGTACGCATGTGGGGTTTAAGCATTTTTATACGAAGATAATACCCTAAATGCAATACTTGCATTTTGGGTCACACCACTAACCAAGCTACTGTACTAACCACCTACCTTATTAACCTAGCTACTCTATTAATTACATACCCTACTAACTTAACCATTAGGTTTAGGGTTGATACACATAAATTAATTGATGAATTTTTCATAAATGTATAGTAATTAATTTAAAGTAGGCTAAATTTGGGGGGAAATTTTTAAGGTTTACACATATGTGAAGTAATACAATTACATTTTATACCTTCAAAAAGAGTGGAAAATTTAGGTTGGAAAAATCACACAAAGGTAAAAGACATATATATATTTTTGGTTTTGTACGAAATTTATTTGATTATTTTAAAAGATTAATGTATTTTCTTTCAGTTAATAAATATTTATAATTAAAAACCTTTGAATTTTGGTTTCGATATTTTTTCCTATGTTCTTTTAAATTTGTTTATTTTGCATTATATGATTTGTATAGTTTGTATAGTTTTTTGGGTTTAGGGCATATATCACTAAATCTTTTTTTTGTTGTGGTTTATATACTTAGGGTTATAATAAAGCTTATGGCAAAATATCATTTGGATTTGTAGGGTTATGCTTTATGATTTAATGTATAGGAATTTGGTTCATATATTTCAAAACTAATATTTTACTTTAATAAATGTCTCAATTACTAATCAAGATTGTTGCCATTAGCACTAATTTTTTTGTTTTAGAATCAATTTTGTATGGAGGAAACCAGAGCCCAAATTCTTTGAACATCATGTATTCAACACACGCATGAAATCTAATATGGCACAAAGCTTATTATTGTTTCCAAGTAATAAACACAAAAAATGTGAAATGCAAAAACACAAGGATAATGATAATATTAATGTTAAATGCAGGTTTATAATTAGGCCCCAAAATCCCAGTTGGTAAAAGTAAATACAAGTGCAAGTAATACCCCAAAATTCCAGTTGGTAAAGGTAAGTAAAGGTGTAGGTATTGCAATGAAACCCCAAAATTCCAGTTGGTAAAGGTAAGTATAAGTTTGGGTATTTCAAGTTGAAATGAAAAAACAAGCTTAAATACAATACCCACGTTTCAAAAAAACCTATCTAAATGGTTTGGATACCTTTAAGTGAAGACCTAGCCCTAAACACAATATGCACATGCAAAATCACTTTGAAATAACCTAACCCTAAATGCAATACCTGCAATTTGGGCCATTCCGAAAGGATGCATGTAGGGTTTAAGCTTCTTTATATGAAGATCCTACCCTAAATGCAATACCTGCATTTTGGGGCACACAAGAAATACGCATGTGGGGTTAAGCATCTTTATATGAAAATCCTACCCTAAATGCAATACCTACATTTTGGGTCACACAAAAAATATGCATGTGGGGGGTTAAACCTTCTTTAAATGAAGATCCTACCCTAAATGTAATACCTACATTTCGGGTCACTCCAAAATTATTAATTAATTTCAAATTAATATGCTAATAAAGATGTGTATAGAGGTTAGGGTTGTTGATTAGGAGTTTTGTGATTCTTACTTTGTTTCATGAATTTGAAAAGAGGTTGTATTGTTTGTGGAACAAATAATACAATGACAATTGTGATCAAGTTTATCTTGGTGTAGGAATTTTTCATGAAAAAATTGAACTTACAATCTATAACATGGAATAATTATCTTAAATAATGATTTCAATAATTTATTAAAACAAAAATATTCTTAAGTTAATTAATCAAATATCAAATTAATCAATTTGATTTTTAGATCCAACTTTTTAGTATCCAAATAAATAAAGTTAAGCCAAATGATTAGTTAATTATTCCAAATAAATAAATGATTATATAATTCTTGATAATTATTCATCTAAATTATCTGAAATAATGGTTTATTAATTATTTAATTATATGACAAAATTTCTTGATAATACATTAATTATCAGAAATATTTTATATTAAATTGGGGGAAATTTTTGGGTTTAGACATATGTGAAACAATACAATCTCATTCTATATTTTCTTCAAAGAGATTGGGAAAATTAGGTTGGAGTTATCACACAAAGGTAAGAAACAAACCTTATGTGAAAACCCAACCCTTAATGCAATACAAAGTTTGTTGAGATCAAAAAATAAAAAGTTCAAGTTTAATTTTTTTTCAAAGATGTTCATTTTTTCTTCCCCCTTTTTAAAGTTGTATACTGATTTCAAAAAACATAAATATAAAGTCTCTAATTTAATAATATTTTAAACTATGTTAAAAAAAAATCAAAACACATAAATTTCTACTTTTTCTTTCATGTTTCACATAATAATAAAAATGATCTTTCCCACATATTAATCCTATCTTTGATTGAAATTTTATTATATACTTTTTAAATATACAGTAAATAAATTCTTGGTTAAAATAATCATATAGTGGGTCAAAATTATACAAAACCTTAACCATAAATGCAATAGCCATATTCAAGTTCATTTCAAAATAACCCATAGGTGAATAAGGTAAAACCTACAATGAAAGGGTAACCTTAAATGTAATACCCACATGTAAAGTTGTTTTGAAATAACCAATATGTAGTTTGGGTGTGCCTTTGAATGAAGACCAAGGCCTATATGCAATATTTACATGCAAGTTCATACTGAAATAATCCATAGGTGATTGAGGCAAACCTTATGTGAAGACCCTAAACCTTAGATGCAATACTCGCATGTAATGTCATTTCAAAAAAACAAATAAGTGCTTTGGTTACCCAAAATATGTCTTTTTATATACCTAAATTAATTATTATTTTGAATTAATTTTATGACAAAATGTAAGTTTTGCAATGAATGAAAAAAAAAACAACTATCATGGGACCTATATGCGGGTATTGCAAGAGATGCAAAAAAAACCCAATGACTATTATGGAAACTATATGCGGGTATTGTAGGGAATGTTATAAAAACCCAGCGAATACCATGGATCGATATGTGAGTATTGTAACGAATGAAAAATGTTAGTAACTATTTGTGGCCCATATGTGGGTATTGCAAGAGATGCTAAAAAAACTAGTGGCTATTATGGGATTTATATGCGGGTATTACATATTTGAAAATCTCTTTATGAAATTTATAATAGAAAATGATGTAGGTATTATATGTTTAAAATGTATGTATTATTTTAAAACTCTTCAGGTGATGTGAGTCCTATTATATTAGATGTAAGTATTACACAATGTTCATTTTGATATTTGGTTTGATTCTTACATCTCAAGTACTAAGGAAATTATGACAAAAAAGACATATGCTTAACCATATACCCATAAAACAAGTGTGAGTAGAAGATATTATTATATTGATAAAAAATGTACAAAAATGGGTGCATGAAAAATTACTAAAGAACCCAATGAAAAAAAAACATTAGTTCTCTATAACATATCAAAGGATCGAAATTCAAAATTGGGTAGTCCAAAAAATAAAAGGGCTACAAAACCTAACTAATTATATAGAATGAAACCCTAACCCATATTAGTATCTACAATCCCATGTTTAGCTCGGTATGCAACTGTTGCATGATGAGCAATGTAAAAATGGCGGCGTTGCATCTCAACCTGAACTACAGTTGCAACAAACTCTTCTTGTGTTTGGCACTGAACCTTATAAACACCCAAAAACCACCAAGTTAAACCCTAACACACCTTGGATGAAATGCAATAAAAAAATAATAAACATTAATTATTATTATTTCTTACCTTCCATGAATCATTTTAGATTCATGAAAATCCAAAACATCTGCCAATTGTTTTGTCCGACTTGTTTTACTGGACTTTCGATCCCAATTTTTTACATCCCATGCCGTCTTCAATTGTCGTGCATATACACAACGGGTGGATTGAATCATCCCTTGTAAATTTTCATCCTTCTCCATCCGTGATGTTGCATTTTGAGGCACACTACCCACACCCCAAGCATTGAGGCCCAACACCTTCAACAATTGCTCTTAAGCTAATTTGACCAAAGCTGGTTTTGGGAATGGTGGACACTATTTTGTAACAGCGACTATGTTTTTCCACTCGCGTTGTGCTTTGGCATGAGTGTGATTAGCCACCTTTTGATCATTCTGCCTTTGCACAACCATTGCATTTCCCAAGATGCGAACATTCATTTTGGCATGGTCTTGATGTCGAGGACCTCCTGCAACAGTTAAAGGCCTCCTAGGTTTGGACTTTTCTACCACCAAGCCATGCACCTCCTTCAAATGTTTGGTCAACAACCATTTGGCACAATATGCGACGGTGCAAGTGCTAACTTTGCACTTCCATTTTGACCCAACCTTCGTCCATTTCTTGTCCTTCCGAGCCAAATTAAGTGGATAAAGAGGTGCAAGTGGCTAAAAAGCCTACTCAGTTTCCAGTTCTAGACCTAAACCCAAAAATGAGAGTTCAAAAAACAGAATGCAAGTATTACAAATCATAAAATCACACAATCACATACTACTCCTATAAACATGAATTGTTTTTAGGTATTGCATTAAAAAAATTTTGATAAAAAAAATCCCGCACCTTCCAACAAATGATGGAAGGTGTGGATATAATTAAACTTCAAGAAACTTGTACAATTGTATTAATATGTATTTAATCTAATGTCCATAACTTCTAATGTCCACAAATTCTAAAACAATATATATCAATGTTATCCTTGTGTTTCAATTGTGATAGAACACCATTTTGCTCACCAATTTCCTGATCTAATGCAACAACACTTCGGTCACCAGTTGCTTCATCTAATGCAGCAACACTTCAGTCATCAATTGCTTCATCTGATGCACCAACATTATGCTGAGTAATTGCCACAATCTGATGTAACAACATTTTGCTGAGCAATTGTCGCATCTATAGCAACATGTGGCTCACCAATTACCTCATCTCCTCTAGCAACATATGGAAGAAGAATCGCCTCATCTAACACAACAACATTTGGCAAAAGAATTGCCTCATTTGATGTAACAACATCTTGCTTATTGACTTCCAATTCACCACCACCGCTTTTCCTTAATCTTCTTCCCCTCCCCATTACAAAGTTGTTGTCGCCTTCTTCTTTTTGTTTCTTTTGTTGCAAAAAAGAAGAAGAAGAAGGCTTACTTGGGTCCCACGTGGGTCTCACTTCGGCTCCAGCCAAAGCTCCCTTGTTCTAACACGAGCTCCAAGCTCCTGCTGCAAGCTCCTCCTCCAATAGTCTCGGCTCCAGCTCCAAGCTCGCTCCCGCTCGACGTCTCTGGACCTCTGGCGATGGAGTGAGGGAGGGGAGGGGTTGGTAGGTGGTAGGTAGGAGGGGGGAAAATTTTGGGGTAGAGAAGAGGTGGAAAAATATATATATATGCGGGCATGGAGGATGGGATTTTCGTTCATCCGGAAAACGGCCTCAACAGGCTCATCCGCAACTGGTGCATTGGTGGCTGCTGGTTCACTCCAGCCAAGTAAAACAAGGCGTAACGTCAGGTGAATGTCTCCTCCTAAACACCGCTTGCTTTGCTTCTTGTCACACCGGAGGGGTTCTCCACGCTCACTCGTGTTGCTGACTGACGGTTACGTCCATTCTGCATAAACCTACGAACTACTGCGATTTCAGCTCGAAATCTTGTGTTCACCACCGAATTTCCATGTGGAAGATGAACAAATGAAGGAATGAATGAAGGGATATTTTCTTCTTCTCAATGCTGTTGCATTTGTTAATTGGACAGAAGCACAAATTGTGGCGGAAATTTTGTGTGTGTGTATGTTTGGTGTGAACTGTGAACAAGAAGGAAGGAGGATTTGAAGCTTTGAGCAGAGCAGGGGCTGGGATGAGAGACTGGAGAGTTGTGTAGATTGGATCTTAGGCAGTTTATGTGGGGAATGCCACGAGCTGCTGCTGCTGCTTCTTTTTTCAATTGAATTACAAAAAAGTTATTGGAGTTGTACACAAAAATTGTTGATTTTTTTTCTATCTATATTCGAAAGAAGAATATCAGCAGTTGAGGCGATCGGAGGTAATAGAGCTCTCTTTCATAGAAAGGGTTGGAGACTCATTCCAGACGGAATCGAGGACAACCCAGTTGCAGGAGGAATGATGCAGTCGACGATGATGAGGTCTGCAGTTCATGTGGCTCCTCAATGTGTAGACAAAATGCAGCAGCAAAGGAATGATCATCTGGGGCTAGAGACAGTAGAGTGTACCTTTAGAAGAAGCTCTAACATGTTTTGGGGAGAAGGTGTGGAGGATTGGAGCTGCAAAGTCGCGGAGAAGAAGAGAGTTCAGCATCTTCAGGTAGAAGATCTTCAGAGTTCCAAGGTGGTGGTGAGTGTGAGGGCACGTTCTTCGGACCAGATCATCCCAGCTACCCAAAGGATGCTACCCAATCACAAGATCAAGGCTGCAAGTCTGCTAGTCTTCCAAGAACTCCGCAATGCCACTGCCAATCGTAAGCTATCTTTCCCTGAAAACTCCCTTGGAACTTTAAGTTGTTTGCAGTATGAACCGCCGATCCTTCTTTCTTCTTCTTCATCTTCGTCTTGAGATTTTAAGGCTTTCCAATATTATGGTCTGGTGGGTGCTTTCTTCTTCATTTTCTTGAGATTTTACTGCTTCCCATTCAGGTCTGGAGTGAGGGTTGATCTCTGTGAAGTATAGTATCTGGAGCTTGAAATTCTGCTTGACAAATCAGATGGGCTTTGTCCAACACAATTTTGTCTTGGCTTCTGTGACACTAGAACACTAATATAGGAGAGATCCATCAAATTCTGAACTGAGATCAGGTCTCATGCTTCTTTTTATCTGTAGGTTTTGGTTGTGAACCCACCTGAAGAGTGACCAACAGTTAGTAACAGCTTCCAAATGTCTCCCATTAGGACTTCTCCAGCTGATGTATGTCTAAGATGATTTGCCAATATGGGCAATTTTTTTTTTTTTTTTTTGGAGCGCTTAGATTTGGAATTGAGGGCAAGAACTTACTTCGTAAGGAGGAGATTGGGGTACAACATGAGCAGGCTACATGAATGCAAAGAGCAGCATATTGGTCCTGGGCTTAAGTGTGCACTGAACTCCAGTGGAGATGAGGGAGAAGCTGGCTGTGCCTGAAGCAGAGTGGCCCCATGCCATTGCTGAGCTTTCAGCTCAGAATCACATAGATAAAGCAGCTGTTCTCAGTACTTGTAATCGCATGGAAATTTATGTTGTTGCTCTTTCTTGGAACAGAGGTTTTCAAGAGGTCACAGAATGGATGTCAAAGGTATTCTCCTCAGCATCTCTCAGCACCCAATTTGTCCCCTTGGAGCCAAAACTAATTATTGTGTATGCTTCTGATGTTGAGATCTGATGTCAAGCTCCCTGTTTTTGGTGCTTGTTTTGATTTTCAGACACGTGGAATTCCTGTGGAAGACCTGCTGAAGCATCTCTTCATACTCCATGATAATGATGCAACCCAGCATTTGTTCAGAGTGTCTGCTGGTCTTGATTCTCTTGTCCGTGGTGAAGGTCAGATTCTGTCACAGGTATGGTCAAACACTCGTTACTGTCAACCCTAACCTTTACTTTCTCTCCAATGACTCGAATTAATAAATGGCACCAGGACCCTGTATGCATGTCAACTTCTTCAGTTCAAAGCCTAAGATCTTAGCATGAAGCTTGTAATTTCAAACTTCTCATGTGCATCATCCGAAAGAACATCTGTTGCCATAGTTGTACCTTGTTCTTGGAAAGAGATGATTAGATCTGTATAGTAACTGAATCAAGACATGGGCCACATCATAATATGATGCATTATCTTCTTTCTTGAGTCCAAGACAGTGTCCTTGTTTATATCTATATTTGACTGACTACTAACTAGTATGGTGGCCACATCAGTTCCAGATGATGATGATAACACAAAAATCTCATTGTCACAACCTATGCCTTGAGCTCCAAATGCCAAAATTCAGGGATTTAGAACAACTATCTAACCTATTTCTCATGCTCAAGTCTAGGGAGGATGACATGAAGATCCTGTTGGAGGGTCCACAAAACATGCAACTCAACATAACACTTATCAACCAGCATCTTTCATACTTCTGCAGGTGAAGCAAGTTCTGAAAGTTGGGCAAGGGGCAGTTGGATTTGGGCGAAACCTTACAGGTTTGTTCAAGCAGGCAATTACTGCTGGAAAGCAGGTGCGGTCTGAGACAAGCATTTCAGCAGGAGCAGTTTCTGTAAGCTCTGCTGCAGTTGAGCTGGCTGTGATGAAGCTTTCTGAAGGCAGGCTTCCCAAGGTCAATGTGGTAATTGTTGGTGCAGGCAAGATGTCAAAGTTACTCATTAAGCATTTGCTATCCAAAGGTTGTACACACATTGTCATTGTGAATTGATCAGAGCAATGAGTTTTGGACTTACAGATGGATTTCAGTGGTGCAAAAATTATTTATGTACCACAGAGTGAGATGTTGTGGTGTGCAGGAGAGGCGGATGTTGTATTCATGAGTACTGCATCAAATGTTCCATTGTTTTTCAAGGAGAATGTGAAGGACATGCCTCCAGCCTCCCAGGTAAACCAGTTTGTACCTCAACAGTACATGAGTAAGTGCAATGGTAATATTGGATGCAAGTTCAATACCTGATAAGGTATATGGCATGTGATTAGCAGAAAGCAATTTCTCAAAATTAACAATCTTCGACAGTCAGAGGATTCTGTAGCACTATGATTGTCCATCTTTCTCACGAACAAAACATTGTGTATCTCTCTGCAGTTACTTGTGAGAATTAAGATTGACTAATTATTCCCTCTTTCTCCATTTTGGTAATTTAAGTTGGCTGGTGGTGTGTGACATTTCATTGATATTTCAGTGCCAAGGAATGTTGCGGCTTGTCTTACAGGTTTGCCTTCAACAAAGGTTTACAATGTGGATGACTTAAAAGAAGTGGTGGCAGTCAACAAGGAGGAGAGGAGACAAAAGGCTCTGGAAGCACAGGTCATAATTCATGAGGAGCTTCAGAGCTTTGAGGCATGGTGTGATTCACTTGAAATCAAGAAGCTTCAAGGTTATGCAGAGCGTGTACACACTGCAGAATTAGAAAAGTGTTTGGGAAGATGGGAGAGATAATGAATAAGGAGTGTAGGGTGATTGGAGACTTGAGCAGGGGGATTGTGAACAAATTGTTTCATGGGCCAATGCAACACCTGCAGTCCAATGGTACAGACTCTCAGACAGTGAATGAGACACTAGATAACATGCGTGCATTGGAGAGGATGTTCAACCTTGCATTTGAGGTAAGGGTAGGCAGTTGGGGGGTGGATAGCAATAATGCCAATTCTTTTGTAAACTAGTGAGTGCCTTGTATAGAAACAGTTGGAGAGTTCTCTTTTGCTTCACAATAGCCCAGGCCTCCTGGATCCTTTTGCTAATTTATTCACAGGATTGCATGTCACATACTCAATATGTCCAGCATGGGAAAACACTTTGACAGCATACATGTCTCTGTTATGAATAATCTTTAATCAGCTTTACTCAGGAATAACATACCCTGGAATCCAAGAGGTTCATATGTAACTCCAGATTCTCATGAAGAACCAAAATTGTGGGTGCAGCTTGGCCTGGACCTCTTGTACTAAGAGTTGCTTAATGGCAAAAATGACTGAATTGTTTTGCTCAGTTCCATGTTCAGTTCATGACTGCAATGTGTTCCCCACTTTGCTGAGTTGATGCTTTGATTCTTTTCACCCCCTCCTGGTAGGTTGAGGTATAAAGCACTGCTGGGTAGTTCTTTGATTTTGGACCAAACCCCGACTGGAGGTCAGCCAGGGTAGACAAGCATATAACCAGTCAAGGGTTTAGAGTTTAGACCACCAGGCTTAATCCTGCACCATTTGAAGCACGAATTCATCCAAAAGATACTTTTCAAGTTCAAGTTCTCTTTGTACTAGGCTGAAACATGTAGCAAAACCCATTTTTTTGTATAAGAGTCACTACAGGGGTTATCTGAATCAGGGTTTTTTTTTGTGGCGAATTTTTGTCACCTGGTGACAAAAAAAAAGTGCTGGAGAATCCAACAAAGGGATTTTTGAGAATGTTTTTACAAAATTCGCCATATCTCGAGAAAAAAAAAGTTAGAAGTCACCAGAACTAGGCAGGATTCCAAAAAAGATCTAATTGGTCCACCGGGACATCGCCATTTATTGCTAATCAATGCTGAGGATCCTCGCCAGTACACCTCCTCGAGGAATTTGAAAAAACAAAACCCTGATCTGAATCAGTGATTGCAGTAATATAATAAGCAAATGAATTGCCATGGCTAGTTTCCATCAAGTGAAGTACATTTTGCAAAATTCCGAAGGTTCCAGACTAGTCAACTGGTCGCAGGAAAATTCACTGCAAAACAACTTCCTTCGAAGGAACTGTCTTGAAAGGTCTGAAGTTTTACTAGGATTTGAAAGCTGGTGCGCAGATTGTAGTTTGTCAATGTACTCATTTTGGATTGTTGATTGCAGATTTTGGGACATACATGATACCATATTTTGTTGACTACACACAAGAATCCACAAAGCTTTGCAGAAGACTGTGGTAGTATAGCATGTTCCTGAACCTTACCACTTGAAAAAAAATCAACTTTCTTCCAAACTTCTCCGCTCTACTTTTTTTCTGCATTTTTTTTTCCTGACATTGATGGGTGTGGTGGTGTAATGGCTCCACAAACAATAATTTGGATGAAGTTCAGGAATTAAAGAGCATCAAATTGAATTTGGACCTTTACCCATGCACAATGCTCTCCAAAGACGCGAGTAAAGAAATGTAATTTTCTGATTGATCAATCACAAATTGGCCAATGTTGATGGTTTTCATATGATTCTCACTTTACATTGGTCAAGATTTCATGTTTAATGGAGGGGAAGAGGAAAAACTTGCACGTTGCTTTGGATGATTTCATATTTATTACAGGTGAGAATGGGAAATAACTTGCACACTATTTTTGATGTGGTAGACCACATTTGGAAAGGGAAATGTCAATTCGTCAATGAGAAGAGCACGTTATTTTGGATGATTTCATGTTTATTACAGGTGAGAATGGGAAATAACTTGCACACTATTTTTGATGTGGTAGACCCCATTTGGAAAGGGAAATGTCAATTCATCAGTGAGAAGAGTTGAGTGTGTGTGAAAGAAGTGTGCAAGTTTTTTTGTCCCGCGTGGAGGCCAACTCCATGAGCTATGGTTGCAAAGGCATCACACATTCCATCCTGCATCTCAGTATACTAATTGATGTGAACACATCACATAAGGTGGAAACCCCTGTGGATCTATACATTGTGTACACTCAGGGAGGAAGGCCAACTAAAGGATGGAGGGACCTTAGTCATGTTTGGAATATCATGAAAAAAACCACAAAAATAACAAAATATTGGGAGGATAGATTTTGTTATAAGCCATGTGCCCATGCTCAGGCCAAAAAAAGAGAAGAAATGCAAGCTTGATGAACATTAAACATCTCCCCACAGAGTATGCTGGAAAAGGTGTAAAGGTGCATATTGGTTTGAGATGAAATCTTGAAGCGGAGTCACTTGTTGAAAAATAAGTTGTTCAAACATTTAAAAACATGCACATGCTAGTGTTTAATTGTTGTTGAAAGAGGGGTGTGATTGTCAACCTTAGCTAAAGATTTAAAGAGAAAATTATGGTTAAGCTATAACCGCACAGCTATCTAAATAGACTATTCGAAGGGCCAAAACATGAAAGGAGATGAACTTGATGATGATCAAGCATCTCCTTAAAGAGTATGCTAGAAAGAGTGTGATGGTACAACTGTTCTAAAATGGAATCCTAAAATTGAGCCACTTGTTGAGCAAGAAGTTATTCAAATGACAAAAGACATGCACTAGGTTGTAGTCACAAAAGGTGACAAGCCACTTTCCACTATAGGGAAGGAGGGTGTCATCATCAACCTGAACTAAGGATTCTAATAAGAGAGAAGGATTTTGGTTGTGCAAAAACCTAGAAGCTATGGGTTAAGCTATAAGAGCCCAGCTCCACTACCAGTGCTACAAAAAGTCCAATTCCTCCAAACAATATTAAGAGAAAAGTTTAGGTCACATACCACATGGACACACTGAGTTTATTCCTTCATCATCTCCATCAGGCTTTATGCGTGCTAAAAGGGGGTAACCACAGAAGTCAAAGAAGTGAGCATATCTTGTGGTCAGGCTAAGAAAGGAACTCTGAAGTCACATTATCTTGGCAAAGTTCACTCTTGCCATATTCAATGCTCAAACTGGGTGGAATTACCCACCACATAAATCAAATATTCCACTTGTAAACACAGCAATGCCCCATACAGTATCAACCAATTTAAATTCCAACACAACATTCAGTTTGGATTCTCACAGTCAACAACAATATGGTAACATACATCCAGGTTGCACGCTGAAAACCTCAGGCATGTGCTATTCCTAACAGCTAAGATGTTAGTTGCATCAAATTTAAGGTGCTAATACACACACCAAGAATGCAAGACAACTTCTGTTATGTAAGGTAATGCCAAAACCGCCACTAACATCTTTCTATACCACAAGCTGCTCATGTGAGACCTAGACACTCATGACAGGGGTGAAAACAACACCTTGGATTCAATAGCCCTCTGAGAGACATCAGCAGGCACAACCACCAGGTTTACCCTCTGTTTGTGCAGTGGTCGATGTTGTCTTGAGATTGATATCAACCAAGTCATCCTGCTTTGCTGATGACAAAGCCTCCATTCCAGGCAATGCAGCTGCAATCTTCCGAAACAGTGCCTGTGTAACATCCATGTCACACAACATCAGATCCAACATTTCTATGAAAGTGAGGAGAAAAGTTCACAATAGCACTCAGAGCATAACCATTGTGTTAGTCCCAGCCAAACAAAAAGAAGACACCGACAAGAATGACCATGATCATAATATTCTGAGTCACCCATACAGTCTCAGACCATCACAAATGGCAGTCACTAGCTGCAATTACCCATCTGACTCCATCAGCTCCAGAACATGAGCATAGATAAGTATGATAGTCTGCTAAATGTTTTGGGGAAATAATGATACCAAAATATGTTTCCTGAGTTCTGTCACATTTTTGGAAGCAACAGTAACATTCAGTCATGATGTCAGCTAGCACAGATCATTCCAAAATACCTAAAGCACAATTTGTTAGAATGGTCTCCTATGACTGAAATCTCTTTGAAAGTGCCACCGATTCACCCTACAGACATGGCAATGAAAGACAAATATTTTCCCCTGACACATTCTCTTGGATGTGATGCAGGTAAAATCACATGAACAGCATGCACAAACCCCATGCAGACATTGCTCTTAACAGTGGTAAAGTGCACTATCAGAATCTGACCTTGATGTTGAAGCCAGCCTTTGCACTCGTCTCAATGAACATCACACCAAACTCTCGTGCTTTGCCATCACCTTCTTCTATTGAGACTTGCCTGTCAGAATAGAACTCAGGTATCAATATCATCCACCAAGAGCCTCTCCCCTTCACATTTCACCAATAAACAAATGACATCAAACATTTGTTGAAAAGCTACAATTATAAATTATATCCAGTATTCAAACTAAGAATGCAGACTGGCTCAAGGGATTTTGCATAACAACGAAGAATTCATAAAAACTCACACTCAGATATCTGCAGATTACTGACCAATGAGTTAAAAATTCATGATGTGTGGTACACATTACACTTATTTGACTTTCTTTACCAGACATGCTTGGATGGACAGATGGGTGAAATTATGCAAACTTTGAATTTACTGCATTCATTTCACATGAATACCACATGTGTGGCAGATGCACAGGAATAAGGAATATACTGCAAGCATTTGAAAATTAAACAATGGTTTGGCAGCCCTAATACACTACAGAGATGCAAAAAAGATACTTGCAATCTAAAGCTGTATGTATCAGCATGCATACCTTTTCTCTATGATGCAACAGAACATTAGTGTCAGAGAGAGAGGAAGCAATGATAAGGCTTCCAGGATAAACATAAGCACAAAACTAGAGGTCAGCCTACTAATACATACACCTAATAGACAACAGGGAAACTAAAGTGCACACCTTTTATCCACAAGGTCAGTTTTGTTGCCAACCAGCATGATAATGACATCGCTACCTCTCTCTGTGCGAACCTCCTCTACCCAGCGTGCTGTATTGAGAAATGATTGCCTGTCTGTGAACCCCAGTACCCTAAACAATCAATAGTATTCCATGCACCCCTCTTCTTGATTATTATCTCATGCAGTGAACTTTACATATTTACCATAGAAATTGCAAGACAACTGAATAGGAAGGTTAATGAGATTCCAAGAAAAATTCTCCATTTTGCTCAGTTACACAACCAGAGAAGGCAAGGTGCTGCACATCTTTGGATAAAGATGTGCAGCACACAGCTTTTAGCTTTAGGGAGGACTGCAATTGCGAAATAGTACACTGAGTTAAAGGCAAACTTGCAGCCCAAGCTCCCAATACTGGTTTCAGCCGGATGAATGATCTCAAAGGAAAATTCGTAGAGAGTCAATATACTCAGGTTCCTTCCAAAGGCACCACTCTCCTACTTGAACGTCTGAAGAGTAATCCACAGAAGTGACTTTATAAAGTCCTGAAAGTGGTCTAGTAAAATCCCAAAAGCATGGGTGCCTCTCTACATCCTTGGGCCACCAGCCAGTTCACTGTACAGTCACAGATTCTGTGGCATCCAGAGGTCAAGGGAACACTGCTATGACATCAAACTAGATTTCAGATCTGATGGCAGCATTGAAATTAGAATTTCAAGCCCTACAATGTTTCATAAGGCCATGTGGAGATCCAACCATTTCATGTCTCACTAAACACTGTTGAGATACAAAATGACCAATCTGTCCTCACAGATTTGATTTGTCATCTGGTCCAAACAGAACCAAAGAGAGAACATCACAGAATAAATCCACCAAAAAGCATATGACCTTTCGAGCTAGAGAATAAACAGAGGAAGGAAACTCACTGGCAACATCAAATACTATGACAGCTACTGATGAATCTCGAATGTAGCTTGGAATAAGACTTCTGAATCGCTCTTGCCCTGCTGTGTCCCTGCAGTTGATTCAGCACCATTTCATGAGGTAGAAAATTTTGTACAATCCAGGAAGATTGGAGACAAAATGGGACAAGATATCACTGCTTGCATATTAGAAGTTTGAATTCAGTAGTGTCAGACCCAATGGGTCAACCTGAAGGATGGATTTAACAAGACAAGAAGAGCAGAGAAACTGGTGAACAACAGAAGGAAGAACTTCTGAACAATCATGCCCATCAACAGCATAAAGTTACTGGACAGAGAAGGACCCATACGAGACAAACAATTATATGCCATTCATGCCCACCAGATGGGCTTGGCTTCTATCTGTCTAGAGTTCATATAATGATGGAGGGAGCACCCACCAGAGCTGGAGGCGCACAGTACGATCCTCTAAGTACATTGTCTTGGAAAGAAAGTCAATGCCAATGGTTGCCTGGAAACATGAAGAAAGTGATATTACTCTCCTTACCTTGCATATGCACATGAGTGTACTTCAAACTACAGCTACAGTGAACTTAAGTCCTCTTAATCAGAGCTCCAAATTCATAACAAAGTGAGTAGGCCAGGCGATTCAAAATACATCCTCAACTATAGATGACTACATTTGTCATCCTGAGGACCATAGCAATCATGGGACAGTAATGTACAGGTGATAATCAGATGATAATTTGACAATGTAAGAGCAACTCCAGCAGTGAACTGTACAGCAAATTTGGGTGAAGAAAACATGCCGGTTTGGCTCAGCAAAATGGTTTTGGTTTGCACAGGATGCTGAGGCTGGCAAAAGACACAACAAAACTTAACACTTGCTGTTGATTGGCTAGATGGTTTGATTGTTCCATGTGGATTGCCATTAATATTCTCACACCTTTTGCAGTCACAGTTGCTTTTATGGGTGAGGTTGGGAAAAAGTAAATAACTAATCTTGGATGTGAGAAATATTGTTGCAGTGCCACATACTGAGAATGGGTGGAGCTGCTCTAAGTGGTAAACATGAATTCGATATTCCTGACCAAAGGCCTGGAAGGATATTGCAGTCTTCTGAACATTTTGATCCCATCCTCTTCGATAGTAATTCCCATTCCAAAAAGACCCTCTACAACATTTCAGTACAATCCTTTGCCACTGAGAATGGCCACTGTGCAAAGCAGACAAGCTTTGCAAAGACACCAAACAGAGAGTGTAGAGAAGCCCTAAACTAATATCAGAACCCCTTCCTGTGCAGGAAGGATGTTGTCATAGATTATATACGTAGCGACCAAGCAAATTCCAGAGCCTATATTTCGGCCTACAAGAGCTGATGAAGGGCATCACCGCCTAAAATTGAAATGTTTTCATGTTCCGAAACTGCAGATCTGAGGCGTCTAAAACGATAGAGCGATTTACAGTGAACAAAGTCCAGCGCAAACCACACCTGATAAGTGTTGTCGAACTTGTCGTACATAAAGCGCGTAATGATGCTCGTCTTCCCAACGGATTGATCGCCTAAAAACACAAGCTTATACTTGGCAAGCGGTGAGACAGTTGCCGCCGCTGTGCCCATCACGAGCCCACCGTCGTTGATATTCCTCTGCCGGTTATCACTCAACACATCACCTAACACCTCCTTCTCTCCCTCCCTCCCTTTCTTTAACAAACAGAGATGAGTAGACACACAAAAACTGACTTCGACACACCAACATCTGAGATTACACCCGACCTGGAAAGCAAACCACCGCTGCTATACCGCTCACAGAAACACAAACAGATCCCCGGGGTACGCGCCTCCAGACCCAGTGAAACCAAAAGCAAGCTCGAAGAATATGTAACAATGACCGATCTGTCACTGCTATCTCTTCCTTTCAGTCCTTTCCCTTCCTTTTCCTTCGCCAGAAACGAACAAACAGGAAGATCCTCACAAGATGATGATGATGATCCCACGACTCTGCTGATCTACAATCACAACCACCGACCAAGCAAGCAAAAATCGTGTTCCCCGCGAAACGAATTCTTTAAAAAAAAAATTAATTATGAAACGATAACACCAACCGACCTTTCTTCCTATATGTTCTTTTGGAAAAATCCCGTCGACAACAAGACAACAAAAGCAAAAAACCAAAGCAAACAATAAAGAAAAAAGCTGCAATAGTTGTTTCCACGGAAACCAGAATGCCGTTGCAGAAAACTCCTTGACGTGGTGAAATGGCACGATCTGCGGCCAGACAAAGTGGTTGCAGGGAAGGTGACGGCAGTATGTCAGGCCAGACGACGACGACGACGACGAGGGTTACGGGAAGAGTCTAGACAGCATCTGCCGGTGCGGCCCGTCGCCCAGCGTCCCTTGCTCTAGCCACGGAAGCATCTCCCAGTTTGGAAAAGCTCCGAATGGTGAGTGTAGTCGGTGTAGGGTATTAACCTACGGAATACCAAAATGGCCATGGCCTGTCTTCAGAATCTTTAAATAAGATGCCTAGTAGCCTGGGGTCCTAAAATAAAAAGTCTAAGTAACCTAGGAATCTTGGGATAAAAAGCCTAGGTAAGGGTAAAAAGTTTAGGTGACCTACAATTAAAGGCTTGGGTAATCTAAGATAAAAAGGTTTAAATAAATAAAAAATGAGGTAATCTATGGTAAGAAACTTAGTTAACTTTCAATAAACAATCTAGGTAGCTTAAAATAAAAGGCTTAGATAAATTTTAAAACTTAGGTAGCCTAGGGTAAAGAGCCTAGATAACACCTGTGCATCTTAAAATAAAAAAGTTTAAGTAGCCTAAATAAATAGCCTAGGTAGCCTAAAGTAAAAGGCTTAGGTAAATAAAAAACTTTAGGTAGCCTAAGGTAAAAAGCCTACATAACCTATGCATCTACAAATAAAAAAGCTTAAGTAACCTAGGATAAAAAATCTAAATAACTTACCAATCTTTAAATTAAAAAACCTAGGTAACCTATGAAACTTAAATTTAAAATATTTAAATAAGCTAGGAATCCTAAAATAAGAAACCTAGGTAACTTAGGAGTCCAAAACTGAAAAAAAAAACACCTAGGCTTCCTGGTACTAAAATTTGGTGCCTGTTGCTAAACTGCCCATCCTAAAAATATTATTAATCAAGAATTAATTAAGGGCAATGATTTATGGTTTTTTCCAAACCCTAATTACGTACAATAGTCCATTCTTTTTGCAATTGCTCTTGTGCTTGAGTATTCGAGGTTTTGAATGTTTTTCTTAGTTTGGTCTTCTACAAATGAAATAAACATAACTTGTCATCTCCAGTGTGTGTGGATCTTTTGAATTTGATTGGCCTATTTGTATGAGGGTTAGACTAGAACGCAAGGAAGTCAATGCATCTCCTAACACAAGATATACCATGTTTTAGGACTAAAATTTGCTACTTGAAGAAGTGGGTTGTTTAAAATAAATTATTGAACGTTTATACAGAAACTTGAACCAAACATGCTGAGAACATTGTTTAGATTTTTCTTTTATGTGTTTATTTAGAATATGGTTATGTGTGCAGGTACCATGGCTACCAAGAAAACAAGGTAGCTTGTGAGGAGGAAGAACGCACTGAAATTCTCAACACTTCATGGCAAGCTCTCAAATCGCTCCTACATAGATTTGAGGAATTACAGTTGGTGTTGAACTTTCACCTTGAGTTTTTATTTAGTTTGTTATTACCCAGAAGAGACTAGTAGGCAGATGCTTTTTCTTCAGATACCAGGCAAGTGATGACACAGCCGTGTCAGTACCAACCCAGTCCTAGGCCCTTTGTGCATATTTAGGAACTAAAAAAGAGAAGTGGAAATGTGCAACTGGGAACTTCTAACAATAGCCATGATCTCTACATCAACAAACAAGCAACACTAAATTGTGTCTTTAATGGTGTACAGAATGCGAATTCTAAACTTCCAATATAAATGTAATATACATTTGCTGAATGTTAGCAAGGCCACCTTGGTCCTTTGAGAATGCTCTACGAGGTTGTATCTGTTTTTAACCTAATGTCAAGTCTAGCAAGGGTAACTTTTACATGTTTTATCCCCCAATTCGTTCCTTGCACTTTGATTAGAAGATGGGTTTCAATCTTCTCCACCAACTCCTCAACCGTGGGAATGTCAAAAACTTTAAACATGAAGCCCAATGCTTTTGTCATTAACCTTTTTAACTATCAAAGATCAAAATGTCTAGGGCTTTTGTAATCATTTTGAGTTTAACTCCTTCACACAACATGGTGTGGACACATTCAACCAAATCTGCTATAGTTTGTAGATTCATTTTCGCCATTTCACTTTTTGATTGAAAGAATACCTAATTCACATGTCCAATTAAAGCAAACTTAAGATATTAGAACATGGCCTAATGCTTCAAGTATGCTACAAAATCTCGAAAGTATGTACAGAGGCAAGTTTCCTTCATTAGCAAATTTGGAAGGCACATTACAACAAACACAATAAGCACAAATTTTTTAATAGAGCTTAACAAAAATTCCTGAATCCTACAAAAATTCACCTTCTAAGAAAGATGAACAAATATAAACCATTAACTTAAAGAGGGAAATATCAAAAAGTTCGACCCTATGACTCAAAAATTCAAATAATCCTACAACTATACTTTGGTTTTTTCATACCATGCTTAGCAAAAAATAACTTTGGGTTGGTCTATTATGAGGCATTTTCACATATCTACCTAGTCCAAACAATGATTGCCTCCCTCATCACTATCTAAAGGTATGTTACTATTATTTAACTAGGTTCGTAGAAGAAGCTTCAAATGTTCCCTTTCCAAACGTAGAGGATTAGAGGTTCTATATTCACTACTAGAAAACTAGGTCATGCACCATGCTACACACTTCCACTCAAATCCAATTTTAGTGGAATGGGACGCATGCCATTCCACCATACATTCGTTCTAGTGAAAGGAAATGTGATAATGCCACTTTCTTGACTACTTAAGTAGAATGGGACTCATGCCATTCCATTGTGTAATGGTTGTAATGGAAGGGAGTATGACAATGCCATGTTTTTTATTACCTTGATGGAATGAGATTCATGTTATTCCACCATACATTGATGCAAGTGGAAGGAAATTATGACAATGCCACCTTGTTGACTATTGCCTAAGTGGAATTGGACTTGTGCCATTCCACCATACATTGACACAAATGGAAGGCAACTATGGCAATGCCCCCTTCTTGAATACCTAAGTGAAAGGTGAATGATGTGTTCACCATTGAATGTGCAATTTTTTAGGGGAATTGTAAAAGATTAAACTTGTTCATTTTTGTTTTGTGTGCACCACTAACTTGCCAATGGGTGGAACTAAGACACAATTCACCCATCGCAAGTGCATGCGTGGGCATATGAATGTAAGGTATAATTTGGAATGTGCATTATGTCTAATTTCACTTATTGACCTTGGATAACCATGTGTAGTTTACTTGAAGTTGTGTTTACAACATATACACAAACACATATTCATTAAGTCCACAAACAAATTTGGTCATTGTGGCACATGTCACTTTATTGTTTTTCATTCAAGTGTGTCATTCACATAACAAGGTGATCCATACATTACCCCCATTAAAGGCTACAATCTACCTTAATCACCAAGCACTATGTCACTCATTTCATATTGTAACTTGGCCTATGTATCATTAACATTAGTACAAAAGTGGGGTATAATTCATTATCTTAAATCACAATGAGACTTTAAAAGTGAAATAAGTTCATCGCATTTCAATGATTTCACCCTAGTTAAAGTTATTTCACTGTAATATCACTATGTAAACATCATGTTTCATTAATAATTAACATAATTCACTATTATAATTCATTGTGATAAATAGGTTTATTTTTATGTTGTTGTTTTAAATATCTTATGTTACTTTATGATATATTTTATATTATGTTAGGCTACCTTAGTTATTTTAACTTATACCCTAAGTTATTATAAACTATTAAAAATTATTATACCCAAGATATGACCTCTCTTGGAACATTGCAGTGGATTTATCATGGTAGATATGAGATAGGGCCTTGTCCACTTGTTCATTGCAATGACAAACATGAACAAATAAGATTCAAACTAAACACTATGGATTTCACATTTCCTATCATTTTTTCCTATTAATATGTTTTTTTTTTGTTTCTAGTTTTGTCCATTGAAGTTGAAGTTTTTTGTCAATTTTGTTTGAACCTTCCAAGTCTATCGAATTTGATCACATGAAGCCTAGTTGGTGCATGATTTCTTTCACATTTAGAGTATCAGCATGATTCCATTGGTCCAGTTCAAGGATGTGATCAATTTCAATGTTTACAAGAGATGTGAAAACAAATCAAGGAAGATTTGATACTCTATAATGTGAAAAATAAATAAATTATATATATATATAAGGCTTGATTCTTGCCTTATCTTTCCATTCAATTTGTCAAAAAAATTGATTGAGACATGTGATTTACAAAAATCTTTTTTTTTTGGTGTAAATGAACTTTTGGTTGTAGTAGACATGGCTATAAAACTTTATTATGAGGAAGTTCCAAATAAAAAATTGAGTTCACCTTCCAGACTACAGGCACTTATGGATAAAGCAATGGATCAGGTTTGGAAGGATCATACCTCCACCATCATAAAACATTTGTTAGTTTGTGACCTTATTCTTGGCCCTAAGTTCTTGAAATAGATTTAGGTCCAATACAATATGAACTTGGAGTTTAAAATGTTCACTGAAAAGCTACACATGATAGCTTCTACACAAGTCATGAATGAGTAGAAGGTATTTTGGTTGAAACTCTGGAACCAACTTGGTGTGTTGAAAAAAACAACAAAATTCCCAAAACATGGATCTTCATATGGAATTTTTATAAGTGGCTTCACAAGCCAACTTTTGGTCTTAAGTAAATGTTTACCCAATATAAGACTTTGATTTTTTTTTTGAAATGATAGCAAATTGACATTCAACATTTTGTAGTTGGAGGTGGATGACATGCCCACAAACTCTTCAAAAGACCCAAAGGTGGGTCCTAAAATGAAATAGCAGAAAAAGAAGAGAGTTGGGGCACATTCCCTAACTCGTAGCACTTTGGGGGTCGGAGGGTGTGCTAGAGTTTTGGGATGGGGTTAAAACAAACTCACAAGTGAGAGTTCAAGATGAGATCAATTTTCACAATTAAAAAAAGAGGGTGGTTAATGCAAATCAAATGGAAATGGTGCGGTGGACTTAGTAGGGACAACCTCAAGCACAAGCTTTACACGGCCCGCAACCTTTAGGAGGAGGCACCACTCCCCTCCCTATAATATATTATGTGCCTCTCCATGGGGACTACATTCAAATGTCACATTTCCTCGAGACTCCCAAATGGAAGTCCTAAAACTAGGACTCTTATTGTTCCAAAACTTTGGATGTTCATATTTTTTCAAATCAAGTTTTTTTTGAAAGTTTGAAGACAATATCTTATAAAACTTGAAAATATATTTCCAAAGTTAGATTTGAAGAGCATATAACTATTGGGATTCAACTTTCAATGCCAAAAATTAGATCCCAAGAACATAGAGTTATTGGGACTCAATTTTCAGCGCCAAAAGTTGAATGCCAATAATTTACTTCACCTTTCTGTACAATTTTTTTTTTCTCCTTAATGTTAATTAGATCGATCTTAAATTTGTTATGCATTCATTTGTTTAATCCTTCTTGTAAATGCTTGTGTTTTTTAAATGTTTTTTGAAAACAAGGTCAACCTTGTTCTAGCAAGATGTACCATCCAATCTCTTAATCTAACACATCTTTAAACCATTCTCCCTCATTCTTCCTTGGAATAGGTGAATGGATAATTGTATCAAGTTCATTGTGTTTTTTGTAAACATGTTTCTATTTAATATAAGGGTCATCATTATCATGCATGTAGATAACCCATGAGTGTTGAAGGATAATCGTTCCTTCCTGGAAAGCTACTAATTGAAGGTTCGCATGAAGTGGATTGTTGTTGATTCAAGCCCCCATATGAGTAACGACGATCCATCTTCTTAGGTACCATAGATCTTTCTTTCTTCGTATGTCTTCTTACTTTGCATTCATTGAAAATTAGGATTGACATGAATTTTGCCTTTTCCTTGTAGACTTTTGTAAATCAGGTCACCCTTATTGTGAGAAATCCAATTCCAAATGCCATGTTTTCCTTGAAGTTTCAGTTCTCCGCCCCTTCTACCAAGCTAATCAAAAGGGGTATTAATCTTGAGGTCGAGGATGTGCTCTACAACTACATTGATGTGACCTCAATGACTAGATCCCAGATTGGACAAACTTTCATGGTGGCCAAAGAGTTCCATGTGATCGCATATAGGTTCTTATCAAAGTTTATTCGCTAGCAAATTCTATAGTTGTGGACTTTAATTGTGGGATAGGTACTTGCATTCATCCCTCTCTTGTTGTTTTAGATTCCAAATTATTTTTGTAACCTTTTTTTGTCTCTAAGTTTTACATTTTATTGTTTTTACAAAGAATAATATTTGTGTTTGTTGGGCGTTGGGGAGGCCGATCCTTACATTCGAAGCTGATTCAAAGATCTTTGATGAAGTTCTAAAGCCACTTTTGGATGTATAGTCAAGCAAAAATATTGTGAAGTTTGTTTTCAATGACAATCTCCCATCCAAAAGAGAATCAAAATTAATTTCAATTGTGAGTAAATTTGGCTACATCCCTTTACTTATGAAACTTAAAATTTTCAATTTGTTTTAATGTTCTAGCTTTTGTCTACAGAAAAATCAGTAGATTGAAAGAACAACATGTGCCATTTGTTGTTCATCTTGATTTCTTTTTAAATCCCCGTTAGAGAAATGGGATGTCATAGAAAATTTAAAGGAACAATTTAATGAAAGCATTTATCTAAGTGCATAAAAGAAATTGTTACAATATGAGACAAAAAGTAGAGTTGATGAACTCCTTGAAATCAGATAAGGATCACATGATCTGTTCGATAGCGCTCTCTTTGAAGATGAAATGTTAATCATTACAGAGAGTGATATTATAAAATCCAAGGACAAACGAATGATGTATTGAAAGACTTTGGTGGAATAGAAGAAAAAAAATTGAAATGCACTAAACATTATAATGTTTTAGTAATGCATTAACAATAATGGAATACCCATCCAATATTATACATAGTTTCATCATACCTTTGAACCTACTAGAAGAAAAAGCCATATCTGAAACCTTTTTAGGTTTAATTACCGTGAATAAAACTTTTCCTTGCATATATTTCCTCACACCTTGTTGATTTGTTTCCAAATGAAATAACTTACAAATGTATACTAGTAATGTTTGATCAAGAAATAAAAACCTACCAAAACTTTTTAAAAATTAATTACAAGATTGTAGTTATTTTAGAGAGAGCTTAGATGTCGTAACCCCACTTTGGCCAAGGGTGGGGGTGAAGCCCAACACTCCCAAAGTCGGGGACTTGGAGTCCTCCGAGACTCCCAAATGTTTAGAGTTCGATAGCAAGGCCCAAAACATCTCGCATTGAGGTGTTCTTGGTGTCATTGGAAAGGTCTTGAAGAATAAATATCGAAAATGGCCTTGCATCGGTCATTTGGACATCTGCAGCCCAAGTTATGGGCAAAAAAAAGGCCAGGAGTCAAAGTGGCAGTTTGACTCCCGATCACTAAAAGTCGGGAATCGACCTTTTCTCAACATCAGATTTGAGAGTGCGACATGGTGTCGGAAAGATCTTGACGAGGGCTACAACTTTGGTTTAAACCTTGTCGCGATCAAACTCTGTAGTCGAGAGTTATGAACTCCCAAAGTCCTGGGACTCCAACCAGGACAATTTCGGGACAATTTCGGGACTCCAACTTGGGAGTCTCGGGAAAAAGAGCCATTTGGATGTAGCTGTTAACAAATAGGAGATCTACTCAAGTGCAAACATAAATCTTTATTGAAAGGAAACTACAACATAAAACTCACAACACAAAACACAACATCAAGAACTCTCCAAGGTTCTTGTCACACGAAATACACAAACTTGTGTAATGAAGAAAAGAGAGCCAAACCATCAACACCAAGGTATTTAAACTAAAAAAGTAACGAAAGTAATTCAACCTTGTGAAAGTAACTTAGTTACTTTCCTATTCCAATAACAAATGAAACCTAACTAGTTGAGCTTGAATTCTCAACACTCCCCCTCAAGCTCAAATCCACTTCTAGTACACCAAGCATTTTTCTAAACTTCCTTAGCTTGTCTGTACCTAAAGCCTTTGTGAAAATGTCAGCAACTTGATCTTCGGTACTGACATGAATAAGGTCAATTTCTTTTGCTATAACTTTTTCTCTAATAAAGTGGTAGTGCACCTCAATGTGCTTTGTCCTAGCATGATAGACCGGGTTGTTAGCAAGTAGTATGCTATTAATGTTATCACAATAGATGACAACAGGAGCATCCACTGACTATCCCAAATCTTAGAGTAGTTTTTGTAACCAAACTACTTCACATGCAACAATTGCTGCACCTCTATATTCTGCTTCCGTGCTTGATAATGCAATTGTTGGTTGTTTCTTACTCCTCCAACTAACAGCACCACTTCCAAAAGAAAACATGAAACCACTGGTTGATCTTCTATCAGAAACATTGCCAGCCCAATCAGCATCCGTGTATCCATGTACTTGTAACTAGCTTTTGGCTTCATAAAAAATTCCACACTGCAAGGTTTGTTTTATGTACCTCAGTATGCGCCTCATTGCATCCAAATGTGGCTTTCGTGATGTTTGCATGAATTGACTCACCACTCCAACTTCATAACTCAAATCTGGCCTTGTGATGGTCATGTAAATCAAACTGCCCACTATGCGTTTGTACATAGTGGTATCCTCCACGAGGTCTCCTTCATCTGCACTCAACTTCACATTTTGCTGCAATGGAATTGAAATGGGTTTACAACTCGTCATCCCATATTCAGACAATTTGTTCAGGGCATATTGCCTTTGTAGTAACCATATCCCTTTCGGAGAATGGATTACCTCAATGCCGAGGAAATAATGCAACTCTCCCAAATCCTTCATCTCAAACTTTTGCTTCAAAAGCTTCTTCAAATCAAAGATGTCTGCATCACTATCTCCTGTGATAATCAAGTCATCAACATAAATGACTATGACTACAATCCCATGATCTGTCTTTTTCACATATAGTGAAAAATCTGCATTGGATGTTTGAAATCCACTTGTGACAAAATACTGACCTATTTTGTCTGACCAAGCTCTAGGTGCTTGCTTTAAGCCATACAAAGCTTTCTTCAACCTACAAACCAAATTAGGATGTGTTTGGTCCACATAACCTGGTGGTTGTTCCATGTACACTTCTTCCTGTAAATCTCCATGAAGAAAAGCATTCTTTACATCCATTTGATGTAAAGACCATCCTTTTGCTGCTGCCATAGCAATGATTGCTCTTACAGTTGTCATTTTGGCAATTGGACTATAGGTCTCCTCATAGTCTATGCCATACGTTTGGGCATAACCTTTGGCAACCAATCTTGATTTGTATCTGCTCACAGATCCATCTGCATTGTGTTTGACTTTGTACACCCATTTGCACCCAATTGCTTTCTTGTCTTTTGGTAAAGCTACCAATTCCCAAGTAGCATTCGCATCCAAAGCCGCCATCTCTTCATCCATGGCATTGTCCCACTTAGGATGTCCAACCGCTTGTTCAAAACAAGTGGGTTCAACCTCTTGTATAACTCTCACCATGTATGCGTAATGATGAGCTACAAAACCATCATATGTGAGTCTTTGTACAGGGTACTTGACTCGTGTGGATCTTTGTACTCCAATGTTGTTGTCAAGTGTTTTCAAAGCTTTCTTGACCATCCGAGCTCCAGGAGTAGTAACTGAGGTGATTCTTGATTCTTCACCCTCACTCTTTTCTGACTCACTTGATTCACCATCTACATGAGAATTTCTAGATGGTGTTTGTGAACTACCATGTACAATGTTTGAAGATCTTAATCTTCCTTTCCATGGAGTGCTACTGGACCCACTAATTGAAGACTCTTGTGGTCCACTAATTAATTGTGATTCTTGTTCCACATTTGATGAAACATCACCATTTCTAGCTTCTCCATCTTCTGCTACCTTCAATGGTGAGTACCAACTAGCCATCTCATCAAACACAACATCTCTACTCACTTGCAACTTTCGAGTGGAAGGGCTGAAACATCTATATCCCTTTTGTTCTGAAGAGTATCCAATGAAGATACATTTCTCAGCTTTTGGGTCTAGTTTTGATCTCTTTTCATCATGAACATGCACGTATGCAATGCAACCAAACACTCTGAGGTGTGAAACATCGGGTTTCTTGCCTGTGAATTTTTCTTCAGGTGTCATGCCATGAATTGCCGCTGTGGGTGTTCGATTCATGATGTAGATTGTAGTTGCTACCGCTTCAACCCAAAAGTAATTTGGCAAATTCTTCTCATTCAACATGGCACGTGCTATTTCTGCAATGTGCCTATTTTTCCTTTCAGCAATTCCATTCTGCTGTGGGGAATAACTACATGAGTATTTCCTTTCAATCCCATGCTCCTTCAAGTAATCACTGAATTCATTTGAAAAATACTCTCCCCCTCCATCGGACCGTAGGCATTTGATGCTCACACCCTTCTCCTTCTCCACCATTGCTTTGAAATTCAAAAAATGTTGAAACACTTCACCTTTGTGTTTCATGAAGTAGACCCACACCTTCCTTGTGTGGTCATCAATGAAACTCACGTAGTACTTGCATCCTCCAATGGATTCTGTCTTCGTGGTCCACACATCTGAGTGGATCATTTCCAAAGGTTTGGAACTTACATGAGTTGTTTGAGCTAGGAAAGGATGCCTAGCTTGCTTCCCCAATTGGCATGCTTCACAAACCTCTGACATCACCTCTTCTGTTCCAAATTTGGGAAGACCTCCAACAAGTTTTTGTTTCTCCATGAGCTTAAGACGTTGGAGATTAACATGGCCAACTCGCTTGTGCCAAATTCCAATGTCTCCAGCTCCTTTCCCATGTGTGAATAACATGGAATTCACCTCAGGCATGTTCACATCCAAGGTGAACATTCGTCCATTCCTTTCCCCTTTTGCAATCAATTTGCCTTGGTTCTTGATGTCTTCCACAAAACATCCATTTGGGTTGAATGTCACCTGTAAACCTTGTTCCACCATCTGGCCTACAGAGACCAAATTTTTTGTTATGGTTGGAACATGAAGTACATCTTTCAGGTACTTTGTTTGCCCATCTTGCATGGACAATGGCACCTTGCCAACTTGTGTGATGGGATGTGTAGTGTCATCACCAGTTTCTACAAATCCTGGTGTCTTCAAATCCTTTGCGTCTCTAAACCATTCTCCATGGCTAGTCATGTGGTTTGAAGCTCCAGAATCCACATACCAGACATTATTGTCTGATACACCTCTTATCATTGAATTTGCCATGTGCTGCATCACAAACAGTTGCTCATCACCTTGATTGTTAGTTGATGCATAATTCCCTTGTTGCAGTTTTCCATTTCGTGCATCATGCTCCCTTTGATAATAGTTCTTTGCCATGTGCCCAGGTTTCCCGCAATAATAGCAATTTGAATCGCTATTTGGTTGTTGTCCTCGATGACTTCCACCATGACCTCCACGACTTCCTCGACTTCCTCTTCCTCCAAAGTTTCCTCGTCCACTTCCATGAGCTTGACCTTCATGTTGTTGATGTCCACCATGCGAGCCTCCGGGTCGACCTCGAAATGAGGTTTTACCACCTCTGCCTCTACCTCTATTGGTATTTGAATAGAAAGCACTTTCTTGTGATCCTCCATTGAATGAAGTACCAACAATTCTCATCTCTTCACTTATAAGTAGTGTTATTAAGTCTTGGAAGTTGGGAAATGTTTCTCGAACTACAATTGAGGTACGGAACTGACTATAGTCTTTTCCAAGTCCATTTAAGGTCACGGCCACTAAATCTTCATCATCTATAGGGGCTCCTATAGATGCAAGAGCATCTGCAAGGTTTTTCACCTTTGTAGAATAGTCATTGATGTTCATCTTGTTTTTCTGTAGATTATGCAACTCTTGTTTGAGCTACATTTTGCGGGCTTGTGTATTGCTGTTGTACATCTTCACCAATGTATCCCAAGCTTGCTTGGGTGATTTTGCATCTTGAATATGCACAATCATGGAATCGAACACACTCACAGAAAGCCAATACAAGACTTTCCTTGCTTTTTCATGCCAAGTTTTGTTGGCTTGAATTTGTTGTTGTGTGGGGTTTTCTGGGAGAGGAGGTTCTTTCTCATCACCAGTTATGAATTCCCAGTATCCTTTCCCCATCAAAAAATTCATAATCCTAAATTTCCACACTTGGAAATTGTTCTTGTCTAATTTCTCAATTGCAATTTGAGAAAGACCGTCCGCCATCTTTCAAGGCACCACTCAATGTCTTCTTGGGTTTTCACAATGATTCTAATTCCTTCCTTGGGTTTCTAGGATTAGGGTTAGGGTTTTCCTTCCTAGGTTTCTGGGATTAGGGTTAAGGTTAGGGCTGAACAAGATGGACCTTGCATATGTATGTATGTCTTGAGTATTATACGAAATTTATATTATACATAGGTTTTACGTATAAATACATATTTCATATAATATTTCGTATGGTATTAAATACATGATTACATACCACACTTTTGTACGAAGGTCTTGATAAGGTATTTGCGCTTCCCAATCTTCAAACTCCTTCCTTCAAGTTCTCCCAAGTTGTATTTGCTCCATTTCAAAACTTTGCTTTGATGTCTTCTCAAAATAAACTTCTGTCATAGCAACTTTGCAAAGCTACACTGCTCACATATGACCTTGGAATGATCTAAAATTTTGGTGAAACATGAACAACTATGTCTACTACCTTCTTTCAAAATTTCAGCTCATTTAACTTCATAAAGTGAGAGATCTTGCTACTTCATGAAGTCACCTCAAACTGGGACCTGAACACAAAATGACTTATAACTCGCTCTCAACAACTCCAAAATCCTTGAGATTTTGGGAGACACATAAGATATGTGTCTTCTATATCTGTTCAAAATTTCAGCTCTATTGATGATGATCACAAGGAGATATCACTTTCAAAAGAAACTGACTTCAAAACTGAGACTGAAACTTCAAATGCTTGGATCTCTCTCGATACAAATCCAAACGACATGAAATTTCTCTCACACATATATTCCTATATGATCTATAAGATCCCAAAGCTACAAACTCAAAAAAACTCAAACAAAGGAGATATGACCAAAAAACCAGATCTAGCATAGAGTTTTCAAAAGTTCATAACTCTCACAAAACAAATCCTTTTCTTTTGAAACTTTGAGAATAGAAGCATCCTATAGTCTTCTACAACCTCTCCAAGTTTCACTCCAAGATCTTTTCACAGTAGCTCTAGATCTAGCTTTAAAGATCTAACTTCCACAACTTTGATATGTTGATCTCCTCTCACCTCTTTTCTTTTCTTTTCTTTCTCTTCACATTCTTTCCTTTCCCCGTTTCTCTTTTGCACTTGACAAACTCCTATGATATTACTAGAGACTCTCAAGCTCTAGTTCTAGAGACTTTCTAGCTCTAGATCTTTTTCAACTTTCTCACCAAACAACCTAAGCTCTGATACCATGTTAACAAATAGGAGATCTACTCAAGTGCAAACATAAATCTTTATTGAAAGGAAACTACAACATAAAACTCACAACACAAAACACAACATCAAGAACTCTCCAAGGTTCTTGTCACACGAAATACACAAACTTGTGTAATGAAGAAAAGAGAGCCAAACCATCAACACCAAGGTATTTAAACTAAAAAAGTAACGAAAGTAATTCAACCTTGTGAAAGTAACTTAGTTACTTTCCTATTCCAGTAACAAATGAAACCTAACTAGTTGAGCTTAAATTCTCAACAGTAGCCTCGGTGGAGAGCTGTAGAGAATACTATATGGGGGAAGGTGGTGGCTTCCCCCGAGTTTGGGTCGCAGTGAATCTTGTGTGTCCAAGTGCCCGTGGCTTGTCCCAACACTCGAGGGTGTTCCCAAATGCTAACTAACCTCTTTTGGTTGGTTTTTGGATGTAGATTCACACAACATAAGCTAGTCCTTCTTCCTAGTCTAATCTCATGACTCCCAACATGACCCTGTACCCCTTTCTAGTGTTGGAAGTCGGGAGTGTGCATGAAGTCCCAACTTTCCGTAACTTGACAAAGTGAAACCCTCAAGTGGGTTCACCCTGGGATTTAGGAGCGCGTCATTAGATGCATAAGGTGCACAAAAGAAAGGAGATTGCGAAGAATTCATGTGAAAGGACTCAAATACCTGTTACATTAAAAGGAAAAAGAAAATGGAAAAGCCATGTTTGAATTAAGTACAAGTGCAATATAATCAAAGGCAAAAAAAGTCCAAAAATGTTTTAAACACTAGCTTGTCTCACTTCATCATCAATGAATATTTCAACACCAAGATGGTAACAGTCCTAGGCTCTAGAGATGGGGGGATGGAACATAAGTTTGCCAATGTAATTGCAGAAACCTTGGCATATGAAGGCAAAACATCTTTATGGATCCTCTGTATTACTTTCTAATCTACCATCTTCATTGCAATCCAGGCTTTTAGGTAAAGTGAAATACTCCTTTAATTCCCCTTCATGTGGTGCTTGAACCAATAAGTTCATTTTATCAATAGGAAGACTTTTGATTATGCAAATTTTTGAATTTTTTTATATGCCCCATTTCCTCCTTTTCAATTTTTGCACATATGTTCAAACATGGATGTCAATTTTTACAAAATTAATATTGAAATATAGATATTCTATTCAAAAAAATCAAAACAATGTTTTTCAATGATGATATTTAAATGCAGTGGCTTCCTCTCTTTACATTCAAATTTCAAATGCAGAATATCTTGTAAATTGATGATTTCATTTGAACATTTAACTTTGTTTTTGGAAATAAAAACAAGTTTATCTCTTTATGCGATATTTCATTACTTGATGCACAACTTGAAAGTGTTTTTTGGGTTTTATAATTTCATCCTTCTAATTTTATTTCTTTAGATATATTGTTTCAAAACAACCATGATAGAATTGCAACGTCTCTACCAACAGTCTCCATAGTTCCCTTGATTAAGCTTGTGGGATGTTTCTTAACTTTCTTTTGGTGTTCTTCCAGCTTTTCAACAATCTGAATTGTTACAAAATGCATATTCAATTTCCTCCCATCATCAGATCTTCTACAATGGAAGTTTTTATTGGTTAAAATGGTTGTCCCATTCAATTTGACTATCTTTTATGACAATTGATTATAGAGGGTTGATTGAGTGTTAAGTGTTTTCGATTCAATGCAAGAATTTTTTGAAAGTATCTTTAGAATTCTTTTAACTTCTTTGTGATATTTGGATGCATGTCTATCATTATATTTTTTGTCATTTTTCAAGTTGGCTCGTCCTCCCAAGCTTTTTTATTACTCTTTAATATTATTCATGTAATGCCTTGTTGTACCTTTTACATGACATTCAATTATATTAAATCCTTTTTTATTATAGAATAAATGAAATGAAAATTTTGGGATATCACTTTTGTCAATATCTCAAAATGTGACACTCATTTTGAAACCAATTTTATCGTTTAGTTTAAGTAACCTATTCCTTTATTATAATTTTTTTCTCCCCATCTATTCAAATATTATAAACATATTACTCTGTTAACTAAAAATTGCATATTGGTTCAAAAAACATTTGCTTCATACAAAATATATATTTTTATGCATCATAACCTCAAATAACCTTATTTACAAAGACTTGTTAACTTCTCCTACTAGGCTTTGCAATTGTTGCCAGTTTCAGATGCATCGTTAAATTTTGTGTTGGACATATTGAGCTGAGCCTGGGTGCCATTGGTGGGTCATTTAGTTTGTTGGAATTCGTTGCAGATTGTGGTGTAGCGTCGGGGTGGTTTTTTCCAAATTCATTATATCTTCTTTTGAGTGTGTCATTGCATTTTATGGGTATGGTGGGGAGCTTTCCTCTTCCACATCGTTTCTAATAATAGAACTAGTTGATACAAGAATATCCAACTCTATGTTGTAAGTAAATATTAGTGTTTCATATGCATTGTCTTCAACATTAGAAGTGTTCTTCGGCCACTTTCATAGCAAGATTGATTTGTTTATTCTCATGTTAGCTTGAAATTCAAGCATGTAGTCACATTGCATGTGAAAACACATTCTATAATTTTGATGTCAAATGTGTGGTCCATGGATTGTCTCCACGAGGTTGTCACAAGTTGTTCACAAACTCTGAGCGAAACATTTTTATCATTATCTTATATATATTGTAATCTTGCAAGTGGTTAGAAGATGCCTAGTACCCAACCTCTGCCTAGAACTCTACATCTTTACTCTTTAGTTCTTTTATCTCTATTGATGGGTAATACTCCAAATCTTTTGGTGTTTAACAAAAGTGTTTGGGATATGGATTGAGACATTGTGCAAATGGTCAATTTAACTCTGCAGATTACACATATTAAAAGTATTTAATTTGTTGCATTTTTCACCTTATGATACCCACATGGCTAGGTTGATGGCCCAATGAATTTCCTTGTGATCATCCTCCATACCTATACAGTGTTTTCATGGCCGGTTGCTTAAAAACTTTGTCATGCACATTTTCATCACTGCCCCATATATCTTATAATATTGCCCATCATTTGATGATTGTTAGCATCTTTACATCTATAGTCTTGAAATCTCTTCTGTCTATAATCAATAACTTATCCAAATTTGGTGTTGTTCACGAGTGTTTTTAGTGGTTGTTTCTTTATGACATTTGTTTCAACATCAATTCATTTAATTTTGTCACTAATCAATTTTAGTGTTCAACTTCAGCCAATATTGATTTTAACACTTGTATTGTTCCACAATTTATTGCAATCAATGGTATTCTTCTTTTTCCTTCAATTATTAATGCATCGTTTCTTTTTACTATCATACATGCCTCATGGTTTCGAGGCCGACCTTGACGATTCACCAATTGTTTAAAAATTTTGTTCCTTAAAATAGGCTCACTTGCCTAGAGTTACATTGAATCATCTTCGAGATTTCATGAATTCTGTTGATAAAGGGTTTCCAAGGGTTACTAAATCCTTTGCCAACAAATTGCCAAGTAAACTTGTGAAAAATTATTATAGAATCAACTTTTTCAAACTTACACGTTCTTTAAAAAAAAATTGTGGCATGTGTAAACATCACCTGGTGGTAGTCTTCCATATCCTCCTTTAGATGTTTACAGTTTGTTTAAGTATTGCAAAACTTTCTTTTATCTATCTTTGCATTCCCCCATCGCCAAGCCACCCCATTCATTTGTTTTTTCAATTGTTTTTTTCCATTTTGTTCCTCGTGTTTTGATTTCCAACAAATGCTAGAAGGGGAGTGATTGAATGTCATTTCTTTAACATTCCCAAGGTTTTGTTGTCATCTCACATATTTTATCCAATATGCTTGAGATTAGTGTATATTCAATCATTGATTCCAATGTGTTTGGTGTGAAAATTGGTGGCAATTTTCCTTTTGCCATTGTAAAATATAGGCTTGTTGTATAAATTAAGCAAATTAGTAGTATAGGAAAAAAATGCAATTTGATTATGCAAGTAGCAAGAATCGTGTTAAATGCAAAAGGTTGAAAGAGTGAACAAAAATAAAAAATAAATTGAAATGGTGTAAGTAATGTGAGGTGTCATGGGTCGTTTCATATTGTTTTTGTTCCTAATGGGCACATGCCTCTTGGTGGTAGTTAGTGTTCAAATTGGCACATGCCTCTTAATGGGTCTATGGGATTTAATTTAACATTCTATATGGTTTAGATGTTGCAGAACTTGAATATATTTCATGTTTAGGAAACATGAAGTGTGGCTTTAAATTATGACTTGAACATTTCATTTGTGGATTTGTTTTGAAATAAACCAACATAAATTGTTTAGACCCTTTTTTTGTTCAATTTTCCATAAAATTAGCATTTTTGGGCAACATTCAAAAGTTCATCCATATTTTCATCCATAAAAATCATTTATCCATGGACACATGGTAAAATATTCTTCCACGTCAGCAAAGATTATATCCTACATGTCATAGAATATTTTCCTAATATTTTGTGGACATGGATAGAATATTTTTTTTAAAATTCATTCGTGTTCATGCACTCATGCTCACCTACTCATTTTTGTAGCCTCGTGGACTAGCATATTTCATTCCATGGCAAGATGATGAGTTCCATCAAGTTGCCTTTTAAGTAACCATTTTGTCACATAAAAAACATCACATGCACCCACCTTGCATGTGAATATCTTTCGCAACCTTGGCTCATTCAACCCCTTCCTTGGCTACCCTTAATGGCCCATTTGTTCCTAAACCAACATACCAAAAAAAAAAAACTATATTCAAATATAAAAGATATATAGTGCAGGTATTGTAGTTAGTGATATTGGTTTCAATAAAAAATACAAGTATAGTAAGGTATTCAAAATTATGAATGCATTGATTAGACACAAACTTTTCACAATTGGGGTATTGCAACAAATTTTTAAAATTGACAATAAAAAACCTTGCCCATCTTTCAATGTGAGATATGAGTGGGGCTAATGTTTTCTAAGTATATAAAAATTCAACACCTATAAGAGGCACATTGATTACGAGTGTTTAATGTTTTTCTATTGATCCAAAATTTGATTGCAATGGAGGAAGTTTTTCACTTCCACCAACAAGTTTAGCCTTTATTGAAACCTCTTAACTTCCCACAATAAGCTAAACTTTTATTGAAAAAATTTCAATTTTAATATTTGGTTGAACCTTTACCGCAACATCTCCACTTCCACTAGCTGGTTGAACTTCTATTGAAACTTTTTCACTTCCACTAGCACGTTGAGTTTCCACTTCCATTTTTGCAAGTGCAAGTGCATTTGGTGCATCAATGTTTGCACCATCTTGAATCCACTTCAACTCATTTCAAGTCTTCATCCTATTACAAAAACAAATACAAACTATATCAAGATGACACAACCAATTACAACTAAAAGACAAACTAAAAAACATGAACATTTTGAGCAAGAGGATCAACCAAGAATGAAGAGACTATAGTTTAAGATTTAGAGAACAAAGAACATAATATTAGGGAGGAAAGAGGAATGATCAGGAGAAGAAACACGAACAATTATGAAGAGCTTCAAGAGCACAAAGGAGTGAGGGGTTTAATGTTCAAGAGTGATCAAGAAATAAAAGCACCAAGGAACATTAAGGAGTAATCAAGAAAGAGGAACACTAAGGAGTGATTAGGAAAAATGAGCACTAGGAGTGAATACGAAAGAAGAAAGATTTGGAATGAGCAAGGAAAAGGAACAACTAGGAGTGAGCATCGAGAGCAAACACTAGGAACAACTAGGAGTGAACACTAAGAACAAACACCAATAAACATCAAGGAAAGAGGAACACATTAATAAGAGGACCAACTAGGAGTCGGGCATAGTTTATCGAAGCACACAATAGTGAGCTTGGGGGTTGCACACAATTATTGGTCACATCCTTTGGTTTTTTTGCTTTTCATTTTCCCTCCTTTGGCGATGGCACTCCTCTAGTGATGGTGATGGCAAGGCTTCTGAAAGAATGTGACAATGGCAAAGCTTTTGGAAGAATGTGATGGTGAAGATTTGAAACTAAAAAAGGAAGGGGAGGGGGTTAGGGTTTGGGTAGTTAATTAGGTTAGGGGGTAGGTAATTGGGTTATTCTTAAAATTGATTGTGGCAAATTAGTGGTGTGGGGGAAAAAAAAGAAAAAAAAAGAAAGCTACTTCACATGACAATCCTTGGGGTTGGTTTCATGGCCTTAATGACCCAACTTCCATGACTACATTAGCTCTATCTTAAATGAACTCAAGCCCATCCAAGTTAGTGGACCTAGTGCACTAAAGTTGTTCAACTAATTTTCCTTTCATCAACCTACCCATTAAAAAAAAAATTGTCCATTTACACCCTTTACCTGCCCAAGCTATCTACCTATCACATCCATCTACATACTTACATCTTGTCCATCTACCTTTACATGTCAAGATATCATTATCTCACCCATTTTAAGCTAAACCTCTACATCTTGACAAAACTTTTATCTTTTATTGGTTAAACCTTTACTTGTTGACAAAACTGTTTTATTCTTTGTTTAAATCTTTATTTCAACAAAACCTTTATATTTTATTGGTTTAACGTGTATCACTTGGAAAAACATATATTTTTTCCTAGCTAAACATTTGCCTCTCGATGAAACCTATTTGTTTCTTGGTTATACTTTTAATTCTTAGCAAAAACTTTAAGTATTCCAAACTAAAGATCTACCTTTCACCAATTTTTTTTTTTTTTTTGGTTAAACCTTTAATTTTTGGCAAATTTTTTATATTTTTCTAATTAAATCTTTGCCTTTAGACAATTTAAAAATAAAATAAAAATAAAACCTCTACCTTTTTGGTTAGACCTTTACCTTTTTGCAAAACCTTTTTGTTTCTTGGCAAAACCTTTATTTATTCTTGATTAAGCTTTTGCCTTTTGATAAAACCTCTTTGTTTATTAGTTAAACCTATGCTCTTGACAAAACCAAGGCATGAATGCTTACATTTTGAACAATTCACAAGCATGACAAACTTGTAATGAAAAAAAAAAGTTGCAACATTTAGGTGCATATTTTCGACCAAATGTAACCCTTGCATCTATTGGACCAAATGCAATGATTTTTTTAAAAATATAACTATAAAATTAAAAAATGAATAATAATATAATATATTTATATCATAAATTATAATATTTGAACATATTGTGAATTATTATAAAAACAAAATCTGTTAATTTATTCAATTTTGAAATTACATACTAATATCACAAGTTTGTAATTCAAGAAGCAAATAACACCATTAAACTTTAGATTGACCATTTATTCAAATTAACCTTAAACCTTACATTTTATTCATTCACCAAAATTCGTCATTTCGCTTTTAAAAATTAATCTTCATTAACATGATTCAAAAAAAGATTCAAAAAAATTATCATGTTCATGCAATCACCAATTTTTTTGGATTTTTAAATTTCTTCATTTGAAATTGCCATATTTAGCTAATAGAATCTAGTGGTTGGCCAACATGTAGTCTAGGATTCTTAGATTTTAAACTTTTCATTAGATTTGGTTAAATCCTTTATGGTTGATCACCACTTTTGGTGCAACATGAAAAAATTGAAAAATAAAATACTAAAGGTTTAAGTTAAAATAAGATTTACATTTTAAAAATTTTATTGCACTATATGAAGGTTTTGATGAATTGTACTAAAATAACATTTAAATAAATAACATTATAGATTTTAAAATATTTAATGCATTTTATTCAGTTGAATATAATTATAATTTTATTATAAACCAAAGAAAATATTGAAATTTTATTTTAACAATAAATTACATGCAATATATATATATATATTGGGGCTCATGATCAAGGGGAGATCTTGGGGCAATGTTTACATCTTCTAACAAAATTTTCAACAAAGTAGAATGGTTAGATTCAACATGTTTTTTCATGGTTGTTATGCCATTACATTAATGGTATGTAATGAAACCTTTTTTGCATTGGGTGTTGAAAGGCCAAGATTTCAACTAGAGGTGTACTTTGCGGTAAATAATACATTTCATGATTTGGTTTTGAAAAAAATATACATGTTGATTGTTGTTCATCTTTAAAATGTCCATGCAAGTGAATTGCGGTAATGTGGTTTCTAAACAATTCATTATTTTAACAAGTTTTCCAAATGCATTTCAATAACATATTGTTCATTAACACTAATAAACTTTGAAATCTCCAATTCCGCACCTTTGTGGGTTGGTTGCACATTGTCCATATTGTAGCTACTATTATATCTTGTAAATGTTGGAGGTATTTGGTTAATAGAGTTAATATCATGAACATTCATGATAGGATATGAAGAAGAAACCATCACTTTCAATAACTGAAAAATGGAAATAACAATATAAATCAAACTTCACAATATACCCTAGGAACCTTAAATTTTGTAGTAACAAAATGTGGAAGTCAAAGGTCTATATAGAGGTTTGAGGTTTAAAGTTTAAAGATTATAACTCCATGGTGGGAACAATACACATTTTACTTCTAAAAATATTTCCCCACTTGTGCAATTTCAGGCCCAAGTTTTAAAACAAAAGTTCAAGAATAGGTGTAAATAGAAGGCCAATGGTTCAATGAGAAGTGATAGGTGACGAAGATGGAACATGAAAGGTGACAAGCCATGAAACATTAAAAGTTCATGAATCAAAGACTTAAGAAAGGCAATAGATAACAAAATAGGCATGATAATTGTCAAAAGATCCTAAACACCTTTGTTACTTCACAAATGCATCTTTCAACACAAACATAAGATGCAAAAAAAAAATGAAGAGAACACAAAAAGTTCAAAGGCTAGAGCTTGGGCATGAAACTCAGGTGTGAACTTGAAGTTGCTATTTAAGTTGTGGGTTGCACTGTAAACAAAACGCAAATGAAAAGAAAGGTGAAAAATGAAGGTTTGAAATCACATACCTTCTTTCAGGTCATTGATAGATGTACATTGCTTTATGTTCTCATAAAACTTGATTCAATTCTAATATCTAGTAATTTTTAGCAGTTAGTAGGTTGCATTCACGTAACATCATTCTAGATTTCTATGGCACATTGTGAATGTTGCAAAGGTTTTTTTTTAAAAATGGCAATTGTGAAAAGTGAAGAACATAAGATAAATTGAAAGAAAACAAGACCACTACAAGCACATACTAAAACTACATAACAAAAAACCTAACCCTATCCCTAATTAAGACTTTGTTGGCTATTAAAAGGGTATGAATCAAGGTTTTCGGTAGACACCTCCACCTTTGATTCCCAAGTTAGGTCCGGTTGCATGTATTGATTTTATAAAAGTGCCATTATGAAATGAAGGTGAATAATAACTTTCACAAAATCATGGGTAGGAGGTGGGCTTGGGTTTTTGAAAAAAAAAACCTCGACTATCATATATGCATATATTTATTTTAATACCCATCAAATACCCAAAAGTGATTTAAATACCCATTCCCACATTGGTAGGAACTTCATGGGAACACATTGGGAACAACAAAATCCAATGCGACCACCTTCCCCCCAAAAGAAAAAAAACTTTAACCCCTTGGGTGCTTGCTACTTCACCTCATTGGCTGTTCTTTGCCATTTTTGGCTTAGGCTAATGGTGGGGCATGATCTATGTCTGCATGTTTAGCCAAAGGCAAATTAAAATTAATGGGACATAATGTTATTCACATTAATTTGTTCTGGATGTGCACACAATTTGTTTTTAAAAATATTTGTATTCATTGGCCCATCATCAATGTTTTTGGAACATTGGGCACTCCCCAATAGAAGCAGCTTTTTGGACCCCTAATAGCAAAATAGAAACAAATATGCTCCCTTGTAGCCTACCTCAAGGCCATCTTTTCAATTTATATACATGAGAATTAAACTTTGAGCAAACCATATGGGATAAAAATGAGGTGCTATTGGGAATATAATGAAGGATAACTTCGGAAGTGGAGGAAGCTTTTGGAAACTTGATAAGAATTCCATGGGAACATGATGAGAACAATGGACAAATTGCTCATCCCCTCCCCAAGAGGAAAGAAATCTGACCCCTCATTAGTGCATGCTAAGCCTTTTCATTGGTTGCATGAAACTTTCATTTCCAAAAAATTTTGTCACCATTTTTGGCTTGGACTAGGGTAAATTAGCTAGTGGTTGAACATTTAAGTATTCCAGGCAGGCCGGATTCATGGGGAAGGGTTCATTGTTTTTTATGTCCAAACAAAATTTGAATCCCTCCTCTTGGTGCATTTAACACAATAATAATTGTTAAAAGAAAATTAAAAATGAGAAAGTTATGGCCCCCCAAAGTAAAGGGGTCGAGAACTCAAAAAGACAAACCATCGAACATTACAAAAGCCAGTTCCCAAACACCCAAAAGATTCTTTATATGTTACTCTATTGTTATTAGAGTTGAAAACGATTTGTAGAACTTCAGCTGACACTCCTATAGCACTTTTAAATCGTTTAAAATGAATAAAAAATAAGAAAGTTATGAGGTTTGAAAGGAAGAGGGGTCCAAAGAGAAGAAAAAACATTTTGTAAGTTGGAAAGCTTATTTTGCTTCTTGTTATGTTTTCATTATTCATTTTACTTTGCAGTTCAAAAATGAATTCTAGAGCCTCAGGTAGCGATCCCATAACATTTTAAATCACTCAAAAGGAAGCACATATGATGAAGATATAAATAAGTGTTCGGTCATAGGCAGGAGATCGGTGATGGGCCGGTCTACCCTAATGGGCAGGGGAACAAACTGTGGGACATAGTTCAGTCAAAGGGTTATTCCCAATGTAGAAGTTCCAAGAGGCTCCAAAGCGGGCAATTTCCAGGCAATATGAGTGCATAATCTCTTAATCTCTTTGCTGATTGCTTGATTAGCGAGCACCGATTAGGATTAAATTAAAATCGGAGGGTGCATTAGCAGCACCGCGATAAAACCATTTCACAAAATCTGAGAGCCAAATGCAACAACACTCGCGTTTATTGCACTCCGATAAGTAACAACACGGCGGCAGCAACAGAAGAAGAGAGTCACGAAGAACAGAAGGTGGTAGTCTAGATATTTGTGTCTCGTGCACGGCCATATGCTGAACAGTTTGTAGCGACGGCGTGCTCAAGAAGGGGGCATTGTACTGTGCGCAAGTTTGTTTTGTTGCTGAGCAAAGGAGGAAGAAGAAGCAGGAGGAGGAGGAGAACGAGAAGAGAGTGGAAAACAAAGAGAGAGAAAGGAAGGGAGGGGAGACAGGAGGAGGAGGAGGAGGAGGAGAGGGGAGGGTAATAGGAGATTCGAGAATTTCAATTCCAACAACATGGGGCGGGGGCGAGGGCCCAACACGGCGGATTCGTTCATCGGCAGCCTCATTAGTCTCACTTCCAAGAGCGAGATTCGCTATGAGGGCATCCTGTATACCGTTGACACCGATAATTCCAATATCGCACTGCAAAACGGTGTGTTGCTTGAACACTTTGGCTGTTCGAAACCCGTCTCACCTCCTGTGTATTTTGCGTGCCGAATTGGACGTGGGGCTTGCCTAGGTGGTGGGTGGGGTTAGTGGCCAAATGCTTGCTTAGGGTTAATGTCTCTTTCTTTCTGCTTTGGATGGGTTGTTGAGCTGGGGTTTGAACAAAGTTAGGGTTTCCGTCTTTTCTTTCTGTGTTGAAGTAATGGGTTGTGTACCACCATGCTATGTGGCTGAGATTGTTAGGGTTCTGGAAAGCATATGAGTAAGTGTGTAAGTGGCTTTGAAATGGCTCCTCCTATTAGAGGCCTAGCTTTTGTACAAATTTGTGCTGGAAGTGGTCATTTTGGGAGTCAGCAACCCAGTTTGGTTTTGGTTTCATGCGAGATTGGTTCTGGTCTTGGAGCATACTTGCATATGATATCATAGATGTTATAAGATACCAAATTTGCTTTGAGTCGTGTGTCCCATTTGTGCTCCATGCTTCAAACATCAGAGGATGGATGCTGAATCAATCCAGCAGGCAATGGTATGCAATGAGCTGCCTTACAAAGGACAATGTGTCTTTCTGAAATATATGTCCCTTGAATTATTGCTGTATTTGTTTGATTAGGACCATTGTGTTAGAGGAGCTTAGACTTTGATTGTTAAACAACTGTTTTGAAGGATGTGATTCTTGGCATCTGTCTTAGAATTAGGTTGATTAGCTGTGAAGGAGGACTGTTCACACCATAAGTTCAGACTCAGTCACCTTGTTGTGAGACAAATATCCTTTTATAGGTACTTCTTTTTGTGCTTCTCTTCTTCCCAGTTCTCCAGCCATTGTCTGGAAGTTTTTCTTTGGCTTCAAGGAAAAGTGTTTTTTTCACCTTCTCCTGGCTTTTTTCAACATGAGTATGGAGATTTATTGATAGTAATGAGAGTTATGGGTGTAACTGGCAAGTCCTGTCACAGAGACCATTGCCACTTTGTCTGGACTCAGTGTTTGGGGGAGTATATGTTTCTGATTACAAAGGAAAGTAGCAGAATGCAGTAGCAATACTACACTCAACCATCAAATGATGCTATCTGTTCATCCTGTTGTTGGCTCATGCAGTCAGTTTCAGTTTGTGTTGGGCTTGAATTATCTCAGTGGGGAGTAATGACAACTAGTGACTGCCATTGACGATGATGGTGCTGGTCTGGTACTCACATGGTTATGACAGCACTCATTCTTGTTGTGTTTGATTTGGTTTGACCAGAACATACACAACTTATGTCTGCTTTCCTTACACATCATCCTGGAGTGTCTTCTTTGCAATTACATTGTTATTTAGCTTCCATGCAGAATCTCTGGGGTAAATGTTGATGAAACTACTATGGTGTTGTAACTCTTAAGATGGCCTAGGAGGGATCTCCTGCCACTTGCCATGCATGTATGCCTCATGAGACATTAAAATTTGGCTAAAGGCAACATTATGCAGTCTGTTGGGAAGTAGGTGTTTGAGATGGACTTCCATGAATTTGCATCTCAATCTGTTGATGTTCTGACTCTTCATAGTGGCTTGCAGTGCGGTCATTTGGGACCGAGGGTCGTAAGAAGGATGGCCCCCAGATCCCAGCTAGTGATAAAATCTATGACTACATCATTTTCAGAGGTTCAGACATCAAGGTGGTTATTAGACTTCAATTTCTTAAGTCACTGTGTTGCAGTTGAAGAAAATTTTTGGTGATTCAAAGGAATGAAGGTCACTGCTTTTCTCTCTCAGGGCTAAAGCTTCATAAGCAGGTATTTACCAGGTTAAATTTTCCAATAGGTGGTGACAGGCTTAGTTGTCAATATGGTCTGAGCAGGACTTACAAGTGAAGTCATCTCCGCAGCTGCAACCACCAACCCTGCTGCAGCCACCTACTGATCCTGCAATTATTTCACTTCAGGTTAGTTGCCACATGCTTGTCTGCTCTCATCCTCTTTTGAAGGCTTGATCTTCCATCCTTTATCTTGTTAGGTCTCTTGAGTGGTATCCAACATCATGTCTGAGTTTTCCAGTTGGATTCGGAAATGCAACAGAAAGTCAATACAGATTTTTGTGTAATTTTTTACTTCAAGTTTTGAGCAAAATGTGTTATACCAGTCTGTACCCACTGTCTGGAGCTGATGGAGTAATTGCAGCTAGTCACTGCCATTGGTGATGAAGGTGATGGTCTGATACCTTGTGAGTAGGCTCACAAGTTTATGACCTAACTCATTCTTTTTGTGTTTGTTTCAGTTTGGCAGGTACTGACACAATGATTACTTTCAAAGTGTTATGATGGAGTATTCTCTGCAATATGATAGATATTTCTATTTAATTATGCTCCCAAGACAAGGTATCACCAACTCCATCAGATACAGCATTAATATGTGCATTGTTGACTGTTTGTCCAAGCAGTCCCAGTCACAATACCTCCCACCATCCTCTCTTGGGTCATATGTTGGTGGGATACGCTCAGCAGGGCCATCTTCTGAGGCAAATGTGCCACCATATTCAGGATTGCCACCAGTGTACAGGGGTGGGATGCCATCTCTATACCCATCCCCTGGTTCATGGGGGACCCCTCCACCTCCACCACCAGGGCCAAATGGGACAGGCTTGGCAATGCCGCAGTACTGGCAAAGCTATTACCGTTCACCAAGTGCACACTTGCAGCAGCAGCCCATGCCGCCACAACCACCACCATCACTGGCACCCCCTTCTCTAAGCCAGCCACATCCTATGCATATGCCCCAACAATTGCAACCAGTAGCACGGCCTCCTGGACTGGTCAGTGTGTCCCTAGCAGCACCGGCTACTTCCACTGTCCAACCACAGGCTCCTGATAATGTCTCTGGTATCAGTGTATCAGTTCCAGCAGCTCTAACTGCTCCAATAACTCCAACAGCTCCAATGGCTCTGAGAGTGCCAGTAGTTCCAGCAGCATCAGCACCAATAGTACCAGTGGCACCAGTAGCATCAGCAGTACTGGCAACACCAGCAGCACTGGCAGCACCAGCACCAACAGCAGCCCTTGTGTCAGTAGCAGCATCACCGACTGTGTCTTCATCACTGCCACCAGTTTTGTCAGCCACCACTACATTAAATATTGCCACCGCAGCAACACCTTCATGTTCAGCATCTGTGTCATCAGTTCCTTTGTCACCTGCAACAAGTCTCCCATCATCATTGCAGGGAGGGGTAAGTGCTGTGATCACACCTGCTGCCAAAAACCCTCGCCGCATGCTGGGACTTGCTTACCAGTCAGCTCAGCCTTCAGCACAACAAACTGTGGAGAACTCTTCTCGACAGTCCCCTCTAATGACAGGTGTGCCATCTGCAGTAGCTTCAGTACAATCTTACACAGCTACAACACAGCTAACAGGAGTGCTTTCTGCATCCAGCAAGGCTCATCCATCTAGCTCTCAGCAGGCACCTGTGAAGCTGGAGCAGAAAAGTGATGAACCAGCAAAGTTAGCCGGCCAATCCATCACGTCAACAGCAGAACCACCTCAACAGCAGCAAGTGACCCAGCCTCTACTGCCACTGCCCCAATCTCAACAAAAGCAACCACTGCTTCAGGTCTCCAAAAACCTCCTCCTTCGTTTAATTGCTCATGCACTCTATTCTTAAGCATCCAGAGGATGCTTTTTTGACACAGGTTAAAATTTTCCTTCAGGTCCTCAAGACGCAACAGAAACTAACCTTTTTAGAGGGCAAGAGTCAGGCAGTGGGTACACACTATTAACCATGGAGTGGACCCTCCAAGAAGTCTCAATTCCTACCCCTCTTCTTGCTTCTACACCTCTTCCTCCTCGCCATGGCTACAATATTTTGTAGGGTCCACCCTGTGGTTCCCACTCTGTTTTACTCTTGCCTTATGGATTGAACATTTCTTGCTAACATTGTGTTGCCACAGTCTCAAGCAAGGATGCCACAAAGGGTATCTGAATTATAGGTGTATACCCTCCAGATAAGTCACCTCATTGTAGAAAGTATGCTCAGATCTTTTTGTATGCAATCAGAGGCGTGGAGGTCATGGTGTACCTGTGGGCCAAAGAAATCGGTGGCAGGTAAATTGCATGTAGTTATCTTGTGTGAGGTTTCATTGAAGGTTTTGGTCTCTTGACATGTCATGCCTGATGGTTCACAGTGAATGGCAGACAACTAAAAGTACCTTCTGGTTTCTTAGAAAGGCACCCTGAAGGGACTTCCAGGTCCAGATTAGGCTGCTTTGAGATGTTGAATATGCTGCAAATACTTGTCTCAATTGAATTGTAAACAAATCCTAGTGTTCCGATAATCTTTGTAGTCTGTCAGGATTTTGTAGTGTCCAATGTCTGAGACAGTGGTGGGATCTTCCTTGTCCTTAACAGGTCAAAATGTACAGACTTTCAGTGGTTGTAGTCCATGCAGGGCAATGGAGCTACTGGAAACAACAATCATACACGGAGAGGGAGGGGGAGAGGAAGTGGAAGTGGCAGGGGCATTGGAGTAAGTAACTATGACATTTACTCTGACATTGAAGAGTTTGCTCATGTGTCTCAAAGTTGCTGTTCAGGACCTATCTTGTCTTGTCAGGTTATCAACAAGGAAGCATCACATCTTGTGATCTTGGAAACACACTGCCTGGAATCATAGTGCAAGTTATGAGATCATAGTCTGAGATTGTGTTGTCTATGTTCAACATCTCTCCTAGTTCTCTGTTGATCATCTATGCCTTTTGAATCAGTTGTGCTGCAAGTGTTGTGATGATTGTCTAACACTTGTTTCCTATCAGTTGACATTCCAGTAGGAGGTATAATAGAAAAAATGTGTATGTTGCATACTTGCTGGCTGCTGGATGAGCATTTTTAGTTGGCCAATTGTTTGAAGGGCCCTTCTGTACCTTTTTGAAATGTTTTATGAGAAGTTTTGTGGTGGGCACCTGTGGGCACAGCTTGCACATCGCAGTCAACAATTTACTGAAGACTTTGATTTCACAGCAATGAATGAGAAATTCAACAAGGATGAAGTCTGGGGTGAGCTTGGAGGCAAAAGTGAGAAAGGCGGAGATGAGGAAGATGATACTGATGGAAGCCTTGATATTGACACCTCTGGTGTAGCTTTTTTTAACAAACTGTCATCAGAAGCTCCAAAGAAGGTGTTCATCTCATTAGAACAAACTCCCCCACTTGCAAGTAGCACTTTGGGGCCTGTCTTGCCTCACCCACAATAATTGTGGTTGTTGTAGTCCTCATCTCTCTCTATTCACACTTCTCTAAGTAACAATTGTCATGGCAGAGTTATTTTGATAATGGTGATCTAGATTTATGTTATATGGTTGGCATTTGCTTTCAGGTGATGTACGTAAAGGATGACTTCTTTGATTCACTATCTTGTGATGCTCTTGATTGGGAAGATGGCCGTTCTGAACGAACGAAGTTTTCTGAGCAGCGCAAGATTGACACAGAGGTAGTTCAACAGCATTGTGTGCTTTGTTCTGCTCTGTATGTATAGCATTTCTAGGGTGCATTGTCAGGTGCAGCCTCGTCTGCCAATGCCTTCATGTGTCTTGCTTAGGGATTCCTTACAGGTGGGAGCTTCAATGTTCATGTTGATGTCCAGTTTACATGAGTCAAACTATGGACAACTAGCTATTGCAGCTCTTGTGATAGCATTACTTTGAGGGCAGTTTTTTGATATTGGCCTTGGTTGATGTTGTATCTGGTTTTTGTTTATGGTGAGAACGTGGTAAGTCCTGATGTTCATTGTGTTTGTGATGGACAGACTTTTGGTAATTTTCCTTTGTGGTCTCGTGGTGATCGTGGGGGCCGAGGAGGTAGTCACCGGGGTGGATATCGTAACTCATATGGTGGGGCTTATGGAGGAGGCAGGGGAGCTGGCTATGGTAGGGCACATGGCACAGCACAGCCCACAACTGCCATCAAATGACTAGTAGCCTATTCAATATCTTGATAGAACCTAACATTGGTACAAAGAGTGTGGATTCAAGAGAGTATGAAATAATCTTGACCTTTGAAGTCTGTAGTATGTGGATAGTGTTTGCAATAGAATGTGAAGGCCAGGACATGTGAAAATGTTTCTAGGGTTTGTTGGGGTTAGTGTTCTCTTTTTGGTCATAGGAGTTGCAGCCAACAACAAAGAAAAGACTATCAGAAAAAGTTCGAGGATGTTGGTCAATGTTGCTGGCAGTTGTAAGTGCAGTGCAAAGTAAGGAGGGTGTGACCCCTATGTCTGGCTATGAAAGGAGCTTATAAAACAAGGAAGATAGATGAGGTGGTGGAAAGGTAGTAGGATTCCACAGGTCTTAGCTCCCAGGATACTGAGCTGCCTCAGTGGTGGGTTCTCTCTGCTGATGATGCAGCTGGTATTTTGTTTCTCCAGTATGATTTCTTGGTTGCTGTTAGCCCTTCCACTGCCAGCTTATTATCTTGGGGGTTGGAAGGGGTTGGAAGGGGTTGGTGGAGCAGAATGGAGAGGGAGGGCAATGGAAGATAGTCGTGTGCCCACCAGTCTCAAGTCTGCTGGGGGGAATAAATGTGGGACACGGCCGATGCCAGGCATGTCTTGTCTACTCTGTGTATACCCAGTTTGAGTTCTTTGTGGTGAATGGAGAGCGAGGGCAATGCAGGATATCTGTTGTGCCCAACAGTCTCAGGTCTGGAATGGGGGGAATAAATGTGGGACAGAGCTGATGCCAAGCTTCTGATCTTGTCCACTCTGTGTATAAATGGTTTGAGTTCTTTGTGGTTGACAATTGGGCCCAGATGCCAAGGAATAAAAGTACAGTCATTGTGGTCTCCAATTCATGCCATTAGAAGCCCACTGAAATGGGAATTCTACTCTGCTTTTCATATAGTTTTGGTTTGGTTGCTGGTTCCAACTAATCCATGTGTGTTGATGAGCCTCCTTCGGAGGTGCAATATAAAAGTTTTCCAAATGCACATACGCTAATTGTGAGTCAACATTGACATCAAGGGGAATCTCCTTCCAACTTATGGTGGAAAGCATGCTGCTGTCCCGTGGCCTATAAATCTGGTTTTCCTGTTATCCCAAGTTGAAAGTCCTACCTATTTACTTACATAGCATTTATTTACCTATGTCCTACCTATCTACCTACTTAGCATATATTTACTTATGTCCTACCCATTTACCTACTTACGTACCTACCTAACATCTATTTATTTTTATTCTACTTATCTACCAACCTATTATTTATCTACTTAACCATTTAGATATCTATTTACTTAGTTTTTTTTTAATGTATCTACTTATATATATATATATCTATATTTTACATAAGGAAATATATATTTGAAAACATAGGTAAATAAGCATGTGTGCCTACGTATTTACTTACTTAGGTACTTACTTATGAAAAAAATTGAAATTGAAATGTTGGTATACACATTGACAATCAATTTTGGCATATTAACCATGGTTCTCAAACAATGTCAAAAAGTCCAAAGAATCGATCAAAGAGTTGTTGGTCTTTTCATGAAAACCATAGGTTTGTTAAGATTTTTGAAATAACCATAAAGATGGTTTTAGAGAGGGGCACAAAAGTTTGCAAACTATTACAACAATAGATGAAGATATGATCTAATGTAGGATGAAGGTTTATGCTTCTATGTGTCGGATTGCCTCTTTCATAAACCCAAAGCTTTTTTCTTTCCCTTCTGCAGCAAACAAAACGACAATTTTGGAAATTTTGATGGGGAGTAATATTGTTAGACCCCATCTCCCACAATACCACCTACCTCCCAATGAAGCAAAGGCTCAAAATGCCCTTGTCCAAGGATTGAAAGTTGAAGTTTAAGAAGTTAAAGGTGTGCAATTTCCAAGGAGAAACTAACATATAAGGGTACATTGTCGAATGTCGCTATTAGTGAAAAAGGTAGTTGGGATTAGTGCATTAACTCAAGTCCTAAAAACACACCCTTCCAACATTAGCTATGTTGTGTAGATAAAATAACTTGCACAATTAAATAACAGTTCACAATGGGCACTCGTCACCTAAAGGCAATGATATGATGTCCTTGATTCAACAATTGTATCATGTGTGTGGGACTAGTGGAGGAAGGAGATGTGGGTTAGACCAAACAAATTTAATGTCACAAATAAACTCATCACCCTAAAAGTTTATGAGGAACATGCTACACACTTGTTATTGGAAACCCAAGTAAAGATGACTTTCTCTTACAATCCTAGAGTCATTCTTGTTGATGTTTTTACAAGTTTTCAAAATAAGCATGTGGTGTTTTTTGCATTCTAGATATGATCTTGTGAGGTGAGGAACAAATGGTCAAATAAATTTTATCTTTTAGATTTCAATAAATTGTGGAAAGATTTGCAAAGGTTTTGTGATGAGATTATGTCTAATGTCATGGTTTGTTGAAGACTTGTAACAATTGTCTAGTTTTTAAAAGTTGGAAACCACACTGCTGAAAAACTTTGGAATACTATTACATGAAGAAGGCTATCGCTATAATATATCATTAGTTCATTTGAATGAAAAGTCATCATAAGTTTACCAGGCTTCATAGGTTTGTACAAATTTCATGCAAAATTCAATTTTCATAGGTTCGTACAAAAATCACATAATTTTATTCAAAATTACATCAAGATAATCACATGGATTTAGTTTAAATGTAAATCATATGTATTTCACATCAAACCATCACAAGTAGGAAAAATATATCATTCATATAGAAGTAATATTTATTTTTTCATGCCATTTATATACTTTGAAGCCCATGGATGTTGCATAGATATATATTTTTACAAATTTTGAATGAATTTTAATGATTGTGTGATATTGTAAGTTTGTGATGAAAATATATAAAATTTGTATTTTTTAACAATTTGATGTAAGAGTGGGCCTTTCCATAATATAGGTATAGATAACTTAGTTTTTCAAACTTTGTAGCATGGACATGTTGTAATAAAGTTTCAAAAAGTTAAATGTTAATTTCATCATATCAAAAATTTAGCATTAGACAAATTAATAATGAAAATTGCGAAGTTCGTTCATTCATGGGTTTGTACATTTTACACATGAATATCATGCATCAAAAACAAATTTGACACATAGATAAATGTGTTGATGAATGAAGTATGAACTTATGAATGAATGAATGTCACATGAATTTCACATCTTCCAATAAATCCATGTGTCGATTGTGTTTTCAATGCATGATATCACAATGTGAAACATATAAATTATGAATGAACTAATATTACATGATTCCATTTATAAGTTTTGAGATGCTAAGTTTGTGATGATGATGTTGTAATGTGCATATACTACAATTCTAATGTTCCAACATTGTAATATAACTGAAATAAGGTTATGAATGGGCTTCCCATAGTATGAGTGTGGGTTTGATTTATGAATGTTGTCACATTTGTAAGTCATTATTTTGCATTATGTTTGGTTTAATTAAGGTTGATGCCAAATGTGTCATTTGAATTGGGATAATTATAATGATCCAAAACATAATATGACAAAAATGTTCAAGGTTTTATTTACTTTTATTTCCTGTATTTAAAAAGGTGTTGTGGAACCTAATTTTAATAGTCATGGATATGTTGATGGTCATGGATGGCCAATGTATTTTTCATTACATCTGATATTTCAATTTGTAAGAAGATAATTATTAAATGGATTTTGTTATGTTTGGTGTACAACTTGGAGTTTACAAGAGTTAAGTCAAAAAATATAAGGTTGTTTAAGATATTAGGTCTAGAACTATAATTTTGCAATTGTATGATATGTTTGAAGAAAATAATCATAAATTAATTAACTAAATTACATAAGCTAATCTAGGCTTAATTTGTTTAAACTTGGCATAATTAAGCTACTTAATCTACATTTGACTATAATTGGCTAAATTGGATTATTTGGGTTAAATTAGGCAAATTTGATCAAATTAAAATATTTAGGCAAAAATTGGAAAAATTAAAACCCATTTATGCAAAACTTGAATATTTAAATTAAAGTAGGGTTTAGGATTTAGAAATTAAAGTAGGGTTTAGGGTTTAGAAATTAAAGTGGGGTTTAGGGTTTAGAAATTAAAGTAGGGTTTAGGGTTTAGAAATTAAAGTAGGTAAAACCGAAGCCAAACCTACGCTAAACCTATGCCAATTTATACTGAACCTAGCCATATTCATATTTTAAAATTTTATATAGTTAGTCAAACAAAATCAACCATGTTCAACATGACTATTAATCATATAATTACCTGAAATCATATTCATAATCATGTTGTCCTAATGGTTGTAGTAAAAAAAATGGTAGCAACTCAAATTCAAATATGACTACATGACTATAATTGGATAGTAGCCACAAGATGTCATAATCATGAAATTTATGTTTTGGCATGGTGAATATTTGTCATTGACTTTGAAATTTTGCATATATATTTCAAAATAGGGTTATAGGTGGAAAGTTTGGGTGACTTTTCTTATGGTGAATGATATTGATATACATCAATTAAATTTAGATTCATTTCAAATTAAAAAAATTGGGATGAAATTTCATAAAAAAATGTGGTATTTTCATTTTAAAATAATAAATGCATAATAGTCTCACTACCATGAAATATCAACTATTGAAATATAAAAATTTAAAACTAATTAATAACAACTAGTTTGACGTCAAGTCTTTTAGAAAGGATCATCCATTCTCCATCCTTAATTAAACAACACTACTTGCAACTTTATTTGTCACAATTAGTGAATTGGTGAGCTATGAAACAATTCAAGGGTAGTTGGACAACAATAATGACAAGCTCGATGAGATTGCTTTTGAAGTTGTGACAATAAAATCGTGATTCGTAAAATCTTTCCTTTTGGCAATTGAAGTTATTAAGGAATGTTAATCAACATTTGGAGTTTTGGAATTGAACATGCACATAGGTATTTTTTTTAAACTATTTCTTCCACAAGCTATCATCCTAAAGTCTTATCATTATCAACATTTAGCATTATGATAAAGACCAAAATTGACATGTCCATAAGTTTTATAATAACAAGAAGGACAAATATGTGTGCATGTGTAATGTATATGAACTTCAAAAACTTCAATATGAATACATGGATTATATGTTTTAGAACATCATTTATACTTTATCCACAAAATATTATTTGTGACTTAATCTCCACAATTAACAAGTTGTGAAGATACATAAAAATGTAAAGGAAGCCGACTTGTAACAATTACATCCAATGGGATCGCTTTTGGAATTATGAGACCAAAAACTTCACCCATATCAATGTCTTGAATATTTTCTCCATTTGGCAATTTCCATGTGAAGAAATGAAGAAGCCTAGCTAATTCCATTTGCATAAGAGCAAACCTAAAGATAGACTTGGGCACATCCGCCTACCAAAACCAAACGGTAATAGTTGGAAATCATTTCCTTTCAAGTCAATAGTAGTTCCAACAAATCTTTTGGGATTGAAATCGAAAGGATTTTCATAGATAGACAAATCTCGATGAATAGCCCATACATTCACCAAAATGCGTGTCTTGGGAGGGATGTGGTGACCCTACATTTCACAAGTTTTTATGCTTTCATGTGGTAACATGAAAGGAACATGAGGATGAAGGTGAAATGTCTCTTTCACAAAAAAATTAATATATTTTAATTGAGAAATATCACTTTCATTTATAACACAATCATGACCAACCACATCATCCAATTCATCTTGAACTTTTTTCATTAACTTTGGATGCTTCAAAAGCTCTGCCAATGCCCATTTAGTGGTGATAGCGGATGTGTCACTCCCTACTGCCAAATTTTCTCCTATGTACATGGGTAAAATTGGTCATAATAACATAAATAAAGTGCTTTTGGATGACAATTCACAATTAAAAAAAAAGAAGTTATAATGTTTGTTTGTAAACATTGAATTTTATCATTTTATGTTTAATGAAATGATGAATATATTCAAATTTCCAATTAAAGAAGTTCATGCATTATATCATGAATTGGAATAATTATAAAACAATATTTTTTCTATCAATTGCACAAACAAATTGGTATTTAGCATGAAATAACTTACATTGAATTATGCATTGATAACATTGTCCCCAAGCCTATCACCAAGACCATATGTTTTAGGAACAGAAAGCATGACATCAAGATAATCCTTAATGTCATTCGAATGCTTTTCTTTTAAACAGTCTTGAATGATCTCATAAAAAAAGTCATCCACTTTTGACCACAATTGCTTCAATTTTGGTATAAAGCCTTGTAGATCAAATGACTTCACAAGTGGAACAAAATCATTAATGTTGAAAGCACCAAAAAAAACAAGTTGCTCCATGATGATGTCTTTGAACTCCTCACACTTTTCATTAGAAAGCCCTTTGCCAAAATATCCTTTTCCAAATAATAAGCGTGTCATCACAATCATGGAAGTATTGTACACTCTTGTTTGGATGTTTGTTGGCTTTCCATCCTGTAACAAACATGCATACTATTATATTATTAATTTTGAACATAGATATTATGTTCAAAATTGACAATATTTACTCTACATTAATTATTCATTTTTTTTGAAAAGGCACATGATCCAATTTTATTCCATAGTTCATGTATTCTATTATGTTTGACAATATGCAAAGCTTTATGAGTCATTTTGAAAATGAATAAATAAACAATTTCACAACTTGAATTTAACTTAACAATTACCTTACAATCTTCAAAAATATAATGCACCAAACATGAAATTTCTTCATTTCGAACATTTTTGAAAGCATCCATCTGGCTCAAAAACTCAGAGACTTTTGGCTTTTGTAAGTGCCACCAATAATCCCCCTGAATGCCAATCCCACATTAAAGCCACCATAAGAAATTGAATGTGTAACAAAGGGTAGTGGACATGATGCAAATACTTGATTGTGTTTTTTCAAAACCTCAATTGCCATTTGAGGAGATGAAATTACCATGGTCCAAATTGATCCCAACTTGAGCTCCATGCTGTCCCCATAGGTTTTTGACAAAATGTGTAAAACTTGGTGGGGAAATTTATGTAAAAGCAGAAGATTTCCAAGCAATGGCCAAATGGGAAATGGCCATGATGCTCTCTTCAACTTTATGTGATAGAAAGGTCTCACAAAGTTATGGTAAACTACCATAATTACTATGATGAAAAGAGTTGTTAAGTGGATTGGCGTGATTAATTGACCCCATTTCACAACAATGTCCACCATTGTTTAACTTTTTTCCACAACTAAATTTTAGTCATCTAATGTAGCAATATTCAATCTTAGCTTCATTTGGTCCTATTTGTGATGTGCACAACCTTTCCTACCATAATATGATTATATTTGTGATGTATTTATAAGACACAACCTTTCATGTCATAATATTGTCATGATATGAGATGACCTCTCCTAACCTCACCTAACCTCTCCTACCATAATATGGTCTTGTTTGTGATGTACTTGCAAGACACAACCTTCCCTAGCCTTTCATGTCATAAAATAGTCTTGTTTGTGATGCACTTGCAAGATGCAATCTCTCCCATCCTCTTATATAATTATGTCCAAAGATATGAGATATGACACATGGGCCTTTCAACTTTCTATTTATAAAAACTTGGTGAAGAATCTGGATCTCCTACCTATTATAATATTTTCAATGTCACATTTTGCACGAATGTTGCCAATGTTTAAGCATACAAATGAATAAATGGTGGTAAATAATTTCATGTGTGTATATATAATATTGTTGAAGCCCATACCACATGAAAAGAATGTGAGAAAAAGTTAGTTCTCATTTGCTTGACACATGGACATGTGAGACCATACAAAATAAGATAATGCTCCACCATTTTTTTACACGAAATGCATAAAATAGATGCCTTGTTGTGATATATTGAACATTGTCTTTCAAAGTGAAAGCAAGCAAAAGCACAATTGTTACACTAGACAATTTATTCACTTTTCACAAACATGGTGAATAGTTTTTTGAAAGTGCCCAACTCACATAAAGTTCACATTAAAAAAGTAATGTGTAATTTTAGATAATAGATGAAATGTGCATATTTGATCATGTGTTTTCAAAACCTCTTCAGCCTACAAAAAAATGAAATGATAACAAGGTGAAATAATTCCAACTTTCAGTTCCTTGATATATATCCCATGTGTTAATATTTAATTATTGGCATCCTCTTTGTAAACATTCAAGTTTAACACATGGGTAAAATCCACAAAAATTCTTGAAATTTCTTGGTATTTTTAAAAACCTTCTTTAGTAAGTTGGGGAACCATTTGTCATTTAACAATACCATAAATATGAAATTTGGGACAATAAAATAATTTTCTTAATTAGGACATGTGATTGGGCATTAACATATGAAGGGTAATTTCATCAAATGACCTTTTATAATTAAACACATTATATATGGAACAAGGTGTTCATCCAACCATATGAATAAGAGGTTTTGATCACACCCCAACTTGTAGGTGAATTATACAAAGATAAATGTGCTGTAAATGTCCAATAAGGAATATTAAACATTAAATCTTATGCAACATGTAACAATGTATATTGAAACATAAGATTTTACAATTATTCCTTATTGCATTCAATACTTCAACATATATGTAAATACTTAATCTAAGGATGCTTTTTGAATTGAGGCATGAAATTTGTCTCCTTTACAAATTTGAAAAAAAACATTCATAAATTTTTGAAAGGCCCTTTCGAAAAAATTCCAACAAGATGAAAGCATGGTAAAGTAGACCAAACAATTACCTTGTAACATAAATGGAAAGTGGCCATCAAGTATGCCTTGTTATATTGAATTTCAAAATATTATTTAACTGAATGATTAATTATAGGAATTTTTTGACTTGCTACAACTATATTTTAAAACCACATGATTAAAGTAGGTTTGTATATATTCATCAAAATTTAAGCAAATGTCACAACTTACAAAATAGATTGCAAGTAGATTAAATATTGAATCTATTTTACTTTTACATCAATGGCACCCAAAATGTACTCTTAGACTACTTTTTAAAATCTCATAGTAGAATCAAAATATATTTAAAGTTTAATGGAAAATAGGAATGGACACAATATTAACCTATTAGTTTCATTCCTACTTGTTACTTACTTTTACTCTATTAATTTTTTTCAAATTTTATAAATTAAACTCATCAAAACACAATGGAAGCAAAGAAGCTTCCATAATGAGACTTTTTAATTTAAGGTTTGAATTTTTTTATGTTTATGTTAAAAAAAATTCATATTTAAAATTTGGAATTTGAGTGGATGTACTTTTTGGTCCACTTTACCATGCTAGGACCCAACTATTAAAATTCATTTTGAGTGTTTGCATGAATATTCTAAAGAAAATTTCATGGTCATATATGGTTTTTGCATTATAATAGTAGATGAAAGAGCTTTTGTTAAATGATTATATATAAGATCACTATGAAGAACAATTATGCTATTATTCTAGAACTACCGTTAATGTGCAACCTTGTCATTGAATTATGTTTACACTAGCATTCAACAACCTTTTGGAACATTAATTATCCGAGTATTTTACATTTGTAAATGTTAAAGCATAACAACAAGGATGAAGGATAATTATAAATAAAATTTATTAATGTTTAAATAAGAATTAGGTTTCAAGTAAAGAAATTTGGAATTGTATTGTATAATACATTTTTGGGAATTTGAAAATACTTGTAGGCAAAAATAGAAGTATGAGGATTGAGAAATTAAAAAAGGAAATCATAATTGTTGTACAATTTTATTTTATTTTTTCATTATGATTTTGTATGTGTATATGTACTTGCTTGAAATATAGATTTTAATATTTCTAATTTTGTTTTTGGTTTACATTATGATTTTACATGGCAAAATTACTTGTTTGAAGTACATAATTGAAACTGTTGTTCTTTTGTAGTTCTTGTTAGTTGATTTATATGTATTTTTGAAAAGAATGGTTTTATTTTGTGATTACAAAATTGTATTATATTCGACATATAAATTATTACTTATTAGCAGAGTTGTATATAGCCATGATTTAAAGTAGTGTAAAAGATGATTGTTGTTTCTCCACCTTGTTTTTCCTAAAATCCAAGTTGCATATTTGATTAACCAAACACTTGGATTTGGTTGTTAGGATGTTTACATAGGATCATTCCATTTTTTATAGTTTTTCTTTTGGGGATGCCATGAAGGATTGGAGTGACAATAATGTGAGATATGCAGTAGATTAGTAGATTTTTGATATGTCATGCCAATAACTCATGGTGCATGTTTTCTTATCGTTTCTATTGCACTTGTAGCTTATATGGTAGCAATAAGCTATTTACTATGGCATGAAGATTATAGTTGATGATCAAGATTTCAGTTTGTAGGTGGCTCCTAATGGGAATATAAATTAGTGGAAGTTTGAATCTCCACCCAAGTTCCTTTTCATTGAATTGGATTTTTTTTTTTTGAATCTTTGAACATTGCATGAGTGATATTTTGGTTCATGCTATTGTTGCATTTTGGGTGGGGGCTTTGCAAGTGCTTATCTTGTGATGTATGTGGGTATGCAAGTATGGTTCTAATGTGTGTGGCTTTTGTAGTTCTGAGTTGGGTTGTAGTGGGTAGGATCCATAAGGATTGGGGTTTGAACCCCTCCAATCCATCGTAGTCTTCTTGTAACTTGTTTGCTTTTCTAGTTTCTTTCACTCTATTTCTTTCAATTGACGTTGTTTGATTTAGTATGAGTTTTTGTCAAGTTACTGGTTTTACTTATGAACAACTAAGATCTCTGCAAGCTCCATTGCAACATGCAAATGATCACTATGTTTCTTACATTGCATCTACATGATCACCATGGAATCTCTAATTAAAAAAATGTTTCACCAACACACCTTATCACATGCTGCTCTGTATCACTGCCCATTGCCTAAGGAGCTGCAATCTTCCCCACTAAAATAAATGGTAGCCACAACCACTTACGCTTCACATTTTCAACTTGCCATCAATACCTTCACATGAGTTTGTATGTAGCCTGCAAAGACACCTTGGCATTTTGAAAAAAAATCAATTGTTTTGATGCTTGAAGCGATTCATATGTGTGACAGATTTTAGCTATTGCACTTTCCATAACTTGAGAGTTCTGTGTACATAATTATTGTGACTGAGTTGATCAATTATGTGATGAATGTGGGGGGTTGCAATTGTAGACAATAATGTTTACTTCATTGTAGGATGTTTGTGTGGCAAGTGTCAGCACCCATTTTGGTCACAGAGCAGTTTGATACACACCACATCAGATTTCAAAGTTTGAATCCAAAGTGTTCATACAAAATCCAAATAGACAGAATATGTATTATCAATCATACCATAAGACTTCAACCTTTTGCTGGCTTACTCCCGACATCAACCCAATGAAAAGAGAGAAAACTTCAAAATAACACTTTGAAGGCAATTGTTGTGTCAGTTCCAGCAAAAACCAAATACAGTAGAACAGAATAAGTTGCACCTTGATTCATTGAAGCTGCAACAAGCTTGTGAGCTAACCTTCATTTTATTTTCACTTGCCCCTGTACAAGCAAGCATCTAAACCTGAAGGATCTAAGGAGATATAGAGGGTGGGCAAATGCAGAGGGTAGTTGTTGAAGCCCTTCTGCACCCTCTTCGAATTCTCCTGCCAGCATGAGTCCCCTTGGTTTGATAGTTACAATGTGGAAAACCATTCCTTGCAACCCTTGAAATTAAAAGCATGTGGGTGTAAAACTTCCTGAAATCAGACTGGTGGACTGAAATTGAAGAGAAAAATCTCCACAAGAACAATTTAAGAAAACACTACAACTCGTGTGGTCAAAAGCTTATGAGAGTAGCTCCACGCAAAGCATCGGACCCATGACCTTCTTCCATCACGAATAGCCGTGACAAATGAGTGCAACCATAGGCTTAGGAGAGTCGCTCACAAAGCATCAGACCCACGACCTTCTTACATAACAAATAGATAGCAGTGACAAGCTGCCACGACTATCATCCACCGCTCACTTCATCAGCTCCTGATAGTTGTAGATAAGTTTCAAAAAAACTGCACAAAATCTCAAGCCATTGTACAAAATCTGTTCCTGAGCTTGCAACTTGCAGTTCTGGAAGGAACAGGAAGACACACTCATGATGTTGGCCAACACTGGTGGACAAAATTAGAGAAAGAGAAATGAGAAATAGCGTCTGCGTCACAGAGACAGACAGAGGAATGTCATGAAGACCTGAACAAACAAATGAGCAAATGCCACTTACACTTCACAATCGTTAAGGAATCATTGAAAAGAAGAAGAGGGCATTTGCTCCACAAACTTCTGCCTGGGGAGGGATTCAAGCTTACCCCAAGTTGCAAATGCGGTGCGCAGAGATGGATGGACTGAGTTTCTTTGATGCTATGTAGAGAGGAGCTTCTTTTTGACAGTAGCTCAAGACTCCATCATCCTTATTGACCATTTGTCCTCTTAAGGTGCATGAAGCGAGCACTGAATTGTGTAGTTTTTCTTCCCAAAATTCTGTTTTCCATGTAAATGTGTGTGCAGTTTATTCATACAACTCTCAACAATTTTCTTCTGAAGATCAGGAGCGCAGGGTCTAGGTTATGCAGAAACCTTTTAGGGCAGGAAGCTTCTGAGTTCTTCATGCTCATATTTACTCTTTCTGGGTTTAGGGTTTAGGGTTTTTCGGGGTTTGAGAGGACACAGCTCGCTTGATTGACAATTTACTCTTCTCTTCTGGTGTGGAGACTGGGGGCGATGGCGGTCCCAGGAGCAGCCCCGGGAGGCCGAGCACAAAAGCAGCACAGACAAGCACAGGCTGGTCCTGCCAAAGAGAAGAAAATCTCCATCGACAAGAAGAAGCGCGGCGTTTCCTCCGCGAAATCGGCTCCCAAGGTCAGACACACACCATTTCTTGGAATCTCTTCTGTGTGCGTGTGTCTGTCTGTCTGGCTTTGGTCAGTAACTTCTTCTGCTACTTGCCTGCACGTTCTTCGACGACTGAGCACCGTTTGAGTTTCAGGGATATCGTGGTTCGTTGATTGCGAATGTTTGGCTCGCACCCTAGTGTCGTTCTTTCTCTGCATGCAGGGGTTTAGGGGTAGGGGTTTTATACGGGATTTGAAAAGCAAATGTTGGGTTTGGATAATCTGCAGAGACACTGGGTGATGATGGTTCTTGACAATGTTGTTAATCTTTTTCCTTACAGAAATCTAAGTTGATGATGATGGTATTTTGAGGCTGCACAGGCTTTTGCTTTTAAATCTGCAAAGAAAGCAAAGAGATTACAGTCTCGGACTGCTGAGAAAGAGCAGCGCAGGCTTCATGTTCCACTTGTGGATCGCACTAGTGGTGAACCTGCCCCCTTCATCATTGTTGTACAAGGACCACCTCAGGTACTTTTTGTATTTGCAAACACCTGGTCCCTCTGAGCCCACCTGAACTTTATGGCTTGCAGACTGATTGATTGATCTCCCTGTTATCTCATTCCTGCAACAGAAGATTCAATGAAATGCAGATGGAATCTGGAAATGCATTTTGTGAATTGCAAGATTGGGCTAGATCCTTTGTGTCTTCTGATGTTGGTGACAGTGAATGAATGCAGGTGGGCAAAACTCTTTTGATACAATCACTTGTAAAGCATTATACAAAACACAACCTTTCCGATGTCAGAGGTCCCATCACAGTCGTTGCAGGTATTTGTGGATTCCATCCAACATCTGCAGAGCAAACCAGCACTGGAATTGAAGGGATGTTTTGGTGTCCTGGATAAAAGAAGACTCACCTCCTTGTGTATGAGTTGTGTTTGGTGACACTTATGGGTTGTCTGACTACTTCATCTTGAGATGGTTTGTGCAAGGAAACCATTTGTGGGGAGAGTGAGAGAGAGAGAGAGAGAGATGAATGCAGATTGGCGGTTAGACAGGTGAGTTTGTTGGTTTTTGTTCCAGGCAAACAGAGGAGGCTCCAGTTTGTGGAGTGTGCAAATGATATCAATGCAATGATTGACGCAGCCAAATTTGCAGATCTGGTTCTGCTACTCACTGATGGCAGCTTTGGCTTTGAGATGGTGAGCATCCCCAACATATGCTACTAGTAATATTTGATTTGTTGCTTGAATCTTTGCGTGCACCTTGTAGTGTAGTGAATGATGGAAACTGATGTGTTGAGTTTGTTGGTTGGTGCAGGAAACATTTGAGTTTTTGAATGTCTTGCAGGTTCATGGCTTTCCCAAAGTCATGGGTGTTTTAACTCATCTTGACAAGTTTAAAGATGCAAAACAACTACGCAAGACAAAGAAAAAGCTGAAGAACCGGTTTTGGACTGAGATTTACGATGGAGCCAAATTGTTCTACCTGTCTGGTCTTGTGTATGGAAAGTGAGTAAGCTTTTCAGTTCATATCATCTGTGAAGTAGAACCAGATTGATGCAGAAGTGTCCTGTATTGAGTTGTGATGCTGTGAGCATGAAGCCTCAAAGAGGATCTGGGTGGTGCTCCTGTTTTTGTGGGAGCATAGGTACCCAAAACGAGAGGTGCATAACCTGGCAAGGTTCATATCAGTGGCCAAATTCAGGCCCTTAACATGGCGAGCAAGCCACCCTTACATTCTGGCAGACCGATTTGAGGATGTCACTCCTCCTGAGAAGGTGCAGGTTGATCCCAAATGTGACCGAAGTGTCACTCTGTATGGCTATCTGCGTGGTAGTAACCTCAAGCAAGGAATGAAGGTTGGTACTTTGTTGCAGCTCTGGTTGTTAATTGTCTCCTTGGCACAACTCTGCATATGCTCTGCTGTGGCTGCCATAAGGTAGAGTCTGACAGTTATGCTGTATTGAGGACTCAAGAGTAAGGTGTGGATTTTGAGGCAGGTACATATTGCAGGGGTGGGTGATTGTAAGCTAGCAGGGATTGCTGCCCTCCCAGACCCCTGTCCTCTGCCTTCAGCAACCAAGAAACATGGGTTGCGAGAAAAGGAGAAGCTGCTGTATGCACCCATGTCAGATGTGGGAGAGATGCTCTATGACAAGGATGCTGTTTACATCAACATCAATGACCACCAAGTTCAGTTTTCAAAGCCCATAGACAATGCTGAAACCCAAGAAGGTGCCTTCAACTCCTCAGATAGTTGAACTCATATGATTTGTGCTTTCAACCTTGAGGACTGCTTGTGTTCGCTTGCGTTCTCAGTTTCTGTTTTTCCAATGTGACTATCTTTGTATTGCAGAGAAGAAGAAGAATGTGGATGTGGGTGAAGCCATGGTCAACACTCTTCAAAACACCAAGTATTCAATTGATGAGAAGTTGGACCAGAGCTTTATCCAGCTCTTCCGAGGGACTACCCCTGTAAGTTTAGGAGCAGAAGATGATGAGGAGAGTGAGAGTGATGAAGAAGAAGCAGAGGATAGTGATGAGGAGGAAGATGAAACCAGTGATGAAGAGCAGCCAGGAAACACTCAGGAAAATAGGCCTCCAGGTGTTGCTGATTATGCTGACAATTCTGACTCTGGTGAGGAGGTAGGGAGGTTGGTCAAAGCTGGAGCTTCCACTCCTAATAGTAGGAAGTTAACATCGAAGAGGGTGAGCTCAAAAACTCTGAATTTACCAAAGACTGGACCCTCTGAGGTAAGGGAATTTGAAGGTGGGAGAGTGAGGAGAAGAGCTGTTTTTGAGGATGAGGGAGACACAACAGTTGCAACCATTGACACAGAGGATGCAAAGTCTGCAGAGGCTGGTGATGCATCTGAAGATTTGGGCACCATGGCATCTGATCCTGTATGACTATTTCTTATTCCTTAAGACTAAGTATGCAGTTGGAATTGGTGCATGAAGAGATCAGACCTCTGTAGCATTTTTGATGTTATGGTCTGTGATTGTTTCCCAACAAATTTTTGGTTCTGAGGTGCAGTTAACAAAAGCTTCTGCATTGGGAGTCACAGTATTGGGTATTCACCTTTTCTAACCATTGGGTCTGAGAATAGCTGTTTTCTTGACACATGGAGCAAATTGGTAAGCCCGCCTTTGAAAATGCAGGAAGATTTAGAAGGCAGCAGTGATGATGAAGATGAAGAGGATGATGATTCGAAGAAAGTGAGAGGAGAAGGTGATGCTCGTAGCACACTGACTAGGGATGAGATTGAGTGGGCAGCGGAGATGCACTTCAACTTGTCAGAAGATGAAGATATGGACATTGGTGCTGGTACAGAGTCTCTCTTCACTCTATTCTAGAGAGTAGAGTTTGTGCAGCACTCCAATCTATGTTACACTAAATCTAAGGAAATCAGAAAACATTAAGTTCCAGTGGGCTGTCTGGTCACTAATAATGGATACGTTTTGGGTTTGGTCAGACCAAGCACTGGAATTGGGCACAACTGGGAGATGGAAGGAGGGATTAGTTGCACGAGCTGCAGCTGCTGCACAGAAGAAAGTGAATTTGATGCAGCTAGTATATGGCAGATCTCCAGGAAACTCTTTACAGGAGCAAGATGATTCAGATGAGAGTGATGATGATGATCTATTCAGGCCACGGCAGAACTCACACAAGGTAGATCTTGTATCTAACTATCTGCAACCTGTATTTTGGCTCATCCTGTGAAACAAGTCAGTGCCAGTTGTATGCGTTATGTTTGTAATGCTGTCAAATATCATCACGGGGATATATCTTTACTATGTAATAGACTTTTCTGACATGGATTTTGGCCTGTTCTGTACTATTGGTTAGTCACCAAGGAGCTATGTTGGGTAGGGTGTGAGTGACACTGGTACAGATCTTGAGGATGTGGACATGGAGGATTGCTCCAAGCTGAAACCAGATATGAGCATCTTCCACAATTGGCTGGAACAAGAGCAGTTTGAGGAGATCCGTGACTGTTTTGTTACAGGAGAGTGGAATAAAGCTGCAAAACAGCAGAAGGGTGGGGTGGAAGGGGATGGCCAAAATGAGGATGATTCAGTGTATGGTGACTTTGAAGACTTAGAGACTGGAGAGCGACATGTTGCTGCAGATGCAGACAATGATATGGAGCAAGAGGCAGCTACTGCTGGGGATAGAACTGCCACAGAGGAAAGGCGACTCCAGAAGTTGGCCCTTCGAGCGAAATTTGATGCTCAATATCTTACATATATGCCTCTGCTTTATTTTCTTCAATTTTGTTCTGTTACTTCTTTCAGTTCCGGTATATCTGTTAGAAAGCAGAGATCAGCTGATGTTTTCTTCTCCAACCCCAGACAAGATGCTACAGCTTTGTTAACATGCCTGTTCTGTGGAATTGCTGGTTGACTAGTATTGCCTGTGAGCAGGCAAGTTTTGCATTTGTTGCGAATGAGAGAGTGTCTCCTTGACTTGGACCAACTTATGATGGTTCAGACAATGCAGGTAATGATGAAGGTCCTGCAGAGAAGAGAGAGAGAAAGAGCCCTGTGGGTAATGCAACACAAGCTGGGGAGAAGGACTACTTTGAGGAGGTTTATTATCTTGAATATTGTTCTTTGAGCTTGGCTTCATATAAATCTTTTTGCTCTAATATGTTTTTGGAGTACTTGTTGGCTGTTGTAAACTTGTGATGTTAGAGGTGAAGCTTGAGTTCTCTGTCATTTTTTCACTTTGTTTCAGTGGGGCGCACCAGTGTTTTGTAAGATGCATATTGATTTTCAAAGTCCCAACATTCATGATTGAGAATCATGGTCCCATCCTTCAACCAGATCTGGTAACAGGCATTTTTCTGCTTGCACAAGTTGTGAGATTGTTTTGAATGTACTGTTACAATTGCAGATGAAGGATGAGATTGAAATGTCAAAGCAGAGGAACCTGGCAGAGCTGGGAAAGCTGCACAAGACAACAAGGTTGGAGATGGAAGGGTATCGAGGGGGTACATACCTGAGGCTTGAGTTGCATGGCATGCCCTGTGAAATGGTGCAATTTTTTGATCCCTCACATCCCATTCTTGTTGGTGGTTTAGGCACTGGCGAAGAAGGTGTGGGATACATGCAGGTAAATGACTTTGACAGCTAGCTAAGATTGGTTGCTTTCTCTTGCTCACATGGTTTGGATCTTCATTTAGCTGTCCTTCTGTTTCTTTTCAAATGTCTAGTTTCTTGTGCTACAAATGTCTTTCAACCAGCCAGGCAGTCATGGGCTTTGTGGGTTTCATATAAGAAATCTACCTGGTGCTCAAACGCATCACTCCAATGTAAAGTTTGTAGGTGAGAAAATGGCTGGGTGCAGGTGCGAATTAAGAGACACAGATGGCATCGGAAGGTGCTGAAGAACCGGGATCCACTTGTGATTTCAGTGGGATGGCGCCGATACCAAACATTGCCAGTGTATTCTATAGAAGATCGCAATGGGCGGCATCGCATGCTCAAGTACACGCCTGAGCACATGCATTGCTTGGCCACTTTCTGGGGCCCTCTGGCACCCCCTAATACTGGGCTCATTGCCTTCAAACATCTCTCCAACTCTCAGGTGGTGTTTTTCTCCTGTCATCTTTGTCACCATCATCATTGAGAAACTGTCCAAATCTTGTGATCTATGTACACTCATTATAGAGATGTTGGTTAAGGTGGTTTGAAAGAATTCTTGTGGCCAAAGGGTTGGGTTGAAGAGAGATGCTTAGGTCACGTGGATGATGCAGGCATCATTTCGCATCAGTGCAACTGGAGTGATACTTGATCTGGACCAGTCAGTCCAAATAGTGAAGAAGCTGAAGTTGGTGGGGCATCCTTATAAGATCTTCAAGAAAACAGCATTCATCAGGGATATGTTCACATCTGCATTGGAAGTGGCTCGTTTTGAGGGTGCTGCAGTTCGTACTGTCAGTGGCATTCGTGGTCAAATCAAGAAGGTAGTTCCATTTGCTGCCTGTGTCTGCAGTTCTAGCAGTTTTCAGCCTATGACTCAAAGTTGCTGAATGTTTTCTATAGTGTTCACATTGCATAATCAGGTTGTGTAGGTGCCCAGATTCTGAAATAGTAGCACTCCTTGCAGTATGGCCAGAGTAATTACCTGCAAGGCTGCTCCATTTGTTGATGACGTTTGCAGTTGTGCAGGCAGTCAAGGCAGGACATGGAAAAGAAGGGAGTGTGAGGTGCACATTTGAGGACAAGATACTAATGAGTGACATTGTATTCCTGCGGGCTTGGACCTCTGTGGATGTTCCCCACTTCTTCAACCCTGTTACCTCACTCCTGCAAGCTCACAACTCTGTGTGGAAGGGAATGAAAACATCAGGAGAGTTGCATCGACAGCATGACTTGCCTATACCAGTCAACACAGATTCCCTCTACAAGGTAATAGTTGGTGTCTTGAGCGATGACCACTTTTTCACTGGTGCAGTGAGAATTGGCGAATCAGTGGATACAGTTTGTATGTTTGGGTGGTACAGAGGATCTCTGAGATGTTTTCCAGGCTGTACACAAATTTTACTGTACATATTTTCAGTTGCAGTGAAGGCTTGTACAGAACAAGTTGTGCAAGTCCTGTATTGCAATTTATACTCTCTAGGGTATCTATCATGAGTTCCATCTGTGATGGCTTGAAATTGTTGGTTTGGTCTGAGGGCGTGCTTTGTTGTTGGCAGCCTATAGAAAGACAACCACGACATTTCAACAAGCTTAAGATACCTCAAGCTCTACAGTCTGCACTACCATTTGCCAGCAAGCCTAAGCTCCTGAAGAAACGCAAGCAGCCATTGCTTGAACAGAAACGTGCAGTGGTTATGGAACCACATGAACGCCATGTTCAAGCATTGGTTAATCAACTCAATACTATTCGGAATGAAAAGGCAAGTTATTCTGTTGTGTGAATATATGCAGTACCCTAGGAAGAGAACCATTTCAGTCCTTGAGCTTTGGGTTTGCAGGGTTAAATAGAATTCAGGTGTACCTGTGAGATGTGCATCTGGTGGTTTTAAAAACAGGCGAAGAACACACAGCTCAAAACTGTCTTTTTCAGATGTTGGAATTCCTCTGGATTTTGAGGCTTTCCTACTGTAAGGCAGTCTTGCCGTTCTCTGAGTGAATGTAGGCCCATACTGTCTGAAACAGGTGAAAAAATCCAAGATTCAGCAAGACAAGAAGCGGAAGTTGCACGAGATGAAGCAGGCAGAAGCTGATGCAGTGAGCAAAAAGCGGCAGCGTGATGAACGACGCGAGCGGTATCGCCAACAGGCAATCCAAGAAAGGGTCAAGAGTGGCCAAAGGAGTGGCCAAAGGGGTGGCAAAAGGGCTCGCACCTAGTCTTCTACTATGAACCACACCCTTGTTGTTGCTTGTATAACAAAACTCACAAGCCAGAAATTTTTGGAAGCAGCCAGCTGTTCATGTGTTTTTGTCCTCATGGAATTCCCAGGGCTCCAATATGCCAGTGCTGATTTGTTTGAACTTGTAGCTTCTGTGAGCTGATTGGCAGGAACTAGGTGGAGATCAAGGTACAGTAATCCCTTCTGGGTAGTAGAAAGACTGCAGTTGAAATTTGTGAGAACCTCTAAGCTTTCTTCTTTGTACTGCAATGACAGGCCCCCAATTCAGATGCCAAACTTAATCAGGGGTGCAAAATTTGCTTATGAATTCAGCAGAGGACTCTTTTATATGGCAGTAGCTGTGACAATTTCATAATCCAGATGGGAATGACCCAAAACTAAAGCTGTTGATCATGCAACTTGAACATCATTACTCTGAGTTGGCTTTGAACTTGCCTCTTTGCAATCTAACAAAGATTGCTGTGGTCAGAAATGTATGGCAGCATTTGTGTGTGCAAGGTCATGTACATATTGGTCATTGTGTTCTGCTACATGTGTGTGCAAAGTCATGTGTGTACTGCTGCATTTGTGTGTGCAGGGTCATGTGCATTTTGTTGCATACACAAGGTCATGTGTGTTTGTATTGTGCAGCACACATATAAGGGTTTCCATCCCTGCTGGTACAGAAGAAGCACTTGGGGCTCACCTGCATCTTCAAAGCAGTCTGTTGCTTACTTCAACTGAGAGAGAGACTCAAAATGAAGAGTTTGAGCTCTGATTAAAATCTGCTGTATGCATGGAGAAAGATTCAACTGTCTCCACCCTTGCTGCAGAAAGAAGCTCTTGGGGCTCTATGTAAGTATTCATGTGTTCAAATGTGCATTTAGGGGGTGCACAAGTTCCTGGTCTAACTATATTGGGCAATTGTGTTTGCAACTTGAAGGTGTCCATGGGTGGAAGGTGGTGGTAGTCCTCAAGGTTATTTGTTATTGATTAGCTATGTCTCTTAAGTGCTAGCCAACATCATCATTGAGTCTTTACTCTTGCTTCCAGAGATGCAACAGAAATTCAGGATGCACATCTTTTATAATGGGTTGCCTGAAATTTTGGGCAGATCATCATATACTTGTCTACATCCCACCACCATGAGCAAGTAGTCATTGGATAGTCACAGCAGCTCATCACTGCTATTCATGATGAAGGTGATGGTCTTAAGCCTTGGGAGCAACTCTTGTAAGGTTATGCCTGCAATCATTGTTGTGTTGCTACCTTCACATTGTTGTTGTGGAGGCTTCTCTACAATATTAAAGATATGTTGCCGAAGTTGGTGCAGCCCAGCCAGGTGATTGCAACCTGTGCATGAACTTGGAGGATTAACCTGTCCCACACCTCTGCATCTGCTATACTTCAAAATCTCACAAAATGGAACTAGGACTAAGATGTAATGTAAGACTATGCCATGCCACTACTGCTAATCAATACATTTTACATGACCTGTTGAGCAGAAGGAAGAAAAGAGACAGTAAACTGATTAGTTTGTGTGGGAACTTCACAGCTATGTTTTGACATTGCTCTTGTGAACTCTTGGCACTACAATTCAAGGATAGGTGGAATTGGCTACCATTGTGAACTGGGACTTGCAATCACTGTCTTTTGATCTCAAGAGAAAAGAAGGAATTTCACCAGACCTCCACAAAAAATATTGTGCTCTGATTAATCCCTGTGGATGAAATGGAGAACTATCAAAAGTGGCAGTTGTATTTGAGGTTCAAGAATGGGAATGCTATTGACATTTTTTTTGTTAGCTATGGCTCTTCAGGGCTAGTGAACATCATGACTGAGTCTTACCCATCGCTTCCATATACATGACTGAAACTCAGGATGCAGATTTTCATACAATTCTTTGCCTGAACTTTTGAGCAGATTATTGTACACTTATATCTACATCCAACATTGGGAGCTGATATGAAGTCAATGGGGAGTAAAGCCATTCATGATCACTGCAATAGTCATGTGGTACTCTGTCAGTGACACTCACAATGTAAGATGCAGGCTATAACTGAATGGGTCCTGTTACAACATGCATATATGTGGCATGTTAAGACTGGTTAGCATGATTGGGCTCTTCAACTTTTTTACAAGTGGAAGCAAACCCAAAGAATTTTGACTCGGAAGAAATTCCTTGAACCTGGATGGGATTGCTACAAATAGAATCCAAGGAATTGAGGGATGTATATAAAGTGTTCTTCTGACCCAGTGGATCAAAAGAGACAGGATCTGGAATGGACCTGTCATTTCTATGGAGAAGAAGACTTGAGTGTAAACCTGATGGATTCCAGTGTAAGCCAAATCAGCAAGTTACAATTCTTATGAAGGCTTTGTAGGTCTAACCCTAAGAGAACCAAGTTTGGGGATGGAGTCTCTTGGTTTTGTACCGGATTTGAAGGGTTGGTCCATTGATCTCATGGATGGATATGGTAGAGTGTTGACATATCAGGCTGCCTGCAGCAACTGGCAGCCAGATTTCATAACTTGCACTACAATCATGAAGGCTTGGTGACATTACAATAGCTTCTTTGAAGCACCGTGTGCTTGACAACTCCATGGAGTGCACATGCATTGGCTCTTTCTGAGAAGATGCCAAACGCGAGGAAGGGTTATATGTCCCCCAACAATTTCCTCCTACAGGGATCACTCAGATCCAAATTGGGTTGAAGCTGGTTTTGGCAATCCAAATCAGCACATCAGAAAACATTCATGATGGAACATTTTCAGACCTGAAAACAATTTAAAGGACAACAATGACAACGACTCTTCTGAGAGAGGAATTTCAGAGTAGTCAATGCTACAGAAAGTCACAATAGTAATTAGCACAACACAGCAATCCAGTGCAGGATATGATGATTTGATTTTCATGGGTGACAAGGCTTGGAGGCTTGGACTGCTGGACTGGCTGCTCTTTGAACCATCAAAGAGCAACATAGCCTCTCAAGTTGAATCCAAGCTGACCTGATGATAGTAAATCAATTGCATGGGACAGTGGAGCGATGATATTCCAGGCATTTGAGAAGTGGTTCTCCCAGTTCTTGAAACTGAGCTTGGGCTTTCAGTTGTATGTACCCTGCAGCTGGACAAAATGAGGAATCAAAATCTCCTGTGTCATTGGCACTTGTACAGGTTAGACTTGTGGTAGATAACAAGCCAGTAGTTGGCACTCTTACTATAATTACTACAACCTAGTATTATGCATAGCAATGAGGTAGCAGAAGCCATCATCATGCCTAGAAATTAACTGCAAAATCAGGGAGGTTGAAAGCCACAAGGAAGCACTTTGAACACTTGGTGAGGCAAAAATTAGGGCTGGCAACCTTTCTTCTTGATATGTATGATTTGTAATTTTGACATCACTTCTAGAACATAAGGAAGGAATTCTCAATCATGATTCCTTGAATTGGGTGTGCACAACACTGTTTAAATTGATTGCTTGACTTTTAAATGGCCAGTTGTATTAGGAGTTCTTTACTTATCACTCAGCTTCTTCTTCTTTGTTGAACACTGCCACCACCCAATCTTCTGTCTACACTTGAATAAGGTACCAAATTCGATGTAGAAGTGAGCTTACATCAAGGGATGCCAGTTCAACTTGGTTGCATTCAGCTGGACATAAGCTGATAAGTAATTCAATAGCAACAATTTCTGTTGGAACCAACAACATGTAGCCTGCAAATCCTTATCAGCATGTGTGATTTGCAGCTGTGATTGAATCTGCATGTGTGCAGTGAATGCTCTTCAAGTTCCCGGAAAAGATGTACACATTGCACATTGGATTAAAACCGACATAATTAGGATAAGATCCATGACTTCTAAGCAAGTGAGGACGTGCAACATTTGAACATGTGCTCATCGGCATCCCGAAGTCATTCAGCTTCCCATGGGGAATTAGGCACATTTGCAACAGCGTAAATCAAGAAGAAGCAATGTGCGATTGGTCAACTTCTTGGTTGGTTCTTAAATGAGATTAAGATCATACACAATGTTAGTAGGTTAAAAGTGTCCATTTAGCAGACAAGAAGTAAGAATTTGATAAATTGACAATGCTATTATGAGATATTTTGCCTAGCTCTTAACAAGCAAGAGGGGCTCTAAAAAAAGGGTTATATGATGTGTGGAGAATTCTAACTTTATTTTCAAGTTTGGTTGCCTTCTTTCAAATTTTCCATGTAGTTTGTGAGTGGGCAACTTTTGTGTGGGTCGAAGTTCATGAGGCTTTCAAATATTCTAATGCCATCAATCAAAATTTGTTGAAGGTGCTAGTGGAAATGCGATCAAATGAATAAAGATAAATTGAAGGTTGGTAGCTTCATGAACAAGATTGATTAAGGATTTGACAAAATATGTTTATATCCCTTCTGAATCAGGAACACAACTTAAGAAACATGATGTGAACTATGGGTTAGGACTACCTAGTTTTAGTGTAGAGTATGTAGGAAGCTTAGGTACTTTGAAAAGACAATGGTAGTGAATGAAAGAATTCAGATGGAAGCCAATTGTTTATGTTTTTGCATAGATATTGGAGATTATCTGAGTAGATGTGATAAAGTATCTAATCACAAGGCCCACAAGGTGAGTATATCTTGCAATTACAATATTTCTTAGTTACTATGACCATTGCTAGAGACAAAGATAAAGTGAATAATATAATCAGGATAGTTTGTTGACTATCATTATGAATCAGACATAATCTTTGTATAGACACGATGCATTTTTTTCTCACAATTGTTGATCAAACATGTTTCTACTAATTGGTTTATTACAGATTTCACTTACTAAATATCTTGTGGATACATGGGTGAGGTCCAACAAACATGGTGAACTATATTCATGAAGGAAATAAACGATAATGGACCTTGAATAACTTTGTTTTAGAGTTTAATATAAATTTATTTTTGGTCTTTATGCTAGACACATTGTGTCACACTATGCCAAAAACATGAATCTCCGATTCCATACATGACTGATTCTAGACACATGTGATTACATAACTATGTTCCCTAGTACCTAGGATGGCTAGGCACTAATTAATTATTTTTAGCCTTGCCAAAAATTCTGAAAAATACTTACCTACCATGCCAAAAATCCGAAAGAAACTTTCAAGCACACTAGCTTCATTACTTAGTATGGTGCCTAATTATGTAAACTCTATAAAAGTTTCTTATCCAGAAGTTGTTCCCTTTAACCTTTGGTTAAGTTTTGGCCTCTTTTTCCTTCGTCATGTTAGTGAATATAATGAAAGCGACCATTGTGAATTTATGTTTCACTCATACTTTCCAGAAACTCAAACTTGAATGAGATTTCCTAACATGTTGTCATTTCATTTTTTTAATTGTTTTTTTCAATTTATTGATTTCACAAAAGTTTCAATTCTTTTTGTTGGAAAACACAAATTTCCAAGCTTAAAAGTAAAATTTTCACAAAATGGAAAAGTTTGTGGCAAAAAAAAGTCATTGCACCACTTTGCTTTCAATAACTTCCATGGCATCAATTTTTGGCACCTTTGACAAAATAAATAGGAGCTTAAAGGTCTCTTTACACTTGGTGTTAGGGGGTCTAGTGGTAAGTCCCTTAACACCAAGCTAACATTTCCAAATGGATAGATTTCACTTTTGTGCCTAACATCGACCATGATGGTATGTAACAATTCTCATGCCCATTCATACATGGGATGATAAGTAGCTACTAATGGTTACATCTATATTAATAACCTAACAACACATATTCATCATTCAAACCAAAATGATGGTTTTTATTATGGTTGTGTACTTGTCTTCTTCTTTTTGCCATTGCGAACTTCTTTTTGCTATTGCAAATATCCATACTTTTCATCTCAATTTCTCTTTTGTTTTTGCCTTCATGGTGACAACTTTGTCCTTGTTTTTCATCACCAAGCTTCGTTGTTGGTGACACAAGTAAAGTAATCTCTCAACCTCAAGTTGCATTTGCCTTCAATGTTCTTCTACTAAGCTTTTAGTTTTAGTTTCATAGTCTCCATAGTTTTCAATGTTCCTCTATGGCTCTCTATTCTTCTCTCACAATTTCCATAACTTTCAATGTATTTTTGCCACTGTGAGGTCTCTCACAGTCTCCATAGCTACATGTGTTGCTCCACTACTTTCTTTTGTTCTCTTATGGTACAATAGCCTCCAGCCTAAGTACGCAACTTGAACCTAGGAGGAGTGTGCGTACTTAGCCGGTAGGTGTGCACTTAAGACCAATCACTTTTTTTTGTAGCCACATGAGCAGCTTTTGCAGCATCCTTATCAGTCTGATGACCATTTGAGGGTTTCACATTCTTCTCACACGAGGGGATTGCAACGAAGGCAGGGGTGGGGTTTGAGTTGGGTATTGTTGATTCGGTTGATCCTGCTCCAATTCGTCACTTTCTGTTGTTGGTGCTTCTTGAAAACCAAATTTAGTACCCAATTGAGTTTGTTGCAGCGCAGGATCATGCAATTCCGAATCCCAGCTTCCCTCTCCAGGTTGTTGCTGCTGGTGACCACTGTCTTCTAGCTCCACTTAAGAGATTCTTCAGATGCTACACCTCCAGTGCCGAGCTGGGTTTGCTGTTGTGTGGGTTCATTAAGCTTTTCCCCGACGAGACTAATCTTGACAACTCCAGCTTTGGCAGTGAACCCTGTCGTCTCTTGCTTTCCTCCAAGAGCTGGAGTGTCCTCGACCGGCAACTGATCATCTGTGCCGAGTTGTATTTGATCTTCAACGGGATCTAAGGGGGGGATTTGGTCAAGCTCACTTCCTGTTGGCCCTGGAACTCCATTAGGTGTTCCAAGCTAAGTTTGTTGCTCTACAAGATCACCCAATTCACTAGATGACACAGACTCCGAATCATCCAAGCGGTCCTCAACAAGTGGCTGGACAACAGCTGTTGCGTCCCTAACAGATTCTTCAGCTGCATTTTCAGTGTTGAACTGTGGTTGTTGCTGTGTGGTGCTCAAGTTCATCTCTGTTAGAGGTCTCATCCCCTCGTCACATCTCATCTCATCATCACATCTCGTTTGAAATGCTTACCAGCTCTTGTCTATGCGTACAAGACCTAAACCTAAATCAAAACCCTATTCTTTCGAAAAAATAATGCGTATTTTACCGGGATGCGTACTTAAACGAGTGCGTACTTAGGCGGGAGGCTACTGTATTCATAACCCTCAATGTTTTCTATCACTATTTTTTGTTCAAGAGGTCTTCGTAGCTTTGAATGTTCTTCCATTACTTTTTTTTCCCTCTCAAGGACTCTTCAATTTTCATTTTGCATATTTACAAGTTTTGTTAACAAGTTCTTATTTTTTACTCTAGGTTTTCAACTAGTAGTTTTTTATTCCAAGTTTTTGTTCATGCTATAGGTTATAATCTTTCAAGTTGTGAAGGTTCTTTCAATTTTCTACAAGTTCCTTTAGTTTTCTTTTGCAAAAGTTTTTTCTTTTTCATGCTACATGTTCTTTCTTTACTACTTGAAGATCTTTCTTTTTAAAGTTGTTACAACTCCAATTTTTGTGTTGTGTATGTACATTGTTGACTTTTATAGTTGTAGCTACATTTCTTGATTAAATTTTTGTCTTGCCTTTCTTTGGTTATGAATTTGCAAGTTTTGCTAACACTTGTTTTTTTGGGTTTGTTGATGTTGTTGTGGGTGAATTTGCTACATGTTTTGGTTTTTTGTTTGGCTACATTTCATCGCAATTGTAAATTTTTTACAATTTTGGTCTTCCTTTTACTATTCCTTTGTTACTTTATTTTCCATTAAAATAGTTTTTTCTTTTTTAGTTAAAAAAATTTATTCATGGCATTATATAACATGGACCATTAGAAGAAATTTACATATTTTTTATTTCAAAGTTCAATTTGCAACTAATTTTTAGTTGCAAACGACATTTGCACTTTAAATGATTTTTAATTGTGTTGGACAAGTTGCATGTGACATTAGTTGTATATGTGGATGTCATCATACAAATAATGGATGAAGTATATATTTGAGTTGATTCTATTTTATATTTGTTGACCGTATAACACATTGACTATAATGCGATTATCATGCAACTAGTGACCAATTTCTAATAACCAGTGTCACATTGCCATGTGGCATATTCAGAGAATATCAAATAAATCAATTTTATTACCAAAATTTTAATTTCAACTTTTTTTTAATAAAAATTATTCATACACATGGGCAAATAGTTTTGGGCCACATGGCAACATTCATGATTTTTGAAGCATTTAAAATAAAAACACATGGTTAAATAAAGAAACATAGGATAAGTAAGTAGGTAGGCATGCATAGGTAAATAGGTAAATAAGTATGCATAGGTGGGTAGGTAGGTAAGTCTTAAGACTTTTTTTTTAAATTATTTTATTTGGACTTAACCAAATTAAGTTGAACTTCTTTAATTTTTTCATCCCATTTGGTAGCAAATCTTGTGTATTTTGAATGTTTATAGTGCATATAGTTATATAATTGACACACTTGAAAAGGAAATCAAACAATATGGGATAAAAAATCTAGTTATAACTAGGTTACGACTAGATTTGTTATCCCATACAATTTGGTTTCCTTTGTGTCAACTCCATAAGTAAGTAACTCATTAATTAATTAATTGATTCATTAACTTCCTATCTACCTACAACCTATTTACCTACTTATTACATATCTACCTACTAACAATAGGTTGCAATGGAATCAAATATTAATTAATAGTAAAAACCCATTGATAATCAAGTATTAAATATTAATTATCTAACAATTAACTACTTTTTTTGGTTTATTAAGTAGTATTTAAACATAACGATTAAATAATTTTAAAAATTAATTTAATATTAAAATTGAACTAGTTATCAATTTATTTATATTAAGTTAATAATTAGTAAATTTTCATAATTTAAAATTTTAATGACATCTAATTCTGAATTATCTAATAATTTAGTAAATTAAAAATATTTAATCAATGAATAAATATTTGATTAATAATTATAATTTGTATAATTCTAGTGATGATGATTCATCGAAGCTAGTTTAGGTAAGACAACTTAGGTTCTTCAAGTTGTTGTACATGGGACAATTCCAAATTGGAATTTGTTAATTCATTCCCAAGTGAAGAGGCATGGAAAGGTGTTTTTTTCAAATTTGTGTATTAATTTTTTTCTAACATCATATTCACAAAAATATATTGAATACATTTTCCACCAATTTGCATACCAATTGTCTTTGATTGAATTTGAATTGAATTGAATTCAATCATAATTCAATTGTTGAGTTGTATTGAATTTAGATTTAATCAAACTGAATTCAAATTTCTAAATTGAATTCAAATACATTGAATGGATTTCAATTTTATATTGGAAGGAATTAATGTTTTTCAGGTCAGCAACACTTATAATTTTTTTCTTGCTCCACAATTATATTTGTTGTTTCCTTGTTTTTCAATGTTTTTAGTCTTGTTGCAAATAAGGAGGATTTATTGCATTTTACACATTGCATCATATCATCATTACCCTTTGGCTAAATTTCATCTTTCTCAAGGTTATTTCAACATTTCATGTCATGGATATACGAACATGACTTTTCTATGTTTGGGCATGAAGATATTTGTTCTCCTTCATTGTGATTTGCACATAAGGTGTTAAACACCAAATGATGTTCATTTCATTATGTGTGCATTATGTGAACTTATAAACAATTGAAATCATTAATGGACCAAATAAGGAAAGATGTATTATTGTCCTCAATGTTGTTTCTATGTTTTGAAAATTTTGGTTACAAAATTATTTTGGTATGTGTTTTGATAATTTGATTAAATACATCACATCATTATTCTACAGTGCATGTTTTATGATATCAACCCATTTATACCTTTATAAGAATTTTTTCAATGACATGAGTATTCATCTTTTAAAAGAGAAAAAAAAACCCAAGCATTTAAAATTGACATATTTGTGAAATTACTTAATCAACTTGAAACAAAATATAAAATCATTTCAAAATGCATTAATACAAAAAAATAAAATGATCAAATAATGGTTGAAAAGGTATATTTGTGAATAATGCTATTTTTGAAATTCGCATTTGACAATTTTTACTTCCTAAAGTCAATTTCCAGCAAAATTGAATAAGGATTTATGAGTGTTCATAAGACAAATTTTACATGCTAAATGTCATTTCATCATTGTTACATGATGCATACATAATATGAATAAAGAAATTAAAATATTTTTGTGCATGTCTTGTAACAAAATTAATGGTTATTAACAATTCATTGAAATAATGATATGTTTCATTATTCAATTTTTCCTATCATAAATATATAGAAAAGTTTTTGCATGAATTTTCTATTGAATAAAAAAAAATCTATATATTCATGATCAATTATATTTTCATCAATTAAGTCATCAATAGTGATCCTTTCATTAGTTTCTTTTGAAAATTCATTAATTAAAAATTCAATTTGAATATCACTAATTATATGGGTAGATGACCAACATTATCCTCATTACAAATGTCATTACTTGATGATAAATCCTAAATAAACTTAGAATATGAAATTACTGATGTCTAATTATATGAATTCAAATATCTTTGAAACTAATAGAAACTTTTTAAACTATTATTGATATTGCAAAATAGGATAGAGGTTGAAATGTTGCTATAAAACAAGCATGGGTTCATGAAATAAAATGGTTTGTAATTTTTTAAAGAATTCATTTGATGATCCTTGTCCCTTTTACAAATATGACCTTATCAAAATAAACAAATCATTTTGTTAATTGCATAATTTATTATAAATGGATGTCATTTTTATGTTTAGAATTTATTTATTAGTTTAATACCTTGGCATTTTTGACATTAATTAATTTTTTTTGCAAAAATTATAATTCTCAAATATATTCTTCCAAAGAACAAAATTTTGTGAAGGAAAATACATAATGTTTTTGGAATATTCTAGAATATTTTTTGACATAAAAATTTCAAAATTCATTAATTATTCTATGAATGTATGTTGAATTTGCATTTATACTATAATAATCAAAAGTATTTAAATAAACTTGAAAATATTGTGAATCTATTAAATCATATGTGTTTTTTGCATCCCATGAATATGTTGTGGAGGTTATAATTTTCTTTTAATGTGTGTTAATAATTGAATTAAATGCATGGGAGGATGAATGACTTGTTGGCATATACACTTTACAAGAAAGAAAAATAAAGAAATTGACAAAAAAAAGAAGATTTAAACAAGTGATTTAATTTGTGAGCAAATCATGAATGCTTGCAAATTGGGTGCAAATTGAGATGGGAAAAAACTTGAAAAATCATAAATGTTGATTTTTAAAATTAAAAAATCATAAAACTTTCCCATTTTTTATTTGTAATTTTGAAACATGTTCAAAATCTAACTCTTGATTATTCAAGGATTTAAAGATTTTGGTTAAATCAATTGCATGTTTCTCAACCTACTATCATTATGTATCATACCAAGGTTTTGAGAACTTCAAGATTTGCTTTTTGCATGTTGTTATTTAAAAGTTCATGATTCACATTCAAGTGCATTTTTGTTTCATCTTTTCATTCAACAATTGCATTTTAAAATTTAGTGTTACCCTAAACCCTATTAAATAATACATTTTTTTGTTTGAAAGATGAATATTAAATTATGATTAAAGTTTTCAACCTATATATCATGATTGCAAATTGTCTTATATTTTTTTAATTTCAACATTTTGTTTCAGATGAAAGGAACAACATGTCAAGTGGTGTAATTCAAACCACTAAATCACATTCTAGATCCATAAAGTTTTTTATTGGGTTTGATATTGATTACTTTCATAATGGACGTAATTCCAACAAGTGGTAACAATAAATTTAACATGTTGGTAGCTTTTGGTTTGTATTGAAAATCAAATTTACAAATAAATAAATATGATTATATATTTAAAACTGATTTATCAAGTTTTTTTAGTAACTAGTTTATTGGTATTTAAAATTTAATAATTAATTAACTAAAAATTAATTAAATCACATATGAGAACATAAAAAATTAAATTTCAAACTTTTTTGTAATAGTTTAGTCGTCAAAATTAGAAAAATATTCAAATCAACATTGAAAATGATATATCCATCAAAACATTTTATCAAGGTTGACAAAACAAACACACCTACATAACACCATAGATGATAAAAAATGGAAAGAACAAAACAACAAGAATGTTGACAAGGAATGACAAAATGACAACAAGAAATAATAGGGGTGGTGAAAAAGCACATTACAACACCAAGGGTGTTAAGTTGAACATGAAAAATTTCTTTTTTCAAGCAGTAAAAGGCATCAAAACTTTGAAGATTGAAGACATTAAATATAATGTTAGAGGACATTGAGAAATACATTGGGGATGTTGTGGGCTTTAGGGTTGAAAATATTTGATATTTATATATTTTAAAACCAAGGATCATTGGGAAGCATAGGATGGACATTGGGGGACATTGAAACTTGGCCCCCAAAAAATTATTTTTAAGGTAATGAAAAATACCAAAAAGGACATAATGGGTGTTAAAAATATTAGTGTTTTAATAGGTGAAAATGAAATCTCACATTTAAAAATTAATGAAAATGAAAATAATTTCATGGGTAATCTATATGATCACGGATTGCCAACTTTTGGTAACAATTTTTTTATTTAAATAAATTTAAATCTATTAATATTTCTGATTTTGTGTTAATGGATCATCATTAGTAACGCGAAGCCCAAGTATGTAATATCAATTGATTAATAACTAGGTCTCATTTATTAACTCGTATTTAATTTTAATGATGAAATAATAAACTAATATTAATATTAACATAATATTAAGTTTCAAATATTTATTAATGAAGTTATACTAAATCAATGATTAGCTAATATTTCATAACTTGGTATTAGTTTTTAATTGTTAATGATCAATTATTAATGACTAGTTATTATTAATTAAATAATTATTCAATGTCAATTAATTGCATCATAATTATTGATAAGAAAAAAATAGTATATATACAATCAAAAAAAAATTACACCATTAATACACCTTAATGTATTTTTTGAAAAAAATGTACATTAAACCTTACAAATATGTTGATAATATTCAAAATAAATATTCGTTATAGTGTAAATAGACTTTTTAATTGTACAACCCCAAATATGTATGTTTATCATGCCCATAATACACATTGTACATTTTTATGGTACATTTGTCCTAAGGATGTGATACATTTTTAGGTTATTTGTGACAAAATTTTAGTCACACATGCAACTAATGAGCCATGGGGGCTTATTTTTGGATGAATATAATCCTAGAAACATCCATATAGGAGGATGAAGAAGATAGTAGTTGCAAAGTAGTTGCAAATGGCACATAGTCACACATAGTCACACATAGTCACAAATAGGATGGTTACACATCCACAAATTTCTTTTAGTGGACGAGCTCCAAGACATAGTGAACTTGATCATGGGGTGCATGTGTTATTGTTTCAACTCGTTGATGATCTTTTCAATGGCTTGACTCATGCCTTTTTTCTAAACCTTAATTCATACATGTCAAATCTTGTTGTTGCTAAAGCAAGCACCCAATTTCTTCTCCCCATAGCTGCTTTTCACAATATACATTTGACAAGTATGGTTCAACCATTGTTAAAGGATCTAGGTTAGGTGAAGCCCATAAGCACATGGCTTTTTCGACTTCTATATACTAAATACAATGATGATCGGTGGGTGGAAATTTTTCAAATGACAAAGTCTCTATTCAAAATAATTAATAGATTAAAGTTGATGCTTGTTAAATAGGACACTAGGTATTGAAAATCAATCCCAATTGAGATTGGGTGTCTTGTGCTATCTACATGTTTGCACACAATGTCAACTTCCTTGTTTGTAGCAAGCTTTTCACAATAGGAAAATCTATTGTTTCTTTGGTACTTCATGAATTTGTTATTGTAATTAATGTTACTTTCAAGAAATTGATTTCTTGGCTAGTAAAAACAAAGATGTGGCAAATGATGGAAGATTTTAAACAATGGTACTTTATGAATTTGTTAATGCAATTAATGTTACTTTCAAGAAATTGATTTCTTGGCTAGTAAAAACAAAGATGTGGCAAATGATGGAAGATTTTAAACAATGGTACTTTATGAATTTGTTAATGCAATTAATGTTACTTTCAAGAAATTGATTTCTTGGCTAGTAAAAACAAAGATGTGGCAAATGATGGAAGATTTTAAACAATGGTACTTTATGAATTTGTTAATGCAATTAATGTTACTTTCAAGAAATTGATTTCTTGGCTAGTAAAAACAAAGATGTGGCAAATGATGGAAGATTTTAAACAATGGTACTTTATGAATTTGTTAATGCAATTAATGTTACTTTCAAGAAATTGATTTCTTGGCCAATAGGAACAAAGATGTGGCAAAATGATGGAAGATTTTAAAACTTGTGGTTTACTGAGTGTACAAGGTGACAGTGATGGCTCAATGGCACCCATATCCCCATTTCTAAACCTTCATCTCCTTTTGCAAAAGACTATTTTTGTCACAAGTCTAGTCGATACTCCATAATAGCCCAAGCTGTTGTAGTTTGGAATAAAAGGTTTCTTGATGTTTGTGTAGGCCTACCAAACAACATAAATGATTTTTAAGTCTTACATAAATTTGGATTATACAAAAAATGTGCGATATGCTTATTTGTTTAATGTCAACAAAGTTGCAAGAATAGCACTCCACCTTACTTGTTAGGTGACAAGGGCTACCCCTTCATCAGTTAGTTTATGACACCTTTTAAGCAAGAAGGAACATACATCATTTTATAAGTCTTCTACAACAAAAAACACAAATGTGGTCAATTAGTTATGGAAAATGCATTCAAGATTTTTTTTTTAAATTGAAAGTTTTTGCATAAGTCAATCCTAAATGTTGCTTTTATTCCTTATGTGTTTATATGTTGTTGTTTGTTTCACAACATGTTAAGGAGTGAGGACAAAACTAGCATTCAACATCTTCACATCATTGAGTTGGAAGGAAATTTTGACCAACCTGAAGATATTCAAACAAGAAATGTGGACCATGATGTTTTAGGAATTAGTTAGCAAATCAATTATGAAAAAGGTTAAGAAACATGTGGAAGGATTTGACTTTCTATCTTGGTAGGAAGTGAAATTTCACATGAATTCATTCAAATCCTAACATTTGTAAGATTTGTCTTTCAAATGTCTTTCAAATGTGCAAGTATTTTTTATTTCCATGTAGTACAATTTGTAATCCACCTTTCAAAAAATTGTTCAACTTTGTTTCCATGAAAGTTTTTTATTTTCAGGTGCATTTGTTTTCACCTTTAGTAGCATCTTTTTCAATACTGGCATGCACTTGGGTGGTGTTGCTGTTGGTAGTTCAACCAAATGCAATGCTCATCATAGTCAAACCAATAAACGTTGGAACCATATTCTTTTGATTTTGGTTTATTGTTTCATTTCAACTTTTAAAGTACTACAATTGTTTCTCAAGTAATAATTCTAGAATATGAATTCTTTTGTCCTCCATCTTTAGAGATAACATGAATTGGATTAATGGAATTTGTGAATAGTTTAGTCCCTTTGTTTGTTGCTTCTGCCATTGTTTTGTGAGTTGATGAAGAAAATCATTTTACACCTATACTTTGTGTGCGAAATTGACGTTTTGCTCTCGCTTTATTGATTAAGTTTGGGGTTGGTGGATTACCAATTAGGTTTTACAATGAGATTGTGGTCATACTGTTTTAAAACCTTTTAGACTTTGTGGTTGGCATTTACTATGAAGTAGTTGCTTATGTTGCATTCTTGGCATTGTTGATTGAGTTTGGTGTTGATGAATTATTGATGGGGTTTTGCAATAGGACAATGGCAACATCACCAACAATAACATTTGGAAAATTCTTGGACTTTGTGGTTATTCTTTCATGTTGTTAACATGACTTGGAAGTGGTGTAATTGGAGGTTAGTCATACATCCATGTATCATCATTATCATGAACTTGAATGTTGTCTAAAATAATCAAATTTTTATGCCTTAGGTCAACATCATGAATTTCAGATCTATTTGCAATTGGGTAAATGCATGTTACGGCGGACCAAAATGCACCAAAAAAGTCCATTTTTACATTTTTTTGGTGTTGTCATCACCTTTAAAATGAGTTTTTTGATTACAAATTAAGTCTTTGCAAGAACTATGTGTTGTACATTTTTTTAATACATTATAAGAACACATTCAATGAAAACACTTGAATCAAACTCAAAAAATAAATATTGAAAAGTACTGTGAATTTTGACCTTCCAAAAATCTACTCAAATGGCCACTTTCATTAATAATGACATCCCTAATAAGAATCATTTTGATCATACAACTTGTGGCAAAGTAATACCAAACAAATGATTTAGTAGCCCAAGATCTATGAGTCCATTTACAATTATTTAAGAACTAAATAAGGATTGTGAATGGATTTAAAACACAAGTTTTAAAGTCCCCCCCTAAGTCAAAAAATGAAAATATGGTTTTTCTTTTTTAACATGTAATTTTATGATAATATAGATCAAATATGTGAGTCCTTTTTTTCAAAATTAAAAAAATATATAATTAAAAAAATATCATGTAATTAGAGGGTCAAGAATCTTTACACTATGACATAGATAAAGGGACACCATAGTATGCATTTACCCAACCAAGTCAATGAATTCATCTTGGGTTAGGTTAGTGGGGTTGAAAATGTCATCTCTTTTGTCAAAATCCTTCATATGTGGTGGCTCAAAAATAGGTCTATTCATTAGAAATTCTTGGATCATGTTGAACATGCCTCTCCCAAAGTTTCAAAGAAAGTTGAAGGTAGTTTTGTTTTGCACATTCATATTCCAATAATTTTTGTTGTTCCTCATTCTTGCATTGTAATCACGAATCTTTTTAAACTCTCCTACTATGGCACTCCACTTATCCTTGCAAGCAAGAGCATTCTTGAGGTGTGTTGAATTGTTGACATTCATAATAATTATTGATATTTGTTTCCACTTTGTCAATGTTGTTTCACATGATTGATTTATAAGATTTTTAAAAGTTGCATTGAAGAACCTATCTACATCTTTGTTTGAAGAGTTTTGGTTATTGAATTTTGGTTTCAAAAGTTCTTTGAAATTCTTTTATAGACTTGCATCATTGTTTATTACTATTGTTGCATGTATTCATAATTCAAGAACTATCAAATAGGTATTTATCACTTGTTTGTTTCTACATGGTTGTAGGTGATCATGAATCAAATAATTAACAATATGTGGTAGGCATGTAAGTTCTTATGACTTTTTAAAAATTTCATGTATTTATAATTGGTGAAGAAAGTGGTGTTGAAGAGCTCCATCGCAACAATGTGTACTTGATGTCCAATATTAGGAGCTTTAGTAGGAGTTTTGCAAACCTTGCAAACTTTGCAGATTTGTGGACAAGAGAGAAAATGCAAAAGGAAGGAAGAGGAGGGAAATGAAAGAAAAAGGAAGGGAAGGAAGGACTATTGGTGAGTAGGGAACATTTGTAGGAGGGAACTTGGCCAAGGAACATAAGTTTTGAATAAGGATCAAGGAACTCAAGTTTATGTTAGGGTGAAAACATGTTACATTGTCCATAAAATGTTGTTACAATGCAATTTTGGGAAGATTTTGAGATTTGTAATTGGCCATGTGATTAAATTTAATCAACTAAAATGATAAAAGACTTAACATTACAATATTATATATAATATAATCACATTGTATGAATTTCATGGATAATTCTTGAATAGGCATAATTAATGGACTTTCAAAGGAGTACTCAAAAACCTATAACATACCATAATGAATGAGTATGGACTCCATGCACTTTCATATAATGGTTTTTAGTGAGTAAAAGACTCAATGGTAATATGATGTGGTAACATTGATACCAAGGAGGACTTTTTGGGAAGATTTTGATGACCAAATTTTTTTATATACCTTGAATTATGTTTTTTTTATTAATTTTTTTATTTAATGAAAACAATAGTTTAGAAACTCATCTTTCAAATTAAGTACTTTGTAAGGTAAACTAAGGTTGAAATCTTATTTATAATAAAACTTTAATGATAAGTTGTAAAATTATTTGTGTGATTCAAGGTCTCATGCCTTCACACTACCTTAGCAATGTTAATTTAGGCCATTATGGACTTCCACCTTTGTCAAAAAGTGTTGCACCTTAATGTGTTTTCACTCATTATACAATCAATGAAATAAAAGACCTTTCAAGGGGAGTTGCAGAACATTGCCTTTCTTTTCCCAAAATCTACATTTCTCTGAAATTATATATAACATTAACATTTTCCTAACATTCATTTAACATTTTGTTAACACTAGTTTCCACATGGGTGGCCCCATCATTTTTGGTGCCAAGTAGCATTGCTTGTTTAAATTGGTGAAAAAATGTTTTTTTCACTTAACATTGAGTTAACATGCATTTGCCACCAAATGTGATTGGAGCATAAGATAGATTTGGCAATAAAATTTGACCATTGAAATAAGAAAATGATTAGAATAGACTTTTTTTCCCCTCCAAAATGCACATATTTGTCCTTGAAAGGCAATAGTTTTCGAAACTCATCCTAATGGAATTGTATTTTTTTAGCATCTTTATTATTAGTTATGAGGTTTTAATTTTTTTGATAAGGTAACCCAATTTTGTCACTAGGCTAATCAATAAACCATAGTAAACCAACACCCATTAATGCACCATGAAGGATGGATGGTAAATATCAGGAAACAATTTTCTATTGGGTTCCAATTTTCTAGTTAACCATAGATGTTGCAAAACTTCAATGGATCCATCTATAGAATACCAAAACAACCATACTAGTATATGACTCCAACCTCAAACCAAATTGTTAAAAAATATTCTAACCATAGGCCAAAATGCTAATAAAAAATTCTAGTTTTAGGCCAAAGTGCCAAAAATGATTATAACCTTAGGTCATATTCTAAAAATATATTCCAACCTTAAACCAATATGCCCGAAACAATTCCAATCCTAATCCAATATGCATATGCAAAATTAATTGTCTCTTAAGATAAACCCTATTGGCATGAGGTCTAATATTTAGCCAATATAAGTGTATTATTATTATTTTAAATGTGTATTTGGATCAAACATACATAAATTCTTGGTCCAATGGGTTGGGGCTATTACGATTTGACGTAAAGTCATTACTTCAGGGTGTAGGACATTTGTCTTAGGGGTGTGGGACATTTGTCTTCAGAGTGCATCACATTTGGTTTGAAGGATCAAGACATTTGTCCTACAGGTGTGGGACACCCCTTTTTGGGTTGTGAAGCATTTGTCTTAAGGGCATGAGACATTTGGCTTAAGGTTGAAAACCTTTGTCTTAGGGTGGTCTAAGGAGGTTGGTTAGTTTGACCCCTTGATTCCAAAGGGTTAAAATATGCCCTCATGTTCACAAGAGCTTCTAATGTTGTTCTCTACCCAACATATTGACTCTCATGTGAAAAAACACCTCATATGGTGGGCAACAACAAAAACAGTTTTTTAGGCAGATTATGAAGGTGAAAAATTGTTTTCCCAAATTGCCCAATCTTTTTAAAGCATGAAGATATTTCCAGAGTGCCCAAATTTGTTTGGGCATAAATGAAAACTTTCTTCACCATTTATAAGGTGTCCGTAATTATTGGGCAAAATAAAAATTCTCAAAATGCCCAAAATGTTTTAGCATCAGGATTTTTTCAGAATGCCCAATTTTATGGGCAGAAAAAAAAAGAAAAAAAAAGAAACCTTTATAAATTTCTAGTTAGGGAAAATTTTCCGAAAACAAACCTAGTGAATCTTTCTGAGCACATGATTTGTCAAATCTCCAACTTTTTTGGTAGTAAGGAGAAACTTTCAACCTATATTATCTGCCCGAAATGAATTAGGCAGAATGAAAAAAATACTAAGTTTCCCCAAGCTGCCCAAAAGTTTTGTGTAGTTTAGAGAACTCTCAATGTGAACGATTCTACATCAGGTTGAATTAACCCATCATACTATTTTATCTATCCCCTTTGTGTGAAAAACTTAAAGGTTAGTTCACTCCTTATAGTTTAGTCATTTTAACCCCCAAATCAAGTGAGTGTTAAATGGAATAAAAATATCCCTACTAACCTTTGGTGTGAATCCAACTTTGGGCTTAAATACATTAGTGCTAAATTTTAAAAAACCTAAGTGCTAGACTCAAGTGCTAAAAATATTCTACCCTCAAGCCAAAGTGGTAATTAAAAAAAAAATCTTAATTAAGTGTATTATGGACAATGAGATTTCTGGATTTGGTGGTCTGAATTTGTTTTCTTAGCTTTCTTGATTGAACTAAGAGTTGAATGTGTAATAACTGAATATACAGAGGGTTTTTCTTGCACGGTACTTGTGCACTTTGATTGTTATGCTAAGCAAAACACTTAGGGTCTCTTTCCATTAGGCCAATTTGATCACAACACATTGTGTGTGTACCTGTGATCACAATCCCATTTTGGAAAGCTACTAATGCAGGGCCTTGTTTCTTACTGCAGGAAAATATGTTGTTAATCCGTTAACAAACTATGGGAACACATGTTCTCATAAAAAAGATAGAAGTCATTATGTGATGAGTTCACAGTTTGATACAAAGCTCAGAGCTCCTGCAATTGGTCAATGCTTGACTAAGAGAGCTATGAAATGATTATGAGCATAGTCCATTGGAAAAACATAATGGAAAGCTACTGTGATCAGAGTAGGCTAATGAAAAGATGTCCTTAATAGAACATGCAGAGCACAATTTATGTGAGCACCACAAAAGTTTGCAAAGCCGTTCTTAGGCCCACTTTAGATGGGGTCCAGGGTCCAAATGCCTAGCAACCAATTTGGAGTCATTTGAAGCAAATTGAATCCTTGAGTTGTGTACCCTACCTTGGACCCTAGATTGCATCTTAGTTCTTCAAGTCATGACCTCTCCTTTGTAGCGCTTTTTATTTTTCGGGTTTGAACTGATTTTCCCTCCAAACTGGTGCCATGTACGTTTAGCCTCAATTTGTCACTTTGGGGTCGTGGACCCTCATCTAAAGGACGTGGGTCCGATTTATGGCTCCCATACAATAGGATTGCTCTAAACATTGGACCCTGGACCCTCATCTAGAGTGGCCCTTAGGGTTTGTTTAATATGCTCCGCACAGGCTTTCACTTGGGTTTCGGCATGCCTACATTGAATGGTGCATTGAATTGCCACTGACAGCTATCTACTTAGACCATCCCAGACCTTTCCAACTGTCAGCAGTACCTTATGTACAAATTTACTTAATTTGGCCACAGTCACAACACTATAATCATGCTGTAGCCACGATCATCACCTTACTGTAGAAGGTATGTACTCAAATGTTTGCTAAAAATGGCCCACTACATCTTGAAGTAATGTTTACTGAAGTCACCTGTCCTAAAGACTTGGCCCAGGAATTGCACTTGGGTCCTCTCTCCTTTCCCTCCTTTAGAAGTAAAAGTATGTGAATCAATGAACAGAGACATCTTCATACCCACTTGTGTCTTTGATGATGATCGGAGTTATCTGGTTTCTTGGTCCCCATATCCATTGCTCACGCAGCTCTCTGCTCCGGAACAAAAGGGGGTCGGGCTGCAAAACATGGCACTAAACAAATATCTAACAGAAGTGTGTGAGTTTTATTTTATTTTAGATGAAGCGGTCATGGGCAGTGCTGGTGAAGTAGGCCGGTAGGCTTGGCCTCTGGACCCTGCCAAGCTACAATGAAAGGCTCATAGAAAGAACTAGAACCACATGGCCAAAAATCTTTCCTCCCGTATATGGCAATTGACCACGAGTGTTATGTGATAGACTATGGTACTTGCCACAGTCTGATAATGGACAGTTTTTGAAACAATAATCCATTGTTCAGAAACATGGCTCAGCATGTCTGGACGGACAAATGTACTGTGACGGTGCCAATTTGCGTGTTTTCACAGTTTTCGATAACTACTTTCAATGACGAGTGAGTCGTGTTTGTACTTCAATTGCAGGGATTGTGACCATGCTGCTTCAAAAAGAGAGTACGATTCCGGACCAATTTGAATGAGTCAAATATTAGCGGTTCTTTATTTATTTATTTATTCAGGGGGATTTTATTTATTTTTCTGGGTCAATTTTGTGATGTAAAAATGTTGGGCGAATTTTTCTTTAGAAATTAGAAAAATAGGTTGCATTTATACCTATTAAAAAATTCCAAAACTTTCCTCCTCTCGCCAAAATGACAAAGTTTATTTAAAAACGAATCATTGATTCCAACCCAGTATTTCTTTTGTCGATTTTTGGGATGTAGCCAACGTGACAAATGATCCACAAGGAGATATACACACATTTGGCTACTAGCTAAATATGAAAGTAATTTTTTTAGAACATCCTTCCGTTTTTTGGCTATATATATAGCCAGCAAAAAAAAAAGAAGGCTGATTCCAACCAGAGTTTGTTTGTGGTCAATGTTTGCATTGTGGCGACAAAAAATAATAATCTAGTGCATATTGGACATATGGTTTTTAAAAAAAGAATACACAAAAGTGCCATATTTTGAGGAAATAAAGTTAGAACTTGCCACATTTAGATAGGGAGTTCCTATGGGTTGCCGAAACTAGGCCAGATTGTAGAAAAGTTTCCCTCTCTTTATTGACCTTTAACCAAATTTGACTTATTCCTCTTTCACCTAATATTTTTGGAAGTTCAATTTTAATCATTTTTGGGATGAAAATGATTTTTTTCTAAGAACGATGTACAACGAACAAAAGGAAATTCTAAAAATATTGGCATATTAGTCGTGAAGAATCATTTGCTCATGCAATTTGTGAAAAGTCCATGGTTGAAGCATCTTGACATACATTCATGTCTTCGAGTGGTGTTCCTTTCTAGAAAGATATTTTTCACAAATAATGTTATTTGAATTGGTGGAGAAATGCAAATTATTATGTCTTGCCGTCCTTTGTAGAATACAATTTTACAACAATTAGTAAATCATGGCTAGTAAAAATTTGGGTTTGGAGGTTAGCGTCATTAACACTTGTTTGGCCATGCTTTCAATATGCTACAACAAGTGAGAAAGATTTCAAAAATCACAAGAATGTTTATATTGAGTTCACATGACCATATTTACAAAAATGCATAACTTGGTCAAAAAAAAAAAAAAAAACGACAAACAATAGCAAAATAAAGCCTATGTTGATGATAGCCTTTGTTTTAAAAAATCAATGCACTAATTAAAACAAGGTAAATTACAATTATTAACATGAAAATATTTTGGCAACTTGAATTTCCTTTTTGTTGTTGTGATTTGGAATAGGGTATAAATGAAATAAATCAACAAATTTATTACGTAATTTGTTTACTTGAAAATTACATATGAAATATCAACAAAATCCACCATAAAATTATTATACATTGAATTTTTTTTTAAATGGTTCTTTCATTGTTGTGCATTAATTTTCAAATTTCAAATCATAAAAATGTGTTTTTAATAGGTTTTTAAAAATGTTAATAGTTTTTGTAATTTATTTTTTGCAATGACATTATGAGAAATCATGTGCAAAACAAATAGACTTCCCTCTATCTAAAGTTGCAAAAACAATTAATATATAATTATGTTACAATTGTCCTATGGAAATATGGGGTATTAATAAATACAATGTCACGTCAAAAAATTAAAGAGTTATATTGTAACTGCAAGTTAGTTGCAAAATGGACATGTATATAATAAAATATACACATCGCACATATAGCTGTAATCAATAATGTTTGATTTTGTTAGTAAATTTCACTTTAATGACATCTGACAACTACACTGTAATTAAAGTAAATGTAACACCCAATCAACAACTATTTTGCAATAAGTGGACAACCTTGACACATATGATCATGCCATGTGTACGCATTTTCACCACCCATTAGATATAACACTTTCAATTGTTTACAACTAGTTGTCAAACTAGTTCTCATTGATACAACTAGTTGTGCCATAAGTTGCCATTATATAAGTCTTTTATTTTGTTATTTTGTAACTATTGTTCAATTTTATTATTATTAATTTTCATTACATTAAAATTCACAACATCATGTCACCCTCTAGAACTATCATATATCATATAATTCATTAAAGGTGAAAGTTTATTTTTGAAATGAAATTGAAATCAATGTGTATATCATATTGCAAATTCAATTAAAGTGCACAAATGGATTTGCTTTCATATACTTTGATGTTTTATACCTTAAATGTCTATTGTTTCATTAACAAAGGTTAATCCTTCAAGCTGATCATGGGCAACTTTATGTTTATTATAAAAAAAATTCAAAATCAATAAAAAGGCTATATATATTTCCTTCTAACAACTAACATCTATTAAACATGTAAACCAAAATAACTAAATCAACCAAGCCAACATGTCGACAACTAATATACAACTAAATTTCAACTTGGAATTTGAAATTTGAAAATATTTAAATTTCAAATGACAAATGACACATGGTAATAAATTAGTATATTCCCCCTTTCATTTATGCTTATTGTTAAGAAATCCAACACCAAAATGTGATAACACGACATGGTCTTTTGAACTAGACTGACATCCATGATGAAAAAAATGACTAAGGTAGTTATGTGTAATTATGAGATTAAATGTTGAAAATAATAAAAATATTATATTTGAATTTCTATTGAATTTCAAAATATTTAATGTTTTGACATATCAAATTTGAAAATTTTCCTAACCAACTAGGTATTCACCCTTAGTATCTTTCCTACTTATTGTTACCCTATATTACATACCTATGTAACCTAGGGTATTAATAAATTACCTTAGGTTATTTTTAAGTTAATGTAGGCTACCATAGGTTAGGTTTGTAAGCTAGTCTAAAATGGACCAACGGTTTTTTTTACTATTATAATATATTCTGCCATAAGGTATTCTAGGCTATTCCACCTTAGGGTAGTTTTAACTATTTTTCCATATGCTATTTTGGGCCATTTTATTTTTAACTATTTTTGGTTATCCTAAAGTATTCCACTCTTGGGTCTGTTCATGATTGGTCTACCAAAAAACATTGATTTATGTCTAAAATACATGTTCATTTGGGTGAACTTGATGAAAACGTAAACCATACAAAAATTTCAAAATCTTGAAATTTTGAAGGAAAGGGTTACAAGGCAAAGGATTCATTTATAAAACCGTTTCGCAAAAACATTTATGTTCAATGAGTTCGAAATGTTTAATTTCGTGTGTAGGTCACATATGTAGGAAATAATCTTGCTAAGAAACATGTTTGGTTGTCCATTGAAATTCATTTTGGGATTTTATGGGATTTTATGCATTTCTAGTTATAAATCAAAATATAGATACATAATTATCTATGCATGTGAAAAATCACCATTGTCACACAACTTATTTTAAATTGGACTATTCAATTTTTCTCACTTAAATTTGTTTCAAGTAAATGTTATTTACAAAAAGTATTAAAAAAAAAGTCATGGAGTTTTTTCATTTTTTGGAACCCCAACTTTGAATAGCCCCCCATGGTTATTCAAGGCTGTTTTTTAATATTCTATGTTAATCCACCTGAGGTTATTATTATTTATTTAAAAATATTCCACACTATGTAATTTTAAGTTTTTTGTTCTTTGGGTTATTATATTATTATCAACTAATTTATGTTTTATTTCACCCTAAGCTATGTTAACTAATTTACCTTAAGTTATTATCAATTATTCTAACTATTATTTCACTTTAAGATATTTAAAGTTATTTCGACCTACGTTATTTTTTACTATTTAAAACCATTTAAAATTATTCTACCTTGGTTATTTTTGGATATAATAAAATATTCCACGTTAAGTTATTTTAAGTTATTATATCCAAGGTTCTTTTATTATTATTTTGGGTTATTAAAATTTAGATTATTTTACATTATTTTACCTTAAGTTATTCCACCTTAAACTATTTTTAAATTATTTTGACCAACTTTTAACCTATGGTGTAATAACTTAAAGATAAATTACAATAGTCTAGGGTATAATTTTAAAAAATATGATAAAACGAAATGATTATAAATAGTCTTGAATAACCTAGGTTGGAATAATTTTAAATAACATAAAATAGCTTAAGGTGAAATAATTTAAAATAACCCAAAATAACATAGGGTATAATAGCCTAAGGTGTTTAAAGGAGCATTAAAAATTAAATTTATTATAGTGAATTAGTTTAGTTAATAATGAATTATGTCAACCAATAATGGAAATACTAGATCACTTTGAGCACATCATCTTTCACAACCCTAGCCTTGGGCTTGCAACCAAAGCAAGGGCTTGTAAGGGTGTGGGGCCAAGAGGGAAGCCTGGGAGCCACATCTCGTGCTCTTGGGACTGTAGGAGAATGTGAAGGAATGAGCCCTCGCATTCCCAAAGGAGTTCCCACTTTGGGAATTGGAGTCCTGGTGGACTCCCGAATCTTCATAGAGCGATTGCAAAGGTCAAAACCCAATGCATTGAAGAGTTTCTTATATCATTGGAAATCTCTTAGAATGTAGATGTTTAAAATGGGCTTGTATGACCCATTTGGACACTTCAAACACAAGTTATAGCAAAAAAAAAGAAAGGCCTGGAGTCTAATTGGCAATTTGACTCCCAACCATTAAAAGTCTGGAATCACTTTGATTTCCTCACGTGCAGGTGGTGTGTAACATAACATTGAAAAGCTCTTGACGATAACTAAAAACTTTGTTTCAAACCTCATCTCAATTAGAGGTCTACACGCAAAGTTATGGGCCCCCAAAATCATAGGAGTCCTAGTTGTGGGAATTTCAAGATTCCCATTTGGGAGCCCTGGGACAAAATGCATTTGGGTGCTGGTCTTGTGGCCGAACACAAAGTATACTATAAGGGGGAAGGTGGTGGCTTCCCCGAAGTCTGGGATGTGGTGAGTCTTGTGAGTCTGAATTTGCCCATGCCTTGTCTTAGCATCAAAAGTGTTCCAACTATGCAGTAACCAACTTGTTGTTTGGTTTGTGCAGGTCTATGTGAGTGATTGATTACTTTTCATTCTTCCTAGTCTCATCCCAAAGCTCCAACACGCCCCTCTACCCTCAAAGTGCTACAAATCAAGGACCATGCCCCAACTCTTTATTTTTTCGATGTTTTCACCTTAGATTCACATTTGAGTCTATCAAGGAGCTTGAGAGCACGTTATCATCCTCACTCCTTTGGGATTGTTGGAAAAAAAATGCAACACCACAATCAAATGTTACCATCAAGTTATTTTGGTCATTGTTAATTTATAAATGGTTCCCATATGCTTTCATCTTGGTATACCTCAATGTTATACAAAACTTGGGGGATTAGAAAGGTAGACAAGATCTAGGTTAGTAGTCATATAAAATTCTCCAACTTGTAATTGATGGCCAAAGATTGCATTCTTCACATACTTTGCCATTTCATCAACATCTCCAAGGTGAGTTGGAAATGCCACTAATGTGTCACATGTAACATAATTTGACACCCATGTGTCTTCAAATTAAATCAATGCTTTCATCTTCAATTTGCACCTTCTCATCCTTATATATATAAATAAAATATCTTGATGCACCAAACTCATGTATGCAACTATGTAGCAAAGCTTACTCGACTTTAAGCATAAAAAACAAATGTGTATTCAACATAAGTTGAAAACACAACTAAAATAAACCAGTGCACCATGAAGGATGGATGCTAAATAGTTTGTAGATAGTTTTTCAAGTTGGGTTCCAATTCCTTAACTAACCATGGTGGTTAGCTTAGTTGTTAATATATTGCAACCCTTACACATGTATAAAATATAAACCATATACTACATAGTAATACCTTATTTTCTTAGTAGAACTTACTTCTTGGAGAAATGGGTTACCAAGGTGAAACCAAATAATAGTTCCATTAACGTTCATCCACACTTGAATCTTTAATGGGCATCCAATGCATGCATTGGTATGGACATGGGTGTCGGTTCAATCTAGGACTAAAAATACAACTTTCACAAAAATCTAGATTGCCAACAAATGTCCAAACAAAAAATGAGCATTAGTTACAATGCAAAACTAAAGGAGTTGGACTAGGAAAAAAATTAGTGTATATAACACCCACCAAGTTTCTTGAAAAATTATTTTAAAAAATAAAAAAACTAGGCCAAATCTTGTAAACTCTTTTAAATTTTGGACCTAATGGGTCTTTAAAAAAACCTAAAAATTGCCCAACATTATTTCATGTCTATTTAAATTTGTATAGTTGGTCGAACAAGGTCAATTATTTCAACATGACTATTAGTTGTATAGTCATAATTATAGTCATGTAATCCTAATTAAATGGCTATATTAAAAAAGCGGCAGTGACTCATATTCAAATATGATTACATAATTACAATTGGATAATAGTTGCAAGTTGTTTACTTATGAAAACCATGTTTTAGCATAATATTTATTTACTTTTAAAAAATCACTTTGAAATGAAAAGAAATCACATATGTGAATAGGGCAATATGGTTTTTTTTTTCAATTAATTTTTTTAATGAACATGGCATGGAATAAAAAATACAAATGTTTTTGCATCACAAAATGATTTCAAATTGTATGTGACATAAACCATTTTACATATACAATGTACACATTTAGATATGGTTAGGAAGGAAAAGCCATTAATACCCTTGAATGAGTTTTGTTTGTGACGCGCCCCCAAGTTCCTTGTGGACCCACTTGAGGGTCCAAGTATGCGGCAATGCGGAAGCGGTTGGAACTTGGGGCCGCTCCCTAGCTCACAACACTTAGAAGGGTAGAGGGGCGTGTTGGAGCTCCGGGATGGGACTAGGAAGAATTAACAAGCTACTCACTCACATGGACCCTCCATGAACCACCCCAAGTGGTTAGTCCAAAATTGGAGCACATTTGGTGCTAGGAAGAGTCACGGCCCGGACCTTGGGAGTAAGCCCCCATCTTACTCCCTTTTGTACTCATTCGGGACCTTTTTTGTGTTGGGACAGCCACGGGTGAACTCGGATTCACTTTGACACACCTCACCCCGGGCTTGGGAGTGAGCCAACACCTCACTCCCTATAGTATACTCTGCAGCTCGCGGCCGAGCCTGCATCCAAATGGCCATTTTGTCCCGGGACTCCCGGGACTCCCGCGCGGGAGTCCCGAAATCTCGCCCAGCGGGACTCCCGCGCGGGAGTCCCGAAATCTCGCCCAGCGGGACTCCCGGGACTTTGAAGCCTCATAACTTTCGGAGCGGGCCTCCGATCGAGTTGCCGTCTGAAGCAAAGTTGTAGGTCTCGTCGAGACCTTTCCAACGGTATGTCGCACGTTCTCTGCACCCAAGTATTTCGGGTCGATTCCCGACTTTTAGTGGTCGGGAGTCAAAACCGGCGGACTGCCGAGAGTTCGACTCCCGGGCCTTCTTTTGGCGATAACTTGCGTTTCAGATGTCCAAATGGGCAATGCGAGCCCATTTTGGACATCTACACTCTAAGATCTTTCCATTGGTATAAAGAACGCAACCAGCCATGAAGTTTTGACCCCTCAAAACGCTCTCTGAAGTTTCGGGAGTCCTTTTGAGACTCCACTCTCACCAACTCCCAACGTGGGAGTTCACTTGGGAGTGTGAGGGTTCACTCCCTCACACTCTTTGCACTCCCGGGAGCATGTGATATGACTCCCGGGTCTACTTATAGGCCCGCACCTTGCAACCCCCTTGCTTTGGTCGCAAGCCAAGGCTAGGGTTGCGACAGTTTGGGTGTCCATGCAGCACATTGCATGGAGTTTTGCATTGTTTTGTTGGTTTGATTGATTTAAATGTTTAAATGCTTAAATTCTAAAAAAATAGTGCAAAATAGTGTGTTGTTGACATGTACCTTTGCTTTCTACTAAGAGGTGTTGGGATCAAAAGCAGTGTGGTATAGCACAATGTACCAAAAAAAAGGATAAACCTTTTTTGTTCTACATGGTATATAGAACATGCAAGGCACAAAACCCATCATGACAAGGCCCAAAAAAGGCACAAAATGACAAGTAAAAAATAACTAATTAGGGGGTATTTAGTGTCTTGCATAGGAGGGTAGTTGGAAGGTTTGGTTTCAATTTCAGTTTGAGCATGAGTTGTACATATGGTCCACTTATGCTATTGTTACCCAAAATTTTGTAACAGGTTACTAGACCTAATAGGTGATAAAATCTAATTGATTATAGAACTTGACAAATACCATTACAACATGTTAGTAGATGGATTGATAGGTAGTTAGTCAATCAATAGTCAAAGAACAAGTGGTTGGTAGAATAGATAGTTGGTTGGATAGCTAGTTAAACATGCATATTTTTTAATTTAAAACAAAATACTGTTTATATTGGCTAGTTACCATTTAAATGGTTTATTCAAGTTGTTTAAGTTTTGAATTAACTTGTATATATCTAGGAAGAGAAATTTGATTTGTGATAGAGTTTTGACTTTGGACTTTGAAGAATGAACCATTTTATTTTTCATTAGTAATGTTTTCTTGAATTTTTTTGCAATATGAGTACATGTTGTTTTAAGAATTGTGCATAAGATTAGATTTTTAGTTTGAATGTACTTGGAATGAACTATTTTCAAAACTTGTTGCTGAAAAAATTAGAAGTCAAAAACCTTGATGGGATTATGGAAAAGGTGAATGCATGGTAAGGTGGCTCATTTATGGAGTCATATTCAAATTTTTTGCACGACACTTTTTGTTTAAATGGATGTGGTGATAAATGTATGCTTTAATTTGTTAATTGATAAATGATTTTAAATTCATTACTTGAATATGAAACTAAATGTATTAATTTTTTTTTGAAAATGTTACCCCTGTTGTTAATAATGGACTTTTGAAAGGATAATGTATGGACTAGTTCCTGACTTCAATGGTGTAACATCAATGTATTCACAGTAAATTTCAATTTAATTGATTTTTAATGAGTAAGTATAAATTGAAGAATGGAATAATAACATATAAATGGGACCATTTTCTTGAAAACCTTAGCAAATATGTTTTATGGAATTTAAAATGGTTAAAATTTGACCTTATTTTCTTAAGTCCTTATGAATTACAAATTATTCTTTCAATTTTTTTGTTTTAAAAATGTTTGATTATGAAATATCTAAAAGGGCCATGATTCATATGGACTATATAAAACATTTTTCCAAGTATTATGATTTTTTAGAAATTGTATCCATCAAAACAATTAACATGATCATCATTTTATTTGAGTTAAAAATATATATATGAATGTTCACAAATGGATGAACATTAATTTATAAATGATTATAATCATAAGTTATGATAAACAAATATCCATGTTCTTTAGCAAACTTTTTATGGACACCTATGGAATGGAACATCTACCTAATATGAACCACCATATCATGCATTTACCCAAAAACACATTAACAACTACATTCACACTTGGTGGTAAGTCGTCCATAAGTCAATATTAAGGATTTTGAAAAAATTATTGGATTCAAATAAAACATGTTAACTAACACAAAAGTTGATGTGGTTGCTTGCGTGGCAAGTGGTGTTAACTCAATGTTAAATGAATGATTTAATTTTAAACCAAAATTTCAAAAAACCTAGATTTCAAGAAAAAAATGAATTTAGGTAGCAACACAAAAGAGGTTCCATAACTCAGTGTTTGCATCCATAACACATGTTCCTTAATTTCTAACATGTTCCGATGTTCCCAAAATTTGTTCATTTAAAATGTTCTTTAAATGCACATCCCTGTTGTTCTACATAATCACCCCCACCCAAAAAACACTCCTTTTCTACTTTGCACATCTCTATAATAAAAGAGTTCTAGCTGCAACAAAACAAAAAAACGACCGTCCATGGACATTTTCGACACCATTTTATCAAGCTATGACAAATCCAAAAATTTACAACAATGTAAGCAATATACCCTTGCAATTGAATATCTGATTTTGCAAACACATGACATGCAATTTATTATTTCTTAATTTTGAAAACTTGTAAACATTTCAATAAAAGAAGCTAAATTAGGAAAAAGAAGAAGAAGAAAAAATCATTGAAAAAACATGTGTGAAATGCAAACATTACCTTTTCTTTGTAGTATTTTTTGTTACAATAGAAAAAAAGATTGATAGGCTTCTTGATCTAGAACCCCTACCAAAAAAAGAAAAAAAACATTAGGAAATTGAAAAAGATAAAACAAATTGAAACAAAAGTGCATAAATTCATACATGTTTTCTATCGCACTTTTTGATGCCATAGATGGTCTAATTGATATGATAAACTTATTGGAAAACCTATAGACATAAGCATAAACATTCAAATGTTGATAATTTAACATTTGTGTTTTATGTTGTTATTTGTTGTAGTTGATCAAACTGCAAATGTAAAAGCATCAAATGATGTAGCACCAAGTGATGAAGTAGCTAGCTTCACAAAGAAGAAAATAAAATAAAATTGACAACCAACCAAACTTTTGAGAGTTTGGAAATTCAAGTCGAAAACCCATGACAACCTAATTAAAAGTTGCTAAAGTTTTAGATTTGATTAGAGCTAAATGAGAGGAGCACCCTGCAAATTTGGACAAGGTAGATGGCCAAGACATGTTCAGGACAATGATGACAAAATGGAAATGGATTTTAGCATCTATCATGGAAATAGGTTACTCCACACAAGTGAGGAATGGCCCTGCTTATAAAAATATCTGGAGAATTTTAAATATATATAATTACAATGGACTATCACATGGCACAATGAAGATTATTAGAATGTGAATGCTCAAGAAAAAATTGGACTTAGTTTTCCTCATAACTTTTCTTATACCTTGTATGACATGGTCATGGAATTTTTGGGTAGTTGACCCATCTTTGAACCACCACACATGATTGATTTGATGGATGGTGGAAACAAACCTCTTCAAACGAGCTGCAAATCTATAAGACCCGATCAACATCATTGATGATTCATCGCCTCTTCAAATCTGCAAATAAAACATGAAAATTTCAACAGGATAGAAGGTGTTATGATAATGGAGTTGCCAACACATATGAAGCTTAGATGCAATATGAAGAACCTCTAGTCTTACACCCCTTCCATTTTAGTTTAGAAGTTGCATAGATCCCACTACCTTACTATAGGTACCAATAATGAACATGACCCTGATTAGGTTAGAGAACTTTTTAGAGGCAACAATTGTTCCATTATAGAACACAAGGTCAGATCCTCCAACTCCAAATTCTATGAACAAAGTAGGTGGTAACAAGGTTGCAAAACATTGTTCAGTAGGGAGTATGAGTGTGAAGAGAAGTTATTCATCACTGCATAAAACAATGGCTAAAACAATAGAGAAGGGCATCAAAATGTTTACGGACTCAATTGATTGAATACACAATAATAATGTGTCAATGGAGGAAAAACAAACAAGTTTGTTAAAAAAATAATTGTAGAACCAAAAGAACATGGTACAAGCTATTACCTTTTTGGCTAAATCCATGAGTTTAGTTTTTGCTAGAGTTGCACATAACAACAACAATAACAACAACAGTAACCTAATGAAAGATCCTAAAGACAATAATATAGTCACTAATTAATGATTTGACTATAAAAACAAAAACATTGCAAAGATTTTAAACTTTGATTGAACTGCAAATCAAAGGTACACATGCACTATGTGAAATTTCTTTGCATGCTAAGATAAAAATTGAGTTCCTTTTTCAAGAACTTTCTAAACAATTCTTGGCTTTGGGTATGCTATTGATAACCAACTGGATCATCATGCTTGGGATCAAGGACTAATGTGTGAAAGTCTTGAGGTTTATGAGTATTTCTTCTTTCTTATAATTCAATGATGCACATCAATCATTCGATGCTAGTTTCATTTTCATCTCTTAACAAATTATGATACATACAACAATAAGAAAACACATTAGGGATAGAAGAAACTTGCAAATTTGACTTTTGTAATAATGCCCTAAATTTCTTTTTAATAATTCCAAATGCATTTTCCACTATAGACCATCCTCACTTTTGTTTTCTATTATAAAGTAGTTCCAATATTATATGTGTTCCTTTCTTTTAAAATGGCGTCATGATCCAAGTAATTATAAGAAGATAACTTTTATCTTTGAGCAAGTAAAGTGGGGTGTCATTTCCACAACCTTTATTCACGTCAAACAAACCTTTATATTGAACATGTTTATATTAATTTGTTCAAAATTCTTGAATCATTAACCCTCCCTGAGAGATCTACAAAATATTTGTAAATCTTTTCTTACAATCAGGAACAGAGATGAGAATTATGGAATACCTTCCTATTTTGTGACAAAAATAATCTTTTGGAAAATAAATAGGTTTAGATATAGAAATATGGGTCCCATCAATTACACCTTGAATTGAAGGCAAACCACACCATTTTTAAAATTCTTCCATCATAGCTTGCATGTCAATTTGTATTGGCTAGGTTATCAATTTCTTAAAAGAATAGTTCATTGCTACAACAAATTCATGCAATGCCAAACAAATAATGGACTTCCCTAGTGCAAACAATTTGTTACATAGACAAGGAAATTGACTCCATGTGCGAGCTTATAAACGGAACAATAAATTCTTATATCAACATGACTGGAATTCTAGTACCTTGTGTTTTTTTTGGGTCAAGAATAGGACTCAAGTTCTTGACAATTTTGAAAAAGGTGCACTTTGACATTTTGAAATTCTCCACCCAATAAGCATTTAAAAACTCAGTTAACAAAAATATAAAGAACTAAGTTGTACTTCATGGCTTCACCTAGTCACCTAAATCCTATGATTTGAATTGAAATGCATGAAATGAAAATCATTTATAGAAAGAAGAAATATGTTTTCTTGAAGTTTTCATCCCCAAGGTAAGAATTGAAATGTTGAAGATGTGAATGAATAGGGGAATTAAAATTTTCATCCATAATGTGAAATGTCATCAAACAACCCATCATGAATAAAACTCTAACTTGCATCTCATCCATGGGTTGCAACAAAAAAAAAAATAATGAAAAAAAAAGTTGAATGAGTTTATTTGAGGCATAAAACACACCAAAGTTGTAAAAAGTAATTACAAAACCCAACATGAACGTGACAACACTGAAAACAAAATCTAAAACAAAAGCAAGAAGCTTGAAGAAACAAATATGATAGTTGACAAAATGAAAGAAAAAAAAAATAGAATTCTAGAACTCTAGAACTTGAAATTTCAAAAAAAAAATCTACTATAATTTTTTCATGCAACCTCCAAACAACATGAAATGAAGCAACAAAAAGAAAACAATTTTGTTGAAAATGCGAAAAGTGCCAAGAGATTGAAAGTGATGATGGCAGTGAGTTTGAACATGCCAACATCAATAGAGCAATGAAAGCAAAAACTACGAGCATAAAACTTCAAAATGTAAGGAAATATCAAGCATGAATATTGAGCGTGAGAGAATGATGCAAAGAACAAGTGATGGCATGAAAGGAAAAGGAAAGCAAGCAATGGTGTGAGAGGAGGGAGGAGCTTCCAAAGTTGAAAAGAGAAGAAAATGAAGAGTGTGGAGGGAAGAAGATGAGAAAGGATCACGTTCCTAAAGGTAGGTATGCTCGCTTTGCATTTTAGGAATAGGAATGTGTGAACATGATCATGTTAACTTAGTGATGCTAGATACTTTCCGTCATAAAATTGTAGGTGCCATCATATGTGTGAATACCCACCCTTGGATTAGGTAGCATCATCTTTTGTGCTAGCATAGACCTAGCCATTAGGTACTTTTAATGGCTCTATTAGTCTAGAGGCATTTTGACACTATAGTCCTTAACACCATGTTGGAATGTAGCTTTAGTGAAAATCTACTTGGGGACCAACCAAACAATTGACCCAATACCTTGAATTGGCCAACAAGAGTGTTGGGAATTATGGAATACCACAAAAGACCCTCAACAATTCTTAAATTGGTTTTTAATTTGAATGGTGAAACATGGTAACAACTATCCATTACAAGAACCAACACATATCATAATATCAATTGGATGCATTTAAAAATCATTGAATATATATTTTTAAAAAACCTTTTTAACTTTGAATGCTAGATTTCTTGGATTCTTGGGAAGTGGGAGGCATTAACCATGCCTCAACCTTTTTTGTAATATGTTGCCAACTTTCTAAAGCTTGAAATTGACCCCAAAATAAAAAAACAAAATAAAAAAACAAAACAAAACAAAAAACAAAAAAAATACATAATCATGTGAAGAACTATTTTCTTGTTTCAATTGATGATGCAACCTTACAAAAATTTATTGATAGACACATTGTAGATTAGGAAAATGTACAAAAGGATAAGAAAAAAAAGAAAAAGAAAAGGGAAAATTTACAGGACATCAAGTTAGTTCAAACTAGATATCAAAACCTATCCATGTCAAAAATCAACCGCTTGTAGTAGGTTGGCCGTATTTTTCCATATCAAAAATTGGCCATTTATAATAAAATCGATTGTGGAAATGGGAGATGTGTCATGAAGGGGTGGAAATTGGGAAGTAGATGGAAGATGTTTGTAGCATTTACAATGTGATTGAAATTTTTTGTCGAAGAAAAATAACCAAGACAAAAAAAGGAGGGCCCTCTAGTCCTTTTAAACTCCAAATGGCATTAGCACAATTGTGTAAATACACATCCACCTGATTATGTAAACATCGAAATACCTCCATTGCTAAGGGGAGGAATTGATCAACAAGGTGTTGGTTGCAATAATTTCATTCTTTGGTTTGAGTTGTATCAAAATCAACAAATCCTTGGGTAGCACAAGATTGGGGAAGTAAATCCATTTGTGTTTGGTCGACAATGACAATGTTGACTAAGGTGCAAATGCCATCTTTGGTGAACAATTAATTCGTTGACGGGAGGAATTGGATGTGTTTGAAGGAAGTGCATGTAGTTGTTTTCACTTCACATGGAAGCCAACATTTTGCTCAATGACAACAAAGGTGTCATGAACTACATCATGGGTTCCTATGCAATAGTTGCCATGAGCACAACGCAAGAGGTGGATACTTTTAAGGTCGATGGGATGTGTGCACATGCACCAAGGGATACATGCAATTGATGGATGGGGCAATCCAAGTCCTATTCAAAACATTGTGAAAAAGATCATGGAAGCAAGTTGAAAGCTTCGGAATATTGGTCGAACTATTAAGTAAGCACCTGTCCTTGGGCCACAACATGATAGAATTGAAGCATAATGAATTTTAGATATCCCATCGAAAAACATATTAAAAAGGGTATGATGGTGCAAACGCTCCAAGATGGGAATCTTGAAGTTGAACCATTTGTTGTTCAATGAGTTGTTCAAACGAAGGAAGACATGTGCGAGTTGGGGCAGTAAGAATTTGTTTTTCCATGACTCAATGAACCATCAACTATTGACCCAATACTATTAATGAAAAAGGGAATTGGGGTTGTAAGGAACTTGCTTGAATTTTTTTAAAAAAATTAAAACTATCATGATTCTTTCACATGTAAATGATCAAAGAACCAAATGTAATTGCTTTGAAAATTAAATAACCATCCAACACTAGTGAGTTTTTGGCACATTTTCAGATTTTGGACCTTTTATAAGGGATTTTATAAAAACAACCCAAAATCAGGAGGAAAACACACACACATTTCTACTAGAGCTTCCAGGAGGCAGCCAAAAGTATAGAAGGGCGCTTGATTTATTCCAAATTTGGATGGTCTTCCTATAGATCAAGGCCATAGGTAGGTTGTAACTAGCATAGGTAGGTAGGGGATGACTGAAAGTTGCCAATGTCTGATTCTTCCATTTCAGACACCTGAAAATCCGCCAAGTCAGTAGGTGGGTCATTTACATGTCAGGTGGCATCTGCCAAATCAGCAGGTGGGTCCTTCACATGTCACGTGCCATCGTCTTTTTCTGCATCCCCACTGGCACTACACGACAGAATTGAAAAGCAAAAAACCACCGCCCCACGGTCGTGGAGACAATGACATGCCAAGGAATGAGCTGGATGCACATCCATCAGCAATGATATTGGGACCGGTGAATCCTTGTAAACTTTTGACCTGAAAAATATGATTTCGATCCATAGGGTAAACCAGCCCATTGTCGATCACCTGCCTATGAACGAACATTTATTTATATTTTCATCTTATGTAATTCATTTTGATGATTTAAAATGTTATGGTGACGCTACCTCAAGCTTTAGAAATCAACTTTGAAGTGCAAAGGAAAAGGAATAATGAGAAAATAACCAAAAAGAAAAAAGAAAAGCTTTCCAATTTACAAAATGACTTTTTTTTTTTTGTTTGGACCCCTCCTACTTTCAAACCTCATAACTTTCTTATTTTTTATTCATTTTACATTATTTAAAGTGTTATAAGAGCATCACCTGAAGTTCTACAAATCATCTTTGAACTCTAATAGCAACAAAGCAATAGACAAAGAATGTTTTGGGTGTTTGGGAACTGGCCTTTTTTTTTTTGGAAGCATTTGGTGGTTTGTTTCTTTGAGTTCTTGACCCCCTCTACTTTGGGGGGCCATAACTTTCTCAATTCTATTCTATTTTTATGATATTAGTGTATCAAATTTGCCAACATGAGAAATTCAAGTTTTGTTTGGATACCAAAACAAAGGGAGCCCTCCCCTTGGATCCAGCCTGCCCTCAATGCTTAAGTGTTTGGTCACTGACCCGTTCACTAGTAAGGATTCTTCATGGGAAAAATGGCCCATATTCGCCTGATTTTCGAGAATTTGTTTTCCCCTAAATTGCCATATTTTTATGATAAGTTAGTCAAAAATCTAAAAGGATGATGCTTCACAAATAAACTTTCTCTATAGCCAAATTTGGCTATATACATTCCTGGATGTTTGTCACTTTAATACATCACAAAATTGGAAAGAAAAAAAACTCTCGACAGCATGTCCCATTGTCTTTCAGCGCTACTACTTTGATTGGTAAAAAGAAGAAGTTTCATACAAACTTTAGTCCCCAAATTGCTACTTATTTGTATGAATTTTGCATTAACTTATTAGGGAGTGAATAGGTAGTGGCAATATGATAACCCCATGTCAGCTACCAAACAAGTGGGACCTATGGAACATTTCTCTAATTAATGTAGATGCTTGTTTTTTTAGGACAATGGAGATGGTTTCTAATTTTCCAATGTTTTCCTTTTGTATGTTTGTGAATAGAGATGTGTGTGCTGCATGGACATATCTTTTGACATGGGATTTCCTGACAATCATGTACGTTTTAGTTGCTGGAGATGCTCCTACTTTTAGGGATTCAACTTTTGTGGGCAACTTTTTGTTGGAGGGATGATAAGAATGCATAAAACGTGGGTATCATTTTGGGTGCCCTTTGGGAACTACTTTGGAATACACTCTAGTAATTATTTTGTGAAGGCAATTCTTCACATGTCGAATTTGTCAGACATATCCACCACAAGTGCTATGACAATGAATATGAAGTTACCAGCGTGGGCATCATGTCTTATTGTACTTGGAGCCTGGAGGGCACCGCCTTAAGGCTTACGTGACTGAATACTTTGTAAGGCATTTACTTGTAAGTTTTGAGTTTTGGTGTAAGACCCTGTCATAATCGAATGCTCTGATTGTACACTGGGGTTTTGGGGTGTAAGCCATTTGGCTTGGGTGAACCAGGACCTACTACACTCTTACCATGGTAAACTCCCAATTTCTTGGGGAGTTGCTTCTAAACATTATAAGCATCCCCAAGTGAGCAGTGTTTTCAAAGCGATTCTTTTATGTAGCCTAAGTGGTGATCATCCATAGGAAGATGTAAAACAAGTGGTAATCATCTATAATAATGCATAATTTTAATATGATGTATAAAATTTTAATCATCCTTTTATATTTGCTTCTAGACCCTAAACCCTACTAGAAGCAAATATAAGAAATCTGATGATTTTCCCCTTTTTCCTAACTTTTGGCAATTGGAAACTTTCAAAATCACTTTTTTTTAATAAAAATTCATTTTTAGTTTTTCCCTTTTGGCAAAACTTTGCTAGTGAAAAAAGTGTTGCCTATGAGACCCTATCAAAAGCCCAAATTTAACATTTTATGGGTCAAATATAGCCATGAGGAGGCTTCACTCAAGGGTTAAGGTGAACTAGTGTTTACATTGGTTGCTATAACAACAAAATTGTTTACTACAAAGGAAGTATTATAATAAACATTAATTATGACCTAAAGTAGAAAGATGGGTAGGTATTATGAATAAACAATGATCTTATGCATAAGATTTTTTTTGCCTAGAGACCTATTTTGGACTCATATATGGGTTAATTCTGGGTTACATTTAAATTGACCTTTCTTGTGAAAAAACATTAGATTTTAAGGACAAATATGCCAAATACCATAGAGGTTCATTCATGGAAATGATGTATGTAGTAAAAAAAATAGTTACTAGGTGGCATAATATTATTGGCCTAGTGTTAATGAATTTGATCATATTCATTAAACATTAAGTCATTTTCTCTTGAAATATTTAATGCATTGTGGGTGAAGCTTTGGGCTCATTTTAAACTTTTGTTTTGTTAGTCCATTGTTGAACCATGCTATAGAACTTTTCCGTATAAAAAATAGTGACACAATAAAACCATGTGTAGTTTAATTGTGAAAAGAGTTCATAAAGAAAAACTTATTTGTATTTGGTGAGTGATCCCATTTGGGTAGGTTTTTTGGTGTGTGTAATGAGTCCCCCTATTGGGTGTAGCCTCCATACAAATCGAGCTTTGCACACGAGCTTTACATGTTTTGGACTTGGTCACCCACATGTTTGTGTTGTGTGGGATTTTGGTTCATTCAATCTACGATGAATTGGAAAAGACTTATTTAAAACCTAATATTCATAGTTCCTAAACTATTATACCTTCAGCTTCTTGAGCGAAGCCTCCATTGTAAGGTAAGACTTGGGTATAAAGGCATTATTAGAATAAAAGCCTGTGCAAGGCAACAGGCAAATGGAGGCTTGCTTTTGGTAATGCCCTCGTTTGAAGGCTTTGCTTGACCTAAAGATTGTGAATTTATTTTTTAAATGGAGAGATATGAGAAGAGACAGAACATTATGAAAAAAAAAACCTGCTTAAAGAGGTAAAAATGTGCTTTGAAGCAGAACAATGCCCTTGTCTTGTGGAGGGAAAATTAAGTTGTATGACATAATCTCTGTTAACACTAAAAAATTTGTTCACAATTTCTGCAGGGCTATATTCAACCTGGGCAATGTTGAATTTGGACTCGAAGATCACAATTTAATCTTTGGATGGGATATTCATAATGTTTGGAAGTGATGCAAGAACATTTGAGGTTATTACGAACAACAGTTCGGGTATCATAAAAATTGCACACTCTTATCATGCTGACCAGAGAGACGGGGCAAACGGACATAGGTGACCCACTTGTGGGTTTCTTTATACCCATCAGGTAAAAGCATTCCCCTATCCCCATCAATAATTTGTTTGTAATGCCCAAAATAAAGGGGGCCTAGGATGAGGCTGTAGATCAGCCCATGCCTCTATTTTGGGAATAAACCCCCACTATTAAGCTTTACCCAAATCAAAGCATAATACAAACCTTACCATAACCCTAAACATACATAGATTACGATGTAGTTGGAGTAGCAGGCCTACTCTTTTGGAGCAGGAAGGACCCTATGAAGCTTATTAGGTTGGTGTAAGGTCCTTCCCGCTCCTGAATAGTGGAGGTGACATGCCCCTATTTTCTAAGAGGGATATTCTTGGATTTAAGGTGCCTTCCAAATACACTAGGAAATTTCTTCAAATGCTTTATGTTTCCAGTTAATAGACAACTCAATACATTGCCACATGGTGGCTCCATGAAGCTGCAATCTTATGTCGGATACTCATCTTAGGTTTTAAAATTTAAAAGCAAGGTCCATAGCCATATTGCCTTCATCGAGTTTCAAGTGTATACCATAGTGGGTAAGGATACTGTCAAGTGTGAAGTGTGAACAGCCATTGATAAGTTGGATTTCTATGATAGAAATTTATGGTAAAGCACTTGAAGAAATTCCCCAGGGCACAATTATACACATTATTCTTGCCTCCTAAAATAGAGGAGGCAGCCTAGGTCTCAGAAGGTATAATAGGGCTCTTTAGTTGTAAAGGTGCCTCTCACTCGCACTCTTCCCCCATCTACATATGTTTAGGCTTATGATAAAATTGGGCTCATGCTTTACAATGGGTAAGGCCCATGCATGGGTGACTTCGCCATGAAACATACATATGATAGATCAGCACTTGTGCAAATGGCAAAGACTCACATTTTGTTGGCCTTGCCTACCAAGGCAACGATATTGTGTTTAGATAATTCATTATAGAGTATTGTAGCTTAATGGATTTTGGCCCCTAGGTAATAGGTCTATTTTTATATGAGGATTTTTGAAAGATGATATTTTGGCTTTTGTGGAAACTTGAGATTAATTATAAAGTTAGAATATCTTGAAGGATTTTGTTTTCTTTTAGAGGATTTTTGGAAGATTATATTTTTGTATGGTGAAATATTTGAGTTTCCATAATTCTTCTTTTGCCTTAAAACACTTTTTAATGTAAGTGGTAAGGCCACAGTGTGACACACCCCTTGTTGATATCCCTTTAAACTTTGTAAACTTACTTTCTCAAATCTACAATTTCAACTTTGCAGCAGAAATCCATTGGATTGCCAAAAAGTATTTGACATATATTAATTGACAACACTGCACCTAGTGACAAAAAAAACATTTGCATGATTTTTTTGAAATCAGATAAATAATGACTTTAATAAGAGTGTACAAAGGATGAAATTGTGAAAAATGGTTTCAATGTTCATCAAAGTGAACCAAAGAAGTAGCAAAACCATAATTTTTATCCTACCCTTTACCAATGCTTGGCTAGTATGCACATTTTATAAGTATTACCTGCTGCAAGGACCGGGCACAAAATACAACACAATACAAGGCCAATACTGGTCAAAACCAGTGTTGGCTGGTTATTGTTTTTTTTAATAAAAATAATTGCCATGTAGGTTTTTTTTAAAAAAATTTGGCACCACAGTTTATCAATATCAATATGAAAAATTGGTTGTTAGGTATGTTATAAAAAGGGTACTAACCATCAGTTATGCATAAGGATAGGTTATCAAATAATCGGTTGATAACCACCTGATCTCTTGTAAGTTATTAGTTGGTTATAAGGTTTTTCAAAAATTAGAATTATTATATTTTCTACGTGTAGAAAAAATGTATTAGTGTTTAATGAGTGATAACCTATCCAACAGTGTTTTTTTTGGGGGTGAAAATTTGCCAAGGTGACACAGTTTTCTGAAAACTGAAAATATATTGTTGTAACTTCCCTTTTGTTTTTTAAACAATCGCCTAAAAGGGAGAGAAAACAATTTTTTGGGGTAGGTGTTGCAATATTTATGTCTACCAGCTACAATTTTAAGAGTTCCTTGAAATAATACGTCAATAAAGGCAAAATCTGACTAGGTATGCTCACCACCCTGGCTCCATCAGGAAATTGAAAAAAAAAATACCATTACTCGGATGATAATTGAGTTATGTAGGTAGTAGTGATTTTTTTTTCCATCTTTTTGATATCAAAATTTTGGCACAATTTCACCAAAAAAATAGAAAAATCAGTCGAATTTACAAGAGAAAAACAAAAAATTCCAAAACATTTCCAGGTTTAGGGTTACTTTGGGAACGCCAGGGCCATCCTTCCAAGGACGTTAATATCATCCTAGTACACTTTTGGATGCCTCTTTTTCTGGGGGTACTTATTCTGTTTGACATTAATTAGTTGGGGGTGCCTCACTTTGGGCAAAACATATGGGATTAAAGCGAGGTGCTGTTGGGAACACATTGGGAACTTGGAGGGAACATGTTGAGAACAACGGAAAATTAAAAAAATCTTATATATAAAGTCGCTTGTTGCGTCTGTCCGTCCGTCCGTCTGTCTGTCTGTGACCGTCAGTCTGTGACCGTCAGTCGTGAGAGCCAAATATCGAGGTCCTGAAACTCAGGTCCTGAGAGCCAGGTCCTGAGAGCCAAATGCAGCGACACGGCAGCAACAGAAGAAGAGAGTCGCGGCTCCTAATAGGACTTGCATGGCTTCTAAAATTAGAGATGATGGTGGATGTGGACGCTGCAACACAAGGTTTTCTGGGTAGGAATCAAGAGGGTATTAGGCTTCAAATTTTTAGGTTTTTTGGGGGATGGGTTTGAGGTGAAGGGTAGAGTGGGGGGTTTGGGTTGTGGTTCTTTCACCTTCTTTTGTATCCCACCATCAATTCTTGCAACCCATTTAACTATGGTTTGAGTATATATGGGAGTTTTAAGACCATCCAAGTGAAGGAAAAAAAAAGGCAGGCACGGGCGGATTGTGTCCGACCGTCACGGGTACCCACTAGTCTAGTTAATAGAGTCTGGGCCAGAAATGACCACCTGATGGGTCGAAACTAGAAGCTGGCCAGCTGCAAAGTCAGTCAAGAAGCTTGGATCCACCCTAGCTGTACTGAATAACACCCGTGGTAATTGAAGCAACTACCACACCTTGTAGATCTTCAAGGTGACGATCACTATAAAGAAGCCAAGAAACGAAGCGCCAAGGATCATAAAATCTGCAGGAGTCGAACAATAGTCGCATCGTCTTGAGACCAATTCAACTTCTAGGTATTTTTTGGCAAGCAAGCTCCTGCTTTTGTGCCGGATCAATTCCAGCTGCTAGGTTGTTTGCGAAACGCTAGTTTGGCCTGAGGAGTCAAAGATCGATCTTTTGTGCACCAGAAGCCTTCCTGTGAAGAAGTTGTGATAGATAGTACTGGACTCACCTACATTGGCGATATTGTACTAGATCTTGATCATAAGGCCGATTAGCTTAGACAGATTATTGTTAGATCTGTAGTTTTTTGCGCCGGATCCGTCAGCTAGCTGTGATATTCTTGCTGCTACTAGATCATCAAGTTTTTATTGTTGAAGAGCAGTTGTTGTTGAGCTGTTGGGTTTCTTGTTTTTTGTTTCCTAGAGTTTCTCAGATTCGTAGGGTGTTGTGGGATCAAATTATCAAATCATGGGTAGTCAAGGAGGAGAACAAGCTGTTCAGCCTACACTTGCACAGAGATGGCGGGAGATTAGTGGGGAGAAAAACTGGGATGGGCTTCTACACCCGACTCTGGACGACACTCTGCGAAGCGAGATCATCAGGTACGGGGAGTTCGCGCAAGCAACATACGATGGGTTCGATACGGACTCCTTCTCCAAGTATTGTGGTAGCTGCAGGTACAATAAGAATAAGCTGCTGGAGTCAGTGGGGCTTTACAACCGAGGCTACGACGTGACGAGGTACATCTACGCCACGGAGAACATGGAGCTTCCACGCTTTCTCAAGCATTCGGATAAACCCGACGACGAGGTGTGGAGCAAAGATTCCAACTGGATAGGGTACGTTGCAGTTTGCACCGACGAGAAAGAGCTTCAGCGCATAGGCCGGCGCGATATCGTGGTTTCGTGGCGTGGGACCATTACGGGTCTGGAGTGGGTGGCGGATCTGAAAGATATTCTCACTCCTGTGACAACTTATAAGGCAAGCGGCACGATCCACGCAGCAGCCGACATCAAAGTGGAGGCCGGATTTCTTAGTGTCTACACCTCCGCCAAGTCCCAATCGCGCTATAACCAGACCAGCGCGGGGGAGCAGGCGAAGAAGGAAGTTCTGCGCTTGGTGGATCTATACAAGAATGACACTCTGAGCATCACTATCACAGGCCACAGCCTTGGGGCTGCCTTGGCGGTGCTCAACGCTTACGACATAGCAGAAGAGATGGCTTATCACAAGGGAATAGCTGCAACGCCAGCAGCTGCAGCAGCCGCAGCAGCTCAGACTACCACTACTACTAGTAGTAATGTTGTCATACCCATCACCGTTTTCTCGTTCGCCGGTCCTCGAGTCGGGAATGACGCCTTCAAGAAACGCTTCGAGACGTTGGGTATCAAAACCTTGCGTATAGTGAACGTGAATGACCTTGTCCCGCGAGTTCCCGGCTACTTCACCAACGAGACAGTGCCCCTGATATTCTCCGAAGCTCTGGAATACTTGCCCTGGACTTACTCCCACGTTGGCCTAGAGCTGAAGCTCAACAGCAAGGACTCACACCACCTGGACCAAACGAAGGCCAATACAGCCAACTGGCACAACTTGGAGCAGTATCTGCACCTTGTGGATGGTTATGGCAGATACAGTCAGCCCCCATGCCGTGACCTGGCCTTGATTAACAAGGCCTCCGACTTCCTGAAAGACCAGCGCTTCGTACCTACCGCCTGGTGGCAGGTCCAGAACAAGGGCCTTGTCAAGGATGAGAACGGTCTATATGTACAGATTCCCAGAGAGCCCGAGGACATCCCCATTCCCCCCCACCACCTTGACTCTAAACCTAGTACTTAGTGCACCAGGCTTGGTTGGGCATGCACCATAGATTCCCGGGATGAATACCAGATCTGAAGCAGCTCTAGTAGTAATTAATTAATTAATTAATATTTTCCTTTTGGAATCACAAATTTCTGAAACCAACTACTCGTCCTCCCCATAACCAGAGTCCCAGATCCACTGCAAACTGCTGGTAGCATGGACTAGCCTGCAATAATCTAGATCGCTGATCCACCAACAATCCAACTCTTTCTCTCTGTTGATTGATAGTCAAGTGTGGAAGCTGGAATTTGGTTGGTAGGTTGATCAGTGATTATATCAACCTACCAAGTAATTAATAGGCGGCTACTGTAAAATGTAGGATTAATCTTTGCTCATCAGCCTTAAATTTCATATGTGCAAAATGGAATCAGCTTACTTGGGTTAGTTTTTAAATCAACAGTTTTTACTAGGTCTATTGAGATCAGGTGTTTCGCTGCTTCTATGCCGGGCAGATGCAGACTCAAGTTAAATCTGATTGATCCTTCTCAGGTGATAAAAATAAACTATAATTCTGCAGTTTTGTGCAGGGGTTTTTCAATTATTATGATTTTTTTTCAATTCTTTATTTTCGAAATTTTGGCGTCATTACACTTTCAAAACGAAAATTTCTAAAAAATATTTGTGGTCTCTATATTGTAAACAATTTATGTTTTTTTAATCTTTATATGCATTTACTTGAAAGCAACATGAATTCAATTAAAACTACAATTGTTCCAATAACTAATTGTGTATGTCTAATAAACATTCATTAAAAGAAACGTTGGTCAAATGTTCCTTTCATAAAAGATTTTTGAATTGTCACAATCCAAAATTGTGGACTTTAATCTACTTCTTGTTCCCTAGTAAAATGGTTGGATGTGAGATTTACTTCATGAGGAATGGTACCTTGCACCATTTTGTCTTTAAGACTTGCCATGGCAAATGTAAATAACATCATCACGAACTCTCTTTTTGTATCGTTAGGAATGCTTAAGGCCATTTTGCCAACTAACGTTAACTACGGCCTTTCTCGCCATTGGCAAGTCTTTCAATGTGGTTAGTATTGGGTGATTTCGAGTAGTGAAGCTTATATACTCATTTACATTGGTTCATCCTACGTCCTTAAACCTTTTGAACTAATTTGGAAAGAAACCATCTTCCTATCAAAGTTCAAAAATCAATTGAACATTTCAGCGGTGATATTTAAAACCTAAATTTAACCAAAGTTCATGCCATGTAGGCATGGACTTGAAAATAATGATGGTCACACATAAACCATTGGATTGCACAACTAAATAACACCCATAGCAAAGATGCAAATTCTTCCACGTGAAATCTTCATAGTCGTGGGAATTTTTTGAAAGTTATGACCAACATTTATCAATCTTTTTGGTAAGGCATGAATAATAATAAAAACATTCCATTTATTTTTTAAAACAAAAAAAGAGCTTGCAAAAAAAACAAGCCAAAAATAAAGAGCCAAAAATTTGGCTTTTTCATTGAGACCAAAGGTTTTTGAAAATCACAACAAAAAAAATCAAAAATATTTTTGATTTTTTCTCTTTTTCCAAAAACAAATTCTCTCTTTTCATTTTTATTTTTTTTCTCATCAATCCAAAGTGCTTTGCGCTTTCTTCTTTGTGTGTGCTTACACAGTTCAATTCCTTCCATTCTAAACTTATATGATCCTTATTTGCCAACCTATCATGCCTATAATTAGATGATAAATGAAATATACAAGATAAGAAAAAAAAGGCCACTACAAAAAAAATTTAAATATGAAAAGTTTCTTATATTTGAAAATAAGAAAATGAAAATAAGAAATAAGAAATAAATTAAATGTGTTTTTAGCTAGTTTGGGGGGAATTTTTAAAAATTATGTTGGATAATAAAATGGGTCTTGCTTTTACCAAAATGATCCTTTCTTTTTTGTTCATAGAACATATGAATCCCCTAAAATGTATATAAACTAAAACTAATAATAGAGAGGTACAAATAAATATTATAATACCATGAATAAAAGAGTACCTATGAGAACATTTCTATTTACGAACCATTGAATTAGTATGGGTATTGTCATGCCACCAAACACAACCTGAACAAAAAAGAATTTTTTTTGGGTAGTTGGACCATCTATTTATTTATTTTTTGGTATTTTCGCCCCTCCAAACAATAAAATACAAGATAAAGGACAAAACAAAAAAAGATTTGTTTGATATGATTATTTTCTTAAACCTTTAAATTCTATTTTTCCTAAGCCCTTAGCAAATGTTCTGCGCCCTTTTAATACCCTCATAGCTCCTAGAAGGCATAGAACATTTACATAGCAAATGAAGGCCATTTAAGTTGATCCATAGAGGGTCATATGTGTAATCAAAATTAAACTAGCTTCTCACCTCTTTGGCCTGAGAAAAAAAGTAGTTTTTTTTTAGTACATTTTACTTGCTCTATATACAACTACTTTGTCATGGCCTTCTTTGCCCTTCATCAACTTTAATAAACGAATGAATTTGTGCAAGTGTGCAAATAAAGTGTTTTGCAAATGCCAAAAAATTTGGTTTGCAAATTTTAAGGGCATTAGGCCTCAAGATGACAAACTAGATAATGCACCAACTAGTTAATTAATGCTCAATTGTTGTTTTATTTGGAGAAAAATAATTTAAAATATGTTGGTAATTTTTTAACAAAAACACCATAAAAAACTTCCTTGTGTAGAATTTGTAGCAAAACAATGAACAACAACTAGCAATCCAAAAATGCACAAAAACATTTCCTAAAAAAACACATTAAGAAATAACCATATTAAAAAATAAAATCCAATAATTTAATTTAAGGTAAAATGACTAAATGAATACAAGTTGCAACCAATGTCCAAGGCATAAGATAAATATTTTCTAGAGGATCCCAAAACCACCAACTCCCCAACTAATTCATGATAGGCCCACCAACTTCTTAGCAATATGCCTACAATTAATAAAAACCAACATGTCAAAATCCAAATTTGAATTTGTTTCCACCAATGGTATTTTGGGCCAAAGACCATTTTATTTGTGCTACAAGTCTAACCAAAATGCAAAGACATATCATTTGCTTTATGAACAACATGTTTCGCTCAATTTCTTTTCTTAAAAAGCTCTTTTGGCCAAAGCAAAAAAGGAGGCCACCAAGTGCTAGCAAAGCACAAGCAAGCTCTTATTGTGTAGCAACATAAAAGTAAACTTGGAATGGAGAGAAGAATGATTTTTAAATTTGTTTTTGATCATTTCATTTGCATTTTTCTTGGTAATCAACTTGCTCATTATGTGGGCTTCAATCAAGTAAGCACCAAACATTTGATTATCTTCAGCTTTGCCCTCCTTTTGCATCAACAAATAGAGTGCAAAAATAACATCCATTATTTTGGGTAAACATAGGCAAAAGCCAATGGCACTGGCAACAAATCTTGCATAAATGCAAGGGGGATGTATAACTAATATAAGATTTTGTAAAACATGATTTAATTTTGCAAGTGATTTAGTACAAATAAATGAAATTTGAACAAAAGGATTAGAACTTGCTAATGAAAAAATAAGAAAAAAGAAAAAAGTGCCCATGTAAATTTGTCGTTCATCAATAAACAAAATCTTATCTTTTGCAAGTAATTCATCATCATATTTTCCGTAAAAAAACCATATTCATGAAGGTAATTTAGAGTATAAGTAAAAAGAGTTACAATTTCTTAAATATTACATGTTATGAATATATATATATATATATATATATATATATATATATATATATATAAGAAAAATCCCTTTATAAATTTGGAAAATATATAGTTTTTACTAATTTTGTGTGGGCCTTACTAGGGGAAAAAAGTTGTTTATTGTAAACATAAGGTGACTAAATTGTCACTTGATGTTGGATTGAAATAATCAATGGTTGTAATCTAGTCCTTGGACAACCTTTTAGACAATGAGTTAAGAATGAAATGGTAAAAGTAAAACAATGGAAAATTCTTTTGGGACAACAAAGCATAATCATATATATGAAGAAGGTGGTCCTATATAAAAATATTTACAATTAGTATTTCCAAGTATACTCAATGGAGGGCCTTACGGTTTCATTATGAGATTTAAAGAGGTTTTGTATCTACTTTCTTGATTTATGATAAAGACTAATCACTTTTAAACTAGAGTTTAAAACATAAAATTTTCCATAGATACTTCATCACACTTGCATCCAAAATGAAGGTTTGTATCAAAATTGGAAGTTGAACAAGAATGGTGTCACCTTTGCTTGATCAAGTATTTTTAAAATGCTAACATGAATTTGGGTCAACACAAGGTAAAATAAACACAAGTTTAAGGTGGCTTTCGACTTAATTCATGTGTCATTCATATGATTATAATAAAATAACATCAAATTGGCTAAAAGTATGTGTCAAGTACCATCCATGCCCTCTATTAAATTTATAAAATTGTAGTTCCTAATATTAAACCAAATGAACCTAAAATGTAAATGAAAACATGCTTGAAATTGCCTTGTTAATATGTGTTGAAATGCATTTTTAGGTTAGAAAACTTAATAAAAATATAGATGTACTTAGGATATCAAGATCATCATATATTCAAGGACATCATCAAAAGAAAATTTATTTATTATTATTATAACATGTTTGACACCTACTTGAAATAAAAATCCACATTGCAAAAGTAAAGTTCACAATAGATTACATTTTTGAAAAGCTATTTGAAACTTATTGTTATAATGTGAAATTTGATAACTAATGTACAATATAGCTGAAATATGTTCAAAGGAGCCAACAAAATTATTTTATAAAATGACCATGGTCTTTTTATTAGTGCTTTTCACTTCATCATATCAAAAAACATTTCATGAAATATTTTTCAAATTTTTATTAAAAATACATATAGTTGCCCCAATATATTACATGTTGTGTAAGTCATTGCTAAATAAATAAGAATTTTTCAAAGTGTCCAGATTTTTTGTTTAAAAAAAACATTTATCATAATTTTGAACCATACCAAAATATGTTAACTACTTTGGACTTTTTTCTTGTATCATAAATTATATTTTTAAAAAATATGCCATGTACATTACACCCCATTTACATGTGCAAAGGACTCTTGAAATTTTGAATTTTTAAATTTTTAAATTCCATAAATTTTAAATTGTGAATGATTTTTGAATGTGGGTAGTAGGTTACAATCATCTAAATGTTTTTATCATCAAAGACTTTATGTTAAAAGAGTCCTTTAGCTAATCTTTTGTAAATTTGATTGCTTTTGATGCATTTATTATTCAAGTTCAAAAGTCTTCAATTAAAACCAAAACCCAAAATTAGATTAATTTTTTTAAAATTTGAATTCCTCAACATATATTAGTCATTTAACACAACTTGGAATGATAAACATAATTTTAAAATGTCAAAACAAAAACATATATAAGAAAATTTACAAATTTCAACACTATTTGAAATCGTTTTTAAAACCTTTGAACATATTTTTACCCAATAGTGAAATTTTATTTTATCTTTAATTATTCAACTTAAAAATTCAATGTTCAACAATTTTTATGATGAACTTTATTGCTATTTTATATCTACTTGCATTCAATTTTGACAAAGTACTTCAAATGTCACTGTATCTTGCTTACACCCATTGGTGAAAATGGATGTCAAATGTTTCTAGAATTTATTTTTTGAAAAATTGAAAATATTCAACTAACCATATGATGCACAATTCAATTGTTTCAAGTTATTTTGTGGCCCACATGGCATTATAAGGTGTCAAATTCTAAAATATCTTGAAAACCCAACATTATAATTGCACATCAATTATGAACCACATAGTTTTGCAATAGACACATTTATTGTGAACAAAATGTTTTATGAAATATATAAATGGTAGGGGGATTGAAAGTTAGATTGTGTGTGTGTTTTCAATTAACATTGTCACTCTTCAACCTTTTGTCAAATGTGTTTTCCTTCCATGAGCAAATGTACTCTCATTTTCTTCTTTTTTTTTCAATTCCTTTAAATTCTTGAAGATCTTTTCCTCCATCTAATGATATATAGAAATTTTGAACCTCAAATTGTTGTATAAATTTTTGTTTCATGCTCAAAGCCTTTCGACCAAAAGCCAATTTGTGTATTTGTCAATAATGATTTTATATTAAATCACATAGAAACCATTTTGATGTCAATGAAATCAAAATAGTGAATCCCTCCATCTAAGATTCAATAAACAACATGGAATTTTTCATATGAAAAATAAAATAAAATTATTCCTTTCTTTTTTGTGATCCAATTGTAGTAGTCAATTGTTATTATCCAATTTATAAGTAGTCATGATGTTGTAATCTTGTGACAGATTGTGACACATTAGTCCTTTCAAGGTTGAGACATTGTGACCTCTATATTTCAACCATGTCACAATACTATTGACTATAACATTTTTATCTTGTTGTTGGATGATAGGCTTTGCAAAATCTATTTTCCCTAGTCAAAAGACCATGAACTTTGAGTCTCATTTGTGCTCTAGGCCCACTTTAGATGGGGTTTGAAATCCAAATTTGTAGGAACCGATTTGGCCTCATTTTAAGCAAATTGAATCCTTGAGTTGGACCTTGGCTTGCATCTTAGTTTTTCAAATCACTACCGTTCCTTTTTGGCTCTTTTTTTTGGTTTGAACCAATTGATTTTCCCTCCAAAATGGTGCTACATAATTTAGCCTCAATTTGTTGCTTTTTGGTCTTGGAACCTCATCAAAAGGCCATGAGTCCAATTTACAGCTTTCATCCAATAACATTGTTCTATTTCATTTGGACCCTAGACCATGGATCCTCATCGAAAGTGGCCCTAAAACTCAATGTCTAGGTACAAGGTGTCCATGAAATACTTGTATTATTTCCAATTCTTGGTCATTTGCCTTGCCTTCATGATGTTAATATGAATTCAAAATATGTGTATTAACTTGCAAGGATGAATCAAATCAATCCCATTTTCACAACAATCAAACTTCTTCCAACAATCATAGAGTTATTTAAATCCTTTTGAAGTTACTTCATGTATTCATATAATAGTTTTATTTTGCATCCTTCCTCAAGTCTTTCACATAAAGTATTGAAGAGATTGGTGATACCCTAGTTCTGCCATCCCCACCAGACACTAAAATGGATTTGTGAATTCTACAATATTCTCAAGTTGTCATGAGTTTGGTCCAAAAATTTTCCATCCCACATCTTCAACTATTTCAGACCTTCTACCACAAAAAAATTTTGGCACTAAAACGCCACTAACTATACTAAGTGGTGACTAGGGGTGCGCCATATTGATCCTCTGCCGAAGCTAGTTAACTTAGAGGTTATCACAACCCGAGGATGAAAAAAAATAGTTAAAGTAGGTAACTACTGTAGTGGTAGAAGGTCTGAACTATTTCTCAAATGTTTTTGAAGTACCTATACTTGTTAGTGGGTGCTCCTCTTGCCAACCATGAAGCACTTCTTGCTTACCAAGAACCAAAACAATGTGCTCATACACATGAAGACACTAAAATGTCAATATATCCTTTGTATTAGTGTAAATCCAGCTATGGTTTGCGACAAACAATTATCACCATAGTGTTTTCATAATTCTTTATGGGCACAATTTTTTCTCTGTCCCATCCACTCTTGCACCCAAGTAGGGTAGTACAAAGTTCTTCTCCATGTAGAAATGTCTACAAGGTGGCAAGGGAGTGTACCCCATGTACACAAACCTTTTCAAGTATTCAGTTGTTTGCTACTTGGCAACAAATCACCATCCACTTGCCAACAGACTAACATGTGCATATACATTGTTGGGTTCATCTCAAAAATAACAACTCCTTATCAGATTATGATTTCTTGCCTGCTACTTTAGTGACATGTTAATCTTCAAGGCAATTGGTACTTCAACATTTATTATCAATATTTTCAGATCTGCAATGTACATGATGTCACCACCTAGATATTTGGATGTTAACGCTTTGGAGGTTGGCAGCAAAAATCAGATTGATTGTTGTGTGCTGTGGCATATGTATGCATGTGTATTTGCATTTGTTGCCTTGGTGCACTTCATGTTACAATAATCAAGGTCCAGACCTTGGCATCTAAGTTACAGCAATTCTCATATTTCCTCATATTGATCCCTTTTAAAACATAGGTTTTCTACTTCGTTTCTCTCAGTGATTTCTATGCTATGTTAGGGAGGGCTTTTTTTCTGGAGACATATCAATTGTCAAATTAGATCACTGTTGCTCAATTTAGGTCCTATAAACTTTGGAGAATTCCTCAGATGGAAATATCATTAACTACAAAGTAAAGCTCAGGCTGATTAATGATATGAGAGACCCATCCCTTTCAAAAATATGTTGTTTCCAGTGTTCCAAACATGCCCAAGGTCTTGACCTTAAGTCTAAAAATCAGAAGTCCTGAAACTGTTAGAACAGAGGGCTCTAACAATAACAATGATGTCTGTTTCCCTAAGAACTTAAGTTACCCTGCTGCACTAAGCTTTGCACAAAATTACATTTGAAAGCAGGCTTTAAAGGTGGAGAAATTCCAGTTCACCTAAAGCAATATAGCTTTACCAAAGGCCATACTGAAGTGATACCTTTTTTGGAGTCCCAAGGAAAGAAAAGGGGGTTTAACACATCAAACTATTTTCCTTGAGAAGGGACCCAAAGGGACGTATTTGAATTTGGTCTCTTGTGGTTTTTTTTGCCCCCAAGTGTAAATCATGGATGATGGTCCATCTAGTTGAACAAACTGACTGCTGAAAGCAGGTATCAGAACAGACAATCAATCAAATATGGGTTGTACATTCCAACTTATTTCCTCAGTTACATCCGATCTCTGTATTGGTGGTTTGTTGGTTCTAGAGGGTTTTTCTGACATTTTGGATCAAAAAATATGCCTTAAATCTTTGCTCCAATGACAAGATGCCGCACAGCAGTGATGTATTAGCAATTCAAATGACCCAATGACGTTTATTTGTTGAGGAAAAACCGATTGACTTTCTTAAGTGACTGAAGAGAAGCCATGCTTCATAGCTGCTTCCCACACCACATCAATGCGGTCAACATCGATGGCTCCCACCTCATGATGTTTCCATCCCTCTAATGCATGCACTAGCCCTCCTGCATGGCATGCATGCACTGCTCTCCTTGGCATCATTACCTGCAGTCAAAAGACCCAATGATGTATACACATCAGCTTTAAGCATCCCATGATTCAAGATCAAGCTCCTCCAGAAGTTTGAAGTACTAGCATTGAAACTGTGGGTAGATAGGTCGGTAAGTGAACACTTAAGAACAAAGGAGATCCGCACACATTGTTCCTCTCCTTCTGAAGCTCAAAGAACATTTGTTGCCCTCCAACGCTGCAAAATTTGCTCAATTCGGTAAAGCAATGGGGAAGATATGAAGTGTTCCATGTAAAGGGGTTCGGTGTTTGATGATGGACGAATTTCGAGCTTAAAATCTTTGATGGTTCCATATTTGCCTCTCAAATACAAGGAAGTTTTGTGAATTCATAGTTGGAAAACCCATCAGGTTTTTAATCACTCAAAATGGACTAAAAATGAGGAAGATATGGAGCTGGAACTAGAGAGGGGTCTAGAGCTATATTTTCAAAAAAATTGAAGCGAACTATCACTCATTCTCTTCCTGTGTTTTCTGTGTGGCTTGTTTACTTCTGATGCTGAAAGAACATTTTGTGACTCTCCAATTTGTGTGTCCAAAGACACAAAAAATTTGCTCAATAAGGAATGAGGAAAATATTGGAAAGTGTTTGGTGATGGGTACATGTTCAGTGATGGCGGTTCTACCCTAGTAGATTCATAATTTTTCCACAAGAGAAGAAAAATTCCTGGTTTGGAGGTTTTTAGTTTGGAGGCACTGTTGAAACCAGTGTTGGTACAGTATCAACTTTGGTCCCTGGTATTGAGAACCAGCTTCATCCTGGTTTTGGGTCCAAGACTGATTTTTGGCTGGCATGAGCAAGATATATACTTGGCATTAAGAGACAGTATGTACAAGGCTCATTAAAGCAGTCGGGACATTTCTCTACTGTAGTTGGAGGGCACCTCCTAAAGCAGAATCTGACATCTAGTGAACATTCAATGCCTTCAGTTCTTTTGTAGCTAGTGAGGTATCTCCAGTTTTTTTAGAGCATACTTTTCTTTTTGGCATCATGCTTTATGTCCAGTAAGGCCCTCAGTCAAGGGAATTACCAGAAGCAGGCCCAGGCTTGGCTCCCACCTCGTTGGGGGCCCTTCTTCTGGTAATGCCCTTGACTGGATCTGAGATACTGCCTGGTATTGCCTCAGGTCATGCCAGCCTGGTAGGCTCCTTGCTACCAGTGATGATACCAGTGTTGATACCAGGTGCAAGCCTTATATACCAGACCCAATAGACTGGTTGAAATTTGAAACGTATGGGAAAGAATAAACATGGGAAGGAATCTGGCATACCTCACAGGTATGGATACCAATTGTTTGCTTGGGGAGGATCATGCCAGCAACTGGTGCATAGGTGCAGTCCTTGCGAATCTCTTTGACAGCAGGCACTACAAATTGGTGGAAATTTGTTCCAGGGGGAGCCCATTGCTGGTCTGCATTCAATGTCCATTTGCCGAACAACCATGTCTGTTGATGACAACATTTTCACACATGAGTAATAAAGAAAACTAAATATTTTTGAATGCTGGCAATGGGTGCCATTGAATCCTTCTATGGAAGCCTTGACAAGGTGTCTGCAAATGGTGTATAGAAGAAAAGTTGTCAGAATTGCCTTCTTAAATAATGATTGCAGTGTGTGATTCAAAGATCAAAATTGGGTAAAACCTTTGATCCCACACAAAGAGCATCTACCATTAGAAATGATGGAGACAGGAAGTGATACCTTGCAGTTTTGGCCAGCTTGAAACTTGGTGACTCGGATGAGGTTGTGTCTAACATCATGGGATGCCTCTGCTACAATTTTGTCAAAGCGCTCCTTTGACTTTGTAAGCATCTGCAGACCAACTCAGAGATACCACCAAGTTCAGTCATCTAGTGTGCACGAATGAAGTTGTCCAAAAGTTTGGAGTTTCTTAATCATTGTACTATACACCTCTCACAACCCCAAAATGCAGTGTGTGATTAAGAGTAACCTCCTAATGCACATTGCCAAAGTCTAATCTCATGGGGCCTTGAGTTTTTAAATTTAGCAGAAGTTTTGATAGGAAGCTCACCAACACACGCACACCACGTCTGCAGAGGTAAAGAGCAATGGCTCTTCCTAGCTTGGAGGTTGATCCTGTCATGAAAACTTCCTTCACATTTGTGGGCAGCTGTTTGATGATCACTGCAGCTGTGAGGGTGTTGCCATGCACCACTCGCACCCTCAAATCCTTATGCTTTCCCACGAACAACGCACCTCCTCCGTTTAATTCCTCATTCTGTAAAAGCCCAAATAATTTGGATGCCAACCTTTAACCCTCAACCCTAGTAAGGCCTGCACGAGTTACCATTACAGTTGAATTCCTGAATTAACAAGAGGAAATGTAGGTAGGTGCAATTGAGTACATCTGGTAGCACTAATCAAAACCCTTTTGAAACTTGACAATGAATTTACCTTGTTGAGAGCTGCTAGGCTAATAACCTTGACACCTAGAGTATCAGCATTCAGAATAGCTTTCTCAATGTGCTTGTTGATGTTGTCCTTATAGAATGGCAAGAAATACTGCAGTTTGCCAAAAACACAGGAACTCAACGACTTCATTAACTGAGCTCTCTTGCACACAATTGCTAGGGTACAAAACATACTAGTCTAAGCCCTTATTCAGATGGAAGATTTGCTTTCAGGAAATTGGCAATTAGCTTGATGAGGCTTGAGGTTAACCTCTTTGGTTTGCTCCTACAAGAAATTGTCAAAAAGTAAAATTATAGTTCACTGACATACATCAGACAATAAGACCTGGTGGGACCACACCAGCCTTGTTTCCCTGGCAATATTTTGCCAAAAAGTGAGATTAATAATTAAAAACTCGGAAATGAAGTGATTTTTGGGGGTTTAAAGTGCCAGAAGTCAGGGGGGAAACAAATCCCACGAGTTCTGTATTTGGTTCCAATAATAGTAAAAAAAATATGATTCAAATTTTGTATATTCATATCTAGTTTATAGCCAGATTTGGTTAAATCTTACTATTGATGATGATCACCACTTTGGCTACTCCACAAAATTCATAACAAAAAACACTGAACTGCACAACTTTTCTTGACAACTGGACATAGTTTTTGATGCTGCCAAATTGACAATATATGGAGAGGTTTAGGTCAAAGTACCTGAAATCCATGTCGGGGAATGACCCAAGTTACACAGTTCAAATTGTCAAGCATATACCGATATGCCACAAAGGTTTGTGCCCAAGTCCAGAAGATGAAGAGACAAAATAGAGTTGGTAGCCACATTAAACGGATAAACCAATGAGGAGTGAATGGGTGAGCAGCCAAAGTGCGGATGCAGAATGAGACATGCAGAGATGTCAACACATCAATGCAGTGTGCCAAGAAAACAAAGTCAGGAACCTCCTCCTCCTTTCCTGCACAGTTTACAAGAACAGAAGAAAATGTGCTCTTGCCTCAATTATGAGCAGTACTAAACTATGAAACAAAAGTTCAAATCCTGCAACCTGGAACCTCCAGTATTCTGGACCTAATGCATTATGGCTCTCCTAGGACTGTTGCAGAGTAACAAAGGAACAACAAAAACAAAAACAAGGTTTAGGTAATGGGTGTGCTCAGACCTTTTCGGAGGGAGGCATAGAATGGGAGTGTGTCAGGATGGACTGTGCCACCCAGGTAATCATACAGTGGCATAAAGAGGCAGAAATTGTAATGCAGCTCTGTGTGGTGGAGAGAATGGTAGCTGCACTCAACCCGAAACAACAGTCCATACCCCTCAGATGGCCGATATTCATGTTCTCACAAGTGCCTACTATGGTCCAAAAAGTGATTGTTGACATGACTGTAGGGCTAGTCATGTGGGCAAGTTGTCTGAATGGTGGTGACATGAGGCACTTCCTAGTTGCCCTACAACAAAACACAATTGGACTGATATCTCAGAGTGGGACATGTGTTAAGGTAGGACCACATACGAGGGTGTGTACAGGAGGTACTTGGCAGCAGGGAACAATTGGAAGACCCTTGCTGGAACAAACTCACAGTTGCAGTGGCCCATGCACTTGAGGAAGTCAAAGGTGAGTAAATAGATGTATATCATACTGATAGATGCACCTCCAAGCATTACCGTGCCCACCATAGCCAACCCAATCAGCCCTGTCTGCAGAACCTGCTCCAACATTGTTGTAACACTTCCTGCAATTTTTATTCTCAGAAACTTGAGATCAATACACTCAGAAAGTTGAGATCAGTCCCCCAATTGTCCTTGATTATAGAACCCACTAAGAACCTTTACCCCCAAAAGCTGAAACTCCAGAAATTCAAAACATCCAAAAGCACAACCTACAGTCAACCCCTGTATCGTGGACTACAAGTTCCACATGAAAGCTAATTTAGTGAAATTTGAAATCAGTAAAAACTTTCCAATCTACAATCTTCTGTTGTCAATTTATTAGACACTTGAATGATTGAGAATTAATCAAACTGAAAAAAATCTGGCAACTGTCTGCAGACTTAAGTCATGTTTCTCCATAATTTCTCTTCTTTTCTCAAGATTCTTGAGTTTAATGCCCTGCTCCAGATGAGAACTTGGAAACTTCAAAGAAACATGCAAATGCAAAAGTCATACCAACAATCAACCCATAGTTAGGGAGACCAGTGTACTACTACTGCATTAGGTCTGAACACAGTTGACATAAACTGGTCTACATCTGCAACTCCCAATCAATTGGGTCTGGAGTAAAGCAACTGACCAGTAGGTGGTTCAGTGACAACAGACAGGTGATGCAGGGAGTGATAGCGCTGGAAGAGTGGTTCTGAATGGAAAGCTCTATGCATCCAGTAGTAGAGAAACTCTACCGGACCTGTGTGAAGCAGGAAAAGGATCACAAGTCCCCTCATGTTCCACATGGGTAGATTGCTGAATCCTGGAATCCATGAGTGTGCTGCCAATAGCAACAGCAGTTGTAGTAACATGTGGTTATCTCTGCATCATCCCAGCACCCAACACACATTGTGAACCATTAACATAATATTGTTCAAGCTGCTCATGCCTCAAATTTGGTTTTCTGAAAGCATTTCACCAATTGTTGCAAATAATTCCAAAATACCAAAAAGAGCATGGTGCTAATCTGGTTTCTCATATACATAGCTTGTGCATATAAAGGTCAACATCATTCCAGGTCCCTCAAATAAAAAAAAGGAAAAACAAAAATAAAATCAATGCTGCTGTATGGTTGAGATCATTTTCAATCATTAGAGATAATTATTAGCCACTCTAGATGAGTACTCTCATGAGTATCCTCTATAGACCCTAACCTTCCTTCCTTGGCATCATCTCATTACAAGATGACCTCACCAATTCTTCACCAGAAAACTTGCCACTCACTGCAAAAGAAAAAAGAACTTTACAACTTCAAGCAGGTGGCCCAATTCTTAACCAGTACTGAAAGGCAATAGGCATGATAGAATCTCTTAATTAATCTCAACTCTCAAGTGCCTACTTAAGAATTAGGAGGTGATTTCTCATATGATTTCCAATACGTTCAGACATTGTGCATGCTCTTTTTAACTGATGGGATTTCCATTGATCATTCAGGCTGACAGTTCTAGTAGTGACAGAAATTTAGGAACATATATATTCACTTTCTTTTAAGTTATCTGCAAAGTATACCCCTGTTGGGCACCAGTTTGGGTGCTAATTTGGACCTTAGTTTACCCCCAATTCATGCCCAGTTGGAGGTTACCTGTATATTCAGTCAACCAAAGTTATCACCAAGCAGCTAAAGTAAACATCAAAATTCTGCAAACTGGGGAGTTTCACTGACAGCTAAAAATGAGCACCAAATTCTGAAAACTTAGGAGTTTCACTGTCTGAGGTAATAATTGGCAAGTGTACAGGTTCCAAAGCAATTTTTGTGGAACTCTAGATCTCTTTGTAGAGATCCATTATTCACAAAAAACTTTTTGGTATTCCCTGGAGTGAAAAGAGTGGAAACTTCTAACAAATTGAAGTTGAATTAGCAAACACAGGGAAAACTCTTCATTGGAATTGTGGGACCAATATTTCAATGTTTTCTTCTAATCTTTCTATTGTGAAATAGGGGGATCATTCAATTTTAAGTTTGTCAAACAAACCATTTCATGTTTGCATAATGGAAATTCAAGTTTCTCTTGAGGGTCCCACAGGGAATTCTAAAAAAGTCTGCTGTGATTGTGATGTACATCTTGCCTAGGATGAAGGCAGATTGAGTACTGTAGTAGTAGCGCTAACATGGGTGGTTTTTCTTTAGTTTACTGCATGACTCTGTAGAGCATGATCAGCAGAAGTTTCAAGGAGCTCTTCTGCCTCTTTTCAAAGGAATAGAAATCTCTTGTCAAAAGAGAAGTCCAACGACCAGATCGTTCTTGTCCTGATGATGGCAATCGGTTTGGCTAACATGCAGCAGTGCAAATTGTAAGTAGCATATATGCATGGAATGTAATCTGGTGCAGGGTTCGAAGTTCGAACCCATGATCGATCGGCCTAAAGCCATTAATATGACCATAGCTTGTAAGCTAGCTTGCAAGCTAGCTAGCTAGCTAGGCCATGGGCAACGTTTTATGACTCAACTAGTAGTACTAGAGATTGTGTTTGATGTTACAAAGAGCAGAGCAGAAGAAAGTACGAGTGAAACTCGCGATCCACTTGTTCGAACTCGATGCCACACGCATTGATTTGATGTTTTTTCACCAGGCAATGCAGGCGTGAGTAGGTTGTCCACAACTGTTGGCAGAAGCAGCGGAGAGCTCCTAGCAACAGCAAGTGATAGCACCAGTTGTCGACGTCCTTAGCTCCCGAAATGAACCCATGGATAGCGTTGGCCACGACTGGAGCCGCAAAAACGTACTGCAAAAACGCATGCATGCAATGCAGCACAAGCCCACTCTACCTTAATAAAAAAAGCTCATGAGCAGCAGATCCTCATCCTGACTACCAAATCGAACTCTGCACTGAATTCCATGATGCAAATGTCCGGGATGGCCATCTGTAAGACATGATTTTGATCTGAAGCTAAGGGACCCAGCAGTTAGTTGCCCGAACTGTTCGCTGAGATAATCAGGAGGAAAAGATTGCAAAGGATTGGCTCACCTTGAAGTTACCAAGACGCTCCCAATGCCACTCGAAGAAGATGGGTGTTCGAACGCCCATGGCACTCGACTTCTTCGTCTTCAGACAGAGCTACCGCGGATCTTGTCGAGAGACGTGATTTACAAGAACTTTAATCCGAACTGTGAGCTCATCACTCCACCTTTGACCAGCAGCTATTTACAGCTTTGGTTGATCTGCAGTCTAGACTTCATAGTACAGCAAAAAGGATTCAGAGAAATCCCTCGTCCCTTTGAGCAGATCCATGGAGTCTCTAGAATAAGAAACACTGACCCAGAAAGAAAAGACGGACGTAAAACGAAGAGTGTATAAACCTGCAAGCAGGACTACCTGATGGTGGTCTCTTGGTCTCTTCATCCACTTACGAACGACGCAGTCATCAGGGCTTCATCGCGTGCTTGCTAGCTTTTCATGAGGCAATGGCCGAAAGGGGTGGGGGGGGCAACTAGATAGTGCACCTTCAGGGGCATGACCCAGAACACACACACCTGCAGGTACTAAAGTTTCTCCTTACGGAGGCAAGCAATCGGCTAGATCCTCGGTGCTCTTGACGGAAGCGGGAGAATCCGGTACTTGCGAAAACGTCGAAGCTTAATAACTGTAGTCGTCTTCTCAGGCCGCTAGTCCGAGCAGGGAAACCGCCCCAGGGCTGCAAGCTCGACGGATCTAGCTGCCCAAAAGGGCCTCTGATCACCAGCTTCTTCTTGTTCTTCTGTGTTCAGTACTACTTATGTGCAGACACTTGCATGACCATGCGTCGCTGGTCCAGTAGCAACCACTAGAAGAGTCAAGAAAGACTAATGGAGCTCAACAAATTCATGTGCATCTTAATCTTCAGTGACCAGGCCTAAGAATATTTCCAATCTCTCGAGATATACCACCCAAGCTAACTAGCACGTCCGACGGCAGCAACAAGCTAAACTGAACATCCACTTTGTGGTGCCCACAGTTCAGAAACGGGTTCTAATGCAGGAGCTCGCGCAATAAATAGGACAGATGGCGTCTGGTAGAAAGAACCTGGCTCTATCCAGCTCGTGCGGAAGTACTGCCAGATATGTAGTCTAGAATTGCGTAATTCCTACTACCTATAAGTGAACTTTTCTCGCACCTCAAATTTGTTGGTGCTAGCTAGTAGCTACTTACTTGCTGTTACTGTATTTTAGTAATCCTCTCTATCTCATCAGTAGTATAATACAAAAGCAGCAACAACAAAATTTGTCTCTATCTTTTTGCACACATTATGTGATCCCTACAACTACAGAATCTCCCGCATACTGTGGTTCTACAGAGAGATACTTAACTTACTTAGGGCATCTCCACCAACACTCAGTATGTTGAACCTGCAAAAATATTTCTCACGTCGCAGTTTTAGTTACTAACTTTATTTTCAACCCCGCCCATAAAACTGAAAGTGGGACTGCAAGTAGGTGGAGATTGCTGATTGCAACCAAATTAAGCTACTTGCCAATCAGAAAGCAGTCAATAAATACGATTTGCAGATTGTTCAAGGGCTCCCCCAGGGCTCTGAAAGCTGTACACTTTTTTAGGGTTTGCAGTGGATTCACTCGATTCCTGTGATGAACCCCATCCAAGATTTCTAGCGCAGGATCACATACTGAGCGTTGGTGGACATGCTCTTACTTATAATATTCATGAAGGAAACGACAACACAGTAATATTACTACTTCATATATTAATCAGTGAATGCTGTAGATATTCAACTTATACATAAAGTCTTTGGGCGATAGATTTTTAACCCTCTAACCCCTTTTTCAGACCTAATTAATTTGAGTGTAGCAAAATTGGGTGCTCTTTCCTGAAACTGGTCATCAGTTGAGAAGATTTGCAAGAGGCTTATTCCGACAAGGCTTCGATTTAATCAAAGAATGAGCAGCAATAACAGCACACATATGACAAAACAGGGGCAGGGGGGGGGGGAGAAGGGTGGTAGAAATCCTATGAGGATCCATAAACGGATTTGGTCCCCTAATTTTTTTCCTGTGTGCTATTTTCATCCTGACTTCTCATTTAGTCCCCAGTTTCGGCAAAACAGTATCTCCAATTTGAGACAGCTCTGTTTAGCCTTCCTTTTCAGCAGCAGTAGGAGAATGAGCAACAGCAGCGGTGAGAGTCTACTAACTCCATTAATTCCCACATTCATGTTATGAGTGATAATGATCTCCGTCATGCAAGAAAGCCAAACTGCAGCAACCTGGGTGCCTGGCACATTGATTAGAACCAGTCGCAAGCAACTAGTGTCAGGCGGCTGAGCAGTGAGTAAGGCGGCACCACCACCACGATGATGATGAAGTTTGAACCAACCAGGCCACGGAGTGCAACGCGTCGAGTCATAATAGGAACACCGAAGAGCATTTAATCGTTGATTGGATTCTTTCACAGAACTCCCGAGTCCCCCTTACAGGCAGGGAAATAAAAAGGACTGGGTATTTTTACTGTGTCATTTATTGTTACTAATGTCGCAACCTCATCTGCTACTACAGATTATATTAATTTCTACTTCGTTGTCATTCAATACTAAGTTTGTAGCTAGCTAGTTAGCTCAGCCGGCTCCACACATCTGTAGGTCACAGTTAATGAACAATGAACGAGCACAGTTAACAGCAGTGTTGTCCGGTTATTAAGTTTTGACCCGGTTATCATTCCGGTTATTATTTTCCACCAGCGAACTGTCCATTTACTTGATAATTGCCAGGTATCGAATTTTCAAAATCTAATAACCTACCTGATGACTCAATTTATCATTCAGGTAGGTTATCAACATTTAAACACTAATATAAATATTTAGATAACAGATTATTATTATTATTATTCTAATTTCTTAAAACCTTATACCTAGTGTATAATCAACTAGTGGTTTTCAAATAGTTATTTAAAAACTTATCCTTATGCACAACTATTGGTTATTACCCAAAATTTCAATGATGGTGATTCATCAAAATTGATTTAAGTAGCATAACTTTAAATTTTATAAATTTTAAGCCATCATTTGGACAATTTTCAACTGGGATTTGGCAAACACTAAACAATACCAACGAATTAAATGTAGCATCAGGCTCAATGCAATTATAGTACAATACAATGCCCAATAGGAAAAAAAGTTAGATTTTTTATATTGTACCTGCACAACTATTAATACTTTATATGTACATTATTTTCAAATGAAAAAAACTAATGCAATGATTTTTTTACAAATTCACAAACAAAATGGATGTAAATAAATTGCACTTGAACAATTTTTTTAAGTTAGTTGCCCAAAAACAATTTCTTCAAAAAGAATCACATTCCCGAAGGAGCAAAGGCTTAAGTTGCTTTGAGGAATAATCATGTTCTTGAGGGAGAAAAGGGCTTAAGTTGCTCCTTAAAGAACAACCATGTTCTCGAAGGAGCAAGGTCTTGAGTTGCCCCTAGGGAGAAACATCTTAAATTGCCCCCCTCCTTCTCCCCCAGGGATATAATTTTGCTCAAGGAAAAAAAGGTTTAAGATGTTCCCCAATGCAACTTAAGCCTTTTCTCCTTGGGGACATAATTGTTCCCGGGGGAAAAAAGGTTTAAATTGTTCCCTAGTGCAACTTAAGCCCCTTCTTCCCAAGGACATGATTGTTCCTTGAGAAAAAAAAATTTAAGTTGCTTCTTGGAGCAACTTAAGCCCCTCCTTCACAGGGACATGATTGATCCTTAAATAAAATGGTAACTTCTTCGAGGAAAGGCTCAAATATTTCAAAGGAACATATGTTCCAAATCTTTTTGCACTCATAACCATCTCATGTTATTTTTATATAGGTTTGCAACCTATCATTGGAAAAGTTTTGAAAAGAGCTATAACTTTGTAATTAAAAGTACTTCAATCAAAATTTATAGGAAATACTTAAAATCACACAAAGTTTCAAACACATTTGTTTTTCGAGGAACCTGGTTGCTCCCCCCAAACACATGATTGGACCTTTTTCATCGAAGGACAATTGTAACTCTTTTTGAAACCTTTCCAATGATAGGTCATAAGCCTATGTAAAAACAAAGATGAAATGGTTTTGATAAAGTAATTTACAAAATCAACATGCACAACCATAATTGTAAAAATAAAAAGTTCTTATGTAGATCAATTCTACGAAGAAAAGTACATCAAGAACCTATGTTACCATTGGATCCAACGGCCTATAGTCCCAAGAATAACAAAAAGTTTATGTACATGTGGTAACGACATATTTTTGTGTATTGCAACCAACCTAATTTTGAAGTTCACACCTACAACCTACACATTAATTACAAATGTCAATTTAGTTTAGGATGATTTCTTCTAGTGAAGCTTTTGGGAAGTGATGCACTCCTCAAGTATCTAGGATTAACCTATTTTTTAAAATCTTGGGATAGTCATAAGAGGCTAAACTTCATACCTCTTGTAAGTCACAATTAAACATCGTCAAGTTGTTGGAAGCTAAGGCCTGCAGGCAAAGGGTTCCTATGATGCCTAATTTACCTCATAGGCGACAAAATGGATTATAGGAACAAACAATAATGGATAAGGAAAACATTCCATCTAAAACTACAATAGGTACAAACAAATCAACAAGAAGAAACAAGGTTTTTACCTTAACCCAATGAGGAAGATGGACAAGTGAAGCATTTGAAAAGAAATAATGGATGTCAAACCTCTTTGAAGAAAGTAAACAACATTTGGGATATATAACTAACCTCACTTTTGGATCACTTAAATGGTAGGACAAGGTCAAAGAATATGGGCCGAACAAATGTGCTAATGAACAATAAGGATAAAACAATTGTGGCTTGAGTTTAAGTATGCATGATTGTGAACTTTCCATTAATTTGCAACAATCTAGAAAAAGGTTACAAAATTTACCCAAACTAGACCTACCCCTTTCAATAATGGATTACTTGAAAACAATTGGTGATATTGGTTGAAGTGTTGACATTTAAAACTCACTATTTGACTTGTAGAAAAACTTGAAAATATGCTGGGCACAAAGTTTGATAAGTTAATCATGTAACTCATTTTATAACAATCTTCAAATATTATACATTCAACATAAGTATAATGTTGATCATATTTAGAACTTGAACAAAATATAAAATATAAAAATTTTGCGAGGGATAAACATGATAAGGAGCACAAAGGGGGGGTATACACAATAGAAGGTGATGAACATGATCAAGAACACGAGGGAGGGGGGATGGGGATGGAAGGGTTGAGCATAAGAGAAGATGACAAACATGATAAGAACACACAAAAAGGCAATGATTATGATCAATAGTAAAAACACAAGAGAAGGTGACAACCATGATTAAGATGATAAGAAAATGTGACAACTACAATAAAATAAAATAAAACACAAAAGAAGGCAATGACCAAGAGTAAAAACATAAAAAAATGAAAATTATTAAGATGGAAAACATAATGAATATTAACTATAGGAGTACAAGGAAAGGCAACAACCACGATAAAAATGGAAAATACGAAAATCGTGATTAGGAGCACAAGAAAAGGTGACAATGATAATCAATAGGAATAGAAAAAAAGGTGATTGACTTCGACCAAGGTGAGAAAACAATGACCATGCTCAAAAAGCACCAAAAAAGATCACAACAATGATTAGTAGTAGTTCCAAAAACCCAAAAGAAGACAATGATCAAGATCATGACGAAGAAAGCAACAATCATGATTAAAAACACAAAAGAAGACAACACATGATCACCTTGCATGAACAAGAACACCAAACCCCATATATTAAAAGTGTGGTACTACTTGAGATTTTAGGGTTAAATGGACAAGGCTTTCCCCATGAAAGTTTTTTTTTTCCAACTTTTTGTGGTAGTGATCCCTTCAATTAACAGAGGATGAATGTTTTTAAATAAAGAAATGAACTAACACTTCCATTTTGTCAAAGTTAAGATCTTGTCCACTTGTCAAATGTCGAGTGTGCATTGTGGGGGGGGGGGGGGGGGGGGGGGGAGAGAGAAAAATGTTTGTTCATAAGGAAAACTAGTGTTTGCTTAGGAATTTTTCTAATCAATAGACCCCCTTTCCTTTGGGGAAGCACAACTTTCCCATCTCTTCACCAAATCACTTTATTTTTATAGCTATGGATGTGCCCAAAAGTGAGGCACAAGTTCTCTTTGGATCCCATGCCCCCAAAAAACCACTCCTAATGCACAAATATTTCTGAAGTCTTATGTGTTTGGTGACTAGCCTAGCTACCAAATATTTAACCCAATAAATGTTAAATGAGGTCTCAGAGACCCCACTTATCTTTATAACTGGTAATTTATAGTGTTGGTGAGCCAGAACAAAAAATAAAATTACCTACACCATGGTACAGGTGTAGGTGCTGGTTCACCCAAGGTCAGATTTGTGTACATTTTACTGGCCAGAGAGTAAACCAGCAGCCACCAGCACATCATGTATGATAGATGGTGTGTGGATCCAAAACCACGTTTTCGTTGTATACGTGTCCCATAATGAATTATGGTGGTTACTTATGTACTAACTGTTCACATGCATCTTGTTACCTAGTACCCACCTAGTGTCTCGGTTACCTACTTACGGTACTTGCCTATGGTACCACTTACATTGCTGATTAGGTAGCTAGGTACGTAAAAAGGTGGAAGCAGGAAGGTTACCATTGTAAAGCCTTGCCAATTCAACACCACTCATAAAGAGTTTCCAAATTCCAATAAATGCTTCACTCAGCACTGGTGGGTGATAGCTTACATATTAATCCTCATATTACACTCTACTTTGTCATTCAAAGTACTAATTTAGCTCATGATTGAAGCGCTTAATTTTCGTGGTGATGACTAGCCTGACAAACCTTGGCTACTGACACAAGGGCGCTTTTATTGGCCTGGTTTGGGACAGTAGTATTATGAGCTTTGCAATAACTCCAGCAATTCTTTCAGGATATGCATATGCATACCTAGGCTCCACATCATTTAGTGTATTGCTGTAAGTTTTGTATATGGGAGATGATTGGACATTCATGTTCCTGTTAATCCTTTTGGAGAAAATTTACGGGTTTGTTGATTAGAAAAATACCTCTTCCTTGTGTGCTGAGTTTTCTATAGCCAGAGGTGGGGAATTATTTTTTTCAAATAATCATTTTTTAAAATTTTGGTTTTCAATGTGTAGCCACAAATATAGAAGAATAATTAAAGATTTGTATTTCATATTTGGTTTACAACCAGATTTGGCTAAATCTTCCTAGGAATGTTCATCACTTTTTCTACATCTTCCTATGGATGATTGCCATTTTGCCTGCAAAGCAAAATTCCTGTGATCCAGTCCATTTTAAAAAGCAAACCACTATTGGAGTTGTTTGCACTACAATTCCACCATACAGCGATTCTTAAATTGGGGACTCACAAAGGTCAAGTTCTAAATTGTATCAAATAGTCCCCTAAGGATACAGTTTTATAAAGAAATTTTGAGCATTTAAACTGACAACTAGGATTAAAGTGTAAATATCTTCACAAAACAAAGATCTTCATAAGTACCAAGAATTTCTTAATACTCACAGTAAATAAAATTGAAAAAAACAATCAAGATGACCACATAAGAAAGATTTCAGATCTGACCAGCAACCGACAGCAACAATGGAAAATAATAATTCTCACCCCTAAAAAATGAGAAAACCAAATCAAATCACAGAAATACTTAACAACAGCAACTCGTATGGCACTGACCACTGATCCAAACATCCCCACTGACTTCATCAGTTTCAGACATTGGGTGCAAGCTGTTGTCAAACATTAACTAAAGTACACAGTTTCCACCTTTTTTGGTGGGGACTTTTTGCCATTAGGTGAAACAAAAAAACATTAATAAAAGAACTTTAAAAACCAAGACAAACAGAGAAAGGGGGAAAGGGTCAGAAAAGAAAAGCAAATAAAAATACAGAAAAGGAAAGAATACAGAGAGAAGAGAGGAGTACACGGAGACAAACTTCTAGAAGCATATGAGGAACAAACAACAGAAAATAGCAGACAATGGGGAGGAGACAAACCAAACAGAAACCGTAGACAAACATGTATGTCAAAGAAGCCAATGGTCTCTACCTTCATGCTCACCAACACAATTAAAGAACCTAATTAACAGGTCTCTACCTTCATATATATGCACCAACACCATAAAGAACCTAATTAACAAGTTGAGATTGAGTGATGTAAAATGTATTAACCCCAAAAGCCAAAAAAACAAAAGAAGTTTGAACAAAGGCTTGGTCCAGCCTCGAGGACTTTTCTAGAACACCAAAAAATAAACATTTTACTCCGCCAAATTGCAAGAGCTTGAGTTGAACTAATGTGGGCAGTAGTAGGCACGTATTGTAATTTACCAGTGACCATCCTAGGTCACTCCATGAAACTATTAGGCTGCAAGCTAAGTAGCTATATATGACAACAAATTGTTTTGTACTCTAGTAGCTCAGGGACCTAAAGTTGTAGATATTACCATAGTCCTTGGGTGAACCAGCACCCACGTTGGTACCATGCTAAAAACCCCAAAATCCATTGAAATTGCTTCAAAATATTACAAATATGGCATGCCTAGGCTAAATCAGGGTCTCTGAGTTCTGTATGATTTTCCCTTGTGTACAGAATCTGTTCTTATTGCTTTACCTTATTGTGGCATGGGATTTTTACTTTGGAAGCTATCTGGGTATCTCAGCCAGGGTGAACCAGTACGTACCTTCACCTTTTTGTAGCAGTGTTTCTATTACTGGCGAATTTTCACCAAATCTCGACCTGAAAAGTATGATCTCAAGCTATAAAAGGATTTTTTATGGGAAAAAAATGGCCCAACTTTGCCAGATTTCGAATTTTAAAAATTTCAAGTCGCCACTGTCTTATGATAACTTCCAGAAGGTAGCCAAGAGTGTAGAAGGACTCTGTTTTATTTCTACCTTCATATCTATTATGTAGTCAAATTTGGCTAAAGTATTTTCTGGATGGTCACCACATTGGCTACATGGCAAAATCCATCAAAGAAACCCTGCCCCTTAGTGTCCACATTAAGCACAAAAAATATTAGATGTGAACTCACAGACCCTGATTTAGAAATCTGGGCATGGGATATTTGTAATATTTAGAAATAATTTAAATGGAGTTTGGCATTTGGACCACAGTACTTATGCACAAGTTCATTGGTTCCATGATGTCAGATGTCAGAGGAAATTATGTTCTGTGGGCATTGACATTTTGGGCGTTCATGATGAAGGGTCTGATTCTTATACAAAACACACAGAATACTACTATGTATGAGTATAAAGATTCCCTACTGTAAGGAGAGAGGTTCACTGTTCATTCCAAAGGAGTAGCTAAGAGGGAAAGTACAGAGGGCGATTCCTCATTGCAGATCTTTAATCTTTGGCCATAGCACAACTGGCTGCCCTCTGTAGGAGGAAAACATGGTGAAGTGGTGGTGTGAGTCACATGGAGAATTATGTATTGTCAACATTGGTGAAGTGGTGGTGTGAGTCACATGGAGAATTATGTATTGTCAACATTGGTGAAGTGATGTGAGTGTTGAAAGGAATTATACCTATATTGCTACTGAAGTACCTGGGCCAATTCAACACTAATTATATTATTTTCAGAAATGTTGAAATTCTAATTCATGAAATATTTTCTCTCAAGGAAAGTAAAGAATCTGATGAAATAGTTGGGAATATATCATTTCTCAAAATGGAATCCTCAAACTTAAGTAATTACTTAACAAATATGTGTTTAAGTTGGTCAAAATACCACTATATTAGTAATGTTGGATTCAGGACAAGGAGGAGAAAGGAATAAACTAAAAGAATAAATTCATACATGCATCAACAATGTCACATTGTAGTATAAATTATACATATATTCAATCTTGACAACATATTCCTTTTTATCATGAGCCAATGTGCAGTGCATGCCATAAATTTCAACCCTTCCACATTTTCTACATTAAAGTGAATCACATGAATGAGATTGACCACTAGAATGCACACATGAATTTCACAATATGGATGAAATCAACCATAAGGATAGTTTGGCCATTATCATCCATCATGAGTTGAATTTCATCCATGTTTTAAAAATATTTTGGCACTATTGTCATTGAAATTTGTCCATGTGATACTTTTCATCTTCCATGTAATAAATTTCATTGAATTTGTGATGTTCATTCATGAAATTCATTTTCATCTTTGCAATATGCCTATGAACATACATTCATCCATATGATATTGTCCATTTGTATAATCAATTTGATTCATTTAGTTTACTTTAGTTTGGTGGTCAATATTGGGTATATTCATGGTTGACATTTCAAAAAGGAATGACCTATAAAAAATGGACTATGAAGGACAAATTTGGACTTCCATAAAGTTTACAAATATTACAATAATAGTTTTTTTTGTAGTTTCTACAATTAAAATATTAAGTTCTTAAACAACAAAAAATATCCATTAATGTATTGGGTATTGTTTAAGAATCCTTTTGAGTCCTTAAATTGTCGAAGGTCATGTGTCTGGGTTACATCTATTTTTCTGAGGAATGAAAAGGAATCCAATTAATCATGCAAATAATTTCAGAAAATTTGTAAAACAAAACCATGCCTCCCTCTATGTTCATTAGGTGAACCTATTAGAAATAAAAAAGTACTAAGGCGTCAAAGTCCTTTAACAAAACCTTATAGGGATGCAAAGGAAAGGACTATTCTTTTTAATCATTTGGTTGATCTCTTATGGTCATTAGGTTCAAATGTTTTAGCTATAGATGCAAGTGTCATTTATAGGACTCACAAATGCAAAGTGCAAAGCAAAAAGGCTATTTTATGGCTATTAAAAGTACTTTTAGTGACTTGTCATATTCCTGAAAAATATTCATGTCTCCCCCTTATGTCTAACACAATATTTGTCCTGCCAATTTTATATGTCTAATTCAAAATTAGTTTATTGAGAAATCTAAGGTCCATATTGAATCTAATTTGTTTCACGTGAAATAATTGACTATTTGAAATTACTAATTAAAAATAAAATTCAGCCCTAGATTTTGAACTTTTGATCAAGGCCATCAATGCCTTCATCTTTCTCCTTTTTCCAATTCTTCACAAGTGCAAGCTTTCCGAGATTTGGAGCTCTTTGTGGCTATGGTGTTTAACCTAGGTGGAGTAGATCTAATTTGCTAAGTTTTGTAAAGTTTGTAACAACTATGTTTCACAATTGTTGAAAACTATGGCATTTGGCCTAGGTGAACTTTATAGAATTAGCTTGCCAAGTTTCGTAGCTTTTAGTAGCTATGGTGAAGCAACAAATCCCTCTTGTGAAGCTCTGCAACTTTCAATGACTACAGCTATGGAATAGTAGATCCGTGTATGCATAACAAAGTTGCCTACTATGTGAGGTTCACAAAATTTGTACATGAGAGTTTTGTTCAAAATCATTATAATTTTTTCATTATAGTAGCATTCGAGCCCATGTGCATTCGAGCCCATCTTCTAGGTTTGTCAATGCGATGTGGGTAGCATAATGTAAACCATTTTTTTTGCTTGCCATAAAACTTGCCAAAACAACTTAAGGTTAATCATCAAAGTTGATGGCAAAAGGTTTCCTAGCTATCTATCCATAATATATTACACCTTTCTCCTCTCCATTGCAAGCATGGAAATTCCACTAGAACAAGTGAGATAATCCCTCATGACCTTATTTGTTTCACCATTTTAGCATCTTTGATGATCTTTGTCTCCTTGGAACATTTCGAGGTGAAGTTTTTCTTAACATTTTGAATTTATGGATTGCATCATTACATTGCAAATTATTTTCAATTATAGCTTTTCTTCAAATATCAAGTTTTTTTAAAGGTTTGAAAGGCAAGATTCTCATAGTATGTCTTGTAGGAAATAAGTAAATGATGATTTTGTTTGTAATGACAATGTGAATAGGAATTGGCTAGATGCAAGAGTTGGATTTTGAAAGTAAAAAGACTTTAGAACATAGTCAACATATGCACTTGTAAAAGGGGTGCAACCTATGTGTGTCACCTATGTGGGGTTACCATACAGATTGTTGGTATTGCTGCATTTGAAGAAGAGGATAAGCATATTCACATGGATAGATTTTTATTGATAGGATTCAATTTTTTTTACTAATTCATAGTATCCAAGTTTCGGATATGTTATGGCTAATGCTCGTGCTAGAATGGTTGTGTGTCAATGGCATAGGGAATGATTAGCGCATGATGTTATTGAGAGATCAAGGCTAACCATTCAAAGGCATCAAAATAAAGTTGTCCACATAGAAAGAAAGAAAAAGATTATATCACATCAAAGGAATGCAGAGTTTAGTGAGTATTCTATGTTCCCTTATATGTAGGAAATGTTTTTGACATTGCTACAATAAGGTGTGCAAACAAAATAAGGTTAAACTTATTGTGTTCTATTAGTGTCAATGGACTTAAGTTCCAAAAACAATTATTTGAGAGATTATTGACACTACCCATGTTACAAATTGCAATGCCAAATTATGTTGTGAAGCATAAAGAATTGTTACAATGTGAGGTTGTTTGTAAGAATTTGAAAGTTGCTTGAAAAGGTTTGAATATGGTGTAAGGAAGGACCAATATGTGGTTCAAAATGTTGTAGAGGCTACTGTTGTCTCTACATCTTCCTTGTTTGGATTAATAACAACTGGAGAGTGTGTAGGCTGCAATAGGAGATCACTTAGAAGAGTTATATGTCAAAGGCAAATGCTAGATGCAAAACAAGATGGAGAGCACTAGGCTAAAGGGGATAGGAAAGTCAAGAAAGATGCAATCTTAAAAGGATGTGAAAGCCATTGTGGTTAAGTGGTACTTTGAAGAAATGAGGATCAGCCCAAACAAAAAAGATGTTATTCATCATCAAGTTTGGAAACACATGTTGCCCACTTCCTTCAAGAGAGTGAGGCAAGATTCAATTTCCCCCTACATGTGGTTTTTTTTTTGTTACACTTCAATCTATGAATTTTAAACTTTTGAATGTTCAAATTTAGTCATTCTGTAGTTATAATTATGAATGTTGTAGTAATTTTCAGAATTCTAGGGTTACAAAATTTCTAATTTGGTAAGAATATGCAAAGTTTAATTTTGGTTTTCGATTATTAACATTAAATCCATGGATGTATATTCATGAGACTTTAATGCATTATTCCTTTCTATAATAACATAATACTTCTGAATCCCCATAATCTGGAACATAGTCTTGAGTGAAAGATTTATTTTAACACAAAATCCTTTACTTACTTTGGAGTCCTAAATCTTGCATCAAATTTAAAGTCATGACTTGAGTCTTGAATCTTGCAATAGATTCAAGGCACATAATCCTTCGATAACTCCAAAGTCCATAATCTTTTGTTGTTTCATTAGTCCTACAATAACTTTCAAGTCAAAGTCCTAGTGTTCTTAAAGTATTGAATCTTGTAAAAATTTGGATTCCTAAGTTCAATAAGTCTTGAACTTATTTGAGTCATGTAGCAACCCCAAAGTCATGAGTCCTTTGTTGTTTTCAATCATGTAATGCTCTTCAAGTCAAAGTCTTAACTATTTTAAAGTTTCAAGTCCTATGCACTCATTTAAGTCCTAGAGAAACTTGGGATTCCTGAGTTGAAAAATTATCCTAAGTTTAATTTAGTCCTAAAGTAATTTCAAATTCTTGAGTTGATCTTAAAGTCATTACTTGTGTAATTCCGGATTGTCTTCAATCCTTTGGTTGTTTCAAGTCCTACATTAACTTTCAAGTCAAAGTCTTGGTTATCTTAGAGTCTTAAGTCCAGTACATTCCTTTGGATCTTGTAAAAACTTCAAATTCTTGAATTGAATAAGTTTTGTGTTTATTACAGTCCTATAATTTAATAAAAAAGTTCCAAAGTAAAGGTTGAAGGTCATTAGTCCTTTCATGTTCAGGACTATTTTGATTGCTTCAAGTTATTTTAAATCTTGTTCCAACTTTTAAGTCAATGATAGATTTAATTACCTTTGAGTTTTTAGTCATGTACTCCTTTTCACCAATCCTTTTCATAAAGTCTTAAGCTTAATTTAGTCCCAGTCTTGAATTTTCAATAACTTTCTAAAAGGGCCATGCGATAATTAATTCATTATGCATGTTCATGCATGTTGTATATTTAATTGAAAATTGTTATTAACTAAACACCCATGTCTCAATTATGTGCAGCTTGATTTTTTTACAAGGTTCAAAACATAGCACCCACTTTAATATCCAACATTTCTTAATGATATCAACAACAACATGAATTGAATTCTTTCAATTTTTGGACAAAATAGGGCTTGAGTTTATGGAATGTGATAAATCCATGAGCTTAAGCCCTATTTTGACCTTTGTGGGTGTGAGGCAGTTTGTGCAAATCCAAGGCATGGAACAACAATAGGTACAATTTTATCCTATCAAGTAACAAAACATACATACCAATCCACTTTTGATTTGTGATCCAATTATTGTCCCAAAGATATGGGCCAAAAATGGTTTAGGTTGAATTGTGTTAAAGGTCTTTGTACACAATGTGGCATCATGTAACTACCTATTTGTGATAGAAAGCTTGATCCTTCCAACCAATCATTAGTAAAGTGGAGAGTTTTTTAAAAAGTCTTAACATGAAAAACAAAAGAAGGTGAAGTCAAAGAGGTTGTTCACCTAGAAAATAAGCTAACAAGACCTAGAGAGTTTTTTTTTTTATGTTTGACGCACTCCCAACTCCTTGAGGGACTCAAATGTGAGTCCAAGTATAAAACAACGGAAGAGGGAGGAGTTGGGGCACGCTCCTTGGTTCACAGCACTTTGAGGGGTAGAGGGGCGTGCTGGAGCTCCAGGATGGAACTAGGAAGAGTTGACAAGCTTCATTCACTCACACGGGCCTGCACAAAACCCACACAAGGTGGTTAGTGCATAGTTGGAGCACTTTTGGTGCTAGGACGAGCCATGGGCAACACGGACACACAAGACTCACCACGGCCCAAACTTGGGGGAAGCCACCACCTTCCCCCTTATAGTATACTCTATGGCTGGTCATGGAACGCACATCCAAATAATTTTTTGTCCCGGGACTCCCAAGTGGGAGTTCCAAAATCACCCAAGTTGGGACTCCCGCAACTTTGGAGCCCCATAATTTTGCGAGTAGACCTTCGATCAAGATGCGGTCTGAAACAAAGTTGTAGCTCTCATTGAGAGTTTTCCAAGGTATGTCGCACGCCCTCTGTAGACAAGTAAATAAGGTCGATTCCTGACTTTTTGTGGTTGGGAGTTAAACTGCCAATTTGATTCCCGGCTTTTCTTTTGGCCATAACTTGAATTTTAGATGTCCAAATGAGCAATTTGAGTTCATTTTAGACATTTACGTTCCAAGAGCTTTCTAATGATATAAAGAACGCCACAAGACATTGTTTTTTGACCCTTGAAATCGCCCTTCTGAAGATTCGAAACTCCATTGGGACTCCATCTCCCAAAGTGGGAGTTGTTTTCAGAGTGTGAGGTTTCACTCCCTCACACTTTCCTACACTCTCAGAAGCATGTGATGTGACTCCTGGGCTTCCTCTTGGCTCGCAACCTTACAACCCGTCTTGCCTTGGTCGCGAGCCCAAGGCTAGGGTTGCGACAATGCTGCTCCCAAGATCCAGAAGTTTGTCATGCACAATTTTGTGGCCCAATGGCAAGACTACCAATTTAGATTGTGTAAAGAGAAACTAGAAGAAGATGAAGTATTTTCCTTGATCAATTTGTTGAAAATTACTCATTTACATATGAAAATGAAGTCTAAGAACAACATTGGTATAATTTCTAGTTGTCCATTTTGGTACATATTGTGTACACCATAAACCTTGACTATGACATTTCAGATTCCAAAAGCCCGCACATGAAAACAAAATAATTATATTACATATCAAATGACCAGAAACATGACAACCTATTTGTGCAACATGCTTTAAATGTGCATTAGCAACACCTTAATTCACAATGTATCTACCTTAAACGCCATTTTGTTTAAAGTGATGGTTGCTCTTTTTAATTCAAGGGTGTAAGGTCTTAGTTTTACATTTCTAGGTACCCAAGTTTTACTATGTGTGACCAACTCCCTTTGAGGTGTACCATGGAATGGAACTATTGGGGTTCTAATCATGGGAAAGGGCCCCACAATGGAGCAGGAGCTTGTCTAAAACAAGCGTTGCAAAAGGAGCAATTGAAACCAAATGGGATTTTGCTCCAAGATGCCCAAGATGTTGTTTCAATCCATTGTAGCTCAATGAGTTTAAGCCATGCAACTTATGAAAATTCTTGATTGCATGGGGATCATAACTTTATTGAAATCAAAATTAGTGAAGTGAATAGGACCCATGGGTATAATTGTCGAATTGTTGCAAGTTTTAGATCCCTGCATTCTGTGCAATCAATAAGCCATGCAAGTAATGTGCTTTTGGAAAGCAAAAAATTCTCATGCTTTTGTGACAAGTGTATTGATGATTTTCCAGAAATGGATTGTAGTTCAAAATCCCATGTGCCCCTTGGACTTTAATGACATTGCAACCTTGTAGTTTTTCTAATGCCCATTATGACATTGACACTCATGAAGCTGGTTGGGGAAACGATGGAAAGAATAATGTTTTAGCATAGGATTTGGAAGTTGGAGACAACTTTGTTCTGAAAGCAGAACCTGGAAATGTTGAGGGAGTTGACTTTTACATAATCTAATGTGTGGAACAATTACATGTTGTGCAAAATGACAAAGGCCCATATGCCTATGGTTCTAGTGTCGACAAAGGGGATGAAATGGTCATTGGCTTTTACTACAAGCAATGCAGGCGAAACAAATCTTCATATGAATTGTTGACTGAAGAAGGTCATCCCTTCATTTACTCAAATTGGGTTATTGCTAGCAAGTTTGCTATGACACAAGCAGATCACAAGTTGAAAGGGGGCAAACCAAAGTATAACTTGCCCACTAATTCATTTGAACATAACAAAGTTATTCTTGTATAAAATGATTTTGATCATGAAATAGAAGGTCATGATTGACATAATTTGTTTATCCTATAATGTGCAAATCTAATTGAGGATTATCATGAAATTCCATAGCAATTTCTATTGCAAATGCTAAAGTCATTTTATGAGTCAACATTGCATGTCGAAGTCCTTTGACTCAACAAGCTTCTAGTCAAACTTTTGGTTAGAACCTAGTCATGATTTTTTTGGGGGAATCGATTAATGGCTCAAACACCTACTATTTAATTTCTTGAACTATTATATGGATTTGTGAATGTGTGATGTCTTGTTGTAGGTTGGTATTGGTGTAGGATTTGTAATGGAAGAAGTTTGAAAAAAACTTGGAGGGATTTCAAAATATTCCTTTTTATTCAAATTATGCAAACTAGGAAAATTTCCTTTCAAACATATTATACCCCCCCCCCCCCCCCTTGTCTAGGTCATTCACTAAACCCTTCATGTGTTTATCTCTCCTTCATATTTTCTTGTAATAAGATTTGCTTGATGACAAGCCTTTTACTTTTTTGTTTTTATTATATACCATAGTACAAAACTGATGGTATATTAGCAAGTCCCACATGTGTATGGCTTGTCCCATGTTTTGCACATGTGATGAACCATGTGTTACACATATAATGTAATGGCCCAAATTCTCCCATAATTAATCTCATCCTTTGTATTTTGTTTTGTTGTATGTTGGTGACAAGTGTGACATTTGGTCACAATGCAAGTGACATTTAATGAGGGGACAATTCCAATTGATGTAGTTGATAATGCATTATTTCTCTAATTGTTCTATGCCCAAATATTCATGGTGAAGAAAGAGTACTACAATAAGAAACATGCCATCACTATCTTTAAACCCTACCAAGAAATTAATATGTATTTTCCTTAAATCCTACCTAGAACTATTCATCACCTCCAATTATTCCATTTGTTTTTTCATGCATATTTACTTAAGCATTTGTCTTCTCCTTCTATTTATTTACAAGTTCCTTGCATAATCCATTTGTCATTAGCTTCTTTTTCAAGACTTGCTTAGGGTTTTTTTGCCTTTACAAATCATCCAAGTGGCCATTGTCAAATCTTTGTTTGGCTGCCAACAAGAAGGTTCAAATAGTTAGCATTTTAGACATTATAGATCATCACTTTTCGTTTATTGTTGTGTTTTGTAGACATTGCTAGGGAGATAGTCTGTGGGATTGCTGAATGGTTCAAGAATGTAATAGGTTTGTATGGTCAAGGACTTGATATGAGGAGGGAATTAAATGATTATCATGCTTTAGCTGAGGAATGTGAGGCATTATGGGGTCCAAGGCAATCAAAAAATGGTTTTAGATTGTGCCATAACAATGACCTAACTGTAGATGCTAGAATACAAGAACTTTGGCCATTATTATATCAGAAAGCTAAGATCACAAACAACTATATTTCTCTGGCATTTGCTAGGGGAGTTGTTGCAAAGAAGAAAGGGCACAAAGTAAATTAGGCAAGATATGTAGCCCAAGCTCAAAGATGGGAGGAAAATCACACAAAACAAATATTTTACAAATAGTGGGCACACCCAATAATTAGTTTTGGGAGTGGTAGGGGTAAAAAGGATGTCAGAGTAAAGTAAGAAGCACAATGCATCAATTGTAATTGCAATAGAAGAGTTGCAAAACACATCTGGAAGTTCTGCTCTCTTGAAAACTCCAATGGCCACTCCAATTAATGATGGCATTGAAATCCTTGCTACATGTGCAAAAAAAATGGTTGAAATCTAATGTTGATTGAGCAAATCAAGGGGTTAGAAAGCTGCATTGTCTTCTAATATCAAATCCTGATCTAGCAAGGTTGAGGTATGTGGTAAAAAATTGACAAATGCATTAGGTGATGTAAGTAATATGGCAAAGGCTTTTCAAAACATAGAAAATGCACTTTCTGTTGTTCAAGGTGGCGTGAAATAAAAAAAGAACAAGATCATTGTTGATAGAAAAGATGTAGGAGTTGGGAGAATTTAGGTTGAATGGGAAATTCGAGAGGTTGCATATAAGAAGGTAGAAACATTCCCTGAAAATGGACATGCATTTGTTACAAAATCAAAGCAACTTGCTTCTAAAGAGAAAGAAGCATGTGCATTACTAGCAAAGTTTCATGCTCTTGACTCCAAGATTTCGTTATAAACAAAAAGACTAGAGGAGGCTATAAATTTACAATCAGCCTTGAAATCTTTTCTTGCTGGTGATGTCAATGGAGGGAAAATTGTGACTTCCAATCCTAGGTTTAGGGCACATCTTGTTATGATGACAACAAAATCTACCTCATTAACAATTGAAAAATGCTTGAATTGTGACTATTTTTATGATCATTATGCAATAGTGGTGGCATCTTTTGGTTGCGCGTATCACCATGGTGCCTTGGATTTCATATGCTTCAATCCCATACTTGTGCAAAGAAAACATGTGGCAAACCTTTCCATCATATGTGGTGCAATAGAGTGGGCTTCAAGCTTATTTACAATATTGATACAACAGACCAACACAAAATTGATAGATCCACAACTGGGTTAGTAGGTATTTTTAATTTTATATCCAATCTTCTTACTATATGTAGATTTCAATTTTGTGTTGTCCAATATCTATTTAATTTCATTGAGAACATTTGGACGTCTAACTATTTGTGATTTTTGATGTGGAAGCAATTTAAGAAGCTTAGGTTTTGTTCAATGCTCAAAAGATATTTGTTATAGCAGCAAATAAGTCATCATTAAAGAGGAAGATTACCCAAGTTGAATGTTCACCATCCAATTGAAGTCATGAAGCCTCATTTAAATTCAATTAAATGTAAATTGGATTCCCATATCATGTAGTAGATTAGTAACGGAGGAAAATGCAATGTGAATAGCCTTGAGTTTTATGTACATTGTATAGGACCTACGGCATGATCCTGTGCATGTTTCTTCCCAATTTTGAAGGTTTATCTCCAAAGGACCATATTGAAATGGAAGCACATGTGTAAATGTTATTATCTAGAAGGAAATAATTATTTTGAAGGTTGTAAATATATAGCTCGATGAAATCCTCAGGTCAAAAATGTTTTTATCCCATCACAATTTTAATATGTAGGAATGAATTTGCAAGATATGGGCTTTAAGTTGATGGCAAAAGATGAACTTGTGTCTTGCCAGGTTCAAGCTAGATGCCAAAAAGATGGATGCAAAAATAGTGAAAAAGGGGAGCAACACATGAAGTATTTAAAGAGGAAGATATCTTTGGTTTTGTCTTTGTTTGATTTAGAGGGTGCAAACACATAACAAAGCTTCAAGTTTTTAGTATACCAAGACTTATAAACATAGAGACATTAGTCTTGCATAGCTATTGTACCCAATTTTATCATTTGCAGGCATTTTTTGTTATGTACATAACAAGGTTATTTGAAGCAAAGATTTTTTTTTCAAGGATTAATTGTAAATGAAACATTATTGATAGTTGTTGATATAACTTAAACTTGTTTAACTATAAACTGGAACATGAACATAATTTTCAATTATTAAACATGTTCATGGCACATAATTTTTATTTTTTAATTTCAAAAAGTCAAAGGACCATTTCATGACAGACTATAACTTATCCTTGAATTGATAATACTCCTAGTCTTTTAAACATGGTTAAAATGACACGTGCATGCAAAAAACAAAAGTAGGATTTTTACATCACCACTCTGCTATAAAAGTGGGGTGTAGTTTAGTAGCCTAAATCATTATGGGACCTTAAAAGTTCATTACATTTTAATGATTTCACCATGGTTAAATTTATTTCATTATAAGATCATTATGTAAACATCATGTTTCATTATTAGTTGACATAATTCACTATTATAATTTACTGTAATAAATAGGTTCATTTTTATGTTGATTTAAATACCTTATATATGTTAATTTATGATATACCCTATATTATTATAAGTTATTATAAGTTTATTAATTATTTTAAATTAAATTATTCAACTAACCTTAAATTATACCTTAGGTTATTCAAGGTCATTCTATTTTATATTATTATAAGTTATTTTATCCTAAGTATAATAACTTAAAATAATCTAAAATAAAATATAATGACCTATGGTAAAATAACATAAAATAATTAGTAATAGCCTATGAATTTTTTTTAGAATAATTTACAATAAAATAACTACCAATAACACGTGATAGTATAGCTTAAAATATTCAATAATAACTTATAATAAAATAATCACCAATAACCACTAATAAAATAACCATCAATAGCCATTAATAAAATAGCCATCAATAGCCATTAATAAATTATCCACCGATGACCACTAATATAATATCCACCAATAGCCATTAATAGAGTATCCACCAATAGCCATTAATAGAATATCCACCAATAGCCATTAATAGAATATCCACCAATAGCCATTAATAGAATATCCACCAATAGCCATTAATAGAATATCCACCAATAGCCATTAATAAAATATCCACCAATAGCCATTAATAAAATATCCACCAATAGCCATTAATAGAATATCCACCAATAACCATTAATAGAATATCCACCAATAACCATTAATAGCATATCCACCAATAGCCATTAATAAAATATCCACCAATAGCCATTAATAGAATATCCACCAATAGCCATTAATATAATAGCCATTAATAACCACCAATATCTACCAATAAAATAACCACCAATAACCATTAATAGCCACCAATAACCCCAATAAAAGGACAATCAATAGCCACCAATAAAAGAACAATCAATAGCCACCAATAAAAGAACAATCAATAGCCATTAATATAATAGCCACCAATATCCATATATTATAATTGCTTAGAATTGCCAAAAATAAACTAGGGTGAAATAATTTACAATAGACAAAAGTAATTTAAAATGAAATAATGTACAATAGCTTAGAATTGCCAATAATAACATAAGGTGAAATAATTTTCAATAACCAAAAGTAACCAACAATAGTTTCACATAATCGAAAATAGCCTAAAATGAAACAACTTAGAATAGCCAAAAGTAATTTATGATAACTATAAGTAGCCTATAGTGAAATAATTTACAATAGCCAAAAATAACTTACAATAGTTAAAAACAACTTAAGGTGAAATAGGCTAAAATAGCCAAAGGTAATTTAGAATAACCAAAATTAACCTAGGGTGAAATAACAAAAAATAGTCAAAAGAATTTTTAAACAGTCATAAATAGCCGCAAATAATGTAGGGTGAAATAATTAAATTAATGAAAAATAGCCATATAATAGTTGAAAGTAACTTAACATATGTAATATTATTATGTTAGCAAAAATCTTATCCATTTATTAAACCTTTTTTTTCCAAAAGAATGGTCATTCAAATGTTATTGAATAGTGATATTCAAATTTATTTTTCTTCAAATGATTTTACAATTTCAAAAGGAAATAAATGTAATTGCGTACATTATTTAATTTAAAAAAAAAGTAAACTTGAATCATTTCATTTGAACAAAATCTTGATATATGAATTTTTAAAGTTTTATGTTTTTGTAATGTTTAAAATGAAATATTTGATAATAGAATGCAATGTAACATATTGTCACAACAAGTGGGGTGGTTTGATGGTAGGGGTATTTGCTTCCATTCTAAAGGTCAAAGGATCAAACTTCAAAAATGGTGTGTGCATGGTTAACAATGGTAAATTAACCGAATATTTTTTTATCTAGTTCGTTAGAGCAGGTACCTAGGTTGATTACATGGCCTATTTACCTAGTTTAAATTTTAGATCGAACCTAGGTAGTGACACGGATTGATAACTCATAGGCTAAAAAATCATGAAATTATCAATAAATTATAATTCAAATAATTTAAATTTAATTGACTTCCATGTTGCCTAGTTAATTAACTAGTAAGTGAATGGTTTGATAAATTTGTATTTCACTTGAGAATAACCTTGTTTCATTAAGTATTAGTGAATCAATTGACTATTCGTAGTAACTATCCCCATTCACCAAGGGGTTGACTAGTTACACCATGGTAAAAATGTCCAAATTCATTCAAAATTTAGTGAAACCGAAAATGAATTAGGATGCATTTTGGTGTATTGCCATATATTATATTTTAGCCATATTTAGAAAGATTTAAAAACATATAAACACAACTAAACATTATGAAGAAAAAAACACAAAAAAGTTGGAATTGAAGTTCAGTAAAAAAATAATCCACCAAATTTCCAAAAGGTTCCATAATTTCCCATAACATTTATGCGAACCAAAAAAATTACAAATGAAAAAATTGTTGCCATAACCACTAAATTAAAAAAGTTCAAAATTAACAATTTAGTTTAAAATTAATTAAATACATGTTACTATATATCCCATTTCATTCATTTTGTGGTTAATTTATTAGTGATGTTTTTCTACATGTTATGTACTTGGGAAAACATTAGATATTCTTTTTAGTTCTTATTCCTTTTGTTAAATTGAATACAATGTACCCAAACTAACCATTTAAATATGCTATTTTGATACCTATATATGATAACACCCTCAAACTTCCAACTACACACATTGATTTCCATATACAAACATACTAATATGCATGCCATACCTCACTTGGGCTCCGCATTGTTTCATTCTACCAGTGACGATGAATTGCTTTTAAAAAATGATATATACATTATATTAATTCATCTTTTGGGAAGGGAAAGATGTATTTGTTGTTTATGGAGTTTTGTAAATGTGTTCGCATTTGTATCATAACATATTGAGATTTTTCGAGATCAAATCCAAATGCAATGTTTGTTGCATTTGCTATTGTGAAAACACCACATGATGAATTATCTATTTGCTACATAACATTTGCATATGTGTATAACAAGTTGTTCACAATTGTAAGTTTGCATAATAATTGGATTGTGTTGTTAAACAATTTTTTCATCATTGGCATACGTGAATCATATATTGTACAATGTACATTAGAAGTTGACGTGTGGATTTCTACTTTAGTTAATTGTAGAGCTTAAAAAAATTGAAAGAGATTAGTACCTTGTGGCAATCTTTGTTATAAACCACAGTTGAATGGAAAGCGCTTCAAATGGCATTAGAAAGTAATGAATGCCAAAAGGATGTGGAATGGGGAGCTCAAGAGATGCTTGTGAAGACGTACATCAACAACTTAAAGTTTTTTACAAAAATTGTTTTAGATGAGGCATACCGAGCGTGTTGAAGCATTGTTTTAGATGCGGCATACCGAGCATGTTGAAGCATTGGACTGGTAGATGTTGCCTCCTCAATTTCTTGACATACATAATTTCTTGAACAATCTTTCACTTTATAGTTAGCATGCTATACTTGATGACTTAGAAACTTCTAGATATGGTCTATCCATGAATGTCTATGAATTGAAACATTTATATAGTCCAGACAACAACCAATACAAACCTGGTGAATCAACCTAGGATATGCACCAACAATGTTACAATGAATACCTTAATATTAGTTACAACTGCTTATTTCTCCTTGAGGAATTTTTGAATGTTTTTGGACTCTTTTTGATGTGCTTGTAATAAACAAAAAATATAATGGTCAATGATTGAACTGATAATTTCAAACATTGACCAAAACCAAAATATTCATCCTTGTCTACGCCCACTAGCAAAAGAATCAAAGTAGTGACTTCTAACATGGTTCAAGGTTGTGTAAATACCTCATAAGCTTCAAAGATCCAGCCACCAAATGCATACACAATGAGTGGATAGACCTCAAAATGGAATGATAAAAAACTACAATTCTTGAAAGCTTCAAAAAACAATTTGTGCAAAAGGTCAAGAGGATGAAGGATGCAAGATATGATGAAGCCCAACCTATTTGCGTTTTGCTAGCAAACAGAGATTCATAATCGAACCCACTAAGCCGAATATGACACAGGCAAATGGAAGAGAAATATGTTGCAGTAGTTTCACCTGTGTCAATCAAACCACTGGTTCAATCTAGTTAGGTCTGCATATTTTAGCTATGACATATGGCTACAAGCCCCATGGCCTTACAATCCACTGAATTTAATCAATCACCAGACCTCCACCATTTCTAGAGAAAAAATCTTACACTAATTTCCAAAAAATTATGCACTCCATGTGCCAAGATTTGAAATTAAATCCCTTTCACACTAGTTTCACTACTTACCATTGGGCTAATGACCATTTCATGTGCCAGACTTATACAATATATCCAAAAAAAAGCTGAAATCTTCACTATCAAAGCAACCAACACAATGCATTGCTAAACAAATGAAGAACTTCTTTAGTACAAGATATCTAATATCAAAGTAGAAACTCAACAAAACTAGAGTTTTTGTGATTCCTTCACATTCCCACTTATGTGCATGAGGTACTGCAGTCTTGACACCTGCAATCAAAACATGATTAACTCAGTAAAAATGTATGTTCCATAGTTTATTGCACCCAAAAAGGAAGGGCAAAAAGAGAAAAAAAAACCTAAACCTCAGAAATCCTAGATCCCAACATACCCATTTGCCAATGCAAATGTGACCCAAGAGCAAAAAAGGTCTATTACCTCTATAATGGTCATGTCATCAAAAGACCTATTGAAACCTAGTTATACTATCTTTAGTGGTGTTCTTCTTAGTCCAGGAACATTTGCAACAATGTCATGCTTTTGAGCCAGCAGGCACAAGAATGCACCACTATCCCAACATTAATAAAAATAAAATTGAAATAAAATTCTTAAGGCATGGTTAAAATCATGAATTTAAGAAAGCTAGGCAAGCAGGATTTCATGGACATTCTAGATGCCTATCACATGCCTTACACAAATTTCCAGTAGCTTGCTTTGACCAAAGGAATCATTGTACATATTAGGAGTTGTTGTAGTGGTCAAAGCCCAAATGTTATGTTGGTCAAAAACACTTCATATAAAGGTCACCCCCAATTTGTAGTTAACTTTGTGCTACTTACTTGAATTTTGTATTGCCTCACTGTTTGCAAGAAAGGCAAGTATGCAACTGCATTTATTTATTTTAGTCCCATTTGCAAATCTCCTTGCACATCCTTAACACCAAGTCTACGAATGTCCCCTAAGGTGTACTCAGAACCATCAGTGAACAACCACATCATAATAGTTTCATCCCATATTGCTAATTCTGCCCTTACCACTCTCTTCACCCCAATTCCTGCACACACACAACAACAACACCCCCTTCACTTGTAATTATCTTCTTGGCTATTGCAAATTCTTAAATTTGTTAAACATCTAATTTCATACTTTTAGTCTTCCACCTCATTGCTTAAAAATAGTTTTTTTTGTCACCATCTCATCTTGAAGGGTACTTGTCAAGTTTCACATGCCTTTGATAGTCTAGTGGAAATCAATGAGATCTTATTGAAGGCCATTAGCAATGTCATCAAAAAAGGACCTTGTGAGTTTTAGTAAGTCACACATGAGAGCTGATTAAAAAAAAACATCTTCATAATACATAATAAAATTTGATGATGTAGTGATCATCAAGACAAACCACATCTGAGAAATCAGAGAAATCAGAGCATGCCAAGTGATTATTTATTAATAGAATTAGCAACTATAAAGAGAATTTACCTGCCTTGGAATCATAGAGAGTGTCCTTTTGATGTTTAGCAACTCAACAGTTCAAAGCTCGAGCACATGCCACTGAACAAGTCATGTAGGCATCAATGGATGCACATCCAATTACCTCTAAAGCTATTGTCATCAACTTGAGGGAAGTCTTTGGGGTGAATGCAATTTTATTCAAAATAAGCATTCCATTCAACTTGCAATGACTTGGAGGAGCATAAGGGATGCAACATTTGATACTTACATTTTTATAAAAATGATATTGATCAAGGATTTTCCATCAAAAGCATGGGCATAATGCAAGTGTGCTAGACCAGCTTCCTTGGAAATGTCCAACTTACAATCAAGTGACAAAATTATAAGAACAATTCACTTGACTATTTTAACCCCAAAAGCCTTAGAATGTCTTTGTGCACTACCTAGTTAATGTGCTAGGGTACATGTAAGATCCCGCTTACACTTATTCTTGACTAATTTCATGACATTTGCACATGTCAGGACATAGGAACATGTAGCCTATCCATGCCAGTATGCAAGTAAATATCCATTCAACAAGACCTAAAATTTAGTTCAATGAAGAAAAGAAAGTTGAACATACTCGAATTTTGGGTAAAGTAAAAGCTGACTGAAGACAAATGATGTCCCCTTTAACTGCCAATATGTGTACAATACCTTATCAAAACAGTGAACCAATATAATATTTTATAATGTATGTTGCAAATATGAATAGAGATTGCATTGTTCTTAAGAAGCAAAAAGGGACTAATGGTTCAACTTACAATTTTCCTATCCAGGTTGTGGTTTTGAAATGTCACCTCTAGAGTTCAAACTTCAAAACTTATATGTTAAAATCATAAGGCCCTCAGAAAAACAAAATCCATGGAACCTAAGTTAATTCCTATAAATGTTGTCTTTCCTCTGCCACCATAAAGGTAAATCAATTTCCCTTTTAGCAAAGACAACCTATTGATGAGATTGTAGGAAAAACTCCACAACATTTAAAAAGTAATTGGTATGTTAGTTTTGGAACCAAAACATATAAGACAAAAATCAGGGTGGTCATAATACTGCAAGTCTCATTCACAACAAAAAAAATTATCTCTAGATCATGAAAGGAAGTGACAAGCTACCAATATAGCCCACTAACTTAATCAGTTCCTCACCATCTGTTGAAAAATTTATACAAAAAACTGCATCTTAAGTATCTGTCACTCAGTCATGATATTGGTTAGCAATCAAGAGATATAGCTAATCCAAAAAGTCGCTAGTATCTTCATTCAAGCTATAACAAGCTTGTCCAGGTGAGTTTCATCTCATTTCATTTGCCCTTGTATACAGAGCATCAAAGCCTAAAGGAGGCCTACACAAAAGACAGTGGTTAAGCCCTCCTACACCTTAAACATGTCATTTGGATTCAATACATCTACTAAAGCAGATGCAAAAGGTCGGATTACAGAAAAAAAACTCCACAATTAAACTTCAAAGGTAGCCATTAATGTTAGGAAGAAGGCATGTGGTCATAACTATGTGAATGTCAATCACAAAATATTAGACCAGCACCTTCATCATGGATAGCAATAGCTAGTTATCATTGGTATCCACTCACTTCAATAGCTCCTGATAGTAGGTGTAAATAAACATATGATAAACTATTCAACTATACAAAAATATAATAACCACAACACATTACTTACATTAGCTAGGCCATCCATTTGTGACACATGTTGTGCCAAGCTTGTGCTAATGGTCATACCATTGTTGCTCAACACATGTGTGCTATTGCATCAGCCACACTCCTCAACACTTCTTGTGCTACTTCTCTTCCATCCAATTTCAGTACTGCTCCTTCCATCTCTGTTTGCATCTTGTTCAAAAATCAGTATGCAACAACATTACAAGACCTAATACTGAAAACACAATGTCAACTGGGTCATCTACTTGGCAACAATGAACAAAAGGATATTCATGTTAAATTATTCATGTATATTCTGAATTATCTTTAGCCTAACAAATACCTTTTGCCATTTTGCAATAGGCAAGCCACGAGAGTACACAGCACTGAAAGGTCGTTGTGGTGGCATGGATTGTTGGCATGACATTTGCTATCATTGTCTCACTCCATCTCGCTAGCTCCTTTTGCAATTTCATGTAGAATATTAATGTGATTGCAAAGGAGAAATTCACCCCAAAAAAAGTAACGTGATAATAACAAACTACTGGGTGCCCGTGCCCTTCGGACACTGTGAAGTCCCCCGGGAGCATTTTCTTTCCTTCTTTTTTTTATTTATTAATTTCTTTTGCCTTCACTTCACTAATCTGCTCTAGTCTGCCAGTAAAATAAGAATGTCACCCTCCAAGTAAGCAACTTGCATAAATTCAAGCAATCTTCCAATGTTGGAGTCTTTCTTCTTCACCCATTGGCTGGTATTATGCTAAAATCCAAAGATAATTTGAGTTAGTTTGGCTTGACCTAAGTTTCCAAGTATAGCCTGTTATTAATTAAGTTTGCCTCCATTGGTTAACCCTGAGGACCTATGAGTTATGACTGAATTAGTAATTCTGGCCATTTTGGGGGCAGGGGCTGCTGCATTTGGCTCTAAGGACCTAGGTCTCAGGACCTAAGTCTCAGGACCTGGGTCGCTGGTAGCCGGTGGTCATGGTCTTTGTGGTCGGTTCTGCCATAGAAAATCTCTGTGGCCGGTTCCGCCACAGACAACGCTCCCAGAACGTCGGACGGACGGACGGACGGACGGACAAGGCAATTAATATAGTAGATTTGGAAGTAACCAAAACAAACATAACAATATTGAGTGTGGTCACAACCTTGTAAATCTCAATCACAAAGTAGTAGACCATCACCTCCATTATGAATGGTAATGACTAACTGCCATTACTCCATACTAAGTTCATCAACTCCTTAGTGTGTACAACAAGTAAAGAAAAATTTGCACAAACCTTTGGGCAAATAATTTTTAAAAATTTGTATCGCAAGTTTCTATCATATTTCCACAAGAAATTGGAAGACTCATTCATGAGCTAAAAGTAATGCAGAATCCATGTATTTGACATCATGTTTTGCTAGTGACAATGCAAGCAATAGACACGTATTCAAGGTAATTTAACACATATTCAAAGTAGAAGCACCATAGTTATTTACTAGAATAAGAGCCTCCTTCCATCTTTCATTCCTAAATGGGTTGCTTGAACCTCCACCTTTAGTTTGAGATCAGGAACTTGTGGCATCTATAGGAGGAGGCCATATAGACATGGATCCAACGCCTTAGCCTAGGCCCTCCATTTAGGTTGGCCTGTTTGGTCTTCGATAGACTACTAGGAGGGAGAGGTCACATCGTTCTCTCCATTTGGGTTATCCTTGCACATGATGCCTTTGAAGGCTTCACATGTGACCATCTCAATAACCCAATTGGACTCACATATGAGACATTTGTGGATCTAATAGCTAGCTATGGGAAACTCATTATAAGCTTGAATGTCACTAACCACTTCTAATTTTGGAAATACGTGGTGAAGTGTGGGGACTTAGAATCAATTGAAGACATGTGCATGGCAAAGACCTTTAGGGGTTGAGGCCACCTTTAGAATCTTCATTTAGACTTTTGGTGAACAAAAGTTCTGGAATACCTTTGAGACACACGAAAATACTGTGCCCACATGATTGATAATGTACATGGAATGTCCCCCACCCCCACGAACATGGCAAAGCCTAGTGGGCTGAGCCACTGTTCCGTGAATGGGTGAAATTTGAATGGAACAGTGGCTCAGCCCATGGTAGATAGGTAGTATTCAAGAACATGCACAATATAATTAGGAATGAGGTTTTTGACCTTGCCTACCAAGGCAAGGATATTGTGTTTGGATTCATTATACTAGTGGGTGCCCGTGGCCGAAGGCCACTCTGAAGCCCCTGTGTGAAAATCCAGGCTCCAAAGTTGAGATCCCAAGTCCCGAAAACCATATCCTAAAATTTCCCAGGCCCCAAAGTTGAGATCCCAAGTCCCGAAAACCATGTCCTGAAAACCATAATAAGTCCTGGGCAGTTTAGGGCGAAAAGAAAAGAAAAGAAAAGAAAAGAAAAGAAAAAAAAACCCTCCCTCCCCCCCCCCCACCCCTGCTGCCCAAAGTTGAGATCCCAAGTCCCGAAAACCATGTCCTGAAAACCATAATAAGTCCTGGGCAGTTTAGGGCGAAAAGAAAAGAAAAGTAAAAAAATAAAAAAATAAAAAAAACCCTCCCTGGCCCCCCCCCCCCCCCCTTCCCCGCCCGCCTCCCCTCCCCCCCCACCCCTTCCCCGCCCGTCCCCACCCCCCCCCACCCCTGCTGCCCCCGCCCCTCTCCCCACCCCCCCCTGCTGGGATTTTTTTTATTTTTATTGCAGCAGATTCCGTCGTGTGTGTTAAAACGCGGAACTGTCCAGTCGGACGGACGCACGCACGCACACCACTGTTGTAATTATATATAAGATAGTACAGTAGCTTAAGGGATTTTGGAGCCTAGGTAATAGGTCTACTTTTATATGAGGATTTTTGAAAAATGATATTTTGGCTTGTGTTGAAACTTGAGATTAGTTATAGAGTTATAATATCTTGAATGATTTTCGTTTCTTTTAAAGCATTTTTTGAAGATTATATTTTTGCATGGTGAAATATTTGAGTTTCCATAATTGTTCTTTTGCTTTAAGATACTTTTTAATGTAAATGGCAAGGCCACAGTGTGACACACCCCTTGTTTTTGTTGGAAGTTTGATGCTGAGATTAGATTTGTGTACAATAGTTCGTTTGTCAGTGAAAAGTGAAAATTGGGAAGAAGACAATATTGTAGACTTTCTACCCCTACAAAGTTAACTACTTTAACTATTTTTTTTCATATTCGAGTTGTGACAACCTCTAAGTTAACTATTTTTTTTCATCCTCGGGTTGTGACAACCTCTAAGTTAACTATTTTTTTTCATCCTCTAGTGATGACAACCTCAGGTCACCACTTAGTGTAGTTAGTGGCATTTTAGTGGGTTTAGATTTTTAATGGTAGAAGGTCTGCAATATTGGGTGGGAGCTCACTCATAGGAGCACTTTTGGAAACAAATCCAACACACGCTGGAGACTGGAATATCACTTTTTGGGACTAGTGACGAATGAGAGCACCATTCCTGGACACATTACAAAAAGGAGATTTGGGAGGGTTGGTAAGAATTGACAGGGGAAAAAGAAAAGTGACAAATTCAAGTAGTGAGTGCACTACATGCGATAGAACCATAAACAAATGAACCCTGCAGGACAAGTGCAAAACTATTGAAATGATTTGGTGCAAAGTAAAGTCCCATGGGGCAGTCTCCACCACAATAAGGGCCCAACGAGGCAGAGCCAAGAGTGGGCCTGAATCTGGTAAAGCCCACCACCAAGGGCTTTACACAGTGTAAATATCAGCTAAGTTTTATTTTTAAAATTCCCCATGATAATGGGCAGGTATATGGACATTTTGTTTTTCAAAATGCCCTGGCAGGTTTTTTACAATTACATGTAATTAGTTTGGCCCTTGATGTGGCTGGCCTTTGCAGGCGGCCAATGTTTGTGTCACTTCAACCCTTCTGGACTTGATGTCAAGATTGTATCACTAACTGAAAAGTCATGTCCTCTTGTAGTAGAGAATGGGCACTGGGTGGCCGATTCTGTCAGTCAAGTAGTCAGTAATTGAGCCAGGCAGAATGGAACACCATGGACCCTTTCCCTGGGGTGAATGAATGGCAGGTTCTCTGCCTGTAGAAATCGAGTAAACTCTGTGAGCATCAGGGTCACCTTCGACTGCTGATTCGGCCCCATATACATCTCCAAACATCAGGGTCTCCTTGGGGATAGTTATTTGGGGAACTCCTTGCTCTGAGGGAGTTACTTGGTGTAAACCACAAGTACCCCATGCGACAACCTGTGAAATGCCCAATGATTTTGTGAAATGGCCAACATTTTTGCTAAATGTCTGCTAATTAACTGGAACTCCCCCAAATTTGATTTTTTAAGACCCACTCCCCCCATGCTGTTGATGAACCACAACCAAGTAGAGCTCCTAACACACCTAGTGTTAGATGGTACATAACAATAGTTCTATTGGGACTTAGAGGTAAGCTAGCTAAGTTAAATATATACCCTGGTTAACTATGTCATGATGATCCACACTAGTTATCATGAAAAGTTGGCACAATAACCATTTACACCATTCTGGTCACTCTCATTCATTTCATACTAGTGTTTTTGTTAGGACTAGTGTGAACCCTGTGCGTATTGCACAGGTGTGATAAAAAACACCAGCAGCAAAAGGAAACAACACACTCTGGGAAAGACAATGCAACAACGGGGATCCTCCGCACGTGGCTACCCCACCACCCCCACCCCCTTACCCTTCTGCCCGCCTCTTCTGCCTGGTCCAAAGATTTGCAAGTTTGTCCCAACTTTCTAACCCATTGCCCAAGATTCCGCCCCAATTGCTTACTTTAACTTTCTGTTGCCACCTTGAACGCTCTGTTTGGTCGGCATAATCCAAATTTTTTCCAAAATAACACTCGTGGGTCCCACCCTAAGGCATTTATATCCTCACAAATAAAAACAATATTGTGACTTAGTGCAGTGGTCCCAACCGACATTGTGCGGGTATCAGAACTAGCCATGTGTACTCTCAGGTTATCAGTCTGAGTATTTATTCCCTTACCTGATGGGGGTGAGAAAACCCAAAACCCCGGTTCTGACATTTTGAACCTTGGTTCCTAAAAGTTTTGAAAATTTTCGAAAACACGTTCCTCTATATAACCGCTGGTTCTTTTGGTAGTGTTGGGGGGGGGGGGGGGGGGAAGGTTTTTATATTCGCCTTTGGTGCGGTGGGAGAGGGCTTACCCAATAGAAATGATGAGAATTGAAAAAAAAAAAAAAAAAACCTCAAAAGACTCACCGTCTGAAAACGGTTATCGAAACTTAACGGCGTTCTTGATACCGGGTCAAGTCAGTCAAGTCTTCAGAGCATTTTCCGTGTCCTCTGGATAAAACAGAACCGACACAGAATCCAATTCTACTGCATAATACGACCTAAATCTATGCAGAATCAATCACCTACTGGGCATACCCTACATTGACATTTTGGGACGTGGATCATTTCGGGACCTCAACAGACAGACACACAGACAAGGCAATTAATATATAAGATTTGTTTTTGGGAGCCAAACTAACTATCATTGTAGAAATAATGGTGATCATCCATTGGAAGATTTAGCCGAATTTGGCTATTAACCAAATATGTCGTACAAATCTTTAAACAACTTTTTAATATTTTTTCTTGCACATTACAAATCAAATATAGAAATTTGATTATTTTTATTTTTATTTTTAAACTTGTGACAACCAAAAACCTCCAAAAGAACTTGATTTTTGAATTTTTATATTTGATTTCGTTTTTAGAAAAAAATCACCAATAAAAAAAAGGTTGCTCCATAGTTGTGCGCACAAGTCTGTCATTGCTATCATCTTTCTTTCAATGCCATTTTTTCTCTCACCCAAATGCTCATTTCTTTCTAGACTATGTTCGTTTCTCTTTCATGATTCTCACATTATGCTCATTTTTCTTTTGCATTGTGCACTTCTCTTTTGTGATTGTCAACATTGGCACCAAATTCGACTATTTGCATATTGTTATTTAGTGCCAATTCTTCTTTCAAAGTTTGTTGTTGCTACTGTTTCTCAGCTTCACATTGCACTTTGCCAACTCCAAAACCTTTGCAACCTTCTCAACTTTTCATCTACACTTCGACATTCTACATTTTGACAATTTTTCTTCAGTTACACTTCAGCACTTTTGGTGTCTTGCTTCTCATTTGCATTTTACGCTGTTGCAAATATACACATTTCATAACTCTTGTTTTTTTTTGTTTGCAATGTTTTTTCCTTATTATTATTTTTGCAAAAGTCACAATGAATAGAGTAGAGAAGAAAGGAGGGGTGGAGGATGCAACACAGAGCAGAGAAGAAAGGATGCAGCAGAAAAGAAGAGAGTAGAAGATGCAAAAGATGAGGGGAGGGGAGGGAAATTATTTTAGGAAACAGATGGCGGGAACAATGGGGAACAAATGGGGGAACCTAAAGATATGGTAGAGCCACCTTAACATGGACTTAAAGGACCCTTAGCTAACACTTCAATGTAATACCCAATTCTACATATTTGCCTATCACTTCATTACCATCACACTAACACTAAACCCCACATAGGATTACACATACAATTTTGTGTTATGTGACATTGCTGGTTTGATTGTAGCTTAAACAAGATTTCTTGGTAACGTATCTTTTTAACCCTCCTACTTCCTCTTGACATTACCTAGGTAACTAGGTATGTAAGTGGACAAGTATTATAATCAAGTCGGTAGGAGACATAAGTGGTTATTAAGTAGGGGCCCCAGTGAATGAGCACCCACCACCATCATCGAGGATGGATGGTCAGTAGTCAGGAAACTAGTTCTAGTTCCCTAGCCAACCATGGTAGTTAGCTCAGATGCTTTTTTTACTACCTATCTACTAACAATCCATAAGCAGGTAGGTAGGTAGTAAAAACAGTGGTTACCTAAATAAAAACCGTCTACTTACCTCCCTGGCAATTACCTATATTCTCACCTACCTTCCTATATATGGGACCTAGCATGGGTTACCAAGGTGAAATCAGATATTGAGGTTCATCCACGGCTGTGTCACGTAAAGGGCATCCAATGGATGGTGAGCTGGCGGGTGCTGGTTCATTGGCGCTAAGTAGATAGCTAGGATATGAGCCACTTGGTGGCAATAGGGTAAGCAGAATGCATGTGGATGGTTGGTACATAGTTAACCACTATATTTAAGTGTGAAACAAGATTATATCCAAAAAGAAAAAAGTTCATTTATGCTTAGCCCACTTCCTCACAACATTATATATCCGTTTTAGTTTGTTATATCCTATAATTATCCATTTTTTATGATGTTAATGTGGTCATTTTATTGACGATTTAAGTACTCATTTGTTTCGATGCTTTTGTAGGAGTGGGTGTATAGTAATCCACTATACACTTTGGTATACCATTGCAATTATTGCTTTAAAAAATGGAGCGCATGTTGAGAGAGAGGTTTTTAACCTTTTCCTTCATCACACCCAATGATGAATGGATATCTTTATCTTCAAAGATGACTTTCAGACCTTGATGGACGTCGTCATTGTTAAACCAACTCACACAAATATGATGTAGCAAACATTGACGATGACAACACTTGCAACGATGATGCTTGTTGAAGAAAACACATAATTATATGTTGAGCGAGCATCAAGTGATAATTTTATTCTCCTTACTATTAAGATTTATGGGTGTTTTCATTTTCGTTTTGATTATTTTTTATTACTTGTGCACATACCATTATCACATGTCATCAACGTCCTTCTTTAGTTCCTTTGATGCTTGCTTTTTACTATCAACAACACATGTCCATAGCCCTGTGACGTGCACAAACCATAATGATTTTTCAACATGCTTGGTCAGGGTTCCTCATCTCTTCCATTCATCATAGCTAATGCACCTCCATTATTAGCCGATTTGTGGTTGATGGTCTTCTTTGTTATTGTTGATTGTCATTTTGTAGTCATGAGTCCTCTTTGCATAGGGTCTTTACCTGATTTTTGTTGATTATTTGCTTTTGTTTTTTTCTTTGGGTTATGTCTATTTTGTTCTCATCTGCTGTGTACTTTTGATGTTCCTTTTGATTTTATTTACAAGGTTTTTTTTTCATGTTCACATACAATGTGTCTTGCACAATTGAGTCATGGGTGCTAGTTCACTAGATGGCCACAAGATCCTCAGGTCATTCGGGGTGATATATATACAATTTCTCTAGAATCTCTTTGAGCATTAGGATTTTTCAAGTTTTCAAAATTTTGAATAGAAATGAAAAAAATTCAACCTATATAATCTTCTGGGGGTAGCATTAATTTTTTTAAACTGCTGAATTTATTTTTGAGCAGCCTGGAAAACATTCCTTACGAATTCTCCAGAACACCCAAATTTTTGGGCAGCATTACAAAAAAAACGTTCGTGACACTGCCCAAGCTTATTGGGTAGTTTGGAAACCCTCAATGTAAAGGGTTCAACATAGGGTTAAATGAACCCCATCATACTATTTTACCTATTCCCTGGACAGGGGTTAGTTTACTCCTTATATTTTAGACATTTAAACCCTGAAATCCAGAGAGGGTTAAATCAAATAAAAATATCCCTACCAAACCTTCGTGTGAATCCAGCTAAGGGGCATGAAACCATAACATAGAAATTTACCAAAAAAGAACTTTATTCTTCAATGATGTAAACCCTAAACCATAGGTTCTACAGCAAGAATACTCAAACTGCCAAAAGACTCTCGAATGGTATCCCATGGTTGGATTTGGGTAGATAAAGGTGATGATGTTTACAACGGCCACAGTTTTCTTCAGTCACCAAGACATTGACATTCATGGAATATGTCATGAGCAGACATCATGATTCTATGGTTGGATCTGTTGGGATACATGTGATGTTCATATGGGCTCACAGTTGTGAGATCAAATTGGTTGTTGGGGCCATGCTTGCAATTGGGGACTTTCCCAAGAGATCTTCTACATTATGGTTATATTTATGCATTTTCATTGATTTTTAAAGAGAGTAGGTAATAATTCTTGTACAAAAAAGTCAAAACATGTGATGGATTGTCCTAGGGCTAGTAGTGAGATGTCCCATCCTTGTCCTCACATCACAAGCAACTTGTTAGTGTGGAGGATTCACCTTGCAAGAGAGTCTCATCTGACTTTAGGTTGTCAGTGAAACTGGAAGTTCAAATGCAACACTATGATGATGACATGCAACCCAATTGCTAGACTTATAGGAATCAATCACCTACCATTATTCCCATGTCAATGAACATGAACTTTCCACCCTCCATATTAACAATCCATCAACAAATCATTTTGTCCATGATGGCAATCCCACAACTTTACTAACAAAAGTTTTTTACTAAAAATGCACATTTTCAAATCCATTGCTAATAGTAATTATGCAATCATATTGTAGACATTTCACATCAAGATGTACTAGATAATTTGTATGGCTTATTTCAAGAGAATTATCTTGGGCAATAGGTCATTCAAACGCTACATGCCATGAACAGTCATGTACATAGTATGTAATATGTACCCAATAATATATTTGCTTACTTTTAGCCTAACCAACCATTGTAAGGGTCAGTGTTTCATGTTTCAACCCCTCATTTAGAAAACCATATGTGTTCCTTGGGGTCAAGCCTTGGAGGAGGGTTCAGAAATTGCATTGTCCCCCTTTACCATGGTTGGAAAGTGGCCACCTCTGCAACACTGCCATAGCCTTATGGGTTTCATGTAAAGACTGGGATAGCCATTCAGTAAATCCTAAAACTAAGAGCTCCATTGGATAAATTTTATGGTATGTTTTGATGGTTGTATTTCATTTTGGGATGTCATATCAAGGCCCAATGTTGATATGATCAGAACCATGAGATTATACTATACTTATGTAGGGTAAAGCCTGAGGGGATAGGCCTTTCAATAATAAGGCACCCTGAGTTGTGCTAATGCACACCAGGTTTTTACACCAGGTAAGGAGCTCTCCAGGTACACTCTAGAAAACCTCTTTGAATTGCAAAGGAAAAGGAGTAATGAAAAAATAACAAGAAAAAAAAAAAGCTTTTCAACTTATAAAAAGCATTTTTTAACTCCTTTTTTTTTCTCTTTGGACCTCTCCTACTTTCAAAGTTTCTAACTTTCTCATTTCTTGTTCATTTTAAATGATTCAAAGTGCTATATGAGTGTCATAATCAGTTTTATGAATCATCTTTGAACTCTAATAATAACAGAGCAACATATATGGAATTTTCCTGAGTGTTTGAGAACTGGCTGTAGCGTTTAATGGTTTGATTTTTTAGTTCTTGACCCTCCTACTTTGGGTGGCCATAATTTTCTAAATTCTGACCAGTTTTTACGATTTTGAATGCGCCAGATGTGTCAATAGGAGGGGTTCAAGTTTTATTTGGACAACATAAAACAGCAGAGCCCTCCCCTTCGATCTGACCTGCCCTGAGCGCTTAAGTATTCGCTCACCAACAGTTCTAACATAACACAAAACTGGACAATCTATGCAACCTGTTGTGCCAGGATAAGTAGCAATAGGTGGTTAAAGCAAACCTAAATCAATCTGTTGCAAATGGTTGGAACTAAAGCCTTGCAAACTTCAAGACGTGGGTCCTCCCATTTTGTTCCTTGTATTCCCCCTTTTTGTGTGCTTTGGTTTATTTATGATTGGCAGGGTTTCATCACCTTCAAGATGAGATTTCAGGAATGTGATCTTTGAAGTTGGGAGGCTCAATGGTGCACAGAAGCATGTGTCAATGTCATCTAGACACTTGAAAGGCTTGAAGGTTTTTGGGAATTGAAATTTAATGTGTGGAGACACTTTAATCTCATAAATAAATGGAAGCTTTTCCAAGTCTAAAATGCTAGACCTTTGCAAACAAGGAGCTAATTTTCAAATAAAGATAATGTGAAAATTTAGAACAAATCTTCTTGCCTTTCAAGAATTGAATTTGAGAACTAGACTTTCAATTTACTATTTTGCATGCTTCCCTCTAGTGGCATTTTTTCTTAGCTTCCAATCCCAATAACAATAAGGTATAAATTGGGATTATTACTAGACGCTCAAAAGGAATCTTAAAATGGCATTTGCATGAACTATGGTATTAAGGTATGACCATTAACTTTAATGTTGTTGAACGTTGTTTTTGGTGGTGTGGGGTCTTTTAGGGGTTAAGCCAAATTAGATAATTGGTATGTGGGTAAACTAGTTTACAATTTAAAACCACAAAACCTTGAGTCCTATTTGTTTAGTGTGGATTAGTTTTCAAGTTACTTTTTAAACATATCATGTGGAATTTATTTATTTTCATTACCATTGTTGGGTTTTTGATGTGAAATTGTAAAATTCCATAGTTGTTTTCCTATCTTCTGGGTGCCATGAGATGGCTACCAGTGTTGTGCAAGAATGTTTTTTCGATTATCCTTGGTAAGGATTTTTTATTTTATTTTTCAATTTATCTACCCATCAAGTAAAGCCATTTTAGCACACAAAATTTTCCATCAAGCTACGATATGGGCATGCAAAAATTAAGTTTTCTAGTAGATGGGTAGGGTCTAAACACCCCTTTATCAAATATCGTTTTTTGGGTAAAACAATGGGTATGCATTTTATTTTATTTCAAATGAAAAAGGTACCCATTTTGAAAATTTTCAGACAATTTTCAGAGGTCAAATCCAATATCAAATTGCAAGAATTGAAATGTTTGATTCATCCGTGATTTATGCATCTCCCCCCCCCCCCCCCCCCAAAGGGATTTACATTTGAACTATATCCTTCTCACATACCTATGAGGTTCTAATGTTCTTCTGGCCAACATATTCTCTTTCATGTGAGAGAACACCCAAAATGGTGGGCAGCAACAAAAAAAATTCAACTTTTATTATAAGTCCAAAATTATCGAGCACTGCAAAAATTCACAAATTGCCTGAAATTTTCTGAGTGTTAGCATTTTCCAGAGTGCCCAAAAATGTTTGGACATAAGTGGAAAAAAATTTCAACCTTTATAAGGTGCCTGAACTTACTGTGCAACATAAAAGTTCCCATATTTCAGCATTGAGATTTTTCCAGAGTGACCAAATTTTCGGGGCAGAAATGAAATTTTAAAACCTTAATAATCTCCCTGGGCAGCCTTTAAAATCCAAAACTGCCCAAAAAATTTCAAGCATCAGGATTTTTCAAGTTCCCAAATTTTTTTACCATAAAGGAAAAAATTTCAACCTATGTAGTCTGCCTGAAACCATCAGGCAGCATAAAAATTCCCAAACTGCTGAAAACATTTCAAACATCCAGGAGAAATTTTATCAGGAATTCTCCAAAGTGGTCAAGTTTTTTGGGCAGCATGGGAAAAAAATCCTAAGTTACCTCAAGCTGCTCAAAATTTTTGCACGGTTTGGAAAACCCCTCAATGTGAATGTTTCAACATAGGGTTATATTAACAATGTCGCGCTACTTTATCTATCTCTTTTGTGTGAACAGCACAGGGGTTAATTTATTCCTTATATTTTAGTCATATTAACCCCCAATTTAAGAGACGGTTAAATGGAATGAAAATATCCCTACTTGCCCTTGGTGTGAATCCAACTTAATAGGGAAAGTTTCTGTAAGGTAGAAAGTCCAGGGCAAATTTGAAGAAAGGGCAAAAGAACCATGTTGGTGGATTGAAAGGTGATTTTGCTTAGATAATTCAATAATCTCTTTTTCTCTTTTAAACCATCAAATTCTATCCTAAGTTATAACATGTAGCAAAAAATATAAAGGATGCTAGATTTTTTAATTTCATATTTTCTTATTGCTAAATCTAGCTAAATCTTCTTATAGTTGATTATTTTGGCTATATCACAAAATTGAAAAAAACAATCCCTAATTGTGCCACTACTAATAATTTGGCACAAGCCTTAAAGCCATAGGCTGAGTTATTCAGATATTGAATTAGTGATAATTTACATGTTAAGTAAACACTTTATTTTTCCATATCAAGATTAGATATTCCAAAATTACATCCAAGACTTTAATTCTCTAGGCTATAATAATTTCATTCAACTTTCATGCCATTTGTACTTTCTCCCACTAATTGAGCGACTCAATAAATCAATTAATAGCATCCTTCTCAAGCAATGAGTTTCCATTCTTAAACTCTAGGTAAGAATATCCATCGCATACTTATTATTCAATGCATTCCAATGGGTCTCCTTGCATTTTTTTTAAAAAGCTCTTTGTCATATAAGTCTCCCCATAATCCACTTATTTTTGTCTAAAAGAACTTTTTATTTCTAAGTAACCTTGTATTATCCTTACCAATTCCATTTCACTTTATTTTTATATTTAAAAACACACTTGCAAATTATTATTTTTTGTTGTAAGAAAATCCATTAGCTTTTTTGTATTATTCTTTTATAAAAAAATTCATTTTTCTTGCATCATAATCTCCCATTATTTATCAAGTGAGAATATAACAAAATCAAAATTTCCTAGTTTTTTCATGACACATGTTAGTGCAATGAAATTGGCTACATCATTGTAATATGTCAATCAACACCTTTTTCTTTGTTAGCATGTATTCCTTCCATCTCCACTTATTGTGCATGTATCTATTTCAATTATTCTTGTACTTGTTGTGGTCATCTTCTCATGTATTGAAATCTCAACTACATTTTACTGAAGCTCATGATCAATTATATTAGTTTTGATTTCTTGAATAAGGATTTTATTTTGTTTTGCCACATCTCCCATTACTTCTTCATCAAGTAGAAAAGAAAAAGTGAACTAAAAGTTTAAATCTCAATAACGTTTAACTCAATTGTTCAAACATCGAAATTGATTTCATGACATAACATGCATTTAATTGAACATGGATTAAAATGTTAATTTCACACTTAATTCAACTTGGTGAATGGGAATAGAGCCACCTATTGGCCACCATATTCAAGCAATTTTCAATAAGATTTTAATATGGATTTCAATCATTTTAATGGAATATAATGTTATGTCCTACATTTGGGTAGATCATATGATTGTCATTTGTTTGAGGTGTAATACAATTTTGTCAAAGTTTATGCCAAACACAATATATAATCATATATAAAAACTAAAAACATCATCAATATAAAACCTTTTCAAAAAATCTTTTTAATAGCATAAAACATTCAAATGCAATAAGATAATGAAATCACACACCAAATACATAACTAATTACCACAAATTTTCTACTTTAAAAATACAACATATTGAAACATTTTTTACACATGTTTGTAATGTGATGGAACCTCAATCACTTAATGGCCACCAAAGTTGCTTATAAATTACAAGTTTGAATAATAATGATCAATCAGAAAATAATTATGCACATATTAATTAATTAATTTCTTCTAATATAAGAATATAAATTAGATAATATACAAATCTATGTTATAACAGTAATTATTTTGTGTAACTTAGATTTAGTAAACATAATCATTTATAATTATTTATAGAAATGATTTATTAAAGATAACACTAGTAGAAAAACCATTCAAACTCAATCAATAAATTTTTGAATTAAAATATAAATTTAAGATTTCAAAATAGTAATTCAGAATTCAAGTATCAATTTTAAAATCAAATAAGTTTTTTGAAGTTAAATAAAAAAATTCAGAATAGAAATGTCGATTTTCAGATTCAAATAATAATATTCAAAATTAAAATGTCCATTTTAAGACTCAGTTAATAAATTTCTGAATGAAATATTAATTTCGAGAATCCAAAATAATAATTTCAAAATCAAAATGTCAATGTTTAGATTCAATAATGATTTTTGAATTGAAATACTAATTTTTCAATTGGAAAATAATTAATTAGAATTCAAATATAAAGTTTTCGATGAAATATTTTTTTGAATTTAAATAACAATCTCCAGAATTGAAATGTCAATTTTCAGATTCAAATAACAATATTCAACATTGAAATATCCATTTTCAAACTGGAATTGTTAATTTTGAGAATCCAAAATAATAATTTGGAATTGAAATTTCAAGTTCAAATCAAATGATTATTTAAAATTTTAATGTAAAATTTTCAGAATTGAAATATAAATTTTCATATTCATATAAAAATATTCAAAATTAAAATGTCCATCTTTAATCAATTAATAATTTTCTGAATTGAGATACTAATTTTTGGATTTGAAAAATATTAACTTAGAATTCCAATATCAATTTTTAGATCAAATAAGCCTTTTTGAATTTAAATTAAAAAATCATATTCAAATCAAAAATTTGAAATTCAGATAATGTTTTAAAAAATTGAAATAACAATTTTCAAAGTCAAATATCAAGTTTCAAATTCTAATATTTTTTTTTAAAATTAAAATAATAGATTTCAGAATTGAAATATCAATTATCAGATTTGAATGAAAAATTCAATGTTCAAATATTAATTTTGAGATTCATTATATGAACAATATACATACGTATACATATATATAATTTTAGTACATACATTAAAATACACCCTTATGTCATTGTGAAATACCTTTAGGATGTAACTAATTTGGTGACTATTACGACTAATGGGACATATCAACCTATTAATGGATGAAAATAAATCTAAAATCAATCCAACCAATAAGATGAAATTTCTAATAGTTGCATCATAGTTGTGAAAATGACCAAAATAGTTGAAATTTGGTCTTGTAGTTGCAAATATTCCAAATCTAATGGCAAATGACTATAAGTCACATGTAGTTGTACGTGGAGTGGTTACATTTTGGCTGATTTCTACTAGTGTTCTCACATGGTGTTCACCGATCCCTTTTCTAGGAATTGTTTTCCTTTGCTATGAATTAAAAGTTGATGCATTTAGTATAAACATGGTGGGAGTCAAATGTAAAAGAATTTGCACCATTGGCTTCCAAAAATGGATTCTAAAGTGTTTGCAACAGGGGACTATGTTGAGCTTTGGCATTTAGGAGTCAAAATGGGTGAGTGTGCATTGGCTGAAGAAAATGCAAAAAAAAAGAATTGAACTTTGTACATGGCCATGCAAGAGTTGTGAATTGTGTGGTTGTTGTCATGAATTCCATAAGTTATAACAAAGAAATATTGTAAGCAAAAGTTGTTTTGTCCACATCCATTTGCAAAAGTCTTGGAAGACTGTGTAGGATTGGAATGTAAAAGGCCATTTACGGATGTATCACAAAGTTCAACACTTGTGTCTACATTGGAGGTTTCATGTACTCATGTTGATTCACCATTAGTGAGGTTGAGTCAAGGAAGTGGGCAATCAAGTCATGGAGAAGCAGAATTTGACACCGCACAAAACAATAGCACATTTTTGATTATTTCGTCAATTGGAAGAAAATTTTTGCATGGGAAAGATTGCAAACTTGTGGATGACATTGGGGTTGTGATTGTCAAAGGACGAATCAATGCATGTGACCCTAAGGAGGTTGTTCTAGACGAAGATCTAGGTGAGACTAATGTTGGAGTGACAATTTTGAGTTATCCACGTGACATAACAGAAGTTATGCCAATATGGAGGTGGCTTCTATCACAAACAATTCTTAATGGTCATTCCCTACTATTGGGTGTTTATAATGCAAAATGCATCAAATGACAATGACGAAGGTATGACCAATGTGTAGAATAAACAATATTGCTTTCTAAAAAGAAAGCATAAGGATTTGGATGCTCAAAGAATTACATCAAAGAGCGAGAGACTCTTAAGTGATGAGTCAATATGTAGTGTGAATGTGAAGGTTTGTTGTCATTTGAATTGTTGTCAATACTTCCCACGTGAGAATACATCCATTAATTGAAAGGAGTTTTGGAATTGGTCGTTTGAAGAGAGAAAAGCCCTTACTTTGGAAATTCCAAGAAGGTTGCATGAAAAACATGGAATGAGAAAATGGAAGTTTATTACTATACAAGAGGTTGAGATTTGTGAGGTTGCTTGGTATACAATTGTTGGCATGTTGTGGTCCACATATTTAAGCCATAAAAAAGATAGCAAGTGAAGGATGAGGCAACAGCCGCATAGAAACTCAAGAATGAAAAAGCAAAGGTTGGCAACTTGCCAGGCAAAAAACAATGTTCAAATGTTCATTGACTAATGTTTTGACATAATGCCGCATCAAATGAAAGGCATTGGTAATGGCATGTAAGATGTCCGACTTCTAATTTTTGACTCATGGAATAATATCCACGAACAAAACAATGAGGTATGAAACTAACTTCATTTGTATTGTATCACCTTTGTGGCCCTAATTTTTCTATTACATAACTTTTCAAACCTTGATAATTGTTATGAAAGGCAATTGTGTTGGAATCCATATTTTGTCATTGTTCAATTTGTTGGCTTTATTCTTGTGGTTGTCCATGTTTTGGATTGAATAGTTGGGCAAAAAAACCCTCCACTAAGAACGATAGGAGACTACCGACTTTTGTAATCGCCTTGAAGAATCGAGCAACCACCTGATTGTTCACAGGTCGCCCGGGTTGGGAATCAAGCGGCCACCCCATTCTTCACCAATTACCCCTGTTGGTAATTAGGTGGCCACTTGATTGCTCACGAGTCGCTTGTGCTGGGAATCAAACTACCACTTGATTCCTCACTAGTTGCCCCTGTTGGTAATTGGATGGTCACCTAATTCTTTTTGTTATTGCTTGAGGAGGCCCTTTCGTGAAAATCTGCCAATACTTTCCATTTTGAAATATTCAAAGTTAGTATTGTGTTCTGCAAATTAGCAAGGAGTTAAACAATGATGAGATTTTTTAGTTTGCCATGAATTGGTTAAGAAAGAAATATCATTTCAATGTAGATGTGCGAAAAAAAGGTTTCACATTTGAAAAGTGCATAGTGTGTGAATCTTTGAAGGACCTTGTATCAAAAGTTGGGTAAAGTAATGCTAGCAAGAAGGAGGTTCAAATGAAGCTAATAAGACATAACAAACATCAAAAAAATTGTAGAGCCCTATACCGAAGTTGGAGAACAAAACCCGTTTGATCGAAGGAGGAGTTTTTGTGCGTCATTCATGACAAAATGGATCATTCCAAAATTGCAATCCCAAGGCTTGAGGTGAAAAATAAGATAATTGGAGAGTTAGGTCAATTGTTAGTCGTGCTCGCATGAATGGTAGTTCATGGGCATGGTGATGAAGCCTACATTCAATATTCAAACAAATTATGGCCCAATGATCCAAATTTCACCATTGGTTCATTATTGCACCTTCTAAAAACCTTGGAAAAGGAGCCAATTCGTGAGTCTAGGCAATTGTTTAAATAAGAGTTTCAAAATGTGTTCTTTTCACTCCTAATGTGAGGGAAGTCTCAATGTGTGCAAACACTAAAGGCTTGAATTGTTTTTGTTGGTGCCAAACCTTTACCACAAAAATTGTTGCTTCAAATGGACAATTGCATGAAATACAACAATAATAGATACTTGTGGGCATTTTTGTCATTGTTAACTACAAGGGACGTTTTTTAAGAGGCATGATTGGGTTTCCTTGTTATGGGGCACACACACAAGGACATTGATGGGTGTTTTGGTTACCTTTCAAAGAAGTTAAAAGAGTTATCCGACTATTGATGGGTAGACTTGATGGAAGCATTCATGATCTATCAGGAACAACCTTTCATTCCATAATTGATTCAAGAAATTCTTGATTTCAAAACTTGGGTGGAAAGGTATTTGAAGGATGGTGCAAAGAGACTAGTACGACATATGGATATGCATCTCTTCCATTTTTTTATTGATTCCTCTAGATGGCATGTGATGTAATACAAGGTGTCGCCAAATGATAAGATGTGAAATTCAAAGCAAGGCCCTACAATTTGACTATGGAAGTTTGATGATGAAGGTCACCCAAAACTACCAAGTGGAGTTTTCAAGCTTGTTCTGTTTCGTCCAAGTTGGGGTAATGATGCTACAAAAGTAGTGGAGAAACAAAATTTCATTACTATTGGAATTTCCAAGTATTTAAAATTTTGGAATTTGAACATGCCGAGAGATCCAAAATACGATGATTTAATGAAAGCATATGTTGAATACTAGGAGGGCATTTTAGAGATGTTAGCAAACCTTCTTCCACAACAAAGTTCAATGTTGTTGGAAGGCTTTTGGCCAACCAACAATATGAGGGTGAATCATTCACAATTTGCAGAAGCAAGCTCACCCGTCCTTGTGGACAGGGAAGACACAATATTAAAACTTTTCTATGGCTTGAAAAATGTGAAGATGACACTTTACACTCCATTTAGAGATTAACACAATGGAGATATCATCCTTGCATGGCCATTGGACCTTGAAGTTTACCCAGTATGGTTGGGTCGAGCAAATAATGATGTTGTCAAAGATGAGGGCAACGAACATTACAAAAGGGTGCATGTGCAATGGTGGATGTTGTCGAAGAAAAGAACAATGAACAATGTCGAATTGTATCTAGAATATTGGCAAGGAAAGTGGAAATGTAATTTAAGTGACCTAATGCAGTGGTTGGACATTGATTCAGTTGTATTTTCATTTCCTTTAAGGAATAATATAACCATAAATAATACAATTACAATTAGTGATGTGCATGTTAGCCATGCTAGAACAAACAATGAAAAGGTTAATGCAGTAAACCACATATAACAAGAAAGACAAGTTTGATTGTTTATGTTTAGTGACTACTGATGCACATGAATGTTTAGACTGTGATTTAGATTGTGATTTACCAAATAATTGTTAATTTTATTTTTTCAAGTATTAGGTTTAATGTTGATAGATAATGACATGCTCCTAACTCCTTGAAGGACTCCAAATGTGAGTCCCAAACAGAAAACAACGGAAGAATAAGGAGTGGGGGCACGCTCCCTGGCTTGCAACACTTTGGAGGGGTAGAGGGGCGTGCTGGAGCTCAAAGATGGGACTAGGAAAAATTAATAAGCTTCAACTACTCACATGGACCTGCACAAAACCAACACAATGTGGTTAATGCATAGTTGGAGTACTTTTGGTGCAAGGATGAACCATGGGCAACTCGGACTCACAAGACTCACCACTGCCCAGACTTGGGGGAAGCCACCAGCTTCCCCCTTATAGTATACTCTTTGCCTTTCCACGAGGGCTGCATCCAAATGGCATTTTGTCCTAGGACTCCCAAGTGGGAGTCTCGAAATTCCCAAACTTGGGACTCCCGCGACTTTGAAGGCCCATAACTTTCTTTATAGACCTTCGTTTGATATGAGGTCTACAACAAAGTTATAGTTCTCATTGAGAGCTTTCTAAGGTATGTGACATGCCACCTACACGCAAGGAAATCAAGTTGATTCCGGAATTTTAATGGTCGGGAGTTAAACTGTCAATTTGACTCCCAGCCTTCTTTTGATCATAACTTGTGTTTTAAATGTCCAAATGGGTTATACAAGCCCATTTCAGACATCTACGTTCCAAAAGATTTTCAATGATATAAGGAATGTCTCAATCCAATGAGTTTTGGCCCTTGCAATTGCTCTTTGAAGATTCAAAAGTCCACCAAAACTCCAATTCCCAAAGTGGGAGTCCCCTTTGGAGTGTGAGGGTTCATTCCCTCACACTCTTTTGCATTCCCGGGAGCATGAAATGTGACTCCCGGGCTTCCCTCTTGGCCCACACTCTTGCAAGCCCTTGCCTTGGTTGTGAGCCCAAGGCTAGGGTTGCAACAAATAATATGTGAACAAATTCATCATTAACAATGTAGTTAAATCTTATGATTAAATTTGGTTGAAATTGAAATATTTAATATCTAGTGGCCACCCAATGGTACAAAATATTTATGATATGCTTGCCCATAGCATAAATATTTTGTGTATTATCTTTGGTCTTTTAAACGACCAATTCTAAAAATTGTTTTCAAATTCAAGGGTGACATCCACATTTTAGCATTTGGTGGCCACTTGATACTAAGTCTTCCCATGTGAGATGCTTCTCCACAACATAAGCAAGTGACTTTGCCACAAGAGGCTTTGTTTATTATTAAAACAAAAAGAACTAAATGTTCGGTAAATATGCATGCGTTTGATAGTAAGGGATGATTGGCAAACCTTCTCCATTAAGCTTATTTTTTTAATGTTACACCTGCTCATAAGAAGTTCCCATAATGCCTATGTAAGCAAAGCCAATAAATTGTGTTAGTCTTAATTACAATGTCATATTTTGTACTTTGACTATAATGAAATAATTATAATGAATGGATGGGTTCTCATCTCCATTTTCTTTTACATAGGGTCAAATTCTTCATATCATAAATGTTTTGTTATGTTTTAGCTTGTGGTGGCCACCTAATATTACAACATTGATTTTGGTGATAAAATTGTATTTATTGCCCCACTATCTTTTAAATTGGAACTTGAATAGTTTGTGAAAATTTCAAATTATATGTAGACTTAAACTAGTAACATGGTCGCTAGGCAAGAAATGTCTATGAATTTTGAATATATTAACTAACATTTTTTGTATTTGAATTTGTTCTCTTTGAATAAATGTGTGAGATTCTTATAAAATTTGGTGGCCAATAGGTATTAATTACTTCACTTTTATTTATCTTTTTCATTTAAAGGATTACAAATATGATGAAATTTGATTAAGTGGTTTAAAAATTTACAAACATGTAATAACTATTTCTAGCATTTGGTCAGTCCAAAAAGATGAATCTAGTCCAAAATTAATATTTAGTTCTAGAAATAATTAAATGTTATTTCTAATTTAAATAAAAAATATAATCCAAAAATGATTTTAATTTATGTGTAAATTCAACCTAATCAAATGGTCCACTATTTAGTAGTCAAATAGTTAATGATTTTGTCAATCAAAATGATAGAATCCAAATTAACTACCTAGTCATGTCAACAAGTCTAAATCAATTTGTCCAAATTGACAAGGTGGACTTTTTTATGCTTGTATTTTGTTTACTAAAAAACCCAAGAAATAAAATCATGAATTGTAGTATTGCAATTATGTGTTTGAGTGACATCTAGGATTCCATTTGTTTTCTTTTAGCCCTTTTTAGTAAAGGCGAGCTACCACATGAACCTAAAGCCTAGAGTTGGAACTTGGGATGGTAAAATGTTTTTTCCCCTATACACATGCAAGTAAAACCCAAGAATTTAACCACAAAATGAATGTTGTATGAGTAAACCTAGAAGCAAACATGGGGATGAATCTAAGCATTCATCTTCATTATGGATGATTTTTTTTCATTCATCTAATGTATGGATGAAAAAAATTTCATTTTCATGTTTTTAATAAATATAATTTCCATGAAAAGTATGGATGAATGATTTATTTTGTCATTAATTTTTTTTGGATAAATTGACCTAGTGTCATTAACAACATCGGGTTCTATTCCTCCTTCCTTTAAAAGTGCCACAACTTTTTTCAAACCTATTTATAAATATTTTTGGCAAGAATGGGGGTTTTCTTTTTTTCATTCTTCATCAAAGTTGTCATGACTTTCTTCAAATTTAACCAATTGACAACAAGGGGTTTTGAATGTCTTAAATGTTCTTAAACTATATAATGTCATTGGTGATAATGGGTTTTTAAAATAAACAAAAAATTGGTTTTAAGCACTTGAATTAACTTTTTTTAAACAACCTACTATCATAGATGACAATGGGGTTTTCTTAATAATTATTTATTTTCAAAGCACCCCAATTTTCCATGAAATAAACATATAATGTTGTTGACAACAATTGGGCCGGGGGGGGGTTATGACACTCATTCCATGACAATATTTCTTGAATTGCTTAACATTGTTCATGAAAATGACTTCTTAAACAAAATTTTAAAAATTATTTTGCTCCCATCATCATATTTTCCCCTACTATCACAATTTCATTATCCATTGTTATAAATTGACATTCAAGTTTGAGATATTAATACTTGGACAAAAAATGATAAATAATTTTGAATTTATTTATCTTCCAATCATGGATGAATTTTATCCAATGGTTTATTTATTTAATCCAAATCATAAATGAAATTCATCAATATGAAATCATTCATCTATGGACATATTCATCCATGTAGGTGGATTAAAATCACATTTAGCTTTAAGTTCCAATCTCAAAGCTCCAAGTTCAGGCTTTGCATTCATGCACAAGCCATCTTCTTTTTTAGTACTATTTTGTGCATGGTATATATTAATGTTGGGTGAATATATTAATGGAACTTTGATATATGTATTGATATTAATTTTTGTATCAAATAATTGACTTGTCTATTGGGACTTGAAGTAATAAGGAGATAGTTCAAACTAAAAGAGGAACCACCACCTCCTTTTACATTGGATCTATTATGTGAACAATAGTGAAGGTTGTGCATCAAGGTGCCAAAAATTAATGGGTTTCTCAAAAAAATTAATTTGCTCAAGTTATGAATCTTACAATTTTGTTGGTCCAGAACACCCACATACAAATTCCAAGTGAAGAATTTTGAATGGAAAAGTTTTGAAATAGTCTTTGAAAAGACCTTTCCCACGACATAGCACAAGTTTACTTCAAAGGTCAATGGCCCTTGTTTCTTAAGTTTTAGTGGTTGGGAATCAAATAGCCAATATGATTCCCCACCTTTTTTTTGGCCACAACTTTAGTTCAAAATTCCAAATGGAGAAGTAAAATTGTATTTGATATATATGTTTTAAAACCTTTTCCAATGGTATATTTAGGGCCCCAATTTGGACCAAATATAGTACTACACTTTTGTTTCAAAAAATTGGGGTTGTCCAAAACTTCAATTCCCAAAGTGAAAAAACCATTTGGAAATGTTGGGAGTCACTCTCCCACACTTACGAAAATGTGTTTGAATCTTGAAACATCTTTGAAACATGCTCCTTCTCTTTTGTTTTACCCTTGGACGCAAGCCCAATGTTAGGGTCATAACAAGGATGAAATCTATACTTTTCTCATTGAAAAATATTTTAGATAATATTTATCAAAGTGAACTTTCATTGTATGTACAAATTATGTTTTTTTAAATAATTTGATAAAGTATCACCTATTGTACTTGTTATACAACAACTTGGGTGGTGGGCACAGTGTTAACACTTTAATTGCAAATTCACCTTACCAATCTATATATAACATATTGTGTAGCTTATATTATTTGTTTGAATGTGAAATACCTTGAAGTTCCACTAAGAAATGCAATGCCCTCTAATTGATGTTGAAGATTTTGCCACAATTGGTGATTCAATGGGTGACATCACATGGTGAACATGACAATTTTAAAGTTGCAATATCGAACATACTTGCAAGGGCATACAAGAGATCTCAATCTAGGACTAATTTAAAAGAGAAGTTACAAATATAGCCTTGGAAATATAGGACACGAATTAAACCTTAAGCCAAGATGCCAAAAATGGTTCCAACCTTAACCATTTTAACCTATGGTAAGAGTTTTTTAGCCTAAGGTTGGAATCATATTTGGCATTGGCTTAGGGTAAGAATCTTTCTTGGCATCTTGGCTTAGGGAACAAGCCACTTTGGCCTAGTCTTAAAGTCATGTCATGTTTAGCTCTTTTTGTATTTTAGATTTTTTTAATCCAAGGCCTTTTGGTTTGTGGTATGAACATTTTGATGTGTGGTTTAAGCATTTTGCTTCATGGTTGAATTTTTTTTGACTTGTAGTTTACACATTTTGGCATGTGGTCTAAACATTTTGGCTTGTGGACTAAGGTTATAATATTTTAAAGCATTTTGAGTTATGGTCTAAGCATTTTTACTTTGTTTTAAGCATTTTGGCTTGTGGGTGAAAAAAATATAATATTTTTAAACATGTTGACTTATGGTCTAAGCATTTTTGACTTGTGGTTTAAGCATTTTGGCGTGTGGTATGAGCATTTTGGCTTGTGGTATGAGCATTTTGGCATAGTTTACATTTTGGCATAAAGTTTAGACAATAAGTAAAAGCTTTTAAGGCAAGAAAAGTGACTATTCCTTTAAGAAAATTAACAATGGAAACAATACAAATGACACAATCTATTTTTTCAAACATTTATTGTGGTATTAAACAAAGGTTTAAAGACTTGGAGAGGAATATTCCATAGTTCATAAGAAAACTGCACCATACATATTTTGCACAACAAGACCAATGTCCCAATCATCCTAAAACATTTCCTTGGGTGTAATACCCAATAAGCAAAGGTCCAACACATAAATATTTGGAACATAAATATAAATTCAATATTGTATAATATATTTCTTCTAGCTTGATGTTCCAACTTAAGCCAATAGAAATATCAATGTTTTGTTTTAACGTTTAAACATAAGGTTACAATATTCTTAAGCACTTTGGCTTATGGTTTAAGCATTTTGGCTTGTGGTCCAAGCATTTTGGATTGTGGTTTAAACATTTTAGCTTGTGGCATGAACATTTAGGCTTTACATTTGGCATCTTTCCTTAACATATGGCCTATGATTCTACTTTCACTATTCCATAAGTAAAAAGGGTAAAGTGCCCTCCATAGACACTCAACAAATTCTAGTAGTTCTTTATGTATCATTAACTATCCTCCATGTACTAATCCAAATATGGCAAGGTTTCAAGTAATGAACAATGTGCACAATAGCCCCACCTTTTTACCTTTCCTTACTCATCTTTTACCATGGTATCAAAAATAGATAGATAATGGCATAAGCCCCAAAGAGCAATGAAATTTCTAGGGAATATTTAGGCTTGTATGAATGTTATGTTATGTGTGGTGTGCAAATGTGACTCATATAGATTTTATCTGTATGAAATTTTCTTGGGAGAAAGAGGGAATATGTAGACCACCATGTTGTGTGAGTTAAGAAGGGGAGGGGGAAGGATGGATGGGATGTGTGGACTATTGATATGTTACTATTCTATTTGTATGCCATAAGAACATATATTTCTAGACTATAGCAAATGAAGAAAAACTCAATTCATTAAAGTAATCCAAGTTATCATTGAAGATGTTATTCTTTAATTATTAGAGATGTATTGTCCAATGTAGGTTTTTTCTTTAAAATTTAATGTTGTCAAATACAAATGGCCCAAAGGGATTTAACATTAAATGGCAATGGGTTTCTAGAACTTACCCAAAAAACCAAAAGTTTATATAAAATATGCCTAGATTTTGGCCTTCACGTGCATGATTGTTGAAACTTGAAAGTGCGTTTCAATGCTTATGCAAGAGTTTTTATTGTTTGGTGTTATTTTTCCATGTCAAAAGCAAGGTTTTAAAAAAAAAAATTGACAATTTACCTTAATGGCAACACTAGACCTCAAAAGGAAGCCAAAATCAAATTCCAGTAAACCTATTTAAAGCCTAGAAACATAAAGTAGTGTAAACTATGTTATGAGTCTAGTGAAAAATGGCAAAAAATTCCTAAAAATAGAGTTATTTAGCAACTTTGCTTTTAAAATCCCCTAAAATTATAGCATCATGTTAGCCATACCCAAATTTAGGCTAAAAATTGGCAACTTTTATCACTGAAAAACACCATCAAAGGTGTTCAACATTCAATGTTTTCTTTGGGGCGAAATATCACCAAAAGGTGATAGAGTTTCATAAGCATTCAATGTTTTTTTGGGCAAAATATCACCAAAAGGCGACAAAGTTTATTTATTTATTTATTGTCTTAAATTTTTTTTCTTTTGAAAATTATTCACCTAAAAGGGATAAAATTTGTTCTTTTAGGAGTGTGTCGCCATGTTTATGTCTATTGGCTATAGTTTTAAAATTTTTTTGAAATAATGTTGCTAGTTAAGTCAAAATCTACCTAGGGATGCTCGTCACCTTGACTACATTAGGAAATTGGGAAAAAATATCATTGTTCAACATGCATTAACATATTGTGCAAGGAATACACCCATAGTTTAATCCATCAAAGGATCTAATCAATGTTTTTTTTTTGGCGAACTGGTGCAAAATTTCACCCTTCCATTGGGAGGTGCACCCACTAGAATAAGGCTCCACAACTCCAATTAATAGAAACCCTGCAAAGCTTTATTAAAAACACACTGTAGATTATGAAAATGTACAAAAGGGTAAGAAAAAGGAAAAGGAAGAACTTATAGGACATCAAGTTGGTTCAAAGTAGATGTCAAAATCTCTCCATGTCCAAAATTGATCGCTTGTAGTAAGTCAGCCATATTTCTCCATGTGAAAAACCAACGGCCTACAATAGGTCAATCGTGGTGATGGGAGGTGAAGGGTGGAAGTTGAGAAGTAGTTAAGCCTATGGCTACCACCCAACTTAAGATGGAGGATGTTTGCATCCTTTGTAATATGATTGAAATTTTTTAACGAAGAAAAGTGACTAAGATAGAAAGATGAAGGCCTTCTGGCCTTTTCAAGCTCCAAATGGCATAGGCACAATCACATAAAAATACATCAGCATGTTTATATAAACAACCAAACACTTCAATTGCTAAAGGGAGGAATTGATTAGTGGGGTGTCAGTTGCGATAGCTCCTTTCTTTGGCTTGAACTACATTGGAGGTGGCAAATCTTTGAATTGCACAAGATTGGGGAAATAAATCTATTCGCATTGGGTTGGTAATGACAACGTCAGCTAAGGTGCAAATGTTATATTTGGTGAACACAATGTTGACTTGTTGACGAGAGGAGTTGAATGTGGTTGAAGGAATCGCATGTAATTTATTTTCATCCCATGTGGAAGCCAACATTTCGTGCAATGGTGGCAAAGGTGTCACGAACTACGTCATGGGTTTTAATGCGTTCATTGCCATGAATGCAACGTAAAAGGTGAATACCCATAGGGTTGATGGGACGTGTGCACATGCATCAAAAGATACTTGTAATTGAGGGATGGGGCAATCAAAGTTGCGTATGAAATGTTGTGGAAAAATTGGGAAAGATAATCAAAAGGTTAGGCAGATTGGTCGAATTGTAAACCAAACGTTTGCCCTTGGGCCAGAACATGATAACGTTTGGGCACAATGGGCCTCAAATATTTTGTTAAAGAACATGTTGGAAAGGGTATGATGGTGTAGACGCTCCTAGATGGAATTTTGAAGTTGAACCATTTGTTGGTCAATGAATTGTTCAAATGGAAAAATACATGCATGTGCTAAGGGCGATAAAAGATCATGTGCCACCTTGAAATGTTGTTGTCAACTTGTGTTAAGGCTTCAAGAAGGAAAGGATATTGATCAACTATAAACCTAATAGTTATGATTGTAATGACAAGGGCCCAACTCTTTAAATAGGTTATTGGGGCGATGATGATTATCGATATGAGCCTGATGCCATTGAAAATTATTGGGAGAAAAACTAGATTACGAACTAAAGGTCCTTTTGGGCTATTAAAGGATCTTGGACCCAAAAGGTGCAAAAAAATTGAAGGAAGGAAGAGTCAAAAGAAATAATGGATTTTGTGAAGGTGGAAGATGGAAGTATGCATCATAAAAAATATGATGGGCGTTGCACAAAATAATGAGTTAAAATTCCAAAAGCTACTTGAACATCATCCATTTTAAGGAGAAGGTCCACATGTCAAACATCCTTTAATAGGGCATCTTTGATGAAGGATGATGTCAAAGTTGAAGTGCCCAATAAAACCCCCAAGACTTTAATTCCTTTTGATGGGGTGGTAAACTAGGATGGGGTGTTGAAGTTTGGTAACAAGCCAAAGGGTGGCCATGCTACACATTTTAGAGGTTGGATAGAAAGACCTATTGGATGGAATTTAATTTGAAAATGTTCATATGCAGATGATACAATTGAAAGGGGACCTATGATGTGGGAATAGACAAGAAGGGAAATGACTAGTTGTAGAACGTAAAGCCTTAAAATGGGCTAAAGTAAATAGTGCCCCTTTTAAATGATCACCTTGATAAGTTCCCATGGCAGAAGGGATGATTGTGACATTTCTTTCACAATTATGATGACTATAAAAAAAGGGAGATTCAAATGCATATAATGCACAAACAAAGGGAATAAGTTGTATGATGTCCCCACTTGTTGTACGAAGTTCTTGAAATATGACCCTTTTTTACACTGAATTGAAGGCGTTTTCCACGTTTGGTTGAAGAACAACCTAATCGGGGTGAAGGTCCAATGTGCACTTAATGCCATGGATTATTGTTTCACATCTGTCCTTAGTTGCAACTCCAAATTGGTGTGGGGAAAAATGTGTTGCAAAGGTTCTTGGAATTAAAGGCATAAGTTGCAATTTGTGAATCAATATAATGTTTCCTCCACTACAATGGGATGAACTCCACATGAAGGCTTGGTCATGGCTAAGAGGCAGGTCGTTCCAAGGACATGTGCAATTCGGGGTGGAATGTGTGTGCAATATGAAACAAAACTATAATAACTTAAGGAATCCACTTGTTGAATCTTTTGGGCAAAAACAATCCCAAAGGTGTTAAAAGACCATCTTAGAAGGACCACTTGTAATAAATGTGACATGCATGGGAATGCCAACTTGAAGGAATTAGAAAAAAAATTGAAATCTCTAGTTTGGATTGTAATTTTCAAGGAAAAATGGCAAGTAATCATTTGATTTAAGGTTTAATGCAGTGAAAATTAACATGGTGTCGGAAGACGTGAATGTATGAGAAAATGGTGTTAAAGCATGAACTGCTCGAGAGTATTCCCCTGCACACCCAAAAATTAAAACGTGGAACAAATGTTTGTCAATTGGAAGATCATGGTGGGGAAAAGGGATTGAGCTTGAATTAGCCACCAAAGCTTGGGCCCACAAAAAAAACTCTGTTTACAAGTTTTCCTAGTTGCTTATTAGAAATCACTTGAATTGAATTTGCATTTCCTTATGCCTTGTCACCCCATCATGAAGGGGCAAAATGAGACACCATTGGGGTAACAAGAAGAACAAATGCCAAGCTATCACATTGTATGGCTCATGTGTTAACTTATCCAATGAAAAATGAAATGCCACCTATACATCATGCCTTAGAGTGATGGGGATGCAATTGTATAATCAAAGACGACAAAGGTTTAAATGAAAGGACCCAAGGACATCCAATGATGAAACCCATGTCCAAGCTAATGTAGGTGGGGTGGGAACAATAGAAGGTATTGAATCGTGACGATCGCAAGGGTTTGGATTAGATGAATTGGATGTTTGATAGGAATGTTGATGATGAGTTAGCTTTTGACTAGTAAATTGGCACCCACAATGTGGGCCAAAAAAATTTAGGTGGAAGTTGAAAGTGTGTTGAGAAGATGGGGGTGGGTTGGGGGTTTGATCATGGCCAACTGTAGGGACCAATAGAATGGGAGGGGGAAAATGTCATACATGTGCAGATTGAGGGGGTTTGGGAAAATGTAAAGTTGGGGCCCCACATTCACATGACATGGGTTGGTAGGGGGAATTAACATGTGGTGTGTGATTTGATAGAATGGGAGGCGTAATTAGTGAATGGTTTGTGGTTTGTGTGAGGGATGAGGTGGATGATACGTTTGTGGTTGTGCATGATAAGACAAATGGGTGATGAGAATTACGAGGTTTGATGACACGTGATGAGTTGGGGGACATGGGACGTTTGGTGCCCGTGAGGTAAGGTCTATTATGAACATGGGCTCCACTTTTTCTTAAAAAGCCTACCACTACAAAACAATCTTAAATCTACAAAGCTAATCACACAATACAAAATGAAAAGAAAGGAAAGAGATAGGAAATTTTCCAAGGCGTCCTTTGCTAGGCCATGATGCCAAGGCCAAACTTTAACTCTGCTATAGGCTTGGGTGTCATGATCACTACTTTACTGGACTCAACAAGACCTAAACATTCTAATACCAAAATATTACAAGCTTCACTCGTTATTTTTTGTTTTGCAAGATCTGAAACAAGGAAGGTGTGAGGATTATTTGCACACCTTCACCATTAAGACATGCACTCACATAAAACCCGGTCGAAAGTGGAACTACTATGTAGTTGTAGTCTAACAAGTAAGTGGTTCAAGTACGTAATGAATTCACTAATGATCTAATGCGTTGTGTCCAAATCTCATAGGTTTTTTATTTTATTTTATGTTTTTGTCTAAAGTTAAGCCCGAAACTAAAATTACTTACTTTGATTGAGAAAAACAAAACAACATCTCAACCTCTTCTACTTCCAACACCTGCAACTCCCTCACAGCAAAACCGATCAAGCTGAAATTTGAAGAGAAGCTTCCACAGGTCTTAAACAAAAACTGATTTAATTTTGAAACAAATCCAATGGTGGATTTGAGAGAAACAATTAATCAACCCAAAAGTCCAGAGGCTTCACCATGGAAATCCTTCCATGAAACCCTCTTCAACACCCTCTACTTCCAACACCTGCAACTCCCTCACAGCAAAACCGATCAAGTTGAAATTTGGGGAGGGCCTTTTACACCTTCCAAACTAAGACTGATCTAATTTTGACGCAAATCCAACGGTGGATTTGAGAGAAACAATTAATCAACCAAAAGTCCAGAGGCTTCATCATGGAAATCCTTCCATGAAACCCTCTTCAACACCCTCTACTTCCAACACCTGCAACTCTCTCACAAAAGGTCCGATCGAGCTGAGTTTTGGGGAGGGCCTTTTACACCTTCCAAACTAAGACTGATCTAATTTTGACACAAATCCAACGGTGAATTTGTGAGAAACAATTAATCAACCAAAAGTCCAGAGGTTTCACAACAAGTACTTGCTACACAAGTTCTTTTCATGCCTACTTCTTACACACACTCCTTCTATGCTTGATTCTTGCACACATTAGAACTAACAACCAATCTTCCTCCCACTCCTTCTTGCTTTTCCACATACACACAATGCCCCCTTCCTTGGTGAGCCTCCATGACCCCTTGAGCTTGTTTCTTTTGTCCAATGAGATCTTCGAAATCCTTTTGCACCAATCAATGGCCTCCTCATCCACCAAGGGCCAATGAGATTTTGAAAAGGGATTGCCATCCAATTGAATTTAGGATGAGAATCCTTGGGCCCAATGAACCACAAGAGAGATTCCATCCTCCAATCAAGGAGGATGACAATCTTCATGACTAATGGGAGTCGAGGATCCATCCTCCCCTTTATCTTGGATATTTTGATGAGGCATCTTGAGTTTGATCTTATCCTTTCCATCCGTTGACTTTCACATCCTCCTTTTTCATCCTAATTACTTCAAGTAATTAACTACTAGGATCAATTATCAATAGTAACAAGGAAAAAATCCTTGAGTTCTTACTTGACTACGTCAATGGTTGGAGTAACATTTCCATGTACCATTTACTCCTTTGATATTCCCTACCTATTTACTTTACTATGCACTAATTAACTATGTAGTACATAGTAAATTGGAATTACAATTTGCATCACAAAAACTCTCACATACTTTTAGATCCACCATTGAATTTAGGGTTTGACGAATCCACTGGATCTAGGGTGTTCGAGTTTTCATGAGGTTCTGCCGTCACACCTTACGCCTACCCTAATTTGTTAAATAAAAAGGCCTTGACCCCTTCTAAATGCCAGTATCGCATTGTTTCTCATACCCTCTTGGTTTTGTTGATGCAGGTGAGCACGAGTCATGGCGGATGATGTCGCTACGCCTTCAAATCCTCCGGTCGCACCCGTACAACAAGAAGAGCTTGAAGAAATACCGCTCGACTTGGATGTTTCTCAACGGCCGCGCGAAGAAGAACCGCCCAAGAGAGTGATGCGCACTCAAGTTGCTCGTTCAATATGGTATCGTCGACTGTCTCCTAACCCACACGCCTTAGCAATTTACCTAGAGTTTGTTCCTGCTCGTGGAGCCGCGCCAGAGAGGTTTGAAGAGTGCCAGTGCGAAGATGATGATGTCCGTCTCCATTGTCGAACGTGGGTTCCCGGTGACGGCCATTATCGTTGGCTACGAGGCCCGATCAACCCACTTCCCCTGGAGCATCGAGCCAAGTACCTTGCTCGCACCATTCGTCGCATCCTAGAATTTCTACAACTATGATCTATCCTTTTAGTTAGTTCTTCAGTTATAATTCACTTGAGGCTACTCAGGCGGAAGTGTTGCTACTTAAGTTTGATTTTGATTCTATTTCAAAGTCTAGTAGAAGTGAACTAAATAAAGATGTATTAGGACTACATCCTAAAAATCCTACAAGTACATCATTAATGCTTGAAGATCATTCTACATACTAACTCAACCTTGACATGCGAAATATTGTTAATTATGGCTTGTATTCCCTATATATCAATAAATTGCATCTAATTCTACATCCCCTTCCCCTTCTCTACAAACTAAAAAGGATAATGTACTTTAAAAGGTTTACTAGGTCCTATACTAATTAAGCGTTACATCCACTGAAATAAAGAATTACTCTATGCCTAGAAATATCACAAAAAACTAATTCAACTTTTTAATAATCACTACTTGAAGGTTTATAAGCATTCAAATCATTAGTACTAAGGAAATTTAAGGAACTAAAGCTTAACTAATTGTTGAGCTATAATCCATGGCTCACAGAAGGCCACACAGATGTTTCCTAATTTTGTGGTGGAAAGCTAGCTATGTTTTCACATGCTTGGAGGACACACTACGATGCTCGTGGATGGCTAGTTGGTTGGGTGCCTGGATGAGGTTTGTATTTTATGTTGCATTGGCTTGTACTTGTTTTAGAAAGACCTTCTAATATTAAGTGTTATTGCTTTCAATTGCCTTTCCTTGTTGTCTGGGTCCCATAGCCTATTGATGTTGAAAATTGGATAAAAAAGGGGAGAAAAAATGCTTTAATAAAAAAAATCCTTTAAATAGGTTGTGAATGGACTGGTTACCTAGACATAATGGCTTTGCAAGCAAGACAATCCACTTTTGTGGCCTTTTCCTCTTGTATTATTACTATTATTATTATTGTTATTATTATTTATTTATTTTTGGATGCCTATGCCAAAACCCTAAACCTTGCTTCTTTCATCTTTCAGGCGTAGACATGGTCTTGCTTTTTTTTCAAACTAAGATGGGGGTAAATCAACCTATCTAGGCTAACCAAGCAATGAAAGAAAACTCTTGCAAAAAGGCTTTGTCGATGTTTTGAAACCTGTGAAGGTTGTGGAAAAACAAAAGCCAATAGGTAGTCATAGCCCAAGCAACAGAATTTTACTTTCTCTCTCCTCTCCTCTTCTTTTCTTCTCGTCTGTTCGAGATAAGTCTTGGAAGAGTCTGGCTTTGCTCTTTCTCTCTAATCCACTTGCTCGTCTGTCTACTACTTGAAGTTTGCTCAACACAAATAAAAACCTGACAAACCAAAAAAAGAAAAAAGAAACAGTACTCCACTGCTGGTGTATTTCCTTTTTCCTGAGCGCCTCCACTACTACCTACATATATTTTCTCTACTCGTCAGTCATGCCTTTGGAGATAAAGGTATATCACTCTAAGTTTCTACAGGTAATCCATTTGTAAAATTCCAATTCTCCACTTAATGTGAGGTTTTGGGTGCCAGGTTGCATCCAATCACATATGAAGTTTTGTCAGAATTCGACTTTTAAGGGTAGTCATCAAAGCTAAATCATTTGTGAGATCCTTCTCACTCATTCTACATCACAAAAATGAAAAAAAAACACTGAACCTAATACAAAAATCCTCAATTGGTCAGCAAGCTGTGACTTGTGAGCAATTCACAGACTTACAGGATTGTACATTGAAGTTATCCTTAGAGTGGTCCTTAATTTGGACCTCAATTTCCTTGTCAATTTTCACTTTCATCCACAATCGTTAGGTATTCTGAAATTGAGTAAACTGTAATGAAAATCAATACAATATATTCAAATAGCGTACTTAATAACATTTATTGCACAGGATCTGAAACTCTTAAGAGTAGTTAGTGCGAGCAGTGATAAACTTAGAATTCTATCAATTTTAATTTTTGACAGTAAAAAGAGTTTAACTTACTCTTTTGTAGTGTACTTTGCCACAGCAAACTTGTTTTTACATCCTCAGTTTCCAGACCAAACTTTCAGTTTCGAAACCAAATTGAGGATTCTGATCCTCAATGTGGTTGTCTTTGTGAATAACTTTATTTGTATAAGGCAAAACCCATGAGTGAAAACAATAATATGAAAATTTTGAATCCCACATAGTCGAGAATGGGTCAGATTGACTCAAGAGTCAATCAATGCAAAATCAATTGGAAGCATGGTTTTTAATTTTCAATTTTGTCAAGTAGGGGGACTGGCAATCTTTCACAACATTAATCAGCCAAATTTGGCTAAATGTTAGACAAGAAAGTATAGTTCACTTTGTACTGGGGGCCTTCATGAGTTTAACATCTAAATGTGATCACCTTAGTTTTTTTTTCTCTCATAAAAGCATTTCCAGGGTTGCCATGAGAAACAACTTGTTATCAAGCATCGGATTTTAACATAACTTCCTGCCCCACGCATAAACATTATATTTTACATTATATTTTCTTTAATTAGCAATAAAGTGGACACATCCCCAATCATGGTGGGTGGCCAATGAGCAATAGTAAACTTGTTGTTTGATAACTGTGTCTGGCCACTTAAAAAACATAGATTTATTATCCCAGCTCCTTTAGAAAACCCATGCCATCCAACAACATTTTTGTGGGAATTTTTCTTCATGCCACTATAGCAGACTGTTCATTGAAAAAAATGGTGTTGGCAACCTTTTCAGCAGTGGATGAAGATGCTCTAAAGTGCCAACCTTCGATTTTTTTCCCTCATAATGTGACGACTTGGGCCCTTTTTTTCCCAAAAAATACCTTCTGCACCTTCAGCAGCTTCCTTTTTTCTGACCAAGTTACCCAAAAGAAAAAACACTGATTGGAAGCCCAGTTACATGAAAGACATTGACGTGTGATCTGGACAAAAATTCTAAGAAGATCTTAGTTGAAGTTGCGTCATTGTCTAGGACTCCCCAATTAGTGCCGAATTGAGATCACAGTGACTAGGTATGTACACCATGATGATTCCAGCAGATTCTACGAGTCTTAATACGTGACAGGTCATGGAAAAAACACAAGTTACACAAGTAGTACTACAATAGACAACCCATGACTTGATGGGCAATACTAAGACTTGCATACCATGTGGACCAATGTTTTTAATTTTTAATTTTGGTGATGTAGCATAAGTGCTGATGATCCCACAAATGATTTAGATTTAATGGCGACAAGTGTTGAGAAAACTGCTCACAGAGTGGAAAACTAGCAGAAAAACTCTCTAAACAGTAGAAATCTAGCAAAACTTCATATGTGATTGGATGTAACCTGAGACCCTAAACTTCATGTCAGCATATGTGGCGAATGGATGAATGAAAAAATATTCAAAATAAATTGTTGAAAGCTAATTGTGAAATAGTTATAAATAAGTTCAAAAGATATGAACATACTTCATCCATTAATGGATGAATGAAATGCTTTTATTTTATCCACAAGAATTTGCATGGGAAACTAACATGGATAATTAGTTGCAACTGAAACGCACCAAGTTACATCTTAGTTATTCTATATGCATATCATATACATGTCTATTGTAACTTGTGCAATTGCTACAACTTCTTCAATAAAACTCACAGGTGTATAAATAGCTTGAGTTGTAAATGTCCATCACAACTCAAAAACCCAATTACAAGCTTAATTGTAAAACCCTTGATTTTTTCATGGTGTATTGTAACGACATGGTTTTATAAAGAAGGCCATTACACGTCACAAATAAAGTAAACATGTAAAAGTCCATACTTGCATTGTTTGAAGATCTATTATTTGAATTTGTTGTTCAACATTGAGGTCTATTGTTTGAGTTTATTTGTTGTAGTTAGTTTTAGTCTATTATGGAGGTTTTTTTTGTAAAATCAATTGTCAAGTTGTGTTTATTGCCATGACAACCCCCTTAGTTGTCCCAAAAAATTTCAAACATAAGTTTATTTCTCTAATCACATCCCTAGCAATGTTGTAAGTTCTAGCCAAAACCCTATGCTTGTTATTGTGGTTTTCAATCCAACACAATTAGAAGAAAATTTAGCCAACAACAAAAAGAGGAAAAAGATGTATGAAAGTAATTGTCATTTCCAAGTTTCATGGGTGCAAAACTACCTTGGGCAAAATCTATTACACAGGTGTTAATGGGAAGGTCACATAGTGCAAGTGGAAGGTTTGAAATGTTTTTGAAGGGAAAGACAAGCTACTAATACCCAAGTTGGATTTTTTGTGAAAACAATTTATTGCAAATTGTGCAATTGCTACAACTTGTCCAATAGAACTCATAGTCATGTAAATACCATGAGTTGTAAAGTTTGTCTTCCATGCTAATGGTCTCCAAATTGGACAATCTTTTTCAATTGCTTTATGGATACTTTTTTACCCCCCCCTCCAACACCATCTTGAATTCTATAAACTTACCAAAATTGTGAAAACAAAAGGTTTAAAAATTTCTTGAGAATATGAAAACAAGGTGGATTAGCATGGTGACACTTTTAAAACAAGTTGGGAAAGAATACATAATCCTAAATGTTAAGATGGCAGTTGATAATGGATATGTGGAAGCATTCAAAGCCAATTTTTGTGAGTTTATGTGATGTTCATACAATCTTGGGTTTGCCATGAATATGTATGTTGCTTTTGCTGGATATGTCAATGTTTTGATGAAATTTGCATAGGCCAAGGACATTTTTGTGTGTGACTACATTGCAACTATTAAAACTTTCCAAGTTAATCTATACAAAATATATAATGATCCACACATCTCATTTTAGCATGAAAACTTTCTTAAGTGCATGGATGTTGCAAACACAACTTGTAAAATTATTCAACATTGGCTAACTAATTTAAATGATGGCATTGAACATTTGGCTTTTCGCATCATTGGACAATCCCACATGGTTCATCGTGTTAATTCTTTAACTAACATCCATTCTGCAGTTATTTATGAGGGTTTTGATCAAGTCATTAAAACTATCAAAGTTCAATGCATTGTGATTTATTAATGTTTGAGTTGGAATGAAGGTTTCTAAATCATGGGCTAATGAATGCTTTTGGGATTATTTACTCACAATATTGGTTACAATTAGATTGTGAGTCCACCTTTGTGGACCATTTAGCCTTGATCAAATGGCATTATTGCATTTCCAGAAAGTTAGTGTTGATGGCAAATGGGTTTCCGGGCCACTTTTAAAAGAGACATTGGATTTATAGATCTTTTTCTTCAAGTTGACCATGAAGAATTAGGCTTTAAAAGTTATGGTAACCTAAGGATGAAAATCAAGTGACTAAATTGCAATGTCAACTTGCAATAAATAATTTGTTAGTTGTCCATCTTTTTGAGTTCATGAAGCTTGTTGAATTAGCCATTGTTTATGTCATTAACAATGTGAAAAATGAAAGAATATTTCCACTTTATCTTTTATGAAGTCTAAGGTATTGATTAATAGGGCATTTGAATATCGCCATATGCATGTTTACATAAAACTTTTTCATTAAGGAAACATTTCCTTTCTAGTAAGCTATTATGGATTGGAATGATGGAGGATATATACACTATAAGGAATTTTGTCCTTTACAACTAAAAAATCTATGATTAAAAGTCTTAAACGACTATATGTATGACTTTAATAGTTATAAACTATTACTTTGAATCCTATATATGTGCAAATAATCATAGTCATATATTAGTGGGGCATGTGATTAGTAGATGATGAGGTGGTAACAAGATGGAAGGTATCAATTTCATCACTTTTATTTCATCTAGATGACATCCATGATTAATGACAAAATGACATGAACATCCAATTGTCATTACAATGATTAAAAAATGATTTGAAGTCGTTTGGTATGAACATAGACAACCCTACACCCCACCTACCTATGTACCTCCCTATTTAGCTACATACCCACCCACCCATCTATCAACCTATTTACTTACTTACCCACCAAACCACCTACCTACCTATTTATTTGCCCACCCATGCACCCACCCACCTACCTACCTACCCACTCACCCACATACCTACTTCACCAACCTACCTTTCATTTCATATCTCCTATAACCTACCTACCTCCTACTTATCATCCTACAACTTGCTACCTACTTCATAGCCTATAATGATACAAAAATAAACATGTGAAATAAAAAAACTTGACCAAAATTGGACACCTTTTGATGTTATACTCCATTGGTAAGGATTTGGTTTATCATTGTGAAGGTGAACCTAACCCTTTAAGAATGCACATAGATTGCAAGTAGAAGTGGGTTACATAGGTTATGTAGGTCAAGTTAAGTAGCCTAAACTGTTACCTAACCACTTGCCTTTTTCAAGATACCTAGACCTATTACCTACCTATCTATTAAAAACATTATTTTATAACAATCCAAAAAATAATTCTAATCTAAGTATAAATTCAAGTAATCAAATGGTTTAATGTTCACTAATCATATTTTAGTCATTCGTTATATGACACCTCAACATTACATATGACTTATTTGTTGTGACTTGTCCTTAATGACTATAGGATGAAAAGTGGCACATTGAACATTCAATGATTGTTTATCCTTTGCTACTTGTTTGTTACAACTAATGATCACTTTGAATCAAAATCAAAGTCAACTAAAAACATCTTTAGTCATATAATGTCTAGTATGACTACAAAATTAGTCATATATGGAATCTTTGATTTAAGAATTTTTTCTATTAATAAGGCAAGGGTGGGAGTCAATGCATGAGCATTTCCCTTGGAGTTGGAAGCTTGGATTCAAGGTTTTTAAATGTAATTTTGATTGCATTTTCCATTGCAGAATCATATTTTGTTTTTGTATGGTATAATATTAACATTGTTGCCTACCACAAGTACTTTGTGTTGTGATCAGCACAATCATTTTGACCAGGTTTCAAATCCCATACAAAAGGGTTAGAGTTACAGATTATAATTTAAAAACTTTTAATTGCCACATTTGCCAAATTGCATACCAAAAACCGAACATGTCTACACTAGTAGAGCTTGCTCTTGTACACATAGATGTCAAGGTAAAAACCATTGTGGACCTCAACAACTTCAAGACTATGCGCTTAATTTTAGGCTTATGCTCTTGCAATATAGCCACCTGTAGTCTATTTTTCTTTCTGCAGATAGTCATAAAGGCTCTACCTTCTCACATTCCCTTCCACTCATGCTACAAATTGAAAACCTAAAAAGAAACACTGAATGGATCAGGAGTGGAAAACAAAGAGGTGGATTTCCATGTGAAACATTTCCTTTTGAGACTTTGAAGTCATGAAAGATGCTCAAATGATAATTCCACACTTCGAGTTGACAATAGCAGTCTTGGGTTGCCTGACATCCTTATTAATTGCACTACAAAGATTTGTAGAACCGACCTCCAAAAACAAAATAAAACTTATAAATGTTTTGGTCATGGTAATTTAATTTTTAGTTGGTTTTGAACTGCAATAATATGAGTGTCTGGTGGGTATTAGAAATGGCACAAGATAAGCCCATTGGTTTGGATTGCAGTTCTTTAATTTCATAACCATTGTTCTAAAAAATCAAGTTCTTAGTACATAAACATGATTCTCAAAAGATCAAAGAACCAGTTTTAATAAATAGCCATCAAATAACCTTTTGTAAACTATTGGTTCTTTGAGGGGTCTGAAAAAACTGGAGGTTCTTCGATTGTGCATATTTCCATAAGACTGGATCTGGAGGTTATTAACAATATCAAATAATCACCCATCAACCAGCGTCTTTTTTTGGTGCAAAATTTCGCCAAAATGGGAAAAATAAAATAAAATTGGTACATTGTGTCGCAAAATTCCCATTTTTTCTGGAAAAAATCGTCAAACTTTGAGGGAAAAAATTCTTTTGAAAACATTTCACCACGTTAGGGTTCTGATTTTAGACTGCTACCAGTTATTTTAACTACTTTTTTTAGTGTTTACACAAGTTCTATAAACGTGTCGCAATTAATGCTAAATCCCTCTTGGGATCAAGGTTTTGTTTTCAAATTCCTGTAGTAGGTCCTCTGGCAAGGATCCCTAGCATTACTTAGCATTTAATGGCAACTGTCCTAGGTGGCCTGTAGCATTTTACAAAAGTGCTGCTACAAGAAGCGACCTAGTAAATGCCTAGGTCTAGATGTGGCTACTTATAATTTTCTATTTCGAAAAATGGCGAAAAAATCCCTACAAATCATAGTTTTTTCTCTTTTTTTCAATCTCTGATAGAAAAATCACCAAGTTGCGAAGTTTTGGCACAGAAAAAACACTGCTTAGGATGTTAGCCTATGACGCATCATCAGAAAGTTGAAAAAAATGTCAGTGCCATCAACCCAGTGTTTTTCCCTTCAATTTTGTGATGTCACTCAAGTGGGGATATATTTAGCAAAATTTGGAAATATTCAGAACACAAAAGTAGAAGAAACTTAAGTACCGTTGCATGTTGTAGGTCGTTGTTGTGAATTTTGGCGAATTAAAAAAAAAATTGGCGAATTTCTTTCCAAAAAAAAAAAACAAGGAATTGCAACATGATATTCATATTCCAAAGTATTTTTCGCAGAACAGCGCCTGGTATATGGTTAAGGAGAATATTCCAATGCAGCCTATGCAGAGCACAAGGTGCAGGAGGTAGAGGGTCATTGTTCCTATTGCTTTAGGTTGCAAGGGATCTTGCACCTAATAGGTAGGCATAACATCCCTCCATCTCTCATTGAGTACGTTTAAGATCCCTCATCTGTTTTAGCAGGGAAATTCACAACTGTAAGGTGCCCTCCAAGAATACTAGCCTGAAATTTCTTCAAGTGGACAAAATACCTCTTCCCTGCTTTGAGAGTATTTCAATGGAATGTTGTTTGGTTTCAGTCCAATGTAGGGTTAAGGTTCCAAATTTATGTTGCTTTCATCATTTTGTTAATAGCCAAATTTGCTATACATGGTTCAGGTAAGTAGCCATACATATGTAAGGATGTTTGAATTTTTCCATTTCATATTTTGTTAATAGCCAAATATGGCTCAATCATCAGCTTAAAGATTATCACCACCTCGGCTACAGCACAAAATTGGGAAAAAAAAAAAACACTTACTGGGAGGTATTCCAGTTGGTTGTCTTCTTCAAGGTATTAAATGCAATGACAGGAAATGAATTGCCAAAAAAACACTATTCATTATTTAGTCACCATAATCTGATGAATCCATCATAACAACATGCAATACGGATGTACATATGTGCAAGAGTATGCTTTTGCACATTTAGGCTCTTTTGCACATACTCTTTGAGTACCCAGCTCAGAACAATTACCCTCCACAGAAGTCAGAGAATACCAGCTGAACAGGATTTAAAGATGAAAGCAACATAAATTTGGAACCTTAACCCTACATTGGACTGAAACCAAACAACATTCCATTGAAATACTCTCAAAGCAGGGAAGAGGTATTTTGTCCACTTGAAGAAATTTCAGGCTAGTATTCTTGGAGGGCACCTTACAGTTGTGAATTTCCCTGCTAAAACAGATGAGGGATCTTAAACGTACTCAATGAGAGATGGAGGGATGTTATGCCTACCTATTAGGTGTAAGATCCCTTGCAACCTAAAGCAATAGGAACAATGACCGTCTACCTCCTGCACCTTGTGCTCTGCATAGGCTGCATTGGAATATTCTCCTTAACCATATACCAGGGAATCATTGGGTGAACCAGCACCTACACCGATCAATACCATGGTAAAAATCCTGAAAATGTTTTTGGTTGCTTTTAATCAGGTAAATATCAAATATCCCATTACAAGAACAACTCAGCGTCTCTGAATCTAAATTTAACATTTCCTGGGTTGAATACAGCCACTAAAAGGGCTCACTTGAGAAGGCGAAGGCCCCAGGTGTTGGTTCACCCTGGCCGGGATGGAACTGGAAGCAAATGAAGAAGTGTTTCGTATCTGCCCACCATCCATCATTCCTCATGGTCGTTTGGTGGCTGTAGGTTCACTGGGCCAGAGTGAACCAGCCCCCATGACTGCACCAGTTGGTCGTTCTGTCCAGAGGATGGGCCACGTTTCTTCATCCAGTTCCTGAAACTGGGTTGACCAACATTGGAGCACAGTCAAACCTTTTCAGCTGCTGACCTTTGACTTTGTTTTTAGTCTTTATTTTCCCAACCTGACCTTGCCCTACCACCAGCTACCCTCTGGACCTAGCTACCTTGCTAACCTACTAACTACTCTACTGACTTAGCTAACCTACCTACCTACTTGCCTACCTATCAACTTACCTACCTCCATACTTGCCTTCTTACCCAGCTACCTACTTATTTACCTACATGCCTACCTACTTACCAACCATTTTCTACCTACCCACCCACCTTCCTACCTACCACTTACACAATGCCAACCATCCATCCATGGATATAACAATATCAAGGTATTGCATAGAACTTTATGGCCTCAGTTTATAACTGCACCTCCACTTTGGACTATTTAATGCATGATCTATGTAACTTCATTTAATTAATTTAATTACTTAAGTAATGGGCACTAGATTTCAAATTTTGATGTGTTTATGTTTATGAGTATGATGTACTAAATAAATATAATGTACATTTAGGAGTTATATGTCCTTATTTAAATTTTTATTTTAGAAAAATAAATAATATTTAAGGTTTGGGAAATCACACATATTTATGATTTTTGCAACTTTTCATGTTAATTAAAATCAACATAAAAAACATATTTTGGAAGGAAATCTTCTTGTGGAAATATATGGAACAAACCTCATTTTTTTTCTATAATTAGCTTTATAATTTAAGGCAAAATTAGTTGTTATTAAATTGTTGGATCTTGCATTTATAATATATTATATATGTATGTTTATTAATGTTTAGGGCATCTATCATTAAGATTTTTTAATATTTAAGGTTCATTTTCATTTAATTTTTTAAAAAATTAGGGTTTTTTCCTTCATTTTAAAAAATCACTTAATTACATTTAATATCTTATGCATAATTAGTTATTGTAATTTTTTTGTTGTTTTGCCTTTGTATACATTTGTATAATTTCCAAGGTTTATAGCATCTAACACCAATAGGATTATGAAGGTTTGCCCATAGAATGAAAATATTGTTCAAATAATAGTGAGTGTTATTAACAAAGAGGGTATTGCATATCCATTTGCCTTAAATGTGAAGGTTCAAATCGGAGATGACAATATTGTTCAATTCTTTGGGCCAACAATGAGGATTTCTAGAGATTTTGAGTGTATTTTTATGAACTCATGTGTTGATAGCGAGGGTTTTAGAATGAGAGTATTGGTTTACCTTCTAGACCAACAATGATTATTTTAATTTTATAGTTAGGGTATTGTGTTATTGTTAGAAATTATAATGAAAGTTTTGGTTAAAAGATGAGAATATTGAAATACCTTATGGGCCAATAGTGATGGTTTTGGTTTCGTATGAAGGTATTGCTTTACCTTCTAGACCAATAATGGTTATTTTAGTTTTATAATTAAGGCATTGTGTCAATGTTGGGAATTACAATGAAAGTTTTCACTAAAAGATGAAAGTATTACACAATACCTTATGCACCAACAATGATGGTTTTGGTTTTGGTTTTGGATGAGGGTATTGTACTAACCTCTAGACCAAAAATGATGATTTTGGTTTATCATTAAGGTATTGTGTCTCTATTGGAAATTACAATGAATTTTTTTCAAAAGATGAGAGTATTGCAATTGCCTATGGACTAATAGTGATGGTTTCTATTTAAGCATGAGGGTATTGTGGCATGTGTTTGAAAAAATGGTGAAGTTCTATGTCGTGGGATGAGGGTATTGCTTTTACAAATGATGTACCTTTCATATTATTTCAATATTGGCAACTTGTGTTTTTTTTCCCCTACCCACCTACAAGCCTAAACCCAATGAACCTTTTTTCAAACATTCATACACATCAATACTACAAGGTAATGGAGGGAAAACCCAAAACCTCATCATATATAAACAAGCAAATGCACATGTGTGAAATGTCTTGTATTTTAAAGCTACAAAAATGGATATCTAGGTCTGTTTCTCGTGTAGCTAGTATATATCGATATGTTATGCCTCATCCTCACTAAATGAGGAAGAGGATATGCAATTGATATGGTGACAATGTGCGGATGCCTTTCAAGCTTTCATTGCATGTGTCATTGTGAATAATTATTGATTTTCCACCACAATTTGAATTGCTTCTACCACAAACCCCTCCTCTATATTACCTTTTAGTCCATTTTAAAACTACAAAATACAATGAACTACCTATGAGAAAGGAGTGCACCCTAATGAAAACAAATTAACACCTTGAAACATACCTGCCATGAATCATTTCAAATTCATGGAATTTTACAAGGGCATTAGATTCTTCTATGTGTTTTGCGCCCACTTGATTTTGTAGCAAAGTTGCGCACATCCCACATGAATATGAGGGGTTTTGCATACCCCACCTTGCTCATTCAAATGACTAATGCAAGATCATTGTCCTTCTCAATTTTTGAGAAAACACCACATGGTATGTTGCCAAACCCCCATTGTGGAATGCCAAGAAGTTGCAAGAACTAAGAGGACGCCAAGTGTGTAAGTACATGTCATTTAACCTACACACTTGCCAAACCTCTTTTTAAAGATGATGCCACTCAACCACAACCTTCTTCTTGGTTCAATCAATGGCCTTCCCTTCACTTCTTGTTTGCTAAGCTTAGGGGTTGTTCAAAATCCACACATTCATCGCACAATGATCCTAAACCCTAGGGCCCTTGGGTTAAGTGGGTGGGCACCCGAGTTTACCTAACTCCATGGCTAATTGATGAACCTTGTCCAAGTGGTGGCAAAACAGCCACTTGGCTACATATGAGCTAATGCATTCACTAACTTTACACACCCACCTTGGGCTTTCACAAGCCCATGCAAACCCTCCTAACCCTTTTAATGGTTGGCATTCCCCGATGGTTGGTTGGGATGCCTGAGTGGTTAGCCAAGATGTTTTAGTGGTTGGGGATGCCTTAGTGGCTGGCTAGGACACTTTGATGGCTAGCTGGGAGGCTTTAATGGTTGGACGAGATACCTCAATGGCTAGTTGGCATACCTTAGTGGCCAATTGGGACCCCTTATTGATTGGCTGAAATGCTTCAATGGTTGGCTAAGACATTTCAATGGTTGGTTGGGACCCTTTGATGACTAGCTAAAACACCTCAGTGTCTAGTTAGGACCCCTCACCCAAGTCTACACACACAAAAAGGGAAAAAATATATAAACAAATGTGGGTATTACAAATGAAATACACACTACCAACACAATAATTGTGGGTATTACAATTGGGTATGGGGATTTGTGTTTAATGATTTGGGTATTACTTTTAAAAAGTTAGTCTCATTCTCATGAAGAAACTGAAGATGTGGTAATTTCATAAAGCTATGAATTCCTAAATATTTTATTGTGAAAGTTCAACCCTAAACTAGAATGCACATTCATCACTAATCTTCACCTACAAATATAACAAATGGGTTTGACTGTATAGTTATTTTAGTTGTGATGACAAATGAGTTTGACTATATAGTTATTTTACTAGTGAAAAAAACATGTTTTTATAATAATGAATTGTTGTTATCAAACTATTTTTATGCCTTTGATTAAGGTTAACTCAAACCAATTCATGGGTTGGTAATATATGTCATTTGAATGAAACAATGTAGCAATTCAAATTGTGTGGAATATGGTTGTCGTGTTTGTTTAAGTGTTGTTCTCAAATTCTTTTTTTGGTTCATATCTTTAAAAAATTAGGCTTGTTAATTGTCTCATTGTAAAGAACCTCCTTTCAACTCACCATTTATTATATTCTCAAATTTTTTCAATGTGATTATGCCTAAATATATAAAATTAAAAAAATAGATGGAAGCACAAAAGAAATAAAAGAAAAACAGATGCATGAATAAAAGCTCACAAAACAAAACATAAAGCAAAACACAAATGAAAGAATGACGAAAAAACAAATGGACAAACTTTCCATAAAAGATTGAATCTCTTTGACTAGTCATTTCCATACCACATTCCTACAAAACAAGATCCTTTTCCATGTCAATAATTCCAACATTTCTACCTATTTTATTTAACAAAGCTTTGTCTTTCAACTTAGGAAAAATTGTAATTAGCATAATTATCAACATCCATCAATCACACTTGGTGTGATTAAGTAAAGAAGTTGGAAACCAACCAACATCATATGCTTTCCACTTTGGTTTCACACATAGTTCAACATTCAATATGACCTTGACTTTTTAGAACCCCAAGCAACAAGATGACACCTTGCGAACTCCTAGTTTTGATAATGTCAAACAACAAGACAATCAATAGTATTAGTGTTGATTTGCAAAACATCTTGTGATGATTATTTGCTAATTTGTTTTACACAATTTGACAAAACATAAACACCAAACTTCTAGGAAACATCACAAGTTTTAATTCATCAAAATCAACATCTATAAGCTTTTGACTCCTCTTGATGAAGAAGTTTTGCATGTAGAAGTAAGTGAAACTAAAGTTCAATCCTTAGTGATGTTGGTTAACACTAGATCGCTTACTTCAACACTTTCTTTTCCTCTTCAATCAACAACTCATCAAAAAATTTAATAATCTTCCTAAGATTAACATCTAATGCTTGAAAAGCCCAATAGGTATTTAAAATAGTATCTTTGTGGGAAAAACATTGCTTCTAATTCTAGTAAATCTTGGAATGTCACAAAATATTAACATCATTGAAAGACCCATGATATCCAATGTCAATATGGATGAAAATGCCTTGGTGATTGACAATCGTTGTATTGTGTTTTAATATTCAGATTTGCAACAACCTATTGATAATTTTAGCAAACCAGAATTAGAAATTGGAAGAGAAAAGGTGAAACTAAAAGGGATAGAAAACACCCTTAACACAAGAAATTACAGCTATGATGGCATGTCAATATTTACTTTGAGGAGGTTCCTTTTACAAGTCTCATGAATTTGCCATGTTATTTATCAAGCACCTTCTAAATACTTTTATGGACGCAAATATCATTGAGGCTTCACTTATAAGATTAGAAAATGGAGATGTGTTTATCTACACACCCATTACATATTATTCATGTTGTTTAGACTCAGTGGAACATTGTGAGAATGTTTGTCATGTGCACAAAAAATAACTTTGGACCCAACTGCTAACAACACCCTTAGGTCATGTTATTGGCTACTAATTGTCAAGAAATTGCTACTACACATCACTAAATCATTGATGAAGCTTTTAGGTATATTATACTTGTTTCATCCACATTATTTGAAATAATTTTCATTAGATTGCTTGGCCATGACCAAGTTTTAGATCTTGAAGTCTGACATTATTGGCATCCACCCAATATAGGAACAAGATTTATCTATCAAACTTCCAAACTAAAAGTTTCATTGTTTCTATTGAACAAATTCCCATCGTCCCTATCTTTGTTCTCACAATTGACAAATGCCAAGGACTGGCCCTTTTAGGAACTATCCTTGGATTGCTCTTACATCCATCCCAATGAAACCTAAAGAAAAACAACATGTTATATGTAACTTTAAATCACGAATGAAACATTTTGTAAACTTGCAAGTTCTTAAACCCCTTTCTCATATTGTTTTAAAAGATTTCCAACCTAGAAATGTTCACTTCGTAGAAATCACACATTTACAAGTTCTAGAGCACATTACTTGATGCAAATGTTTACATCATGCATTATGGAAAAATAACCAAAAAAAAGTTAATATGAATTATTTATAACAACCAAATTGTTAATAGAATTTGGATTTGTGAATAACTCCATATATACTTTTACATAATTGATGAAACTTTGATGAGTGATCCCCATATTTAAAATATTCTTTTTGATGTAACTTTCACATAAAGACTTTAGGATACTTAAGTTAGTAGCCTTCTAAAATATGGTTATTCTAACTACTTAAGTTAACCTACCATATAAGTAATTATCTTAAATTAACATAGGTAGTTTTTTGTATGCCTAGCTCCTAGGTTCCCATAAGTAATTCAATCTACATTTTCTCATCCTAGGCTATGCAATCATGCAATCATATAATGTCCTAAACAATTACTAGCCCAATCATGGATGTAATCATAGATTGGGGTTTATTGTGAATATGAATTTTTTCACCATCATTGCACTAGTTGAATTTTGCAACTATTAAAAAACTTGAAGAAGAAAATGGTTTGATACAAATGTTTGCATCATGCATTACTTCATATATAAAAATATGTAATAATACATTACATTATCTATCATTTTGAATTTCATTTATTTAATTTTCTAAATCAAAAGAAAAATAAAAATGCACATAGAATCACTACTTTTAATTGCAAGATTCTTAAATTGACATTAAATAACCTTTGATTAATCCGGAGCTTTTTTCCCTAGTCATGGGGTTCTAGTATTGTTTGTTCACTCAAAAGATTATTTGTACCACATAACCTTAAATAATCTTCTAATGCTACATTAAATCATCCCATTGCCAAACAAGCTTTTAGTGGACTGAAGTAGGCTAGAGATTTACTTTGCATTCTACACCAAACAATTTGGATTGTATTTTTGAGTATAATTGTGGTACAATTGTGTTACTTTACCCCTATGACCAAACACTTGGCTTGTAAGCTTGGGCAATAATTTCTTTTGTGAAGTGCAAAGAACCATTCTCACCACCAAACATATTTTTATTTTAAGTGGGATGCAAATAGCACTCAAGTTTTCTAAATTTATCCCATGGTCAAACACAAAATAATCTACCGGAGTGTTACTTATTAAAAAAAACTAGACACAAAATTTTCACATCATATTTTCAATCATAAGGCACAAAATGCACTCCGATCCATGTAGTCAAGGCGCATTTACTGACCTAGGTCAGAACTTTTGGCCCAATCAGTCACCAGCGTATGTTTGGTGACGGGTGTAGCTATCCTAGTACACCAATTAGCCAGTGGGGCTCAACATTGGCGTATAGGTTACAGATAGATAGGGCGAAGAAGGAAGGACTGTATTGCCACTGTCTTTTCAAGTTGTGCCACCGACTACCGCCAGAAAATGACCTGCAGAATCGCCTCTATTTGCCCTAGCCTACTGACTTGACCCACTGCACGTTATTCTTGATTTTTTGGGAATCCTTTTTTGCTTAGAGATTATTTTTCTAGATTTTTTCTGGTTACCTAATGGGCAAGTTCAAAATTGTAAAGCAATGGCAGAAAATTTCTATTGTATCTGGATTGCACCTCATCCAGAAGAATTTGTTCAGGGCATTTTGTGTACAGTAACAGCCCATGAGCAGGGCGTTACTGAAATAAGCACCCTCCCGAGGCAGAGCAAGGGGTTGCTTATTTCAGTAATGCTCCAGGGTGTTGTCCAGCATAAAACCATGCTGGTTTTTCAATTTAAAAACATTTTCCCCATGATATACAGTGGGTATCTAGTAGGTACTCAATGAGTATCAAATAAATTTTTGAATTTTTTTTTTGGTTGGGTTCTATGGAGGTCATTCCATTTTTCCTAATCCCTGCCATCATATTCTCCTTCATAAGATAACCTCAAAATATACTTTAGTAAAACTGGCAAGGCTTTGCAAAAACTGAAATGCTTGTTCCAGCAGACATTTTGCTTTTTAATTGTTTTTGTATAATTGTCTGCAGGTATTTCCTGTCAGGTAATGTTCCAGAAACAAGGGCGCCTCATCTCCACCTTATTTCAGGAATGTCCGGCTCCTTGAGCTTAAGATAAAGCAATCCATATCCCGAGGGCACCTTATATACATACCCAGTTCCTCCTTTTAGAAATCGGTGACATGACATCACCCCATTGGAAGAGAGGTCACAGGTTACAACTCATATCCGCTGCGTACTGGGTCAGCCAGACAGGCGCAGCAGGGTTATGGCGCGACAGTTACAACGGCATCCATCCCAGATGTTGACATAGTGATCAGTTATGGGCCGGTGAAATCTCATCCGTCGAGTCACCAGTTATGTCCCATAACACGACTCAAGGAGGCCGGTTACGGGACAAGGGCCTGCTCTCGCCGGTTAGGTGGTCCATTAATATCCTGCCCAAATTAAAGAAGGGATCTTTCAGCAAGTCCTGGAGACTGAGGTGTACGATCCCTCACACTTCTAAAGTTGCATTGTTGTTTTTCTGATGTTGTGACAGGGAATGTTATACAATAGAATAGTTTCTCTGCAAAGTGAAGAATTTTTTTTAAAAAAGTTCTTATCCGACTCCTACCCTCTGGTGTCAAAAAATGCAACAAAATTTCACCAATGAGAAGGCTCTCAGGGGAGGCGGTTGCCAGAACTAGGGCTGGACTTGATTCTACCTCTTGTGGGCACCATATTCTAGTAAGGTCCTGCCCTCAAGCCCTTACCTACAATTAGGAGTTGGTGTAATAACCTTCCCCCTCTTAAACCTTGTGATCTACTTATGTTTAAGCTCATGATAATGAGCCTCTCATGCTTTACTTGGGGTAAAGCCCACAGGTGACAGACATTCCCAAAACGTGTCACCTCCTCTTACTAGGCCCCTTATTTTGGGAATATTTCCCCCACCACGGGGCTTTCTTTACCTTACACTTTTTGGCTACCTTCCAGCATGGGGCCTTGTTTAACCTAGACTTTTTGGGTGACCTTTCACCATGCCTCTTTCTTTACCCTACACTTTTTGGTGACCTTATTTAAAAGTTCAGGGTCTCTCAAAAGAAAACTACGAAAGAAGAAGTGTAAGGTAAGGCACATGGGAAATAAGGGTTGCATGAGGTGGCAGTTGAATGAAGCCTGATTTTGATAATGCCCTTGCCTGCATGCTTTAGGGTGAGAGAGAAATCTCACATTATTTTCCCCCCTGTGATATCATGAGGAAAAAACATCAAACAATGCCAGACTTTATAAAAATGGAATGCTCTTAGGAGTGAAACTTTTTGTTTTCAAAAAGCCCCATGAGATTTTCTGCTTTGGAAGGCACTGTCTAGATACACTAGGGAAATCATAGGAGTCTTTACGTACAGAGAAGGCCCTCCCTAGGGTGCATTCTGCATCCTAGAGAGCTTTTAGGGCAAGGCCAATAGACTGAGACCTGAAGGCTAACTAGATGCAGATTGTGCCCTAGGGCAGTCCTTCCCTGGGATCAAGGGTTTTTTCTAATGGCAGATTCTGCTAAAATAGTTCTCTGGAATCCTCAAAACCAGCACTTCCTCCAAAATCAGCAGTGTTTGGGGGGGGGGGGGGTTGGGAAGGCCATCTTTTGCAATCTTAGAAGCTTGAAAAGTGTGCAGAATAGCCCTCCAAATCCCTTATGAAACAAGAAACATTCCCCCATCCCAAAAGCCGAGATTAAAAAAGGTCCACCGTGACCCCCTCCCAAAGGGGAAAAAAAAAAAAAGGAAAAGGAGGCCAGCTTGATGTTAGCTGGCGGTGAATGCCGTGTGCGTTGTCGGTCCCCAATATAATAATTTTGGAAAAAGAAAAAAGCAGAAATCCCTGCGATTGAGCTTTCCGGATTTGATCTCGCGTCGAGTTTACAATTCTCTTCTTGCGCGTACCAGCAAGCTGCCGCGGAGATCCCAGATCGATCACTAGAAGAGACGTCTGTATTCTTCTTCTCCCTTGAAGAAGCGTCGATAGCTCCCTCCCTCACCCGGGTGTGTACTGTGTGGAGAATTCATCTTCTTCTGATATATCTTGCGGTGAAGCTTTGGTGCACGAGTCGATTTCATTTTGTTTTCGGGAGGAATTATTTTCCGCGGATTCAGACTTGTTAGTTTGTCTGTCAGTCTGTTTGTGTTTTAAAACTGTGGAAGAAGCTGCTGCATAGTTCGTTGTGTATACATTCCTCGGGGTGAGAGACAGACAGAGAGACAGAGGTGAGAGTCACTGGCTACAGGGGAGGACGAAGAAGCTTGGTTTCAAAAACAGCAACATCAGCAGCAGCAAGAGTGGAGCTCTTAAGCGAATTCTCCATCTGAGCCAATCTCGATCAGTGTGTTTTGAAGGCCATGCAGGAGGGGGTCTTTACCGTGCACGGTAGACATAGATCGGAAATAGGTGTAGTCGAAGGAGGTGGTGATATGGGCGAGGAGGAGGTAGAGAACGACGGCGTAGGAGGACCAAATCCTCTTTGTTGCTTTCCATCGTCGAGTCGAAGGTACAACCGACGGAAAGCACATTCGTTTGATTGTGCAGAACCCGGGTCTGCTTTCTCGCCTCTGGACACTACTGATTCGGCCAGATCTGGAGTAGTCCGGCCTCTCAGGTCTCTGTCGGTGAGGGAGTTCTGTTGTTGCTGTGGGCCGAGGAGATCTGGCCAATGGATTGTGGAGGTCCAGAAGGAGCATGGCTCCGATAATGATCGTCTCAGGACGGCTGGGAGTCGATGGGAGGTGGATGTGAACGATGAGTACTACTTCAAGCCTCCCATGTGGAAGCAGCTAATCAGAAAGATGAAGGCGCAGGCGAAGCACGTCCACGGCTCCAGAAACTGCGAGTCGCTGAACTATGACCCGCAGAGCTACGAGAAGAATTTCGATAACGGAGAATTTCGACAGCAATATCTTCTGCGCTCAGTCAACCAGAAGGACGATTATCATGGTGCAAGAGAATCGTCGGCTTTACACGCTGCTCTTCTCCACAGAATTGCATCCGGTAGGTCTCAGCAAGACGCTACCAACCCTCCGTAAGACAACAGAGGATCATCCGCTCATTCATTTTACGGTTGTGTCACTGTGAAAGATGAGAGCCCATTTGGATCTCGTAGACAATGTCAATGTGATTGTGCAACATTGACAATGGCAAATCTTCTTATAATGTACAGTAGAACTGAGCTCCCTTCATGAAGTCTACTTGTTGAGGTGAGGCTTCTGGTTGCAACTGTCTTTCAAAGGGCGGGAGTTGCCACTGAGTGTTCTCTTGTAGTTAGCTACACTCTGGTATACATGCAATGCAATGCAATAGAATATTGTGGTTTTACACCTGTGTAATAATGGGGGAGGTTAGGTTTTTTTGAAGACTCAAGATTGGCCAATTTATTTATGATCTTGTCCTTTGGAGTGTTGTGATGAGCACAGAACACATTTTTTCTTGACCTTTCCAGATGATGCTCTTCAACTTGAGGCTTCAAGTAAATGAGGCCCTGAAGCCACCTGCCTTCACAATTGCATGCACCTTGCAGCTGACTCAAAACTGATCACTGATCCATTTCTTGTTGTGCAACACAATGTTGGTGTCTTTTGGAAGTGGCAATTCTGGAGGTTGCTGGTTATATTTTGCTCCAATGAATGGATTCCTAGCTGTTGTTGGCCCTTCCCCACTAAACCCTTACCCCTCTGTCCACTGTGAGTGTTTGGCACTGTATTGTTGAAATTTTGCAGCAGTGTCTCATGCTTAAGCTCGCTCACGTACACAGTCCTCTTGGAATTCTGTGTCCAGAACCAGATGAAGTTCATTGAGCTTGCAGTTTACTTTGATGCTTTCATCTTCCCTTGCTGTTTGAAAGGTGTGGTTTCAGATTAAATTTCATAGTCACAGTGATGAAGGTACTACTGTGGATGTCATGCAGGTTTCTCCTTGATTGAAGTGCCATTGGTTTGAAATTGTTTCTCTAGGCATCTCTTTGAATTTTTGGACAAGCTGCAGTTTTCTAGCATCTGGGAAAACATGTTAGGCTTTTCAAAGCTCGATCAATGAAAAGAATGTGCAAGCACAGGGAAGTAGCAACATCCATTGACATCCATTGACATCTTCAATTCATGCTTTCAACATGTCCTGACTGTTGATACCGCAGTCTGGAATTGTTGTGAATGCAGCTCCTGAAGGGCCATGATCTCTCCTACTGGCAGGAGAAGACATAATATCTCCATTTGCAATTGCAGAGGTACAAACCTGATCATGTGACTACTCCAACAGACTGTTGCAGTTTTGGTTGACAGGGTGTCCCTTGATCATGTTCTCTGCCTCCTCCAGACAGCCAGCACCGACAAGAAGCTTACCCATGCAGGTATAGTGTTCCAGACTTGCAGAAATCTACTAGGCATGCATGGGTACAAGCTGATGTAAGACAAATAAAAGTGGGATCATCTGGATCTACATCTTCATCTTACATCTGTTACATCTCTTCCATCTCTAACTTTCATTGCAATATATTTTGTTTTTGTTTTGCTATGTCTAATGTTGATGAGCAAACCTCTTTGTGTATTGATGTTTTGGTGGATCATGTTGTTGAAACATCATTTAATTCTTTGCTTGGGCTTTTGGATCATACCTTGTTATGCCATTCAACAAATATTATTGTTGATGTTGAGCTATTATGGTCTGATGATGGATCTAAAGTTTATTTCTAATTGCCTTATTGTTTTTGCTGTCCTCAATTAATTGTGGGAGTGGCTGTTACTTTTTTTGCAAAATATATAAAATCCTTTTATTTCACTCAATGTTGAGGACTTCAACATTACTTGTGATGCTTCAGATAATCAGTCTCTTGTTGATCCCAATTGTAATATTGTCATAACTAAATGGGATGTTATTTATGTCACTAATTATGAATCTCCTATGAATGATGCACATGTTCAAATTTTCAGTTTCTTGAAGTCAATGATAAAGACTTGGAAAATGTATATAAGGGAGGCTTTAGAACAAGCAAACATGTTGAACTATGGGCAAAAAAGGCTTTCAATGAATGGGGGCAATTTTGAGGTTTTGACGTTGAAAAAATTATGGTAGATTTGTCAAGAAATGAACACATTTCAAAGGATCTTGTAGACATCTTGGCCTTGTTCATCCTTCAAGTTGCAAAAAACAATGGTAGTTTATAGTATACCTTCCAACAAGGTACTAGGATGGTACCCTAGTCTTGTAATTCATTATTTTCATGTCTTTTTGTTGTTGAATAGGTCTCATTCTAACTATTTGAGTTGTAGTGCAACATCCAAGCCATAATAAGAAGCATTGGAAGTTTAATTAGGCAAAGGCAAATGTAGCACATGCACTATTGGTAGACCTTCAGTCACTTAAAATGTTGTTGCCATCACATACTTTATTAAAATCTACCTTGCATTAGTTCATTGCAAAGCTAACTACAAGACACACCTACTTGTCAAATCTCAAACTCTGTACCTAAATCAAGAAAAAATTATGTTACAAAACCTTAAAGGTTTTATGAAAATTCTTTAAAGATTAATTGTTGGTATTGTTTGACAAATACAAATAAATAAATAAATAAACAATAGACTACAACCTTTTTTGTAAGCATTTACAGTATGCCAATAATGTTGACAAGAAGTATGAAGAAAAAAATGCAGTAGGTTTTGTAAGAAAATGTTGAAGTGGGTTGCGTGAGTAACACAAAGCGACTAGAATAGCCCAAAAATGATCTAGATGAGGCTTGACCTTTCACATTGAAGGGCAAAACGAATTGGAGGATGTTATTGAAAAGACCAAATTAGAAACTATATGATCAATTGAAAATCATCCTAGAATTGCAACACATCAAAACCAAACCAGAAACTCCATGCAAACTGATGTGGGACCTTATGAGGTGACTTTCCATCCTTCTACTTCAGATTCTATGAGGTGATTACATTCAAAGGTACATATGTTATTGGTGAAAGAAAAATGCAAAGTGTATCTCTAGATATTGAATTACGTTTGTAATTTAATACAAATAATTTGTCTCCTATGCATCATTTATGATTTGGAATTGATATTTTCAACATTCAAACTCTCCAAATCCTAAAATTTTATATTAAACTATCATTCATTGAAACCAACTTCTAAGGAACCGACATAATGTTCAACTTGACAACAAACTTGCAGTCACTCAAAACATTATAACCATCACACACATTATCCAAATATAGTTTACATTCGTTCATTGGAAACATAGCTACAAGGCACACATGCCTACTAAATTTCAAGGCCTACACCTAAATTAATAAAACATTATGCCATAGAACCTGAGAAAGTTTTATGGAAGCAAAAAGTTCAACTTGATCAATCTAGTTTTTGGAAAACTTTTCCCACAACACTTGCATTTTAGAACTTTCAACACTATAAAGGTCATTTTTTTTGAAATTTTAACACTTTTGAGCAATGAATTTCTCAAAAATTTGACAATTATGTATATATATATATTTTGCTGAATTGGATCAAGCACTAAATTATTGACACAAAAGTTTCAAATAATCATCAAAAAATAAAACTTTCAAAGGTCCACAAGAGAAACTAAGGATGCACAAATGGAGAAAGAAGACCATTGCCTATGGACATTCATCACACGGATGGTGGAGAGATAGTAGTCCAATCTATAAATTATACTCTTGTTAGTGAAGGAGCAAATTCCAATTCCTTGTTTGTTAGTATACTATTTTTGCTCCTATGGCTCTCCCAAAATTTGGGAACCTAGCCCAAACATCCTAGGCTTCAGCTGTGGGGACTAGTGCAAATACTTGGGGGATCCCCATGAGTAAGCCTTTAACCTGAAATTATGGGACCTGTATCAGCCATTTCAAAATTGGTCTTCAAAAGCATAGACCTTTTTGTCAACTCCATTAAAATGCAGAGTTGAATACCAACAAAGGCACCTCTGGATTTAGATTGTGTAAGAGATCCCACTGGAAATCAAAATCTTTGATTATTGGGACATACAAACATTGTGAAAAACAAACCATGTATAATACTCAGACATTCACTGGTAGACAATTGAGAAGGTTTCATCAATGTTTTTTTTTCAATTTTCCATTGGAGCACCATTAGTGAGCATCCCAAGAAAGATTTATCAACTGGTGACAAGACTTTTCAAAACAGTCCAAAACAGTAAGAAAACTGCCCCCAAACTAAAATTTAGCCAGAATATGTTCAAATAATTAGGATCAAAATTGTCAGTTCCCAATGGCAAGCTCTCATCTCTGTGTTTGCCAGATTGCAAACCATCTCTTGCATAGCAATTTCTCCAACATGTTAGGATGGAAATCCTCCATTCCACAAGCAATGGCCTGTTTACTTTAATCAAAAACATATTCATGCACACCTCTGTAGTCAAAGGGTCTGTCAACTTGGGTGTACTTGCAACATCATTACTGGAAACCCAATCATGAGAATTCCTGGAATCTTGGATTTTCCTTTTGAACAAACAAAAAGCATGGCAGGATTAACAAGGTTTCCATCTTAAGTTTTAGTTCATACTTCAGTACACACTGGTTCTCTGTCACATCCTAAGTTGGCAGTCCTGTTGCTGGGAACATTGTTCTGCTGGAATCAGAAGTTTCCATCACATAACACAAATTTCAACACTTGCATTTGCCATTGATGGCCCGCCCTGTCCAGGTAACTCCTGACTCAAAACACCACCAAGAGTCTACACAAGTGCAATTAATCTGGGGTCTACTTAGTGTAACTGTAGAGATTGTAAAGTCAATCAATGTTTCTACTCCTTGTTGCAACTGAAGGAATTGAACATGCAAAAGCAAACCTGGCAAAATTATCTAAATCCTCTGAATTTTTTGCAGTAGCTGCATCAACTTCAAGGTATACTAGACTGTTCCAACATGAACAATGTGCTAGATTTACTTCCACCACAGGATACATCAAGACTACTTTATGTTTTGCAGCACAGTTTCTGGCCAATCAATTTCTACTCATCTTACTTAAATGCCAGAATTGATCTTCCTTCATGGAGGAGGGCTGACCTGCTGTGTGTGTTCTTCCATCTGAGAGATGAAGTTGCAAGTAACTTCCACTTCGGAGTGAGTATCTGGTAGGGAGATCTGGGAACATTATGAATTCTCTTCCTGAACAGATAGAGGTTACTGGTAGAGGATCGGGATCCACATTTCTTCACTGTTGGTACAAAATAAATTTCTTCAGCCTGTACTGCATGTAGTGCATCAATTAACCTTGTGAGGAATGAGGCAGAAGGCTTGCCTTGGAGATTGAGACCTCAGGCTTGTACTTAAATGGCTTGTAAAACATGCCTATCTTGTTACTTCATTGTGAAAGGAGTTTCTGTGCTGAAAGAAACCAAGCACTTCAGGTCTCCATACCATCCAGATCATTTCCTTAAGCTGTCACACTGAGCCTCTAAACCTGGACTCCAGTCACTGATTGCAAATGGTTATTGCAACTTTTAAGGGGCTGGCTATTCAACCATGAGAGAGTGATTGCTGAGTATGAGAAAGGTCATCACTGAATGTCCGAAATCGCAAACCAGAGCCAAGATGACCTGTTGCTGTTGGACAGAGCCAGCAGGCAACACTGTGCCCCAAAGCCTGAAACAAATATGCATAATTGTTACATCAGATGCAATCACCAGAAAAATGGTGAACAAATAATGCATTCAATCTTAGGTGACAGACACTAAGCTTCTTAAGCATATTCAAAGCTCATTTCAGTTAATGCCGGAATGATTCTTATTATTTTATCATTGTGCAGGAGCTGCAATGCTAACAGTGTCCTGCTTTGTGAATCATTCATTGTAAGAAACCAGAACACACCCACTCAATAACAAAAAAAAGGGAAATAGAACCTACCATGCTAAGGTTGGTGAAAACCCCCACATCATATGGGTGTCTATAATGCTGGCCTGCTTTTTCTGCAAGCCACCGAGCCCGTACACCTTCATGATACTGCAGGTTCTCCAAACCCATCAAAAGATCAGAAAAAGCAATGACAATTACCCAAAAGTAATCCAGAAAAGTATGCTAAGCATGAACATATGGAAAGGCACAGATCAGATGAGGGAGCACCTCTATGGTGGTCTTGTTGTGCAGCAGGAGATATACATGCCATGCTAGCAGCAAACCCACCGTCACCAGGGCTCCCAACACTACAATTGTACATATTACCTGCTCACAAGAATCAAGGGAAGTACAACAGAACCCCATGAATTTCAATAATCCTTCAAACCTTTTCTCCTTCATAATGGAATCTCCCTGTAAACCTTTCAGCAAGCCTCTGGTGTGCTCTGTGATTCTCCATACTTACAAACATAAGAGAGTGATTATTTTGACAACGTCCCCAAGAGTTTGGATTTGCCTCACCTAGATAGGTAACTGAAATAACTTTCACTTCACTAATCCCACATAGAACATCATTATAAAAATGCAAGCAGCTACTGTCTGCCTGAGTTACGCCACATCTATTTCCATCTGCTCAATTAAGCATGCTCTCAGTGCCTCATTTAGAATAAATTTCAACTACAGAAGACAAACAATCCTCAAGAACGGGAGCTGCACCTTTACTGTAGTAAATAGTTCTCATAAGTATCGAGAAATCTCCATACTCACAATTAATGGTAACAGAATGAAAAGCAAACAACTTCTGTAAGTCAAAGGAAAGCTTCAGATAAGGATTAAAGAACAGGGAAGAAGTAATACATGGAAGGGAAAAACTGACTCAAAATGAACTATAAAACTAGCAGTATGAACAGCTACCACCACAGTAACATTTATGATAGCAAATTGTCCATCACAACATACCCACTGACTTCATCAGCCCCTTACAATCAGTATAGGCAAGTGTAACTACTAGCCTGGGTCCTGAGTTTCTGTCGCAAGTCCCAAAAGCAACAGGAAGACTCAGCAATGATACAGGGTGGCACTACACCAAAGAAGCGAAAACCAGAGGGACAAAAAAACCAAAAGAGAAGGAACATAAGGAAGAAGACGCTCCCATGAGAATTGAGAAATCTCCATACTCGTGATCAAGAAAGTGAGAATGAGGTTCAAAACTTTTCCTTGAACTCAATAAAAGACTTCCAGATAAGGGGCCAAAGAATTGGGAAGAAGAAAAACACAAAAGGGTAGAACCTGAAGAAAGAACAATAAACTAGCATTATGAACAATAATGACTGTCTCTCACTTGTTCAGGGACCATCAACAGTAACATGTGTTATAGCAACTTATCTATCACAACATCGCTGCTAACTTCAGCGCCCTACAGTGGCTGTAGGCCAGTGTAACCAATAGCTTGCGTACCGAGTTCCGTCACAAGTTCAGAAGCAACTGGAAGACTCGGTCAAGATACTGGCCAACCCCTAACACCATAAAAGGGAAAAACATAGCAAATAACACAAAGCAAAAGATAATGTAGAATAGGAAGGGAAAAAAGGGAGTATGACAGACAAAAGGGAAAAGACAGACAAAGAAAAAGACAAAGTGGGCTTTGAAAAGCTCCCTAATCACAGAGACTATGAAAATCATTCAGCAAACTCTGAATACTGAAATCCCCAAAAAAGTCTTGAGCAAATCTACTGTCCTCTTTAGAGGATAGCCTTTATCTTTCCAAAGGACAGCGAGACCAACCATCTGAGAAGTGAAGAAAAATTTAGAATTACAAAGCCTCAAGAACCTGTAGGACTGACTATTGATAATGCCCACCTTAACACTAATACAGATATTGGACTGAATGTGAGGCATGTGGATCATGTCAATACCTGCATACTCTAGTTGAGTAAGTTTATCAGATATATCATACAAAAGACCCCTAAGAGTTTGGTTACTGGCAAAATCCAAGAAGCTACAAAGGAAGCAAATATAAGTACAATTCACCTCACAAGACAATGTAGGGTAAATCCACCACCAAAACAGTCACTGTCCAGATACATAAAACTCTTGAAGTCTGGAAAGCCCAGGAGAAAAATATCACCCACAAACGTATTGACAAGGGATTAACTCTGAAGCACAGCAGGGCAGGTGTTGCACATCAAAAGATGCTTCAAAAGAACAAACTTGTATGAAAAGAGGTAGAAATTTGATGAATAGACTGCATAATTAGTACCCATGGGGATACCAATACCGTACCTTTACAGTAAACGCAGAAGTGGCAGAAGAGGCATCCACAGGTGGGGAATTTACACCAGGAAGATCTCCTCCCAGCTCCTGGATGGCATGACTTCCTAAAAGCACCTTGATCCCAGAGAGCAAATCCCATGACATTCAATCAGGACTCAGGAGAGAGCATGGAAGACACTGAAGAGTTTTTCAACCATCTCTTAGCTGGTGCAATAAGGACATTTAAGAGCAGATCAACTTTTGAATCAAGGGAGGAATTTACCAAAGATTGAAGACTTGCTGCCACCAAATAGAGCACAAACAGAAAGAAAACCTTGTAGTTGTTGTGACCCACACAGTTATTGATCCACACACAATGATGATCCTGCAACTCAATAGCACAGACCTCAAAAGAGATGAGGTCTGAATACCTCCTGTGAACCTGCTCTCTTCCCACATGCCTACTCTCCCTTCTAAAAAAGAACAGGAATCACATCAATGATCTTAGGTTCTGCTGAGCTATGCAGTGGACACATATCTGCTCTACTAGATTACCTTCACTCCCCTCCACCAGGAAAAGGTCAAAGCACTGTGGCCATGGCAGTTTCAATGTTACAGTCAGCTCCAACCATCTGCTATAAATTTGTAGAAGGCTGCCAAGGTCAGAAAGTTGGATCATACCATGCGTAGCACACAGCGTCTGCAAACCCGGCAATGATGTGCTCGTGGAGGCTTATAGTGCCCACACTTCTGACAATATCTCAGATCCCCTCCCTGGCACAGAATACACTAAGTTAGCAAAAAAAATCAAATACCTTAAATATATATCTATGAGATTGCTGAGAAAACTCCACAATAACACTTTGAAGGTAGTCATTGTGGCAGTTCAAGCAAAACCAAAACTAGCACAACAAGAATGAGTGTGGCCATAACCTTACGAGTGTCACTCACAAAGTAACTGACCATCATCTTCACCATGAATAGCATTGACTAGCTGCCATGACTTCCAACTCACTTCATCAGCTCCAGGACAATGGGGTGGGTAAGGATACAATAATCCGCCCAAAATTTCAAGCAAACATTTATACAATAATCTGTGTCTAAGTTTCTGTCCCATTTCCAGAAGCAAAAGGAAGACTCAGGCATGATGTTGGATCAACAACTACCCTCTAACTGACAAGCTACTGCAGGCTTTGGATTGATCCAAAAATCCTTTTTTCCATCACTAATGCTCTCACATGCCATGACATGTTTTCTAACCAAATGGTCTTGTCCTCATGCAACTCTTCCAAGTTTCCAGATTGTCACATTTGGAACAAACCACTTTCAATCAGGTCCCTCTTCCAACATATGTTGACAAAGAAACATATGCCTGCAATGGAATCAAGTACATCTCACCTGGCACCAAAGGTGAAACAAACAGCTATAAACCACTGTCAGCTACTTTTGGATAGGATATAGGGGAATCAATGTCAGTGATAATTTCCTATAATGGCAGCTAGTGGCTAGAATCTTACTCTTTTCTTACAGCAAACAGGGGGAAGGAAAGACCTTGCGTTTAACCTCATGAAGGGTGATTGCAGAATCCTCAAGATCAGGAAGGTATGAAGATGGAACACGCCCAGGGTCTTGGATAACAGCCAATGCATATGAGACCAGTGCCATGATACACAATGCCGTCAATAGCATTGCATTCGCCAACCCAGATGCAGTACTTAAGCTCAACCATGGTTGTATTACCCAAACAACCACAGTATGGTACACAAACCCCATTATTAGGAGCACCACCACCACAGGTAGTGAAACAAATCTTCCAAAATCCATCCCTTTTGAGTTCATCCCAGCTATAATGATGGTTCAACTCACATTTGATGCAATCCCAGTCAACCAGCCTAAACTATCACAAACTTGAGTAAAAATACAGACTTGTAAGACCATCGTAACTGGCAGATACCTTTCATATCATCACAAGGACCAATGATCTCTCTAGCATAGCTCAAAACTAGATGGCTAGAGATCAACTTCAGGTGAACTGATAGGAAAACTGTGTTCTGAGTGAAAATGATGTATGATTTTAGATGCTGTGTTCAACACAAGGGGTCATCTGTATAGCAGCAGGAGAGTCATAAAAGTTTCTGGAGGCCAATGTTGATCTCATCATAATCCACAATGCTAAACCAAGTCAAACAGTATTGCTGTATATAAACCACAATGCACCGCATCCTTAGGAAAATGTTTGGTCCTAGCTGTGATCCTGCACACAAAAAAAGAGCACAATCAAGGGTCAGTCACCATTGGGTATTTGAGGTGTGTGCCATGCTAAGTGACCTCACAATAACCAAAAGGCTTTTGAATCACACTCTGACTCCCCACACATGTAAGCTGCTCATGGATATCTCGGCTGATCAGCTCACAGAACCTAACCAGAAAGAGCTTCTTCTTTACAATTAAGCTCCATAGAGCATCCAAAGCAAACCGAAACTCACTCATCTCCATCCTGGAGCATCCCCCATTCTCAATAACAATATTCAGGACAATATCCTTTCTCAAACATGCATGAAAATTCCATTGACCTAATTAGGTCACTGAGAGTCGAAACCCTAAAAGCCTGAATCTGTTCCTCTACGGTGACATCCTTCTGTGAACTTCGGAGATATGCTTCAGGTTACAGAATCCTGAACATAATAATGCATGATTTGTTAGGCAACGGCATAGCGTGTGTCACCTTTTATTTACAAAATCGCGGGAAGCAAAACGAGTAGGCATGTCAGGAGGCCAAAAATGAGCTCTGGTTTCTGACCCCCAAAAACCCCCTAATTGTCTGAAACTGTGAGCGATCCAACAGAAACCCCCGAAAAAAAAAGTTCTCAAATAGGAAACAAGAAGAGGATCGTCGCTTACACGACACTGTGGATGATTGATCGCAGTCGCAAGTGGAAGCGGAAGCCGAAGACGTTACAGTAAAGCAAATTGCAGCAAGCTCGATTATTAGTTATTACCGTTTAAGGGGAAAAGAGCGCAAGAAAGAAAGCTGGACAAGGAGAGAATCGCCGAGTCGTCTCCTCCATCGCCGAATAGGCCGACCTCGGGATCCCCATCTCCGTAACACATGGCGGGGGACGGGTGCCGCTGGAGAGGTGAAATGCAGCAGCGTTGGGTGGGTATGGTCGCGTATATACCACCGGGTATTTCAAGTTATCTGAACCTCACCGTGTGTTTGGGCCTTAGTTTGGTCCCAATGTCATCCCGAATTCACTGAAACTCACCTTATGTTTGGACCTTAGTTTGGACTCTCAAGTCCCAACGTCATCCTGAACTCATTGAAACTCACCTTGTGTCCTGAACTCATTGAAACTCACCTTGTGTTTGGCCCTTAGTTCGACTCTTAAATCCCAGTGCCATCCCAAATTCAGTGAAACTCACCTTGTTTTCTTCCTTAGTTTAACTCTCAAATCCCAATGGCTTCCGAAATGGACTGAAATTCACCTTGTTTTTGGGCCTTAGTTTGACTCTCAAACCCTAAGGTCATCCCACACTTATCGAAACTAGCATTGTCTTTGTGCCCTAGTTTGACTCTCAAATTCTAATGTCATCCCTAATTGACTGAAATTCACCTTGTCTTTGGGGGTTAGTTTGATACTCAAATCCCAATGTCATCCCTAATTGGAGTGAAACAAGGAAGTGAGGGAAATTGGAGGTGAGGATCGGTTATGCACACTCAGTAAACAGAACCCAGTTTCATTTATATGATACCTTTTATTTGAAAGTCTCTTAAGATAGCTTCTCAATACATTACAAGCTTTCCACCACAATTCCATGATGATTTCTTAAGCATGATCCACTTTTCACATACTTAGATATTTCAATGGGAATTTATCTTTGATCGTCATGTTATGGGCACAAAAATTATCATAAGCACCAAAACTAATACCACAAGCATGAAGGTTATGACAAACTATAATTAAATACATTCAAACATAATCTCAACCATACACAAAAACATTGAACACAAACAAGCTTATAAAATATGGAATTGTTTTAACTATATGCCATTTGTGACCACAAAAAAAAGATGAAGAAGGCTCGGTTCAAAGATTGTATTTGAAATTGGTATTGGTTTGACTAAAGGCAATTGTTTGTATAGAATGTAGGTACTTACGGACACCAATCTATTAGGGAACTAGGTCACAAAAGCTTCCATACAACCCACTGTTCAAAATCGATTTCTTAAGAAGCCTCACGATTATCCTTATGGATGCAAAGTACTATGATAAATTAATTTCATCCAATATTGATTAGCAATTCATGATCTAATGGTTAAATTTCACCCATTATAAAATGTTGGATGATTTATAAAAAAGAACCAAATAATTTTAGAGGAAATTCATCCATAATGGTTGAACATTATGAATTAATATGAAACTTTTAAATAGAATTGTTATTTGGTCTACAACAAGGAAGGACATGATATTGTTGTGAAGATGTCATGGATGACAAATGAATCAAAAAACTTCTTTGTTAGAATAAGTTGAAAGTATTTATAAAATTGGTGAAGTTTTTCACTGATGATTCATGTGAGCTTTAAAATATTTGTTTTTGAGTTTAGAACCACGAGTTTATTTTAGCTTCTACTAAATAAGATAAAAAAATTGGTCCATCAAAATGAAATATTGAATTATTCCCCTCACATTTTTCTTAATACATTGTCTTTTGCCTCATCACAAGCTTATGCCCTTTGTCATGAGCTACCTTCTTTGCAATTTTCAATGACCTCAATGACAGACAACTAATGCCCTGGTGGCCGTCACCATTTTGCAGTCCTTGAATTGTCTAGAAAGCACACACAAGACTTAATAGTTACAATTGATCCCTTGCTTTTTGAAATCTGTCACCTTCAACACAAAATCCAGTCCAGCGGTTGTGCAGGACCAACTAACTCCGAAAGAAACCTTAAGTCAAGGGTCAGAACTTGGATGAAAATTTATGAACTCTCCATCACCTCTCTGTCATCTACAAGGGTTGTGTGTGGATTTAACTGTATCAAAATATATTTACAAGGGTAGAACCGCTCATCACCTCTCTGTCATCTACAAGGGTTGTGTGTGGATTTAACTGTATCAAAATATATTTACAAGGGTAGAACCGCTCATCACCAAACATATACCTATCATCAAACACTTTCCAATATTTTCCCCATTCATTAACCAAATTGAGTGATTTTTGTGTCATTGGACACACAAACTGGAGGGTTACACAGGCTCTTTGAGTGACAGAGTAAAGGAGCAGCCCAGAAAACACAGAAAAAAGAGGATGAGTGATAGTTTGCTTCAACAAGTTTGAAAAAATGTCTCTAGATCCCTCTTGAGTTCCAGGCCCATATCTTTCTCTTTTGTTTTGAGTGATTTAAAACCTGATGGGTGTGCCAACTAAGGCTTTACAAAACTTCTTTGTCTTCCAGAGGCAAAAATGTAAGATCAAAGATTTTAAGCTCAAAATCTTAATATGCTGTAATTCACTTATCATCAAACCTTGAACCCCTTTTCATCAAACACCCCATATCTTCCCCATTCTTTTATGGAATTGAGCAATTTTTCTGATGTTGGAAGGCTACAAATGTTCTTTGAGCTTCAGAAGCAGAGGAACAATGTGCAAGGATTCAATCTCCTTTGTGTTCTTAAGTGTTCGATCACAGGCCTATCTACCCTATTATAACTTATTATAAATTATTATTGTTATCAAGTCACACTTGCAGATCCAAGTGTGCTTTATTAAAATTATTGAGCACGTAAATTCATTTCCAAGGATGCATAAAGTTTGTCATTATCCACTTCAACTTAATTCGGACGTTAACACTTTTTAGCATGGTTTGTGAATCATGTGCCAACTTGGAATGCATGTATATGGCAATGCCCCAAGGAGGGAGCATTATTCCTACAAGTAAAGGCATGGACATTAACCTGAACGTAAAAGCAAGAAGTAGATCATGAGCTAGAAATATGATATCAAAAGGTGACCACCCCTCTGAGTGCATATGATATGCCTACTGGTATTTAAGTTTGATGCATCTTATGCCTATTAATAAGGGTCACTTCACACTATGTTTCAGGGCCCAATTCCATAAGTCCCAAGAAGAGGTAAAGTCCCATCATAATCAGGCCATTGATGTACAATAAACAATATTATTCTTCGTGAGTTGGTGTGCCACAGTTTGAAGGACTTGGTCCCAAGTCCCATGAGAAGGGCAAAGTCCAACAGTGTGTCCTTCTAATGATGAGAAAAAAGGGGAAAAAAAGTATTGAATCCGGAACTCAAGTAATGAAAGTCATGGCTGCTCTAACCACTCTTTTATTATTTCAATAAAAAAAATGGTTGGGACTTGTCTTTGTAGTTGAGTTTCATTTTGGTTCCACCCAACTCCTTGTCTAACTCCTTACTCATGAAACCAAAAAGTATAGTCATGTAAAACTCCCACTCATGGTTTTGGGATTTGTAAATTGGTTAATAGTGTGAAGGACTTGGTCCTGATTTGGAACTCTACTTTGGATAGATTGCTCAATTGAATTGAGACTTATAAATCAGGCCCTGGTGTGAAGTGGCCCTAAATATATAGATCATTTGCACATAGAGGAGGCAACATGTTTTACCATAAGGTGCCATCCTTAAACACTAGGAAAAATATCATCATGTTATTCATGATGATATAATAATGTTTATGAAAAATTGTCATATACGATGACTTGTTTGTATGGTGATGGAATGGTCATCTTATCTATTATTGTTGGTGTTTGAGGCTTGTTGTTTGTTACCTATAAAACATTTGGTTAAGCATTAGTCCTAATACAACTTATGTCGTTCTTTGTGTAGTTACTATTATCTCATATTATGACAACATGGGATATCCTTTGTTGTGTGAGCATCAGTGTTTTTTTCTTGGCAAACTGGTGCAAAATTGCACCAAAAATATGCATCAAAAGAATATTATGTTGTAGATTCTTTTTCTTTTTTCTTTTGGCCGTAAATGATCACACCTCAAATAAGAGTTTGCAGACTCAGGCACGTTTCTACTGTTAAGCCAGTTTTTTTTACTATTTTAATAGTTTTCCCAAGCCTTGTCACCATCAATGCCAACTTTTTTTTATGTCCACCAGATAGGCAAACTCCTTTCGATGATTACCTCATTTTTTTTTATCCTTGAACATCCCACCCATCACATTCATTTTTTCATTTGCTCTATTTTATTGTCTGCAAATAGTGGGATAGGCCTTTTTTTTTCCTATCCAACTCTTTGGATGTTGTTACCCCTTAAATAAAAAAAGATTCTTTGAAGGAATTGGTTCTGAAATTGCCTTCGAAAGTGATGAAATATATACAAAACATATAAAATGCAATTAATCCGGCCGTGATCCAAGCTATCCATCCAATAACTGGGAAATACAACCAACTATCTACAAGAATCTCATCCTTAGACCAAAAACAAATGAGAGGCGGAATACCACAAAAAGAAAGTGTACCTGTAAGAAAAGTTGTCCCTATAATTAGCATATGTTTTTTCAAACAACCCATAAAAACCATATTTTGACTCTTACCAGGGGAATATCCAACAATTGGTTCCATAATTTGAATGATGGATCCGGATCGAAAAATAATAGAGCTTTGGATGGAGACAATGACATAATTTAGATGGTCGGAGGACCTAAAGCCGCAAATAAACATAAGAGAAAACCAACTCAATCACACAGTGTTCGACAAATTTTCATTTGTTCTTGGTTTTCTTTTATGGGTGCCTGATCTAAAGTATATGCTTGTGATAAGCTTTGCCTACATGAGGGCAACCTTTAAAAAGAGGGCTCACACTATGAGACTTGAGTAAAGGCTAGAAGAGTGCTGAGGAAGTGTCGTCGCACAATTCCAAAATGCTGGACCTTAGCATATGAGAAATGACATCGAAAGTTGGGTAAGGACAAAACCAAAGGACAAAATATCAAAATGGCAACATAACATATTTTGGCTATGTTAAAAAAGAAAGTTTTCAATGGCAAGAAGAGACCCAAAACACACTTCGAATATTCATAAGGTCAACCCTAGGACAAAAAATGTTTTCAAAAGAATAAATACAAATATTTTTTAAATATTATAAGCCTTTTGGACGGCCGTATACTGAGGGAGAGTAGTAGTCACTAAAACCATTAAAAAAATAGAAAAGTAAAGCCCAAGGTAGCTTTATTGGACAGACAAGTGGTCGGGTGCAAGTAGAAGTTGCCTTAATAACCCTCGTATACGATAAACTGCAAAATAAAGCTTTATTTAATGAAAAGGGGCAACCAACATCAAATCATGACAAGCCAAGAAGATAATTGGGTTGTGGTGTGGCTTGGTATCATAGTGTGACTATACAAATATTAAATTATTATTTATGTTGTAAAAACCTTAGTAAGGTGGAGTCAATTGTCAACTACCATCTAAGTAATTAGCTATATATATGCATTCGAAATGTTTAAATATCTTTTCAAATCATTTCCAAAAATAGATAAGTTTGGCAAAGCTGTAAAAGTTTTTTCCCCCGAAATATCTAGCTTTTATTTTTGGGGAAGTACTTTTGTTTTATTTTATCACTACCCCATGTTGGGTCGTCGATATACCCATGCTCAAATCTTTTGAAAAGATGTCATGGTCTAATATTCAAAGTACATTACTGCATTTAGAGTATTTAAAATATTTGCCCTGTTTTACTATTTTGGGTACCAAGATTGCAATGAGTTGATAGGCCGCCTTTCCTTTTGAGAGTTGAATGGCTTGTTGAATTTCTTCAAGAAATCTCTAATGAGATTCACGAGATGGAGTTATTAAAGTTTTCATTTTGCCCCATTTCTAGATATGATTGATTGAAAATCCTATATATTGAAACCTGGATCTGGTGTTGATTATCTGGGTTTTATCTGGGTGCAATTTCAGTCCCATGCACTTTAACCATTCCTCCAAGAATGTTTGAGCCTATTCTATGACCTCCCTGGATTGGTGAAGTACAACAAAGTTGTTGACATATCTAACTAGTATCATAGTCAGTTTTTTAGGGTGTGCTTCTAATGCCCACTCCCTCAAAATTGTCTCCATCCCATGGAAAGCAATGTTGGCTATTAGTGGAAGGAAGATAATGCCACAGGTGCCCATATTTATGATTTCCATGTATTGAAGTTTATTTCCCAATTTAGTCATGATGTCGGCTTTAAGCCATGCTTTTACCTATTTGGTTAGAATAGGTTTGTCTTTTAATTAACATATGATCCTCCAAATTAATACGACGAGAGAAATAGTTTCGATATTTCAAAGGGCAAAAACAATAAATAGTCGTGTAGCAGTAGTAATAGCACAAATGTGTTTGTTATTCCATCTGAAAGTGCTTTGAGAGGACATGTAGCACCTCTGTAATGTATTGACTTATGTGTGATGGCTTGTATGTGCTCTTCAAAGCTCCCACGTTGTTGAACATGTGATGCAGGTCACAGTGCATTTTTTTTAATGTAGGAATACATTGTTTAGGTTTTATTCACCAAAATTATATATGTTGCTACCATCATGTTAGGTTTATACATGATGATCCACAGTAGTAAAACCAGATTGAAGTCAGTCTTCCAAACTTCCACTCAAGTGTCTGAATTTGCTCAAACAACATGTCGCAGTTTTCAATCTCACAACCAATGGCATGGTTAGTGCATGATGCAATGAAAATAACATCATTGTAAATCACATATTTTGCCCAATTCCACATGAAGACATAGGACGTGGATGTGTTATCATGCTTTAAGTAAAATATGAAATTCAATGAATATTATGTAGGTGTCATTATTTAAAGATGGCTAGCAACAATTTGAACTTCAACAATTGATTGCACGTGGGCACAATGAAGCCATTCATCAACTTTTGTGTAAAATTTGCTAATGACTTGAACATTATTGGCATGGCTCTTGTTTTACCAAGGATGTCACAAACATATGCAAGATCCATATCAATCAAATGTTGACCTTCATTGTCCATCTCATCAAATTAAACACGTTTACCATGATGGCAATTTTGAATGCACACTATGGCAACAATGCAAATGCAATTTTCATGTTGTCATCTAAGCAAAAATTTAAGGTATAATTGTTAAAAGAGGGAGACTCCATCTACAAAGAATGGGGAAAAAGGACACAAGCTGGCAAAATGAATATGCAAACCACAATGAAATCAAGCTATGAAAGTTGAATATAGTTAGAATGTCAATATTGAACCACAAGTTCATGGCCAAACACCATGTAAGTATGTATCAACATCCATGTAATTCCATTCCATGGTTGCAATAGTTATGAAATGCCTACATGGGTTTATAACAAGTTGGCTACATTCAAATCTATGCATGGCCAAACTATCCTAAACTATTGCATAATTTTTAAAAGAGGCAAAAACATATGTGGGTAGTTGGTATGGATATTCAAGAAAGGAAAATTTATGAAAATTGATGTGGTCATGCCCAATTGAAAACATGCATAAGATGTTTAAGGTATGTTGGAGGTTGTTTGATAGACGCACTAGCTTCCAAAAAGGACTATGTTGCAAATTGAAAACATGAATAATGACATATTTGTCATTCCTTGTAGATTGTTAGAATAACAAGGGTGTCAAACTTGAGGTGCTAGCTAATCATTTGAAGAAATGCAAAAGATGTGTAGGGTGTTGTTGGAGGTTACTAAATAGTGGTGGCAACTTTTATAAAAGATTGTGATGCAAATTGAACGCGGGAAAAATGATTTATTTGTTGTTCCTATAGATTACTAGAAAAAGGCAAGGGAACATAAAATGAAACAAATAATTTTGAAGGATTTATACCTACAAATCGCTCATTGTGGATTGTTAGGAAGAGGCACAACGACGTAATTGATTGTATGGTGGATATGAAGACATTTTATTCACAATATGTTGCAAATTGTTAGTAAAAATGTAATAAAACAAGTTAGTTCTTGGCTAACTATTATGGTTAGCTAGGGAATGAGACACCAAAAGGAAATTATTTCATAACCACTTACCATCCATCCTCCATCGTGAGCTAATAGGTGTTAGTTCAATTTGGCCAACAAGTTTTGAGTAACCTTTTCTACCACCCTTTTTTTATTAGTAAATTTTGCTAAAATATGAAAATTAAAAAAAAATCAAAGTGAAATCATCTAGAAGGTTTTTGGCAATGATTGTTTTTCCTAGCAATATAAAAAAATGCCTTGTAAATTGGCTTAAGGGATTTTGACTATCATATTGAAGGCAAGTTACTACGTGTGATTAGTTAGTAAAAACCAATAGCCATCCACACAATCAACATTAATATTAAATTTTAATTTAATATTGTGATTGGCCACCTTGTGTCATTAGATGCCACCGATACCCCATACACAATGCACCCCTTTCAAAATTAACTTCATTCATAATTCACAATCATCAATAGGAATTATGACGATCAAGGCAATATCACCACCAATAGTTAATGTATATTCTTTTGGTAATAGGCTTAATGGCATTGCTACAAATCATGGTTTATATTATCAAAAAACTTGACGAATAAAAACCAAATTGTGACATTTTTTAATTTAACCAATCAATCATAATGGACAAATCAATTTCAACATGTCCAAGTTGACTAGTGGTCAAATTGACACTTTTTTTTTATTGATGGTTTTTTTGACTTTTCATACAAACTAATCGACTTAGCCAATTATCATATTATCAAAATAAATTAATCAAAATGGCAATCAAATGAACAAAAGTTTTATTTAATGTGTAAAGGCCTAGGTAGGTAGGTAGCTAGACCTAACATCAACAAGGCACCTAGGTTAAAATCCCAACTTAAGTTAGGCACTTAGTTTAGGCACCAAACTTAAATTAAGAACCTACCTAGGCTACATAGCCCAACAACCCAACCTAAATTAACTAACCTAGATTACCCACCTAACACATCAAGCAAACCTAATTAAATAAACTAGCTAGATATGGTGGAAATGTGAGGATTTGAACCCCTCACTTGCACATTGAAAGATCAATCCTTAACCATTAGATACTGAATCTTCAACAAATAATGAATTTTGTCATTGTGTTATTTTGAAATTTTTTTTGACTTGCCTAAAAAGTTGAGTTTAGCTACCCTAGGCTAATTAACATATTTAACCTATCTAGCTTACCTGCCTAGACACGTAGCTTCCCTATTTACCTAATTTAACCTACCCACCTACTAAACTACCTAGCCTATATATATACCTATCCTAGGGTACACACCTACTTAACATACCCACCTAGGCTAAGTTATCTAGGTTGGGTAACTAACCTAGCCTACCTAAGTAACTACCTACCTATCAATTGAGTCAATCTATTATTCATTTTGATTATTAGTCAAATCATTTTTGGTCAAGTTGACCAGTCAACATAACCATATTTAATTATAATTTTGTTTTAAATAAAATTGAATTTCCATTCGACTAAACCCCTATCTTTTTTTACTAAAGGCATCCATTTTTCGTTTTATTTGACTAAATCACATTTGACCAATAAATCATAAAATTAAATTAAAGCAATTGAGCCAAGAGACATGTCATTTCAACAACTAGGGCCTTTAATCAAGCTGACCAATTTTTTGGTCAAAACAATTATGGTAATCGTATTAGATGGCTTGAAAAGTTTTGATGTGTAGTAGTTTAGGATGAGCATTCCATTGTGAACGGTGATGTGCAACCTAAAAGACATAATGGTGCAAAAGCAAAATGAAAATTGGGAAAAGATCAAATAGGTGAAGTAATTCTTCCAAGAAGATCAATGTACAATGACCTTCTGAAGTTTTTAATTCAATTTGGGTGTTTTTATTTTCTAGGTGATGCATTCATAGTTGGGGTTCATTTTTAAATGTTAATTTTTATTACAAATTTTGGAAATAACTTGGGAGTGGTGTAAAATCTTTGAAGATCCAAAAGGAATGATCAAATATAAAAGATACATCAAATATTCTCCCACAAAAGTTTTACCATAAATGATATGCCTTGATACTTTTCAAAAGTCCAATATTAAACAACGAAAATACTAGTTACAAACACATTCATGTGCTTTTGCATCCAAGATATTTTGTCATCATCTCTTGCTTTGGATTCTAACATATATAATGAATATGGTATTGCAATGTTTTTACAAGATTATATTGTTGTGTTAATTTTGAAACCATATAAAACCTCCAAATCTAAACAATGGTTTTAGTTTTACCATCTTTTGAAAGAGATAATGGAACTTACATTATTTTTCTTCCCTTTCTACATTTGTGTAAGTTTTCATGTTTGTTTTACCATTGTCAAAGTTCAATCAAGCTTGTGCCAAATTTTGCTGAAACTCCTAACTTTGAATTGGTTTTCATTTCTTGCAAATGTATATAATGTTCATTTAAAAACTTTTTTCAAGGACATGAACAATGATAAAAACAAGAAAAAATGATTAAGACATGGGTACAATGCAAAATAAAAAGTTCAAGTCCTTAACATGTGTTGACAAAAGTGAATAAAAGAGGCTTGGAAGCCTTCTAATATATTGTTTCATTGGAAGGTGCCTCATGACCTTCCTACAAGCCCACAATAATGCAATGGAATGATTAACTTTTGTAAAAGTCAATAATCGAAATTGAGTGGCCTTTATGCTTCTTGAATCATGTCAAAAAGACAAACAACTCATAGATGTATTGTAAGACCTTTAGACTTTTATGAACACTTGTATACTTTGTAGTTTATGTCTTTTGGAAGTTGTAAAGATCTCCCATGAAATTTTTCTCCACATATTAAATATTGTAATACCTTGGCAATTTCAAGGCATGTCTATTTATAAATTTTTTATTCTGAATTTTTTATTTCAATGTATTTAATACTCTTGAAGATTCAATATTTTCCTTTTATTTTTGTTGAATTCTTTTCGAAAGTTTCAACATTTTTGACAATAATATATATAATATATAAGTTGCCAAGGTAATAGGGTATATGCATATAAAACCATAAAATGAGGTTTTGCTTTTGTATGTCCTTAACAACTTTCTTGCTAGGGTATGAAGTTGATTGGAAAAAGTTTGAAACATATTGAAACTCATCAAAACTTCTTTTCAATTTTTACAATGGTGGTCATTGACTTGTCAAAATTTAACAGTGTCATCAAAGTCTATTGGAGCTTCATTGTCATGTTAGTTTTAAGGTGGTTGTTGGAACTTATAAGTTCACCTATGTTGTCGCATTTTCTTTGCAAAGTTCATTATAACTCCAAAGTATTTCATTGTCACATTTTCTTACAATGGTCATCAGAACTCCAAAACTAATGACTTTTGTTGTCACTTTATGTTTTACAATAATCATTAAAATTTTAAAGCTACAATTTTAATTCAATTATTCCTCTTTTGTTGTTCTTTATAGTTATAGTGACCTTGAAACCTTTTCCAAATTGCAAGTTTCATATTTTTTTTCTTTACATTGAATGTCCAATCCTTCTAATAACCACCACCTAGCAATTTCCCAAGCACACCCACTAACTCACTAAGAACGTTTGACAATCCATTTCCCTCATCAATATCATTAACATTTTTTGCAAATGTTAAATGGCAATAATGTCATGGTTTTTGAAACTACACCCACACCCAAAGCCTTCTTTATAAATCCTATGTCCAAATTTGGAGGTAGTGAATTAAGGAAAAAAATGTTAAAGATATGTAGGTAAATTTTTTTGAGATTGATGGGCCACTAGGTCTAAATTAGTTTGTGGAAAGGATGGAAAAATGAAAATGCACTAGTACAAAAGCAGGGTGTAGTTCAATGGCTTAAATCACTATGGGACTTTAAAAGTGAAATAAAATCACTACACCTTAGTGATTTCATCCTCGTTAAAGTTATTTCATTATAGGGTCATTATGTAAACATCATGTTTCACTACTAATTGACATAATTCAATAATATAATTTACTATGGTAAATAGATTTACTTTTATCTTGTTGTTTTAAATACCTTAAGCTACTTTAAGCTATACCCTATGTTATTTTAAGTTACCTTAGGTTATCTTAAGTTATACTCTAAATTATTATTGGCCATTATAGGTTATTATAAATTATTATACCATATATCATACCATAATCTATTATAACTTATTTTACCTTAAGGTATCATAAGTTACATCCTAATTTATCACATGTTTTTAATTTTTAATTATTTTAAGTTAAATTATTTAACTAACCCTAGGTTATACCTTAGGTTATTTTATTTAACACTATTATAAGACCCTAAATCGGCTATGTTATTTCAAGTTATACCTTAAGCTATTCAATGTCATTCTACTTTATGTTATTATAGGTTATTTTATCTTCAAGTATAGTAACTTAAAATAACCTAACATTCAAAATTTACATACAAACTACATATAATAATTCTAGGTGGAATAACCTATGTTAAAATAATTTAAAATAGCCAATAATAACATCAATAAAACACCCTATAATAACCAAAAATGGCATATAATAACCTAAAATAAATTACAATAAAGTAATTTTAAATAGCCAATAATAACCTATAATAGTAAAAAATAGCAAATAATAACCTATGATATTATAGCTAAAAAAATTCAAAATTAACCTATGATGAATAACCTAAAATAACGAACAATAACATATGATAAAATAGCCAAAAAATAGCCACTGGTAAATAACCTAAAATAGTCAACAATGATTTACAATAACATAACAAAAAACAACTTATAATAAATAGTTTAGAATAATCAACAATATATTACGATAAAATAACCAACATTAACTTATGATAAAATAACCTATAATACCCAACAATAGTCAATGATCGAATAGCCAAAAATAATTTAAAGTAAAATAATTTAGAAAAGTTAGTTATAGCTTACAATATAATAACAAATAATAACCTATGGTTAAATAGCCTAAAAAGGTCAAAAATAACTGACGATAAAATAATCAATAATAACCTAAGGTAAAACAACCTAGAATATCATACAATAACCTATGATAGAATAACCAAAAATAATTTAAGATAAAAAAATTTAGAGTGGCCAACAATATTCTATGGTAAATAACCTATAATATGCAATAATAACCTATGATAGAATAACCAAAAATAGCCTATGGTTAAATAGTTTAAAATAGCCAATAATAACAGCCTAGGATAACTAGTTTATAATAACCAACAATAGCCTATGATAGAATAACAAAAAAATGCCAAAAATAACTTAGGGTAAAAAAATGTGATAACAAAAAAAGATCATTAATTGAAATAATGGTTCAATGGCTAAAAACTTGTTTTTTAAACATGTAGCTAAA